>OY728158.1:585171315-586461643 GCA_963277665.1 Viscum album | reverse complement strand
AGGTTCTTCTATAGGTTTTTGACTTCTACTACATAACTATAACATTGGAGTAGAGGATCGGGCTAAGGCTCAACATGATCAAGGAGTTGTTTTTGTCCATTTGTTTCCTTTTGAAAAAGTTTATAGCATGGTTTTATTTAGGGGTTCATTTTATAGTATTATAATTCCATACATTCAAATATTTATCAGACACTATCCTTTGAGGATTTCTCTATATTATACTGTTATTTATCATTATAAACTTATCAAATTTTTCCTCCTTTTGTTTACTACAACTCTCTGTTGAGTTATGATTCCACTACTATTTTCTATTTGTTAAATATTCTACATTACATCGATATTGTGGTATAGTCTCCCCATTGTACTACCAATACACCCTCGCTGCTAGTCCATAGCCCTGAGCATATGGGGAGACTTGTTGGGGGTCATGTGGCCAACCGGGCTTGGGGGAAGGGTTTGGTCTGGGACGTCACACATCGGTTAACACTGTTTTCATCAATACATCAATGTACATGGCTCATAATAATCATTAATAATAATCATAAATTATAAGACCGAACACAGACATCTGTATATTGGAACATCCAATGACACATAATAATGTAGATTTATTACTGGTGGGTCTCATTATCGAAATATCCAATCAGATACCAAAGAGAGCATACACAATGAGAATGTGCCTCAAAGTCATATAAATATCCAAAAGTTATATCATGTATCAATTGTGTATCTCAAATGATATAATCCACCTATAGAACATATATTTATGAATAGGTTCATAGAACATATGGGTTCTCATCATAGTGGAGAACTTATGTAATATTTTAGTGAGACAACTACTCTAGGGACATTATCACTTACAATGTTACATAAAAGAACAATCATGATGTGATATGAACATTATTAATATTCGAAAAATATGAATACAAGTTATCATAAATTATGATAAACATGGAATCAACTTTAGTATAATTAAACTATTGGATTCATAATTTCAAATCTTCATGAAATCTATCATGATAATTATTATATTTCTCTAGCTTTTTATTATCAAAACATCATAATACTTTAGTGATGTTTATTATAATTTCATTTAATTTTTTAATAATGGTTGAATGATTTTTGGATGTGGTGAGAAGTAAGATTCGTCCTTCTATATATTAATCTCTTGATGATTGAAATTGACTCAATTATTTTTTTGACCAATATTGTAATAATATTTTGAGGAAAGAAGAAAAAAATAAACCATAGAGTTTTATCTTCCTTTTCTATTGTCTCATTTTTATCTCATTTCTTATTCTCAAACATGAATATATTTTATGACTCATTTAATTTAAAATAATCATTTCCCCACTATAAATATATAAAATATACATAAAAATATATTAAACATCACTATTTTTTTAGTTTTTTTTTAATTCTAGTTCAACACAATATTTTTTCCTTCCATGTGGGATCAACATCATACACATCACAACACTAAATGTTCATAAGATAATATATATATAAAAATATTTTCCTTCGATGACGAGTCATCAATGGAATTCTAAATTCATCCCGTTTGATTTCATTATAAAAATTATATTTTCATTTTGATGTTGTTCTATATTTTGAATGATTTATAAATGTTTTTTATGATTGATAAACTCATTGTTTCATGTGTTTCTTGATTAGTTTGTGTTGATGTTGATTATTGAAATTATAATTTATTTTTATTTTTAGGGGGATATTATAGAGCACCTATGAAATGTTTTGGGTGTTCATTGGAATCGATATCTATTTTGGAAGTTGTTGATGTGTGAGTTATATAATTTTGATGGTTTCGTATAGGGATATGTCAAATCTCATAATATTTTGTGAATTCATCCTCTGAATATTATAATATATGCCTCTATGGAACCCCCATTAATGTTGTAGATTTGTTGAAATTCAATGGTAGTATTGAATGATTCTGGAGGTTTGTACCTAAATTTTCTATGATTAAGTTACCACTAAATAATTTGACCACAAATATTGCAACGAACCATAGAGATCCCAGAGCTGATTTATACTACCATTACATTGTAATGATTACAAGAATTGTAGCCCAGAAGACAGATTAGCTCAGTATCCCTGGTTATCCAGATTCATATATGAGACTTAAAGTAAACTCAACACTATAATTATAACATAATTTTATTAATATAACATTATCCAAACTACAATACCTTACATATATCTCTTAATATATTTAATGTATGTGAAGGAAACAAAATAAGGGTGATCTCAAATACTTATTAAAGGTTATGTATATAAGAAACAATATAGATTCAATGGGAATAATCAATATGTAATGGAAACAAATAAAT
Organism: Viscum album; assembly: GCA_963277665.1. Classification (NCBI taxonomy): domain Eukaryota; kingdom Viridiplantae; phylum Streptophyta; class Magnoliopsida; order Santalales; family Viscaceae; genus Viscum; species Viscum album. The sequence goes on along the minus strand of OY728158.1, from coordinate 586,459,295 downwards.
ACACATTCCATATAAAAATTGAAATAAGAAAGGACTGCATAAATAATATGGGAAGGTAAATAATTAGAAACTGAATCTATTAAAATAATTGGATAATGCATAACATATATGAAAAGGTAAATTTCTGAAATCACAATCCATGTAATCAATGAACATAGAAAAAAATTCATCCATAGATAATCTCAAAGTAAGATACTTAGGGATAATAATAACAAAATAGTGAATGAAATAAATTATTAATTATTGGATTATATGTTCCAAAACATCAGGAACCAAGATGGGATGCCATATGTTATGACATCTGACCCTATTCAAGACATGTCCTAAAAGGTCTTTCAAATCCCCATGGGCTGAACACTAGTGCCAGACGTCAATGTGATCATAATGGGAATTATTTTTTTGAAATAAACCCAGATCAAATAAATAAACTGAACATGAAGATGAATAAATAATAACTGAATCTCATTAAATATAGAGATAGATTCAGATACAACAACTATTGAAAAAAAACTAGTTAAAAAAACAGAACAATGCTACAATGATCTCCACATGACCTCTTAGTCACCGCTAACCACAAGGACAACCTGATCCAAAGGTAAACTCTAGCCAGAAACCTGAACCTACAAAAGAACTCAAGTCTACAGTTTCAAAGTGTCTTATGTAAGGTGTAATCTTAAGTATCTATATAGGAAACCATGATAATGTACATGAATTTCCTTTCCTATAATCATCCAAAAAAATTAGATTCAAAAATACATTGAAATTACATATTTTTGTGAATTTTAAGCAACTATATAAATCATTAAAAACATTCTATTTTTAAAACAACAGGCACAACTTTTCTCTTTAAAAAAGGATTCACATTCCAACAATATAGTTAAAAAATTAAAGCCCAAAATAAAATCCATACCATGTGACCAAAAAGATGTCAAAGAATAAATTAAATTAAAATAAACATATAATATAAACTAGCAAGGATAATATTGACATTAAACAGAAAATAAATAGAACATATAGATATATAGTAATGGTAATTTATTAAATATCCTCAGAGATATCCCCTGATGTACATAAATAGGACACCCCTAATAGAGTATGGTGAAGCTCCATTGTTAATGACCAGCGGGCCAATCTAAACAAAATAATCTAGTGGCACTTCCGACCTAACCCTATAATTTCAAGGGAGAACCAAACAACCTAATCAGGTTTGATAAAAAACTGTCACTCGATCCTCTAATATATGCCTATGAATCCCATGATAATAATACACATTTAATGGAGGAGGCCTTCACATGCGTGAATCACCTTACCTACTACCACCACACTTTCCTTTCCCAAAAACTAAAACCACATATGTGATATCATTCTATTTGGGTAATAATTCATAGAGGTTCCCATATGACAATAATCCATTCACAAGTTCCAAATAAAAATTCATATAATTTGAGTTTCAAAACAGTTTCCCAAACATTATAAAATACCAACACGACCTTCACTTCAGATCACATCAAAACTGACAATCTCAAGGTAATGAAAAGGGCCAAACAGGACATTAATTTTCCCATTTAAATACCCTTAGAAGTAATTTCCAAATAGTTTCCAAATTCAATATAGAACACCACCTTAAAGAGTGCAATTCCATGTATGAATTCACATTTAACATACACAATTATTCCCATGCTAAAGGAAAACATGGAACAACTTATAAAGTTCCAAATGAGCTTATGACTTTCACAACTCATGAAACCCATTTAAAAAACATATTAATGTGTCCCTTGTTCAAAAAAAATTCAATTTATTTAGAAAAAAACATTTAGAACATTGGTACCTTAAAAACAATTTAAAACATATTTCAATCCATTCACATAACGAATTGAATACATTCACATGGAAAAAAGAGTATACATGAAATTAAAACAATTTATTTTAGAAAAACACTTTCCATCAAATTCAGAATTTGATTCATTTTGAAAACACAATTCTAAAAGAAACATCACTGGAATTCCAAGCCTACCCAATAAGACAAACATAAGAATAAAACTATTGAAATCACACAATTCCACATACAACACAAAATTCAAAATAAAATAAAAATTTGAAAGCATGATCATTGGTAAATACCACTAAATGAACCCAATTTAATTTTAAAATATAAATAAAAATTTTATGGAACACCCCATGTGCATTGTAAATAACCAAAATTTAAAAAATACCTTTTAAATCATTTTCAACCATTTTCCATCTTGAAAAATCCAAGAAACATTGTACCAACATACAAAAAGAAATATTATAATATATATAAGGAATTAAAGTAAAGAATAAGCGTTAATAGAATGTGACAGAATGGGAATGGAAGGAAAATCCTACCTTAATGACGTGTGAAAGCAACAAAACTCTTGAAGAGGGAAAAGCATGCCCAAATAAACTATCCTCACACCCTAGAATCAAATAAAATCAAACCACATCATCCAAAACTCATCATTGGATTTTAAAAATATTTATTATAGCTATGATATACTAATAAACCATGAGAGGGGAAAGAGAAGTAGAGGTAAGATAATGATTTGATGAAGAAATCATGAAGAATCACTAACCTTTTGTGTAAAATCTCCCAAAAATGGCTCAAGATGTAGAAGATTGTAGGTGCCACCCTCTAGTCAATTGTCACGACCCATCCCCCGGGGCCCATGTCGTGACTACCCCTATCCCACCTTCCATTGGCCTAGGGCTGGCGACAAGCATTGAAAGGCATATTCACTAAAACAGGAAGGAATTTCCTTTATAAATTGTAATCTCACACATACCAAGAACACGACAAGCTACAAGCACAAAGTAAACTATATAGTAAATAGGATGTGTAAATAATTTAAATGGGTTGGAATAATAGACCAACTTGAAGGTACAAGTAAAATGGGAATGTACAAGTAAAACTGAAAACATCTCATGTGAACACCAACCAAGGATCCTATATGAGGAGTAGGTAGAACTCTCAAACATTCGCCTCTATGGTACACTTCGTCTAAGTTCCACTTCTAAGCAGTCTCCTATCCTGGTACCCTCAAACTAAGTCAGTGATGTCCATCATATGAACAAGACACAACATGGTGCGGGTGTAGCCTGTGCAGGAGTGAGTATAACAACACTCAGTACGGACCCCGAGACCCCTAATGGTCTCTCAACTCCACCAAGGATAAACCAGAAAATAGGGAAACAAAATTCAACCCTACTTAGGTACATGGACATACCTATACATAAGTAATTAAGATATACTCATCTCACATAGGAGAAAATAATACCACAAAGGTGCACCATGAAGGTATAAGTACCACACAGGTAACCCCATGACGGTAGAAGTACAACACAAGTAACACCATGAAGATATAGTACCATAGAGGTACACCATTAAGATATATGACTGATCTCACATGGGTATAAGTGAAGTATAGAAGAACAGATGATTAGTCATGAAGCTAGATCATCTTATTCTGTCAAGAGGAACTACTATTTACCATACAGAGTCTGAACCACATAGGATAGATATGTACTAACCCCGAAATGACACACATAAGATCTGACCCACATAGGATTGGTATGCACGGACCCACATAAAATTGTTGAGAACTGACCCACACAGGATGGGTATGCACTAACCCACACAGGATCACTGAGAGATGACCCACACAGATTCATACCCACATAGGATCATTGAGCAGTGACCATCATAATATTGATAGGTACTAACCCCCGCAATGACACACACATGATCCGACCCGCCCTGATTCGATAGGTAACTAACCTCCGTAATATCTGTCTCCAACCTCCGCCTCACTACCAGCCACTTGATTCCTTGAAATCGTTGTGCTCGACATCCATAGAATCTGTCCCTTAAGATATCAGTCATAACTCTACCACCATGAAGTCCCATGGAGAATTATCTTAATAGTATGTCATGTCACAAGGGAATCAACAAAATAGATGGCATGTCAATCAGACGCCTCCTCTGTATGTTATTAGCATTTTCGCTCCAAGGGACCCGTTGGATTCAAGGTTCAATCGAAATTGGATGTACTCCAACTTTATCCAAAAATCACGTGGAGTATACCAATAGGACTTTTTCAATCCAAGGATTCTGGTGTTGTGGATAGTTCGTCAAACGAACGCACAGTTCTCAAGAAATGGGCAATAAGGTGAAACTGTGTCCAGTCCGACTAGGAACGACCTGGCCTGGGCAGACCCAGGTCCTGCCCGGATGGCCTCAGTCTCAGCGGGCCTAGCCTTCTAGGCTATGTTCTACCCCGTCCCATATAGGGGGCAGCCCGGCGTGGGCCGGTGGCATAGCCCGCCCGGGCTGGCATGGAAGGGGGAGCGCTGCCCTTCCATTCAGAATTCAAAAGGGCATCATCGTAGGGTGGTCCCACATCACCCATGGGACCCATGTGATGGCTAGCTAGGCGCTCCATTCGGTCCTCCTCCCAGCAGCGGGGTCTTGCACCGCTGCTCCACCACGGCCGGCCATCTGCTAGCCACTCTTCGGCCTCCATCGTGGCCATGCAGCCACGATCATCTGCTCATCTGGTGGCATAGATGTGCACCACCCTAACTTCATGTGGATGTCCGATGTGTTGGGCCTCCTCATCTTTCACGGGTCACCGCATATCCGTTCATATCCAGAAAAATAAAATGATCGCATATTTGATATCTTCGGGTCGAGGGTTCCTTGTAAATATGTCTCACTCAGCAAAATAATTCATTTCCAGCATCATTAAATATTTTTCGTTGAAAAATTCACGAATAATGTGTGGAGAATCAAAATAAAATAGGTAAGTTATATGTGCAGGATGATGACCAAGTTAGTTTGGTCATCATCATTGTGAATCTATATTATGGAGAATTATCAAATAAATTCACTCATAATTCAAAGTAAATCCCCTAACTCAATTTTCCGTTGGAGGTGGCATGAGGAAAAACATAAAGTCATTGAATATTGTCATCAGTCTTCGTCACTCCCGCAAGATGCTCCATGGTTGGTTCCTTGTTCTTTGATTCTGGAAGTCTTTCTTCATTGGAGGACCTCTTTTGTTGGAGAAATATCTTTCCAACTCTCCAAATCTCTCCCCTCCATTTCCAATCCCTTTTCCTGTGAGAGGTGAAGTGCCAAATTAAATAAGCTTAAGAAATAATTTAATTAATGTTTGTACATTAATTAAATTAATTTGGCACAATTAATTTTGGAGAATTCCAAGAGTTTCCACCCATTAAAAGATGGGTTCGGGTGGTCCCCACCACTAAATTCAAATGGGAAGTTTCAAGCTTTGGTGGCCCCCATCAATAATCATTCAAATGGGAGGTTTAAAAAATAAAATAAAAGTTGTTCTTTATTTTATTTTTATTATTTTATCTCTCCCACAAAATTCTGGAAAACTAACTTTCAACCTCAACCTATTGTGGTCAAGGTGAATGTATCCTTAATAATATATTGTCACTGTGAGTTCAACAGTGCCCTCAGATTTCAATTCCGAGCACTGGTTCCAAAGTTAAGAAAAACCCTCTTACATGTTTACTAAACGTACCTAAAAAAAGTCCAGAAATTATTTCCATGAACGCTGGCCCTCCGAATACTGCTCCATCAATTTCCACAGACTCATAATATTTCCATATAATAAAAAAAATACATGGTAAATTCAGTCTTTACATTCTCCCCACCTCAGGGCTTTGTGTCCCCAAAAGCCACAAACCAAACTAGGAAAACAAGTGGGGGTACTGAGCACATTTATGAAACTCCCACTCCCATGTTCTCTCCTATAGGTTCCCGTTCTAACAATGAACATGCACCAGAGGTATGAACCACCCACAAAGTACCCTCTACTGTTGATCCTCAATCTCCATAAGAACCTCTACAAATGTCGCCCTATCATCGATGTCCATCTCGGTGTGGCTGATGACCTGAGATGGGTCGTGCACGTATCTACTCATCTGGGATACATGGATGATTTCATGAACCTTCTCTAACTATGGTGGAAGGGATAGGACATATTTCACCTTGATAACTCTACTAAGGACCTAAAACTGTCTGATGAACCTTAGAGATAGCTTGCCACCCCAGCCTAATCTCTACAAACCTCATCGAGGAGAGACTCGTAGAATGTCATGTTCACCATCCTCAAACTCCAGAGGTCTCCATCTCATATCAGTGTAAGATTTCTGCCTGCTCTATGCAGTCTTCATCTTCTCCTAGATGATCTGCACATTCTCTGTTGTAGCTTATACAATCTCTGGTCCCATGAGTGTTGACTACCCTAGGTCAGTCCAACACAAAGGTGATCTGCAAGGTTGACCATAGAGTGCCTCAAATGGTTCCATACATATGGTGGAGTGATTTCTATTATTGTATGAGAACTTCACCAAGGGCAAGTGATCCTCCTAGATGCAACATAAATCTAGGACGCATGCACACATCATGTCCACAAGGGTCTGTATGGTTTGCTCCATCTGACCATCCGTCTGAGGATGGAAGTCGGTGCTCAACCGAAGCTATGTTCTGAAAGCATCCTGTAACCCCTTCCATAGCATGGAAGTAAAACATGCATCATGATCAGAGACAATCATAGATGGAAGTCCATGAAGACGTACAATCTCTTACACCTAGAAGCATCCCAAGACCTCTACTGAACCCTGCTCTCTGATAAGAAGGAAGTGGAATGACTTGGTGAGTCAATCAATGATCACACAGATAGAATCATGCCCCCTAGAAGTTCGTGGAAGTCCCATTATGAATTCCATGAAAATTCTATCCCACTTTCACTCTGGAACCTCTAATGGCTGTACTATGCATACTGGATCCATGTGCTCTACATTCACTTGCTTACATGTGAGGCACCATGAGAAAAACTCTACTACTTCTTTCTTTATTCCTGACCACCAGTGCTACCACCAAAGGTCCTGGTACATCTTCACAAACCCTTGATGTACCACTAGAGGGTATTGTTTCGGTGCGGATGTGCGTCGGGTTACGCTGTTCCGCCAGGACGCGTTCGCGCGTGCACCCGTCAACCCGAGGGGATGGGCGCGCGGCTTGTGGTCCCGCAGTCCCGCTTTCCAAGGGCGGGTGGCATTCGTCCCTTATTCAGGGGCGTCTGCTCCTTGATCGAAACCGGGATGATGGGATGTCGGCTCCTCCTTCCTTGGACGTCTCCTCGGAACTCGTCGCCTAATCCGGGTCTCCCTCATAGACTTAAGAATGTTCGTGAATCTCGTTCCCGGCGCCATATCTTCATGGACACCGGTTAATTACGCTGCTTCCGCCCGGACGCTCCAAGGAGTCTGGTCGGGGCAGCAACCTGCGGTGAGAAGGCCGGGTGGCTCGGGGTGCTGGGGGCGTGTCGTAGCACTGCGGCTTTGCACGCCTGTCTTCCGTCCCTAATAGGGCTTCTCGAAGGCATGATGGCCTGAGGCATCCCGTACTAGGTGCGGGGAACTGTGTCACCTGAGGTTTTCCTCAGCTTCCCATGTTTAACACGGGGTATGCCGCGAGTTTAACGTCCAGCGGGGACGGCATCGGACCGATCAACACGAAAAGTGGATCGGATGACAAAACCCCTTGCGGGGAACCTCCGACGCTGGGGCCAACACATGGGCGGCTTCCCAAATGATGTGGAGTGGAGTGAAGTGGCATGACCCCACCGGGATGTGGCGGCCCGGGTAAGGATCAGGATGGATGATGGAGTGAAGAGATTGGACCCCGTAGAGGCTTCCTACGTACCGCGCGTTAGCACGGATCAAAGTCAACGTAGTTCGGGTATACAGTTTAACGTCATGTTGGACGTCGGCAAGCCGACTCACGAAGAGGTCTAGGCCGCCGGGCGGAGGATTGAACCGGACCACCTCGCACAGAGGGGGGTGGAACGGCCGGGTGGATCACAGTTTCACGTCATGCTGGACGATAAAAGGAGAAATGGAAAAAGGGGCTGTGGGGAGGCACAGTGGAGATACACACGGGCAGTCTCCCACAGGGGCGGATTCATAGGTGAATCGACGCAAGCGTGAACCCTGGAGGGGTCCACTAATGGACGAACCGACGTAAATACGACCGGGACGACCAGGTGGTGGGCTTGGACCTCAGGGAGGCTTCCTACGTACCCTGTATAGAAGACAGGGATCAAAGTCCACGTAGTTCATTCTGTCAGGACTTATGCACTTGAGGCAGCCCGGATGCGACAAAACTCAGTTGGAAGGGACTTGGACCGAAAGTAGGAGACACCTCGATCCCAGTCACACCCTCTACTGGCTTCGGCAGTGGGGAGGTGCAATGGAGATACACATGTGCAGCCTCCCACGAGAAACTAGGGGTTTATAATACCCTGCCCCCGTAGGGAAAAGCCACTCCCATTAAATCGTCCCAAAAGGGGGACAATCCCGCCATCCCTGCAGAGACGAGCGGGTGGGGGCCACGTCCAAACCGGGGGAGACCCTGCGTGTGAAGCACGGGATCGAATGATGCGGACGGTTTAACGTCTTGCCGGACGAAGTACAGTTTAACGTCGTGTGTTGAGGACGAAGCGGACGGTTTAACGTCTTGCCGGACGAAGTACAGTTTAACGTCGTGTGTTGAGGACGAAACACTTGGCAGTTTAACGTCTTGCAGCGCGGACGATGGGGGCTAGGCAGTTTAACGTCGTGCAGCCTGGACGTATACAGTTTAACGTCGTGCAGGACGTGGTGCAGTTTAGCGTCATGCAGGACGAATGCTGAACAATTTAACGTCTTGTAGCTCGGACGTAGTGCAGTTTAGCGTCATGCTGGACATATGTGCAGTTTAACGTCATGCAGGACGAATGTGCAGTTTAACGTCATGCTGGACGAATGTGCAGTTTAACGTCATGCTGGACGATTGATTGCCGCCGACGGGTCCGTGTCACTTCGCACGAGCCTGGAAGGCTGTACGGGAAGACAGCGCACGGTGCGGGCACCCAGGATGAGGATCATCGAGCGCCACGCAGGCGGGTACCCGCAGGGGGTCAAGGGAGGCGACCCTGGCGGATTGCGCGCCAAAGAGGAGCTTTGCGCGCAAAACCGCGGATCGGCGCGCAAAATGGCGGGCTGGCGCGTAATTGGGCCAGCGCTTTGCGCGCGGATGATTGGGATTGCGCGCACCGGGCTTCGGGTAGCGCGCGGGGGCAACGGCTCATTCTCTAACGAATGGCCACTTTGAAGATGGGGGGTGCGCGCAATCGGGTTGGATTGCGCGCACCCGGGGGCAATTGCGCGCAAGAGGCTTCTTTTGCGCGCAAAGGCCTTCGGGTTGAATTTTATTCAAAGGTAAGGAGCCAAGGGGATTGCGCGCGAAGGCGGACCCCAAGGCTCTATTGCGCGAAAGAAAGGAGGTTACCTGAAGATCGGCATTGCGCGCGGAAGAGGTTGAATTGCGCGCGTGGGAGACCGTTCGACTTCCAGCAACCTTTGAAACGTTGGGGGTCGTCTAGTATTTATAGGCAACCCCGGGCGCGGAATCCAAGGCGCGAGCGCGGAATTCTCCTCGCGGGCGCGGAATCGGGCACGGCGCGCAAGGGAGTTGCGCGCATCCCGGGGGTTTTGCGCACGGATCATCATCTTTGCGCGCAGACCTCTGAAATTCCGCGCAAGGCCTCCGGGCCCTCCGAAACATTCTTCCGACTCCGAATATGACCTCGCTTTCCGCATCCGGAGCTTCGTTTGGGAACAACGGACTTTTCCGGCGTCTACAAAAGCCCCCCTCGGAATCGGATCGGCGAGAGGTCGCAACGATCGGGTTCCGAGGGAGACGCCGGAATGCTGAAGTCCTGGGCGGCGCGGGACTTAGGCGCGCAAAAAGGGGCGCCGGTCGCGAAATTCGCCGCTGCGGTCGCGCGAAGCGCTTTCCGCGCAGCGCGGACCCCGGCCTCGCCTATAAATAGGGGCCCTGGGTCCCGCGTTCCATACTCAGGCCTTCCGCGCGATAAGCTCCAACGCTCTCGTGCGCGAAATTGCCTTCTCCGGCGCGAAATTCGCCCGATCGGCGCGCAAAACCGTCCGGATTTCGCCTGTCTTTGCGCGAAAACCCGGAACTTTGCGCGACAGTCTTCCCAATTGCGCGCCGTCCACTTGGATTGCGCGCCGACTCTCAAACTTTTCCACCAGCCTCGTCCGACTCCGCACACTTCATCCCTTAACCCGCACGACTCCCGAAACTTCTGAGATGGCCGCGCACAGAGGAAATGAGGGGGATGCCGCCACTCGCAGGGCTGAGATGGCGACGAACGAGGAGGCTTACGGAGCCAAGGAGATTGTTTCCAACAATCAATCCTTGTTCGACTTACTGACGCCGGCCCAGAAGACATATCCACTGTCGGACAACCTGCCGCTCTGGAACTTCGGCATCCTAGATGAGGTCCTGGTGCCAGGGTTCGAGATTGATGCGCCGCGGACCTGGGTGACCCGGGAGGACGAGCTTCTCCGCTATAACATCACCAACAATGGGCATCCTGCCAGGGAGACCAGACACTTGGATGTCTATGTCCTGAACCCGAGGACGCGAACCATTGATGGGGGTGAGCCTGCTGCGGAGAATTCTCCAGCCCTCTACTCGAGCATATATCGCCAGAGCGTCACGGACGACACCAAGGGCTGGCTGAAGGACTGGGACTTGCGATCTGGGGGCAACTTCACCAGTGAGTGGGCCTGGGCGTTCTGGGTACGCCACACTTGCGATCACTTCGCAGAGGAGCTGCGGTACATCGGCCTGTTCGAGGCGGTGTGGACGTCGCAGTTCCACTTCTACCAGCAGTCCGAGCTCGGGCCGGAGTTGTTCACCCGATGGTCTCCGGATACCAACACCTTCCATCTTCACCATGGGGAGGTCGACATCGGTCTCTGGGACATCCACTGCATCGGAGGTATCCCGCTGGAGGGCTACCAATACGATGAGTTCCTGCCACCGAAGAACATCTGGGAGGACAGGTCACAGACTCCCATCCTGACCTGGCATCTGCTTGACCTGGCTACGCAGCGGCTCGGGATCAAAGACTTCTAGAAGGACATAGCCTACAAGGAATGGTTCGGCCAGTTCTTGGAGCATGACCCGGCGGTCAAGATGCCAGGCAGGGGGAAGCGGTGCCCGACCGCAGCTCAGAGGAGCCGGAACGGGTCGTACTGGCGGGTCCTGGAGACGGGCGATTACCGCTCATGGGGGTACCGCGTCATCGAGGCCTGGGACCCAAACGTCCGGTACGCGGCGTTCCTGGCCGCCTTTCTGAGTGGGTGGCTCCTGCCAGTGCGGGACGCGAGAATGGGCCATCGCCCGGCGACACTGGCGGTGGCAGGCGCTATGGCCGCCAACAAGAGATACAACCTCGGGGTCCCAGTGCTGGCGAGGCTGTATGCCATCCTGGGACGCATCTCACGAGGGGGGTCGCCACGAAGGATCTGTGGGCCCTTTCAGTTCTTCCACGGCTGGGTGGCTGCTCACCTCGGTGGGTACACGTTTCCGAACGCCATCATTCCTCCGGGCAACGGCCTGCGACCCTCCCTGCTGAACATCTCGGGGGTCGCTCCGATGACCCTAAATGAGGAGGGCGTGCGGATCCGGATTGGCAATCATGCCAACTTCAACTTCAGTCCGTTCCCCACTCCCGTTGGCCAAATGATCGACAACGGGCAGGGTCCGCTGGAGCAGCATGAGTACTTCCTGAACATGCGGGGCGGGGTGCTCGTGGCTCGGATCGACGGGAAGGTGATCTGCGAGCCTTACGTGCCGACCCGTTTCGCCAGGCAGTTCGGGTGCCTTCAACGGATGCCGAAGAGGGTATTCACTGCTGTCCGGGAGGAGACGAACCCTGGCGTCCTTCGCCAGATGTGGCTGATGTTTTCCGCTTTCGGCTCTGGCGACGTCATCACTCTCCCTCCTACCGGAGTTGACGCAGGCTTGGCAACCGAGTACGCCGAACACTGGGCCATCGCGTACCCTGAGGGGCTTTTGCGGAAGCTAGTTCGGCGGCTCGAGGCTACCCGTGCGGAGACCGGGCGTCAAGGAAGGAGGCGAGGCGCCGCCACACGGGGGAGAACGGAGGCGTGCCAAGCAGCGGAGCCGGCGCGGGCAGGGACTTCGGCGGCGGGCACATCGCAGGCTGCCGCTACGACCTCGGCGCCCAGAGAGGGGGCACATGCGGTGGTCGAAGAGCGGCCCGGGAAGCAGGTGAGACGTCTGCTCGAACCCTCCCACGATGCAGTCTTCCCGGCGCTGTGGTCGGCCTGGATGACCCTGCGGCAGTCACTGGGGACCGACGCCATCTGGCGAAAGATTCTCAGAGAAGGAATCCATCTGCCAGAGGTCGGGCGCCTCCACATTGCCGACAGGGTGGACATCAACCGGCAGTATGCGTATCTGACGGCCATGGACGAGTACGCGCGCCAACGTGGTCAGCGCGCGGAGCCATCCCTTCTGGTGAAGGTGATGCTCGGTCTCGAGCCCGCTCCGGAACAGATGCCGCCGGAAGAAGACGACAGTAGCAACGACTCCGAAGAAGAGGAGGAAATGGGGGAGGATGAAGGCTCCGAGGGTAGATCCCATCAGGGGAGCCCACGGGAGAGTGGCGAGGTGGCCGGCTCTGACAACGTTGATGTCACTGAGCTCCTCGAGGTCCGCTTCTATCCCTACTCAATCTGCTTCATCCACTCTCTTATGCAGCTTCTATCCCATTTCTCCATCTTTCTCAGGAGCGCACAGATGTTGGTCAGGCGTCCTCAGCGGGAGTAGGAGGGGCGCCAGCAGGACAAGGCGGGGGCCAGACACCTATCATTGAATTGACAAGCGTGGAAGGGTCCCCTGCTACAACTGTTCCTGCGGCGACCGGGGTAGCGGAAGATGACGCTCCGAACTCCCGTAAGTCTCCTTACTTTACTGCTGGTGCTTGCCGTTGACGATCCGTGACTAACCATGGCTTGCCCCGCGCAGTGATCTCAACATTGGAGGCTCATCGGGCTGCCGAACCCGGGCCATCTACGAGTGGACCAGTGGTGGACATGCCGCCTGCCCCGGAACAGAATTCCCAAACCGAGCCGGCCCCACCAACTGCTGATCAAGGGGCTCCGGACATCGGCGGTGCTGACATCGGAGAGAGGTTGGGGGCTGACGAGGGTGTCAGCGCCACTGGGGAGAGAGAAGAAGGTCGCCCGGATGTTGGGGAACCTATCCCTCGTGAGGACCTCCCAGGGGTGGACCCTGCAGCAGACCTGCTGGCTGCCTTCCCTGCCTACCGGCCTGCCGATCCCGAGGAGATGGACGACTCAGACACGGAGGCGGTCGAGGAGAGCCGGATAACGCGCCGTAGGGGGTGGAAGTGCATCCAGCGCTTCCTCAAGCGAGACCCATCGGAGTGGCTGGGGCGCATGGGATCACTTCAGACCTGGCTGCGCTTCCTGTGTGCCGGGGGAGCTGATGCTCAACGCCTCCATCTAACGGTCCGTGATTTCATGGCCGAAAAGATGCGCGAGAGCTGCCGGCGTGCCGACGTCACACGAAGTCGGGACATGTCGGAGAGCACGCGGGCGCTCCTCGCGGCGGAGCAGGAAGTCCGGCGCCTCGAAGGGCAGGCGGCAGAGAAGGAGGCCTTCGTCGCAACGTGTACCGAGCTTGTGGAGAAACTAGCAGCCCAGCTGGTTGACGCCCAGGTACAGCTGACGGAGGCGGGCCAACAGATGGTCACAATTAAGGTCGAGCGGGAGCGTGCACAGGCCAGAATCGACGAACTGCGTGCTGCGACCGCCGACGAAGAGAGGGCACGCAGAGAGCGAGAAGCAGCTCTGGAGGCCACCAGCCAAAGGGTAGCGGCATTAGAAAGACTCATTCAGCACGCTAATCCCTAAGGGCTTTGTTTTGCCATTCCCAAAACATTTGCTTCCGCTACTTTGATCCATCTGTATGAATCAATATATTTATCTGCATCTTTTGGTTTAACATGCTCAACCACAATTCACTGTCTTGCGGGAGTGTTAACCAAGCATCAGGCATCCATAATTGGGCCTGGATTTCTGGAGAAAAGAGGGAGGTCATTCCTAGGAAAGGAGACCTCAGACCTAATCAATGTACCATTCCCCCAACCTGTTCCAACACACGAGCAGGACAATGCTAGGGGCGTTGAGATTTTATCCGAACATAGGGAAATGAGAAAGGGTGAATCGCGTGTCCCGAATCCAGACATCCACAACGGTCGGCCTTCCAGGAAATGCCCAAGACGGTAGGCGGACAGTGGATCGACCATAACAACTGAAATAGACGGACCGAAAAAGGCCATCATTCATATTGCAGGAGGCGGACCACATGTCATCATGAATACCGCTTTGGGGTTCCTTCAGACACAAGGGTGGAAAATCCAGATCAACAGGGCATGCGAAGCGTGGGGCGAAGTGACGATTTGTTCGGACAGAATCCAACGCTCTCAAAATTGCGCCACCGTGGGGAAAACGTATTAGGCGGATGCACAAATCTGGCCGTGAGTCACCTCAATTCTCAGACAGCACCTCTCTGACGAGGAAACCGTCGCTTCCCACCATTGCAGTGGGGCATCCCGAGCTGAATCGGGGAGAATATCACAACTGCACCACTCTACCCGAAGTCAGGCCAGACGGCCGGCGATGAGGAGGGGCGGGACTTAACGATCCCTGAGGCTGGACCCGAGTCGGAATGCCCGGGCGTTCCTACGTACTCCATCAGGCTGGAGATCAAGCCACACGTAGTTCTGAGAGTGCAGTTTAACGTCATGCAGGACGTAGAATCCCGTTTAGGGGAGATCTTAGTTTAAGGTCGTAGAGCTCGGACCATAAGGGCTAGATCTTAGTTTAAGGTCTTAGAGCTCGGACCATAAGGGTAGATCTTAGTTTAAGGTCTTAGAGCTCGGACCATAAGGGGAGATCTTAGTTTAAGGTCTTAGAGCTCAGACCATAAGGGCTAGATCTTAGTTTAAAGTCTTAGAGCTCGGACCATAAGGGCTAGATCATAGTTTAAGGTCTTAGAGCTCGGACCATAAGGAGAGATCTTAGTTTAAGGTCTTAGAGCTCGGACCATAAGGAGAGATCTTAGTTTAAGGTCTTAGAGCTCGGACCATAAGGGGAGATCTTAGTTTAAGGTCTTAGAGCTCGGACCATAAAGAGAGATCTTAGTTTAAGGTCTTAGAGCTCGGACCATAAAGAGAGATCTTAGTTTAAGGTCTTAGAGCTCGGACCATAAAGAGAGATCTTAGTTTAAGGTCTTAGAGCTCGGACCATAAGGAGAGATCTTAGTTTAAGGTCTTAGAGCTCGGACCATAAGGGGAGATCTTAGTTTAAGGTCTTAGAGCTCGGACCATAAAGACTAGATCTTAGTTTAAGGTCTTAGAGCTCAGACCATAAAGAGAGATCTTAGTTTAAGGTCTTAGAGCTCGGACCATAAAGAGAGATCTTAGTTTAAGGTCTTAGAGCTCGGACCATAAGGAGAGATCTTAGTTTAAGGTCTTAGAGCTCGGACCATAAGGGGAGATCTTAGTTTAAGGTCTTAGAGCTCGGACCATAAAGACTAGATCTTAGTTTAAGGTCTTAGAGCTCGGACCATAAGGGCTAGATCTTAGTTTAAGGTCTTAGAGCTCGGACCATAAAGACCTCAAAGTACGCCGCATCTGGTCATATCCCCTGGATATGCGAAGATGCACTGAGGGATATTGTCGAGAGTGCCGAGGTTTCGCCTGGTCAGAATGGGAGGTGGGAAATGTGAATCATGCGGCCATTCACTCGAGGACCGGGAGCACCGGCGTGACGATATGAGAGTACTGCCGACCGTGGCGGAAAAGCAGCATCAACATCGCACTAACCGTTGGTGGAATGAGGCAGCAAACGAGCATCGACCGCTCAATCGCAGGATTCATATCGATTTGCAGCCCGAGGCCATTGGGGGTACCAGCCCGAGTCGGTGGGAGAGCACTGAGGCATTGTGTCCGAACCGTTCACGGGGGCTCCACCCAGGGCGTAGACGATGGGTCCGAATGAAAGGGAGCACGAAGCCTGAAAAGCGGAGGAAACCTGACCAAGCGGATCCTGACCCTCCTGGCAATAAACCAGAGTACTCTTGACACCGGTGGACCACTGCAAGGGGTCGGGGAACGCGCCTTGAGGGTGACCTGAAGGCGGCGGATTCCCCAGAGAAGGGGGAATCTCTAAGAGGTGGGGGGCTGGACCCGAAGTTTCAAACATCCGGGCGTTCCTACGTATCCCATAAGGATGGGAATCAAGCCGCACGTAGTTCTTGAAGCGCGGCGCAACACAATCGGGCACCAGCGCGGGGAAGAGTGCGGGTCTGACCCTCGCACACAGAAGGAGCGGCATTTGATATTTCTTGTTTGTCCTTAAAGATGAATGGTTTTTCTTTGTGCGGCGACATGCCTGTGATTGAGAAATCTCTGGCGTCGCCACAATAATCAAGCCATGGAAGGCATTGATGAATGGCGTGGTTATTAACCAGCGCCCAACATGAGTGTCCCCTGAGGGGAACATCACGATGCAGTGCCGTTTTCTCGTCGGGCGGCCAAGTTGATCACAGTTTACGGTCGTGTGGTAGGACCAGACAACACAGTTTAAGGTCGTGTGGTTCGGACCAGACAACACAGTTTAAGGTCGTGTGGTTCGGACCATGGAGGAATCCGCTTACCGCGGTACGGCGGACACGGCGGAGGTGGGAGCATACCCAGCCTTGCGGTCACGCACGATTCCAGGAGAAGAGTCTTGGGATAGGGGCCTGCGTATGTCCATCACCCGAGGGGCAGAGATGCTAGCCTCCAGGCATACTGGGCTCAGAACGCGATTGTTCGAGCGACTCCTCCCTCCTTATGGGGACGAGGGTCCAGCTACGCATGGCCCTTGGGGAGAACATCCGCATATATCCTTGGTGATCAGATCATGGGAGCCTCGAACGACATCATTACCTTGGTTGGTCTGCCTAACGTGTAAAGGTGTACTGAAGGTTAGTATGAAAAGAGTGTCCAGATTCCACTACAACACATAAAGGCGGAGTGTGATGAGGACTGCGCAACCAATGTTCAGAGCCTGAAGGAGCTGACATGGCGATCAAGGATGTTGCTGACGCATTCGCAACACAACATCCGATCGCGTCAGCCTAAGACGGGGCAAGCAAACGAGCATCAACCGCTCAATCGCAGGATTCATATCGATTTGCGGCCCAAGACCCGCCTGTAAATCGACCAGGAGCGGTGGGAGAGCACTGAGGCATCGTACCCAAACCGCTAACGAGGATCCCTTTGAGTGAAGGCTCGAATAAGAGGAAGCGCGAGGCCTGACAAGCAACACAGGACTTGTCGGGATTGAATCTGACACTACGAGTCATAGACCGAAGTACCCAAAACATGTTAACAGATCTCCGGAAAGGGTCGGGGGACTCACCCTGAGAGCAACCAAAAGAGGGCAGATTCCCGTGATCAACCAAGGGACGGGGCTGGACCTGAAACACAAGCGTCCAGGTGGTCCTACGTATCCCATAAGGATGGGAATCAAGCCATACGTAGTTCTTGAGAGGCAGTTTAACGTCATGCAGGACGATGAGGGGTGTGAGGTAGTCCCACACACGGGGGGAGGCGTACGGCGCGGCCAGTAGACCGACGTGAATGAGGGCATAATCCCCCGCTCACGCGATATGCCTCGCACAAAAAGGAGGGGAACTGGGGCCAGAGGCCCAACGCGGGATAGAGATTCCCGGGAAATGGGGCTGGGCCTGAAACATGAATGTCCAGGCGGTCCTACGTATCCCATAAGGATGGGAATCAAGCCATACGTAGTTCTTGAAGTGCAGTTTAACGTCATGCAGGACGATGAGGGGAAAAGAAGGGGGGAGCAGAAGGCATCCCCAAACGTGGGGGGGGGGGGGGGGCGTACAGCGTGAAGAGCAAACCGACGTGAATGAGGGCATAGCCCCGCACTCACACCATACGCCGCACACCCGGGGGCAACTGGGCCAAGGGCCCGAGATGGGATGGAAATTCCCGAAGGATGGGGCTGGGCCTGAAACATGAAGGTTCAGGCGGTCCTACGTATCCCATAAGGATGGGAATCAAGTCGCACGTAGTTCTTGAGGGGCAGTTTTACGTCATGCAGGACGATGTACAGTTTAACGTCATGTTGGACGGAGCACTTGGCAGTTTAACGTCTTGCAGCGCGGACGATACGCTGGGCAGTTTAACGTCGTGCAGCTTGGACGTATGCAGTTTAACGTCGTGCGGGACGTGGTGCAGTTTAACGTCATGCAGGACGAAGTGCAGTTTAGCGTCATGCGGGACGATGTGCAGTTTAGCGTCATGCGGGACGAAGTGCAGTTTAGCGTCATGCAGGACGAATGAACACTCAGGAAAAGTATTGCTTGAGGAACCTAGCATTGGTGGGAGGAGTGACACGCTCACCATCCATAGTCGCTAGGGAGTATGCGCCATTGGGATAGACCTTGTGGACAACAAACGGTCCCTCCCACTTGGGCTCCAACTTGGGTGGCTTCCTGCCGGGGATCATCGGTGCTCTTAGGGCTAGCACTAGATCACCCTGCAGGAAGGAGCGGAGGCGAACCTTCTTATTGAAAGCTCGAGCCATTCTGCTTTGATGCCTCTCCAAGTTGTGCAAAGCGCGAAGTCTATTCTCATCCAGTGCTTCCAACTCGACTAGACGGGCTTCATCAACTCTGTCCGGCGCTTGCTGGTCGTAGACCGCAGTGCGCAAGGACGGTAACTGGATCTCGATGGGCAGGACGGCCTCAGCTCCATACACCAGGGAATAAGGGGTCATCTGGGTGGAATTGCGAGTCGTCGTCCGATAAGCCCAGAGGGCGTTGGGGAGCTTGTCTGGCCAACTCTTCTTGTTCTGACCAACCATCTTTTGCAGAATGTTAGAGAGGGTTTTGTTAAACGCCTCGATCTGTCCATTCGCCTGCGCATGATCGCGAGATGTATGGTTCGAGCGAATGTTATACTTGGCGTACAACTTCTTCAACTCGGCTGCTCGGAAATTGGTTCCGTTATCCGTGAGGATAGCGCGAGGCACTCCAAATCGATGGACGATGTTGGAGGTCACGAAGTCAGCGATCGAACAGGATTTGACCTCTCTGAGCGGAATCGCCTCTGCCCATTTGGAGAAGAAGTCCGTAGCGGTCAGAATGAACCGGCACTGGCGAGCTGTCGCCGGCGGGTAAGGTCCCACAACGTCCAGTCCCCAAACTGCAAAGGGCCAGGAATACCTTGTGGTATGGAGAGGCTCCGGCGGCCGATGCACAAAGTTCGCATGAACCTGGCACGCATGGAACCTCCTGGCATACTCGATGCAGTCATGGATCATAGAGGGCCAGAAGTATCCCAACCTCCGAATCTGGTGGGACAGCTTCGGCCCAGTCTGGTGGGTGCCGCATGAACCAGCATGAACCTCTTGCATGACTCGTGGGATCTCAACTCCCTGAAGGCAACGGAGGAGAACACCATCGAATCCGCGTCTGTAGAGGATCTGCTCCAGGCCGGGACTGCTCTGGAGGACAAACTGCGATGCGCGGCGTCGAACTCGCTCGCGCTCGGCCCGATCTGATGGAAGAATGCCATGTTGTAGGTACTCAACCAAAGGCGTCCTCCAATCAGGGGCTGATCCGACTGTCATATCTGGGGTACTCGGGGCTCCGGGCATAGGGGCAACCGTGGTGAGGTTACTTACCAACGGGCCGCGATCTTCTTCCGGGATAACGGGAGCGATGAGCCTGCGGCGCGTCACGCGGACGATCAGGATGTCCTGTTCAGGCTCTGCAAGTGACGCAGCGAGGCTGGCCAAAGCATCTGCTCGACCGTTCTGCGACCGGGGAACATGGACAATTTCCGGCCGAGAAGGGAACCGGGCCATCAGAAGGAGGGTGCACTCCAACAATGGCACAAGTTCCGGCTTCCTGACAACGTAGTCGCCATTGATCTGCTTAACGACCAGCTTGGAGTCCCCTTTCACGCACAGACGGGGCACGTCGATCTCGAGAGCCAACTCGAGGCCGGTGATGAGGGCATGGTATTCCGCCTCATTGTTGGTACAGCCCTCTGACAACAGGAAAGAGTATGGCAGCACGGCTCGCTCCGGGGTAATGAAGACGATACCCAAGCCCACTCTGTTGATCTTAGGATTATCGAGTCTTCTACCGGTGGGGCTCCGGGAGGCACCGTCAAAGTGCATCTGCCAGCATGGATCGACTCGATCAACCGAGAGAATGGTCTCATCAGGAAAGCCTAGATCCAGCGGCTGATCCGCGGAGGTTGGGTGAGCAGCCAGAAAGTATGCCAATGCTTGCCCTTTGATGGCCTTCTGAGACACATACCTGATGTCGAACTGCTGGAGAATCACAGCCCACCGCGCTAGGCGGCCAGTCAACATAGGTCGGCTCAGGATATATTTCAACGGGTCTACCCGAGAAACCAACTGTACCTCATGGTGCTGCAAGTAGTGCCGTAATTTCTGTACGGAAAATACGAGCGCCAGGCAGCTCTTCTCGATGGGGGAATACCTAACTTCCGCATCGAGGAGCATGCGACTGAGGTAATAGAGGCTATTCTCCGTTCCCTCGTTGTTCTTCTGGGCGAGAAGGGCACCCAGGGACCGTTCCAGGGCGGTCACATAGAGGACCAGCGGCTTCCCGGATACAGGCGGCATCAGAACCGGAGGTTGAAGCAGGTACTGCTTGATTTCCTCGAAAGCGGTCTGACACTCTTTATCCCATACATAGGTGGCACCTTTCTTCATGAGCCGAGAAAAGGGCTTACACTTGCCGGCCAGATTCGCGATGAATCGGCGTATATAGGCTAAGTGGCCTTGGAACCCTTGCAGTTCCCGGACGGTACCTGGGGGAGGCATCTGGCTAATCGCCCTGATTTTCTCTGGGTCGATCTCAATACCCCGGTATCTTACCACAAATCCAAGGAACTTTCCGGAGGTGACCCCAAAGGCACACTTCAACGGGTTCATCTTCAGGCATCGAGACCGGAGGAAGCTGAACACTTTCTCAAGATCTTTGAGATGGTCCTGACGCTGGCGCGATTTGACAACCAAGTCGTCGACGTAGCATTCCACCAGTGTGCCGAGGATTGGCTTGAATATGCGGTGCATCGCCCGTTGATAGGTGGCACCTGCATTCTTCAGGCCGAAGGGCATGACCCGGTAGCAAAAGGTACCTTGGGGGACCCTGAAGGCAGTGAACTCCTCATCCTCAGGGGCCATCTGAATTTGGTTGTATCCGGAGTATCCATCCATGAAGGAGAGGGCTTGGAACCCTGCCGTGGCATCAATCAACAGCTCTGTCACTGGAAGGGGAAAATCATCCTTCGGGCAGTGGCGGTTGAGATCGCGGAAGTCGATGCAGACTCTGATCTGCCCGTTCTTCTTCCTGACCGGCACAATGTTGGCCAGCCATTTGGGGTACTGAACTTCCCTCACGAAGTTGGCTTTGATAAGCTTGTCAACTTCGGCCTCAACCATGGCACCGTGGGATGGGTGCATCTTCCTGGGAGGCTGCTTGAACCCGCGGTGGTTCGCCGGGAGACCAAGGCGGTGGACGGCTACCTGAGGATCCAGCCCCGGCATCTCGTCATATCCCCAAGCGAATACATCACGGTGCTGCCTGAGAAAGTCCACGTACTGCTGCCGCTCCTCAGAGGGCATTGCGGCACTAACCAATGTGGGTCTTGGATCGGCCTCGGTTCCAAGGTTCACCTGTATTAACTCATCGACCGTGGCGGGGACGCCCTCCTCAAAGGCTGGGGGTGCATCTTCCACGTCCTCTCCACTCGGGGAGGGATCGTCCACGGGAGAGATTGCGTTGGCAACTGCATTGGGGCTACCAGATCCTACTGGGCCACTGGTGCTGGCACGGGCGGTCGCGGCCATCTCATCAGGAGACTCGCGGACCGTCAAGACCATGGCGACGTCCAACCGTTGAATCGGGAGGACGTAAGCGTCATCCAGACTTGCCCAGGGATCACTTGCAACAGCGACATGCTCAACCTCACCTGCCAGGATCTGCTTATCCTTGCTCTTGTAATAGTCCGCATCCAGATAGCGGGCTTCACACGAGGCAAAAGGAGAGGCATCTCCTTGAAGCACGCCTACTCGACCATTAAAGGAGTATTTGGGGCATTGGTGGTATGACGAGGGAACCGCCGCGTGAAGATGGAGCCATGGCCTGCCCATCAATGCGTTGTACGCAGTGTCCTGAGAGACTACCATGAATTCGGTGTCGGCAACCAAGTCACCGAACTGGGTCTTCAAACGTATCTTGCCGACCGGGGTTTGCTCGGTGCGATCGTACCCCTGGATCCTGAGGTCGGAGGGAATCAAGTCATCCTCAGACAACCCCAATCTCCGGAGCGTCCGAGTTGGAATCAGGTTAATCCTGGACCCCGTGTCGACAAGACAGCGCCGGACTTCAAGGCCATTGAACTGGCCAGTGACATACAGCGGACGAATGTGTCCCTGTATAGGAGGGTCTTCATCCTTACCAGAGAACGAGATAACTGCCTGACATTCGGCGTCCTCGATCGTTTCGGCGTGAAAGGCCTCTGCAGCCGCAACCTCTGTCTCAAACTGGAGGGGGCTTTTCAGGGCTTCAGCGAGTGCCTCGCGCATCTCAGATGACATGCGCAGAGCCTCAAGGATGGAGAGCCTTGCTGGGATGTCGGCCAAGTGCTTCAGGACATCATACTTTTTGGCCAAGCACGAGCCCCTGGTTGCAGGAGGTTGCTATGCGGTTGGTGGCATGACGGGCCTTGCCGGTTGGATCGGCGGCCGACTGGTACTTGGCGCATCTCGCTGTTCACTGGTCACAGTCCGGGAAATGGTCACCGTACTGGAGTCAGGAGGTCGGGATGGACTTGTGGCAGGGCGGAGCTGGTCGCGACGCGGCTGAGGCGGTTCTGCCTGGTCCCACACCACAAACAGTGGCGGAGGCGAATCCGTCATCCCCGGATGGGGGGGCTGCGCGCGCTGAGCTCGATTTTGAGCCTGCTGCCTAGTCTCAGTGGCGTGCACGGCCTGGCTGGAGGTACCAACGGCTGTGCCCCGGCGACTCCTTTTGCTGCGGTTCTTCCGACGGTGGCGACGACCGGGGACACTAGGGAGGTCCACCTGGTGTTCTTCAACGTCGGGAACCGAAAAGGGATTTACCAGCTCGACGGTGTTAACCGAAGCGTACCCAATACCATCATCGGACTAATCATCCATCACCGGGCGGATCCGCGGAGGGACCCCAATCTCCGGGGGCATGAAATCGCCGAGAGTGCGGGATAGTGGCGGAACTGGCGGGGCGCGCTCTTCCTTCTTGCGCTGCCGCCGTTTGCTCCTCTTGGAAGAGGCAGGCTGGGACGAAGATGTCGAAGCAGCACCCGCGGATTCTGGGGGCTCGGGCTGATTCAAGCGCGCACGGATGATTCCATGGGCACGAATGGTCGTCTTGCGGGCCATCCAGTTATTATACTTCTGGGATCCGCGGTCGGAGACCAGCTGCCATTCGTCCTCGTTGCCACTATCGTCATCTGATCCCACGAACACGCCCGCCACTTGTGCTGGAGCTGGGCCCAACCTGATTACATTGTTGTTAATCTGGTCTTGGAGCCAATCCTTAAACACATAGCACCGCTGGATGGTGTGCCCCAGGGCCCGGTGGTAGGGGCAGTAGCGGGGGTTATTCGTAAGATGTGCCTCCTCTGGCTTCCAACACTCAGGAAGTCGCACAATCCTCTGCTCCAGGGTGCTCCGGAAATAACCGGGGACCTGATCCTCATGGAATGAGTAAGTCAGGTGTCGCGGGCCCCTGGGAGCGTGGTCTTGACGAGGGGCTGGAGGGGCCTGCCGAGGAGGTGGACCCTGATTATCTCGCCTGGGTTGCGGCGGTACATTACGCGGAGGGGCCGGCCGGTTCTGAGGCTGCCGCTGCTGGGCCGGGAACTGAGCCCGTGGAGGCGGATTCCTGTGAGGCTGTGGAGCTGGCCTCACCGGCAGCAGCTCCAACGGCCTGGGGGCCTCTATCTGGGCAACAGCAGCGGGCTCAGCCCTACTGACTCTCCTTGCAGGAATCATAGGAGGCAGCGGGTGTGCCTGGCTGGCCTGTTGCAGGGCTTCCTCAAGACGTTGAGCTTTGTCTGAGAAGTCCCTGAACCCTCCGGGGTAATTTTGAGTGATCAGGGAAGGGACCAGCTCGGTCTTGACGTTCCCGACGCACATTGTCAGCAACTGCTCCTGAGTCAATGGCATGTCAAGGGAATACGTGAGACCCTTCCATCGGGCGACGAAGTCCGCGACTCGCTCATCAGGCCTCTGCTTGCACTTGAAGAGGTCTGCGATACTTGTCTTCCGGGTCGTGGAACTGAACTGGTAGAGGAACTGTCTACGGAGGTCCTCCCAGCTGGTTACCGACCCGACGGGGAGCTGGCTGTACCAGACAAATGCTGGCCCTTCCAGTGTCTGAACAAAGCAGCGAAGCTTAGCGGCCTCCTGCTGCGCCGGAGTCCCCAACATAGGCCCGCACCTCGAGTTGAAGTGGGCTAAATGCTGTGGCGGATCTCCAGTCCCGTTGAAGGGGGCGAAAGTGGGATTCCCGAATCCCGGAGGCGCCGGCATGTCATCCACCCATGCTGGGTAGGGCTTGCCGTCCGGTGGGATCGCCACCTGCCGAGTCTCCAAGGCCTCCAAGCGAGCGATGAGTGCCGCCATCGGATCGTCCGGACATGGGTTCCAGTCCTGGCGAGGATCTCTAACCACGAGCGCATTGCATGGCCCTTCAATCGGGTCGTCGACCGGGTCGTCGAACTCGGCAGCTCGTGGGATGGCGGGCGGAGCGGCCCTTGGGGCAGCGGGAGGAATCCGAGTGGGATCTCTCAGGTAGTCACGCCGCTCGGGAGGGTGTGGCGAAACATACCGCGCCCTCTTGCCATAGGCAATGGCCTCTCTCCTGTCGGCGAACACGGCGTAATCACGGTTGCCCGGGAGAGTCTCGTCGAGGAGCGGTTGTTCCGGTCCCTGCTGTCCTGGCCTAGGATCACCGTAGTCAGGCCGCCGTTCTGCAGCGCGCTCGGCGAGGAGCTGGTCAACCAGCCTCTTCTGTTCGGCGAGCTGCTGACGTAGCGTAGCCTTCTCGGGATCCTCCTCTGCCCTCTGCATGGAGGCAGATGGGTCGGCGGGCTTTATAGCCTCGCTGTGCTCTTTTCCTTTGCTGACGTTTCGGCTTAACGTCAGTGCTTCAGTGGGTGCGGGGAGCCCCAGGAGGTTTCTCTGATGACGAGTAACTCTCACTGATGGATCTGACGACGGCTTGTCTTCGGGGGGGAAGCCCCCGTCGAGAAGTTCCAAGTCGTTCCCCTCTCCCGACAGGTCAGCCATATTGACCGTTCCTGTCCCTGGGGATATACCCTCAGGGCCACCCAGCGAATCGGGCTGTCGGAGAATCACACTGAAGCGTAGGGCAGCGTACTGCCCCCATCCACGGATATACACGTGGGGAGTGGCTTCCTCGATAACTTTGCGGAGTACTTGAAAGCACTCAACGCATCGTTGTTGGAGGGCCTCGTGGCGCTCAAATGACCCGGGGTGCCGAACCGCGGGGAGCATGGCCAGGTCAATTTGACGAC
Source organism: Viscum album (assembly GCA_963277665.1). NCBI lineage: Eukaryota > Viridiplantae > Streptophyta > Magnoliopsida > Santalales > Viscaceae > Viscum > Viscum album. Next base: position 586,433,628 of record OY728158.1, on the reverse strand, counting down.
ACTGCTCACCAATATCCTCCAGTTGCGCTTGACTCTCGGGGTATGGCATTTGTAGGCGGTGAAGACAGGAGCGAGTCTCCCGGAGAGTTCGGCGGAAGCATTCGAACTCATCCGGGGTGAGCGATTCGGGTGCATCAAAGCCCGGTCCTGCGACTGGCCAAAACTTCTCAGGGAAGTGGCCCTCTGCAAGGACGGTCCAGAAGCTCCACGACTCAAACTCGGGACCCAGATCTCCTTGGTCCTCTTCCATGGCTGGGAACGGACGGGAAACTGGTAGTGGTGCCGAGGCGGGCCGCCGGGCTGACGGGCTGGCCGGCGGTGAATACGGCGAACAGGCCGATTGGCCTCCATATCCCGGGCCGCCCTCTGAGGGTGGCGGTGCCCTGGCTACCACATCACGATAGGACGGGCCGGCGAGCGAACATCCTGCCGTAGCATCGGTGCTCGCCGAGGGTGCACTAGATCGTGGTTTGACCGTCGGTCCCCAGAAAAAGTCTCCGGCTTCTCCGATCGAGGCGGAAGGCACTTCCGGAGGGGCCGGTACCAACCGCAAGCTTGATCCTTGGGGGTCTACCAGGCCCTCGTTACTCCGGATATACCTTCGGAGAGAAGCGGGGATCACATCGATCTCGCTCTCGGGGAGCACAAGGCTGACGTGCCGCATTCCTACCCCTGCCCTTGACTGGCGGGATTGGGGAAGGGGCTCTGTCGCCGAATCGTACTCCGCCTCTGAGTCAGAGAAGCAAACCGGTCGGATCTCCGTCCGGAATTCCGTAACATTCTTCCCTCGGCGTCGACGCCTTGCCTTCCTGCCCCTGGGTGGTTCTTCGGGGCAGGGCTGATCTCTGTCCTGGCGTCCTCCGGCCGCACTGGTGCTGGGGCCAAGAGGACTGGGAACCAAGGTGCGAGGGGCACCGGGACAGATATCAAAGGGGACGCGGGGAGAGATGATTCCGGGCAGGACTCCGGGCCGGGATCGGAAGGTGGGATGACCCATGCCTCCTGGATCGGCCACACAGAGTAGATCCTGCCGGTGAATAGCGCTACCGCGAGGTGGTCCGTGGTGGCTACTGCCAGTGCCAGCAACCGGGAGAGTCGACCCAACCTGCCTTTGGGGCGGTCGGGGCCTCGATCCAGGTCGGGCATAGGAGTTCCCCTACTCCGGATGCGCAGAGGCCTGACGACTGGAGCCAGCAGTGGCCTGGGCCAATGCGGCCGCTGTTGCTAGAGCCCCAAGGTGGGCATCCTCTTCCGCTCATGCCCGACGTTGGCGTCGAGACAGACGAGTCGGGATGAGCGGCGCGGGCAGGTGGAGAGCCCGCTCTTCGACTGGAGAGGCCTGGCGGCGGTGTCGCCGTGGCCTGGCGGGAGTCCTTACCGTAGATCCCTGGAGCGAATCCCGGATAGGATGATCCCGGGCCTCTTCCACCTCATCCGCGTAGGGAAGGGAACTGTCAGAGCGCTCCGGGGATAAGCTCCCGAAGCGGTTGGACGTTGAGGTAGGCAGCGGTGCCTCCCTGCGCGGCCCTCGGGGGCGGCGGTGGTGGCGAGGCGCAGCCTCCTCAAGGTCTAGGCGAGCCATTTCCCTAGTGGGGATGACTCCCTCTTCCTCGTATCTCCGCACCAGGGTGTTGATCACCCTTCTCTGGATGACCTCCGAGGGGGAGAGAGGGCGTGGTCGTCCCGCAATTGCGGCTGCTGGGACGGCTGTGGAACGGGCGGGACCGCGCGGAGTAGCCGCGTCGGTGTTTCCCCTGTCCCTACGCCAGTGGGCGGGTGGCGATCGGGCACTGGATCGGGCGACCTGATTTCTGAAAGCAGGGAGAATGACCCATTAACACTGACAGGAAAAAGGAATCGACAACCAACCATTAGTGCCACGACGCCTTCCGTGGGGGGAACCCAGTCCCTCGACGTTGCGAGACGGAGTGCCCGATTTCACTTCCCCAGCCCCTGGCGGGTAAGACTGAATGCTTGGCCGGGCAACACGCCGGTCTTCCAACACCTCTGAAAGCCATCGGTCTTCGTATCGAGGAGAAGAGATTCACGTCGGGTTCACCATTTTTCTGTTTCGGTGCGGATGTGCGTCGGGTTACGCTGTTCCGCCAGGACGCGTTCGCGCGTGCACCCGTCAACCCGAGGGGATGGGCGCGCGGCTTGTGGTCCCGCAGTCCCGCTTTCCAAGGGCGGGCGGCATTCGTCCCTTATTCAGGGGCGTCTGCTCCTTGATCGAAACCGGGATAATGGGATGTCGGCTCCTCCTTCCTTGGACGTCTCCTCGGAACTCGTCGCCTAATCCGGGTCTCCCTCATAGACTTAAGAATGTTCGTGAATCTCGTTCCCGGCGCCATATCTTCATGGACACCGGTTAATTACGCTGCTTCCGCCCGGACGCTCCAAGGAGTCTGGTCGGGGCAGCAACCTGCGGTGAGAAGGTCGGGTGGCTCGGGGTGCTGGGGGCGTGTCGTAGCACTGCGGCTTTGCACGCCTGTCTTCCGTCCCTAATAGGGCTTCTCGAAGGCATGATGGCCTGAGGCATCCCGTACTAGGTGCGGGGAACTGTGTCACCTGAGGTTTTCCTCAGCTTCCCATGTTTAACACGGGGTATGCCGCGAGTTTAACGTCCAGCGGGGACGGCATCGGACCGATCAACACGAAAAGTGGATCGGATGACAGAACCCCTTGCGGGGAACCTCCGACGCTGGGGCCAGCACATGGGCGGCTTCCCAAATGATGTGGAGTGGAGTGAAGTGGCATGACCCCACCGGGATGTGGCGGCCCGGGTAAGGATTAGGATTGATGATGGAGTGAAGAGCTTGGACCCCGTAGAGGCTTCCTACGTACCGCGCGTTAGCACGGATCAAAGTCAACGTAGTTCGGGTATACAGTTTAACGTCATGCTGGACGTCGGCAAGCCGACTCACGAAGAGGTCTAGGCCGCCGGGCGGAGGATTGAACCGGACCACCTCGCACAGAGGGGGGTGGAACGGCCGGGTGGATCACAGTTTCACGTCATGCTGGACGATAAAAGGAGAAATGGAAAAAGGGGCTGTGGGGAGGCACAGTGGAGATACACACGGGCAGTCTCCCACAGGGGCGGATTCATAGGTGAATCGATGCAAGCGTGAACCCTGGAGGGGTCCACTAATGGACGAACCGACGTAAATACGACCGGGACGACCAGGTGGCGGGCTTGGACCTCAGGGAGGCTTCCTACGTACCCTGTATAGAAGACAGGGATCAAAGTCCACGTAGTTCATTCTGTCAGGACTTACGCACTTGAGACAGCCCGGATGCGACAAAACTCAGTTGGAAGGGACTTGGACCGAAAGTAGGAGACACCTCGATCCCAGTCACACCCTCTACTGGCTTCGGCAGTGGGGAGGCGCAATGGAGATACACATGTGCAGCCTCCCACGAGAAACTAGGGGTTTATAATACCCTGCCCCCGTAGGGAAAAGCCACTCCCATTAAATCGTCCCAAAAGGGGGACAATCCCGCCATCCCTGCAGAGACGAGCGGGTGGGGGCCACGTCCAAACCGGGGGAGACCCTGCGTGCGAAGCACGGGATTGAATGATGCGGACGGTTTAACGTCTTGCCGGACAAAGTACAGTTTAACGTCGTGTGTTGAGGACGAAGCGGACGGTTTAACGTCTTGCCGGACGAAGTACAGTTTAACGTCGTGTGTTGAGGACGAAACACTTGGCAGTTTAACGTCTTGCAGCGCGGACGATGGGGGCTAGGCAGTTTAACGTCGTGCAGCCTGGACGTATACAGTTTAACGTCGTGCAGGACGTGGTGCAGTTTAGCGTCATGCAGGACGAATGCTGAACAATTTAACGTCTTGTAGCTCGGACGTAGTGCAGTTTAGCGTCATGCTGGACATATGTGCTGTTTAACGTCATGCAGGACGAATGTGCAGTTTAACGTCATGCTGGACGAATGTGCAGTTTAACGTCATACTGGACGATTGATTGCCGCCGACGGGTCCGTGTCACTTCGCACGAGCCTGGAAGGCTGTACGGGAAGACAGCGCACGGTGCGGGCACCCAGGATGAGGATCATCGAGCGCCACGCAGGCGGGTACCCGCAGGGGGTCAAGGGAGGTGACCCTGGCGGATTGCGCGCAAAAGAGGAGCTTTGCGCGCAAAACCGCGGATCGGCGCGCAAAATGGCGGGCTGGCGCGCAATTGGGCCAGCGCTTTGCGCGCGGATGATTGGGATTGCGCGCACCGGGCTTCGGGTAGCGCGCGGGGGCAACGACTCATTCTCTAACGAATGTCCACTTTGAAGATGGGGGGGTGCGCGCAATCGGGTTGGATTGCGCGCACCCCGGGGGCAATTGCGCGCAAGAGGCTTCTTTTGCGCGCAAAGGCCTTCGGGTTGAATTTTATTCAAAGGGAAGGAGCCAAGGGGATTGCGCGCGAAGGCGGACCCCAAGGCTCTATTGCGCGAAAGAAAGGAGGTTACCTGAAGATCGGCATTGCGCGCTGAAGGGGTTGAATTGCGCGCGCGGGAGACCGTTCGACTTCCAGCAACCTTTGAAACGTTGGGGGTCGCCTAGTATTTATAGGCAACCCCGGGCGCGGAATCCAAGGCGCGAGCGCGGAATTCTCCTCGCGGGCGCGGAATCGGGCACGGCGCGCAAGGGAGTTGCGCGCATCCCGGGGGTTTTGCGCGCGGATCATAATCTTTGCGCGCAGACCTCTGAAATTCCGCGCAAGGCCTCCGGGCCCTCCGAAACATTCTTCCGACTCCGAATATGACCTCGCTTTCCGCATCCGGAGCTTCGTTTGGGAACAACGGACTTTTCCGGCGTCTACAGGTATGTTTGGAACACCATCAAAAATTTCTCCAGTAGCACTACTGGTACCATAGTACGTCCTCTAGAGAATATGATGTAATCCACAACTTCATAAAATCCATCAGGTGCGTGTCCTGTGGATATCTGAGCACGTCGAGCCTCATAGTCATTGTCCCTAGTCTGCACCACCTTGACTCGCAGAAGGAGAGGGGGAGTGACTGTAAGAGACAGAAGATAAACTACCTCATCTATATCCACATAGGATATCCGCAAAGTGGCTAGCTACTTTTTCGCCTCACTCAACATCTTTATACCATATCTATTGCTGAGTGCATATACATCTACATTCCACATCCCAAGATTATAGACAATCTCAAAGTCATAGTCCTAGAGGAACTCAAGCCAACACCACGGTCTCAGGTTTAGATCTTTCTAAGAGAAGATATACCTGAGAATATTGTTATTAGAGTAGACTGTAAAATGTTCACCCATCAAGTAATGTCGCCATATCTTCAAGGCAAAGGCCACTATTGCTAACTCCTGGACATGGGTAGCGTAGTTATTATAATTTTGTCTTAGATGTCGAGAACCATAAGCAGTCACTACTCTCTCCTGCATCAGGACACATCCAAGTCTGTTCCCTGATGTGTCACAATGGAGAATGTACCCAACACCCTCCTCCAGTAGCCTCAAGATGGGGGCACTTGTCAGTCTCTATCTCGGCTCCGGGAAACTCCGATGGCATCTCTCCAACCATGAGAAGGGTTGTCCCTTCTTCATAAACACTGATAAGGGTGCCAAAACTCTAGAAAACTCAGGCACAAATCTCCGGTAGTAACCGACCAAACCCACGAAGCTCCACAACTCCATTGTTCTCTTGGGTGGCTCCCAAGAAAGCACAACCTCGATGTTTTCTATATCCACCGCAACTCCAGACTCTGAGATGAAGTTTACTAGGAAGTGACCCTCTTGTATCTAGAACTGGCACTTTGAGAGATTACCATAAAGCTGATTCTCTCAGAGTGTGTCATGAACAATCTATAGATGATATGCAAGCTCATCCTCCATCGCTGACTATATCAAGATGTCACCAATGAAGACTACCACAAAGTGATTGAGGTATGGCTAGAAGATCCTATTCATAAGTACCATGAACAATGCTTGGGTGTTGGTCACACCAAATGGAATAAACAAGAACTCATAGTGGCCATACCAATATTTGAAGGCCATCTTCTACACATCCTTGTCTTGAACCCTGAGCTGGTGATAGCTTGATTTGAGGACTATCTTCGAAAACCATCATGCTCCCTTCAGCAGATCAAATAGATCATCAATCCTAGGTAGTGGGTACTTTTTCTTCATGGCCGCCTAATTCAGGTGCCGATATTCCATACAAAGTCTCAAACTCCCATCTACCTTCTTGGAAAACGAAGTCAGGGAAGCCGAAGGAGAAACCCTAGGCCTAAAGAACCCCTTGCTCTGTAAGTCCTCTAGTTGTACCCGCATATCTCGAAGCCCCGTAGGAGCCATCCGATATGCTGGTGTAGATATCGATGCCATCCTGGGGTATAATTTGATGTAGAATTACAAATATCTATGACGAGGTAGACCCGGTACATCATGAGGGAAAACATCAGTATACTGGTCCACCACTACAGGATAACTCAGACTCTCAACATCAACTGCTCCGATGGTAAGGCTAGCTAACTGATGTGGGATCGGCTGCACCCTCTTATGGTTATGTCCATCCTGCGCTGCAAAGGTCCCCTTGTTATGTCCACAAGGCTGAATACCTAGAGAGGGGGGTTGAATCAGGGTATGACTAATTTAAAATTAAAGCCCGTTCTGATCTTTTTTTACTGTTAAGAAAAACACTCTTCTCTCTCTTTCTTGTTGCACAAAATAAACAGAAAGTAAAGCAAGCACATGACACATCAATTTTACTTGGTTCACTGCTAAGGGCTATGTCCAAGGAGCTTACACCGACAGGTTTCCGGTTATAACAATTCCACTAAACTTCACTAGCTGTGGATTACAAGGTTCAGGCTGGATCACTTCTAAGCTCAGGCTCACTGCCTTTACAAGTTTAGGGTCAGCTCACTGCTTTCCCAAGGGTCACTCCCTGTTTCTCACTCTCTAGCTCACTACCGGTGGAGAGGATCACCTTCTTCCTCTTCCTTCGCTCACTACTCTGGAATGGATCCACTCACAGTTTATAGACCTGTAGGTCTCTTCATTTGCATGAATGAATGCATCTTCAATTGTATGTAGACTCATTGTGGAAGTACAACTTTCACCCGTAGATTGATATCTCATTACGCCGAAGTTATCGGGAAAACTTCCAGCTTCCACGCAGCCTGAAAATCACAGTTGGAAATAAACATTACATGGCGCGCAACTCAATATCGGCGCCCAAGTATCGGCGCGTAAGTCACAATGGGCGCACAAGTCCACCTCAGACACTTGCGTGACACAATCTTCCCCAACTCCAATCTTGCGCAGCACTCTTCCTTTTACGCCCAAACCAATATTGGCGTGCAACTGCCAACCGGTACGCAACTTCTCACACTGGTGCACAACTTCAACCACCGACGTGCAACTTCACTTGCGTGACCCACACACCACTTGCGCGACCACCACACTGGCACGACGGGAGCTATGATTTCTCAAAGTGTTGAACTTCGATGAAGAATGAAGAGGGGTGGTCCAATATTTATAGGCAAATTGACCACCCTGCGCGACGGCGTGCAAGTCACCTGGGCGACCCAGTCTCGGCGCGCAAGTCTTCTGTCCTCCTAGACACTTGCGTGACCAACTCCCAAACATACACGAACCTGTTCCCTTTTCCATATTTTGATCTTATGATCTTGAAAAAAATATGGTGCGCAAGTTTCCTATACTTGATGTCCTCTGCACGTAAGTCCATTTTCCCAAAACACATTTCTTAATTTGTCGATTTTCAGGCCCAAAAATTTGGCAAACATTGGAAAATGGTTCCACCTTGTATCTGTTCTTTTTGTACCGCCTCCAGATCGTCCATTCCATTATTGACGTTCTTGAATCAAACATGGATCATTGACCACAGCTCTTGAACTCAAAATCACACCATGAAACCCCCTTTTTCAACAAATTTTTATGTCATGGTTAGCATTTTCAACAATCACAACACAGATGTTCACTTTGTCAACAAACCCAATCACCTCAAAAATACTTCAATGATGCCTTGAGGGATTTTTCCCAACAATCTCTCCCTTTGGGTTTGTTGAAAACTCTTCCATAAAAATATACATCATTAATTCTTCAGCCACGATTCACCTTTTTAGATTCTGGTAGTGATCAAGGATTTACTCAACACATACCCTAAGCCCACATGAGAAATGCATGGTGCGAGAAACAATAGTAAATGAAAAGATCATCAATGAATTACTTCATCTCTAACTCCCACTGTTGACACCAAACTGATACCAATTTTTACTAAACTGATACCAATTGTTGAAAATCATGTTACCAAATTCCAACATGACTCTTTTTCTTTTATCACGATCCTCATCTATTGTGATTTCTATTATTTGATTGATCACTTCTAGCATCGTCAGATTTAAAACGCTCCCCCTTTCTAGTCACAGCTTCATCCCTTGTCAGCATCAAAACTTATTTAGCCCTATTTCATATGTTGTCCAACCTAAGATCTGGCTAAGAACATTCAACTATCTAAAACTCTCCCTATCTAGATGCTCCACTTGTCAGCTTCTCCCCATATCATTCATGAGTTATCAAACCTCTACATTGCCTCCCCTTTGAACAATCACTATTTTCTCCCCTTTGTCAACGAACCCAAAGGTTACCCCTTTGTAGTTTGTAATAGAGTAGGGATCACATCAACACTTTAGAGAGAAACACATCATACCTCAGGGAGGGGGGGGGGTTCCACATCCACATGATTTTAAGTGAGGGGAATTGACTTAACTCCCAAAGCTAGTAGATGACTTTCGAATGCTTCCTTGGGTAAGGCCTTTTTCATAATATCTGCAAACTATATCTCTGTAGGCACATACTCTCACTTCACAAGCCCTTTCTCCACTTTCTCCTTGATAAAATGATATTTGATCTCAATGTGCATTGTCCTTGTGTGATGAACTGGATTTTTTCTAAGATTGATAGAACTTGAGTTAATGAACTACATTCCAATCAGATACATCACTTCAACTCCCATATCTTCAAGCAGCTTCTTCATCCATAATAATTGTGTGCATGCTTGTGTGGCCGCAATTTAATCAGCTTCTGCAGTGCTCAATGAAATGCAATATTTCTTCTTGTAAAGCCAAGAAATACACAACCCACCAAGATATAATGCACCACCTGACGTCGATTTTATATCATCTACTGAACCAGCTCAGTCTGCATCAGTATATCCCAATAACTCTGTCTGAGATTTGTCATTATATGTCAAACCGAAATCCACAGTGCCCTTGATATACCGAAGTATTCTTTTCACTGCAATCATGTGTCTTTCCATAGGATTACTTTTATATCTCGCTGCTTGGCATGTGGAAAAAACAATACCAGGACTTTTGTAGTCATGTATAATAAACATCCAATGAATTTCCTGTATTCTATGATATTAACTGCCTTGCCATCATCATCTTTTGATAATTTCATCCGGGTAGCAACCGAAGTCTTCATCTCCTTGGAATTATCCATTCCAAACCTTCTTTGAAACTCCTTGGAATATTTTTATTGAGAAATGAAAGTGCCATTACTTACTTGTGTCACCTGAAAACCAAGTAAAAATGTTATCTCTCCGATCATTGACATTTCAAACTCATTTTTCATGAATTCGGAGAACTGTCTGCACTGAGCTTCATCTGATCCTACAAATATTATGTCTTCAACATAAACTAGCACCATAATCCTTTGATTACTGTCATTGTTGAAATAATGATTTTAATCAACTCCCCTATGCTGGAAACCAAACTTCTTCATGTATTGGTCGAGCCTTCAGTACCGTGATCTCGGTGCTTATTTCATCCCATACAACGCCTTCTTCAGCCTGCAAACATTTTTCTCATCCTCATGAATGAGAGAAACATTTGGATGTTCGATATACACATCCTCTTCTAGAAAACCATTCAATAATGTGGATTTGACATCCATCTGGAACAATTTAAACATTCTTTTCACTGCTATGGAAAAAAATAACCTAATTTTCTCCAGCCTTGCAACCGGTGTGAATGTCTCATCAATGTTTATTCCCTCTATCTGGGAGTATCTCTTGCGCACGAATCATGCTTTGTTCCAAATTATTGTTCTATCTTCATTCATAATGTTGCGGTAGACCCATTTAGTCCCGATGATATTCTTGTCTGCTAGCCTCAAAACAATTTCCCATGTCTGGTTCTTCTCAATTTGATCAAGCTCTTCATCCATAGCCTGAACCCAATTTTCATCTTCAGCTGCATCGGAAAAACATTTCAGCTCCACCTGAGATAAAAATGATGTTTGCTGTAATGGTTTCATTCTTCAAGTCTGAACTGGAGCTGTCTAATAAACAATGATATTCTGCCTATCAATTTCAACTCGACTCTTTGGCTTCCTTGCAGACACATACTTGACACTTTCTTGTTCATCGTCAGTATCTTCTTCTGAGTCAGGCTCTACCACTTCTACTCCCCCTGTTTCGCTTACCTCATCATCACTTTCATCCAAAAACTGTTCACTAGGTCGTTGAGCATTCTGTTCATTTTCATATATAGTGACCTCATTGCTCTCAACAATTTTTCCTATCCTTTTGTTGAGGAATTTATATGCTTTACTTTTCCCTGAGTAGCCAAAGAATATCCCCTCATCTCCTCATTCCTCAAAATTTTTATTATTTTCTTTATTGAGAATGAAACACTTAATACCAAAGATTTAAAAGTATTTAAACGTTGGCTTATTTCCGTACCACAGTTCATATGAAGTCTTCCCATTCTTCATACACAACAGACACATGTTTGAAACACATATCGATGTGAAAAATGATTCCTTAAAAAATTTCTCTGGTAGGTCCTCATCAATAAGAATTTTTCTGTACATGTTGTTGGTGATCCGATTTCTCCTTTCAACCACTCCATTCTGTTGGGAAGTTCTCACTGATGAAACTTGATTCCTTATCCCATGTTTCTCGAGATAGTTTTCAACTTGAGTGTTTATGAATTCTGTACCCTTATTAGTATGGAACTTCTGAATTCTCTACCCAAGAATTTTTTCTGATTCCCTCCTATACTGCTTTATGCAACTGAACACCTCTGTCTTATGGGTAATAACAAATACCCAAGCCATTATACTATAATCATCAATGAAAAGAACATATTAACTTTTCCCATTTACATCTCATGGATAGATAGGTCCACATACATCACCATGCACCAATTCAAGCACTCTAGTTGATTTCTGTTCCTTTGGCATTTATGTCTTTCGGATGATCTTACCTTGTTGGAAAGCATCACACGTATGAGTGTGATCATGTGATAGTTTGGTAAGGTCTCTAGCAGCATCACAATTTACCAGATCTTCCATGGAGGGTTCACATAGATGACCAAGTCAGTTATGCCACAACTGGTTTTCTTGTTCCATGGATAAAAAGCACGAATCTTGTTCCCCACCTACCAGGTAATGATTTCTCTTTGTTCGTTTTCCCTGTAGAATGAATGCTTCATCTTTTCCTTAAACAATAAACATCTTCTTGGTAAATCAGATAGAGTGCCTAGAGTCACATAGTTGACTGACACTAATAATGTTATGACTGAGACCCTCTACTACAAAGACATCAGCACGTCTCATTTCTTTTCCCCCAAACATGGCTTTACCTGAGCCAACAATCTTCAGGCCTTCATTGTTTCCAAATTTGACAACTCCTTCTTTGTCATATTTTATGCCTGTACCAAGATCCTTATTGTCTGTCATGTGTGATGTGCAACCACTGTCAAGGATCCATACACCAGAACGATGTGATGCTTTAAGGGCAATCTCCTCCAACACAGCCTTCTCATTTTTCTTATTCTTGGTCCATACTTTTTATTTTACACTTGGCATGGATTGAGACTTCTGTTCTTTCTCAGAGTATGATGGACCAGACTCATCTTGCAAAGACGCAAATCTATTCTGCATTTTTAACCCACCTATCGGTTTATTGATCTGCTGCTTGCTAATGTTTTGATTCTGCATTGGCACATTTCTCTGAATGGTCGAAGTATAGTACCTAGCCATGTACCCAAATCTTGCGCACCAAAAACATTGTCCTTCAAAATATGTTCTGGAAAGCTGTTCTCTGTTTGGCTACCACCACTGTTCTTGTTCCCTTTGATATCTCATGGATATGGAACACACATACTATGAATGTACCATCTTTCCACAACAATAATACTTGATATATGGTGAATTCCATTATGACACTTCATCACTCCGAGTTTCCCCTTGGGATCTTTGAATATTCTGATTTTTCTTTATGCCCAAATCAATATTCAATCTTAGGATGGGTGCTTGCAGTCTGACTTTAATTGCCACATATTTTTCTTTATGATCAAGCCCTGAATCAGCCTTAACAGTTGAGCTCAATTGATGCTTCTTTCCTGTTGAACTACTGGGATCTTCCTTCATCTTTTCTGTTTTCGGAATGATCTTCTTTCCCAAGAATTTATTGGGAATCAAACTTTTTTCATGTTCTTTATGTTTTCTCTATAGACTGACAATTTCTTCTTCAAGCTCTCTGATATTCTTAATGTGATCATTCACTTTTCTATTCAAGCCATCGATCTCCCTTTGCTATTCTTCAATCTTGAGACTATACTCACAAATTTATTTTGAGTTCTCTGGTGTTGATAACATGAGTTTTTCAATTTCTTCTATCAACTCAGACTTCTCATCTTCCTGATGCTACATATAGAGTTTGGAATCCCAGACAACTTTATTGGATTTCTTCGTTTTTTCTCTCCAAACATATATCTCTTCAAGAGTTGCTTCCAATTCAGCTTTCATATCAACTCTTCCTTCAACTTCAGTTTCTTCCTTTTCCTGATAACTACCGACGACTGCTACCATAGAATTTTGTCTATGATCTTTACAATTTTCAAACTCCTCAACCTCTTCATCCTCAGACTCATCTGAATTGTCTATTTCTTGTGAAAGAAGATTCTTCGTTTTGAAGAAATTTCTCTTGAACTACTTCTTCCCATTCACATAGGCTGAAGATTAAATCTTGGGATTTTCAACTTTATCCTCATCATTTTCATCTATAATATTTTTGGGGCATCATACAACAAGATGACCAACCTTTCCACATCGAAAGCATCCTAGTGGATGTTTCCCTTTAAACTTTCCTTTTCCTCTTTGCAGATTTGAAGAAAGGAATGACATTACATCATCTGTCTCTTCTTCCTCCAGAGAATCTTTAATGGTGAGATTATTCATGGCCTTAAATGCCACCTCTTTAAATTTCCCCTTTCCCACAACGTCGCTATCATCACTTCTCATTTCATACACAACAAGAGTGTTGTGCAGGTTATCCAATGTTAGCTCTTTCAGATCTTTATCTTCCAAAACAGACACTTTCAGATTGAACTAAGGTGGATGTTTTCTCAATATGCACATTACAATTTTCATTTCTTCGATAATCTCACCAAGACCTCGCATGTCTTATACCACATCATTTACCCTGTCAAATAATGCATCAATAGACTCATTCGGGTTCATCTTCAGATCTTCATACATATTCCACAACACTTGCAGATTTGCCTCTCTGACCTTGGAAAAGAATGCATCTTCTTCTATATGTAGATTCTATTTTGAATTAAAACATTCAACCGTAGGTGAATATCTCTTTGCACAGAAGGTATCGGGAAAACTTCCATCTTCCACACAGCCCGAAAATCACTGCTATAAATACACCTTACTTGGCGAGGAACTCAATCTCAGCGCACAAGTATCGGAGCGCAAGTCACAACGGGCGCGCAAGTCAACCTCAGACACTTGCGTGACACAATATTCCCTAACTCCAATCTTGCACGGCTCTCTTCCTTTTACGCCCAAACCAATATTGGTGCACAACTACCAACCGGCACGCAACTTCTCACACTGGCGTGAAACTTCAACCACCAGTGTGCAACTTCACTTGCGTGACCCACACACCACTTGCGCGACCACCACACCTGCACGGCGGGAGCTCTAATTTCTCAAAGTGTTGAACTCTAGAGAAGAATGAAGAGGGGGGGTCCAATATTTATAGTAAAATTTACCACCCTGTACGACGGCGCGCAAGTCACCTGGGCGACCTAGTCTTGGGGCGCAAGTCTTCTGTCCTCCTAGACACTTGCACGACCAACTCCCAAACATGCGCGAATATGTTCCCTTTTACATATTTTGATCTTCTGATCTTGGAAATAATATGGAATGAAAGTTTCCTATACTTCAAGTCCTCGGCACACAATTCCCTTTTCCAAAAACACTTTTCTTCATTTGTCGATTTTTAGGCCAAAAAATTTGGCAAACACTAGAAAAAAGCACCACCTTGTATTTGTTATTTTTGTACCGCCTCCAGATCGTCCATTCCATTATCGACATTCTTGAATCAAACATGGATCGTTGACCACAGCTCTTGAAATCGACATTCCACCATAAAACCCCCTTTTTCAACAAATTTTTATGCCATGGTTTTCATTTTCAACAATCACAACACAGATGTTCACTTTGTCAACAAACACAATCACTTCCAAAATACTTCAATGATGCCTTGAGAGATTTTTTCCCAACATCCCTTCAAACCGGTGAACGAAAAACATGTCCTATCCATGCGAAAACATCACATTTTCCACCTAATATAGTGAATTTGTGCATAGAATGTGGATAACCAATCCATACCAAAGATGACTTCGTAAGGCCTCAACGTCGCTACTAGAAGATCCCAGCCATTGGTCTTGCCTCCTAGAGTAATCTCAAAATGCTTACACCAGTGTGTAATCATCCAATACACTCTTGTAGAAGTATCTATATTAAAGGATCAGGCCATAGACTACACCGATATCTCCGAGCTTTGAATGAGGGTCATGGAAATAGAATAATGACTGGAACCTTTGTCTATAAGTACTGCTGCTGAGGTGGAGTAGACATGGATCATACCTCGAATCATCTCCAGAGTGTTGTGTTCGTAGGCCTCAGTTTCCTGAAGTTGATCTCATTCCTGTCCGCCTTCTCCCTGTGGTCAGAGTAGACCTCTTGGAAACAGTGGTGGTAGAACCTCAAATCGCTTCCCACCACCTACAGCACGACCTGCTCTTCTTCCACACCCGCCTCTTGCCTGTAGACCTACTCAATCAAATCTTCACCTCTACCCAGGTAGTCCTTCAACCATATGATGGTCATCAGTATGGTGGGTCAGGCAGTAACCAGTTGTGTGACCCTGCCCGCCACACGAATAACACCGCTTGTTACTCGTCGGCCCTGCTCTCTCTAGAGAGCCCTGCACCACCAACCATGTATCCTGATGTCATCCACATATAGGTTTGGCCCTCTTGGATCACTAAATCATATTTCTACATCTATCTTCCAATGAATCGGCCACGTGTCATCCAATAGTGGGTCATACTATCGACGACTGCTCAGCAAGGAAGCTATTCAATAAGAGTGCTCGCTCTAACACCCCCTCCTACGTCAGGATACTTCAGAAACCATTGAAACTCTAATCTCCCATCTGAGCCTCTGGTTAATGTTCTAGGCCCTGAAAAAATGGTATCCTACCATGTCAGTGGGGTAGCACAAGAAGTCAGTGAACCTCACCGAATACTGAGCTACATTCATTTTAACTTACTACAAGTGGAGAATATCATGTATACAAACTGAGAATAGGGTCTCTAGGAATAAATATGCATAAAAAAGGCTCTAAAATTCTGCCCATATGAGAGTAACCTCACCGAGTACCTGAAGCATCATTCTCTACAATCTTCCCGCTTCCTCCTGAAGAGGAATTGCAGCAAGGATCACCATGAGATCAGCTGGTGTCCCTACTAGTCAAAGGACTCTAACAACAGCCTCCAGCCAATCCTCGGCCACCTGTGGGTCTGTCTCACCTCGGAACCTTTGTGTTCTCTAGTGCTGGAACTTGTGCAACATGCTCTAGTTGTGTGTACCCTCTACTACTAGAGCAGGTGGAATCAGATTCTCAATGGGTAGTGGTGTTGCTGTTACACCACCTGATTGTACAACTATCATAAGCGGTCCCTGCATTGACACCTCATTGCTCAATGTGTTGTCATCACATACTCTATCTGGAACCATGGTTGGCTATCTGCCTGGAGGCATCCTGAAAAGTAATAGGTGCACTATGGTTAATTTGTTATACTTGGTGAGATGAATCAAATGGATCACAAAGAAAAATCTTCAAAAACACATACGTAATCTATGTTTTCACGAACTATGTTGGAAATCAAAAGTAAGAGTCCTGGTGTATGGATACATCAGCGGCCACACCAGCACTGGATTCCCAAAACTGAAAACCACACTCATCACACTTAACACTATTTCCACTCATAAATGATCAAAGTCCTAGTTATTCCGTAGAACCGAACTCCTCTGATACCAATTTTTCACGGACCGTCCAATGGGGCATGTGTCGTGACTACCCCAAGCCCGCCTTCCATAGGCCTGGGGATAGAATTATGCATCGAATGGTGTATTCCCTAAAATGAGAAGTAATTTCCTTTATAAACTATAAACTCACACATATCAAGCACACAACAAGATAAAAACAGAATTTAAACTATATAGTAAACATGGTGTGTACAAAAATTAAAGGGGCCAGAATACAAGCCCAACTGGAAAGTACCAGAAAACTGGAAAGTAAAAGTAAAAATGAAAAAAGACCTTGTGAACTCTTGACCATGATCCTACCATAAGGGTAGGTACAACTCTCAAACAGTCATATCTGTAGTACACCTCGTCTAAGGTCCACCTCTATGTAGTCTCTAGTCCCTGTACCCTTATACTTAGTCAACACTGTCAATCATCTGTACAAGATACAATAAGGTGCAGGCATAACATGTGCAATGGTGAGTATAAAATCACTCCTTAGGGACCCTGAGACCCCCAAAGGTCTCTCAAATACAAAAAGGATATACCAAAAAACATGGAAACAATAGTCAACCCTAATTAGGTATATCCCATACATATACCTAATTTATCAAGATATACTTATCTCACCTAGGATCAATGAATACCACAAAGGTAACACCATGATTGTAGAAGTACCACAAAGGTAACACCCCGATAGTAGGAGTAACACACTGGTAACACCATGAATATATAGTACCATACAGGTAAACCATGAAGATATAAGACTTAGTTCACATAGGTATAAGTTATGTATATAAGTACAGATAATTAGACACAAAGTTAGACCCGATTATTCTGTCAAGAGGATTTACTACGGATTATATGGAGTCTCGCCCACAAAGGATCAATAAGTACTTCCCCCTGTAGTGACACAAATAGGATCTGACCCACAATGGATCAGTATGTGCTGACCGAAATAGGATCACTGATTTCTATCCCACACAGGATCTGACCCACACAGGATCGGTATGCATGGACCCACACCAGATCTGTGAGCGCTGACCCACACAGGATCTGACCCACACTGGATCGGTATGGGACGACCCACATAGGATCGCTGAGCACTGACCCACACATGATTGATAGGTACTAACTCCTGAAATGACCCACACAGGATCTGACCCACCTAGATTTGAGAGGTATCTAACCAAAATATTATCTGTCTCCATCCTCCAGCTCACTGCCAGCCACTGGATTCCTTGCACCCTGTGCCCTCGATTTCCATTGAATCTATCCCTCGAGATATCGATCATACATAGACTAAAAATAATTCCCATGGAGATGTATCCCAAAGGTCTCTCATGTTATAAGAGACCCAATGAAATAGAAAGCGCGCCAATCGGACGCCGGATCTGTATGTTATTAGCATTTCCACTCGAGGGCCTGGTTGGATTCAATGTTCGATCTAACCTGGTCATACTCCATCATTATCCAAAAAAAATTTAGTATAAGAAAAGGACCATCTTGATCCAAGTATTCTGGTGCCGCAGACGGTTCATCAAACAGACGCCTGGTTCTCAAGATATGGTAAAAAAGGAAAAACCGGGTCAGGGTGGGCTCGGGTCCAGTCGGACCCTGCCCTGGATGGCCGGGGCCTCGACGGGCTCAGCTCGTATAGGGGGCGTCCTAGTGGTGTGACCCACTGGAGCAATCCATTCGAGCTGGCGCTTAAGGGGGAGCACCCCCCTTCTATTCAAAATGCCAAAGGGCAGCACTTTATGGCACTGCCAAGTCACCAACAGAACCCATGTTGGTCCTGCTGATCTGCCACATTGTGCTAGGTGCTCCGACCGGTTCTCTTCCCAGTGGAACGGTCCCATGCCACTGCTCCACCACAGCCAGTTGGGTGCTGGCTACACTTTGGCCTCCTCTGTGGCCAAGCAGCCAAGGTCTCCTGCTCATTCAGTGGCGTGGATGCGTGTCGCCCAACCTTCATGCGGTCGACCGGTGTGCTGAACCTCCTCCTCTTCTGTGGGTCACCGCATCTCTTTTATTATCCCGGAATGTAAAAGGATTGCATATTCATGATCATCGGGTGAAGGACTCCACATCTATATGTCGTTCTCATCAAAATAATGAGTTTTTTTGCATCATTAAATATTTGGCATTGAAGAACAAATGAATAACTCACTGAGAATCAAAAGATAAGAAGCAAGGTATATCTGCAGGACAATGGCCATGTATGTTTGGCCATCATCATTGCGAATCCAGATTATGAAGAATTATCAAATAAATTCAATAATAATTCAAATTAAATCCCTTCCTCAATTTTTGGTTGGAGGTGGCATGAGGAAAAAGACGAAGTCATTGAAGATTGAAGATGGGGGTTCTCACTCCAGCCAGATGCTCCAAGGTCAGTTCCTCTTTCTTTGATTCCTGAAGATGTTCTTCGTTGGAGGATCTCCTTTTTTGGGGAAAGATATTTCCAACTCTCCAAATCTCTCCCCTTCTTTTCAAATCCCTTTTCCCATGAGAGGTGAGGTGAAAAATTAAATAACCTTAAGAAAGAATTTAAAAATAGTTTGTACATTAATTAAATTCATTTGGCACATTTAATTTGGAGAAAGCGAAGAGTTTCCTCCCATTAAAATAGTGGTTTTGGTTGTCCCCACCACTAAATTCAAATTAAAGGTATCAAACTTGTGTGATCCCTACCACTAAACATAAAAGTGGAGGTTTTGAAAATAAAATAAAATTTGTTCATTATTTTATTTTTATTTTTTTAAATCTACCATGAAATTCATGGGAACTAAATTTACCCTCGACCTACTACGGTCGAAGTGAAGGTCTCCTTAAAGGAATATTGGCATTGTGAGTTCAATGGTGCCCTCATATTTCAATTCTGAGCACCGGGTCAAATGTTTCAAAAACCCACTCACATGTTTACTGAACGTCCCTAAAAAATGTTCATAAATTCATTCTGGGCACTCCGGGCCTTGGAATCACGCACCATCAATTTTCAAAGACTCGTAATATTTCCATTTAATTAAAAAAATTACATGGAAAATCCAGGTCCTTACATCAATACCCAACTCGCAGGGCTTCAAATGGAAGGGGGAATCAAATAAATTTAGTTTTTAAAATAAAGTTTATTCTATTTTTATTGGGATGTATCCTTTTGATGCATGTATTTGTAAACTATGTGACTGAAATTGAAAACATTTTTAAAACAAGATGTTTTATGTTTCACAGTTTTTCAAAACCATGATAAATTCAACTGAATTTAAAATCGGCCAAAAAAATTAAAATGTAACCTGCAAAACTAGGAGATCACACCCAATTATCCTTGAGTGAAGTAAAAACAATTTAGTGACCCATGAGTGTCAAAAAACCTCACTATGACACTTTCCCCCTATACATTTCACAATATCCATGAAAAATTATTTATATAAACTGATTCAACAGAAACCCAAATACTTTTTGTGGAATCTCAATTCTAACATCAACCAGAAGATCTCAAATAGGGAGAATTAAATAAAAAATAAATGAAACATTTTTTTTGGTTGGGCCAATTCTCCCCCCCAAAAACACTTTTCCCCAAACAATGTCACCCAGACATTCAATAAATAGAACAAAATCCCAAAATCAAAATAATAAAAATAAAACCATGAACCTCAGTGCATCCTTTCAATTCAAATGAAAAACCTGAACAACTTGAAGATAATTAACATCATGATGAAAACTAGGAGAACATGAATGGGTTCTACCCATGAAATGAACATGTCTAACAGTGTAGAACTACATCAGACTGGCCCAACACAGAAACTCCCGACACAAACCAAAAACCCTCCCAGTACAATGGGAAACCCAAATTAGTGTTAAAAAATAGAATGTTAAAGGAGGTAATTCACATTTTTAATGATTTGGGCATGTTATAGTGTTTGGATTACCAGTTTAAAAAACCAGGCACCAACTATGAGAACACTATTGAATATGAGGGGAACCCCACATGGACTAGATGCACAGTTTCCCAAACCATGTTCCAACCATTCAATATGCCATTTCGTAATTCCAAAACCATACCACATGCTTAATGTAGAGTTTCCCTAACTGTGAACTGGTTGTGCACTATACTCTCGATCCCAAACTCTGAGCTCTGCAGTTACCTAGGTGAAGTTACATAGAATTCCCTAACTATGTACCACATGTTACAAATCCCAAAACAATAAATATTCTCCAATAACTAAAAAAATCTAAGCCATGAACTTTCAACAATTCCACCATGAGAAAAATAACATTAGAAAATACAACATGAACTAAAACCATCCCAGAATATTGGAAAAAAACAACATAGAATACCAAATTAAATAGTGAAAAAAACTATAATTCTTCATTTTCGCAAGCATAGAAATATTAAAAACATGTATTGTCAGAAACAGAAACCATTCCAAAAAAATGGGTATGAGAACTCACAATAAGAAACACAAGTCATAGAGTGACACTTAAAGAGGAACCATTGTCCATATAAAAAAAACAACACCAAAAAAATATATTATAATGATGATAACTTACAAGAACTATGAAAATGTGAACATGGAACTTAAACCACCTCACCAACATGCTATAGAAAATATTTGGGCTATGTTTCCCCAACCCCCCCCCCCCCACGCAATATTAATGAATGTATGTGAGCTTCACTATGAGTCCTTTAGCTAGAACCCTAATGACTAAAGCATATGATGCCCGAAAGTCAATAATTAACATCCTTTGATCAATATTTCTTCTTCTAAATTAAGAAATTCTTATTAATTTTTTCCCTGATAACCCAAATAGGCACAACGAAGACAAATCATTGAATTATTTTTATAGGATGGATTCAAGTGCCCAATCTGAACAAAATGAAATCATACGAGAGAAAAATTTAAAAAACATCGTACTAAAAGACATGAAATAGGATTTTCAGAACTATGTTCCACAGGAACACACCACTCATCGGATGGGTATCCTTCATGAGTGTAAAGATATATCAGATATAAAAATTTATATACTCTGGAAATGAAATCTACTAAAAAATCTTCATCCAAAAACATTTAAAAACCATGATCATTGGAGGATATGACCAGCTCAACGATATGTGGAAAAAGACCCATTATGAATATATAAGCTTTTAAAAGATAATGCGATGCTATTTCCTAAACGAAAAAAACCCTCTTCATTAAATGACCAATATAGGCCTTCACTTTTTACTAAAATTGATGAACACTCTTGGGCTCTTCCTCTTTTTTCATCTATTCATTCTCAGGTATAAACCAACAGACAAGAATACTTTAAAAACATCCCTTATCATCCAAACATGCATCAATAATAGAGAAACCCACTTCCACTTATCCATCCCAATACTATCAAAAAAACCTAGAAAAAATGGAATCTAATTGATTTCGGAGTTCCAAACAATCTAAAGACATTCATAACTTCTTTAACACATTTCATTTCCTATAATAGACCTCGATCACCATAGAATGTTGGAAACAACTGAGAAAAGACATAAATAGGACAAGACCCACTAGACTCCATGGGAAGCTTTGTAGGAGGAATATTTGAAACAACACAAATACTACATAACCAAAATCCAAATCAACCAAAACAATGTAAACAATAATATTTCAAGACCAACATAATGGCTAAAAATACAAACATTTCAAGAAGAACCATAAATACTATTTTAAAAAACCACCATTTCCATTTCATTTTCAGAACCACCATCTTCAAAGTCCACTATAAAATATAGAAATCCTATTTTCATAAATGAGAAAAAAAAATTCATGAAAACATAACTGTTGAATTCTATATCCCTTCAAAAACCATTTTACATAAATCAAAGCCAACCTTTGATGTAAAACACTCACCCATGGCATCTTATGAACCGTCTCATATGGGTTCATACCTCTTTTTTGTATATCCATCATGAACACATTCCAACAACTACCTTTCATACATATCCCTATTCATGTGAACATCCATAAGGGACACCAATAGTCACACATAAAATTTCATCACCAAACAAAAGAATTCACTAATACTTTTCAAAATTATGATTCATATCCTCTTTTAAAAACTCATTTCAACATTCAATCCAAATGAACATAAAAATTATTTCTATTTCGAAAAAAAAATTTAAAACCAACTCACACTAAACAAAACTAAAACAAAACACATATCACACCAAACTAACGAAATGAGGAAGTAGTGGTCGTGCCTAACCTAGTGGCTTGGTTAGTGGGCCATGCCCCAATTAAGAATTATAAAGTAGGAGGGCCTTGAACTAGGAATTTGAATCCACATGGTTCACTACTCCATTTGAGATCAGAAAATCATAGTGGCTCACCTAAATTTTCATTACTCAATCCAAATAAAAGACAAAAGACTTAAATCCTAGACTACCCCTAGCAACTTGAGGATTAAAAAGAATATGGGTTCATGATGTCATTTCTGTACCTAACTTTCCGGTACTGATAGTCAAAATCTCTAAGATACCTAATACTCGACATAATTTTGGCCTTCTTTGATACCATTTTTTAATGAACATATCCAGGATTCCATCCAACCAAATATCTGCCCTAGTCTGAGACATGTCTTGAAGGTCATTCTTGATCCCCTTGGGATATTAACTAGTGTCGTGCATCAAAGTGATCACAATAAGACACAATTTTTCCCAATAAACCATGATCAAATGAAAAAACTGAACATGGGGATGGACCAATAATAACTCAATCTCAATAAAAATAAAAATAGATTCTAATCCATTAGGTACTAAACCAAAAGAAACAAATCTTATACCCGACCATGCTACTATAATCCTGATGTGCCCTCTTGGTCATGACCAACCAGATGACCTTCCTACACCAAAGTTAATGTTATACCAAACACCTGGCTATGAAAAGTAGATTTTTTCTACCGACACTGAAGTGTCATAAGTATGGTGTGAACATAAACATCCCATTAGGTAATTACCATAGACCTCATTCATGTCCTTTCATAAAATATCCCAAAAACAATTTCTTTATAAATACATTCATAAAATATAGTAATGGACATTCTTCTCGAATAACTAAGTATTTCCACAAATTATTTTTTAAAAAACAATACACAATTTTTTTTAAAAAAATTATTTTACATCCACGCAATCATGTTCAAAAAAATCCAAAACTACAATCCATGCCAAGTGACAAAAAAGAGTGATAAATAGATATTAAATGAAGAGAAATAAATAATATAAATAAGATGGGACAATATCCACCTTGATCTAAAAATAAATAGAATATATAGATAATAATTTCTATTTCCTAAATATCTCATTAGAGATCATTGGTCGCCATTATATTAGACTCACCTATTAGAGTATGGTGAGGCTCCATAGTCCATGAAAAACTGGATTCTCTAAACTATCTAATCTAGTGGTACATACAACCTAGACCTATTTTGTAATGGGTTGGTACCAACCCGTCTATGTGGTTTAGACAAAAAATTTTCACTCGGCCCCCAAAAAGACTTCCATGATTCCCATGATAACAATAAACAATGCCGGGGGGAGGCCCTCACATGCATGGCTCACCATACCTTCTACCACCACACATGCCTTCCCCATCCATTAACTCCAATAATGTAATACCCCTATCTTTGGTAAATCATACATATGGATTCCTAGCTCAAAACAAGCCATTCACATATTCTAATCCGGACTTCACATCATCTGTGTTTCACAACACTTTCCCAAGCATTATAAAATACTTACCAGGTCATCATTTCACATCAAACCAAAACTACCCATCTTAAGGAACTATAATGTTCCAAATGGGATTATACATTTTTAATTTCAATACATTTTGATTTTATTTCATAAATGATACCAATTTCAATATAAAACGCCACTTTGAAGAGTGCAATGTCGAACGAGCTATTACATTTCATACACAAAACCATTCCCAAGTTAATGGGAAAATCTTCAGCAACCTGGAATGTTCTTAATGGCCCTTTATACTACCTTAGAAACTCATGAAACCAATTTAAAAGATATGAAAAGGGTATCATGTTAAAAAAATCACATTATTTTTAAAACCGACTGTCGTTATTTTGGTACCTCAAATCCTCATTAAATAATATTTCTCACCTTTCATACGACCCATTGAATAGATTCATAGGGAATAAAAAGGGGGAATACATGAATTGAAATCAAATTATTTTAGAAAACAACTTTCCAACACATGGGAAATTTGATTCATTTTGAGAAGACCTTTTCAATGAAACATTACCAACATTTTAAGCACACACAACAATCCAAGAATAGGAATCACACTATAAAAATCACCAAATTCCACTTATGACACCCAATTAAAAATACGATCACAATTAAAAAACATAAGCCATGGTAAAAACCACCCAATTCAGCCAATTTAATTTTAAAATACAAATTAACATTTTATCAAACACCACATGTGCATTGAAAATGGGAATAATTAAGGAAATCCCTTTTTAAACATTTTAACACCAAATTTACATCTTGAAAAATCAAAAAAAAAAATTGTGCCAACACAAAAAAAAATCATGATTGTAAAATATTAATGTAATTAATAGAATGATAAATCATTAACATAATTTTCTATAACGGTAATGGATGGAAAAACACACCTCAATGATGTTTCAACAAAATAAAACTACCAGTGAAGGGAGAAGAAACCTAAATGATCAAACTGCACACCGTAGAATCAAATAAATCCACACAAATCAGTAAAACCTCACACTAGGTTTATTTCCATATTGATATGAGCCAAGATAAAGCATTAAACCACGAGAGTGAGAAGAAAAGAGGAGGGAAGGGAAATATTAGATGAATAAATCATGAAGAATCACTAACCTTTAGTGAGAAATCTCACAAAATGTAGCCCATGATAAAAGAAAAATTAAGGGGGTTATATCTATTAAATAACCAACTCTTAGTGATTTAAATTCAAGTTGGAATCAGCTAAATTATGTTTTAAAAATAATATTTATTTGGGGTTTAATAAGATGTATGATTTTTCATCACTATTTTGTAATCCATGCACAACCCATACGAATGCTACAGGAAACATTTTTTAAACATGTAGGTTGAAGTGGAATGTTTCTTCCAAACATTTCTCTAACTGTGTGACCTAAATCGTTGGCCAAAAACCCTCAAATGACTGCCCAAACACTATGACAGCTCACCAAATGATCTATTAATGATTTAAACACAATATAGTGACCACATGGGTGTCACAACCTCCCCACCATGCCACATTGTCAAAATACCATTTATAATATCCATGAAAAGGGATATAAACATACTAAAACTACCAATACCCAAATACTATTGTTAGCCACTCAAACAAATCCATAACCAATGTTTCTCACTAATTGATAAGTATATCAGAAAAATAAAAAAAAGGTTCTTGTTGTGATAACTAGGTACACAGAATCATTACCATCAAGAACATTCAGAAGACTATTTAGAAAGGGTTACGAACCAATTTTTTTGCCTACCATAACTATAGTGTCATGTTTTTGAAAAGGACGTTTAAAATTATTCGAAAAAAATGTGATGGCTTTGTCCCCAACTGAATTCATCCCATGAGACAATTGATTCATGGAGGGTAATTCATTAATTAAACCCAAATAAATGTATAGAAAGTCCAAAGTATTCCACATATGTCCAATAAATTTACTCATTTAAAAAATAGTTCACTTTATTAGATATCCATATTGAGTAAGTATTATGGATTTTTCAGTATTCTTTCATTAATTCAAATAACATTTAATGTAAAGAATGTTTTTAAAAAATGTTATAAGGATTAAAAAATATTCATATCCATGATAAATGATATAGATATTTTGAAAATATATAATGTTAAATGATCATAGGGAAGTTATTATTTCCTTATCACTGAAACTGGAAAAGATCATCCCATACATAATAATGGGTAATTCAACACATTCCATACAAGGTAGAAAGAATATTTTAGTTTAATGGTAAAGAGGATCGAAAAGTACAATATATGGAATGATATAATATGAGTTATGTGGAAAAAAATTCTAAAAGGAAAAAAACCTAAATTGTTTTTTAATAAAATATTTTAAAAAGGTAAAAAACATTTTTGAATCATTTTTATAAAGCATGTCTTTGTAAGAAAACATATTTCTGATCAAAGAGAGAAATGAAGTTATGTTTTCTTAAAAACATTTTTAAAAAAATTTGATTATCAAATCATGAAAATTTGGATGTATTACTTGAAAAATATAATGAATAAATAGAGCAGAAAGAATAAAAATTGTTTATTAACAATGATAAAATAAATTCCTTTAATGAAATTTAATTAATGTGAATCTCAATTAGAATGAGACTATAAAATAAGCACTTAAAATTATCATAGCATTGAAGTGAGAATTAATCAATGAATTAATTATCTCAATTAACTATAAATTTAAATATATAAATTTTAGACACATCAATAGATATTGAATTCCATTATACACGTAATCAAATAATATTAACAATAATGAGTATATAATATAACCCTATGAAAATGAATTAAGTTATAAATTTATTTACCACATGGTTATTTTAAATACAAATCATTATAGATGAAATAATTAAAATTGAGACTGAAAATACCATAGATAATAAATTATTAATCATTTTAAAGGAAAAATTGTTAGTACATACACCATATATAAGAAATTAGGTGCACAATGGTAAATTATGCCTCAAATAATGGAAATTGAGATGAAGTACCTTACCACTTGTTAACTTCTAAATTTATAAGCCCCATGAATGAAATATTATCAAATTATTCATTAAATACCATTAATATAAATTTATTAATTATATTTAACAAAATTGGGTCATTATATTGACCTCAAAAAATATATTAGATGTGAAAATTTTGTATTCCTTAAGGAATGACAAGTAAGACATGAATCCCTTACTTTGCACTTCCTTTTTGATTGAATTCCATTTAAAATACCATATAATGGTATTAATAATGTTATTAAATTGTTCCAAAACCATATTAATATCTCTAATATACTATATAATATTCTTATATCATATTTTCACTATCTGTTAATAATATTTCATAATTTTGACTGTTTTGGGTGTTAGTGGCCTTGTTTTTTTAGTATGTTTTGACTTTTTATTTTTTGTTTATGTTAAATTTATAATGATTTCATAATCAATGTAATGTAAATAATTATGTAAATATAATATATATTCAGTATATATATATTTTGGACAATCCATAAAATTTTGAGATAGGAAATGAAATGCACTATTCATGGAAATGGTAGGGCATATGTACACAAGATTGCTACGTCCATTCCTTTAACACATTTAAAACATAAGTGATATATATACGTATAATTATATTATAATTAAGGTATAACATTAATTTCGTATATATAAAATATTTATTTTAAAAACTAGCCTTTGTATACAACATTTATATCATTAACGAATCACATCGCTTAGAGGAGGCGATAGTCAACACGTCCACAAACAATGTTATCATATTCTCCCAAAAAAGGAAGCAAGAAGTTATATTTTATAATAGAATTATTGAGTTATAAATAAATTATAAATATAATATATATCAACTATAAACTATAAATACATCATTATTTACAACATTTAATCATGGTAAATGGTAGAATAAGCGATATTGGTTCGTGAGGCAGTAGTTCATCAAACCTACGAATAATGATTGGGTATCCCATTTTACAGATTTTTGTGATTGTTAATGTAATTCCCCTAAAATAATATTACTATATTAAGGATAATAATTTTATTATTTAAATAATATATAATAATAATTGAATGAGTATAGAATGAATTAAATCAATAGTTCTCGCTAAAGAACATTATCTCTTTTTTAGGTTACTCCTTTTGGTTAATAACGAACAAATTATTTGGATGGATTTATTCTAAAATAGGGAATTTATATGATAGTGGTAGGGATTTTTGGAGATTAATTTTTTGGGGTTTTTATGATGTAAATGAAAAAATATGCATGAATAAATTAGAGGGGTGAGTGCCTTTTTATTATGGATGAGTGACAGTCTGGTATAAACAAAAAGGTAAAAACAATTGAGTGGTCTTAATTATAAAATGTGCATCCAATAATGATAAAAAATAAATATAAGATATTATATATTATAAATAAGTTTATACATTTTGTTTTGGGCATGTTTCTATTTCATTTTGGCCCTTATATTAGGGTTTTTTCTTTTGTTAAGCATGTTTCTTTTCTTAATTGATGTAATTTATTTTAATTACTCTCTAATATATTTTTGGAATAAAATATAGTTTATATAATTATAAATTATTAATTATTCCAATTAGAAATATGGAATCCGTTTTTACAAATTCTAATAACAAAAGTGGAAGAAATGTATTTAAAATTAACCTCAGAGACATGATTAGAATGCATGGTTTTAAAGTAACAATTTTCGAAATATTGAATTATTTTTATATCAATTATCAATGTAAAATTTATTCCAATGACCTAAATTTGATTAATAAATTTATAATTTAACTTACTATAATTTATAGCCTAATTAAACTATAATTTAACTATATAAATAAATGAGATGAAAAATTAGTTTCCAATTAAGATTTAGAATTTTTCAGTATTCCTCAAAAAAAGATAACTTCATAGATAAATACCGAAAATTTACCCTTATATAATTTTGAAATTATTATTTCAAAAATAAAATTATCTTTTAATTATAAAACTTATAATGGTTCCAAAATCTTTTATGAAAATGGTATCTGCACTAAAAGGAGATTAAACTGTCTTTATAAAAATATACATTTTTATGTACAATATTGTATTTGTTCTTATATTATGCCCTTAAAATATATAAGATGAATGAATAATTTATATGATTTAATAATTATTATTTATATTTAATTCATATCTATATATAATATTAATTAAATTAATTTATTATGATAAAACAACTTTTTGAGCATAAATACATTTACTTTATAATCAATTAGTTTTTTTATTCATGTATACATAATTTGTAACCATGGATTTAATTTTACATATGTTTAAACCACATATTTTCAAAACATATTTAATAATATTCTTAAAATTAAATTTAAAGGATATGTTAAATTTTATTATATTAAATAATAATATTTTAATAATATATTGTTATTTTGTAAGAATCGGTGTTGTGCATTACACAAGCTATTGAAGAAACCCGTTGGTGTGTGTGACACAAAATAACAGAGTTTTTTTGAATTACAACCTATTGAATATATTATATTTTGTTAAAATATAAAATATGAAATAATATCTTCAGAGTATATAATCACTAAACTAAAATTTATTCTTTCATAATTTTTAGGGTGTTTTATTATTCAATCTGTAAATAAATTGAATCATCGCAATTTAAACTAGATATTGGTAATAAATTGACTGGTATTTTATAATTCCGTTAAAAAATAATAAATATATTATAAGGGTTGGTAAATTATTCTATTGAAAATAGAGTCTGGGAAGTAGCAAACTCAAATGGAAGAACAAATAAAAATGAATCTATGTAGGTGAACATAATTGTCATGTGATGATATAGAGTTGACATAAAGGAGTAAAAAATTATATAGGCTAATAGAGGTCATTGATCACAGAACAGTGAATGATCAATGGGAAGTTTAGGGCCTCAGTTATATAAATTGTTGTCTATTTAAAATTATTTTGGTTCAACAAAAATTAACAAATTATGATAGAATTTTTTTAATCATTTACCTAATGATAAGAAGTTATTTTAATTCCTAGAATATACGTAAATAAAATTTCATGATATATATATATTTTATAAACACATGTTTTATTCGTTGTGTTAGAATTTATAATGTTCCAATTAATCCAATACTTAAATAAAAGGATATTCTAAAATTAATGTTGATTCTAGATGAACTAAAATAAACATTTAACATATTATAAGACCCATAAAATAGGGAAATGTTTCCAAATTTGTCTTTAACTATTCTATTAAGTCAATATTGGTAATAAATTAATGATTTAACCATATAAATAACACTATTGGTTCATCATTAATATTTGTTTTTCAAAATTTTTACCCAAAATTAATTACAAATTAACCAGGACATCACGCTTACTTGTGGTATGCCCAAAACCCTTATTATCCATTAGTGTATCCCATGTATTCTCATTCGATGAGTAAATAGTAGCATGTGTTAATAAGATAAGTACATTATTCTTTGAGTCCTATGACATTGAATGGATTTAAAATAATATGATGATGATGGAGAAAAAGATGAATAATTGGAAGAAGGGAAAGAAGGATTTTCCCACATGGGGTAAATGTAGAATGAATCACCCAGGTAAATGCTTTAAGGGAATGCATGTTTTTTATAACTGTGAAGAATAAATACACCACATTTGTTATTTAAAGGTTAAGAAAAAGGTTTCAATATGCAATTCGTCTACTACAAGGTGATGGGATACGATGTGAATCAATATCCCAATCATTATAGGAATATGCCCCAAATGATGTGATTTGGATAATGATTAAGTTATGAAATTGCCACAAATTTAGTGGAATGATTACTATTCTTATTAAATAATTATTTTATTTGAATAATTTATTAGCAATGTACTGGTTATAAGAAATATAGATTATATAAGGTCTATACAGAAGTATTATTTTATTTAGGATTTCAGATTGTATGGTACCAGGTAAAGTGACACACTTGCAACTTAAACTATTTTGAAAATATACAGTGGAGGGAAAGGTAACCCATAACATGGTTCTGATACCGATATAATGATGATTTGGATAATGTAAATTGGATATTATTGAATAACATAAAACTAATTAATGGTGTGTTTATTCCATCATTGTGGGAGTTTACAAGATTTTTGGATTTAATGATAATACCCAATATCCTATGTTTTATTCAAGGAGTAGGAAGCATGAACATTTTAAATAAGGTTTTATGGTAACTTAGGTAATTACCATATTTTATGACAATACATGATGAATTTATTCACATGATTGGTATATGATAAAAAAGGGTCTGCATAATGTTTTTTTATTTTATAAATTTAGTGACCTTCCTTATAATGTTTTTGGACTGAGTTGGGACAGAAGTATTTTGGATAATTTTAGAGGTTGTAATGGATTATGTAAAACATTGGATAGTATTGTATAAGGTCAAAAAAATTATTATTCTTAATTATGGAATTCTATATTAATAAGGATTTATGAAAAGGACAAACCATAGGTGGGGTTACAACCCATCACGTTGGACAAGGATGCAAGAATCAAACTGATAACCGAAGTGTGAAAAGACTTAATTTCTTACCATTCGTGTATATACGTTTGGAATAGTGAAACAAGAGTTACGAAACCAAAATTAAAAAATTGCATGGATGCAATTTATTGAAGGAGGAAAGAATGTAATACTCCAAGACATTACAATCTTTTAATTTCTAAATAAAAATAATTTTATTGCATTATATTCACCCAAGAACATGTTAAGGTTAAGATAGACACACAATAATGATTTTTCTTGTGTTACACACACGAACATGTCCTACTGAACAACAATATATTAATTAAATATTATTAATTAATATAATATATAACACAAATGATAAATTATAATTTTTGAATAGTATTAAACAAATTATTAATTTTATATATTCCATTTCAACATAACATTCATCTTTTGTATTTTATAGATATTATATAAAAAAATATTATATTTTTCGGATAAAATAATTATTTTAAAAAAAGCTTAGATTTTTATCCTTTAGATGGAATGCCAATTTTAAATTTATTTTTCAAAAATTTTATGTATTATATTAAAAAAAAGTCTATTATTCATAAGAAGGATATAAAAATTTACTTTAGAATAAATAATCGAATTTTTCTGATAAATTGTTAAAGTTTTATGAATAATAAAAATATACTTTTTTTTTGAAAACAAATTTTTTTAAATTTAATAATTTATATGGATAAGTTGTACTATTGAAGGTTTTTAAATTATAAAACAGAATATAATTTTATAATTTAATATGACTTTGTTTATTGGAATTCATTTTACTATGAATTTGATGTATAAATATTTCGATCTTTTGCAATGTCTTAACATTAAAAACCAAATTTATCAATTTGATAATGTCATACATTTGAAATTAATTACTGCAACTTATGTGAGTTGAATTTTGAAAACATGATTCCATATTTAAAATAATTTTGTATAGAGGTCATGACCCGTCCTCGTGGCTCGTGCCGTGACTACCCCAAGCCCGCCTTCCATAGGCCAGGGGCTGGCGATTAGCACCAAAGGCGTAAATCCCAAAAAATATGGAAGGAATTGCCTTTATAAAGTAATCAAACACCACAGATTACAAGCGGAAACAAACACTACGTACAAAAGAAAGTGATGAAAAGTAAATGGGACAGAATACAAACCCAACTAAAAAGTACAGATACAACTGAACGAAAGTACAACAGAAAAGACAAATAGCTGGAAGAATAGATGTGGCTCCTGGGTCGTCCACCTCGAATCCTACCTAAAGGATAGGTACAGATAGTGCAACTCCTGGATCGTCCACCACAGATCCTACCTGAAGGGTAGGTAGAGATATCCTCCTCAACACTGTCACCCGTCAACTCCTCCGATTACCGTCTTGTCGTGAAGTCCACCTCCAGATACTGACTCGTCGTGAGGTCCACCTCCAGATATCGTCTAGTCCCCGAACACTCGGCCTCCGTCTACGCTGTCCCTCGACAGAATCCAACAAAATGAGGTGCGGGCATAGCCCGTGTAGGGGTGAGTATAATGTTACTCAGTAGGGACCCTGAGACCCCCAAGGTCTCACTAAATCCAATATGGATAACCACAAAGCATGATCTAAAAAGATAACCCTTACTTAGGTATAATCCCATACTTATACCAATGTTATCAAGTAACCCATCTCCATCAAGAGGTATCAAATAGATATGAAATTAATGGATAACCACTACTTAGGTATACACCCATACATATACCTAAGTTATCAAGTAACTCATCTCAACCATGAGGAAAACACAAATGCCATTGACTCAACTCAAACCGGGATTTTCATTATCGAAACCACAACTGCTGAAGAGCTGCATCTCTGTCGAGTACAGTGATCCTGTCAGGACTTTGAGGCACTTCTCACTAACCTAAGACTGTGGATGTACTCCTCCTGTCAAGTACCACATGTCAGCCACCCAAACACAGCAGTGCTCCCCGCCGAGGTCTGCCACCCAAACACTGTAGTGAACCCCCCCCCCCTAATAGCCTGCAAGGGTACTCCTCCTGTCGAGTACTGTGAGTCTGCCACCCAGACACAGTAGTGCTCCCTATCGTGGGTCTACCACCCAAATACATTAGTGCTCCCCACAGGGCTACACAAGTCCCTCCGACTCGAATCGGACAAGCAGTCATCAGGTCTCAGCCAGCTACACGGTCTCCGTACTTCATACACTCGTCTCTGGGAGGGTCTGCTCCACGAGCTACAGGTCGATACTCAAAGTTTCACAAAGTCCCATGAAGATGTGTCTCAAAGGATCACCTCATCGTAGGGGTCTCAACGCAACAGACGGCGCGTCAATCAGACGCAAGGTCTGTGAGTTATTATCCTTTTAGTCTCGGGGGCCCGGTTGGTTTCGTGTATGAACCAACCTGGCCATATCTCAACTATACCCCTAACTCTCTTAGGGTATACTCAAAGGGACCGTTTCTCAACGTGATCACCAATGTCGCTGACGGTTGATGAAATAGGCGTCCGATCTAAAAGTTATCATCTTTTCCGTTCCAGGGGCCCAGTTGGATTTCGGGTTCAATCCAACCTCGCCATATTCCAAATGCATCCAAACCCCAGGTTAAGTATGCCAAAATATCCTTATCACCGAATGGAAACCAACAAAGTCGACGACACGTCAATCAGACGTCCGGAGCTGAAGTTATAAGTGTTTCTGCTCCAAGGGCCCGGTTGGTTTCGGGTTCGAACCAACTTGGACATACAAATATATCTCCAAAACCTTTAGTGTAATATACCATAACGACCATCTCGATCCAAGGATCCCAACGCAACTGACGGTGCATCGATCGTAGGTCCGTAGCCGATGATATGGGAATTTGAACAAAACTGCCCGAAAATATGGTGTTTGGGCCCGGTCCGACCCGGCCCAATACCCCCTGGGTCGGCCCGAACCAGGTCGACCCGACCCGGGTCCGGGGCCGGCCCAATCGGGCACGGCCCGGCCCGGCTGGCGCGGCCCGACCCCGCGCGGGTGGCTCGGCCCGGCGCGGGCAGCCCGGCCCGGAACGCGCGGTCCGGCCCAGTGCG
Source organism: Viscum album (assembly GCA_963277665.1). Lineage (NCBI taxonomy): Eukaryota > Viridiplantae > Streptophyta > Magnoliopsida > Santalales > Viscaceae > Viscum > Viscum album. The sequence goes on along the minus strand of OY728158.1, from coordinate 586,398,808 downwards.
GGCGGTTCGGCCCCGCGTGGTAGCCTGGCCTGTGGCCCGGCTCGGAAGCCAGCCGCGGGGTGCGAGGGGGGGCTCTATTTGAAAAAGATGACCCCAACTGGTGGGGTCCGCCCTAGCCGGCTGACCGAGCGTTTCAACCCGCCGGTATTTCTGGAAACGACTGGCCTTTATGGCCGGCCGGTGTGGCTGTCGCGGGACTCCCGGTATAACGACTCATACTTTACATACATTGTTAATACTTCAAAATTGAAGCATACTTATTACAACATATAACAAAACTACGAAAGGACCGTGTAGGTATAATGTCTTTAGAAACTGGGAAACATAAACAACTGGTTCATAAAGCGTCTACACTGTCTCCCATTTATTTCACCATACCTATAGTCCCTTTTGGCATATCCTACATAATAACCTTTTTCCTGACCTTGGGAAAGAATACATACAAAAGGGTGAGCTCAAATTCTCAGTAAGGGTAAACAAAAGAAATATCAATCACATCATATACATAAGCACATAACTTTTGGAAATATTAACCTGCAAAAGAGATCATAATTTCATAACATGGGATAAATCATGGCAGTGAAATGTGATCACAATAATCATAACATAAAACATGAAACATTGTGGCATACACACATAATCATAGAGAATCATATCTTATTAGTCAAGACTCATTGCCAAGACTATCTTAGTGGAAAAAGTCCATTTCTGAACCGAGTCACCCTCGTTTCAGTCCTGTTTCACTGAACCGGTATAACCTACCGTTCCAGCCATGTCTATCTCATGAGATATAAAATCTTTACGCAATGCATTGGAGGGAGATATAGGTCCCACCCATCTCATAATGATACCATTCTTATGTGTTCCACAAAATCATAAATCATACATCATTTCATAACCCATGTAATAAAAATGGGAATCTTAAACACAGTGACATCATAAAACAATGCATATAAGATAAAGGAATTCATAAAAATATAATTCAATCACAACATAATCAAATCAATGTAATAATAGGGATAAAAACATAACCCTTTATTATCTTAGATGGAAAATAATTTTGATAAAACACTTGAACTCCATTCTTGAGGAAAATATCCTTTCTTCATCAAAAACATTTTTCATTTCTTAAAATGCCATACAACATTAAAATAAAAGAAGTTGATTAAAAATAAACTTGAAAAATTGTAAAGGAATCTTCTTGGAAATAATGTTTTAAAAATCCATTCATGCCGTATAAGTTAAAAAAACATTCCTCTCGTACTTTTGTCGGAAAAGAAAAAAAGTACCTCGTACGAAAAACGATAAAAGATTCCTTTAATATCTTTTATTAAAAACTCACCAAAGGGTAAAATTGGATTTAAACAATTTTAGGTGGATGGAAATAATATTACATATTGAGGAAACATGGATGTGGATGATAAAATACACCCCAGTAAATACCAAAGTATAAACAATCTCGGATAAAAATGAGATTGTGATATTTCCCTTAACTTAGGTCCATTTTGCTTCGTAAGTGTCCGAAACTCCAGTATAATTATTTAAATAATGTTATTGACTTATTACAGAATCATACTTATTTTTATTATATCATATATGGTCATATTCTTAGCTTCTTAGTAGTAATATTTCATTGTTACTTGTTATTCGGGTGTTTATAACTTTTTGTTCTTATGCGTGTCTTGTCGAATAAATTCTTATTCTTCTCTTTAGGTTATAGATACCTCATTTCCATAATGGTATTATTGAAATATATATCATATTCATTCATTCAGTTCATTTATATAATCATTATTAAATGAAGATCATGTAGAATGAGTCACATCAGATCGTGGAGATGGTATTCCGTACGTACGCACGAGTGATGATATCATTACTATGATCGTGGAATTGTATTGGAGTGTATGTATACTATTTCAGAATCCGTATCACTTTATAATAGTCATATATATTCATTATTGACACCATTATACCCATCCAAGTAAGGTGGTGGTGGAAAATAGATTACACCACGGCGTGGAGACAGTATTCCGTACGTACGCACGCGCGGTGAATTCTTTTTCCGTAGGATGGATAGATGGTGAAATAGGATTGTTTCATACTTATAATAACATATCAGTATATGAGTGATACTGATGTTATTACTTCATAATGAAACAACTAAAGAAGAAGAAGTGGAAGAAGAAATAAACATGAAAGAATCGGTAACGGACAATACCTCTTCTTTGAAGTGCTTCTTTGAGACCTTATTTTAGGGCACTAAAATTGGTCTTTGAAGAAGACCAGGACCTCTAGAATTTCACTAGGGAAGTGGAAAGGAGGAATTCTCAGGGTTTGGCCGAGCATGAAGGCTCAATGTGGGTTGAGGAAGAGTGGGAGGAGGTGCCCTTTTATAAGGGAGGAGAGGGGCACCTTTGGGAAAACTAAAAATATTATTTTATTATAAATTCATGTTCGGTTTTAAATAGCTCCAAATTGATATATTTCGAAGCTAAGGTGGGGAGGGGTCGAAATCCTCTCATAAAATAGAATTTAGACAATTTTAGGTTCCTATTTTAACCTTATCATTTAGATTTAACATTAAGTTAAATAAGTTCACTTTTACCGTGTCTTCTTGTGTTCTTATACTATAAGGTCAATAAACATACAATAAGCAGGAAAAAGAACCCCAAGTTGTTTTGTATTAATATATATAACCGTTTCTAAGTCCTTTGGCCGAAACTTAGATTTTTAGGAATAAAATAACAATTACTAATATAATATTTCTTTTAAAAACTATTTTATGTCAATTTTGACACTATTTAGTAATTGATTTTTGTAAAAATAACAACACAATTATTAGTTCGAAACAAGTTAATTAAAGACATAGTAACATGTCATATTAACCTAGAAAATTAGTGGAAATCATTAAAAGTCTCAAATTACATTTATTTTGGTGTTTATAACACTAATTATGTCAATATTTCATTAATAAGATAATTACTGCATCATCTTTGTGTCATATATAAATTACATTATTTAATGTCTAAAAATTACAAATAAAATACCATTATGTATGAAATCATTCTATCTTTCTAATGAATATTTATAGTTTAATTTATCTTATGTATAACCCCATATTAAAAATTATTTACTTATTAAACTTTGATTTTAACTATTTTAACCCTTCTTTAAATAAATTAATAATAAATGTCCTAATCTAATCCATGTGGGCATAAATGGACATATTTTATTCCTAAGTTTGTTTTTGGTCGAATTACACTTATCCAATAGAATTAGGACATGTCTTAGGGTAATAATAATATCATCTTTACCCTTAATTACCCTATTTACTTTTAACCGTGGTAAAAAAAGTAAAAAGTTACTATTCACCAAAAATTATTTTCATCTCATTGAACCACATTTTAGTCCTTGATATTAACCATGTCTCTCGGATTTTCAAAATTCCACTCACAGAAGCGGTAAAATTATGTTTTATGAGAAATTCAGTTTTTTAACTACCACTTAGTGGTTTCACTATTCATCAAAAATTCAAAGTTTTCAGAAAAATACCAAAATTTCACCCTAGGCTAATTTCGATATTCTGAATCCAAAAATGAAGTCCATTTTGAAAAATAAAATTTATAAAATTTCAAAAAGGGGTTATTACTATTCATAAAGGCTAGTTTTAAAAATATTTTAATAGCATATCGTTGTTTAGTGAAACTCGGTATTGCGTATGACGCAAGCTATCGAGGAAGGTCGCGATTTCGTGTAAAGAAAGCCAAGAATGTGTTGTGTTGAAAGAGATTCCTTTGATGATTTATATAACATAAAAGTCTCAGGTGTTACATTCTACCCCCCTTAAAATGAATTTCGCCCTCGAAATTCATCACTTTGTAACATACAGATGAGGATACATCTCCCTCATCATATCCTCAAGCTCCCATGTAGCTTCTTCTAATTGGTGGTTCCTCCATAAAACATTCAACAATTGAGTGGTCTTGATTCGTTGGACTTTTTCGCTATGATCCAGAATCTCTATCGGTTGTTCTTCATAAGAAAGATCTTTCTCCAGCGGTACAACTTCTGAGCTGAGTACATGTGAAGGATCAGGTATGTACTTTCTTAGGAGAGATACATGGAACACATCATGAACTTGAGAGAGATTTGGTGGAAGCGCCAATCAGTAAGCTACCTTCCCAACACGATCCAGTATTTCGAAAGGACTGATATATCTAGGGCTCAACTTCCCCTTCTTTCCAAATCTCATAACCCTCTTCTAGGGAGATATTCGTAAGAACACTTTATCACCCACTTCATACTCTAGGTCTTTTTTTCGGTCATCGACATAACTTTTCTGCCGACTCTAAGCTTCTCTTATGTGTTGTTGAATAGATCTGACCTTTTCTGCCATTTCATCAATGAGATCAGGTCCTAATAGCTTTCTTTCCCCAACTTCATCCCAGAAAGTTGGAGTCCTACATTTCTTTCCATAGAGAGCTTCATAAGGAGCCATCTGAATACTGGAGTGAAAGCTATTATTATAAGAAAATTCCACCAAAGGTCGGTGTTTATCCCAACCACCTTTGAAATCCATAGAACAAGCTCTCAACATATCTTCTAGGGTTTGAATTGTTCTCTCAGACTGACCGTCTGTCTGAGGATGATAAGCAGTGCTGAAACTCAACTCTGTATCCAGAGTATGCTAAAGACTTTGCCAAAACATCGAGGTAAATCTTGGATCCCGATCGGATATAATATAAAGTGGTACTCCATGCAATCTTACCACTTCCTTTACATATATCCTGTCAAGATGATCCAGAGAGAAATCCTCTTAACAACAATGAAGTGTGCAGACTTTGTAAGATGATCAACTATGACCCAGATAGCATTATTGCCTTTGGATGTTTTAGGATGTCCTGTGACAAAGTCCATAGTGATGTTTTCCCATTTCCATTCGGGTATGGGTAATGGTTGTAACATCCCCTTAGACTTCTGTATTTCAGCTTTAACTTGTTGACAAACCAAGAATTGAGAGACAAATTCAGCAACATCTCTTTTCATGCAATCCCACCAGAAGTACTCTTTTAGGTCCCTATACATCTTCGTGCTTCTAGGATGAATAGAGAATGAAGAACTATGAGCCTCATCTAGCAGCTCCTTCTTTAATTCGGGGATGGGAGGAACACAGACCCGATTTCTGAATTTTATTATCCCATCACAATCAATGCTGAATTAAGGAATGTTTCTCACCTTCTTTTGTAACTCGACATCTTCTTTCTGTACCTCTTTAATCTTCAAATGTATAGATGGTTGAACATTCATTTGAGAAAGATAATATTTTTCCCCTTCCATTATAATTCCAAGATCCATCCTTTGTAAATCCATAAATATTGGATCTTTTGTGATCCCCATCATGGATAAACTAGCATGGTCTTGTCGACTTAATGCATATGGATCCTTGTTTGCTTTCCCTGGGTGGTAATGGATTGAGTAGTCGTAATCCTTAATCAGCTCCAACCATCTTCTTTGACGCATATTCATCTCCTTTTGTGTGAAAATATACTTTAAACTTTTATGATCAGTATAAATATCACACCTTTCACCATAAAGGTAATGCCTCCAAATCATTAATGCAAAGATTACCACAGCTAACTCCAAATCATGTGTTGGGTAATTTTTCTCATTGATTTTCAACTGTCGTGAGGCATAAGCTATCACCATATCATTTTTCATAAGAACACCCCAATACCTTCTTGGATGCATCACTATAGATCAAAAACCTTTCTCCACTACAAGGCAGTGTGAGCATAGGTGCACTGGATAACCTTCTTTTCAACTCCTTGAAATTCTCTTCACATTCCTCCGTCCAGACAAACTTAACTCCTTTCCGAGTCAACTTGGTGAGTGGATTAGATAATCGTGAAAAATCATTCACAAAAAGTCGATAATATCCATCCAAACCAAGAAAACTTCATATCTCAGTTACTGTTGTTGGTCTTGACCATCTTTCAATAACCTCTGTTTTTTCTTGATCCATAGATATCTCCACTTTTGAGATTATGTGACCCAAAAATGCAACTTTTTGTAGCCAAAATTCACACTTGGTAAATTTGGCATAAAGCTTCTCCTTTCTCAGGGTCTTCAATATAATTCTTAAGTGATCTTCATGTTCTTCCTTGCTCTCTGAATAGACATGAATATAGTCTATAAAGACTACCAGAAATTGATCAAGATAGTCTCTAAAGACTCTATTCATCAAATCCATGATGATATCAGGGGCATTAGTAAGACCAAATGGCATCACTATAAATTCATAGTGTCCATACCTTGTACGGAAAGCTGTCTTTGGTATATCCTCCCTTTTGACCCTTAATTGATGATACCCTGAATGAAGATCAATCTTGGAAATGTATTGAGCTCTGCGTAGTTGGTCAAATAAGTCATCAATGCATGGGAGAGGATATTTGTTCTTGATAGTGATCTTGTTATGTTCTCGATAATCAATGCAGGGTCTCATTGATCCATCTTTCTTCTTAACAAATAGAACAGGTTCTACCCAAGGTGACACACTAGGGCATATGAATACCTTATCAAGATTCTCTTGGAGTTGCTTCTTCAATTCCTGCAACTCAATTGGTGCCATTCTTTAAGGTGACTTTGAAATAGGCAAAGCACCCGGTACGAGTTCTATTGAAAACTCAACTTCATGATTCGGTGGAAGACCCAGTAATTCCTCCAGAAAGACATCATCAAACTCCCGTACAATGGGAATATTTCTAATCATGAGTTTCTCACCAACCATTTGAGATAAATAACCTTCACTTAGTGGAATCAATACCCATAAAATGGAAGAAATTTCCACTGGAAGGTTATGTTCATCCTTGCAATGATAGATGATCATAGATTGATCTGGAATATGAAATGTGGATTCCCTTCTTTGGAAATTGTTATGAGCTCCATATAAAGAAAGCCAATCCATTCCAAGAATCACATCAAATTCCACTATAGGAAGGATCACAATATTTGCAGGAAGCACTTTCCCACAAACTTCGATCGGAGAAGAATTATAAACTTTTGATGCGACAGTTGTGCCATTAGGTGTTGTCACAGCTAACTCAACATATAATTGTTGAGGTAATACGGTGATACCCTTAGAAAATTCTTCAGAAATAAAAGATTGGGTGGATCCAGAATCAAATAAAAAAATTTCTACTTTAGAGTGGATGGTAAGTGTACCTTTCACCAAATCGTTATCGTACTCCACATCGCTAATAGAAATTGCATGTGGCTTTCTTTTACCTTTAGCCTTAAGAGTTTATTGACGTCGACCATCACCAACCCTTGGATTAGGGAATTTATTGGCATAATGTCACATCTCCTTGCACTTGAAACATTGAAGTGTAGTAGGTTCATTCTGTGTATCCCTTCCTTTACATCATTAGACATCTTCTTCCCATCATCGCGGTATTCAAATGCCCGATGACCTTCCTTTCTACATTTGAAACATTTACATGTCTCTTTAAGACAACTCCCTCCATGTTTCTTTCCACAATTTGAGCATAAGGGAAAGCTCATCTTCTTTTCAGTGTGCTCTTTAGATTTTCCTTTTAATTCCATTTTCCTTTTCTTATCAAACCCATATGACTGATGGGTTACTACAATATCCATCTCTACTTTGGAGCACATCTAAAGATTTCCTAGTAGCTATTGAAGTCCCTTATGGCTAACTCCCTTCGAAGACTTGGTTTTAAGCCACTAAAGAATCGATCGATCTTACTCTCAGGTTAGATAATAATACCAGAAGTGTACCTTGCTAGTCTTGTAAAATTTGCTTCATAGGTACCAACAGATTCATCATCCTTTTGCTTCAGTTCAAGAAACTCCTTCTCCATCTTTGTTCGGAGAATACGAGGGAAGTACTTATTGAAAAATAAGTTCTTGAACTCGTCCCATTCCATGGACTCAATATCATCCCTTTGCCTCGTATTCTTAAGAAGATTCCACCATTGATCAGCATCTCCTTCCAAAAGATACACTGCTAGGATGACTTTATCATGTTCAAAACATTGAAGAACTGAAAATATATTTTCAGTAGTACTAATCCATTGTTCAGCAACTAATGGATCAGTAGTCTCGCTGAAAGAAGGTGGACGCTGCCTCATGAAGGATTCAACAGAATGTTGCTCCTTCCTTTGCTCGTTTGGAAGTCCATCATGATTCATAGCTTGAGAAAGTTGTGTGAGCATGGCTACAAGATTTTGCATTCCAGCTCCCATAACGGTTGGTTGCTCAGGGGGACAATCATTGCATTGCCTGTCGCATTCCGCATTAATACGGTTACTTCAGGTTCCAGCCATTGACTAAAACCAAGAAGAATAGTGTGAGCAACACTAATTATAATAGGAAAACCGCATAATCAAGAATAAAATTTCACACTTAATGTATTATCCTAGGTTATTCATGGATATTTCTAAAACACTAAGATTGTGTTCTATGATTAGACTTATCCTTAGGGTTCTTACTAAGGCTTTCACATCCTAGTTTCCAAAGGTTGACTATACCTTTCCTCTGATACCAACTATAATGACCCATACTTTACATTCATTTTTAATACTTAAAAATTGAAGAAAACTTATTACAACATATAAAAAAACCATGAAAGGACAGTGTAGGTATAGTGTCCTTAGAAACTGGGAAACATAAACAACTGGTTTATAAAGCGTCTACACTGTCTCCCGTTTATTTTATCATATCTATAGTCCCTTTTGGAATATCTTACTTAATAATCTTCTTCCTGACCTTGGGAATGAATACATACAAAAGGGTGAGCTCAAATGCTCAGTAAGGGTAAACAAATGAAATATCAATCACATCATATACATAAGAACATAACTTTTGGAAATCTTAACCTGCAAAAGAGATCATAATTTCATAACATGGGATAAATCATTGCAGTGAAATGTAATCACAATAATCATAACATAAAACATGAAACTTTGTGGAATACACACATAATCACAGAGAATCATATCTTATTAGTCAAGACTCATTGCCAAGACTATCTTAGTGGACAAAGTCCATTTCTGAACCCAAGTCACCCTCGTTTCAGTCCTGTTTCACTGAACTGGTATAACCTATAGTTCCAGCCATGTCTATCTCATGAGATATAAAATATTTACGCAATGCATTGGAGGGAGATATAGGTCCCACCCATCTCATAATGATACCATTCATATGTGTTCCACAAAATCATAAATCATACATCATTTCATAACCCATGTAATAAAAATGGGAATCTTAAACACATTGACATCATAAAACAATGCATATAAGATAAAGGAATTCATAAAAATATAATTCAATCACAACATAATCAAATCAATGTAATAATAGGGATAAAAACATAACCCTTTATTATCTTAGATGGAAAATAATTTTGATAAAACACTTGAACTCCATTCTTGAGGAAAATATCCTTTCTTCATCAAAAACATTTTTCATTACTTAAAATGCCATACAACTTTAAAATAAAAGAAGTTGATTAAAAATAAACTTGAAAAATTGTAAAGGAATCTTCTTGGAAATAATGTTTTAAAAATCCATTCATGCCGTATAAGTTAAAAAAACATTCCTCTCGTACTTTTGTCGGAAAAGAAAAAAAGTACCTCGTACGAAAAACGATAAAAGATTCCTTTCATATCATCTACTAAAAACTCAATGAAGGGTAAAATTGGATTTAAACAATTGTAGGTGGATGGAAATAATATTAAATATTGAGGAAACATGGATGTGGATGATAAAATACACCGCAGTAAATACCAATGTATAAACAATCTCTGATAAAAATGAGATTGTGATATTTCCCTTACCTTAGGTCCGTTTTGCATCGTAAGTGTCCGAACCTCCTTTATAATGATTTAAATAATGTTATTGAGTTATTCCAGAATCACACTTATTTTTATGATATCATATATGGTCATATTCTTAGCTTTTTAGTAGTAATATTTCATTGCTACTTGTTATTCGGGTGTTTATAACTTTTTGTTCTTATGCGTGTCTTGTTGAATAAATTCTTATTCTTCTCTTTAGGGTATAGATACCTCATTTAAATAATTGTATTAGTGTAATATATATCATATTAATTCATTCAATTCATTTATATAATCACTATTAAATGAAAATCATGTAGAACGAGTCGCATCACATCGTGGAGAAGGTATTTCGTACGTACGCACGAGTGAGGATATCGTTCCTATGATCGTGGAATTGTATCGGAGTGTGTGTATACTATTTAAGAATCAGTATCACTTTATAATAGTCATATATAGTCATTATTTACACCATTATACCCATCCAAGTACGGTGGTGGTGGAAAATAGATTACACCACGGCGTGGAGACGGTATTTCGTATGTACGCACGCGCGGTGATTTCTTTTTCTGTAGGATGGATAGATGGTGAAATATGTTTGTTTCATACTTATAATAACATATCAGTATATGAGTGATAATGATGTTATTACTTCATAATGAAACAACTAAAGAAGAAGAAGTGGAAGAAGAAATAAAGATGAAAGAATCGGTAACGGACATTACCTCTTCTTTGAAGTGCTTTTTTGAGACCTTCTTTTAGGGCACTAAAATTGGTCATTGAAGAAGACCAGGACCTCTAGGATGTATCTAGGGAAGTGTAGAGGAGGAATTGGTAGGGGTTGTCCGAGCTTGAAGGCTCAAAGCGGTGTGAGGAAGAGGGGGAGGAGGTGCCCTTTTATAAGGGAGGAGAGGGGCACCTTTGGGAAAACTAAAAATATTATTTTATTATAAAGTTAAGTTCAGTTTTAAATAGCTCCAAATATATATATATATCAAATATAAGGTGGGGATGGGTCGAAATACTCTCATCCAGTAGAATTTAGACAATTTTAGGTTCCTATTTTAACCTTATCATTTAGATTTAACATTAAGTTAAATAAGTTTACTTTTACCGTGTCTTCTTGTGTTCTTATACTATAAGGTTAATAAACTTACTATCAGCAGCCAAATGAACCCCAATTTGTTTATTATTAATATATAAAACCTTATCTAATTCATGTGGCCGAACCATTGGTTTTTAGGAATAAAATAACAATTACTAATATAATATTTGTTTTAAAAACTATTTTATGTCAATTTTGACACTTGTTAGTAATTAATTTTTGTGAAAATCATAACAGAATTATTAGTTCGAAACAAGTTAATTAAATCCGTAATAACATGTCATATTAACCTATAAAATTAGTGGAATTCATAAAAAGTCTCAAATTACATTTATTTTGGTGTTTATAACATTAATTATGACAATATTTCATTAATAAGATAATTACTGCATCATCTTTGTGTCATAAATAAATTAAATTATATAATGTATAACAATTACAAATAAAATACCATTATGTAGGAAATCCTCTTATCTTTCTAATGAATATTTATAGTAGAATTTATCTTATGTATAACCCAATATTAAAAATTATTTACTTATTAAACATTGATTTTAACTATTTTAACCCTTCTTTAAATAAATTAATAATAAATGTCCTAATCTAATCCAAGTGGGCCTAAATGGTCATATTTTATTCCTAAGTTTATTTTTTGCCGAATTACACTTATCCAATAGAATTAGTACATGTGTTAGGGTAATAATAATATCATCTTTACCCTTAATTACCCTATTTACTTTTAACCGTGGTAAAAAAAGTAAAAAGTTATTATTCACCAAAAATTATTTTCATATCATTGAACCACATTTTAGTCTATGATATTAACCATGTTTCTCGGATTTTCTAAATTCTACTCACATAAGTTGTAAAATTATGTTTTATGAAAAATTCAGTTTTTTAACTACCACTTAGTGGTTTCACTATTCATCAAAAATTGAAAGTTTTCAGAAAAATACCAAAATTTCACCCTAGGCTAATTTCTATATTCTAAATCCATAAATGAAGTCCATTTTGAACAAAAAATATAAAATTTCAAAAAGTGGTTATTACGATTCATAACGAGTAGTTTTAATAATATTTTAATAGCATATCGTTGTTTAGTGAAACTCGGTATTGCGTACGATGCAAGATATCGAGGAAGGTCGCAATTTCGTGTAAAGCAAGACAAGAAAGTGTTGTGTAGATAAAGATTCCTTTGATGATTTATATAACATAAAAGTCTCAGGTGTTACACCCGGGGTCCCGCCTCCTTGTGTGTCGGCGGTCGGTCGAGTCCTGCCACCTCCTCCGAAATCGACGCGGCCTTAAGCCACAGCTCTTGTCCAACTGGCGTGGCGCGATGGCGCCACACCCCTCCGTTGCGGCCTACCGCTGAAGCTGCCCCTTGGTGCTTAGGCACGACGTGACGGCACCGCGCCCATCCTCCGCAGCCCTCCCCAACAACGGCCTCCTTCGGGTTCTCTTGCATGGTGCGATGACACCGTGCGCCACCTCCTCCGCAGCCCGCTCCGACCACAGTTCCTTCGGCTTCACCAGCGCAGTGCAATGACACCGCACACCACCACCACGGCCCGCTCTGGCCGTGGTTCTAATCGTCCCAGCGCGGCACTACGGCACCGCACCACCTTCACATTGAAATCCAATGTTGATAAACAAGGAAATAGGGAGTGGAATCGGTCATGTTCGTGCATTCCGATCTCCTCTCGTTACGCTGGTAACATTTGGCCAAAATAATATAAATACGCAAAAGAATAATCATAAATTCACTAGAAAATAATTTCACCTCTACCTCGTGTCGTTCTTCCTTTGTTGGCGATATTGTGAGAGGGTGGACGTCGGCTCGTCGACGTCATCAAAAGGGAGGAGATGATGATGACGATGGTCATTGGCGTTCATCGTTTCCTAAAAGGCCTTTGATCCGGCTCAAGCGTCGATCTTTGGAGATCCGACGGATGGAGAACCATTATTCGTCGAGGGAGGGCGTCGTTCTTCACAGGAGGACGAAGTTCTTCATGAAGGAGGAACTTCCATCTTTCTTCACACATAGGATCTCCTCAAGTTCTCCCAAAATATTTTCCAAGCAAATATTTCATTAAGTCCCCTTTATTTAAAAGATCATCATGCAATTCAAAAAAAATTCAAGAGGTGTGACAAAATTAATTAATAAGGTTATTAATCACCTTAGTTGGCTCATTAATCATGGGAGGTGGAGAGGCTCCCCTTTAATAAGGGAAGTTGTCAAGTAATTAACAAAGGAGGATTAAAGAGGTCAAGGAGAGTTATGGGAGGTGAGGAGTTAGGGATTCGTGTGGGTCCCACCACACTAAACCCTCCCATGGGAGGTTAAGTGGGTGTGGGACCCACCTCTATCTCCCCCTTTGTAGGATTAAATCCGCCTTCCTTAGATAAATTTGTACATAACAAAATTTATCTATTTTAAACTAAATCCCCATTTATTAAACCTCAACCCGCTCAAAACGCAACTACGACAATGGTCCCCCTAAGAAATTTCTGGTGATGTGAGTTCATCGGTGCCCTCAGATTTCAATTCTGAGCCCCGTTCAGAAGATTTAAAACCCTGCTCGTTCGTTCACTAAACGTACCCGAGCTAAACTTCAGAAATTGATTCCGGGCACACCGGGACTCGGAATCAAGTACGGTCAGAAACCGATCACTTGCAAAATTCCAAAGAAATTAAGAAGAAAAAAAATTCCTTTAAATTTCCAGGTCTTTACATTACTCCCACCTTAGGGATTTATGTCCTCATAAAGCTACAACACAATACTAGGGAAACTAAAGGAGGTACTGAGCACGCATCTGACCCTTCCGCTCCCATGTTATCTTCTGGAACCTCCGTGCATGCCACCCTGTCATCGACGTCCAACTCCCTGTGGTCGATGATGTGAAGGATCATGTACGTATCTCTTCAGCTGAGATACATGGATGTCATCATGCACCAAGTGCATCTAAGGTGGAAAGGTCAAGTAGTAAACCACCTCGTATACCCTGCTATGGACCTAGAAAGGTCCGTTGAACCATGAAGATAACTTTTCTCCTGGGCCACATCTCCATAAACCTCATCAAGGTGAGACCCGTATAAGGACCTGGTCACCATCCTCAAACTCTAGAGGCCTCCATATCCTGATTAGATCTGAAACTCAAAACTCCTGCTGCCACGAGGTTAATATTGAACGACTCAAGAGTGATCGACCGCACCCTCCTATGCATGAGTTTATTTTATAATTCCTGGGGTTTCCTTTTCACCGACCAAGGAAAACCCATCCAAATGTTGTAGATAAACCATAACCTTTTTGCATAATACAGTCAATCTGGGTATGAACTGTGAATCCAATCCATACCCAGAACAATGTCGTAAGGCCTCAACACTTACACCAAGAGACTCTAACCAAAACTCTCTCCTCAAGGTTCAGATCACACAATCGGCGTATGTGTGATTATTGAGTCTCCTCCCAAAGGTATCTCCAGATGTGAGGGTCAAGTATACGGATTACTGGAAACTCAAGGTCTGGGACAAGATTCATGGAAGGAAGGAATGATTATTATCAACATCTGTTGTAACGACAACTAGAAGTGGACACAGACTATCCCTCTAATTATTCATAGAGCCATTGGGTCACACTCCATGACTGCATGCAACTACTCCTTTTCCCTACCCTCCAGTTCCCTTAGCCTGGCTGGGTCAACAAAGGTGGGTGGTTGAAATATCTTGAAAATCACAGCACCTAATGCTGCTCTCCTAACTCTGCCTCCACGTCTGCTGCTCCGCAAGACTCATTTGTCCTTGAAACATCATCTTCTTAAAAAAATTACATGCCCAAGTCACTGTCTTATACCATCATAGGATTTCTTCCTGCACTGTGCAGCCTTCATCTACTCCTGGATGATCATAACCTTCTCCATCATAGCTCGTACCATCTTTGGTTAGTAGGAAGTTGGCTGTCTTGGTAATTCGGTCAACATTCACCCTTCTTCACCTACAATCTGTAAGAGCTACTAAGATTTCTCCTTTACCAAAAAGAGAAACTCGGTCTCATCCACTGGATGAACCACACCCATTACCTAATATAGCCAATCTTGACATGAATGATATATTCATGCTATGGACAACATCGTGAGGCCTCGACAATACAACCAAAATATCTAACCGTCACTCTCACCTCCAAAATTCGAGTCACACTGTCGGCATCAGTGTGAGGTCAATGGGTCCCCTCCAGTAGAAATATCGAATGTGAGGTTCAAGTCAACAGTTTTAACTGGGACCTCTCAATATCAACCAAACAAGAGGATTGGAAAGTGAGTGTCACCATGATATGTCTCTTTTATTATTACAACTCATAGTACAAAGACACAAATGCAACAACAACATGGAACTAAAAGTACCAAGAAAAAAAAGGAATCCACTTGTTCTGCTCCTGTACACCTACTTCCGGTGCTCTACTGCCTTGTCCACCGCTTGGATATTGCTCAATCACCCACCACTGCTTCTGTCTCGGTGGCTCCTCCAATGCCTGAGGATCAACTGTGGGAGGAGTCAGATAGTCACGTGCCATGTGACCCTTCCTGCCGCATGCATAACACCTCCTTCTCCTCATATGGCTGGCTCTGTTTTGTGTGCCTCACACAACCAAACCTGTATCCCGAGGTCACCCTTCTACTGGTCTGGTCCTCTTGGACATCTGAATCATCTGTCTACTAGCTACAGATGATTCAGCTGCTAATGGAAAATCATGTGGTGAAGGCAGCATCTCCTGAGCACACTCGGAGTGTAGATTCACTGATATAAACTTAACCTTGAAGAAGGTCTCGAAGTCTCCCTAGGTGAAGGTCATCTCATCTCAAAACTCGAGCATCCGGCTCCACCATCTGCCTGCTGCTTCCTGAAGGAGGCTGGCATCAAGGATCACCATGAAGTCCGCTAGTGTATCTACTATCCTGAAGACTCTCACCACAGCCTCCATCCAATCCTCATCTGCATGTGGATCCGTCTCTCCCAGAAACCTTGGTGGACTCTGGCACTGGAACTCGTGCAGCGTGCTCAAGCGGCGTGCATCACCTGCTGCTGGGGCTGGTGGCATCGGTGGCCCAACGTATAGTAGTACCGCTGGTGCCTCTGCTGGCACCTCAACTGAAAGAGGGCCCTGTACCAAGGCCTCATCGCTCAGTAGGATGTCAGTACATACATCTCTCGGGGCTCAACCTGATCGTCCGTGGAAAGACATCTTGAATGAAACAGACATGACATGGTCAAACGACTATACCTAGTGAGTTGACCTAGCTTGAGCTGCTTTAAGGGAGAAACATTGAAAACACACAAACAATTAGTGTTTTCGTGCACTGAGTCCGAAATCAAGATTCAGGGTCCTGGTGTATGGATACGTCGGCCACCCGTACCAACACTGGACTCCCTGAACTGAAAACCACACTCGGTACCCTTAACACTATTTCTTCACAAAAAAGAAACATCAGAGTTATAAGTTCTATGGTAGAACCGACTGCTCTGATACCAATTTGTCACGACCCGTCCTCGGGACCCATTCTGTGACTATGCCAAGCCCACCCTCCATAAGCCAAGGGTTGGTGACTAGCAACAAAGGCGTAAATACCGATAAATAGGGAAGGAATTGCCTTTATAACGTAATCAAACACCATAGAGTACAAGAGAAAACAAACACTATATACAAAATAAAGTGGTGAAAAGTAAATTGGCCAGAATACAAACCCAAATGAAATGTACAACTACAACTGAACGAAAGTACAAAAGAAAAGACAAACAGCTGGAAGAATAGAAGTAGCTCCTGGGTCGTCCACCTCAAATCCTACCTGAAGGGTAGGTACAGATACCATAGCTCCTAGATCATCCACCACAGATCCTACCTGAAGGGTAGGTACAGATAACCACCTCAATGCTCTCACCCGTCAACCTCCTCTGAGTACCATCTTGTCGTGATGTCCACCTCCAGATATTGACTCGTCGTGAGGTCCACCTCCAGATACCGTCCAGTCCTCAAAAACTCAGCCTCTGTCTGCGCTATCCATCGTCTGCATCCAACACAATGAGGAGAGGGCATAGGTCATGCAGGGGGGAGTATAACGTTACTCAGTAGGGACCTCGAGACCCTCAAGGTATCACTAAATCCACGAGGGATAACTACAATGCAGGATCTAAATAGATAACCCTTACCTAGGTATAAGCCCATACTTATACCTATGTTATCAAGTAACCCATCTCAATCAAGAGGTGTCACAAAGATATGAAATCAACGGATAACCACTATATAGGTATACGCCCATACGTATACCTAAGTTATCAAGTAACCCATCTCAATCATGAGGAAAACAGAAATGTTATTGACTCAACTCAAACCAGGATTTTTATTATCAAAACCGCAACTACTAAAGAGCTCCATCTCTATCGAGTACAGTGATCCTGTCATGACTCCGAGCCACTGCTCACTAACCTAAGACTGCTAAGGTACTCCTCCTGTCGAGTACCACAGGTCAGCCACCCAATCACAGTAGTGCACCCCGCCGGGGTCTGCCACCCAAACACAATACTGCACCCCCTCTAATAGCCTCCAGAGGTACTCCTCCAGTCGAGTACCGCAAGTCTTCCACCGAAACACATTAGTGCTCCTCGCCGTGGGTCTGCCACTCAAACATAGTAGTGCTCCCCATTGGGCTATACAAGTCACTCCAACTCAAATCGGACAAGCAGTCATCAGGTCTCAGCCAGCTACACGGTCTCTGTACTCCGTATGCTCGTCTCTGGGAGTGTCTACTCCATGAGCTACAGGTCGATAATATAAGTATCCCAAATTCCCATGGAGACGTATCTCAAAGGACCGCCTTGTTGTAGGGGTCTCAACGCAATAGACGACACGTCAATGGGACGCCCGTTCTGTGAGTTATTAGACTTTTAGTCCTGGGGGCCCGGTTGGTTTCATGTACGAACCATCTTGGACATATCTCAACTATACCCTAAACTCTCTTATGGTATACTCCAAGGTACCGTTTCTCAATGTGATCACAAAATGTCACCGATAGTTCGTCAAACGGGCGTCTGGTCTAGAAGTTATCGACTTTTCTGTTCCTGGGGCCCGGTTGGATTTCTGGTTCAATCCAACTCGACCATATTCCAACTACTTCCAAACATTCGGTAAATTATGCCAAAAGATTCGACTCACTGAAAGGAAACCAACAAAGCAAACGACACGTCAATCGGACATCCGGAGCTCATGTTATAAGCGTTTCTGCTTTGAGGGCCAGGTTGGTTTCGGGTTAGAACCATCCCGATTGTACCCAAAGTTCTCTGAAACCATGATTGTAATGCATCGTAACAAATGTCTCGATCCAAGGATCCCAACGCAACTGACGGTGCATTGATCGGAGATCCGTAGCCCAAGATATGGGCGTTTGAATGAAACTGCCCGAAAATAGGGGGTTTGGGCCCGGTCCGACCCGGCCCAATACACCCTGGGTCTGCCGGAACCAGGTCGACCCCACCTGGGACCAGGTCCGGCCCAATTGGGCGTGGCCCGGCCCGACTGGTGTTGCCCGGCCCGACGCGGGTGGCCCGGCCCGGCGGGGGTGGTCCGGCCCCGCGCGGTGGCCCGACCTGCGGCCCACCTCTGAAGCTGGCCACGGGGTGCGAGGGGGGGAGCCCCCCCCTCTATTTTGAAATGGTGGCCCCAATCAGTGGGGTTCACCCTGGCCGACTGATCGGGGTTTCAACCACCTGATATTTCGGGAAACAACGAACCTTTATGGCCGGCCGGTGTGGCTACCGCGGGACCCCCGGGGTCCCGCCTCCTGGTGTGCCGGCGGCCGGTAGAGTCTGGACGCCTCCCCCGAAACCACCGCAGCTCCTGTCCAACCAGCGCAGCATGACGGCGTCGCGCCCCTCCACTGCGGTCGGCCCCGACCGCAGCCTCCTTCGAGTTCTCCGGCGTGGCGGGACGGCGCTGCACACCATCTCTTCCGCGGCCCGCTCCAGCCACGGTTCCTTCGGCTTCACCAGTGCGGTGTGGCGGCGCTGCACCCCACCGCCGCGTCCCTCTCCAGCCATAGTTCTAATCACCCCCGCGCGGTGCTACGGCACCACGTCGCCTTCACTTTGAAAGCCAATGTTGATAAACATGGAAACAAGGAGGGGAATCAGCCATGTTCGTGCGGTCCGATCTCCTCCCGTTACTTTGGTATCATTTGGATGAAATAATATAAATACGCAAAAGCACAATCTTAAATTCACTAGAAAATAATTTAACCCCTACCTTGTGTCGTTTGTCGTTTATTGACGGTATTGCGAGAGGGTGGGTGTCGGCTCTTTGACGTCGTCACAAGGGAGGAGATGAAGATGATGATGGTCGTTGGCATTCGTCATTTCCTCAAAGTCCTTTGATCTGGCTTGAGCGTTGTTCGTTGGAGATCTGACAGATGGGGAACTGCTCTTCATTAAGGGAGGGAGTCATTTGTCCCGGGAGGATAAAGTTCTTCATGAACGAGTACATTTCGTCTTTCTTCACACAAAGGCTCTCCTCAAGTTCTCCCAAAATATTTCCAAGAAAATATTTCATTAAGTCCCCTTTATTAAAAATATCACCATGCAATTCAAAAAGAAGTCAAGAGGTGTGACAAAATTAATTAATAAGGTTATTAATCAACTTAGTTGGCGCATTAATCTTGGGAGGTGGAGAGGCTCCCCTTTAAGAAGGGAAGTTGTCAGGTAATTAACAAGGGAGCATTAAAGAGGTCAAGGAGAGTTATGGGAGGTGAGGAGTTAGGGGTTCATGTGGCTCTCACCACACTAAACCCTCCCATTGGAGGTTAGGTGGGTGTGGCCCCCACCTCTAACTCCCCCTTTCTAGGATTAAATCCACCTTCCTTAGATAAATTTGTACATAACAAATTTTATCTTTTTTAAACTAGTTCACCATTTATTAAACCTCAACCCGCTCAAAACGCAACTATGACAAAGGTCCCCCCAAGAAATTTCTGGCACTGCGAGTTCATCGGTGCCCTCAGATTTCAATTCCAAGCACTGGTTCAAAAGATAGAAAACCACGCTTGTTCTTTCACTGAAAATACCCAAGCTAAACTTCAGAAATTGATTCCAGGCACACTGGGCCTCAGAATCAAGTGCCGTCAGAAACCGCGCACTCACAAAATTCCAAAGAAATTAAGAAAAAAACAAATATATCATTGAAATTTCTAGGTCATTACAATAGATTTTATAAATATGATCCTTTTAATTTTTGGGTACTATGAATAGTATCATTATTAATTTTTTATTACCACGGTGAAGGGTACATCAGGTTATTAAATGTAAAAATAACATTATAATTACCATAACTATTTTCCTAATTACATTGGGTTAATTTTTTTCAACCAAAAACATCCATGGGACGACTTTGGGACCACATAGAGCCTCTTGGATTACATTAATATATACATAATAATATATTTAAATAAAATCCAATTTATTAATCTTTTTTTGACTAATAAAATATTTTTAGTATGAGGATATATAAGTGATATAATATACTATAAATAGTCATTAGAAATAAATTGTGTTTATCTATATTATGGTAATTTTTTATAACTTTATAAAATAAATAATTAAATTAAATGGTGACACAATGATTTTGAAATAAATGATTTATTAAAGGAAAATATATATTAAATGATATTAATAATATTAAAATAATTATAATATGAAACATTTTATGCCATCCAAGAATTTTTTGGATTAAATATACATATTAGTGATGATTTAAAGTAATTTTTTATAAGAATTATTTAGTTATAATTTTACGAAAATTATTATAATAAATAGTGTAAACATTGACATAAATGAGATTTTAAAATAAATAATACTTTATTGAATGATTTAAAATTCAAAAAATATAAAATATAGAAAAATTAAAAGTATAATGTTAAATATATCATAATAATTTGTTTTCTTCAATTAATGGACAATTTCCATGAAAATAACCTAGATATTATATAAATTAAAGAATATTAAAAAATGTCATTCTAATTTCTTATTTGTTCAACAATTATAATATTGGGATAACCTGGAGAAAAAATCGATTATGAATACTAGATGGAAAACAAAAATCATTATCTATATAATTGTAATTTATTTATTATTTTTAGTGACTAAATAATAACCATAAATAATGAACAATAATTAATAAGTAATTGTTTTATTAAAAGAAATGTCAAATAAATGTATTTAAAAATATTAAACAAAATATAATTCAATATTATTGAAGTGTTACACGAATTTTCTAGGTTAATATGACATGTTAGACGTATATTCCAATATTTCTTCGAATTTATCATTCTTTTTATGTCATAGTTAAAGTTAAATTAATTGATACTGTCAAAGTAGATTGTATTCATATTTATTAAAAATAAAATATTATTTAATTATTTAAAAATCATAAAATTATTTTCAAATTATAATGTGAATATTATATGGTCTAAAACATTATAAAGTGCCCATATATTTTCAACTGACACCTTATAAGTAAATATTTGTAACTATTTAATAATTATAATATTATTACAATCATTAAAATTTAATAGATTAAATAACGATAAATAAAAATGATATGGTTTAAAAAATATGTCTAAATTTTAATACATGTAAATCCATGTCTAATATTTTGATATTTTCATAATGTTCCCATTACATCTCTTATAAAAGGGAACCTCACCTTATCTTTTATTAACACATCTGAAGGCCTTTCTTTCAGCCAAACTTAACCCATTTCCTATCCCAACTTCTCTAAATATAACCTAGAGGCCATACATTGGGTATAAATCCAGCCAAAGAAGCCATGTTTTTAAAATCCCAACCAAATGCCCAAAAAATAGGAGGTTGATTCACCCTCGACTAATGAAAAGTACAAGTCAAGGGTTAATTCCACAATATCATTATTATCTGAGATTGTTTATGAGTAAGTATTTCTGGAAAATATTTATCATCCATGTTCATGTTTCATAAAAATGATTTCAAAATGAATATTTTTAAGGTTTTATGTAAGGGGCTCTTTAACTATAACATTTTTTTAAAATTTTTAATGATTTTTTCATCTAAATATTTCCTATTAATGTCCATGTCTTAAATATTATTTTATGTATCTATTTATATGGACATGATTTATTTAAAATGTTTAATAATTTCAAAATATTCAATGTGGTATGGGACATGTTCATCATAAAATATATTTTAAATTTATTATTTTATAAATTATGAAATTTTTTTATGTTTTCAAACTAAAAGGTATATTTTCTTTTAATGTTTTCATTATATAATTATATTTGGTTCATCTATTTCAACATACATTGTTTGATTTTTTTTCTGAATTAATCATTATTTATTTTCATACAATACTCCATATTGTATTGTAGATTTTATGATATATTTGAATGTGGATGCACTATTTTGATACCATTCATGGATTATGGTTAATGTGTTAAAATTTCATATAATACTTTTAATATGAAATGTTATGTTTTTTTACCACTTTCATAAGAGGAATTAATTGGGCTTAGTAAGTGATTGGTGGGGAACTCTATAGACCCTCAATGCATTGGTAGGTCTCATAAGGCAATGTAGTTTCATGGAGGAAGGACATGATAGTATGGTTATTTATAGTACTCAAATTATTCCTTTACAATATGGTTATGATATCCAAAATTAAGCATTTCATCATTATGAGTATAGTTAGTGATATTTCAGGGGATTATTCGAGCAGTAGAATATTGATGTTAATGTTTAAATGGTATTATTTGAATTAGTCTTTCCATATTATTCTAAATATTATTTTTAAAAGTCTTGTGATTCAGTTTTATACCTTGACATAAATTTTTATACTTATTTATTAAATATTACACTATATTTTTTAAACATATTGAGCATCTAAACTCAACCCTTTGATATTTTTTCCCTAGGATATCAAGAAGTGTTTTATTATTGATATTCATGGTTAGTATTGTATAATGATGGTTTTCTTAAATAATTATCTTCGTCATATTTTATGTATTGAATTGTAATGAATGGTTAATGAATATAATTTTTTTAAGATTTCTAAAATGATTGATCCTTTAAGATTTTACTCCATGTAATCATGCCAATGTATTAAAATAATGCACCTAATCCGATCTTCTGAGGCTGATTCATTACAAGAGACATGACATAACATCATCCTATATATGATAATAGATATTCATAATAATCAATATTAGTGTTATCTAGATTAGTTATCATCTACTTTCTATTGGTTTTATGATTCCACTATTTATTCAATTATTATACAGTTATAAAACTCAGATTATGAGGCTATAGTCTCCCCACAACCTTGGACCCATGATGTCAATCAGATTTTTCTGGAATATGGGGAGGATTGATTAAGGACTTGTGATCCACAGAATTCAGTTACATATACGTGAACCAGGCCTGAGACATTACTTATTTTTATTAGAGGGAATTATTTCCCTTTTTTCATGGTGTTTGGATTTTTATTTATGAAACTAAGAAGTGTCATGATTTGGAAATGAAGTTATACATAGAATTAATGCTTTTCAAAATGTCATATAAAATCAATTAGTGGAAGAATAAAAGTTCAATTTTCATGCATCAACTAGGAACAAAAGAACATCAATATATTTCACCAGGACATGATTCTATGGATAATATAATATGACATGTAAATTACTCAACCAAACACCTAAAAAAGCATCAATAACATAGAAATATTAAAAGACAACTTTATTATTGAAAAATATGAAAATTGGAAATTGATTACTAATCAAAATCAATGATAAAAATAATGACACCAATACAAAATATGGATTTATTAGACATATTTACCAATTTTACTAAAGTCATCAATGTGAGAAAAAGAGATTTCAATTACATAATTACCCTAATATCCAAACAAAACGTAATAAATAATGAATAGAAACATAATTAATCTATCACACATGATTCATAATCAATTTATAAATAATAAAAGTTGTGATACCATGTAGTATATAAAAGTAAATGATTCAAGATTCCTAGTTTTAGTATTTTCTGTTTGGGATGCATACCCATTTGCATACAGTATTGTAAAATCGTTCATAAAAAAATAATAACCAAAAATTAAGTAGTATGTAAAAATAAATCATATATTTAACAAATATTAAGGATGTTTTTCATTTCAATTTAGACAAGATAAACAACATAGTTAAACGAATTCAAAGAATAAAATATATTGGAATGTGCAGAAGAGAAAAAAGTTAATAACACCGCTATAAAAATACAGTTTAACAAAGATTATTTATCATAATTAATGTGTTGAACTGAAGGTAGAATACACTAAATACCATCAAGAAAATAAAAATTCTAGATAAATGTTTAAATAAGTGTCAATATAATAATAAAATTGCAGAAAAATTGAAAAATGTATATATGTTGAAATATTTGAAGACATGGACCACTAATTCATCACCATTCAAGGTTCATATCACTCATATAATATATTTAGAGTACCTAATATATAAAATTATTATAAATAAATTATATATTAAATATGAAAAAGACAATTAAAAATTGTATTGAAGAGTTTATGTTTACAAATAAAATTTATCTTATATTAATATAAAGAAATTTATTAGTTAAAATTGAATTAATTAGATTAATCCAATTAAAATTGATAAATTTTTACATTATGATAAAATCCAAAATAAAATTTGACATTTAAATTACTATTTTTACAGAAATAAATGATTATTTTAAAAATTGTTACTTTTCACTATACACTGAAAAATCACTCATTTCATGAAAATGTATAAAATTCACTCTATGTGATATTTGATATTTGAATTTATACTTTAATATTTTTTATAAAAAATTTACAAATATAGTATAAAATATTTTTATTTTCCCTACACAAAATACAATAAAATTTAATTTTGAATTATATTAATTTTTTTTACTATAAAATGAATTTATTAAAGTTTGGATCCTTATTTTCAAATTATATATCAATAGATTTGAATTATTAAGAACATTAAATAATATGGATATTCATATTTACACTCTCCAATTATGTTGTTGGGTTATACATATAATTTTATAATATATCAATATTCAAATAATTATGAGTGTTTCATGTTAAAAAAGATATCGATATTATTATTATTAAAAATAAATTTTAAGGATATTATAAATATAGGTCGTGCGAGAGGCACAGAAAAAGTAATATTTTCAATGGAATTAGTGATCCCTTATTAAGATAATAAATGTGGATTTCAATACGATGAAATATGGGCATCACGAAATTATATAATTAGGTTCATGAATGATTACTAACCTATTAGTTTATACAAATATCCAAAATCCTAGAATTAAGAAAATATTAGATCCATGATCAATAATCAAGAACCTACGGTTGGAAATAATGAACATAACAATCCCTACCTATTGAATGGATTTATTTTTGTTGAAGATAATTTTTTCTAGAAATGTTCATGAAGGATACACTATGTTACATACTAATCCCATGATTCTCATCAATTCATCCTTTATTGATCTATAATATGGAGTTCATCAAAACCAACCATGTCACCCCCCTCCTCCATCTCGCTAATCAATGAGGGTAATGCTACTAACCCGCAATATATTCTATAACTGTTTATTTATAATTGGTGTGAGCTAGGTATTTAAATTTTGTATGTTAAATAAATTTTCATTTTATTTATCTAGCACACATAATTATAAATTCCTTTAACATGATGTCTGACTTAAAAAAATGATATGTTTTTCATAGGGTAATACCTATAATCTAAACATAATTGTGGTATCATACTTTTCATTGTGTTTTCAATGAATTACATATCCATTTATTTTGAAAATATGTTTATGTGTGCTAAAATGTATTTATTTATTTTTAGTTAATTAATTTTGGGGTCCAAAAACATCCAAACCAAAACACCAAATCCATGTAAAAATCTGTAGATACTGAAAAAAATATTCACTGGACATGATATTTTAAAAAGAATGACTTGTTAGACATAATGACTAGTGGATTTTCCAAATGATTTTGATCTAAATCATCATATATTCCAACATAATTAATACCTTTGAAGAGTTAATTTCATTTATAGTAGTATAAATTCCCCAAAAATTCTTTTTTATCAATTATAAATGCATATATCAAATTTTATGCATCCATTACACATTATATGTAAATAAATTTACATGGTTTACTCATGTTAAAATAAAATTCATTCTATGAATGATGGTACCAAAATACTGATAAAAAAGAGAACTCGAATCACATTTATATCACATTCATCAAAGTCACCCTTTGAGAAAATTTTCCTCTTATACTTACTTCAATATCCTTATAGATTATGGAATATAAAAATATACTTTTGATAGGTCACATTATAAATATAACAAATATTTTTATATCAATTAATTTATATAAACTTAAAATTCATATAACCTAATAATATTATAATTGTATAATTGATTCAGTAATGTATTTATCATTAATATTTAAATATAATTATTTTTATAAAAATAATAATAAATTAATTTTTCTAACATCAATATTTATTTATAAGAAATTAATTTAACATTTTAAAATAATTAGTTCTATATTTGTTGAAGTTTGTATTTTTTATTTCTAAAAAATACCAAAATACAATACCAGATAATAAATATAGTAAAATATAGAATTTTGTATAGGAATATATGCTTTTGATTGGGAAAATAATACATGATAAAATAATGTGTTGGGTTATAATAAAATAACTCTTTTAATGTTTTCTCACATAAAAAATGATTTTAATGATATAGGGAATAAATAAAAATAATATTCATTTGTTAATATATGTTTTTATTAAAAATACGATACTCCTTAAAATTTAAATAAGCTCATACGTATTCATCTCTAAATTAGTTTCCAAACCATATAAGTTGAATAAAATCTTTTCAAATACTTTATCTTAATCCCATTATAATTTTTTTTAGGTTTTATGAAACTGATAAAAACTCAATACATCATGACACAAATCACTAAGAAAGTGAGTAATGTCAATGCTAAGAAAAAATTACTCTTATCAAGATTATTTTATTTTCATTGTTATCTAATCATTAATATATATATATATATATAAACATAAAAATATTATGTTTTATAATTATTAATTAATTTTATGGTGAACATAAAATTCTATTTATTTTATTAAAAAATTTATTTTAACACTATTTTATTAATGATCAGTTTAAACTAATATCATGTTTATTATTTTTATATAACTATAACATCCTTCAATGATTATTTTTAAAATATATTATTTATGAAAAAATATAATATTAATTATAACCTATATTATTATCAATATTATTTGATGGAAAAAATAAACGCAAGATAAATATATTTAATTTGATATATTTCCATATATTAAATTTTTTAAAAATTTATTCCAAGAAATATTTATTTAAATTTAACCATACTAACTATAGAATGACTATTATATTATTCTACATAAAAAATAATATGTTTTTGATACCTTGTCCATTCAATTTTTACTATACTCCTAAAAAAATAAAATATAAAATAATAATTATAGTGAAAAAAAATTATGGATAATAGTAATGATTATCAGTACACAAGATACATAAAAAAATAATATAAATAAAAAATATATAATAAATTTTATAATAATTTAGATAAATAAATATATCTTTTAGTATATGTAAGAATATTATATAATATATTAATTGTACATCCAATGAGAGTGGGGAGTAGAGGTAAAATATTTTCTTCAATGTTTTTTCTCATTTTCATGGATGTTTTAAATATTCCTCTTGGATAAATAAAAATTTCGTATATTATATTTGTATCCCATTTTATAAGAAATATGTATCCTTACTATTTTCCACTTTAGGTCTACCATTATTCAATAAAAAATAACTTCTATTTATATGAAATTAATATAATCATAAATGGTATAATGTGATGGGTGGTCAATGAATTTTGATTCTCCAAATTCATTAAGAAATTAACTTATCTATAGTGATGCAATGAATGTTGCATGGTCATGGTAAAAGGAATTTAAATAATATGTTATGTTTAATAGTGGTTTTTTCAAACAATTCGGTCTAGTTTCATATAACAAATTTTTTCAATCAAATTAGTGGGGTATTTCTTAAACCAATAATTGGATAATTTTAGTAGTTGATTCTAAAATAACTAAAACTAATCAATTATTAGCATATTTATTAATAATACCCACTAATTAATATATAAACCAATCAGACACTCCATTCCTTCACTCCCAAGACATTCCTCATCCACACACAATTCCTCTATGTGCCTCTATCCCCCACCACCCATACACTCTCTATCTCTATCATGTTTATCATTATATTCGTTATGATTCATTGTCAAAACATTGAGGTACAATCTCTTTCATCATCTATTTCTCCCTTCCCAACTTCTTATTCTTAGTATCTTCTTTCTTTATGATGTGTGGGGTTTTAGTTGATCCCTAATTGGGTAGATTTTGTTATCAATCCCATATTTTGATATATTGGGATCATGACCCCTATGATGACACCCATTATTGTTTTTATTTTCGAAGCTTACGAGTTATCTGTTGGAATTGAGACAGGTTTGCTCATGATTAATTCTCTTTTTTGATACATTGAATGATTCTAAATCAAATTTCCTTTATAATATTCACAATGAATGTTTTATTATTTTATTTAGGATTTTTCATGAATATATCAATAAACCATGTAATCTTTTATCAGGGATTGTTTTTGAACTATAAATGTTATGTTTGGTAATATTTTTAATAACTATTCATTCCTAATAAAGAATACAATAAATAGATTTTTGTTTTTTAGTTATTCAATATTTATTGTTTTTTTATTTAATATGTTACAAATATTCTTTTGACCTCTTATTCCGGATACTTCATACTATCAAAGTATAACTCTTATATTAATAAAATTTGAGTAATTTTCAATAATAAAATATGTTGAAACTATATCATTAATGTTATAAACAATTTTTTTATAAATACATCCTTATGATTTTATCACATTTTTATGTCGAAAATTATTTCATTTATTGTAAATATAAATTAATTATATATCAATTTTTCAAGATTAAATTTTTTACAATATTGATTTACTAAGGTGATTCTGCATTACATAATTATGTGTGGTGGAATTTTTTTTGTTACAAACATTATAATATTAGTTTGAAATATATCATGATTTTTAAATATTAACATTACAATGATTTCATTTTTATGATATTTTGTTAATGTGTTAGATGAATTCTTAAACAATAAAAAAATTGAATTCATTAATCCTGTTGATTTAATAAAAAATATATTTTTACTATCTGAAGGTAAACATTTACCATGTATAAAAATATTTCTTATGTGGATGTACTTAATAATTAAAATTATAAATATGGAAAACTAATTTCATTAAGTAACTCTCACCAACATTTTTATGACTTATAATTTCTTATTAATGTTAATTTTTATAACCTGGTTCAACCATAATTGATATGAATTAGTTATATCTGATGTCGTACGCCATTATTCAATAAATATTACTCTATAGTGGACTAGTAATGGCATGTGACATGGTATATTGTATGTCTTAGACTGTGTGAAACATATATTTTATTACATATTAAAATAAATTTAATATGTGATTTTCCAATAAAATAAAGTACTATATTGACATTTTAATGAAATAAATAAATATTTTTAAACAATAAAATCAAATATTTTGATAGGCTCAAATTACAACTATTTGTCTAGTTTGATTTTTTATAAATTAAATGTCAATTTTTATAATCTCTAGGTATATTTATAAATTTCTTAATGATATTTAGTAATTTATTAGGAAAAATTCAATGGACAATAATATATACAGATCATAGCCGATATAAACTATATGAATACACCACACTATCAAGGATGTTCCAACTCCTTCTGGTATATTGGCCACTACTATATGTATATTCCCCACTGCAATAATGCTAGTGGATGTGGATATTGGGTTTTTATCTTATCCAGTAGATGAAAATTATTCAACTTGTCATAATTATTCACCTATACAATTAAGAGGGTATTTGGGGGTGACAACTTTTGATTCTTATTCCATTCAAGAATACATTAATTATTTTATAGTTTTACTAAATATTGATTATTATTATTAAAAGATTATAAAAGAAAATTATTGTTGACAAATATGAAAACATTATATTATTAGAGACTATAGAATATGAAAGATTTTGTGCTTTTTGAACCTTTTGGATCTCCAACGGCTGAAGAAAAGGCATGTATTAGAGGGTTTTTGTCCATTTTTCAAATGATTTAGTGACCCACAAAATTAAATATCATGATTTTATGATTTATCCATTAAACAAAATGAACGATATCATTGATGATCATGTAAAGGAAAATGAAACAATATTAAAATATTTATTAATTAGAAAATGTTGTAAAAAATTATTTGTGTAATAAATTTTCCATTTATAATTTTAATTATATGTTTATTAATTATTATATGGATTACACATTTGTATGTAAATTAAAAATAAAATGGTTGGATAAAAATTATAAATGTTTAAATATAGATTATAGTATAATTTTATTTAAAACCATTTAAGTTTTCAGAAAATGTACGACAATGTACCTGAAGTGGTACCTAGAGAGAAATGGAAGTCTTTTATAGATATGTTGCCTATTAATTCATATAATGTATTTTATAATTTTTTATAATAAATATCTTAATTTCAAGAACACATTACACTTTTTATTTGAACTAAAATTTTTACTTATACATAATCAATTTTTAGAAAATATATAAGAGAAATAAAATGAGTAGAGATAAGTATATAATACAACACATAGAATGGTCAAATAGTTTCACAATTAGAAAATTGATAAATTTTATATTGGAATAGTTATAAAAAATATTTGTGTTAAATTTTATGTTACTAAAATATCATATTTGTGGATTTTTTTATCTAATAAAATAGTATTTGGAGGTTGTTCATTGGGATGGGATGAGAGAGTTGTGATTTTATATGTATATATAGTTAGAATAAGGTTTTTTTTAATGAATCAACATTGTGTATTATGGTAAACCAGTTTGATTATTATTTGTGTTCCCCTGCAATTTTATATTATTCAATATATAAGATAAAATCATGGAGGCATGTGGTAAAAATCCCTCACAGTCATCACCTATATCACAAGGAGAAGTTACCACCCAGGTTCAAGGAAGTCAGCATTCAGGTAATGTTCCAATGATGGATTCCAGACCATCACCATCACAAGAATTTGGGAGGTCCCCTATATTATTCACAATGAAACATCATATTTCAAAATGAAATATAAGTTGGCGCGAACTGGACCAATATATCTCTTGAGCCACAACAACCCCATGCCCACATACATATGATCGGTAGTTTAGACAAGCGCTAAAGGCTTAACTAACTCCAGGAGTCATTTTCCGAAGTACCTGTATGTATATATGCACAAATCTTAATGAAAATGTGTAGAGGGATAGAGTTAAAGATGCAACACAACAATAATGTAAACCAAGCATGCATAACCTCAATGGTGTACAAGAGTAAGATATTGGAAATTGAAAATCAAAGGGGAAATATACAATCCGAGATATAAATATTTACAAACCTAAAAAAACTGGATATGTAAAGTACTATGAGATCCCATCACCCAAATCTCATTCTATGACCACCGTATATAGTCCAAAGAACCCAATATACTTAATATCCATTTAACTAACAATTTTCCTATCAATCATCTACATAGTACCTGACACTTATGGCCAAAGATGATGTAGGGGTTAGTAAATACATAACCCATAGGACAGTTGGATAGTTTATGGGGGTTCAATATAATATACAACAAGGAAAGAGACATAGTAGATGCATGATATAGTCATCGATAACAGCTTAAACCAAACCAATAATAAAATTAACCTCATCCAAACACAAGGGGATATATATTGTGAGTAGATGAAATAATCTTAGATTATTCACGAACTGTAGAGGGAGATATTTCTTATCCAACAATGAGAATTTAAACACTAAAATCATGTGGAAAAAAGCCCGCGTCTTTACCTCCCTTTTATAGAGAGTAAACAAATATGAGGTGTGGATATATTATTATATATATATGATCGGTAAAAATATTCCCAAATGAGAGATTAAGGGGAAGTCAATATCATAGCTCATCCTAGGAGGAGGGGTAGCCAACAGTTCCAAATGTTTATCAATGATGCCCAAAAACTCTCGTGTCTACTCATAAGTAACTGTAAATGTCATACTATGCCTCATCACTATTTCATAGAGTAAAGGGACCCAAAACTAAATGTAGAGGACTCGTTCCCTAAATCATCAGGGGTTTTCACTCTAATAGTATCAGTAGAGGACATGTACCCATGCCGATGGGGGTTTCAAACTATATTCATGAGGACGTGCACCCTATGATGATATGGGGGGATCCTTTTAACAAGGTATAGGAGATTCTACCTTTATAATAGAGAGTTCCACTCTAAATGTTGATAAATCATACCCTGGTGTGATATGGGTTCTACTATAGTTATCAAGGTTAGTTCCTTATCTAATAGGGGGTTCAACGTAGAAGTCAAATACAAGAGCCCTAGAATAAAGGGGGTTCCACTCTAGTCATCAATGACCCACAACCTACCAGGTATGGGAGTTCCACTCAGAAGAATAAGACCTACACCTTGGTATAATAGGGGGTTCCACTCTGGTTATCATTGTCCCATTCCTTACCCAGTAGGGGTTCTACTCATAATCTAATTATAGTGGTCATTTTCCCATATTAATTGGGGGTTCAACTCCAGTCACTAAGAAGCCACACCATATCTGATTGGGGGTTCTACTCTAAAGGTAGGTTTAGAAGAACCACACCCATATGGATGAGGGGTTCCACTCTAGTCATTGAGTACCCACACCCTATCCTATATGTGGGTTACACTTGTAAGAAGCCATTGGTGATTTGGCCGGGTCACTATCATCATTGAGAGACACCTCAATATATACCATGCCTAAAATATTTCACATCCTATCTCAAAATTCACTATTGAGGGAACCATCATATTCTACATAGAGAATCAAAAAGGATAGGTTACTAACTGGAAAAAATACGAGTTCAAACCCAAGAGATATAGAATCTTGAAATTTCTTCAAAATAGGAAATGGGGTATATTATGTGTTAGGGGACCCACATGGTGTGTCATCCCACCCACTACCTAGCTGTATCCTAGGAAAACACACTACTCCCATCCCATATAGCACTGGATGTCATGTAGGTGATATACATGACATGTATATACTAACAAGGGACGAACCGTGTCATGTTGGTCATGTCTATGTACCTAACCCCATGTTTGCGTACTTACCATGTGTCAGTGTACAAGACCCTGTTTCATTGCACTCAGGTACATGTCCATGTTCCTATCAATGTTCTTACATAATCGACCCCACATGTTTGATCCATCACAAGGGTTGTCTTACTGGAGATGGGGTACATGGTGTTTATGAGGTCTATACGCCATGTCACCCTTAACATTTACAAAACACTTTCCTCCACCGCTGAAAGACTATAGGCCATGTGTTCATCCTTGTACACAACATGTAGTCTAATTTTCTCAAAATTTCTATATCTAATCCAACCACCTCAAATAATTCTTCTCCACATCATATCGTGACATCTCTCTATTCAAAAATTGTGTTTCTAGACAAAATAAATATTTTCATCCATCATTCACTAGAAATATATCTCTAATTGAGTTTTGTGTTGCATCATTCAACCTGTAAGCAACGTACCTTCCATTGGTGATGATGCAACTATTTTTTGGTGAAAATATCAACCATAATCTGTAAAAATATCTATTTTGTCTATATTTAATTGATCCATGAGTCATTTTCTATTTTATATGTTAGGTTATGGTTTTTATTGGGCAATGTACTACTTGAAAATGTCAAACTGAGACCGCAAGTTACAATCGTTGAGGAATGAAAAGAAAAATTTTGAGAAAATAATATAAATTATGGATTAAACATTATTGACCAATATTTTTTTCTGAAAAATCTTGAATGGGCATCCAAGATTTTAAATAATCGAATTAAAAAAATTTAAATTCTTACCTGGGCATATACAATGGATGTAATTAATGTAGACCGATAGAATGGATCGATCTACTCAATTAATTTTCTCAAATGGAAAGAAATCCCCAAATATATGACTACTAACTAGATATTGGATTATAAATCATCAAGTAACATTCCATACAGATATTTAAAGGAATCGTTATGTTTGTTTCATCTTAATCTGCTCCGATCTAGCATTTTGTCATCATCTGGTGAGTCTAATCAATAGAGGGGGAAGGAAGAGCTATAATTTTATCCCATGGTTTATGCGACTTACCATGGATAATTTCAAATGGATGTATTCTTATATACCATTTTTTTTAAAAAAATTCAATAGTTAATTACATAAATAATAAATTATTTTATTGAGTGAGGAGTCTGAACGCCCTATGTCGACCAATTTTAGGCGACCCCTAGGGTAAAAACCAACTTTTTGACTCAACCGTGGACTCAAATTTATGATCTAGGATTTTTTAAGAGTCAACTTATATTTTTTAAGAATCATGGAATTCAAAATATAAATATATATTTAATATTTTACTAAAATGAATTCTAGGAACATCAGGCAAAAGAATCACCTGTCGTCTCAGTGCATAGCTCTTGAAATATATATAGAATCATTTAAAAGTCTTACAAAAAAATAATGGGCCTCTATATCATTACATCATTCAATATTTTAATCCCTAAGATTAAAAACTAAATAAACAATATTGGATAACGAGACAACACATGGTTCTCCCACTCCAAAGAACTCTCCCTCACATTCATGTGTCGCCACAACATGCGAACCACGAGTTTGGACCATCCATGAAGGGTCCTCTCATTTTAATCCTTGATCAATAATGGTTCCTCCACAAAGGTGGACCCATAATCTATATCATCTTGCACTAGTCAAAAACATGCATGGGGTCTTGAACGTATCACCTCAGTAGTGAAATGTGGAAGAGGTCACGAACCTTCCCAAACTGTGTGGGAAGGGCAATGCAATAAGAAACCTCACAAACCATTTTCATGATCTCAAACAGCCTGATGAACATTGGGTATAAACATGCCTCCAAGAGAAAACCATCTAAATTCTCCTTGTCAGTGACTCTTGTGAAAACAATGTCACTTAGATCAAACTATAATGTCCAAAAAATGGTGATCTATGTTTCATCTCATTCTACTTTGGTCTGTCCTTGTCTACTCACAGATGAAATGGAATTTCTTTGTCATCAACTATACTATCACTAATCCCTCAAGAGATGTATCACCTATCTCTATATATCAAAAGTGTGACTTTCAGGGTCTCCCATATATGGACAGAAATGGTTTCATGCTGATAGTAGAGTGGTAGTTATTGTTTTATGCAAACTCTACCATGGTTAGGTGATCCTCCTCTATCGGGATGAATTCTAACATGAAATCCCTTATCATATACTATAATTCATGGATAATGCACTCATTTTTCGCATTGATCTCTGGGTGAATGTTTCCACTCATCCTCATTTGGGTTCCAAATTTCACTAGCATGACTATCTATAATCATGACATAAACCACACATCACAATCAGGGACAACCATCGAGGGAACCCCATGTTGGGAAATGAGATCATGTATATATAACTGCTCTAAAATATATAATTAACTCTCTTAATTAATAGTAAGTAAGTGTTCCATGTTCATGAGACTATTTACTAGCACAATATAGAATCATTTCCCTTCTCATTGTATAGAATTCGTGTCACAAATTCCATGGATGTGATGCCCCATTTACAATTTGAGGTCCCAAAGGCCTGTAAAAAATCTATTTGAAGTTGGTGATCAGCATTCATCTGTAGACAATTGAGTAATCAAGAAATGTGACCAGCTATGCTCTGTCTCACGCTGGACCACCAAAACTATCACCAAATTTCTCTACACATCTTTACCACACCAAGATGTACAACTACGGGATATTTATAGAACACTCACATCACCACCTCCTTCATTTTGACTGGAACCTCTGTATGCCCCTAGAACAAGATGCCATGATTAAATATTTAAAAATATATCTATGGAGAGTCAAATGTGGAAATATGATCACGTACGACATCAAATTCTATGTATCCTAGCTGGAACTCCCTCACACACTCAAGAAGGGAAGAAGTTGACACCATTGATGGAAAAAAAGATTTTCCCTCAAGCCCCACCAAGGTTAGGTGAAAGGAGGTCAACTGATCCAAAGCATACTATACCTAGTGAGCCTAGGACTTCTAACTAAGAGAATCTACTACAATGTTTCCATTCCCTAGAGTATATTAAATCTCGAAATCATAGTCGTGGATGACCTCCCACCATTTTTGTTTCCTCAGGTTCATGTCTCTATGTGTGAAGACTTAACTGAGGCTCTAATGGTCTGAGTGGACCATAAATCACTCCCCTTGATGGAAGAGCCTACATGTCATCCAAGAAAGGACTCCCACTTCTAGATCAAGGTCATAAGTTGTGTACTTATACTCGTGGGGTCTCAACTACCTTGATTCATATGTGATTACTACCCACTGCTACCTCAACGCTTAGATAAGCCTAGATCACGAGGATTCACGATACAATACAAACTCTAGTACCCACTATGGTATCATCAATAGAGGATAACTCGCTAGCCTTATCAAAAAATCCCTGAAGTCTCTATGAAACTACTCTAACAAGGTAAATGTCTTCCCATTCAACGTCAAGGCGGTCAAAGGGGGTGAACCTCTAGATAAGTCTATTACAAACCTCTAGTAGTACACCACTATGAAAAGAATGCACTGCACCTCTGGAAAACTCATTGTAGATCTCACTAATGAACTGTCTCTATATTTTTGGTGTCCAAGGATAATCCATTCTAAAAAAAATCATTCCCTAGAAAGTGGACCTCGTGAATCTTGAAGTGTAACTTTAATAGTATTTCATAAAGTTGGATCTATCAATGAAAATATAGAACCACCCACAACTGTTATACATGATCCACCTCTGAGGAAGAGTAGATTGGTATGTATTCAATGATATTGAAAACAAATTGTTCCATTTATGGATAGAAAAAATTGTTCATTAAAGACATAAAAAAGAAGGGGGTAATTCGTCACTCAAAAGGTAATCACAATGTGCTCATAATGTCCATAGTGACATAAGAATTCCATCTTTTGAATATCAGCCTCACTAACCCTCACTTGGTTGTATCCATACCTGAGATCGATATTTTAGAACCACTCAAATAATGAAATTAGTCAAAGAGTTCATCAATCCTTGGGAATGGGGTCCTTGTTATTTATTTTTTCCAAAATCAGGTGATGATAATCTATGAATAGTAATAATCTACCATCCAACTTTTTCAA
Organism: Viscum album; assembly: GCA_963277665.1. Lineage (NCBI taxonomy): Eukaryota > Viridiplantae > Streptophyta > Magnoliopsida > Santalales > Viscaceae > Viscum > Viscum album. Next base: position 586,361,244 of record OY728158.1, on the reverse strand, counting down.
AAAGAACACTGGAGCTGCCCACAAGGACACAATGGGTATGATGAAAACATTCTCTTGAAGTTCCTCCAACTACACCCACAACCCCCAAATCTCAGTAAGGGCCATGTAATATTCCATAGATGATATCAGAGACGAATCATGATAAAATTTTATGGAATATAGATCTCTCTCCATTGAGGTAGTCTATGATCATCCACAAGGAAGACATCTATGTAATCATCTACAACTGAAGTAATCCAGATTCTGGAAGAGACTATGGAACCATGAGCTATACTATAGAACTAATGGATAATGGGGTTCAATATCTTTCTTATAGAATCCACTTTTTCCAACATGAGATATCACTCCCAAAAAATGGAGAATCCCATCCCATCAGTGTGTAGCAATCTGACTTGTCTGTAGTAATAATCAATCTAGGCTCAGACCATGGACAACCAATCTATACCCAAGATGACATATTAGGATTCTATCAAGATGAAAAAGGCCACATGTGACCCTATCTCCATAGAGCAATAGATCACACTACTAAAATTAAATAATAATGAATATTAATTCCATTTAAAAACCTCAAGATAAATATATTAGGCTAGAACCTCAATTAGGAGAACTAGCTCTCAAACCTGGAGTATAGTGGTAAATAAATTATTGGATACTATGTATAATAATACTAAGTAAATAGTGTAAAAAATTATTGGACCTCTAATTATCTCGTGATATGTGGGATCATAAACCACCAATGTCTGCAGATGTCTACGGCTCCAACTGAAAGCTCTGTAATTCTAACATGGGCCACCAGAGGATGATGGTGGAAGGATATCATAGATTCATTCATATCCTATACATAGTCCCACTCCTCTTCCAAAACATCGTCAATGGGGAAAACCCTTTCATGACATGGTAGATCCCTGATCATAGCGCTACCTCATCCATTGCTGTACATCCTCTAGGTTCATGTGTTGCCCCGTATTTCTAGTTATATGTCTCTTGCTATGTGTACCCACCCATTAATCCGACAGATCCACCCCTCTCTAGGATTCACTTTCCCTCATTTCTACCCATCACCACATGCCAAATTCTAATCATTGGGAGGTCTCATATGATATGATCCTAACACCTAGCATATACTAGCTAATGTCGATGACTGAATTCTATGGAACCCACTACCATCTCCAGAAACAAAGATTACCTATAACAATAATCTCTTAGAATCTAGTACATTCTCATGTACACTGACATAGTTTTGGATGCACAAGGGAACCATGATGGTATAGATCTCTCAATGTAGATTCGACTCAACCATATTTTCTCATAACTAGTTGTCTCGGATCATGTCAAGTTATTACTACATTAGTTTTATGAACATCCCCACATAGTCATCCACTATCATTCATCCATTGAATAGATTTATAATCTCTTGGTTATTTACTAATAACAAGAAAGAGGTGTAGTACTCTGCTAAGTATAACTACTATAAGTTGGTCCATGATAGTGTCATCTCATCATGTATCTTTGTAACATGGATCCACTACCACCCAGTTACTCTATAGCAGAGTCCATCTACTAGCACAACCACCTAATTAATTGGGCTACAACAAGCTTGAAGATACATACCGTCGACTGTAGCCATTCCTTTACTATTGGAGGATCTGGCTAATCGCAAAACATTAGGAAAGTCCAATACCTAAATTGTGGACCACTTTAAGCCTATACTCATCCACAACCTACTGTGATATAAATATATATTTCTATAATGGTTGAGGTGATGATACCTTCCATCCTAGAGGCAGGGGCTCATGGGATGGACCTTGAAATAAAACTTCATTGCTCATTGGATCATTTTCATAGTCTAAAATAGGTATCATAGGAGGCTGTAATCATGGAGGCATTGATGTATTTATCAAGATATACCATAGTCAAATGAGCATATATATATATAATACAATTGGGAGATAACTCTTGAACCATATTCAAATACTAAATCCTATATGATTCATACACCACTAATCCCTACAACCAATGTCTTGGTATGTCGAGTCATCAAGAAAGTAGCCATGGTCCTAGTGAATGGATAAATCATCTCCCCATAACATCATTGGACTCCCAGTACTTAGAGCCGTACTAGAGAAACCATGATAGTGTTTCCCTAAACCCTACCAAATCATCCTAAGTGGACATGTTCCAACAAAATCCCATTGAATGAATGTTATATAATATAAATATTTCATGAAACGACCCATTTGGGGATCAAACTACATAAACCCCAAGCTAACTCTTAGAGGACATGGGGTGGATACAAGAACTGAAGAAAAAACAAACATGGGTTGGAATTTTACTATTTTCATGTATGCAAACAAATAACCTTCTCCATGAAAAAGTGTAGAGGGAAAGAGTAAAAAATGAAACAAATCTACAATGTAAACCAATAATGAATAATAACTAAGGTCTATAAGAGTATGACAGTACCAAATGAAAATTAATAGGGAAAAATTAATTCCCAATTAGAAATATTTTACAACGTAAAATAACTAGAAACGTAAACTACTGAGAGGGACTGTGACCTATATTCCAAGCTACGAGCACTATGTGAGGTCTAAATCACCCAATATCCCTAAGCTCCTCTAATTTCACCATTGACCTATATGTCCTCTACATAAGAAATAAAATGTGCAAGAAAATCCCATGTGGGGTGAGAATATACATTCCTAGTAGGACATCTTGGATGGTGAAATGGAGTAGTAAGATATTCAAAAAATTAATAATCATAGTAGATACATGATACAATCAAATAACATAGACCAACCCAATACAAGAATGAATGTAACCACTTATAAATATAATGGGCTCAACACAATGATTAGATGATCTACATATCTATTTTATACCACCAATACTAGGATAGTTAAATTATCCCAAAAATGAGAAGCTAAAAATATAAATCACATGGCATAACTCATGCGTCTTCACCACCCATTAAAAAAGAGTAACCAAATAATAGTTATTAATATAAAATAATATTTATATAATTTATTAGTTAATAAAATAACAAAAAAGAAATTAATTAAATATCCATATCACTACTCATCCTAGGGAGAAGAGTAGAAAACACTTCCAAAATTTCCTCAAACATCATATATGTGTTCTCAGTAGTAACTGGCAATGTTATGGCACACCTTATCACTGTGCGGGATAGTCAAGGGGCTACAATATCAATGTAGAGTACCCACACCCTAGTTATTTTAGTGGTTCCACACTTATAGTATATACAGAGGACCCACACAAATATTGATAGGGGATTATACTCTTGTGTCATGAGGACCCACACCATATAACGATAGGGTATCCACTCGATAGGATTGAGGACTCATGCCCATGCTGATGGGGGGTTACATGAAAGAGGATAATGACTTGTGCCCCGATGTGACATGGGGATCCACTCTCATCACAAAATACATCTACCCTTTCTAATTGTGCGGTTCTACTCAAATGGTGAGGACCCACACCCCTATACAATAGGTGGGTTCCACTATGGTCATCCAGGACTCACTCCATACTTAGTTTGGGGGTTCCACTTTGATGTCGAGGATCTACACCCTATTATAATAGGGGGTTACACTCTAATCATTGAGGAACCATACCCTACCAAGCAGGGGGTCCCATTGGGAATGTTTCTATTGAGGAACCACACCCATACTGATAGAGGGTTCCACTCTAGTCATCAAGGACTCATCCCCTACCTGATTGGGGGTATCCACTTAGAAGGTTGTTGTAGAGGATGCACACCCATATTGATGATGGTAGGGGGTCCACTGTATTCATCAAGGACTCACTCTATACCTGATAGGATTTCCCCTCACAAGAATCCTCATGTGATTCAACCCGATCACTACCATCACTGGGAATCCCCACAATAATCACCATTCTTAGAAAATTTCACAAGATGTCACAAAATCAATAACTGAGGGAACGATCCTATTAAATGAGGAGAAAGACTAAGGATAGGATACTAAGGGGAAAAAATATTTATTTAAATGAAGGATATATAGAACCTTTATGTTTTATCAAAAGAGGATAAGGAGTTAACAGTGTGTGAGGGGACCCGTATGATGGGTCATCCCGCTCCACCACCTGTTCGTGTCCCTGGATAAAAAATGAAACCCATCTCATGTATTAGTAAATAATATATTGGCGGAATAAACAAAGTTCCTAGACTAATGGGGACTGGTACATGTCATCATAGACATTTCTATATACTGGACCCCATGTCTATGTACCGATCTTATGTCTGTGTACTCAGGTACATGATAGTGTACCTAGCTATATACATCTACACAGGACCCTACCCATGTTATCCATCACATGTAAATTATATCTGGGTTATGGTAACATGAAATGAAGGAGGGATACACATTGATTCATCCTTAAATTTTCCAAAACTATAGTCCCCACTACTGAAGGGATAATTTCTTTGTGTTCATCCATGTACACAACGTGTAGTCAGTTTTTATGTATATTTCGATATCTGATGCTTGCGTGTCAAATCATGTTTTTTTTCTTCATATTTGGACCTATATTCATCTAAAAATAGTTGATATAGCTAAAATTAGGGTTTTAAATAGAATTGTATTGAAAATCAGTCTCTAATAGAGTTTTGTGGTGCGTTGTTCAATGCATACGCATTGTACCTTATTTTTTAGAAGATTCATCCATTATTTGGTGAAATGATCAACCAAAACACATAAACATCTAGGATCTATATGTATTTATCTATTCATTCCATATTCTTGATTTCATTGTGTTTTTGGGGATCTAATTGGGCTCACTAAAGCCCAATAAGGTTGAACAAGGACCTTGTGGTCCAACAAAAAAATTACATGAAGAAAATGTGGGAGGTAAAAAAAGAATTGAAGGATTTAAAATTGTTGTCTAAGAATTATTGTCCAATGATCAAGATCATGAATATTGGGTTTTAGACTATTGAAATGAATCACTTTAATCAGTATTTGAAAACATAAAAAGGATACAATTTTCATAGATCGATAGAAGGGGTTGATATTCTCATCCAATATAATAAAAGTGTGTAAATTTCCAAAATCGACGAGTTATACTAGGATAATGATTTTCTTTTAGTTGTAGAACATGCCTGCCAAAAATTTTGGGAAGTAAATGAGTTTGATTAATTATAACCACTTCTGATCTGGCATTTTTTCATAATCTAATGAGATTCTCCAATGTTGGGGGAAGGAAGAGATCTATAATTCTCCAGAGGTTTATTCTTCTAACCCTAGATAATTTTCCTTGGTAGTATTCTTATTGACCATTTCACTGAATCAAAACAGAAATAAATAAATAAATAAATATTTCATTGAACATACCACCTATGAGTAGGGAACCCAAATGCCCGACACTAACTAATTTTAGGTCGCACTAAGGGTAAACACCTTATTCATGACTCATCCTTGGACCCAAATGTCTGTTTTGATCTTTGAATTACATGTTATCCCATTTTCATTATGATATTATGTGAGCAATATAATATATATTTAATATATTTAAAAAAATAATTCCCCCAAACTAGGGCCTTGGAATCACACACCGCCTTATTTCCTAGATTTTTAAATATATATAAAAATATATCAAAGCCTTGGGAGGAAGAAACTAGACATTAACATAAGTAGTTATTATCATTCATCGTAGAAAAAATTTTATGTACAAGAAAAATGTAACAATCTGAGATTTTATGAGAAATATTATTTTTAATTTCATTGATCTCTTGTGTTGTACACTACACCAAAATTAGCTTGCACTATACGCAACACCGTTTTAGCTTGCAGTATATGCAACACTATTCTTGGATCGAGTTACACACAATATCAAGTTTGTTTGATAGTAGTTATTCAACGCAACATTGAGTGTATATATATATTTATATATATTCAATGTATAAATGAAATATGGTTGGATTATATTATACGCAATAACGAAGAGGCCTTGCACTACATGTAACCCTAAATTGGCTTGCATTACATGCAATCACGACCTTCCTCGACAGTGTGTGTTGTACGCTATACCAGGTTTCACAAAAAACGATATATGGTTATAATATTATTATGAACTAGCCGTTATGAATAGAAATACCCACTTTTTGAAATTTTATAAATTTTATCTTTCAAAATGGATTTCATTTTTGGATTCATAATATCGAAGTTAGCCTTGGGTGAATTTTTGTTATTTTTCTGAAAACTTTCAATTTTTGATAAATAGTGAAAATACTCGGTTACTATTTAAAAACTAACATTTTTTTAAATAATTATTGATTTTATTTAATTTTATTTTATGTAAAAATTGATACATAATACCTATATAAGTTCAGTGTTATTAATTGGAGTCATTTTATAATAATTTTAGATATATAAAAATTTTATTGAACTTTTCACCATCTTTAACCCTCCTCTTAGGAGAATTTAAAAATTTACATTAAACATAATTTTACCGCTTCGGTGAGTGTAATTTTGAAACTCCGAGAGACACGGTTAATATTAAGGAGTAAAATGAGGTTCAATAAGATAAAAATAATTTTTTGTGAATAGTAACTTTTTACTTTTATTTACCACGGTTAAAAGTAAATAGGGTAATTAAGGGTAAAATTGATATTATTATTACCCTAAACCATGTACTAATTCTATTGGATAAGTATAATTCGACCAAAAAACAACCTTAAGAATATAATATTATCATTTAGTTCCACATGGATTAGATTGGGAGACTTATTATTATTAAATTCAAAGAAGAGTTAAAAGAGATAAAATCAAAGTTTAATAACTAAAACATTTTTAATATTTGGTTATACATAAGATAAATTCGACTATAAATATTTATTATAAATATATAAATATTTAATACATAATGGTATTTTTTTATAATTTTTAGAAAATAAATAATTTAATTTATTTATGACACAATGCTGATGTAGTAATTACCATATTAATGAAATATTAACATAATTAATGTTATAAATACCCAAATAAATGTAATTTTAGACATTATAAAAAATAAAATTATTTTATAGGGTAATATGACATGATATTATTGATTTAATTAACATTGTTTGAACTAATCACGCTGTTATGATTTTCAAAATAATCAATTACCAAATAGTGTCAAAAATGACATAAAATAGTTTTTTATACAAATTTTATATTATTAATTGTTATTATCTTCCTAAAAATATAATTATCAGACAAATGAATTAGATAATGTTATATATATTAATAATGAACCAGTTGGGGTTCGTTTGGCTTGTTATAGTATGCTGTTTAAGCATATAGTGTAAGAAAACATGAACACACGGTAAAAGTTAAATTATTTAACATAGAGTTAAATCTAAATGATATGGTTAAAATAGTAACCTAAACAGGTATAAATCCTATTAGTTGAGAGGATTTACACCCATAACCACTTTTTCTTTGAAATAAATCAATTTTGAGCTATTATAAACCAAATATGAATTTATTATAAAACAATATTTTAGGTTTTTCCTAAGGTGCCCCTCTCCTCCATTATAAAAGGTCACCTCCTCCCACTTATATTTACACAATTTTGATCCTTCAAGCTCGGCCAAACCCTGCCAAATTCCCTTCTAAACTTCTCTCAAAATATTATAGAGGTTATGTTCCCCTCAAAAGACCAACTCTTGTGCCTTAATAAGAGGTTAAGAAGAGGCTCGTCAAAGAAGAGGTCATATCCTTTACCGATTCTTTCCAATTTATTTCTTCTTCTACTTATTATTTATTTGTTTCATAATATATTAATACCATTAGTATCACTCATATACTGATATGTTATTATAAATATTAAACAACCCTATTTCATCTTCTATCCATCTTACGAAAAACAAAATCCCCGCGTGTGCGTACGCACGGAATACCGTCACCACGCCGTTGTGTAATCTATTTTACACCACCAATTTAATTGGATGGGTATAATGGTATAAATAAATTACTATATATTATTATTTTAAAGTTATATTGATTCTAAAATATTAAACATACACTTCAATACAATTCCACGATAATGGAAATGATAGCATCGCTCGTGCGTACGTACGGACTACCGTCTCCACGAACGTGATGCGATTCATTTTCCATGATTAACACTTAAAGTATTATTATAAAGTAATATAATAAATAATCATGAAATATATTACATAATAATGATACTGGATTTATGTACATATATGTTTCGTTTACTTAATCCCATTTAATTCAATAAGGAAATGAAAACAGCGTTCATGCGTACGTACGGCCTACCGTCTCCATGAACGGTGTATTTCATTACATTTATCGATATATCATATATATTTATACGATGAATATATATTATATATAAATTATTTTTTAAATTATTGAATTATTTAAATCAGTATATAAGTAATAATATCAAGAACAACATGTCGAAACACGTACGATAAATGTAACGATTTTACCAAGAACGATGCTTTAAATGGAATTTACAAAATAACAGATAATATAAAGTCATAAGTGAACCATATATGATATAATAACAATCAATATGATTTTGTAATATGTCAATGACATTATTTAAATCATTATACAAGTGGTTCAGATACATAAGATGCATATCAGACATAAGGTAAGGGATAATTTTGCAATCTCATTTTTATTCGAGATTGCTTATTGATAAGTATTTACTGGGGTTATATTTTTCATCCATGTCCATAAAATCATTATCATAAAGTGATTAATATTATTGCATGTATGTTCAAATTCTTGATTACCCCTTTTTGACTTTTACTTTGTGTTATGGAAGGAATCTTTCTTTTGTTTACCATACGGGGAACTTTTTGACTTTTCCAGCAAAAGTACTAGGAGAATGTTTTTTAACTTATATGGCATGAAGGTATTTTTATGGTTTTATAATGCCTTATTTCCATGAATCTTCCTATACAATATTTCATGATTATTTTCAAAAAAATCCTTTTCTTTTAAAATTTCATGTAATTTTGAAAAAACATAATTATTTTGAAGAAGAAAGTATATTTTCCTCAAGAATTCATTTCAAATGTTTTGTCATAACTATATTCCATCTAAGGTGAAATTATTTAATATGATTATGTTTCAAGTATAATGTCTCTATGATTTACATGGTTTCAACTTTCTTATGAGGAAATGATATCCATTTTTTATATGGATTACATTATGATGGGATGATGTTTATGAAACCCATTTTATTCTTTGGGTTATGATGAATGATTTATGTTTATGTTGTGGCACACACAAGAATGATTTCATTATGAGATGGGTGGGAAATATATCTCCCTCTAATGAATTGCATAAAGATTTATATATCATGAGATAAACATGGTTAGAATGATAAGTTAATCCGGTTCAGTGATATAGGACTGGAACGAGGAGTGAACTCGATTCAGAAAGGGACTTTGTCCACTAAGATGGTCTTGGAAGCAATGACATGGATACTATGGAAATCATATCCTGTGATTAATGGTCTTCCACAATTAAATGTTTTATTACCATGCTATTTTATCATGATTGATATTTTTTTATGATATATGCCTTTCGTACTTCCAAGATTTATGTCTTTTCTCAGGATTTTAATGTTTAGATTTTATGTTCATGTTTTTTCTTTCAAATTTTTATGGATTGTTTTATGTTCCATATTTTTACCCTTACTGAGCATTGGAGCTCACCTTTTTTATGTCTCCTTTTCCCCATGATATAAAGAAAGTTTTTAGGTATGAAAAATAGGACGATCTTTATGGGAGATGTTGAAGATCTTTCACCAGGATTACTAGATTATATTCCTAGTTTCCAAAGACTATAAACTATTACGGTCCTTTGGTGTCTGTTTTTGTTTTGTATTAGATATTCCACAAAAGTAATGTAATGTCTATGTACATCAATCTTTGGGTCTCTTCATTTTGTATCAGAGCAAAGGTTTAGTCAAGCATTGGAAACTAGGATGCGACAACTTTAGTGAGATCCCTAGAGATATTTCTAAGGTATCTCTAGGGATGTCCCTAAGGTTATGTATGACTATTGGTTATAGTCCTAGGATTATGGTAACAATAATAGAATTAAACCTAATATGTTAGATACTGAAATTACTTCCCCTTTATTATGGTGTTTTCCTAGAATGATTTCTTCCTCTCACATTTTTCTTTTTGGGTTTTAGACGATGGTTGAAACCCAAAATAACCATGTTGATCAATGTAATGGACAATGCAATGGTTGTCCTCCTGAATAACCAAATGTTATGGGAAGCAGAGTGAAAAATCTTATTGCTATACTTACACAAGCTATGAATCATTCAGGACATCCGAATGAGTAGAGAAGGGAACAATATTCTATTGAGTCCTTCATGAGGAAATGTCCACCTTCTTTCAGTGGGACTTTTGATCCACTTGTTTCTGAACAATGGATCAGTAGCATTGAAATGATATTTTCTATACTTCACTGTTTAGAGCATGAAAAAGTCATTTTGGTTGTTTACCATTTAGAAGGTGAAGCATACCAGTGGTGGACTATAATTAAGAACACAAGGCCCCAAGATGAAATTGAATCAATGGAATGGGGTGAGTTCAAGAACTTGTTTTTTAATAGGTACTTCCCACATATTCTTCGAACAAATATGGAAAAGGAGTTCCTTGAGGTTATGCAAAAGTATAATGAATCTGTTGGTATATAAAAAGTTAATTTTTCAAGGCTTGCAAGGTATGCATATGGCTTTATCATCCAACCTGAAAGTAAAGTTGATCGATTTTTCAGTGGCTTAAAACCAAGTATTCGAAGGGAATTAGCTATAAGAGACTTCAATAGCTATGAAAAAATTGTGCATTGTTCTATCAAGGTAGATCTAGAAGTAGGTGTTAGATATCCATCTCATGGTTTTGACAAAAAACAAAAGATGGAGTTCAAGGAGAAATCTCAGAATAATGGTGAAAAGAAGATGAATGTTTATTTATGCTCAAAGTGTTGAAAGGAGATTGGTGGAGATTGTCTTAAAGGTACTAGAAAATAATTTAAGTGTGGAAAAGAAGTTCATCGAGTAGCTAGGTGTCGAAGTAATGGAAAAATGGTTTGTAATGATGGGAATAAAGAAAATACTCAAGAGAATGCACCACCAACACTTCAATGCTTCAAGTGCAAAGAAATGTGGCATTATTATAATTAATGACCTAATCCAAGGGTTAATGATGATCAAAATGAGCAACCTCTTAAGGAATAGGATAAAGGGATGTCACATGTGTTCACTATTTGGGATGTTGAGTATGAAAATGATTTTGTGTAATGATTAAGTGTTTATGTAATGGTATTTCAATATAGTATCATGGAATCTAATTTATGTTATAATGGAATTGTGGAATATCTATGTATTGGTTTTCAATAATTATATGGTATCAGTAACCACGAAAAGTGATTGAAATATTTTTGGAAAAAAGATGATATGAGCATAATGAATGGATAAGGAGAAAATAATATGTTTGATATTATTCATGAACACATTACTGATATAAGGAAAAAGTGATATCATGGTTCGAGTATATAGATATTTTGTGATTTTGGTACGTGGAAAGAGTTAACTTTTGACAATATTCATGTTTTCACTAAGGTTAAATGGGTATTCATTTTTCAAGAAAATACATGATTAAGGTATTCACATGTTTGGAATGTAACCAAAAAGATATATCGTATGATATATGGTGGATAAAAGATGGTATTCACATGCTTGGTAAATGATATTTCTAGTAATTGTGTTCATTATACTACGAGCTTGGACATACGTATTGTGGATAAGCCTAATGATTGGAATGGATTATGTTGGACAAAAGTTAGTATTGTTTAATACTAGAACTTTTTTGGATATTGTTGATGGAATGTTATAATAATGTAGTTTTAGAAAAAGGACAACCTGTAGGATGGGTGACAACCCGTCGTGTCAGAGAAGGATGCGGGAATTGAACCCACAACTGAAGTGCGACAGGCCTTTATCGCATTCCACTGGCCTACGAGAAGTCCCTGGTTAGTAGAAAGTAGTTTTATTTTATTAATAACTATGATAGATGAATTATAAGACCATTTTAGCAACCATATATGAGTAATCTCAGCATAGATGGACTTATGTGTATTTAGTAAATTGTGCTAAACATTATATGATTGAAATAGATAGAATGACCTATCATTCTATCGCATGATCTGTTAACACTTCATGAATGACAAATTCAACTTCATTTATATAAGAGATGAAGTGGAAATTGTCCAAGGAATGACCAACAACGATATTGTACCAAAATCATGAAAGTATTTCTTCTAATTCCAATTTATTCAACTTTAGGGAAATGATCTTGTAAAAGAAAAATGTTTTCCTAGTGCCATTATATCTGATGAATTATATGACACCTTAGAACATCAAAAATTTATGGCTTTGTGATTGTTGGTTTTTTTTCATAGCCTTGTTATCTACCACTCTCCATTAGAACTTGATGGTTAGATTTATCTTAATTGTTGGATTTTTTAATAGCTTTGTTCTATACCATTCTCCATCAGAACATGATGGTTAGATTTCTCTTCCATATCCATATTTTCACAATTATTCTCTTATGTGGTAACCCAAGTGATGAGTTACTTTGGGTATTTGCCTTGTTTCTAATGTTCATTTTTTAAAATGAAGTTTTAGTATTCCTTTTTACGATGTGGGTTTCTATGAAAGAAACTTTCAAGTAGTAAACCATTTATAACCACGACGTGTTTCGAGGGAGAAATTCATTTAAGGGGGTTAAAATGTAATAACCCTAGATTTTATGAGAATTATTCTTTTTAATTTCATTGATTTCTTGTGTTGTACGATACACCAAAATTAGATTGCGCTATACGCAACACCGTATTAGCTTGCAGTATACGCAACACTATTCTTGGATAGTGTTACACACAATTTCATGTTCGTTTGATACTAGTTATTCTATGCAACATTCAGTGTGTATATATATATATATATTCAAAGTATAAATGAAATATGGTTGTATTCTATTATACGCAAAAACGAAGGGGTCTTGCACTTCACACAATCCTAACTTGGCTTTCATTACACACAATCGCGACCTTCGTCGACAACATGTGTTGTACACAATACCAGGTTTCACTAAACAGTGATATATGGATATAATATTATTATGAACTAGCCTTTATGAATAGTAATACCCACTTTATGAAATTTTATAAAATTTATCATTCAAGATGGACTTCATTTTTGGATTCGGAATATCGAAAATAGCCTAGGGTGAATTTTTTGTATTTTTCTTAAAACATTCAATTTTTGATGAATAGTGAAAACACTGGGTTACTATTTAAAAAGCGAATTTTTATTTAAATTTATTTTAGGTAAAAATTGATACATAATACCTATATATGTTCAGTTTAATTCATTGGATTCATTTTATAATAATTTTAGATATATAAAAATTTTAATGAACTTTTCACTGTCTTTTACCCACCTCTTAGGAGAATTTAAAAATTTATATAAAACATAATATCACCGCTTCTGTGAGTGGAATTTTGAAAATCCGAGAGACACGGGTAATAGCAAGGAGTAAAATGTGGTTCAATATGATAAAAATAATTTTTGGTGAATAGTAACTTTTTACTTTTATTTCCCATGGTTAAAAGTAAAAAGGGTAATGAAAGGTAGAATTGATATTATTATTACCCCAACACATGTCCTAATTCTATTGTATAAGTATAATTTGACCCAAAATAACCTTAGGAATATAACATTATCATTTAGGTCCACTTGGATTAGATTAGGATATTTATTATTATTTAATTTAAAGAAGAGTTAAAAGAGTTAAAATCAATTTTTAATATCTAAAACATTTTTAATATTGGGTTATACAGAAGATAAATTCGACTACAAATATTTATTAAAAAGTTAAAAATATTTCCTATATAATGGTATTTTATTTATAATTTTTATAAATTAAATGATTTAATTTATTTATGACTCAATGATGATGCACTAATTAACTTTTTAATGAAATATTAACATAATTGAAGTTATAAATTCCCAAATAAATGTATTTTTGAGACTTTTTATAAATTAAACTAATTTTTAGGTTAATATGACATGTTATAACTGATTTAACTATCTTTTTTCGAACAAATCATTCTGTTATGAGTTTCACAAAAATCAATTACCAAATATTGTCACAATTGACTTTAAATAGTTTTTAAAACAAATATTATATTATTAATTGTTATTATATTCCTAAAAATCTATGATTAGGCCAAATGACTTAGATAAGGTTATATATATTAATAAAGAACAACTTGGGGTTCTTTTTTCTTGTTATAGTATGTTTATTAACCATATAGTGTAAGAAAACAAGGAGACACGGTAAAAGTTAAATTATTTAACATAGAGTTAAATCTAAATGATAAGGTTAAAATATTAACATAAACTAGTCTAAAACCTATTGGTTGAGAGGATTTCGACCCATACACACATTATATTAGAAATAAATCAATTTTTATCAATTATAAACCAAATATGACTTTATTATAAAATAATATTTTATGTTTTTCCTAAGGTTCCCCTCTCCTCCCTTATAAAAGGGAACCTCCTCCCTCTTCTCTTTACACAATTTTGAGCCTTTGAGCTCATCCAAACCATGCCTAATTCCCTTATAAACTTCCCTAGAAACATTATAGAGGTTCTAGTCTCTTCAAAAGACCAACTCAAGTGACTTAAGAGGAGGTTAAGAAGAGGCGCGTCAAAGAAGATGTAATATCCTTTACCGATTCATTCCAATTTATTTCTACTTATACTTATTCTTCATTATTTGTTTCATCATAAATTAATAACATCAGTATACCTCATATACAAATATGTTATTATAAATATGAAACAACCCTATTTCATATTCTATCCATCCTACAGAAAACAAAATCACCGCGCGTGCGTACGTACAGAATACCATCTCCACGCCGTGGTGTAATCTGTTTTACACCACCACCTTACTTGGATGGGTATAATGGTGTAAATAAATAACTATATATTATTATTGTGAAGTTATATTGATTCTGATATATTCTATATAAACTTAAATACAATTCCACAATCATGGTAATGATATCATCGCTCGTGCGTACGTACGGACTATCGTCTCCACGAACTCGATGAGATTCATTTTCCATGATTAACCCTTCAAGTAGGATTATAAAGTATATATAAGAAATAATCATGAAATATATTGCATAATAATTATACTGTATTTATGTACATATATGATTCATTTACTTAATCCCATTTAATTCAATAAGGAAATGAAAACAACGTTCATCCGTACGAACGACCTACCATCTCCATGAATGGTGTATTTCATTCCATTTATCGATCTATGATATATAATTATATTATGAATATTTATTATATATAAATCATGTTTTAAATTATGGAATTATGTAAATCGGGTTATTTTTATTAATATCAAGAACAAAATGTCAAAACACGTACGATAAATGAAACAATTTTACCCACAACGCTGCTTTAACATGGAATTTACAAAAGAATGGGTAATATAAAGTCATAAGTGAACCATATATGATATCATAACAATGAATATGATTCTATAATAAGTCAATGACATTATTTAAATCATTACTCAGTAGGTTAGGATACATACGAAGCATATCAGACATAAGGTTAGGGATACTTTTGCAATCTCATTTTTATCCGTGATTGCTTATACGTAAGTATTTAATGGAGTTATATTTTTCATCAATGTCCAAAAAATGTTATTCATAAAGTGTTTAATATTGTTACATTAATGTTCAAATTCATTTTTACCCATTTTTGACTTTTACTTTTTGTTATGGAAGGAATCTTTCTTTTGTTTACAATAGGAGGAACTTTTATACTTTTCTAGAAAAAGTACGAGGAGAATGTTTTTTTACTTATACGGAATGAATGGATTTTTACGGTTTCATAACTCCTTATTTCCATGAAACTTCCTCTACAAGATTACATGAATATTTTCACCAAAATCCTTTTCTTTTAAAATTGCATGTAATTTTGAAAAAAGAGAATGATTTTGAAGAAGAAATGATATTTTCTTCAAGAATTCATTTCAAATGTTTTGTCAAAAATATTTTCTATCTAAGGTGACATTATTTAATATGCTTATGTTTAAATTATAATGTCTCTATGATTTACATGGTTTCAATTTTCTTATGAGGAAATGATATCTATTGTTTATATGGATTATGTTATGATGGGATGATGTTTAGGAAACCCATTTTATTCTTTGGGTTAGGATGAATCATTTATTTTTATGTTGTGGCACATGTAAGAATGATTTCATTATGAGATTGGTGGGAAATATATCTCCCTCAAATTAATTGGGTAAAGATTTATATCTCAAGATATAGAAATGGATGGAACGGTAAGTTAATCCAGTTCAGTGATAGAGGACTGGAACGAGGAGAGAACTCGATTCAAAAAGGGACATTGTCCACTAAGATGGTCTTTGAAGAAATTCCTTGGCTACTATGGAAATCATACCATGTGATTAATTGTTTTCCACAATTACAAGTTTTATTCTCATGATATTTTATAATTATTGATGTTCCTTTATGAAATATTCCTTTCATACTTCCACGATTTATGTCTTTTCTAAAGATTTTAATTTTTAGATTTTATGTTCATGTTTTTTGCTTTCAAATGTTTATGGATTGTTTTATGTTCTCTATGTTTAGCCTTACAGAGCCTTTGAGCTCCCCCTTTTTATGTTTTATTTTCCCTAGGATATAAATAAAATTTTTAGGTAAGAAAAAAGGAATATATTTATGAGAGATGATTAATATCTTTCACCAAGATTATAAGATTATATTCCGAGTTTCCAAAGACTCTAAACTATTACGGTCCTTTGGTGTCTATTTTTGTTTTGTATTAGATATTCCAAAAAATTAATGTAATTTCTATGTACATCAAGCTTTGGGTCTCTACAAAAAAGGTATAGGAGTAGGATTCATGCATGAGAGTTTAGAATGATCTATTTAAAGTAGTGTGGGATGCTTTGGATACATTATTTTTGGGACACAACATGATTTATTATATAATACACTGAATCCTAGATATTATAGAATCATTACATAAAAAAATTGATCCTTTATTATTGGTTTCATTAATATTTCTCATAAAATATATTTTTTAAAATAATACAATAATTAGAATCAGATAAAGGATTTCATCTGGATTGGGAGTGAGTTTCATCTCAGGGAAACCATAGTGTTGTTGATTCAATGTGAAATGGTTTATGATCAGTTATTTTTTTTGTGTCTCTATTATGTTATATGAAATATAAATAAATTAGTGGGTTGTTTTAATGCTCTTATGAAGGATTTAATATATTTACAATGTATGAAATAATATAATATATTTGAATCTATTTTTATAATGTTAATTTTATTTTTTATAACATGTTTTGAAAATCATATATTTTTAATTTATAATAATTGATCGTGAATTGTTGAGGATGTTGGGAGTATAAAATTTAATATTCATGGTGTTATAAATTATTACTAATCATGATAAACAACAATTTAGTGGATAGTATTGGCCAAAAACATTATAATTAACTAAGTAACCACCACTAAAAACCCATAATTTTTAAAAAATCCTTGAAAATATTATATATTGGTATTAATCATATCTATATAAGGAAAATTGGAAGTCATAATTCTTATCCTAATGAAAAATATTACATGATGGGTTCATCCGATTCCATTGAATTTCTAAAAATATTATAGTTAGAGGTTGATGACACAACCACCAAATAATGGTGATGTAGTCATTCTAGTGAAGCACTATCAATTTAATAAAAAATTATTTTATTATTAACAATAAAAAAATTTGAGATCTCCAAAGCTAATGAAAAATAATCAAACTACAGAATGATTCTCATTTAATTTCCCTTTTCCCCTATGAGGTAATAAGTACTAAAAACTGTCTAATGAATACATTATAGTGATCCTTTGAATATACTTTAAATTAAATTTACTATCTTTATTTTACATTTATATTCATATGTTCAATGATATGAATCCTCCTCCAAATTAATATTTGGTATTTTCTAAATCCACTTAATGGTTTGGTTGTAACTACATATTTCAAAAAATTAAAAATGTCACCCAAAATCATAATTCAAAATTAATCACCCAGACTCAAAATTCAAAAACATCACTCAGATTGGAAAATAAAATTAAAACATGAAATTAAAACAGGAAAAAGAATACATCGATTCATGAACCACCAAACCACATTGGGATACAAGATCCTAAATAATGAACCACCTTGATCCATGATTTCTATTTTTTAATTTAAATATAAAACGGTTGAAAAATAATAGACCTATGGTTTTAGGGGTGTGTTACTCTATAGAAATTCTTATTATTTTACTTGGAAAAATTATAAATTTATGTTTTCGAGTTAAATATTATTATTATATTTTACCTAATAACATTATTGCATTAAATTAAAATATGTATTGATATGAACATCAGACAATATATATATTATATGTTACATGTAATGAATACAAAATCATGATAAAGTCATCCAAAATCAATATGGATATCGAGTGGGCTATTACTATGTTCCAAGTACAAATAATTTTTTTGGTAGAAACTATGTGATCTAAAATGGGTAAAAATTGGTTAAAAAATTATAATTTTATTTGATAGATATAAAAAAATGTGTTTATTTTTTAATTATGTTTTTATCATTGAATTGGATTCTATAAAATTTTACCATTAGATAATATAATATTAAATTGTTCAACTATAATTTGTAAAATAATTTTATGAATTTATATTTATGAGATAAATTATATATCATAAATTTTTTAATATTATCCACATTAAAGGAGAACATTATATCCATTATGTTTGTGTGTATATGTGATCATGTTTGTGTACCTGTGTTTGGAATGTTAAGATTTTTTTTCACATATATTAAATGAAACATCTTTTAGTTTTTTTTCTATATAGAGATATATGTTCTCATAATGAAAAATGATTTTTCATTTTAGTTAACTAGAAATTCCAAATTGATTATGGATAATTTAATAAAAAAGAAAAATAAAAACAATATTATTTAGTATAATATTATGCCATAATTTATTTATCCTCTATTATTAGTATTATATTTATAATTTAAAATTGTGAATAATTTCATCATGTAAGGAATATATCTTTATTTACACATTTCAAATGTATTAATTTATCTAATTACACAATATACTCAATGTTAAGTTAGTATTTATATTGACTAGAAATATCCTATCATGTCATTTAATAAATACTAACATTAATGATGATCCACATAAAAAGTCACAAATTTTATTTTTTTAATTCGTATACCTTTACATAATAGGGGATGAAAATTTTCTTGAGAGGATAGATTAAAATAAATGAAAATTAATGTTCTATTCTCAAGGAAACTTCATGTTTCATGACATAATTTAGTATTTCACCTAATGATTTGAATATCAAACTTTTCACCCACAATGTTTTTTATAATCCCTCAAAAAAATGTATATTGTAATTATTTATATATTTTAATGAAAAATACATTATTTATTTATAATTTTATTAGTGTTTATTTTTTATAATCATTATTTCATTACATTAAATTATAATAACTTCTGAAATATAGTATATATCAATACATTTAATTGGTAAATCTTTCATGTGTAATAAAATTATTATTTTTTAATTTATTATTATTACAATCACATGATGTTTGGGGTAAAATTATCATATGATAAGATTAATTAGATTTTTATCTTTTAATGTATAAAAAAAGATAGTTATGATATTTATAATGATGAGTGGCCCCCCATATTTACATGGATTTGTTGTTAGACAATTGTTTAACCAAAGACATTGGAAGGAAACAAGTGAATGGGATTTAGAAAACTATAATAAATAATTTGTAATTTAATTACTTGTTAAAAGGGTAAAATCATTATATATATATATATATATACAGAGTGGAATATTTAACGATTTTATAATATAATTAATTTAATAATTTCCATTCCATAGTTTATTAAATCCTGATAAATATTTAATTATTTCATAAATAAAAATAATGTTTTATTATAGTAATTCACATTTGAAGACATATAATTCTCAATTTATACAAGATGTTTTTAGTTTTATAATAGAATTACCTTGATAATTTTCCTTCAGTCGATCATCATATCATATAGGTCATTTATAAAATTTATAAAATTTAAATTTTGTAAAAAAGGTAATATGTTAAAATGAAATAATCATCAATAAATGGAAAAATAAAAAGTAAATATCGATAAGAATGATTTGATAATTGTAACGTTGATGAAGTGGATTCAAAATTTAGCCAAATTAGTGAATTTATATATAATAATTCCTGAATATAAAAAAATTAAAACATTTCATTTTTTATGTGTCATAAATTTACAAATTCATAATCATATATTGAAATATTATCATAAAGAGTTGTCCAATTTATTTATTAGTACTCCTCTAAGTATGATGAAATGGAATTAATGATAGATGAAATGTATCATAGGATATTGTAATCTTTCACCCATAAGTATACTATAAATGTTTTTAAAATTGATCGTACATAAATTCTCAACATTTGTAATGATGATGAATTTGAGATTTTTAATGTTGCCAATAGAACAAGTAATTAATAAATTCTCATTTTCACTAAATTGGATGTTCCCGGAGACGAATAAATGAAATAATGGGAAAAAATAAACTAAACTAATTGATAGAATAAAAGTATATGAATAATAAAATCTAATATCATGTTAAAGAGGAAAAGAACATGGATTAATAGGAAACGTAAGTAGATAATGATATCAAAATATTTAAAAAATCTAATAAAAAATTTAATATATTTAGATCACATAGAATAAATTATATTATCAGGGTATGATGATTTATTTTTTTGTACTTATATCAAAATAAAGAAAAATATTAATATATTTACGATAATAGTTGTACTGTATAAATGATTAAGTACAGATCCAATATAAATTATTTATGTATAACTAATATGAAAAAATAAAATGTTTTTTAAAAACTTTAATAGTAATAGTATATAAACATTGAAATATTTAAAGAGTTGAATTTACTAAAAAAAGTGGTATGTTAATTGTTTTTTTTAAATTCCACATGAAATATGCTTGAATTTTTTGAGTTATATTTAGTATGAAATTAGATGATAAATAAAAAACATAACAATTATTATTAAATACTTATAAAAATAGAAAAAAATATATTTTAAAAAATTATTTACAATAAAAAAACTAAGAAATTATGGGTTTATAAGTATTATAAAATTTATCATATAATGATAATAAAATCTTGATAAACATAAAAAAATATTCTCTCGTAAAAGGACTCATATAAATAACTCCAAAAATTAATGATTAATTTTTAATATATCCTATATAAATAGTGATATTTCTATTTTTATATTTCTATTAAAATAAAATTTAATATTAGATAGACATGAGAATTTATGTTTTAGAATTATTGTATCAAATCTTTGTGTAGCTATTATAAAATCTATGTAACTAGTGAGAATATTTTTTCTATCAAAATTCATTTTTCATGACATTAGAAATAATGTAGGATTAATTTTTTCATAATATATCATTAATGATATTAATGAAAATGAAATATATTGTTGAGGAAAAGAATTATATGAATAGTGAAATTATACAATAAAAAGTATCTATAATTAATTTGATAAGAATTCAGAAATATATGGTACCCAATGTCACTAACTAATTATTAATGATATTTGATATAGTAAAATTGATTTAGAAAAACACATTAAAGAATATTATTTCATAATAAAATTAAATAATATTTTGTTTTTGTAGAAGTGATATAAAAATCACAAAGGTATAAGCCATGGATATATAATTATATATCGCCTTCTTACATGAATGTAAATCATATGTTTATTGAAGATATATAATAATATATTTGATGCTAAATTTAATTTTGTTAGTGATTGGTCCATATTTGAAAAAATCATTAACTAAATTAACATATTATGAAATTATTTTATGATTTTATTTTATAAAAGATAAAAATAATAATTATTTTCATTTTATTACAAATTATATTTATATATAATTAATGATAGATTAATTTGACTATAGAAACTAATTTAAGGACAATGTGTCTTGGATATTATAAGAAAAATTATAATTAATGATATCAAAATAAAATATATTAGAATTATTTTAAATATATTATATGTTAATATTTTATAATTGATAAATAAAATATAAATAAATAAAGTTATGAATGTTTAGATTTCTAAATTAATACTACATTATAGATAATTATGCTTTTTTGGGATATAATAAAGTATAAATAAATAAAAAAG
This sequence comes from Viscum album, assembly GCA_963277665.1. Taxonomy (NCBI): domain Eukaryota; kingdom Viridiplantae; phylum Streptophyta; class Magnoliopsida; order Santalales; family Viscaceae; genus Viscum; species Viscum album. Next base: position 586,338,756 of record OY728158.1, on the reverse strand, counting down.
TTATATTTTATTTATTTTATTGACTTAATTGTTAAAATATTCATGTACCAAAATTTTAGAATAAAAATAAAATAATGTGTATATATTTAAAATTTAGATGGAATATATTAAAAAAGATACTTATTTTTTATCAAAATTTAAAATGGGAAATGAAAGTTAGTTTTCAAGTGGTTATATATATGTGTGTGTGTGTGTGTGTGTGTTTTTGTGTTTGTATAATTTTATAATAATTTCTCAATAATTATACTGATTTTAGTAAAAAAAATTAAAATAAATTTATAATGATTAAAATTTAAAGAAATTTTTTGGTTGATAAGGTAACTCAAAATTCCATTATATGTAATTTATACTCATTACCATCTATATTAATACTATTTTATTCTTACATGAAACCATATTAGTTGTGTTTAAAAAATATATTTTTTAAAATATCTTAGGATCATCGTATATTTTTGGTAAATATACATAAATTAGAATAATAATTTTATTTACGAGGGGATGAAATTTTAATTTATTATCATGAGATATCAAATAATAGAAAACATTATGAATAATTTAAAAAATTACATAAATTTATGGATATATTTGATTTCATGTTTCAATTAATGTTTTTTATATAGAAATTGTCACGTACAAATCGTGAAATTATGACGATTTTTTTAAATTTTATATATTTGAGTATTTAAAATGAATACATGGATGATTATACAAAAATATATATGGAAATACAATCCAAAAAACATCATTATAGGAATAATAATGATTTGTAATTGGAATATATAACTCCATTATATTTTATATGAAGAGTTATATATATTTCAAAATTTTCCACAGTCCTCTAATTTCTATTTTTTGATGTTGGGTCTGTTTGGAGAGAGTTCATATGAGAAAGGACGAGTTTTAACTTAATTATGAAAAATAATTTTGTGTTGTCGACCATTATTCAATGGTTAAATCATTCTCATATTGGTATAAGTTATCCAAAGTATGTTCAATGTGTGGGATCCCTATAATCCAATTTGTTATTAAAATGGGAAATTTATAGTTCTTGATGTTTTATAACATGTTCAGTAACACGTTCCATTACAGTTTAGCAGGGATATAGGCCAAAATGATGAGTTGGACTTGAACTATTATTTATTGGATGAGGTCTCGAGACATGTTATGAAGAAAAAACTTCCATGGTTAGTTCCACTATGTAATAGTGTTGTACAACCATTTATTTAATATACTGAAGTGGTAGTAATAAAATGGGATATATGGAAAATTCATTGGTCAGGGACTTTTCATCTACGTAAGTCGAGTTTTCATGATTTTTTGTGTCCCTCACCACATAGAGGTGGTGACCTTAAAAATTTTAATCTAAATTTACCCCTCCATATTACATTTTATTGATTCCTTTAATCTATTTAAACCAAATGAGTTTATATGTCTTCTTTTGATACCCATGGTCATCACTTATTTGATCAACCCTCAGCACATCATATCATCAATTATTCTTCATTTATGGTGATCTTTTATTAATATTCCTTCAATAATTTTTTCTTTTTCAATTCCATATTGTTCTTTTAGAAAACTAACTTTATTTTTTAGAATTTTGATAAATTATTTAGGGGTAATTGATGTTTGTAGTTTTTGTCGGAGGACCACAAGAAATTGTTTATAGTTAATCATTTTCCCTTCTTTTTCTTGTGGATAAATAATTTAATCATCAATTGATGTTTTTGGCCAACACTATATGTTTTATTTACTATTTTGACATATATCAATAATACCATTATCTTTAATGGGTAAATATGTGGAATTATATAAGAAATATACTAAATATGATAGTAAAAACTGTAAAACAAAATGGTTGACAATTACAGTTTTGATTATATCATAGTATTTATAACATATGTATAATAGTTATCTTCTTGATTATAGATAATAATAATGTTTTTATTATGATTTAAAATTCTTGTTTTTAGGGTTGTGATTGTGTAAAACAATATACCTTAATAAGAAGAACAACTAGTTACTGGTTATGATGATAATTTTTTACCTAATTTTTTATATTTTTTATATTAGTTTACTAGATATGGGAAATATAATAAGGTTGTCTAAAATATTGTTCTGGTTGATTAAAAAATCACCTAATTGTTCTTATTTTAATATTCTATTGTTGATATTTTTAATGATAAAGTTTGTGTTCTATTGTGATTAGCTAGAGAAGGCTACACAATAGTTTTTGTGTGATTTTTTCTCCTTTATAGATTTATTACAAAATTATTAAAGGTAATTTGTTTTACCATGATATTAAATTTGATCTCTATGATTAATAAAATAGATGTCAATGATATGTCATGATTTAATTGAAAGAATAAAACATAGTGGATAATGAGGAATATTTGTTTCCAGAAATAAATATTGTAAGTTAATATAATTTGGTTATAAACTGGTTATTTAGTAGTTACTAGTAAATAGAATATGAATGTGTACTTATTGTGAGGGAAATGTGTGTTAGTGTTATTTTATAAAAATGGTAGTAGATGTTGAGGGATGGTGGAAATTATAATGTGATGGGATGTCAAGCATGAACTTGGTAGGTTGTGGACCACATGATGTGTATTATGTGTTGTCATTAATTCAATTTATTATTTAAAATATTAAATAAAACTATGAAGTTAGGTAATGGGATCAATGCCAATATGAGGTTTTGGATTTAGGGTATGCCTTCACATCAAGGATGAGAATGATAAAAATGACTATCTACTCAACCATCCCAGAATTATCTTATATATATATCATAGAATATGGTGGATAAAGATTCGTATATACTGGTGTGGTAAAGATGTAATTATTTTTCAATGATAAGGTGATGATTTATCATGTGGTGTAAATGAGGTATGTGGGTTTTGTATATGGTACATGGTATACAATTATAGTATATGGATTATGGATATGGTTTTTAGTTTTTATTTGGGATGAGATATGTGGACTCTGCCCTAAAAATATAGAATGTATTGGTGTTCGAAGAATTTTTTTTATTGTATGAGGGAGAAAAAAATGGGTGTGATATGGAGGTTAGGTAATTTTTCATATATATTCAAATGAAAATTAAGTTAATCATTTTATATTTGGATTTGGGTGACCAACCCATTGATAATCTGGGAGGTAATTGACATGGACTAGGTATGGAGCTGATTTTTTTATTTCTCTACTAATGTATTTGATTATATACTCCATGAAAATATAATAGAGTATATGATGTAACTAAATGACTATAATTATACACTCACCAAAATATTATATAAATTGTTTTGATAAATATGAAGGATATATTCATTTATTGAGATGAAAATTACTAGATATTTAATTATGTGTTTGGAGTTTTGGTATTTATCATTGGATATGTTCAAGTTAAATATTTTGGTTTAAATATTTTCTATATAAAAAGATTATACATCTTAGTTTTCTTTATCCATGCAACAGTTTATTTATGGTTTCAATATATTTTTTATAGAGATTTTGACAGTACATCTTACTATATATAGATTTTATAACCTGCGTTCTTTTCACCATTCAATAAACTATTGGTGGTAAGCATCAATAGTTTTAGTTGTATTTACTTCAATGTGAAGAGGTATTCTATTAGGAACTATCCCTTACAAATTATTATAATAGATTTTGCATTAGGATGAAATTTATTTTGAAGAGATGTTATTGATTGCATTTGTATTGGAAGTGAAATTGTTTACAAATAAAAATATTTGAAATAACATATGGAGACCGAATAAAATATAGAATGTTCCATGTGGTTTTATTCAAGGAAAACATATCTTTATAAATGTATTTGTTTAATAGTGTTCTAATTACATGGTAGAAACATTATTGAGGTACAGGTTTGTGAAGTTAATGAATGAATTTTTGAAGAAAAAATATTTGTATTCACAAGACAATTCAAATTAAATAGAATTAATTTTAGATAATTATAAGCTTCCTATCACTTTTATCGAAATATTTGCGGAAAACCATATATTATTCTTATTGTTGATGTTTTTTAGGGAGGCCCAGTAAATCAATGGATATTTTAACCTCAATTGGATGATTTAATATAGAAGAGGTTTTTTGAGTTCTAATATGATATCAAACCATTGTTTGATGGATCCATTACTAATAAAAAAAAATATATATTTTTAGGGGAGATAGTTTTCAATTTTGATTTTATTAATGTGATGAAGGAGAAGTATATTCCATTGGTTACTTGTTTACTGAGTGATACTACATATCAGTGGAGGATCATGATAATATGTTGTTATGAAGAGTTATATAACTCATAAAATATGTTTCAAAATTAGTTATGGTATAAGATTGGTTCTTTATTCATAAAGTATCCAAGGTAGAATGATTTAATATTTTATTGAAAGGGGGTCATGAGTGTGAGATTTCTTTGAATTTATGTTATTAATCTTATTCAGTATTCTTTTGATGATCTATATGACTAGGATGATTGGGTGTGACTTTATGAAGGTTCTTTTTATCCTGAGATCCTCAAAAAAATTCATCCCATTTACATTTCAAACATACCATGATGTTCTTGAGGAATATACGGTGATATAGAATATTCTATTTTTGAAATATTTATTTTAGGTGGGGAGTCATCAGAACCACCCAAGGTGAAATGTTATTGATATAGGATAACACCTCTCTTGTTAGTGGATGTTATGACTTGATGATAGTTTATCCTATATTTACTCAATAGTTTTATTAGGAGTTGGTAGTTCTAAGCCCCCTACTGATAATTTTAACATGTTTTATATTTCTTATTTTGATCACAGATGATAATATTCTTAGTGTTTCATCATTATAAAATGAATTAAAGTGGTAATTTATATTTACACGTATAACCTTTTCTACATTTTCATCCAAGTTACTATTAGTGGAATCAATGTCATATGGCTTATAGATAGTCACGATGTGATTGATCTAGTTATAGATAAAATCAATATGTTTAGTATGCTATGGAATATAGTGTTGAATGTATTCTTAAAGGTGGTGATCATCAGTTCTATTGTGATAGTAGTGTATAAGTGTTATGTTTAATGTTATATCAGTTTTAGTGTTTGGATTACTAGAGATCATCAAAGGTATAATCATTTTCCATTATATAATATATTATTATTTATTTGATTAAGGAGACTCATAATCTTCCATTCTATTAACCATAGTTTAACATTATTGAATTTAGGTGTTTGTATATCCAATTCACATGGTATGAAATAAACTAGATTGAGGTTATTCTATCTTGATTGATTTAAGTAATGTTTATGAGTTAATTATGTAAACATGTTAGACCATAAAGGTGTTAATACTAATATTGGTATATCTATACGATGTCACATATTGAATGGATTTGATGTATTATCAACATTCAATTATTTATTACTTCAAGTCGAGTCTTTTTATTTCTTTTGGTGTTAAGAGATAACATGTATCATCTTGTTAGTCACTTTCAGGTATATTCCTCCACTTTGGTTGTTTTCCACAGGAATTGGGTGCATCTCAGGACTCCCAAGGATGAAGAACATTTACTAAGAAAAATTTCTTAATGTTTGGGGATGTATATATGTTTGAATTAATGGTGTATGAGTATATATATGTTAATGGATTTGTGGGGTTTTCATCGAGTTCAAGGTATACCCAATGTGTTTTGGGTTTTCTTGTAAGATTCTGTAAGATTTTTGAGTTTGTAGAAGAAATTATTTCCCAGTAATGGGAGTACATGATGTTTAATCTCTTTAGGGATATTTATATGAATTTGGTACATATAGTGGAGGGATTGCACACCATTTACCAATTACACACTTTTTAATTTTAAACGATACATTCTTAATTAAAATGCAATAGTTTTCTCGTGTATCTAGACACCATGGATTACACAACATGTAAAGGGGTTACATTTTGTGTAGCTTTTGAGTGTAATCATTAGAGTGGTATATCAGTTGTTTTTTCATTCATTCTTTGACATCCCTCCTTGATCTCAAACAAGGATCCCATACATATATTATAGGGTCCCTCTTTTGATCCATATTGATTCGTTTGATGATTGATCATAGTAACTAATAGGTTTTTTCTCTTGAGGTGAGTAATACATTCTACTAATTAATTTCATTGATCATGGTAGCACCATTGTGTTTTGTTATCAAATCTATTGGCCTATAATGATTTCTATTATTTCTTCTCTCAAGATCAGTTAGAAAATCTCATTCTGGGGATATTCCTTTTTTTTGTTATAGTGCAGAGAGTGTGCGTTCTTGAGGTATGTGTTGATTCTTCTTCTCCATGAAACTCTTTTTGTAAATTTAATCAATTATAATATGTGTTTATTGGTTATAAGGCCTCTATTTTGTTTTTTGAATCCATTCTTCTTATGGGTTCCATTACGGGAATTTGTGAACTGGGTTTTGAGGTATGCTGTTCTGACTCGATCATGTGTTAGTGTACTATATTTCACTTATTTTGGTAACCTGTTTATTTAAATGAAATGGTATGATTAATAGATCTATCTTCTGTGTTTGATTTTTTTTCTAATTATGATTTTCCCTAGTTTTGTTTAATATAAAAGTATTTTATAATAATTTTGAAGTGATTTATTGAAATGGTTTTCAAAGCATGGTTTTATGGAAATGATTTGATGAACAGGTTTGGAAACTGAAGTTCATGGGAATTCCTGGGGTACCTAGGTGGATTTTATAGTAATAAGTCTCATCCATTTTCATAGGTTTTTCTTGTGGGTCATTCCTCTACTCTCCAAGCCCATTATTTTGGGTTTTTTATACCTATTGAGAGTATCAGTTACTGGGATTCCCTATTCTCTCTAGAATTTATGAATATGTATAATGTCTTCATGTGAATGATATTTCCTATATTAGGTATGAGTTACCTATCTATCCTAACCGAATTTGATCGCTTGTGTGATGTTACATATGAATTTTCTTTTTTGCTTGTGCTATTTTGTTTTACTACCATAGATTATATATGATAGATGATTCATGAACTAATTTAATGTGATATATCTATTGTGATATATGTATAATAAATCATCTAAGACTAATTGACCAACATCATTGGGAAATGTTGAAAATGGGGAAAATTAAACTATCATTCCCTGAGGTTGACATAAAAACTGTTAAACTATTATACTATCTTGTTTTCCTAAAAGTTGGGAACTCTTAGATTTATGTTCAGTGTCTTTACATGGAAATACAATGTGAGACTCAACTAAGAATATTATCTCACACCTTTTATATCCCTTCATAGTTCCATAGAATTGGGTTTTTCTATCAATATTGTGAATGGTAAGGCCTTACTGTGAATCAATGAATTTTTTTATCAATTGGACGGGTAGCTAGTGATGAGATGGTGGGAGTTTTCTATCACTATCACATGGAGTACATGGATTATTAATGTTATAGAGGTAGATTCTAGTTTTAATTGTATTTCTAGACATTTTTTATTCTTAGGTTTCTTGGTTACCACTATTTTCATTCAGTTATTTCATACATTTATCTTTTTTACTATTGTGTCTATCATATAAATTTTATTTACTGCTACCTTAGGTTGAGAGAAATCATTATCTATGGTATTATTGATTCCTAGGATTCAGTAACCATCCCATGGGGATCTAGAACACCCTTTTGGTATGTGGCATATTGATTTGAGTACCAGTTTGAGAGGACGTTTATGTCAGTTCAATATTATGTGGTAATAAATTTGGTATTTTATTAGGAGTCCTTATGTAATTTTGTTTTGTAAAATACAGATAGGATTATCAGGACTTGATATGTATGTTGAGATGGGTTCTTGGATAGATAATTCCATATTAAGACTCATGTTACCATGGGAAATGGGTATTCATGTTTCTTATTTTGAGATATTTATTTTAATATCAGTTGTTGCTTTATAGTTTTCTAATTTTAAATGATATTTTTTCTGTTTCATGAACATTTTGTTATTATATATTTATATTTTTAGTCCTCTGAGAATTGTTCTTAATGATCCTCATAAATGTGCAGTTTATGGTCATTAATGGAATACTATTATGGAAAAAAATTATCATAGTGATTATGAAATCATTTCATGTGATTCCCTAGGATGTGACACATGCTCAACACATAGTTTTTATGGTATATCTTTGATTTGTAGTAAAAGATATTAATAATTAATGTTCGTTATTTTGAATCCACTTTCCATTAAAGGTATGAATGATACTCAAAATTTATAGGACTTTCATGACATGATTGTTCAGATATTTGACTTCCTAGTTGCACCTGAGTGTTTCAAGGTGATGTTTGAAGCCTTAAAAAAATCAGGGTCCGAACATGATTTGGTGGCATCTAGGGTATAGGTGAATAAGAATTTGGTATTGGAAAAGAATCTTCTTAAGATTATCTTCTATAAGAAATGTTGTCTAGAGTCACTGGTGATGGTGACGTCGTTGGTGTTATTTTATTTGAAGTAGTGGGAGAGAATTGTGTCGGTGTAAACCAATTGGTTTACTGAGATGGTTTATATTTGACCAGAGGATATAAGGAATGACAAGATGAAATATTTGAATTACCTATAGGGTTGGAAACTAGATATTAGATTGCAGGTAATTATGTTCAATATTTTTTCCAACATGATGATAGGGGACATGGATATTATTGAACAAATGGATATAATTGTAAAGGTTAGATATTATACACATTCTCTTCCACTATGTGGAATCATCAATGGTGCATGAGAAAAAAATTGGAAGGTACATTATCATAGCATGAGTGGTGGAGGTGGTTCATAGTAGATGGGATCTTTGGAACCTTCAGTTTTGGATAGTGTTGTGGCCCTTAATTTTTATCAGCATAGAATGGCTAGAGAATCCTCAAATTATTATACTTCACTTTCAAATATGTGTAACAGTTGTGGATGTTATGGTCATCTGCAAATGTTCATTTACTTTATGTCGACTTATCGATATGGTCAGGGATCATAGAGTATAAAATCTAGTGCAGTGTAGTATAATTTTTATAATACAATAGGGATCCATCCACAAAACTCATGATTGATGAACCTTCATGATTTAGATGTGTTTTTGACGGTGGTAGATGTAGGTATAAGTATAGTGAGAGGTACCATCATTATTTCATCTTCAGTAGTGCATTCTTTATTTAGCACTTGTGATTACCACTCAATTATTTCTGAACATTTTATTTATATTACTAACATTCCAACATAACAAATTAACTTTGTTATAGAGTTATATACACCACTTCGTAATGGGAATGGACAAGGTTTTGAGTGTCTATCTTGTTCCTTATAGATAGAAGATGCAGAGCTAGTTTGGGATTTTCTTGTTCTTGATTTTTATATGTTTGATACCATCATTGGGATGTATTGTATTGTTTCTCATAATGCTGAGGTTGATTTTTATCATTACCATGTCTAATTTTTTGTAGTTGATTAAATCTCAAGGCTATTTTAGGGAGTGTGGTATTTGAAATCTATTCATACAAGACTATCTATCAGGAGCTCCAGAGTTTTTTTCTACTATAACAGTTGTCTATGATGAAGATTCTTATTATGTTGATGTTCCGCCATTGTTCATGGTTTTCCTAACATTTTACCAGACAATTTCCCTTGGATTACTCCCTAGAGGTAGGTAGAGTTTATGATTGACCTAGTTCTAGAGATGTAGCTAATATCAATAACTTCTTATTGTATTGAATGAGTAGATATGAAAGAAATAACATTTCAGTTTGATGGAATAACGGAATTTTTTTTCTCACTAGTGTTTATCCTTGGATAGTTCAAGTGATCGTTTCCACAAAAGAATACATTTCACTCCTATTGTGTATTGATTATTAGAATCTGAAATGGGTAACAACTATTAAAAATTATGATTTCCATGTGTAGATGAATTGTTTGCTAGATTAAATTGTGAAATGTGGTTGTAGAATATTTAGCTTTAGTCAGGTTATCATCATCTCATAATTAGAGAGAGTGGTATTCCAATGATGGATTTCATGATTAGGTATGGAAATTAGGAATATCTTGAAATTTTATTTGGATTGACTAATTGTCCTACAATATATATTTATTTTATGATTCAAATCTTCATTCAGTATCTCAAATTTTTTTGGTGGTCTCCATAGTTGATATTTTGATAGATTAAAAATACGAATTTGGGCATGATCACCATATGATTTCTATTTTATAAATATTGAGGTTTCATCTTTTTTATGGAAATTTTTTAAATGTGACTTCTAGATTCAGGAAGTGAAATTAAAGGGGCATGTGATTTATGATCATGGATTATTATTTAATTATCAGAAGTTATAAACTTCATTATCCTTAGAAAATACATAAAATGTACTTTTGATTCCATGAACCTAGTTTATTTTAGTTACTATATAAGGTTAATAAATGATTTATCAAACTATTCATTGCCTTTGACTACTATTACTAGGAAATGGGTGAATTTCATATGGGATGCAATGTTATCTACATCTTTCAACATGATGATTAATATTCTGACATCATCTCTTATTTTGATCTTACCTTATCCAGGTAAGGGGTATGTGTTATTCTATGATGATTCTTGAATTGGTTAGTGTATTTTTCTCATGAACGATGATTAATAGTGTGCTCGTGAAACTTTTCATCTATTACCACATGATAAAAATTACCACACTCTTTTTTAGAGATTTCCGCAGTTATTAATGAGCTTATGTGTTAGTGGCATTATCCCTTTTGGGGAATTATTGATTGTATTTTCTTACCATATGAATTTGATATATATATTTTCGCATAAGTAATTGAATCTAAGAGAGAGTTAGGGGGTGGAATACCATCATGAAATTTACATTGATATCACATACACCTAGTAGAGGATAATGTCATTATAGATACACTTAATAAGAATGTAACATAATAATCTTTATTAGAATCAAAGGAAGAGTATAAAATTATGGGTATATTAACCAAGATTCATCTATATGATCAAGAGGATGTTTCAAGTGTGGTTTTAACTATTGTTCACTAATATTCTTCTCCCAATGATTCCATTATATATAATTAGTTTCGTGAATTCTGAGTTTAGAGGAATTTGGGAAACCCTTTATGGTGGGAAGTCCATTTATGGGTGGTCTCCCTCTTTAGAAGTTATTATTAGTTTCGGGTATCATTTTATTTACCAATTTAATTTATTAGCTAAACATATTTTGAGTATCATAGTTCATTGTGGTTTGTTCATTTGGGAACTAATATGTGTTATGATTCAAAATATAGATTATTGTGGATGGGTAGAAATCATGACATTTTTTTATTATTTGTCCCACTTTTATCCCTACTATGATATTAAGGAAGAGAATTTATAACCATATAGTTCGATCCATCATCTTCTACTTCTGATTTTGAAATATTATGAAGTATCCATGGACCTTGTTGTTGGGATACCATTCTCCTAGAGGAGGAAATGAATTTTGGGTGGTGATTTATTGGTTGACAAATTCAACACATTTTATTATGATTAAAAACACTAAAATAGTTTATTATGTGGGCATGTTTTATGTGAAATAAATTGTGAAGACACATGGGGTTAATTATTTTGTTTCTTTAGACTATGATTCTAGGTTTACTGTATCGTTATGGAGGAGTCTCCAAGAGATGATAAGAACTCAAGCAGGAGTGAGTAAAACATATCATCCCCATATAGATGGTTTGATGGATCATGATATTTACATTATATATGATATTCTCCATGCATGTGTCCTGGATGATATTGGATATAATTAAAGGAAACTAGAACTACAAGATTTTTCTTAATACCAACAGTTATCAGTAATCATTATATATGGATCATTTTTAGGCTTTGTATGATCTCATATGAAGATCACCACTTTGTTCAGCATAGTCAGGTGATGTTTATTTGATGAGACTTAGTTTGTTTTGGGAGATTTCAATGAGGGTTCAAGATATACATTAGAATATTGTAATATCGTAGAGTTGGATGAAATCGTTTATGGATAAATGGAATTATCCTTTGCTGTTTTCGAGATGTGATAGGGTTTTTTGTGATGTTTCTACTTGATTAGGTCACCGTTATATTAGAAAATAAGAAAAATTGGCTCTGATATATGTGGGAATGCTCGAGGTCACTAATATGCATGGAAAGGTTGGTTATTTATTGGAATTACTGATTAAGTTGACATGAATCCATGATGATTAAAATATATAGAAGGTCGGGAAATATCATCATTGTCCCAATCACATTATAAGATGAGAATAAATTGAGTTATATCAAGATGTTTCAACTGTTTAACATCCAAAGGAGACAATTGAAAATCATGTTAAATTATTACACGGGAATTAGATTCTATTTGTGAGATTGATGTTGTGGAACAATTCATATTCTCATGAGAATTGAGAGTGCATTCCATTGATGAGGGAGTAGTGGCCTAACCAATTTATGAGAATCCAGTCCCTCACATGACTCCTTTAGGTCATAATGTATTATGGTGGGGACTTTTAAACATCATGTTACCCACATTCTCGTATTTTCCTTCATATTTTAATTTTTCTTGATGAATTGGGCACATCATGGGACTTAGAAGGATGGAGAAACTTTTGGGGAATATTTTATTAATGTTCAAGGATGTATGATTGTTTTAATTAATAGATTATGTGTATAAACGTGTTAATGGATTTTTGGGGGTCTCTCCATTTTTAGAGGATACTCAAGGTGTTTTGGGTTTTCATATTAGAATCTACTACTTTTGTAGTTTTTTGGATAAATAAAATTTGGGTAATGATTGTACAAGATTTGTAATATCTACCCAAAAGATTCTATAAATCAGGAACACAACGTGAAGGGAATATTCCCCATATACCAGGTACATGTTGTGTACTGTTAAAATATTTATTTTTAATTAAAATATGATGATTTTTCAGTGTATCTTCATACCACGGATTTCACGATTTTTAACGGGGTTATAATCCTTATATTTTTATCTATAAGTTAGATTTCTGAGTTATTCATCAGGTGATTTTTCAATCATTCTTCATCATTTCTCTTTACTCTATACCTAGTGATCTCCTCCAATGATTATGGGAGTCTCTGTATGATCCATATTGATTTTTTCACTGATTAATCACTATTATGGTTTTATATCACTTATCAGGGCAAGAAATACTTTCTTCTCAGTATATAATTTGATCATAGTAGTGCCATTGAGTTGTTTCATCATATCTGTTGACCTGTGGGGATGTCTCTTTATGTTACTTTCTAGTTCAAATTTCTAATCTCATTAAAAGGATAGTTCCTTTGTTTTTTGGGATTTTTTAGGTTTTCATTCATGAGGTATATGTTTATTTTACATATCTTTTAAAATTAATCATTTATAATATCCATATATTTGTTCTAGTTTATCCTTTTCATTGTTGAGCCATTTCTTGTGGTGGGTTCTGTTGCGGGTTTGTGGAACCCATGTGTTTTTCTAGGTGGTTTCATCCATAGATTGTGTTTTTGAACCTCATTTATCCTATTTTTTATAAAATTATTATTTAAATTAATTTTAATGATTTCTTAATTTTTCTTTCATGAGTCAATGTTGGTTTTACAAAATATGGTTTCCCCTAGTTTTGATAAATTGAAAACAAATTATAGAGAAATAAAAAAAAGTTTTGTAAAAAGGTTTTCAATGATTGGTTTCTTGAAAATGTATGTATAAACTAGTATGGAATATAGATAAGAAACGAAACCTTATTTACATAGGTCGATGGTATAATAATAGGCCTCATCCATTGTCTAGGGAGTTTCTATTGGGGATGTATTATGGACCCTAGGACCATTATTTTGGGGACTCATTAGACATGTTGTGAGGTTCACATACATGGGTGTTAATGTTATCTATATACTCGACACATATGTCTAGTGTCTTGATTCGTATGGGATTGAATATGTTACATATGAGTGTCTTCACTATCATAACATAGTATGACTCAGGCAATGATATTACTTGTGATTCTTCTTTTGGTTTGTGATGTTTCATTATACTATCATGAATGTGATATGATATATTATGAATTCTTTGACTTGACATGATACATATTTTGTTTTATACATATATTAAATTATATGAAACGGTTTTTCCATATTTATTTAAAAATGTGAAAAAGGGGAAATTTATCAAATTCTCTATGGTTTTGATATAAAAACAATTAAACTATTCTAATGCCTTCTTTTCATAAAATATGATAATGGATGGATTATTGTTTAGAGGATTTATATGGAAAAACTCAGTGTGACCCCATTGATCTGATTATCTCATACCCTATATACTCATTCAGTGGTGCATATAAATAATAATATATTTCGTTTTAGGGAAATGTATGGAAAAAGGTATGGTGGCGAGGTTTTATATCAACATTGATGGATAGCTGGTGGTGAGAATGTGGGATTTTCCTTTTTCTGTCTCATGAAATAGATGGTTTTCTATGTTTTAGTGGTTCTTTATTATTGAGTGAATACATTGTGATTTTATTTCTCTAGGTTTGTTCTGTTTTCAATGGTTTCTTTTATTTATGTTATTTATTTATCATTATTATTGTTTTATTGGATGAATAAATGTGATTTGTTGTCTCTTATTTCTAGGGAAAATCCTTACTTATAGTTTTGTGTTGATACCTGTGTGCCAGTTGGCATCCCATAGATATCAAAAATGCCTTTAAGGTTCATGGAATATGGTTTGGGTACCTATTCAAGATGGTATTCAGGTCAATTCACGACATTCCATGTAATGTTTAATGGGAAAATTATTCATTTAAGGGATCATATATTTTAGTCTATTCGTTATTCTCTAAAAGAAGTGTTAATTTTATGGGTATAAGATTATTTCATGGATGTATTTCCAAGTGATACTATGGAGATAACAAAAGAAATTATTAAATATGTTGTAACATTTCCCAAACTATGTGATATCAATTTTTTAATAGAGTTACAATAATTAATTTATCTTAATTCTATATATTCCTATTTGGTGGAGGATCCTTAGTTATGGTAAATTTATATTTAGATTTATGTCTCATTTTTATTGGTTTCATATATCCTAGTGTTCGACATTGGTGATTTAAAAATGATTTTCATGAATAGTTAATCTGGTAGGTTGATGTTATAAAACAATTTGCATCTGTTAAATCAAGTTAATGTAAAGATTTATTATTACATCTTTTGGATTATTGATTTATTAGATCACTTGAAGAGATATTTTTGGATCTATATTTTTTATATAATCGTATGAGGGTGAGTGGTGATTATATGTTAATTCCTAATTTAAGATATCATTATAGAAACATCCATCTCAGCTTTATGACCATTTATGTAATGATCACCCTAGATATTTTCAAAGTACTATAAAATATATATTTCATATGTTCGTATATTATTTTTAAAAATTGATAATTGATAAAATTATAATTTATTTAAGGTAATATTTGGTTTATTCAAATCATCTTAAGACTATTGTAGGTGTTCCATAATAACATTTTTTCAATGTGATGATGTCCATGAACCTGATCTAGAAAATTGATGAGTAATTTTGTGTGAATGATGTATCCATATAAGGAGTTTCAGTGGATCCATAAAAGATAAATACAGTTATATAATTTATGGAATCAATGAATGTTGTAACTATTAATAATTTTGATATCAATTCATTCTATAACAGGATATTCATTTCAAAATTTTCTCAAATACTCTTACAAATTTCTATAGGAATGACCTGTGCAACATATGTATTAACCAGTTTCAAGTAGTGATTTTGTAAAAATAGAATAATATTATTTGGTATCATTTTCTAAACTTTCATGAGTAAGGAAAAATGTTTCCTTTATTTTGATTTATCTTATTGTGGATATGGGTGTGATCTGGTTTATAAATGAGGGGTTAGAACTTTTGAGTCCGAATAGTGGATTAATTTTGTGCATAAATATTCAACCCATGATCTTTAGCATTTAAAAAGGTCACTAAATCTATAGTGGAATTTTAAAATTGGTAAGCCACTTTTAGGTATCATGTCTCATAAAATCATGTTATATATCCATCGTGAATATGATTTAAAACAACATTAGTTGATGTGGATATAGTTCTTATATGATTTTGACATTGAGATATCTTATATCACGTAGAGTGGAGATTTTCTCATTTTTCAATATGTACAATTTATAATGGTGATATAATTTTTGAGTATAATTATGCATTGTGGATTTTAAGGGATATGATATCCATGTATGAAAGTATGAAGATAATTATTAAGGGAGATTTCTTATATCATTAGGCAAGAAATTAGCCTTTTTGTAATATTTGTCAGAGTCTCTAATGAAGTATGCATAGGTAGATGTGTGATGAGATCGGGTCTTGGTTATAGATGCTTCAATGGGGTCAATGAAAAAACGGGGTTAGGTGTTATTTTGTGGGATGATCTATAATCTATTGATAATATATTTTTTTTTTCATAATTTCAATATCACACATACTAGTGTGTATCTTGCTATTTAAATGATGTATCGTCACATTTGGAGTTAGTTATAATGAATAGGGTTGAAGAGTTCATTGGTTGGGTTTGTATCCTAGTTCTTATAATATCAAAGTGGAAATGTTGAGAACCATGTTGAAACTGGTTTTTTATATCTATTTCATGTTCCATGATAGTAATGGAAGGAAATTTTGATTTATTTAAAGACAATTATTATGCAAGGTTAGGGATAATGTGATTTCATTGGGGTGACTATGGATCATATGATAAATTCATTTCATTTATTTGACATCATCGAATCAATCATGTTTTATGATTTATTGAGGATACATGTAAGGGATGCAGATTATGTACATGTTATTCTTGTAATGATCTTATCTGTTTGTGATCCATAAATTACTATTCTTGTGTGGAATAATATATGGATATTTTTTTGGATGATATGTTTCCATAGAACTATATTTCATCTCAAGATGGTTGGTTAGACTAAATGGTTGATCTATATGCAATATTATATATAGAATCAATGTTTTCATTATTTTAGAGGTTCCTATGTGAATCTTTTTACATTAGTTTAGATTGCTAAAAAAATATATATCACTCTACCATTGGTAAGGCCCTTTCTAATGCACTCCATGGGAGACATTATATATATCTTTTACATTGGAATGATGTTGTGGATTCATTGATTCATTGTTGGGATTTTTTTGTAGAGTTTAACCAAGAAGATTATTATGATTAATAAGTTTATAAGTAATTTTAATAATTTATATAGGATTTATAATAATTAATAATTAATAAGTATATGGGATAATGTCAGTGATCATGTTCTTTTTATGTTTTATTCTCATTAGTGATGATAATGTTTTTATCGCGGTTGTAAAATCTGTCCAATATTTTTTAAAAGCATCTGGTTTTAGAGTGTGTTAATGAAGTAATATATTAGTCATCTCTTCCAATTAAAATGGATTACAGTCCTGAATTTTTCATTTTTTGAAACATAAAACACATCTCTTGATGACTACAATGAAAATGATTCAGGAATGTCAGATATTTATTAGAATACAATGTTAATATAAAAAATTATTAGGATTTATGTTTTTTAGAATATGTTATTTTGTGATTTTTCTTTATATTAGTCTCCTAATTTTGGTGAAAAGGTTTCTTAGAGAGTTATAATTATGGTCATGAGTAACAAATGTTATCCTAGTATCCAAATATGTTTTGAATCAGTTTTTTGGTGTACTTTTCTAATAAATTATTTCAAATATGGTATATGTTTCATTATTTTTGTTGTTGATTCAATGCATTTGTAATGAAAATTTTCATATTTATCAAATATATTGTTAGATAATTGTATTATTTTAATATCATTTTCTCCATTATCTATACATTAATTTTGGTGGTTGAGATATATTTCAGAGTATTCTAATATAGTGGATTGAATTTGTATTCTTCCCCTACACTGTGTTTTTAATGTTTTTAAGCATCATGATATATATGTGAGGAATCTTAGAGGATAAATTATGATTTTGGGATCCTTTAATTCTAATGCGGTAATTTTAGTAAAATTATAATCCATGAGGATCTATATATTGTCGATCTATTTATTTTTTCAGTGTGGTTCCTAGTTATGAATTATGAATGATGTGGGGGAGAAATAATAACCATATCAAAGGACATAATGTTTTGTTGTTCATTCCTGATAAATCGCCTACATGGTGTATTATTAAAATATGATCAAACTCTACGGCTATCACACAATATATTGCAGTTTTCAAGTTATTGAGTAGGGTAATGATGTTGAAAGGACCTTGGAAGAAGCAACTTTATTGTGATGGTTGTTTCCGACGCTTTCAAATGGGCCCATATCCATATACTTTGGAGGATGTGCACCTGTTGCACCACATTTTCACATTCCAAAGGAGGGAAAAATTAGTCGCTTGCTCAGGGAAATTTTCTCCTTGATCTAAAGGGGATGAAGGGATTTCAGTCTCTCCTTTCATGGATTCCTCCTTTGAACTCATTATCTAGTTAGGGTCTCCCTTAATGATTCCAGTCGTGCTTCGTGAATCTCATTCCTGATACCATATCTTTTTAAACACTAGTTAATTACACTAATTATTTTATAAAATTCCATGGGGACATGACATGGCAACGACCTTTTGTTAGAGTAGATGACAAAATTAGCAATGTATGGGAATATCTAGATGTATGGACATTGGGGAACCAGTACTATTCCTCATAAGATGGAATCTCAAGGGTACAGAACCTGACTCATCCCACATCGGTAATAGGGGTATTATATGCCATAGGCTTGTATATGAGGTGTTCCTCAGCTTTCCATGTTTATCATGGTTTATGATGAATGTTTAATGTCTTGTGGAGATGGTTGTACCAAAGGCGTGTCTTCTGAGGTTTTCCTCAGGCATCTCGGGTTTTACACAATGTAGGATGTGAGTTTAACATATTCCGGATATTGTATGAGAGTGATCAAAAAATACCATAGAGATGGATCCGATTGGTACATCCCTAGGAGGAAAAACCATGATGTTTTACAATATGGGTGGATCAGAATTCCCAATAAAGACAGACTTGAGGTGGTTTGTCACATAGAGGAGAGATGTCACACCGTGATTGCTGATCTAGAAACCACTAATGAATGATCAGTGAGAGTGCAACCAAGAATGCAGAACACTCGATGGATAGGTTAGAATGACCAATGCGAGTAGACCCATGGCAATGTGTCCTATAAATGGATGATGTCACACTATGAAGGTTGGTCTGTACACCACCGAGGGATTATCAGGGAGAGTGCACCCGAGAATCGAGGACATCGATGTTTACCTTTGGTTGGGATCGAACCTCATGGAGGTTTCCAACATACCCTATGTAGATGAAAAATATTAAAACCCACTTAGTTCGAAGGGGTGATTAATCAGGGTGTACACAAAGGACAATGACCTGAAGACATTATGGGGGTTACGTGTGGTTTGCAGCCCGGGTGACGCAAGGAGTGGCACTGTGATGAATGGCATAATCTCACCAAGATGTGGAGGCCTGAGTAAGAGTTAGGATGGATGATGGAGAGTTGAATAATGTGGAGGGGGAATAAAATGGAACCATTGTGAAGGTGATGGTAGTGTTTGGATTGAACCTTATAAAGGCTTCCTACGTATCCTCATGGCGGGGAATCAATGCCCTAGTAGTTTGGAGGGGCGATGGGACCCAAGAAGAGGAGACCTGGGAGAATGGACACATGGATGGGACCCGAAGGATGTAGAACCTCTAGGTTGGGGCATGACCTTCCCGAAACACATAGGCTTGAGGGAGATATCAGGCTGAGACATGGGTGAAGGGATTGAACCTCAGGGGGGATTCCTACGTATCCATGTGGAAGAGAATCGAGGTCCATATAGTTCATGATGGGGGTATAGAATCAGAGTGTACACATAAGACAATGAACGAACATTATACTAGGGCTTACACTTGGTTAACAGCCCAGGTTCTTCTGATGCCTAGGGGCCGACCAGAGATGTGGGCCCTATTGAAGGGGATGACAATGGCTTACAACCGGATCAGGACCACAACAGATTATTGTTGGATGGAGATCACAATGAAATACTATCGATTTGGGAATGCAATAGGTTACCATCGATTGGGGTATCACAATGGATTACCACTTGTAGTGGTTGACAATGACTTAATGCCGATTGGGGGACAGTTTAGTGTCATGTGGGAGAAAAATGGCCTATAGTTTAATGTCATTTTGGATGGGGGTGGACCAACATGAAGTCGTCGGTACCAATGGGAGTTTGGATCTAACCACAAGGAGGCTTCCTATGTACCTTACCATGGCATGGATCAAATTCCACATAGTTCGGGATAGTGTTGGGAACCAACATGAAGGGTTTTGGGACCAATGGTAGTTGGGCTTGAACTTTAGGGAGGCTTCCTACGTACCGTACCTTAGAAAAGATCAATGTACACGTAGTTTGGGATGGTGGCTGATGAACCGATGTGATGGTGTTCGAGACCAATAGGTGTTGGGCTTGAACCTCTGGGAGGCTTCCCACACGCCTTGCCCTGGCAGGTATCAATGTACAATTAGTTCAGAAGAGCTCGAGGCTTACACTATAGGGAGACCTTGAGAGGATGTCATGGTGTCTATTTACTCTAAGCACATGTGAATCATGATCGATGTGAGAAACAAGAAGCAACAATAGACCTAACGGTCATGGTTCCAAGGTGTGGCCCTAAAGGGTGGTGAATGGGGCTTATGCATGGACGCTGACCAAGTGCCACTAAGGAGCGATAATGTTGAATAGGCCTAACACATGGAAGCCGCCCAAGTATCTTCCTCATGTCTGTTCATGAGGGAATCCCAACTCACTGGTGGGACAAGGCATATAATTGAGGTTTTCACTTATGCGCTAGTGCACAAGAGATATAACTTCATGGGAATTGGGATCAGTTTGAAAAAAGGGAGATGAAAAGTGTGAATCAGATGCCTGACATTCAGAATGTAGTGAGGGCGGTGTGATGATGGAGGATAACTATTGACAATGTTCTAAACACAATATCCATATCGCATTAGCCTGAAATGGGGTCAAACAAATGATGGATGATTGTTGGCCATGGTTGAAACCCAGGACCTGAATCAATGTGTCGTCCATAGTCTTCTGTGGTGTTCGCCTAGTACGGTATGTGAGCTAAGGCATCTTTGGACTAGGCCGTTAGCGGGTCCTTTCAAACATGAAAGAGGATGATGATCTGAATGAAGGACGCACAATGCATGAGGTGGAGTGGTGAAATTATTTAATATATTCTAATGATCGTGAAATTATTCCACTATAATCATGGCATGAGGCATCTTATACTTATAATATATGGAATATCTTATTTGGAACAAGAGAAATCCTATTATTGAATTATAGGGAATGCTATAGTTTAGAGTCATGTAGTGAGGACTATAACATCTAATGCTTGGAATTTAAGGCACATCTTCTATGGAGGAAGAGGTATCCTATGTTTGGAATACAAGGTTTACTACAGTTTATAGTCATGTAGAGAGGATTGTTGGCATCTCATGCTTGGCATATAAGTAATCTCTTGTAAGGAGCAAGAGGAATACTATTATGGAGTTATAGAAAAAACAACAGGTCATAGTCATGTAGAGTGGACTGTTAACATCCCGTGCTTGGCGCATAAGGAATATCTTATTTGGAGAAAGAGACATCAAATATTTTCCATATAGGGTGTACTATAGTTTATAGTCATATAGGGATTAACATTGGCATCTTATGCTTGGTGCATAAGGAATCTCTTGTTTAGAGAAAGAGGCATCCTATATTTTTCATATAGGGTGTACTACAGTTTAAAGAAATATAGATTTGTCTATTGGCATCTCATTCTTGGCGCATAAGGCATCTCTTGTTTGGAGTAATAGGAATCCTTTTTTGGAGTGATTGGGCATGCTATAGTTTATAGTCATGTAGAGTGGACTGTTAGCATCTTATTCTTGGGGTATAAAGCATCTTTTGTTTGGAGTAAGAGGCGTCCTATTATCGAGTGATTGAGAATAACTATCAAATCAAAGCTTGCATAACAGGATATGATCTTGGATCATGTATGGAAGCATTTAGAATTTTTTTTGGACATGTTTTCTGGTTCCAAATGTGGTAGGTGGATATGTATTTATTAAAATAGATTATTTAAATAATCAATTAAGACATATGGATATTCAATAGATTTATTTCATTATAAACCCTTTGATTGAGCAACCAAAAATGGTTTAACTCATAATAAAATATGGCGGGGCTCCTAAAATGTTTATTATAAATAAATTCATCACTATTTATTTCGATAAATTCATTTTGATTCTATCAAAAATTATGATTTCTTCTGTCTTAGTATTTGGTTTCCTTGGCCATATCTTGTAAAATCTATGCACTTCTCTTCATGTGAAAAATTCTGTGTGATCCAAGGTTTTATTCTTTTTATTATTACATTATTATTGATGTATCATTAATCTTTTTTGGTATTGATACCTTATTTTAATATATATTTCCTTGTGGTTGGATGATGTTTTGATGGTGCGATTGATGTGTATATCCCTTTTCATTCTTTATGTGAGTTTATTGGTGGTTAGTTCGCATTTAATTCGAAAAAATTTATTATGATTATTGAAATTTCAATCTAGAATTATGATTTTAATATTCTTATTTTTGTACCATATAGACACAAATCAATAATTAATTAGTATTCAATGGGTGGAGATATTATTATCCTATGATGATGGAAAACTAAGAAAATAAAATAAGAAATAGTTATTTAATTTTTATAAGTTTTTATTTCCTAATAATGGTTTTTTTTTTAATTTTCATTATTTAAGTAATAGATGTTAATGTTTTCGTAAAACAATATTTAAATGTGGTTTATTAATTGAATAATAATAATATAAGTATTCTAAAAACTAGTAATTGTTATTTTCTTTTTTTAATGATTGATTTTATTGTTTGAAGTATATAAATTAAAAATGGGAGAGAAAATACTCTTATTTTATAGATAGTGTTCTTCCATTATATCCAAGTGGACTAATAGTGATCAGGATTATAGTTTTGTTATTTTTATTAATAT
This sequence comes from Viscum album, assembly GCA_963277665.1. Taxonomy (NCBI): domain Eukaryota; kingdom Viridiplantae; phylum Streptophyta; class Magnoliopsida; order Santalales; family Viscaceae; genus Viscum; species Viscum album. Next base: position 586,315,567 of record OY728158.1, on the reverse strand, counting down.
TATGATTTTTCAGATTTAATAGGTATTTGTTTATGTTTTTATTTATCAAGGTTGTGAAAAATAGATGTGTGGTTGTTTCGCTGGTATAATTTCATGCGAAATTTATAAAAAATAATGCATAAAATATTAGAATTATAATAAGATAATTATAGTCTACAAAATAATGGTTAATTATGTGTGTTAATTTATGTAATAAAATTAAAATTGGGAAATGATAAATATTAGTAAATGGAAATAAATATGGTAACATAATTTACTTAGTTGGGTAAATTGTAAATTGTTAAAAAATATAAAATACTAATTAATTTTTTTTGATGTTTATGTGTGGTTAATCTTATTTTATAGTGGTGGAAGTAGTGGTTGATGCATTTTCACAGTTTTAATGTGATGAGATGTCATAGGTAAAGAGGATTTTTATTCACTATGGGTTCATTATTGTCTGTTATAATATCTTTATTTTACTTTTTTAATTATTATGCCCACCACCTAAATCGATTAAAAGACTAATTCCCAAATGAAGAATTTAGTTCTATGCCAACTGAAATATATAGGATGTGGCCGATATGTTTTGTTTACAACTCTACGTTCTATGCTCTCTTTTCATTGGGATTAACAGGTTCTTGTGGATGATGGTTCTAATATATTACTACGATTTTGGAAAAGATGATTTGTCTATAATGAAGTGATGATTTGGTATGTGGTAGAGATGTTGTGTATGTATATGGTATCATCGATGTGTCCTTGATCTATAATATGTGGTTATGGTATTTGATATATAGATATATATGGAGGTTACATTTTTGATGTGTTATAAGATTAGGGTTAGGTTGATAAGAAATGGATGGGAGTGCCATTATGTATATGGTGTGAAAGGATGAATAGATCAATTTGGTAATAGGTGTTTGGTATATTTAAATCTATATTCATTTGATTTTAATATTTCCAATATTGTAAATAGATTTGGGTGAATGGGCCATTTCAATGTTAGGATGCAGTTTACATGATATAGTTAATAATTTAGATTCCCTATTTATTCGTTAAGGCATTAATATGATTTCTCTAATCTTTTAGAAGAGAGACCAGGGAGGAACATATGATGTATATTTAAATTCTTACCCTTGAAATTTATATATTACCATTGTATATTAATTTAAAATTGATATCAAAATTCTAAGTAATGAATTCTTCATTTCATTATTGAAATTAATTAATATTTATTCAAAGGGAATATTTTTCTTATAATGGAGATCCATTTACTATAATGAAATAAAGCATTGTATCCATAATGTGTGAAAAAATTTATTGAGTGATAATTTATCATACATACTATATTTAATCTATCATAACTGTTATTATGACATGATAATTTCATAAATTATAACAATTTAATCCTTCATTCATATGTAACATGAATTGGAATTTGGATCCCATGATGCATTTTTTACAAGTAACATTTATTAAATAAAGGTGATTACTAATTAATTAATAATTCATTAGGTGGTATAAATAATAACCAAACAATTATTATTTAAAAATTATTCTTTTCAAATAAATGACCTCAATGTGACCCTTAATCCTCTAATCACTCACAGAACTTAAAAGTATTTATTAGTTTTACTTTTTGAATGATTTTTTAAGATTATAAATATTTTTTCCTACTTCAAAGTGAGTATAATTTTTTTTAATATTATTCAAATATTTTTAATAAATATGATATAATAATACATATAATGATAATAATAATTAATAATGAGACATAAGTAGTTCCTAAATCTAGATTTAATGATCAAATTACCATCAATATCTTTTTTGGTATCGAATAATTATGGATACTATCGACGACTCTTAATAATATTATGTTAATTAACTCTCAATGGTCCATTAATAGTAACATTAGAGTTGAATCATTACACAATGAGTATAAAGAATAAATAATTTCATGAGAACACATCTTGTATAATATCTAAAATTCAACAAACCAATGTATAATAATACACAGATGATTACAAGATAAAACATTCATAATAAGAATATAACCATAAAATTTAACTCATTAAAAAATATAAATTATATAATTTAAATGGATATCATATGATGTGACTAAATCATATAGTTATTAAATTATTTAAACAATATGGTAATCAAATGAAGTGTTAATTTTATGGTTAATACCAATGAAGGGTTATTAGTTTAAAATATCATATAAACTAATATTAATAAAAAATCTCACTAAATGTAATTATAAGAATCATTAATCTTAACTGAATCTAAAATATGAAAATTTATAAACTTATTAAACCATTAAATAAATAAAATAGTGTTTTACATTTTATCATATATATTATTTACTCTAGAAATACATGTAAGGGATGAGCTAAATATATACAACATCAAATTCAATATGTATAGTCCATTTAAAATATTTATAAGATCTGTAAAATATTAATACTTTTATTAATGTGAATTATAATATAATATATATTATAAAAACATTATTAAATAATATGATCCAAATAATTTATTTTTAAAAAATACATCAATGAAAAATTGAATATAAAATCCTTATCCAAAATTATTTCTTCCATGGAATATAAAATAAAATACCTAATTTTCTTTAGATATTTTCAATGATATCCTTTAGATTATGTGAATAAATTATAGACAACGTGAATTTTATGGAGGAAAAATGGGATTAAATTGAGGTATTCAATGTAAATCAGTAAATTTATATGATAATTTATAAATATAAACCTTTCAATCAAGATTATGGATATTAATTTAAATTAACTCACAAGTGGTTATTGATCAATTTATTTTATTTATTTTTATTCATTATTTTTATAATATTAAATAAAAGTATATATTATTTTGACCATTGTAAATATTATTTAGACATAGAACTAGTTTTTAAAATAGTAAAAAAATTAAGACATTGGAAATTACTTTTAAGTTATAGTTATAATTTATCAAAATATATTACAGAACTAAATAAATATATTTTAATCCTTAAGAGATATAAATTAATTAATTAATTAATTTTTATATGAAAATAAAATTATATTGAATATAATATACGCACATCAAATATTATCAAACACACTAAAATTTTAGTTTTCTTTAATTTTTTTTAAAAAATCCCTAACAAAACTGTATACTCTTATTCCAAATTACAAATACATTTAAGAAACATTTTATCTAATCATTATATAGTTGATTATTATATATGAATAGTTAATACCATATAAATTCATATTTCACGGATAATATGAAACGAGACTATTGAAAAATAATAATTATTTCAAGATAATATATGCATAGAATATTATTATATAATGATAACATCTATCCTTCTATATATATAATGAATTTACTAGTTTTAGGAGTTAAATATTAAATTTAAATTATTGTAAAAGTTTTTCAATTCATGTTATACATATAAATACTAATTCATGAAGCATGGTATGCGATCTTTGTAAGGGTGAACTTATATAAATGAATTTCTCGAAATAAGATAGAATAATTGGAACAATAGACGTAATGTTGAAAATGATATTCAAAGAGAACAGATATAGAATTAGTAATTCCATGTTCATAAATTAATTAAGTGAAAAAGATAATAAACTATTCAAGGTATCATTAATATTGATAAAAAATGTTTTTATCTATATTCACTATCTAAATTAAAAATCTCTTATTTATTACAGTCATCTACTTTAACTAATTAAGAAAATATTTTTCACAATCCCATATGAAAATTTAAAAACACTAGCCCACTTAATGGTCATGCATTAATCAAGGATTTTAGTAAATTAATTTAGATGAATTTATACTAAAACACAAAATGATACTTCATAATTAATTTTATAATATTATAATAAAATAGAATAAATAAAAACACATATTTCACTAACCATAATGTAGTAATTCCAAAACAAAACCAATTACCAATTCACTATTAGAATCAATTTTATGAAAATATTTTACTTTCTGAATACATTAATTAATTTTAAAATAGTTTTCCAATGAAATTATATATTAAAATATATAATAACTAATTGTATAATATTATTTTTAATTTAAATTCATTCTAACCAATTTTAAATTTTATGTAATGTTTTGTGGAAAACGGTTTTTTTAATTTTCTCTATAATTGTATACAAAATGATGAAATGATGTTATTGATTTCATATAATTATAAATAGATGTTCATTTAATGATAATAATAATAATTACTTATTTTTAATCAATTTCATTTATAATTCCACAAAAATTAAAATTCATTTTTTAATTAAACTTATTCAAAAATTTGTATCTGTGTGTTACATGGAATAACATTATGATTAGTTTCAATCCACATAGAATGATAATTTAAAAAAAACTATTTAATATAAGATTTTTTATATAATTTGATATAAAAATTTCATTTTTATTTATAAAATTTATATTATTTGGTTTAATGATATCAAACATGGTAATGGTGAAACTATTATATTAAATTATTATTTTATTAAGATGAAGGGATTTATATTGAATAAATTAAATAATATCCCTTAAAAAATGAATATAATACATTTTACATGAATCAAAATAAATATTATAACACTATTTTAATTTTTCATCAACACTAAATATGATTAATAATCTGTAATATATGTTTTTTAACATTATTAATACACAACATCTGTTTTAATTTATTAGTTAATTATTTAATAACTAGAAATGGAATTGTACTAAATTGATGGAAAATTTAGTTTCATGTTGTGTATATTTTTTTATATTGGTCTTCATATTATTTTATTAAAAATATAATTATTAATGTAAAAAAATATTTACCATGGAAATAATGAAAAATAAAATGATATAAGAATTCAACGGAATTCCATAATACATTCAATTTTATCCCCAAGTGGATTTTAGGGGAAATCCTAATCTAATGTCCATATAATAATTATCTCCTAATTTTGTTATCATTTGATCTGTGAATTTGTGATATTATATAACTGAAATTTAATTTTTGATTCCAAAATGATCATTATTTTCTATTATAAGAAGATAATAATTACACCATTCAATGATACAAACAACATTGGAATTACTAATTTCTGATCTAAAAATTTACAAACCCTGGAATGCTATACTAGAAAAATATTCCCATGTTCACTCACATTTCTCCTATTCCATTCAATTTCAGTTGAATTCCCACTGATAAATGAAGTCTCTAATGTAACTATTATCTCCTAATCATGGTTATCTTCTTAATATTAAAATCCCAAAAATATTTTCAATATTTTAATATGGTTACTTTATCATAATTATTATACTAAAATTCCATTATATTATTGGTGCAATCATTAGTTTTTCATTTTCACATAGTTAGAAAAAAATATCATTGTAAGTGAAATGTGTGGAATACAATATCCACAAGGTGACATTATTTTATTTTTTTAGTGAATTTCATGGCTGATGTTAATGTTTGTAATGATGTATACATATGATATGATATATATATATATATATTTATGTAAAATATAATTATTATCCATAAATATCAATATAATATCGACCTTCACCCCTTTTCATGTATTGAAAAACATAAACACTAATCGTGTGTGTATATGCATATTATCACATCCACACAGAATCTTTTTTCATTTTTTCATGATTTATGTACAATATTTAAACATATTAATATATGGTTTATAATAATAATAAAATTGTATTATTATGAATCTTTTAAAATGATATTATGTAAAATAAAACACCTCCTTAAACATACTCACCCATATATTGAAAGAATGCACACAATTTGGTTGGTTAAACCACATACATGAACAATGTGTTAAAATATGATAATCTTAAATGATATCTAAATAATGATCTGGGTATAAAATGATGTTTATTGATTTCAAAATTGTTAATCATGTTCAAAAATATTAATGTTATTAACACTAGTAAGTACTAAAATTCTATGACTGATTAATGTATCCAAGATAATGAATTAAAATAATTATTATATAAATTTATTATTAATAAGTAAGGTTATGAATTATTATATTATTTTAACTTTATTTTTAAATGATGACAGTGGATCATAAACTATCCCACGATAGATAGTAATGGTTCTTTTCCTCAACTTTTTTTCTTTGAGACATGTTTTAGTGATATTCACCAATTTCAAATCTCTAGGGTGTATATAGTAGATATGAATTTATATTATAATAATAAATGATCCAATTCAATGTTTTTATAAATTTATATTATTTTAAAACATCAAATTCTTATTTATCAAATGATTACTAAAGATGAATGGATTTATTGTCTCATGTTCACATACGTTAAGGTGTCATTACATGTTATCACCTCCTACACTTATATATGATATAGAAATTACCATATATAATTAATTTATAAAAAAACTCTCCCAAATTTATATTTTAAATTCAATGTCATGTTATCCCACCCTTTTCTATTTGATTATTAAAAACCATTACCATAACAGAATTTATCTCAAGTTCCATTAATTGAATCACATATCATATTTATGAACTGGATTATTCATTATGTGTGGTATATAATACCTATTTTATATATAATATCATTATATATAATTTTATCATATTATTTGATGCTAAATTATATGCCCTAGATATTTAAGGGGCCATACTGAATTATTACCTTAGACGTAATGGTTTCCTTGTCTAAAAATTGAATCCCTAGAGATATGTTGAATATATACAATGTGTTTACATTAAAATATAGTAATTAGAACAATATTTTTAGTTTTTTTGGTGATCCTGTTATATTTCAGGATATTAAATTATTTATATTATATTTTCTCCATGATGGGTTTTGATTCCAATTATACCAAGGCTGTATGGGTTTTTCAAGTCTCAAATCTAATTCTTGAGTATTATTCAGTCTTACCTGCCTATTATATTTCAATACTGATCTACCATATAATGTGATTATTTATATAATTAGTCAACCCTATTTTCTTGGGAATCCATGCATGTTTGTAAATACCTATTCCCCGGTGATTAAAAAATTTTATCAAATGGAATTTTTAAATAATAATTCCCTTGGATTTTTTCCATGTCCAGATTTTTACTTGCCATCAATGATCACTATTCACAGTGAAAATAAGAAAATAATTACCTAAAATCATCCATTATTCTAATTTTAATTTTAAAAGGAAGGTTTCCTCATATATTTTAATTTTTTTTATTTCAACGATGTTATTTCGATATTTTTAAATTAGTTTTATATCATTTCTAAATAAAATAATTTAACATCCAATATTTATTAAATTTTGACAAAAGTATGAATTTTTAGGATTCCATTATTAATAATTTTTTATAACTAAATTTTTTCGATCAATTTTCACTTCCCATTTTTCAAGAAATTAAATTTTTTATTATATCCCCATTATTATAGATTATTTTTTTAATTTTTTTGACCATATATTCACATATTTGTTGAATCCTTTCTATACATACAAGGATATTTTTTTACCAATTCAAAATAAGGGTTTCAAAGTTATTCAATTTATAATATATATTTTATCCTAATGTAATTCAGACTTCATATTTTTTTACAATATTTGACGTTTTTATTGAAAAATATTCTATTTTCAATTCAATTTATAATGAAATATTAATATTTAATGAATCTATGTTTTGATTAGAATCTATATATTACTTTTATGTGTCCATTTGGTGGATGATATTTTGAGGTCTTATTATTTCTTAACTTCTTATAATTTTTCATGTTTAAGAACACAATATATTTTCCATGTGTCGTTAATGGTTTCATATTGACTATTTTATGTGCAAAAAATATGTTAGAATGATGGTAGGTGCTATCATATATCACCTTCATGAGAATTATTATAATAATATAACTCATTATATTTTTAATAATGAACTTAATTATGTTATTCACAATGTAGTGGGGAAGATGGGTTGTCTAACATATTCAGATGTAGACTTAATGAGTTTGTTTATATCTGCATGGGAAGATGGGTTTTCTCAAAAATATTTACCAATGCTTAAATTAATACAATATTTTCATGTTTATCATGTTATAACTCAAATTCTTGTTATATATCAATTAATTACACAATCCCATGTTTTATATCTTGTTCAGTAAATTTTTCAAAATGCATTTTAATTCAACAAAAATTAATTTTTTCTTGATTAATTCATTTTAAGTACTCCAATTTGTTTTTGAATTTATCACATGTTATTGAAATATTGGGGCGTGTTTTGATCCAATTAATATAATTTAATATTTTATAATGATATATAGATTATCTAATATTACTCAAACTTCTTTTATGATTATCAAATATGATTTTTCAATCAATTGTTATGATATTTATTCTTCATAATGTTAACCATAATTTTTGGTTATGTTTTACCCATACTAATTATCTAATATAAAAAATTTAATTTTTTTAAATAACCATTTATTTTAAATGAATATATCTTGTATGATTTCTTGAAAAAAGGACTTTTGGAACATTATTAGGGTGAATTTCGCGTAAGTGAATTTAAATACGATTCTTCTATAGGTCCTCTACAGTACATTGAACCTTTTGATCTATGGATTATTCAACTAATAGTGAGATTTATTATCTAATCCATGATATTACTATAAAATTTATATAATTTTAAAATTGGATCTATATAGAGGGTACAAGAGCAGGGATTATTTATTTTAAGGTTTTTTATTTTAAGTATTACTTTATTTACCTTTTTTATTTTGGATAAATAATAATAGTAAAATAAATAATTATGATTCTGTGTATAGGATTATATCCTTTCATTTTCAAAAAGTATGGATTTGATAGTATTATAACCAATACATCCCTTAATATATACTAAAAGTAGATACGGCTTTGGTATAGATGTATATCGAGTTAATAAACTTTAAAATACATGGTAATGAATATATAAACCATAATACAAGTTCACAGTGCATGTCCCTTACATTACACCATTTGTGACAGTCTTGGTTGATATTACTTAATTTATCATTTTCTCTTTGGGAACCAAATTGTAGGATTAATTTCATAGTTACAATAATGTATTTGGTTGAGATGTTTGAAACAACCCAAAATATATTAAAATATATCAAAATATGATTCAGAAAGATTAAACTATACATAAAATTGGAACATATGGAAATATGAAAGAATAATATGCTATATGGATGGACAAATTTTATGATTATCCTACCATATTATTAATTATTTTTTACTCATGTAAAAAATAATTATTTTAGTAATGGATGGAACAAGAATGAACCATGGGTTAGGGGATAATTCAAATATAAACTCAATGAAGAACCTAGTATAATTGGTTCTGGAATCAGAATCCTTAGGATTATACCAAGCTAACTATCATGATATACTATTAGAAATGTGAGCATAATGAAATTCTACAAATACAATAGAAGATAAATAAAAAGTTTCATAAAATATCAATCATCATTGATGATGAAGGATAAAATGATCAATTTTCTATATGTCCAAAAATTCTGTATGAATAACCAAGGGAACATCTTTAATGGGAATGTAAGATTCATTAGTTATGGAAATGGATTCTACAAGGAATGAACCTTTTGAGGGGAGATTAGATGTTAAATTAATAAGATAAAAGGGGTGAAAATATTTCTAGGGAAACGCTAGATGTTTAAATTTTATTGTATGATAAAATATGGAATTTTCCATGTTATTGACCAAGTTTATGGATTTCTAGCGATGTTAAGAATACAAAAAATCTATGAACTATAGAGAAATGGATAATATTTGTAAGGATAATTTATTTAGTGTATTGTGGTATTTAGTTGTCACTGAACCTCCACAAAAATTTAAAAGAGCTATTTTAACTATATTAGCCCTATTATATCTAATTTTTTATTAAGATCAACATGTCACGACACATTGTGATATATATATTATTAAAATAATTTAGTTGTATTATTATTTTTCTATTGGAAATAAAAGCTGTGAAAAAAATAATATCCACTTCGAATAAATTGGAATTTGGGAATGGAATTTCAATATTCTCTTAGACTCCACATTATTTTCTTGAATTGATAATGAAATAATAAATCCATTGTGACACTCTATTATTGAAATGCAAGAATTGAATTATCTATGAAGAAAATAAAAGCCTTTACATTGGCCATAATACCTTGTAATGAGATACATTTCATTGAAATGGTTAAGGTAAATAAGTTTTTTATATTCATCCCTATGATATTGAGGATTATACCATAATAGAGATAATATATTATGGTATCAACTTTTTTTTTCACCTCTATTTTAAATTATTTCTAGTAAATGAGAATTAAATTGAAAGGACCAAATTTTTTAATTTTTCTTCTATATAATGAACATGGATTTTAGATCATTTAAAATACACAGGATGTCCTATATCATATTTTACACACCAAAGACAATGTAAAAAATTCATTATTACTAACTATAATATAATCAAAATGATCATAACCCATTTATATTTATTATCAATAAGAGGAATATAATTAAAATGTGTAATATTAGGAAATTATATTTTAAATAAAAGTTATTATTATTATATTTTACATATGCACATTTAAAAATTAAAATTTAAATGTCTATAATTTTAATTATTCAAATTAAAATACTATTCTTAATTCTTCATATCTAATCTAGAATTGGATTTACATTTGAGATTATAGAAAAATTATTAGTTATATAACAAATAGAGAGAACACAATTTTTTTTACGACTATCAATTTTGTGAAATCATTTTATTACATGTAGATAATGATTCTTTTTTTTAAATATATTTACTATAAACTATATACATTAATGCAAAATAAATAATTCTATGATAATATTTATTATTTATATGGCCATCCTCAACATTTTAAAAAATTATATATCATTTTAGTGACAACTATTTTTGACAATTTTGTTTAATTGATTGTAACAATTTAAAATTGATTTTATTATTTAATTTATTGTAAAATAAATACTATTTTAATGATATAATATGTTAAAACAAGTTATTCGAAACAGTTTCATTGATAAATAAATAATAATTATATATATTTTTGAGGATAAATAAATGTTTTAAAAAAATGACGATTTTCATGTTACTTACATTAATGATAAAATTAATTTCCATATAGAAAGAATGTTAATTTGATAATATTTTTATTATATTCAATTATATAATTTCCATTAATTTTATATGGGAAATTGTATTTATTTGTTATTTTGTGATTATTACAGTTAATGTTAATTACAACGATATTTGTGAAATAAATATAATAAAATTACTATCTTATTAACATAAATGACATCATACCTAATAAATTCAATCAATTTTAATTAAAAATGAATATCAAATTGTTTATTAATTTATAAATGATGAAATTTAGACTCCTTTAATTGTTCATCAATACAGAATATGATTGATAATATATAATGGTAAAAATTAGTTATTTCCAGTAAAACATTGTTTCACTTTATCAATTTTATCATAAATGTACATTTTATAAAAAACAGAGTAGGATTAAATATAAGTTGGAATAGTTTTAGAAAAAAAAATTTGAAAAATTTATTTTATTAAATCATTAATAATAATTTAAATAATAATGTAAAACAACTATGTTATGTATGAGAAAAAAAGAAAAAATGTTAAAAACATTACAAAATGATCATAAACCAAAACATCTTGTATAAAAATGACCATTGAGGAGGGGCTTTGACCCAAAACCATTTCCCACCTCACATTTATCATCTTTCTGAACTATTAATAATTTAATAGTGATAGGGGATAATTGAAATGTAAACAGTGTTTCCAAAATTAGCCATCTCTTCCCCTATAAAATGATACCACATCAGACCATTAAAAATATAATTATCTAAATAATTACTGATTGAATCCCAGAAATCAATCATGTCACTCCTTCCTCATGTTGATGGAATGAAAAAAGAGTTCCACGCCCTTCCATTATCAAGATGATGGAAGTATAATGACCCCCTTGAGTCCCACATTCAATAGGCCCCATAGTGGTGACTAGCACCAATTGTATATAATTATATCATAAAAATGTATGCCAGTACAATTTATAATTAAAATAGCATCATGAGAAAATATGGTAAAACAATCCCACAAGAACAATTTTTAATATAAAGGAATCCAATATCAAGCCCATGCATGATTTAAACAATATATGTGACAAAACTACAACCAAATTACTAAATAATGTACCAAAAGAAATACACTATGATTCATAAAAACAAATATCATAACATCTATGATAGTAAAGTCTAGCACATTCCTCATTGTTCTCCTCGAATTCTAAAAATAGTTTTTTCGATGTAGTGTGAGTATACAAGTATACCTAGTAGGAATACTAAAGACACCCATGTACAAGGGGGGATACTAATACCCTTGTGAGAAAGTAGTAGAACCCCAAAGAACCTATCAAGGATTACTAGCATGCCCGACCTTCCTAAGGCACACCCACCAAATAATAGAATTCATGTAAAGAAGTAGTATAAGCACATATACATTTGGGTACCCCGCACCACTTTCCCATTGGTTGACTACCCATTAATAATGGCTAACATCTTGATACTAACACTCATCCAAAACATAGTCCCACTACCACAATCTACCCACACACACCTGGGCCTAAAACCACACACACACCCCACTCATACACACTTGGTCCACAACAACACCACACATCTTACTCGTAGACAGTTGGCCCACTTGAACAATGCATCTCACACGAAGACACCTAGGCCTCATCCCGAAGACACATGGGAAAACAATTATAACCCCCAAAAAACTAGGCCCTCATTCACAACAAACATGCCTGAAGGAACATGGACTACAGAATGTCTCAAGCCATTAATGCCTACCTAGATATGGTTGAATAGTATGAAACTGGAAGAGAGTGCAAGGATTAAGTCTGTAACCAGTAATCCATCCACCTATCATAATGTTGGGAAAGACACCCTCCCCTATGAACTATGGTTGTTCGACACAAGGTGCTCATCATGTTTGCAGTGCGTATAGAAAATCGTAAGGAACTACAATCTATACACATAGGTAAGAAAACACTCTGTCCAAAAAATGGGTCCCCAAAACAAACAACAAACCCATCAAAACCACTTTTGTTGGTACCCCTATATGCACAACCACACAATCAACCAATTCCAAAGTGTAATCCCAACCACTTGTTCATTGAACCATTTTCCATTTATTTATTAAGGGGTTTACATTATTTTCTTATATAACTACCCAATGAAACAACCAAGAACAACATCTCTGACCACCTCAGAAGGAAAAGAGCCACATTAACAAAACACAGAACAACAAACCAACTCCATTCTTCCGTACATCAATCATTGATCAAGGGAAGAGGGAACAAGGTAAATAATTTATAATTTAATAACAATTAATAAAAACAATAGTGAGAAACAAAACTTTAGTGCCATTGCAAACATCCTTTTTTCCCTAGCCACTTGTTCTACTACTTCCAACTGTCATTCTTCATTGATATACTGCACAATCATGCCCTCAAAACAAAACCCGGAATCCCCTCTACACAACAACACCACACCAAACACGCCTATTTACATAAATTCGTGGCACAACCAAAACCTAGAGCCTCACTGCCCCAAAAAATTCCCGGATGCAGTCCCAATGCATATAATGTCTATAACAACATTACAGTCCCACTGCCCAATGTCACTTGATAGTTTCATCACAAACTGAGGCGGTCTCACTGCCTACAAGTCCATCCATTCCATAATCAATGAGTCTCTCAACCTAATATTCCAATACACCACACATACATTCCCATATACTATGACCAAAATAACCAGCTACAATAGATCACATAAATCTGATTCCAACTACATCACCACACAACCCACACAAAGAAAAAAACCCAATAGAACACTGAAGAAAATAAAACCTATCTAACATGATAGATTCAAATTAGGTAAAAACTATTCTTTAATACACAGTGATAAATAGGGCTGATCACACATGGTTTTTCATCATTGGGAATCCTTTCCATTTATTTAGGTACATCTGATTAGTAAAGAATAGTATTTAAACCAGTTTTTATATGGAATCAAAAAAAATTATAATGTGTCACCCATCAATGGGAAATGATCACCAATGACCATTATTTTTATAAGTCTTTATAACTATAGTAGATCACATCATCAACTAGGATAACAAAAAAGGAAGGTGATCAACATAAAACTACTAAAAATCCCATTTATTCATTGAGCCCATTATCTTTTGATCATATCCAATTCCCCTCACTTATTAAATGTTAACAAAATGATTAAGATATTACTCATGTGAAAAAATTATTACCCCACCCTGTATGATACATAAAAAGGGAGAGGTAGAAGAATACCTACCTAAAACAATAAGAGACCAAATATACTCTTTTCTCCAAGAATAGGGGATCATTCTAGAAGTATAATAACCCATAGAATCTAATTAGTAGAGCTATATCATTGGATTATGAATCGTTTATAGAGGAAGACTCTAGGAAGATGAAGAGGGAATGAAAGACGCACTAGAAAGGAAATATCTAGGTTTTGAAGAGAAATATAACATAGTAATGAATAATGGTTTCTATAGTTATTAATGTGGGATCATGGTTATGATTACATGGTTTGAGTATATCATAGTCCTAGGATCTTTATAATATTAAATATATACTTCATTTTCCTTGAAAACCCCTTAAAAACACCCAAACAAGGATTTAAAATCACTTTGTAGCAAATAAGACATAAGAGGGGTGGAACTAGAAGCAATGGAAAAAACTAGAAAAATATCAAATGAGTCACCAAAGTGTGAGTCAATGATGCTAATCCACCGATGGGTGAGAAGCCTAATTTTCCTACCTATGTTGAGACACTTATGATGAGATATCGATGCAATGACTCACCAACACCATGAATCACCGATGCCCTGACTCACTAATGCCTAGGCACCGATGCCCTAACTCTATGACACAGATGCCCTCAGCTCACTGACACCACTACCCAAGCTCATAGACATTGACACCCCTAGATCACCAATACCAAAGCCCGTGACTCACAAATTTCAATGCCCCTAAAACACCAAAACCAATTCCTATAACTCCCTGATGCTAACGCCCCAGACTCACCAATGGAAAAACTGGATAACTATTGAAACAAACTTCTATTGGATTCCAGAACACTGTATTTTTACAATGGAATGGCCTAGGGAAATCAGGGCCATTATATTAGTTACCTTTTTAAATATTATCTTTCAAGTGAATTTAAAACCAAACACATGAAAATAATTGTGTGAACAACTACCCCTTATGATATCTCTCCTGAACAAAACACCCTTGTATTGTTTGAATGCTATATTGAAAAACATGACATTCAAGAGAAACGCAATGACATATATCTCCTGAAAAACTGTATAAACACTAAGGCCCCACATCCCCAAATAACGACACAAACTCCAAATTCACACTATCTAGAAACATGGATTAGAGTGCTCCTTTCTCCATGTCTAGATAATATCCACTTTAGGAGGCACTGAGTCTCCCACAAGGGTTCAATTTCATCTGAATTAATGCCTCATGAATAGAAATTAGGTCCTTCCCTCCCCAAAGTCATGAATTCCCACACAAAATAATTGAACTGGGAAACAATGCATCTAAAAATGAATAGTGTCAAGTGTTACATCATAAAATGAAGCACATATGTACAACATCAAAAATATACCTAGAACAACTTTGGGTACTAGGAAAACATATGTGCCTCCAAATACCATGTACTCTCTATGAGTCCACCATGCCTCCATAAAACATTAGCAAAAGGAATGGTCCATCCATGAAGACCCTTCTCTTTACGATACTCGATTCTTACCAGCCAGTCCACAAATGTTGTGTCATCCTAAATATCTAACTATCCTCAACCAATGAAGGTGGAGTAATCATGTAGAAAATAATGGATCCGAGAGACGTCGATGACATAATGTATCCTCTACAACTGTGGTGGAAAACAAAGCTCATATTCCACCTTATCAACTCATCCTAACACCTCGAATGGTCCAATGAACTAGAGAGAAAGATTGATCTCTCTAACGAAACTCTACTATCCACATTGAGGGGAAACCTTCAAAAATATATTTTCCCCATCCTCGAACTCCTAAGGAAACTTCCTATGATCAGAACACAATATATGTCGGTCATGTGCTACCTTTATCCTCTCATGGACAAGTTTCACCTTCTTTGTCGTACTCTGAACCACATCCAAGAAAAGAATTGCTAACTCCCCAACAACCATCCATCACATGGTTGAATTACATGTCCTCCCATATTGAGAACCAAACAAATCTATTCCAATTGAAGATTGATATCTATTGTTGTAACCAAATTACACCATGGAAAAATGTGACACCAAAGACCCAATAATGTCTATAGCACATGAAAATAACAAGTCCTCCAACTTATGGATGGTTCTCTCTCTTCCCATCTGTCTGAGGGTTGAAAATAGTAATTAAAGGTATCTAGGTTCCAAGGGCATGCTTCAATACCCCCCATACACTCAATGTAAAATATGCATTCAAATCCATGACCATGGATCTTAAAAATCCATGCAGTTTCACCACCTTATCCACATAAATTTGTGTTATGTTATCCACAATGTTCGACTCCTTGATCACAAAGAAGTCAGTTGACATTGTCAACCTGTCCACAACTACCCAAATAACCTCACATATTCCTTGAGTCCCATGTAATCATCTGACGAAATGCATTGATATCTCATCCCACATCCACTCAGGAATTTCTATGGGACAAAACAGACCACTAGGTACACTGTTCTCAGACTTCCCCAGTCAACACACTATGCACCTTTCCACAAACTTCACAACATCCAACATCACCCCAGGCCAAAAAAATATATTACCTCATGCCTCAGTACTTCTTACAGACTCTTGTATGCACCACTAGGGGTGAGATATGGAACCTATGGATAAATCCCCAACACGTATCCACTGGGAAAACTGCTTAAAACATAACAACATATGATTATGACTATCCCTCTGGAGAATCACCATGTACAACACGATCACACATCACTCCTGTCATTGAATCTCCCCATTGAGAGTCCTCCACCTGGTGCATTAAAAATGACTACACTGTCATCTGAAACAGATATCCTCTGCCTTCATCCAATATTGTATACAGACATAAATCTACCAACACCTCCATCTGAATCCATGCATCCATATATTCTCAAAATAACTCATTCAACAACTTTATACACAAGGAATATGCCACCACATTCCACTTTCTTATGGTTTAATAGATAACAGAGTCATATTCTTGGAGAAAATCCATCCTCCTTCACTACCACATGTTCATGCCTCATTGAGAGAAGATATACATCCATCTCTTTTGACATGTCAAGAACAAAAAAATGCCACCCAAGTAGGTAATGTCACCATAACATCATCACGAACACAAAAAAATCATGCTCCATATCTGGGGTGGCATAGTTACATTCATGTGGACGTATTACCTAGACCTATAAGTTAACATTATCTACAACTACCTCAGAACACATCCCAAAATCTTGACTTGAAGCATCACAGAACACCTAGAACATCACCCCTACCTCTAGAAAGCTAAGAACTAGGGTAATAACTAGCTTCCCCTTTAGGTAGCTGAAAGCATCTTGGCTTACTCACCCCACACGAAGGCCTGATCATTTCTAGTCAAAACCCTCAATGGAGATTAAACTCACGAGACATTATGTAAGAACATCTGATAATAGCCTTCTAGAGCCAATAAGATGAAAACCTCTTCCACATTCTTGGGTGCTTCCCAAGAAACATTTTCATTGACATTTGATGGGTCCATTTCTATACCTTGCTGAGACACCACATGTCCAAGGAAGTGCACCTCTCTAATAAAAAAACATTCTCATGGAAAACATCTGAAAGAGCTGGTGGTTTCATAGGACCTCCATGATTGTCCTTGTATTCTTAGCATGATCCTCCTATGAACTAGAGTAGATCAGGATTTCATTGATGAAAATGATGATGAACCAGTCCAGGAACATGCAGAAGACATAGTTCATGAGCCCCTTGAACACAGTTGGTGCATTCGTAATGCCAAAGGCAATGACCATGAATTTGATGTTACTATATCATTATCTGAAAGCAGTCTTCTAGATGTCACCCTCCTTCACTATCAACTAGTGATATAAATACTATAGGAAAATATTAGGTAACCAAACTACTCCCTTTTACTGGTCAAAAATATCTTCTATCATCAGAAGGGGGTAACCGTTCTTGAAGGTTACCTAGTTTGGTCTCCTGTAGTCTATGCATAGCATCAGAACACCATTCGCCTTATTTGTGTACAAGGTCGGAGAAAAACAAGGCAATAGACATAGCCAGATGAAACCCTTATTTATCAGTTTGTCATCCTAAATTCACTTATCCCACAACTTAGAAGGCACCATCTGATAATGAGCCATAAAAATTGTATGAGCACCATGAGTCAAGTCTATTGAGAACTCATTGTCACGTCAAGGGGGTATTTTCACAACCTACTTTAGGATGGAATACAAGAACTCTATGAAAACCCCAGAAAATCCACCATCTTTGTATCCACTGATTCCACTAACAGATTGACCATAAAAGAGTGAACAATCTCTACATAACAACTACCCACCTGACAACCATTCCCACCAAGGAAAACTAAACGATGTCCATCCGCACCTGAAAACAATTCACTTATTTTGAATAAATCGATAATAGAATGTACAGAGAAGTACTAGTCGATGATGAGGATGATATAATATAGCTACATCTATAGAAAATGAAGATCCCCACATGAAAAATATGTCCCCAACATCAGTCTATATCCCCAAAAAACATCAAACCATATTTTGTGACATCCAACTAGAATACTCAACACTAGGGGAAATGGAATCTTATCAACGTTGAGTCCTAGAGAATGGTCTATAGTGAGTGAATAAAAGGATAGAAAGGATATTGAATAAAAAAAGAGATAGATAGAGTGTTAAATAGAAAAATCATACTTCTAACATCCTCTAGCCCTACTAGAAGAGCTGCCTTGTAGGTGTTCCACTGCCCACAACCATATTCTATACCTATCTAGTATAAGATGTCTCCCCGAACACTCCTTGGTTGTTGTCACTGAGTAGAACCCTAGGGTCTTCCTCTCCTAACACCCTCTACACTCAGTGGAGTGGGAGCTCATTTCCCCTAATATTGGAAAGGCCTGACTAGAAACTGCTGCTGCTAGGGTGGGTGCTAGACCAGCAAATCCCCACCATACTAAGCATGAACAGGGCACTGGTTCTGAGGATTTACACAACCACCACCAATAAAAGAACTTGTTACCAAGCCCATAGGTAATGGGTGATGACTAAATGGATGGAACTAGAACATATGAGGCATATTCCCTACTGGCTGAAACCTAGAAGGCCCTGATGTCAGAGAACTGATGCTGATAACCTTAACCTTTGAAAAACTCATATGGATCCCATCTCATGGTACAACTAACTATGAGTTAATCTTATTCACTACTTTGGCCTTCTTCTTAACTTTTAAGTATGTCAGTTGAGTAGATGGAGTTACAATATACAGAAGTGAAGGATGGGGTTCCCAGTCCAAGCATCTCGGCCATGACTCCTCATTCCGAAAAAGATATGTTGCGAAGTGTATGAGGTACTTGAACTTGATCCCCAATTCCCTAAATTAAATACTCCCCGACTATATGGAGAGACGATCTTTCCTTTTCTTGACCTTCATCTTCGAGGTAAGGAACTCTCCTCGGATTTCTTTCTCAAAGTCATCCAATGAGACATCAGTATCCTTCCTCTCCTTGAGGTCATGAACCCACAATTATCATAACATTCCTTGAATCTCGATCAATTCTATTGGAACCTAGTACTACCTCTATTTATGGATCAATGTAATGGATATTGTCCACTCATAAAGATATCCATCCATCTATATTTTCAAAAAACATCCTTCATTCTTCCCTAGGGTCAGCCGCTGGGAAGCGTGATGGTTCTTCTTCTACAAGTCATCTTCCTCCACACGATCATCCCTCCATTTCTCAACATGGTCATCCAACTGGGTCTCAACTGCTCATAACACACGTGGGCGATGTCCGGGTGCCTTAGCTAAAAAGGGTAAATGCAGAACTGATATGCCTGAGTGGTATGAAAATTTCCTTTTAAGATTTATTTTAACACTTTCTTTAAATTAAATTCCAAGAACCCACAAGACACATAATATCAAATGTCATTAGGATACATGTACCTTTTATAGGGTCTCTACACTTTAATTAGTGTAGCCTCACTTGGAAATTTAGTAGTTCTAAAGTCCTTTCCTTAGATCACTATGAGGAGATAAAATCTTATGTCCTACAAAGTCTTCCCTGGAATATTTCACGCACCAAGACTATATAACAGCGTTGTCCTATCGTCCCATGTAATCCTCATTGCTCCTAACTTAGGACTTCAACCTATCTCTCAACCATCACCACTGATACCATTCTATCATGGCCCACATTCCATAAGATGAGGGAAGTAGCAACAAAGATCCATGCCCTTCCTTATTCTGGAGAAGGATAGATAACACCCATACGTCCTCCCATCAATAGGCCCTAGTGTAGCAACTACCAGCAAGGGTTTATAATTCTATAAAAAAGTGGAAGGCATTACACATTTTAATGAAACATGATAGGCAGGTATGCTGGTAAATAATCTAAAAAACACAAAATTATTATATAACAGAATCCAAGATCCAACCCATTCATGATTTAAATGTAAACTATAACAAAATTAAAACCAAAGTAGTAAAGGTGGTACCATAATAAAGAGATTAATCATCAACACAACAACAATCATGTTTCCTGAGCTATTAGAGTCCATTACCATCCTCAATGTCCTCTTGGACACCTAAAAATTGTTTTTACAGACATAGGTTGAGTATACAACTATACCCAGTAGGATGATTGTAAAAGTATACCCTTTTATGGGGGGTTTTAATAAATTTTAACCATGGTCTTATGTTTTTTTCTTCAAATATGAATCCCCTACGATATATTTAAATTATACACGATGTATATTTTCTAATGGAGTAAACATAACCCAATTGTTAGTTTTTATAACTGTACAATTATTTTTCATGAGATTTAGTGTTTTATAATATTTTATAGCTTAAATAGTATTCTGATTCCAATGTCACAATGGTTTTAAGGGTTTTTCGATACTCGAATATCATTGTTGAGACATATTAACTCTTCAATACCTATTATATCTCAAGAATGATCTTTATTATCCTTTAATGATTTTATGATTTATTAATCTATATATTTTTGGGAAATTAGGATTCACACCAAATCCTACCTCCAAAGTGGTTTAAATATGTTTTTGATGTTCTATTTCTCAATGAATAATTCCCACCAATTTTTCTTTCATTTCAGTATTGTTACTACTCAATAATTTCCTCATTTACCTAATGGGAAATAATTTTTTCTTACTCCAATGATCATTTTAAACCATATATATTTTAAAAACAATATTTAGCTAATTTTTAATGATCTATAATTTGAAAATGGATATTTCAAAATAGTCAAATTTTATTTCGATTTTTTTAATGAAATGTTTTAACACATAATTCATATATTATTTTTATAAAACTTTTATGTTATTCAATATTCCTTTATAAAATATTATTCTTAATGTATATGTTTTCAATGTATTTTTTATCCTTATTAGGAAAACATCAAAAGCTTTTAATGTATCCATTTGTAATGTTTGTTTTTAAAAATATACGAATTTTAAATATTTTAATTTATCATTTTTTAGACATTTTTGTATTTTCAAATATGCTTTATTTGGAAAACATTATAAAATGTTCACAAAATAATTAAATTTCACTAATAAATAATAGTTTCTATATATAATTTACTCTTCATCTTTTATATCAATGTTAAAAAATTTATTTTGAAATCTCATGACTTTCAATTTTAATTTGTACTCTATGGTTTATCTTATAGAAAGTGATGTTTTGATCACCCTTAATACGTTATTATGTTAAGGATCATTTTGGGAAATTATTTTTTGTTATCATTTGATTTATTAATATCATGTTATGTGAAATGTATAATAAGTCCATTCTTTTTCCACAATATTTTTATGTTGTGATACCGATTGATTTATAATTTATATATATGTTTGGGTAATGAGGGGTCATATATCACCCAAATTAATTTTTATAATTTTAAATCTCATGATATATATACGAATGGAAATTATTATTTTTTCACGTAGGCATGGGTATGATATGTTTCGACGCATATTTATGCATGTACATAAATATATTGTTCACATTTTCATGGGTATCATGAGTTTTCTGATGCGAGTTTACCTATGACTACAATTATGTGATATTTTAATGTTTACTACGCTACAAAAGACATAAAAATGGATTTTAAATTAATTACACACACCAATGTAGTTTATCATGTATTCAAATGCTTTTGAGAAGCATTTCACCTCCATGAAATTCCATGTTTTCATGATTATTCATCTTATTGTATTTCACACATTTAAGAATTCTCCCATGGAATATGACTATTGTGATGTGTTTTAGCTTGGTCATACAACTTATTCATCATTAATGATCTATTTATGATATTATATTAATATAAAAAGTTCAATGTTAATATCTAATAATAATTCTATTTCTTAATAAAATTTATTTCTTCCTCATTTTATCCTTCAAGTTATGAAATAATTTACTTATACAAATAATCATCGGGAAACCATTTCTTATATTTGAAATGCATAGGTATTTAAGAGGAATATATAATTTAATATAAAATTAAAACAATTCTACGGGGTCATTATTATAGACAAATGATCACAACTATAGTAAAATAAGATATTTGAGTAAATAATATCCAAGATATTAAAAGATTTGATAATTAATTTATGAAAATTCTTGTGAACTATATTATGTATACTATGAGATTCTTATAATATTAATGTAATGTTATGAATATGTCACTATAATTAGAATCAAATAAGGGTTGAGAAATTTTTGAGATTTTTGAAGTTACTTTTATGAATATTTTTCATTATCTTTTTTATTAGATTTAGAGAACCCTGGTAAAAATCCATGACATGAGTCTAAGTATTGGATGACATCCCCAAATACTAGTAATGTATTCAACAGATTTTCCTAGAACAAAATCTCCATATTAATAGTATAACAGAAAATGGATTTTGAATAAATTATCATTGGGTAATGTTTCTAAAATAGGTTTTTGAGTATATCTTGTAACACCCCAAGCTTCCACGGTATGCTTCTCATTGAATATTTCAGTAGCGTGTGTTGTACGCAACTTCGAGTTCTAACACACACCACAACCAATCAAACTACCCATTATGAATAGTAATACTCACATTTTGAAATTTTATAAATTTTATCATTCAAAATGTACTTCATTTTTGGATTTGGAATATTGAAATTAGCTTAGGGTGAGGTTTTGGTATTTTTCTGAAAACAATCGATTTTTTGATGAATAGTGAAAAAAACACTGCGTTATAGTTTAAAACTGAATTTTAATTTAAATAATTGTTTATTTTATTTTAATTTAATTAAGGTCAAAATAGATACATAATACCCATATATGTTCAATGTAATTCATTGGAGTTAGTTTAGAATAATTTTAGATATGTAAAAATTTTATTGATCTGTTCACCATCTTTTACCCACCTCCTACGAGAAATTAAAAATTTACATAAAACCTAATTTTACCACTTTTGTGAGTGGAATTTTGAAAATCCGAGAAACACGGTTAATATCAAGGAGTAAAATGCAGTTTAATAAGATAAAAATATTTTTTGGTGAATAGTAACTTTTTATTTTTATTTACCACGGTTAAAAGTAAATAGGGTAATTAAGGGAAAAAATTCTATTAATATTACCTTAACATATGTCCTAATTCTATTAGAAAAGTGTATCTCAACCAAAAAAACCTTAAGAATAAAATATTATCATTTAGGTCCACTTGGATTAGATTAGGACATTTATTATTATTTAATTCAAAGAAGAGTTAAAAGAGTTAAAATCAAAGTTTAATAATTAAATCATTTTTAATATGGGGTTATATATAAGATATATTCGACTATAAATATTAATTAGAAAGATAAAAATATTTCCTACATAATGATACTTTATTTATAAATTTTAGTCATTAAATAATTTAATTTATTTGTGACACAATGGTGATGTGGTAATTATCTAATTAATAAAATATTAAAATATTTGATACTATAAATAATAAAATAAATGTAATTTGAGACTTTTTATGAATTTAACTAATTTTATCTGTTAATATGAAATATTAGGATTGTTTATATATATTTTATTCTATGTAATAATTCTATTATTAAATTATCAAAAACAAAATACCCAATAGTGTCAAAATTGACATAAAATAGTTTTTAAAACATATATTATATTATTAATTGATATTCTATTCCTAAAAATATATAGTTCAGCCAAAGAACTTATATCATATAGATGTATCACTAATGTAAAACATGGGGGTCTATTGAATTTATATATTATGATTATTTACTATATAATATAATAATACAAAGAGACATGGTAATGTCAAACTATTTAACTAAGAGTTAAATATAAATTATAAGGTTAATATAGTGACCCAAAAGTGTCTAAAATCTATTGATTGAATGTATTTAGAGCCATACCCACCTTAACCTTTAAATAATCTACTTTAGATCCATTAGAAACCGTATATGAATTTATTATAAAATAATATTTCTATCTTTTCCAAAGGTGCCCCTCACACCTCTTATAAAAGGGCACTCCCCCTTCTCTCTAATTTACACCTTCAAAGCCTTTTTCCTCAGCCAACCCCTGCTTAAACATTCTCTCAACTTCCCTAACATCAACCTATAGGCCTTAGTTGTATCAGAAAGCCAACCTAAGGAACCCATTTGATCAAATCAAAAGAAAGAACCTGATTAAGGGGTAATGTTTTCACCACGCTCTTTCAAGTTCTTTTCTTCCTCAACATATTCTTTCTTCATTATTCCCATTCTAAAATAATAAATCCAATATATTTTATATACTAGGATGTTATTATAAATATGGTAAAACCATATTCATTATTCTATCAATCCTTTGAATGACATGTCACCATACATGCGTACGTACGACTTACCGTCTCCACGTCGTGGAGTAATTGTTATTCAATACATTATTATTTGGATGGGAATAATAATGATGTGTAATTAATGTAAATAATAAATATAACATGTTAATGATCTTGTATATATGATATACCATCCAATTATATATTATTTTAATATCAAAAGAATGATATTGTGAGAACATAATTTATTTAAGGGGAAGTATGTAATTACTCAAGATTTTGGATCCTTTAAAATAATAAATGTTTTTCATAACATATTTCCCATTATACAACCTATGTAATAATAATAATTAATAAATATATAATAATCATTAATAAGGAAATTCAGGAATAATGATTAAATTACGTATGTAAGTAATTAATATAATTAAATATTTGAAAAATGTTTTTTTAAAAAAAATAAGTTTATATTATTTTATATAATTGTATTTAAAAGGATTAATTAAAGAATATATTTTTTATATTTTTCAAAGTTACTTTAATTTATTAATTTCTCAAAAAAACTTTCTTATTTCATACTTTATGAATTCATATGAAATAACTATTTTTTGTATAATAATGAAAATATATATATTATTAATTTTGTCACTTATATTAAAATTATATTATAATATGGATACAGTAAAACATTTTAATATTATTTTCCATGTAAAATTATATAGAATAATATAAAATAAATAATTATGAAATTATATTTCCAATTTTTTATGTCAGTTTAAATATTTTGAAAATTTATATATCGTTGTTATGAAAAATGTTTTTCATATATTTTTTAAATTAATTACCACATAGATAGATTATATTATATTTATTTATATTATCCTAAAAATAATATTTTAATTTTAAAAATTATATTAAATTATTTGGAGTAAATGGAATTGATAATTTTACCCTAATCATAAATATTTTTTCACAAAAATAATCTTCATTAAGGAATATAGTTTTGAGAATTACATGTGTTAACATTAAGATTAATATCCCCACACATTGAATGGAAATATTAAAATTTTAATTTCATATTTAATATAAAATTTTCATTTTATTTTATATGTCTAATTTCTTTTTACAGAACGGAATTTAGATTAATTGTATTAGTGATAATTATTATGATATTGGTGGAGAAAGTTATTTTTAAATTTTTTTTATTAACATCAATGAATTTATATAGAATAAATTAAATTGAGATAAATTAAATAATGAATATAATATTATTTATAAATACCATAATAAATAATTTATTAGTAATTTAATCATTCACTAATACTGGATATGATTGTGAATCTATAATGGAAAAAATTTCTTTTTCTAAAAACATTGTTTTCCTTTAAAATATCATTATAAATTTTTTAGATAATTTTTTAAAATTTATAAACTTATCTAAATTAAATAGATATTTAATTTCACTCCATTTAATATAAATTTTATAATAAATTTTATTGTATGTGTTTAGAATGAATAAAATTATAAAATAAAAAAGAATTAATGAGGTAAAAACTAAAAATTGTTATTCTATAAAAATTTAGAGAAAGTATATAAAAAACTAGATAATGTTTCCTAATGAATTATTGGGAGGGTACTAGTATTATAAGACATTACCAATTTAGGTTTTACCATGTTTCCATAAATTTTACCCTAAACAGTGAAATGAAGTAATTGAAATATAAATTATGTTTAAAGAAAATTCCTATTTCATCATATATAGTAGAATATCACTTCCATTATTCAAATATTCATATATAATAAAAATTAATATTTGGAAAAATAGGCATATTCTCTCTATATGTTCATATCTCAAACTAATAAGATGTGGGTCACTCATAATTAACCTAAGATATTAAATTTCATGTAAACCTCTACAGAAAATTCAGGTCACCAAGGTCAATTTATTCCTTTTTTTTCACATTAGTTATACTCAAAATAAAGTATAATTATATTAATATAAGTTATTCATAATTTTTATATTATGTAATACTTTTCATATTATTAGTACAACCAGCAGTTATTCATTTTCACCCACATGGAAAAATAAAATAATATTGTTAGTTCCCTACATAGATTACGACATCCATGAACTAGAAGCGGTTTTTTTTCAATTAAAACCATTCATTGATTTTATTAATGGATTTAATAATGTATAAATATTATATATCATTTATTATTAAAATTATTAAATTGAAATTTAATATCCACCTTTACCCCTTATCACATTTTGAGAAATGGGGATGTTAATCTTGCATTCATGTAGATTACTACCTCCATGAGGAAACATTTATCTTTCCATTCATGATTTTCAAAATCTATGTAAATATAATTAAAATACGGTTCACAAAAATAATAAAATAAAAATATTATAATAATTATTCTTTTTGGTAAATATATTCCTTCAAAATTGAATCTACAATAATCATACTGACCAATCAAGTCAAATGGTGTTCATGTTGGGCTTGATTTAAATACTTTCAAGAATAGTGCATTAATAAAAGATTATGTAATACTATAGGAAAATGAAGACTAATATCATAATATATAATTAAAACATTTTTATTATTATATTATTCTATAAATATTATATTATGTGTTTAAATCATATTTAATGTAAAAGTTTTAATTTCTAAAATAAAAAATAAAAACTTGTTATCAATTCTGTTTTCACAAAATGTATAAAAAAGAGATGGAAAAAGAATAAAATAAATACAAATAATTTATTTTTTAAATTTTCTTGATTTTTATATTGAAAATTATTTTATTATCTATAAATATATAATCATATCAAAATTATTAGACACAGGAAAAGAATTTAATCTTATTAAAATTTGATGGTCATAACACCTTATAAATAATTAGTTTAGGAATGAAATGTAATTAAAATTATGATAATTATAGGGTAATATTAATTATTTTATTTTACCAATAGTATATTAAGATAACCATACATTTTTTACAAATTGTTTCATTATTATCAACTAATCAAGGAAACAATGTTTGGGTTTTCTTTTTCAATTCCACATTATTGAGAAGTCTTATACTGATAGGATGAAATTTTTATATCTATTGTGTATATATTACCCAAATAATTATTTTAGAAAAATACCTGATTTTAAGAATATGATTTAAACATCCTTATTATTGTCAATATTTCAATAACTCTTTCATATAATGATTACTAATGTTGTAAGGGATTGATTTCTTGTGTTAAATTTCATTGGGGTGTGATTTCATGTTTTTCTACTACATTCAATAACAGGTTATATAGAATACATTATTTATTTCATTTAAGAAAAATAATATTCTATAAATTATATTTTCTTTTTTATTTCATAGGATCCCTCTATTATACATTTTTTTACAATATGTTTAACATAAGGGATTTTGTCTCAATTTCCATTTATCATAAAATTCTAAATATTTATATAACAATTAATATATATAGTGTGTATACCTAATATATTTTATAAAATATACCTAAATAATAATAATTCCTATTATAATAATTTCAGTTCAACTCTTTCCCATTTATAGTGTATTTATTGATTTTTCCCAACTCATAAGGGTTTCTTTGTCTCAAATTTTAATCCCTTGAATCGTGCTTAACAAATATTATATGATTCCATTGTAATGGTGTAAAAACTAAAAAATTGAAATATTATATCCTTATATTGTTATATTATAGTATATTTAATGTTTTAATTAATGTTATCATTAATTTTGGGTTTTTAATCCAATATCTCACATACTATAATCGGTTTTCTTGGCTCAAATTTCATACTTGTGACATAATCTCTCTTCATTATCTATTATAATAATCTAATTATATATCTAATCCAATGATTATTTTAAGATTAATTCCACCATATATTTTATGGAAATCATGTGTTACACCAATATGTCCTTCCTTGATGATTTTAATGACTTAATAAAATGCATTTCTCTTAAGTATAATTCTCATTACTTATTCATTGATGTTAATTTTTATTCATACCACCAATTTTATCCTTTACCAAGTATAAAATCCAATAAATTGATCTAAAAATGGACTTTTACTTAACATTATTCATTTCAAAACATATATTTCCCTATTTTATAATTATATGAGTTTTAAACATGGTTATTTTAAAATGATAAAAATAATTTTCCATATCTTCAAAATATGTTTTTTAACATAAAATCCACATTTCATTTTGATAAAATTAAGTTATTTGTATTCGTTTTTATAGATTGTTTTAAAATTAAAATATTTCAATGTTTTTTCACATACCTTTTTTCAAATCATTAAATATTATTTTCTACATTGTTGAAGATTCATTTTAAATCTAAATGTTTTTAATGTATTTTCATTTTTAATTTTTAAAAAATTTATTTAATTTAAATGATATATTATTTGGGGATCCTTATAAATATATATTAATAATCATAATCCTTCCCTTTTAAATTTTTTTTTATAATGTAATTTCCACTTCATATTTTATAATAGTAATAAAAATGTTTTTATGATAGCATTTGTATTTTCACATAATCATTTCATCCATTTTTTATCATCCATGAAGTGATAAATTATCATTCTATATATTTTATTATGTTGTAGATACTTTTTGAAAATGATAATAATACATCCTATAATTTACTATGTTTATATTAAGTGATAAGATTATAAAATCCATTCTTTTTCCATGGGTATTATTGTTACTATGATGATTGAATTTAGATGACACATATAACCATGGTTCATGATGGGTGGTTTCCTATATCTCTTTCTAATGTTTTGGTGTAAGATTTTAAATCGTTTTATAGTCATGTATGGGCACAATGAGTTTTTTCACATATATGTGGGAATGATTAGTTTGGTCACATTTTCAGGAATTAATATAATTAGATATTTCACATATGCATGGGTATAATGGGATCATGAAAATAAGTTTATTGATTCTTATGTTTGGGAAATATTTTCTTGTATATGTAGTTATGATTCACATTCTAGTTTTTTATCCACTAATGTTTGACAAATTGGTTATTTATCACATTTTAAAAAGATATCAATATGTAATACTCACCAAAATATAAAATGTTTCCATTATTACATCATTTCAGGTATTCAAAACATTGATGAAATTTTAAAATATTAACCAATAATTGAGATATGTTTTCATACATGTCATGTATTTTAAACATCCTTAAGAGTAATTTTATGAACTTATATTACTATAAAATGTCTTAATATTTTTATCTATGTTATTTTGTTTTTTTTAATTTTTACATCTTCTGAATTTTTTTACTTCTTATTTAGATATTGTTTACACATATATAGCATTTGATCTCACCCCTCTATTATGTTTCCAATACTAAGGTCCGGAAAATGACTATATCATGTTAAATGTCAAGAAAATGGTCTAGAATATAATGATAATGTAGAAATGTTTCTAGTTGAAATAAAATAATATTTTCATTATAGATAATCTCAATGAATATAAACCTTTCCAAAATGGGTTTATAAGACATCATACTGTATTTATTATATAAACCATGATATTACAATACAATTTATTTCATTTTATGCTTGAGTATCTGAAAAATGACATGAATTATATTATATTGGAATATAAACCTCATGAGATATTAAATAAATCTCTACATTACATTCTTATAAAAAATTTAACAGGGAGAGAGATAATAAATTTTTTATCTTCTTCATGATATACCATTCATTGTAAGGACATGATCATCATATCTATGAAAATATACATCATACATTTGAATTTTACAATCATTATATTATCATGGAGTGATAGAATGAATTGAATCCAATAAATGAACATGGTGTATCTCATAAAATACCCCACAACATCATATTATCTCTCATTGAAAAGTTTTTATCTCCTAAAATAAATTTTTATAACATATCCATTCACAGTGTGATCAACTACTTCAAATTTAGTAACCATTATATCTTGGAAACATCTTATAATACAATATTCCACATTATAGTCCTAAAATTTGTAGTATATAGATCTAATTTCCCATCAATGTTATACCCTTAATATAGCACTAGGTAAATCATATATCAACATAAGCCGCTATAGTATGGGGTGATTTTACAGATAATTACTCCTATACATTATGATATGTTGTGTCAGATATGGCATGAATCATTTGACATATAAGTTAGTTTTTAGAGATCCCCCTTCTATGGATATAGAATTTCAAGTGAAAAAACTATTAGGTGAATCAAGAAATTTATAAAACCAAATTTACAAGGAAGAGGATTCATGGAAGGAATATTTAAATCAATTACTTATGTGTTACTTTTATTAATTAATTATAAATTTACAACAATCCTTTGTCAAAAATTCATTTATCTAGCCACCATGTGATATTATTGAATAAGGATTCTTAGAAACATGTTTATCCCATGTTTCAGCCTTACAAAATTACCAAATATTTGTTTTAAATCACTTCAACTTCTCCATAAATCTCACTTACATGTATTATATCATGAAAAATCTTCTCTATTACATCTTCCAAAACATATTTCATTAAATAAATATATCATGTCACCACCATAATTAAATATTATTTTACATGAGAAAAAAATCCCTAATCATTTTAATAGACACATAATCCTAACATTGATTTTGGATTATTAAAAATAATAACATGTTAATAGAAAATAATTTTTTAAAAATTAAAATGAAATATATCTTTATATCTACATTAAAAAAATCTAAATTAATCATGAACATATAATTCCACCATGAATTTATGATTCCTTTCAAAAAATCCATTTTGATCATTCAATTAATTATTAGTATACCAGAAACATTGATCTACATCAGCAGAAATTTCTTTTTCTAATCAATATGTGTAAATTTTACTAGGGTTATACACATTTTCATGTACATTCATCCAAAAAATAGGTGTTAAAAGATTCTCAAAAACCATCTAAATGAAGAAAAAATTATCATTACCGACATGGGCTTCAATAAAATGATTATTTGACACTATAAAAGAGGTTAAGTAGGTAATAGATATTAAATATCATTAATATTAAAAAAACTTATAGACTCTATAGTCCATTTTCATATAATCAAAAGAATTATTATTGAAAAACTCTTCCAAAAATGAAATCACAAACAAATCCACGAATAATATCCTATGCTCAAAATTCCTGACTATATGAATAATGAAATACACTCCAATTTTTAGTTATTTAATTCCATAATTCCTATTAATATTTTAAATTTAGTTTACCATGTTATATAGGTGCCAAGGGGATGTTTTGGAGGTCGGTGAAAGATACTAGTGGTAGTATTCTGGGGGTTCCTTTTGACAGTAATGACTATGAATGGTGGTAACTTTTTTGGTAGAATATATAAGTATCTTATTTTGATTATCTATTCTAGTATATTTTGGTAAAAGAATACATATTATGATGGTTGAATTTATATGTAACAACTGAAAATAACTTATGGTAGTAATGGACTTAATATATTAGTAGCATCAGGTTGTAGCTTCTACAAGATGATTATTTTGGTAGTATCTGGTGATAAAAGCCCAAAGAAGTAGACATAGTATGGTGGTTACTTATAGATGTTGATTTAGGAAAAAGCATTTGGAAGTAGTTTTTAGAAATAGGTCCTTGTGGTAATATTTGTTTGTAGATTTAGGCAGTTCCATTTAGTGTTTTATTCAGGTAGTAGCAACAAAAAATATCAGTAGTGAATACAATATCACAGTTTGTCCAAAATTTCAAATTTTTCTTTTTTGAGTATTTTTTACATAAATTGGTTTTACTTTTCTAATTTTGTGAATCAAGATCCATTTTAATGGGGGATATTTATATCCTCACTTTTATAAATGTATATAGATTATAAGTGGATCCACCACATAGAATTTTATGATCTCCTCATTAATGGTCAATCAAAGTAATATATGAGATCTCATTTCGCAATGGTTTCAAATTATGAAATTATAAAATGAAGATCATTAATTTATTTATTCTATGTTACATTCACTTGATACATATGTTTCTATATCCTTTTACATTTTATTTTATAATCCATGTTGCTGGTATTAGTTCTAGTTATTCTTTAATTATTCTATCCATTTTATAAACCCCCTATTTTAGGGAAGCGAATCATCAAAATAATCCTTATTCTAAGCAGTATTTAATTAATTACATATTATTTTGTATCATGTGGGAGGGGTTTACTTTTTTATCTTTTGAAATAATGTTTCATTAGATTAATATAAGAGAATAAAATAGCTTAAAGAAATTAAATGTGGAAGGGTAAAAATTGGATGACTGAAATATTGTGATATTTTTATTGTAAATGTTTCATTCCTTTCATAAAATAAGATGTTCTTAGAGGCTTTTTTTACAGTTATGGTTTTTCAGAACAAATATTTCGATGATTGTTTGATATAACCCTTAATGATATTTTATTACCACTTTTATGTATTTAATGTAAATAATTGTCCTTGAAATTTCTATTTTTGTGAGAATAAATTTATAATTCAAGTTTAATTGATGAAAACTCCCTTGAAATTTATTAAAAAAATGATGATATGTTTCTTGTAATTTTTTGTGATGTGTTAATGTTTTATGAGTTGTATGGTCATGATGCGGTTTGATTGTGTAGAAAATTCAGTTGTAGTTCTGGATGTGTTAGTGGATATTCATAATTATTGGTCTTAGGATAATGGGTTATATGTTGTTTTGATGTTTTCTATAATTTTAGTTTCCTGTGTAGTCATAGATATAAGAACATTATTATGTTCATTTTGAAAGGGAGTTGATCGGTTTGGTTAATGGGATAGAAGGGGATAATTAATGACATGTAATGGTAAGAGAAACCAATTATTAATTTTTCTATTGAGAAATTATTTTAAAAAATAATAATAATCATCATCTGATATATTTTGAAAAGATGGTCTATTTTTGTGGAAATTATGTTGATGATATAAAACAAGTAAATGGGAAAATATATGAAGGAATATACATTGTATCTTGTATATTGTTGTGTAATTTTTGTGGATGTTGCTGTGTTGGTGAATTTGGTATTTTTTATTAGGCTTAGGTGATTTCATGAGTTGGATTATACTCTTGTTGTAAAAATATATGATGGGAATGTGTGTTAGTTTGTAAATATACCATATATAATCATTGTGATTTATATAATCTTGCCAAACAATATGGGAACCATGTGATGACACCAATATATGTCTAAGGTGGTAGTTTTCCCTAACATTCAAGTGATGACAATTGATGGATTAATATCTCTCTTTCCTATAACCTCATATTCGTATTGATTACATGCAAAAAATGAAGTGAAAAATGTAAAAATTACATTTTTGAGATGATATTATGGATTATGGTGGTGAAATTAATGTTATGAGAGGGACAGAAATTAATTTTTAACATATTTATGATACCATAATTTTCTCCTTATTATATTCCCAATGCATATTCAGGAGAGATATCAAGAGAGGACAAGGTGACTCTGTGATTGAAGAAATGTAATGAAATGGCTTGGGTTTCTATAGGTGTTATGTGATATGATTCATTATGTTGCGACTATGTTCTTTGGTAGTGTGGTGCATTTGTGATACGTAAGACGAGGGAGATCTAGGAATTACGTTGTTGTTTGTGAGAGATTTATCCCAATAGTAAAGTGATATGAAGTACCCTACCATCAGTCTTCATTTTATTATATCCTTATATTTGGATGCACTATCTAGTGATAATTCCTTTATGAGGACTCGATTGGTTAGATGACCTATATAGGGATTGTTTTTTCAGATATTTTCTCACTAGTATATTAGTATACTCTTTTCACATATTCATGAGATACATTTGATAACCAATTTTGTTTAATTGTATGATCACCCTATGTATTTAACTATTTTCTTAGGTTCTAGGAGGCCGACATGAAATGCGGTTGAAATTACATGATTTAATAAATATAATGTTACTAATTTAATTAATTAGTTTTTTTATACTTTTTTGATACCATTATGCATATAAATTTTACATACACATACATTGATAGATATTTTCAGTTTTCTTTTTAAATTATTTCTTTTTTTTAATTTATATATTATACTATCTTGGATTACCATTTACATTATAGAAGGTAATTCCTTCCATCATGAGTTTTTTATACCCTCAGTGCTTGTCTCTAACACATTCCCTACTGGAGGCAGAACTATGGGGCCATTATCTCTATTTATTCTTTTTCATTCCAAGATTCATTCCATTTCATGGAGGGGATCTTGATAGAGTCATATCCGAATAGATGGTTAAGATATATGATTGAGTATAGAGTTATTAATTATGAGGATTGTATACTCTATCAGGAAAAATACATCATTTGATCTTAGTGTATGACACTGGGATGTAAATACTAGTTAAGACATGTGAATTTAGGGAATATAGTAATTCGATGATATGAATATGAGGACATAAAACAACCATGTGAGGTATCACCACTTTATGGGTAGATATATTTTAAAGGAATAAGAATCAAAATTGACTTGTGTTCTTGTTTTAATTGGGTGATCTATGGGAAATAAAATGAATTAATTAAATTAGACATAACAAAATTCAATTTACATCCTAGAATATAGATTATTTTTTCCATTTTATTCTTGAAAAAATATTAATCACCTATGTCGGTTCTTGGAGTCGAGGTTCAGTAGAAAACCCAATAGTTCACTACATAGTTTATTTAGATGAGGAGTACTATCTTGGGTAGGGGACATTATATTCATTTTCAAACCAAAATTGGGGATGTACAAGGGAAACCTATCTAATTTATAGGTAGATTACTATTTAAAGGAGTTGGATATCACTTTTTGTTTTGATATGGTCTATGTTTGATAATTTATTCCCATTACTAATTAGTCATAATTAGGAAGTAACATTTTAGTTGTGGATGCTATTTTATGTAAGTGGAATGATGAAAATGTGTCGTGGTTAGACTTCTAGATGGAGTTCCACTCTATGTTTTTTCATTATACTTGAAGGAAGATAATTGGATAGAGATTATATCACTATAATATGGGATAATTGTATTGTGGGATAAAGGGATCTTGTTTAGTGATCAACTATGTTTCTCCTATAAATATTTTCACTATGTGGAGTCTCATGGTTTGTTCCAGGTGAAGGAAATCCATTATTATATCTACAATGTAGTTACACCATAATGTTTCTAAAAAAACTGGATGAAAAGAATAAGCTGGTAGTGATTAAGTGTATTCACTCATAAGGAATTTTACCATGGTATACAACTATAAGGGTTCTTATAAGGGTAGAGCTTCTAGAAGTATGTTTTAGTTTTTTGGGCCTTCTAGTTTTTGAATGTGAGGAGTCGGCCCATACAACATCATTTCCAACCATATGAGGCTAGTTGTTTCCATTCATTTACTAGGATATTTGTTTTATAGTACAATTTATATGGGATTTTATCGTTATATATAATTATACCCCATTGATCAATCAAAATAATTTTGGTGGGAGTTGTCATATACAGTGTCATCCTCAATAGTAGTTTTCAACATAGCCATTTTATTAGTTTAGAAAATTTGATTATTCTACATAGTGAAGGGAATAAGTTAATATACGTTCACTATATTATTTTCCCTAACTTATGTGACATCAACCCCAGTTGTTTGACGAGGTTTATGTCTATAGAAAGGTATATTTGCTACGTGTGGTTATTTTCAATCATTTTCAGCTATAGAACTATGGGATGTAGAGTTCTACAAAGGTACAACAAATTTACTTGTTACCATTGTTTATGATTTTAATTAATATATATAATTTTACTCAATTGTTTCACTCAATATATTATATTCTATATTTCTTGATTCACTGTGGATTCCAATTCACCTGGTGTTTTCTATACCAATTAGAAGCTACACCAAGTTGTTAGATTTGTATTAGAGGTGTAAACGTATTATTAGGGCCATATCAGTAATGCAGGGATAATTTATTGCATTAGATTAAAACAAATTACTTCATCCATAGAATCTAATTTTTTGTTATGTTTTTCCTTTCGTCAAATATATCCAAATGAGATTAGTGTTCTTGAATTTGAACGGTCAATATGTAGTTTTTTTTATTATCAATGTGTCCAATTGTGTAGTAGATATGTGGAAAACCTTTATTCCATGATGTACACTAATATTTAAAATCATTAGATTCTATTACTGATGAATCACCCAGGGTACACTAACTATTTCCCAATGTATTTATTTGGGATTCCATGAAGCTACACAATCGATGTGATATCGAGTTTGGGATTTACTTGTAGCCCAATCCTTCTTTGTTTTCAATGCATCCTAATCTTTTGGAACCCTATGAATTGAGGAAGATAATAATAAATATATATTGTATAATTATTATTGATTTTATGTGAAATAATGTGTCATTGTCTGGTTCTCTAGCATTATTTACCAAAAAATGTGGATGGTAGTATGATGTTTTGTATATTTTACATAAGTTAAATTATGTGACAATCAAGAATTATTATCATCTATCAACGTCTCCTTATGTTTTCATACAGTTATGTGGAGATATTGTTTTTCTCATATCAGTATGTTTTCATGACAACACTAGTTGAGGGTGAAGGAATTTGATCTCCAATAGAATCCTTTTAGAAGTCGGTGTTGTAATATCAATTTTTTATTTTTGTCATTCAGTGTCTTGAATTCAGAAGTGGTTCTAATGGAGCTGATGAACTCTATGTTCCATGAGTTACTAGAACAGATTATAGTCATCTTCGTTGAATACATCATGATCTACATGAAATTATAGGATATGCAGGATGAACAACTTATTTATTTTTCTGAATGTAATTCAACTCCTCTATATATATGGAATTTTATCAACGTTCAAAAACTAGACATGAGAGGTGTATTTTATTTAGTAGTTTGTGTCACCTAAGGTTGTGGATGCAGACTTGTTTAACGTAAATGAAGTTGTTTCATACGTATCACCAAATAATGGGATAGATGTTCATTGATTCTATGGTCTCATAGTATATTACTATAGCTTCTTGTGAGATTTATCATTGATTGTGACCACATTGATTTCTTTGACCAGGAATGGCCAAATATTTTTCATGAATTACCAGTGTCATCTAGTGTTGAACTGCCTAATATTGAAATTTGGTAGTTCTCTAGTGCTTTAGTTTATAGAGGAAGGTGTGATATTGGAGTTTTTAACGAGGTTTATCTTATTGGTCTAGGATGTGTGTGTATTTAGGTAAAAAGTGGTGATCAATAATGTTTCATATATTTCCCCCATGAGCACAATTATAGAACCCATGATCTGGTTCTAGTAGTGTTTTTGTTTGAACTGAAGTTATTGAAATGTTACTACATTTGAGAGAACATTACTGTCTTCACTCATAATCAATTCTTGAGGTATATTTTTTAATAGTGTGAAAAAAACATAATTAAATGATGGTGGGTGGTGAATCTTTAGTATTATAATTTTGAGATCTCATCCTCCTAGTGAAAGGTGAATGTCATGGTAAATTTTTTGTACTATACATCATGAAAGGATGTTGTTTATGTTTATAGATATTCTTAGATGGAAATATAGGAGTTATCATCTTTTTAACATGATGTGAGGGTGTTCAATAGAGAAGGATTCCTATATTATATAATTGTTTTATCACCTCTGATTTGGTAGCTGGAGAACTTTCATTGGTGAGACATAGAGGTGGATGGGAATTATGCTCATGTTTTCCATGGTGATGCTCTAGATTGATGTTCCTAGGATAATAAAAATTGATATTGTTTCAGGGGAGGTTTTTTCTACCTGTAGATATTTGTGAGGTATTCCTATATGATTTTGTAATCTCAACTTTAGTAGTACATCTAGTAGTGTCCCCTATTTATTATGGTCTGAAGATTATGGTTTTTGGCCTCAATTGAAATTAATAGTTGTGGAGTTTGTGGCTCGGTGTCTAGCTAGTCAGTTGGTAACGTTTGAATATTGATTTCCTAGTGTTTGGTTGTAACCCGTGGATATTATTGAGTGGAAATGGGATGAAATATAAATTGATTTCATCATCATATATCCATGATCTCAGGAAATACTATAATTTTAATTGTGGAATAATTGATGAAATATCCCAACTTCCTATAAATCAAGGAGTTGGATGCCATGAATTTTTTTAAAAATATGTATGATGAGGTGGTGGTGTCTTTTCTTGGAGTTTTGAGGTCCATTGTATTAGTATAGGACATTTGTTTTACATCGTGATTCAAGAGGGGATTACAACATGATTTTGGGATTCAGTTATGCCTCAACACTACTTTTCACACTTCGAAGGATGGGTTGGTAGAGAAGGTTATTGAGATGCTAGTTGATATGTTATAGGCATGTATCCTAGAAAATAGTTGATCCTAGAAAAAATAATTTAATTTGTACGATTTCTCCAACACAAATATCAATCAATAATCCACAATAAATTACCCATTTGAGTTTCCCAACATGAATTTATATCGTTGTCCATTTTGTTGGGCTGATGATGGGGAGTTATCAATTCTTGGTCCCAATATGGTGGACGTAATGATAGATAAAAAATAATTTGTTCATGACAGGATTAATTTAGAACATTATTGACATAGTCTTTATGTTTATCAAAAGAGTATTCCCTTGGAGTTTTAGTTTATATACCACATATTCATGAGATTCTTTCATCATCATGGGAAGTGGAGTTTATATTGGTGAGTTTTCTCTAACCCTTATTTATTGGTACATTCATGGTGGTTGGGAAAATTTGTGGGGTGGATAATTAGTTGGAACATCTTCCATTAAAAGATTAGATTAAATAATAATCCCAAATCTCTCAACTCTTCCAATATCATCATGATGAATTTCTTGTCATTAACAGGGGATAGATGGATATCGATGATGACGTGACACTTGTAGAGTGTTTGGTGGTGTTCTAGGATCGATGAGATATAGTTCTATGATCAAAAACTATTTTTTTGTTTTAATGTTATTGAGACATGGTAGGTAGGTGGAGGGTACATGGAATTGTTAGATGTAGATTCATGCCCAATACCATGATGTTTATTGACAATATCTTTTTTTCCTTTCTTTTAGTGAAGATGTGATGTTTATAAAATGTTGTTTTATATGAGATGGTTTGTTTCATTGATATTATGATGTTTGATTAAACTTAAATATATTAACAGAAGGAAAATGTTGTTTCCAAATCTAGAAATATTTTTCATTGACATTATTTAAACCATGGTAGAGAATTAGTCCCACCAAAAGAAGATAGTATTTTGACATTGAAGATGGTATTCCATAATTTGTGTATATGGGGATCTATTTTGTGTTGATTGTTTTTAGTTTTTATCATTGGTATATTTTCAGGTTGAATGGTTTATGAAATTTGTTATGTGGATGAGGGGAGTGTTATAAATGAAGTGCTTGGTTGGTGAAAGTGTTTTATTTATAACATGATTCATCAGTGGTATTTCATAAGTTTGTTATTTAGAAGACCATTTTCCTTCACTGATATATTGGTTTAGATTAATTCTCAATAAATATAATTGTATAATAGGTATATAATGGTATTCTATTGTCCCTATGAACATTTTTCTTTGGTTATCCCTGTCCTTGTTGGTGACAATGTTGGTTTTTAGAGGTTGATGGTAGCAATAGGTTGTAATGGATATGGTTTCTTCTGGCATTGGGAAATTTTTTCTGGCATTATATTCTCGAGATAGAATATAGAGGTAGATAATTGAAGTAACCTCTAGAGGTAATCTTTAGTGTTAAATTCTAATTTTATCAGTCATATTTTTGGGGTAGCTTCTCATGGTAGAATTTGGAGGTTTCGTCTAGTGGCACCAGACTTAGTTTGGGGAAAACATCTTGTTGTACCTTTCGGTGGTATTATCTGATAGTATCTTGTTATAGTATCAGATGATGGTAGAAGGTGGAGGTCACAGACTTATACTAGCATAAAAATAAGGCAGATGCTTATGGTGGTAGCTTATAGAAATATAACCTAATGGTACCATCTAAATGTAGCATCTAGTGGTAGCATATAGTTCCAACTTTTTGAAATATAATCATAAAAAACATCTATCAGTAGCATGTTCCATTTTTTTCCAAAATTTCATGGTTTTCTAATTTTTTAATTTTTATTTAAAATGGTTTTAAAATTTTCTTGATGGAATTAATGGAAGTTATAAGGGGGGAAATTTATATACCCCTTATGAAAAAACCATATCTTTTTAATGGCTCATCTATATTAAATATAATGATATTCAAAACAATGGTCAATAATATCATTTACATATTATAGATTCAAAATAGTATTATATTGGAAAAATAAAAATTAATGGTATTTTATTTCCTCATTCCAAATTAATTTCGCTACATATGGGTCTGTCTAAAACATTCCTATTAGGGAAGTATAACCTTGTTTTTATAGTTGGTTTCAATTCTTCCTATAGTCATTCCATATTTTTGAGACAATTATTGTTATAGGGAATTGAATCAGGTGAATATTAATTATTTTTGGTATGATTTAATTCATTTCTCATTCCATTATATCATGTAAGAGTGGATTACTCTTTTTTATCATTGGTATGATATTTTCATCATCCTAAAGAGATATAATGGAAGTGATAATTACAATCAATATGGTAAGGAGTTTCAAATCACCTTACATATGCTTTTTTGATAATATGTCATAAATCATAATCATTGGGGAATTTGTTTATATTTTTTATGAATGTTTCGAACCCTTGTTATTGTTCTTGTTTTATATTTGTAGAAATGAAATTTTCTAGCCCCTTATATCTGGATAATGTAGTGGTTTCCCTCGAAAAATATTGACTTTGTGATAATAACCAAAAAATTGAAGAGGAATTGATTAAAATCCCCTTGATTAATCTAAAACTAAAAATGTTATATTCTAGGGAATATTCAATTAAGTTTGAATATATGATTAATTTTGTAGTATTACATTAAAAAAATGGAATTATAAAGGTGTATGTGGTCGTGGATGTGATTGTGGATCGATGTCATTGTTAGCATTAATATGTTGGGATAGTTGTTGCTGTGATGTGTTTTGTTGTGTTATTTTCCCCAAGATTTTTAGATTAGAGTAAATTATAATTTAGAAGTTGAAATGGAATTGGATATTTTCATTACTGGTTTGGAAGGGGATAATGAATGATTAATACTATTGTACTTATTTATTGTTGGTTTATGTATAATGATAAACTTATGAAAAATAATAATAAAATTAATGGTAAAGATAATTTTGATAAAATTCATGGTTAATGTAGAAATATGGTTGATAATGAATATATGGAAAATGGGATAAAGATGAATAAATTATTAAATAATTCATTAGAATTGTTGGGTGTTTTTGTTCATGTAGAGGTGGTGTTGAATGTTATAGATTTTTTGAGTCTTGGGGCTATTTCGTGAGTTGGATGGTAGTGTTATTGTGAAGCAATAAGATGGGATTTTCTATGATTATATATGTACATTGTATATTTAATGTGACATATATAATTTCCCACCTACATAGAGTATAATGTTTTAACACCCATATATGAATATGGTGGTGCTTTTACCATCATCGTAGTCATCAGGATGGTTGGATGGCTACTCTCTCTTTTTCTCTCTCTCTCTCTCTCTTCCAAGCAATGATGACTTTCATGGGTTGTGATAGTCAGCAAACAAATGTACACTATAGAGGTCATGATATTACTTATCTTGGGGGTCATTCATGGTATTATGAGTAAATAATGTTGATGAACAAAATTATCACGATACCCTAATACACTATTTATGCCAAGGACCATGAGCCTTCAGGAGATACGTGGTGTGATGGACCAGTTGTCTCTTGGAGATATATGATGTGATAAGATAGACTAGGTGTGTGAAATCATGTTTTAATATGATGAATTTTTGTGTGATTATCTTATGTGGTGGCGAGGTGTATTTTTGATAAAGAAGACACAGAATCTCCAGGACATACAAAGCTGGGGTGAGAGAGAAGATACCAAAAGGGAATGTAGTGTAGGGTAGCTTATCAATGATTTGATCCATATTATATTATTATAGTTGAATTCATTATTGTTTGAAAATTTTATAGTGATTATGAGATATAGTAGTTGACCACATTATGTATTTTTGGGTTCCTGTTTTCTCAATGGCGAATTAGTGTGATCTTTTCTCACAAGCACGAGGAACATCAGTTACCCGACTGAGTACACTTCTCCCTCATCGTATGTATGTAATCTAATTTTAGT
The DNA here is from genome assembly GCA_963277665.1 of Viscum album. NCBI lineage: Eukaryota > Viridiplantae > Streptophyta > Magnoliopsida > Santalales > Viscaceae > Viscum > Viscum album. Next base: position 586,271,944 of record OY728158.1, on the reverse strand, counting down.
ATTCTAAGAGGAATACATAGATCATGCTTAACATTACTAGCACAATCCTTTGGAATTCTCTTACATCGCTACATTATATTTTATTTCTATATGATTTTTGATACTTTTATATGTATTTATTTTATTTACACATGAATTAGGGAATGAATTGGTTTCCATTCTATATTATTTCATAGAGTTTCTGGAATTATATTATCCCATATCCCAGTCATATTTTCATTATAGAGGTTGATTCCTAAAATTCATGATATTTATATACACTCAGTTTGTGTTTCCAAACAATGGCCTATAAGATGCATGAATTGGGGATCCTTATCTAGCATCATTCATATCTAATCCTAGATGGGTACCATGGGAGGGAGAGGTCAATAATTAAACACTCACTGTTAGAAACATTAATGAAATTAATTTAAAAATGTATTTTTTATTTATTGTGAATTTTTCAAAGGATTCTCTATTTAGAGTGTTGACACTAGTGGACAATGAAATTTATTTATAAACATTTCCACCAATCCTTGAGGTAATATACCACATATCACTCCTGAAAACAATGAATCCCCTTCAAAACGTGGTTTAATATCTTTATACATAATTATTCCAATTTATATCATGAAAAAATACCATGAGTAGGCTGTAAAGGATAAGATAGAATTGTTTGGTAGCTTCCCCATCATGGAAATTTCTTGATTTTATGGTAAATGTATAAAACAAAGGTGGGAAATAAATGTAATTAAAGGATTACTATATTTTCCTATTCATGGAATCTCTCTAATTACCTTTTTCCATATTCTATTATTATTCCTCGTCATAATATACATATATAAACAAAACATCCATATGAAAGTAAAAGGGAACATTAAATTAAGAAAATAATTTCAGGATAAGTGAGTAATCATCATTAAAACATAACTAAGATAATGTTAGATTAATTCAATTGAAAAAATATAGGATGCTTTTCAAAAATGTGTTTATTTATGAGGATTTATATTGACCATAATTTTTTTTCTAAAAGTGATAAAAGATTTCAATGAAGTTATATAGTCTATATTAGTGAATGGTTAATATGTTTATTCCTAAATTTAGATTGTTCTTCTAACCATCCCAAAATTATATTCCCCCATCACAGAGGTATCACGTTTCCCACTTTCGTTATGCCAATCCACCAGTGTTTAGTTTGTCTTGAGATATAATATTTAAATTCATGAAATAAAATAACATTCTTATCCCAATTATAATTCATTGTAATTATATTCACACTGTTGTTATAAATCCATTCAATAATTCTTTGTAATAAGGTCATTTTTATATTCTCATTCAATAATAGTAGAAACAACATCTAATCATATTTTACATCACACATTCAATTCTTCATTATTTTCCTCATTATTTATCATAGATCTATATATCAGAATCCTAAAATATTCACCAACTATATATATATATAACTATTCTTTTTTCACACCAATTAAATAATTTATAGCTTTTAAAAATGGACTTCCTATAATAAGGGTTTCATCCTTATATCTATATCAAATAAATGAATGTACATATAAAATAAAACATATTATCATTAAATAGAATAACCTTAACCAAATCATATGTAAACATCACCATTATGTATGGACTTTAGGCAATTAGTTTTATGGGGTTAATCTTCTCCTATCAAAATACCTTGAATTTTTGGTACAAAATTATGTTCAAACACACACATATATCCCAAAAAAACTTTTCACAATCATAAGAAAAAATATTAGGATAAATTAAAAACTACAATGATATTCTGGTCTTTGGAAAAATAGATGAATCTATGGATGATCATTCTCATCTGATCTATATTGTTCCTATGCCCTAAAATTTACAATTATATGAAACAATTTCATTCAAGAATTTAATATATGTGGAAATTTCTTATAGAACATTAAATAAAGGGGTTTAAATTTAAAATTTTTTATGATTTCTAAATATTTACACCTTTTACCTTCAATCATTCCTTTCACAAACCTATCTAAGAAATTTTGTGGTTATATGAAAGGGATAGTTCATCCCCCATCACATCTCTCTTAACCTTGTTTTCTTTTTTTATTATTTTTACCATGTATTCCTTTCCCTAATCTACTACAATATCTTATAAAATTAGTATATCATCAATGTTTGATTCCATTATTTTATACTTCTCATGGTGATAATATTAAATTTAACACATGATTATTCCTTTGTTTCTCCTTGTAGCATTCCAATTGGACTCTCCACAAATTTACTATTTATATTAATTGAATTTTTATATTCCATATAGAATCCATTAAATCATTAGAGAATGATTTCATCCCATTTATGTAATCAATAATCATCACCATAAAAGTCGAAAATGTCTTATATAAATAATTGATTTGGAATTTAAGACATGTTTCTTATTATTTTACCAATATAAATTGATTTTAGTACCCTAGAACAAGTTTTTCTAGCTACCACGGATGAAATTTATTTATATTTTTAGAATAAATAAAATTTATATCCCTAGTATACATTGAATGGGGATGTTTCATGTTAATAATTTCAACTATTTTCTTTATCCGGGGCTCTATTGGTGTATTATTTAATCAGTTGTTATCTACCATTTTAAATAAACTTTTATGTAATTCTTAGATACCTAATTGGAATATATCAATTTACATATCTTCAAATAAATGAGATCTCTCACAATGTACTTTCTTCATCAGTGACCATCTAATGGTTTCATCGAATATTGTTCTATTTCCCTAAGAGAGTCCCATGTGATTATTTTTTCAATTTCCACCACATCTCAATAACATGATTAGTACATATTCATGATAAATCATTAATCATTTCATATAAAATGGAACGTGTCCTATCAACTAATTTATTACTATATAGAATGTTGATGAAAATGTCTATATATTTAGTGGGAGTAATGAACTGTGTTAGGAAATCTCTATCAAAATCATCATGTATTATGATGGAACGTGGTTTTGAGATTTATATCCACCCATTGGCTGTATTTTACAAAATAATAAATTTTATACACAATTCAATGTTTTAAAAATAAATATTCATTTTGTTAATAAAAATCTTATATTAAATATCAAACTTACTTATGTATTTTTAGGGTTACATGTGGGTTCTATGAGTTTAAAAACATTGAATAATGGTTAAAATGATATTAGACATTCTATATAAGGGTAAATCAGGATTTATATGATTTTTATATGGGTAAACACCCACCATGATAAGGTATAGTCTGAATTCCATGAACTATGTATGGCTCTACTCTTTAAGAATAAAAGTGTACTTTTCTATGCGTATAGTACGAAATTGATCATAAGTGCTTCATATAGGTTATATTAATGTTGTGAAAATGGAGTTGCTACTACGTAAGAGTATGTTTGGAACACATAAGGGCAATGTTTCATAAGAGTAATGGTGGATCATATTATATACACTACATAAGGGCAACATACATGCATAAGGGTAAGTCTATACCATCACATGACGTCTATGTGATGTGTATGGGTAAAAAATGGTAGCCTTATATAGTGATATTTTTAGAGTAAAATAAATAAAAACCATTTTTTCATTTCTTCTTTCCCATCATGATCATGTAACCCTTTTTTAATAATTCAAAAATTAATAATAAATAATGTTATTAATTAAATGTTCATATTTAATGGTTTCATTTCTTTTTTGAGATGAATTAAACACCTAGCATTAAATATTCTCGTAATGAAAAATTTAGTGGTTTATTTAATTTTTGGTTCTTAGTTCTACAAACCAGAATGCCATTTGTTTTAATAAAAATATTAACTCCTTCTTCTGTATTTGTTTTTGGATATCTTCTGGAGTTTCAGAAGTATATATTTACTCTGTATATAATTGGAAACCTCCATAAAAAACAAGATATTCTTTTGATTCTTTATGTGTTACAAAACCCTCACACTCTCATCAATGTTTTGGGTTTTTTTTATTAAAAAACACCTAGTTGTGTTTTCCCTAATATAATTTCATAGTAAGATAAGTAAATTTAGTTGTTACATGATTTAAATAATGTGAAATTGTTTTATTAAAATGATTATTATCCTGATGTTATTAGTAAATGATAATGAGAAATTATAATTCATGTCCTGATTATTATATATAAGGATATTTATTTTATGAGGTGTGATAATTAAAAAATAAATAATACATAGTAAATATATTCCATGTATTAATTAATTAATTTTAAAACTATATAGAGGAGGGAAAATTCTTATCGCATCAGAATATTTATTTCATTTGGAATTAAATCATAGGAATCAGTCCTAGGAATACATAGAGGGTGTTTAATGTTGACTAATATTTTGATGTTATTTGGGTAAAAATTAATTAAAACCCTTCAATGTAAACGTAAATGACCTTGTGTTAGGTCTTCATGTGTACTCCAACATTCGGTTGTGATAAATGTTTATTCCCATGAATTCTGAGGTTCACCACTAGGGATAAGGACCATTAATTAAAACAATTTTCCTGAATAATTATAATTCGTAATTATATAATGAGTCCCAAGATATAACTAATTAATGTAATAAGTCCTAATATATTTTTTAAAATCTTCCAATGAAAACATTGGTCTGTTTTGAAGTTGAAAGTTGTCATCCATTTATAGTTTAGGCATGATCACATTTATGTTCCTTGAACTTCATGGGAACGTTGGTGAGAATTTTTATTCTAAATTAGACTTATATCCCATAAGACCAATATTTATTTTTGATTACATGGTTAGGTAATGTGACTATTGATTATATTTCATTTTATGTTAATATTGGTATATATTTTCAATGACGTGATAACAATATTGGCATAACATGATGACCATGACTGATTTTGATCCCATATGGGTTAATGTGTAACATGTTAGAACCATATATGATTCTCATTTCTAAAAGTATGTTCATATATTATTTATTCATGTTTTATGTTGATCCCATGCACATTTTCATTTATAATTTTACACAATATTATATATTATACTTACCTATATGTTCCACCATTATGTGTTCGGTTGGAACTAGAAAATGCATCTACAGGATGCACTGAATCCTTCAATACCAGGACTAGGTGTGTAGAAAATTCCACAATCATTTATTTGACTAGTTTTGGTTATTGAACAATGTTATAGATTATATATTTTGGTTATTTGAAGTCAAAATACTAGAAATGGAAAGTCCGGTTGATTTTGGGGAAATGTATTGATTTGTACAAAAGAATGGTTGTTCTGTGAAAGAAATGGAATCGTTCATGCTATAAAATAATACTATACTAGAACGATCACACAAAACCCTTTATGCACCCAATGCGATGTAATAGGGCCATCTTTAACCCCTACCACAAAATAATGGCTTATTCAAGTGACCAAAAGTTTTGAGATGTGCACACAAGATTGGAATCTACATGCAAGCCTCTTACGTGCCTCATAAGGTGTCAAACAAACTCTTCCGTGAAAAATACAATGTACATCACTGCATATATTTTTTCTCATAATGAGAAGAGTACCTCCTCCTCTAATCATAAGGCTCTGGAGGTTGGTCTCCACTCTATTGCATGTAAGACCGTATCATATATTCAAGCATAGATGAATTAAACCCTACATTTAGAGAACTTGTGTGATAATTCCCATGTGATTCAGCCTATATGAGATCCCATAGTGGTTTGATCCTCTCCTAATCTGTTTTCATCATAATTCATGAGCATGTAATATCTCCCCTTATGCATGACCAATGTTGCACACCATAGTGCCAAGCAACCCAATCTTACAAACAATAATGCCAAGCTGCCCAATCTTCTGTGAAACCCATGTTGATTGTATCCCATATTATGCATAACAATAATGCCAAGCTGCCCTTAACTAATGTAACTAACCCCAATAAAAATGAAGAGTCACACCATGAACTTTCTTGGTCGGGTCACCAACATTTTACCTTTCCCCCATATGTACACCCATAATCCACATCTATAAAACCATGATTCGATATACATATCTTCCCTCCATGAAGATCCTTGATTCTATATATTCCTCTTGGTCCATTTACCATGTCATGATTTATACTCATCTATAATTCCCCATGAACATTTATTCAATCCATTCTTTAAGAAACTCTTCAAAACCCCATCCACTTCTCCAATGCAAGGTTAAACCAAAAAGGGATTCTCTTTAATAAGACCCAAAAACATCCATTTCTTGGAATATTTTCTCTAACAGTCATGGCTACATGACTATAAACTATATTATATCTTATATGAAATATATAGGATGCCTCTTGCTCAAAATAAGAGATTCCTTATATACCCAGAATAAGATTCCAAGAGTCCTTACTACATGACATTAAACGGTAGCATTCCCTGTCATTAATGAGTGGGAATCTTTATGCATCGAACATAAGATGCCTCATTATGATAATAATATCAAACAACCACTATGGGCCTCCTATTAAGGTGTAACCCACAAATAATACTCCTCGACCAATCAACAAGATGAGATGCCCTCATTTCCCAACATGAGGAGGGCATAATGGGAACCCAATAGCATAATACACACCCCACTTGTCTATTCACATGATGTAATACTGAATAATTACCCTTTTAAATCTACATGGTATGTCCTCATGACTTTACATAAGGAGGATATCCTGGGAAGCCTCCACATGCAAGCCCCATCCATCACTGTTGCTTTGTAACCGCCCCTGGGAAACTTCCATGCATAAGCCCCATTCATCATTACATATCCTTAGTGGATCCTGTGAATCATCCACATGTAAGCCTCATACACCATATTCCCTCCAAAGTAGCACCCTGGTATCTTTCATGTGTAAGTCCCATTCCCCATTGATGCTTCTTAGTGGCACCTAGGCAGTTTCCTTGCATAATCCCCATAAACCATTGGTGCTATATAGTGTCTCTTGCAATGTACTAACGCACAATCCCCATTCACCATTACTTATCCATAAGGTAAAATGGGAATCTAGGCACATATAAGACCCAAATCACCCATTCAAAGTACATCAGTATGTTATCCATGTCTTCGATAATGGTTTATAGGATGCCTTGATGAGGCTCAACCCTTACCAATGGTATGCATTGGTGCCTCCTTCTAGGTGTGCTCCCTCCTATATCCACCTCCATAAGTTTCTAGAACAACATTCATGGCGTGACATCTTCCCTTTATGGGACACACCTCCCTATGTCCTCTCTCATATGGCCTTATAAACAGACTATTGAATAACTATGGTGCTCTATCATAGGGATGTTTCCTCATGATGTGACATCTTTTCTTTGTGGGACACATCCCCCACATATAATCCTTGGCATTGTATCCTGATTCATCCTCTATCACCCATAATCCACCCTTATTCACCCAGGCTGCCACAACCTGAGAAGATATTGACACTCATCCACATCCAATCTATAGGCCACTAATCATGAATAAGACACATGCCCCTTTCTCATCATAATCTATGCGGACATTGATCCCTATCATCAAAACCTGGTATGTAAGAAGCCTCTTTGAGGATCATCCTCATCATTAATCTATCCTAACCACTTCACATCAGTTCAACTTTAGCTCACATGACATTAAACAGCAAACCCCTTTCATTCCTCAAACAATGTTGTCTTGGATCCCAATCTTCTACATGGGGTACATATGACCCCACCCTAAGGTTCAAACCAGATCATTTGTAAACACTAGTTCTCCCTTATAGGGATGTACACTCCTGATATGACATCTTCCTTTTTTGGGGAGACATCTCTTGGATATTCCTACCTAGGGTGTCTTGATCTATCCATTTGGGCTGCTAACCATGCATAAGCCTCAACATGTTGAATGGTTATTTTCCTTTGTGTACACTGCAACCACATGTCTTGAGATGTTAACTTTGTGTAATCCACACACATCACAACCCCCCTTCAAATATTAACCCTCCTTAAATATATTGTTGACCATATGTAAGACAAATAATGTCTCGAGGTTTCTTTCCATTGTGTAGACAACAATTATATAACCCATCCTAAACTATGTGGACTTTGAATCCCTTCTACAGGGATACGTAGGAAGACTGCTAGATGATCAATCCCATCACACATGCCCCACCCCAGATATTCCTTCAATCATTTGTTTTTTTGGAAAGAGAATATCTATAACAAAGAGGTTTAACATCCTTCATGTCCCCATAAATGTGATCCATTCTCACATGCCACCTCCGCTGATGTCGCATCTCTCCAAAAAACTACATGTACTCTGATTCCAAGCCACGGGGATACATAGGAATCCCCCATGAGGTTCAATACCAAAACCAATGTCATCACCATATGAGTTCCATATCAATCGACATAAACATCATTAAACCCTCCATCATGCATATTAATTCCTCCCCAAGCTACCACATCCCAGTGGGATCACACTATTCATATGGGAATCTAACCATGTTTAATCACCACACAATATATATCCATTTAACCAAGACTGAATCTCTTATGATGGGAATCTAGTCATGCATAATACCCAAATCACTACTCATAACTACATGGGTTTTACATCACTATCTTCTATATAGGGAACATAGAAAGCCTCCCTAATGTTCAATAACAGCAAATGGTAAACATTGTTGTTCCAATTTTTGGGTTGCGACTCTCAAATCCACACTTAGTGGTGTTAAAATCATCCTTCACAGTGTGATACATTCCCTTTATGGTAAAAGACATATTAGATCAGTCCTCATTTGGAATTCTGATCCTCCCATATAGTAAACCTTATAGGTTCCCCCTCCAAGGGATGTGCCTATTTGATCAACATTTATATTTGTTTTGATCAGTCTGATCGGTCTCCATCAGAAATTCAATGCGCGTCATACCTCGTGTTAATCATGGGAAGCCAAGGAAAACCTCGAAGACATGCCTTAAGAATAGGATACCTCATGACCGATGTGGGATGACGTAGTTTTCCACACCCATATGATCCCTCCGATGAGGAAGAATACATTTGACTAAGGTTTGCGCAACTATAGTTTCCCTAACATGCATGATGTAACCATCTACTCTGAGCAAAGGTTTCTGCCCCATATAGATTGTAATGACCCGTGTTTGGAACTGGAGTAAAACCCGAAGCAATTTGAACTTTTCCTTTACTGAACCGATCATTTTGAAGACTGGGCTTCAGAACAAGGTTCTGAAGGTTGGAACCCTTCCTTTAAATATTTTTGGACATGAGAGAAGGCCAATTATGTTTCTCGGGTGGATCAAGAGGTTTCAGAAGTGACGAAACCAAATTTTAAAGAGATGCAGAGGGCGCACAGGTTGACCAAACTATGCAGCCCAAACTCTGCGGCCTTATTTAAAGAGGAAGTGGCTTGCTCACATACTGCGCATGGTTTCCCAAAACTTTCACCTAGCCCATGCGAAGGATCTATCTTAGGAAGAGGTTTCCACACAGTTTGCATATGGTTTGGAAAACCGTGCAGATCAAACCGTTCGGGCCGGTCGGTTTATAGAATTTGAATAAAAATTAAAATAAAAGAAAATAAAATAAAAATATTAAAACCTAATCTAATCTCTCCCTCACCCTCACTCAACCCACACGACACACAGAGTGGGACTCCCCTTGAGCTGCGCGCGACACCCCCCTCGGCCTCCTCTCAATCGAGCTTCTTCTTCCGATTTCTAACCGTTTCTTCATAGAATATCTATGGTAAGCACCTCTCCACCTCCTCCTCTCTCTTCCTGGCTTCTTTTCAGCCTATTCGTCACCCGGTGAGAATCGACCAAACACCCTAGGGTTTCGGGTGATCAGATTTTCAGTCTTCTTTTGGTTCTAGGTTATGCGGAATGTCTTTTGGGACTCCTTGGTGCGTGTTCCGACAAACGCCGCTGTAACACCCCGAGATTTTATGAAAAATATTCTTTTTAATTTTATTAATGTCTTGTGTTGTACGCTACACCAAAAGGAGCTTTCACAACACGCATCCTTGACTTTACTTGCATTACACACAATCGCAACCTTCCTCGATAGCGTGTGTAGTACGGAATACTGAGTTTCACAAAACAACGATATGCTATTAAAATATTATTTAAACTATCCATTATGAATAGTAATAACCACTTTTAAAATTTTAGAAATTTTAGCTCTCAAAATGGACTTCATTTTTGGATTCGGAGTATCAAATTTAGCCTAAGGTGAAATTTTGGTACTTTTCGGATAACTTCCATATTCTGATGAATAGTGAAAATTACTAAATTATAATTAAAAACAACTTTTTTAATAAAAATAATTAATAGTGATAAATTATTAATTTGAGTTGTTTTAAAGTATATTTAGAATATATTTTTACAATTTAATACAATGTTGGTCATTGGATGTAATTTCACATTTAAACCAGACATAAACAAGTGTCAATCTTTTGATAGATATTGTTTCTTAAAAACACGCTATTTGTTTTAACAAAGGGATTTAATTATAAAATTAATTAATGCAACTTATATGTTATGAATTTGGTAAAATAGACTTCATTTTTGAATTCGGAATATGAAATATAGATTAGGATGAAATTTTGGCATTGTTCTGAAAAACATCAATTTTTGATGAATAGTGAAACTACTAAGTGGTAGTTAAAAAAACTGAATTTTTCATAAAACTTAATTTTACCGCTTATGTGAATGGAATTTCAAAAAATCCAAGAGACACGGTTGATGTCAGTAAGTAAAATGTGGTTCAATGAGATGAAAATAATTTTTGGTGAACAGTAACTTTTTACTTTTATTTACCACGGTTAAAAGTAAATAGGGTAATTAAGGATAAAAATGATATTAATATTACCCTAACACATGTCCTAATATTATTGGACAAGCTTATATCGACCCAAAACAACCTTAAGTGTAAACTATTATCATTTAGGCCCACTTGGATTAGATTAGGACATTTATTATTATTTAATTCAAAGAAGAGTGAAAAGAGTTAAAATCAAAGTTTATTTACTAAACAATTTTTAATACAGGGTTATACATATGATAAATTCGATTGTAAATATTAATTATAAAGATAAAAAGATTTCCTACATAATGGTCTTTTATTTGTAATTTTTAGACATCAAATAATTTAATTTATTTATGACACAAAGATGATGCAGTAATTATCTTATTAATGAAATATTGACATAATTGATATTATAAATACCAAAATAAATGTAATTTAAGACTTTTTATGAATTCCACTAATTTTATAGGTTACTATGATATATTAGTGTTGATTTAATCAAGTTTTTTCGAACATATAATTCTGTTATGACTTTCACAAAAATCATATATCAAATAGTGTCAAAATTGACACAAAATAGTTTTTAAATCAAATATTATATTATTAATTTGTCTTTTATTCCTAAAAATCTAAGGTTCGGAAACATAACTTAGATAAGGATATATATATTAATAAGAAACAATTTGGGGTTCGTTTGGCATGTTATAGTAAGTGTATTAACCATATAGTGTAAGAAAACAAAAAGACACGGTCAAAGTTAAATTATTTAACTTAGAGTTAAATCTAATTGATAAGGTTAAAATAATAACCTAAACTTGTCTAAATCCTATTTTTTGATATTATTTCGACCCATCCCCACTTTAGATTCGAAATAAGACCCTTTGGAACCATTATAAACCGATTTTGTCTTTAATATAAAATAATATTTTGAGATATTCCTAAGGTACCCCTCTCCTCCCTTATAAAAGGGCACCTCCTCCCCCTCCTCCTCACACCAATTTGAGCACTCAAGCTCGGCCAACCCCTGACAAAATCCCTTCTCCACTTCCCTAGAATAATCCTAGAGGTCCTGGTCTTCTTCAAAGACCAATCATAGTTCCCTAAGTGAAGGATTCAAAGAGGCGTTTCAAAGAAGAGGTAATATCCATTACCGATCTTTTCAATTTCTTTCTTCTTCAACTTCTTCTTCTTTAGTTTTTTCATGATAAAGTAATAACATCAGTATTACTTAAATACTGATATGTTATTATAAATATTAAAAAACTCTAATTAACCTTCTATCCATCCTATGGAAAAAGGAAATCACCGCGCGTGCGTACGTACGGAATACCGTCTCCACGCCGTGGTGTAATCTATTTTCTGCCACCACATTAATTGGATGGGTATAATGGTTTAATGAGTAACTATATAAGATTATTATAAAGTTATATTGATACTGAAATAGTATACAAACACTTCAACACAATTCCACGACCATGGGAACGATATCATCGCTCATGCGTACGTACGGACTACCGTCTCCACGACGCGATGAGATTCATTCTCCATGTTAACCATTTAAGAATGATTATAAAGTATATATAATATGTACTAATGAAATATATGACATAATAATGATACTGGATTTATTTATATATTTATATGTATGTCATGTACTTAATTCCATTCAATTCAATAAGGAAACGAAAATAGCGTTCATGCGTACGTACGGACTACCATCTCCATGAACGGTGTATTTCTTTCCATTTAATGATTTTTTATATATATGTATATCCTGAATATATATATATATATAAATCATGTTTTATGTTCTGGAATTAAGTAATCATGATCAAAGTAATCATATGAATAATTACAAGTCAAAACACGGACGACAAATGAAACAATTTTACCCAAAACGCTCTTTAACATGGAATTTACAAAAGAACGGGTAATATAAAGTCATAAGTGAACCATATATGATATCATAACAATGAATATGATTCTGTAATAAGTAAATGATATTATTTAAATCATTATACATGAGGTTCGGACACTTACGAAGCAAATCGTACCTAAGGTAAGGGAAATATCACAATCTCATTTTTATCCGATATTGTTTATTCGTAAGTATTTACTGGGGTGTATTTTATCATCCACATCCATGTTTCATCAATATGTAATATTATTTCCATCCACCTACAATTTTTTAAATCCATTTTTACCCTTCGGTGAGTTTTTAGTAATATGTACGAAAGGAATATTTTGTCGTATGAGGTACTTTTTGACTTTTCCGATAAAAGTACGAAGAATGTTTTTTTAACTTATACGGCATGAATGGATTTTTAAAACATTATTTCCAAGATGATTCCTTTACTAGTTTTCAAGTTTATTTTTAATCAACTTCTTTTATTTTAATGTTGTATGACATGTTATGAAAGGAAAAATGTTTTTGAAGTAGAAAGGATATTTTCCTCAAGAATGGAGTTCACGTATTTTATCAAAATTATTTTCCATCTGAGATAATAAAAGGGTTCTGTTTTTTTCCATATTATTACATGGATTTGATTATGTTGTGATGGAAATATTTTTATGAATTCCTTTATCTTATATGAATTGTTTTATGATGTCATGTTGTTTAAGAATCCCATTTTTATTACATGGGTTATGCAATGATGTATGATTTATGATTTTGTTGCACACATAAGAATGGTATCATTATGAGATGGGTGAGACCTATATATCCCTCCAATGCATTGGTTAAAGATTTTATATCTCATGAGATAGACATGGCTGAAATGGTAGGTTATACCGGTTCAGTGAAACAGGACTGAAACGAGGGTTACTCGATTCAGAAAGGGACTTTGTCCACTAAGATAGTCTTGGAAATGAGTCTTGACTAACAAGAAATGATTCTCTATGATTATGTGTGAATGCCACAAAGTTTCATGTTTTAAGTTATGATTATTGTGATTACATTTCACTACCATGATTTACCCCATGTGACGAAATTATGATCTCTTTTGCAGGTTAAGATTTCCAAAAGTTATGTGCTTATGTATATGATGTGATTGATATTTATTTTGTTTACCCTTACTGAGCATTTGAGATCACCCTTTTATGTTTTCTTTTCCCCAGGATATAAATAAAGGATTTAGGTAAAAAAAGGAAGATCTTTATGGGAGATTTTGAAGATCTTTCACCACGATTAGAAGATTATATTCCGAGTTTCCAAAGACACTAAACTATTACGATCCTTGTGTGTGATTTTTTTTGTTATGTACTACGTATTCTACAAATGTAATGTAATGTCCATGTACGTCAGGCATAGGGTCTCTACAGTTGGTATCAGAGGAAAGGTTTAGTCAACCTTTGGAAACTAGGATGCGAAAACGTTAGTGAGATCCCAAGAGATATTTCTAAGGTATGTCTAGGGATGTCCCTAAGGTTAAGTATACGTATAGGTTATAGTACTAGAATTATACTAAATACCATAGAATTAAAACTAAGATGTTAGATATTGAAGGTACTCCCCCTTTATTATGTTGTTTTCCCTAGCATGATTTTTGCCTCTCACACTATTCTTTTTGGGTTTTAGACGATGGCTGGAACCCGAAGGAACCGTTTTGATCAATGTAATGGAAAATGCAATGATTGTCCTCCTAAACAAACAAATGTTATGGGAGATGGACTGAAAAATCTTATTGCTATACTTACACAAGCTATGAATCATTATGGACTTCCAAATGACCAGAGAAGGGAACAATATTCTATTGAGTCCTTCATGAGGCAACGTCCACCTTCTTTTAGTGGGTCTTCCGATCCACTTGTTGCTGAACAATGGATCGGTACTACTGAAAAGATATTTTCAGTTCTTCAATGTTCTGAACATGATAAAGTCATCTTAGCAGTATATCGTTTGGAAGGTGAAGCTGATCAATGGTGGAATCTTATCAAGAATACGAGGCCAAGAGATGAAATTGAGTCCATGGAATGGGACGAGTTCAAGAACTTATTTTTCAATAAGTACTTCCCTCGTATTCTTCGAACAAATATGGAGAAGGAGTTTATTGAACTAAAGCAAAAGGATGATGAATCTGTTGGTATATACGAAGCAAATTTTACAAGACTTGAAAGGTATGCATCTGGCATTATCATCCAACCTGAAAGTAAAGTTGATCAATTTTTCAGTGGCTTAAAACCAAGTCTTCGAAGGGCATTAGCTATAAGAGACTTCAGTAGCTATGAAGAAATTGTGAGTTGTGATATCAAGGTAGAAATGGAAGTTGGTGTTACATATTCATCTCATGGTTTTGACAAGAAACGAAAGATGGATTTCAAGGAGAAATCTCAGAATAATGGTGAAAAGAAGATGAATGTTTCCTTATGCACAAAGTGTGGAAAGAAGCATGGTGGAGATTGTCTTAAAGGGACTAGAAAATTTTTTAAGTGTGGAAAAGAAGGTCATCGAGCAACTGAGTGTCGAAGTAATGGAAAAAGGGATTCTAATGATGTGAATAAAGCAAACACTGCAGAGAACGCACCACCAACACTTCAATGCTTCAAGTGCAAGGAAATGGGGCATTATGCTAATAAATGCCCTAATCCGAGGGTTAGTGATGATCAACATGAGCAACCACTGAAGGCAAAGGACAAAGGGAAGTAACATGCGATCACTATTGGTGATGTTGAATATGACAACGATGTGGTGGAATGATTAAGTGTTTATGTAATGGGATTCCAAAATAATGTTGTATCATGGAGTATTGGAATATTTATGTATTGGTCTAATGTGGTATTCAAAGTGATTGAGATATTATGCGCATAATGAAGGGAAAACGAGAAAATGAAATGTTTAACAGTATTCATGAGCTCATGATTGATATAAGGACTATGTGATATCATGGTTTGAGTATATAGAATTTTGAGGATTTTGGTATGTGAAAAGTGTTAACTTTTAACTGCATTCAAGTTTTCACTATGGTTCAATGGGTATTCAAGAGAATATATTATTAAGGCCTTTGAATGTTTGGAATGTGACCAAAAAAACATATCTTATGATATATGGGGATCAACGATGGTGTTAAATCTCTGGTAATCGTTTTCACTATGTTATGAGAGTGGACTGCAGTATTATGGATAAGCCTAAATATTGGAATGGATTATGTTGGACATAAGTTAGTATTGTTTAAGGATATAAGTTTTCTCGCTATGGGATGTTATAGTAATATAGTTTTATAAAAAGTACAACCTGCAGGATGGGCGACAACCCATCGCGTCGGACAAGGATGTGGGAATCGAACCCACAACCGAAGTGCGACTGGCCTTTATCGCCTACCACTGACCTACAGGAAGTCCCTGTTTAGTAGAAACTAGTTTTATTATATTAATCAGTATGATATGTGAAGTATAAGTTCATTTTAGGAACCATATATGATTAATCTCACTATAGATCGACTTATGTATATAAATTTTGCTAACCTTTTGAGACAGATGGAATGACCCATCATTCTATCACATGATCTGCTAACACTTCACGAATAACAAATTCAACTTCATTTATTTAAGAGATGAAGTAGAAATTGTTCAAGGCACGAACAACAGTGAGATTGTACCAAAATAAAGTAAGTATTTATTCTAATTCAAACTCTTCAACTTTAGGGAAACGATCTTGAAAACCAAAAATGTTGTCCTAGTGCCCTTATATCCAATTAATCAGATGGTAACCTAGATCATCACAAATTTATGGCTTTGTGATTTCTGGCTTTTCCATAGCCATGTTCTCTACCACTCTCCATCAGAACATGATGGTTAGATTTCTCTTCCATATCCATATTTTTACCTATGTGGAAACCCAGTGATTAGTTTATTTGGGTAACCGTTATGTTTCATACTTTCGGTATTAAAGATTGGTTTTCGTATTCCTTTTTACAATGTGGGTTTCTATTAAAGAAACTTTCGAATAGTAAACCATTTATAACCCCGACGAATTTTGAGGGCGAAATTCATTTTAAGGGGGGTAGAATGTAACACCCCGAGATTTTATGAAAAATATTCTTTTCAATTTTATTAATGTCTTGTGTTGTACGCTACACCAAAAGAAGCTTGCACAACACGAATCCTTGACTTTCCTTGCATTACACGCAATCACAACCTTCCTCGATAGCGTGTGTAGTACGGAATACTGAGTTTCACAAAACAACGATATGCTATTAAAATTTTATTTAAACTATCCGTTATGAATAGTAATAACCACTTTTTAAATTTTAGAAAATTTAGCTCTCAAAATGGACTTCATTTTTGGATTCGGAGTATCGAATTTAGCCTAAGGTGAAATTTTGGTACTTTTCGGATAACTTCCATATTCTGATTAATAGTGAAAATAACTAAATTATAATTAAAAACAACTTTTTTAATCAAAATAATTAATAGTGATAAATTATTAATTTGAGTTGTTTTAAAGTATATTTAGAATATATTTTTACAATTTAATACAATGTTGGTCATTGGATGTAATTTCACATTTAAACCAGACATAAACAAGTGTCAATCTTTTGATAGATAGTGTTTCTTTAAAACACGCTATTTGTTTTAACAGCGGGATTTAATTATAAAATTAATTAATGCAACTTCTATGTTATGAATTTGGTAAAATAGACTTCATTTTTGAATTCAGAATATGAAATATAGCTTAGGATGAAATTTTGGCATTGTTCTAAAAAACATCAATTTTTGATGAATAGTGAAACTACTAAGTGGTAGTTAAAACACTGAATTTTTCATAAAACTAAATTTTACCGCTTATGTGAATGGAATTTCAAAAAATCCGAGAGACACGGTTGATGTCAGTATGTAAAATGTGGTTCAATGAGATGAAAATAATTTTTGGTGAATAGTAACTTTTTACTTTTATTTACCACGGTTAAAAGTAAATAGGGTAATTAAGGATAAAAATGATATTAATATTACCCTAACACATGTCCTAATACAATTGGACAAGTTTATCTCGACCAAAAACAACCTTAAGTGTAAACTATTATCATTTAGGCCCACTTGGATTAGATTAGGACATTTATTATTATTTAATTCAAAGAAGAGTGAAAAGAGTTAAAATCAAAGTTTATTTACTAAACCATTTTTAATATAGGGTTATACATAAGATAAATTCGATTGTAAATATTAATTAGAAATAAAAAAAGATTTTCTACATAATGGTATTTTATTTGTAATTTTTAGACATCAAATAATTTAATTTATTTATGACACAAAGATGATGCAGTAATTATCGTATTAATGAAATATTGACATAAGTGATATTATAAATACCAAAATAAATGTAATTTAAGACTTTTTATGAATTCCACTAATTTTCTAGGTTACTATGATATATTAGGGTTGATTTAATCAAGTTGTCTCGAAAATATAATTCTGTTATGACTTTCACAAAAATCATATATCAAATAGTGTCAAAATTGACACAAAATAGTTTTTAAATAAAATATTATATTATTAATTGTTCTTTTATTCCTAAAAATCTAAGGTTAGGCCAAATGACATAGAGTTAAAAGTTAAATTATTTAACTTAGAGTTAAATCTAATAGTGTATTAACCATATAGTGTAAGAAAACAAAAGGACACGGTAAAAGTTAAATTATTTAACTTAGAGTTAAATCTAATTGATAAGGTTAAAAAAATAACCTAAACTTGTCTAAATCCTATTGGTTGATATTATTTCGACCCATCCCCACTTTAGCTTCGAAATAAGACCCTTTGGAACCATTATAAACCGATTTTGACTTCAATATAAAATAATATTTTGAGATATTCCTAAGGTGCCCCTCTCCTCCCTTATAAAAGGGCACCTCCTCCCCCTCCTCCTCACACCAATTTGAGCACTCAATCTCGGCAAACCCCTGCCAAAATTCCTTCTCCACTTCCCTAGAATAATCTTAGAGGTCCTGGTCTTCTTCAAAGACCAATCTTAGTTCCCTAAGTGAAGGATTCAAAGATGCGTTTCAAAGAAGAGGTAATACCCATTACCGAACTTTTCAATTTCTTTCTTCTTCAACTTCTTCTTCTTTAGTTGTTTAATGATAAAGTAATAACATCAGTATTACTTACATACTGATATGTTATTATAAATATTAAACAACTCTAATTAACCTTCTATCCATCCTACGGAAAAAGGAAATCACCACGCGTGCGTACGTACGGAATACCGTCTCCACGCCGTGGTGTAATCTATTTTCTGCCACCACATTAATTGGATGGGTATAATGGTTTAATGAGTAACTATATATGATTATTATAAAGTGATATTGATACTGAAATAGTATACAAACACTTCAACACAATTCCACGACCATGGGAACGATATCATCGCTCGTGCGTACGTACGGACTACCGTCTCCACGACGCGATGAGATTCATTCTCCATGTTAACCATTTAAGAATGATTATAAAGTATATATAATATGTACTAATGAAATATATGACATAATAATGATACTGGATTTATTTATATATTTATATGTATGTCATGTACTTAATTCCATTCAATTCAATAAGGAAACGAAAACAGCGTTCATGCGTACGTAAGGACTACCGTCTCCATGAACGGTGTATTTCTTTCCATTTAATGATTTATTATATATATGTATATCCTGAATATATATATATATAAATCATGTTTTATGTTCTGGAATTAAGTAATCATTATCTAAGTAATCATATGAATAATTACAATTCAAAACACGGACGACAAATGAAACAATTTTACCCAAAACGCTCTTTAACATGGAATTTACAAAAGAACGGGTAATATAAAGTCATAAGTGAACCATATATGATATCATAACAATGAATATGATTCTGTAATAAGTAAATGACATTATTTAAATCATTATACAGGAGGTTCGGACACTTACGAAGCAAATCGATCCTAAGGTAAGGGAAATATCATAATCTCATTTTTATCCGAGATTGTTTATTCGTAAGTATTTAATGGGGTGTATTTTATCATCCACATCCATGTTTCTTCAATATGTAATATTATTTCCATCCACCTACAATTTTTTAAATCCATTTTTACCCTTTGGTGAGTTTTTAGTAATATGTATGAAAGGAATCTTTTGTCATACGAGGTACTTTTTGACTTTTCTGATAAAAGTACGAAGAATGTTTTTTTAACTTATACGGCATGAATGGATTTTTAAAACATTATTTCCAAGAAGATTCCTTTACAAGTTTTCAAGTTTATTTTTAATCAACTTCTTTTATTTTAATGTTGTATGACATGTTATGAAAGGAAAAATGTTTTTGAAGTAGAAAGGATATTTTCCTCAAGAATGGAGTTCAAGTATTTTATCAAAATTATTTTCCATCTGAGATAATAAAAGGGTTCTGTTTTTATCCCTATTATTACATGGATTTGATTATGTTGTGATGGAAATATTTTTATGAATTCCTTTATCTTATATGAATTGTTTTATGATGTCATGTTGTTTAAGAATCCCATTTTTATTACATGGGTTATGCAATGATGTATGATTTATGATTTTGTGGCACACATAAGAATGGTATAATTATGAGATGGGTGAGACCTATATCTCCCTCCAATGCATTGGGTAAAGATTTTATATCTCATGAGATAGACATGGCTGAAATGGTAGGTTATACCGGTTCAGTGAAACAGGACTGAAACGAGGGTTACTCGATTCAGAAAGGGACTTTGCCCACTAAGATAGTCTTGGCAATGAGTCTTGACTAACAAGAAATGATTCTCTATGGTTATGTGTGAATGCCACAAAGTTTCATGTTTTAAGTTATGATTATTGTGATTACATTTCACTGCCATGATTTACCCCATGTTATGAAATTATGATCTCTTTTGCAGGTTATGATTTCCAAAAGTTATGTGCTTATGTATATGATGTGATTGATATTTCTTTTGTTTACCCTTACTGAGCATTTGAGCACACCCTTTTATGTTTTCTTTTTTCCAGGATATAAAGAAAGGTTTTAGGTAGAAAAAGGAAGATCTTTATGGGATATTTTGAAGATCCTTCACCACGATTAGAATATTATATTCCGAGTTTCCAAAGACACTAAACTATTACGATCCTTGTGTGTGTGTTTTTTTTGTTATGTACTAAGTATTCCGCAAATGTAATGTAATGTCCATGTACGTCAGGCATATGGTCTCTACAGCCGCCGAAGGAGAAGCGGTACGGGTGGTTTCGGATCATCGGCTTGGTTTTGGGGTAATCTTTTCACCTCTTCCTTTGTTTCTCACTTGTAGAATTTTGGGATTTTGATGTTAATGAGTTCCTGGAACTTTGCTTATAGTGCTTTCATGTTTTTGGCATGGTTTCGAGTCACCAAAGACTAGGCGACTCTCCTGCAACTCTTAGTTAGAAAGCACCAAGAGCCAGAGTGGATGGATGGATCCACCTTGAGGAAGTGTCCCTCTCCATTCCCTTTTAAATTAAAGTAAATGTATTAATTAGTTTAGTACTGCAATTCCTTAGTGTTTTAAATTATGCTATCTGGTTTTAATTAAACGCTGCCTGGAAAAGAGTGTGAAATGATGGATAAGATAAAAGGTTTTCTTTATCACTAAACTAAATATTTAATTATAAAACCCCTCAATCATAGGTGTGCTGTATACATGATAAAAATTAGTGATAGAATTTTTATGCTTGCCTGCTGTATTGTTGTGGTGCCTCTTTGATGCTTTGTATGTGAACATTCCTTGTTGAGAAAAATAGAATGATATGGATATGCTACTTGTGTTTTGGTAAATTTTCAATGTTAGGGAAATTGAGTAAGATGATAACCATAGTGGGATGACTTAAAACTACATGACATGTTTCTTTTAGAAGGTATCAAAGGGTTAAAGAATGATAAAATATCCTTTAAGATGAAATGGTCAAACTAGAAATGCATGGACTAGGGTTGTACGACCACGCCTTGGGGTAACGTAATGATCACAGCTTATGTTAGTAAAATGAATATGTTAATATCTTGTTTTAGATACCTAAAATGGGTTTCCTTAAATATGAACATGAATTTGTTCCCTTATGTGTATGTGATATGATTATTTGAATGCTTAGGAAGTATTTCCAAAAGAAGTATACTATAGACATGTTTGTATTGTGAGTGCATGATGAGGGAACCTAGTGACAGATATGTGGTTGGGTGGGAGGCAGTTATACCCCATTCCAGTGTGACATTACAAGCCTGGAAGGGAGGAATTATTACACCTTTCTTGTTGACTTCATTTGATGATTACATGTATGGAAGGGAGGCATTCTTATGCCATGCCAGCTGACTGTAGTTGATGATTACATGCTTTGAAGGGAGGCATTCTTACCCCTTCCAAGTTGACTTATGTTGATGACTACATGTCTGGATGGGAGGCATTTATACCCCATGCTCGTATTATGAATGTGATAGATGGGATGCAGTTATACCCCATACCGGTTGAGTGAATGTGATGGAAGGGATGCATTCTTACCCCTTGCCAGTTGACTCATATGGACGAGAGGTATTCTTACCTTGTGCTCACTAATCATGATTAATTGGTGGGAGGAAATATTTCCCCACGCCACCTATGATCTAAATGATTATATATATATATATATACGGTGACATGATCATGTTACTTTTCTGGCAACGAGCCGAAGCAGGTATAACTGTTAGGTGTCCCTTGGTATCCTAAACAGGTTTTCGTTACTTATGTAATTATGTTTTCTTATTTCTCAATACAAGATCACTGTTTAATTATTATACACTATATAGATTAGGTTAGACACCGGTGGTGCCGGTCTAATGAGATTTATATCTCACACACTACTCGGGTCACCATTGCACTAGGGTACCCGAGTAGACCTTCTTACTTGAAGGACCTAGGTTGTGTGCAGTGTTGTTTGAACTTGAGGTGTTAGGAGAAATGGAATAAGCGGGAGCATGGGATGATCAGGGGATCTCCGTCGGGATTTGCTGTCCTTTATTTTTTTATTTTTTGTAAAGCATGCTTTATTGATTCCTTCTTTCATAACTGTATCATCATCTGTACATGCATACATTGTAAACCGACGTTTTACACCTTTTATAAAATGGTTATTACATGTATTTTGCTTATGTCTTTTTATTGTTTACGGTTTCCACTATTGAATATTATATACTCTAGTAGTAGCATTGTGTTACTCTGATATGAGAGTATAGTCTCCCCACAATCACCTCTCGAGGCCCTCACTGCTAGTCGGCAGCCTCCGGAGTACGGGGAGATGCGCTTGAGGCTATGTGACCCACCAGTCCGGCCACTAGTTCAATGGTAAGTCGGGTCGGGATGTTACAAAGTGATATCAAAGGTATTTATTTTCTTTTTACATACTGTTTTGGGTTGGTAGACATGAGATTAGGAAAGTTTCAGCTCTTATCTAATAGTCGTTCATGGGACTGATCACCCCATGTACGGGAAATGACCAAGTGGTCAGGGCTGGGAATTGTTGTTCATGTTTTTTGCTGTTACATTTGATATGATTTCAACTTGAGTGATTGTTGTATTTTCCGCTGCTATGATTTATGAATTTTATTGAAATTTACCCTTGTCCTAATATAGCAAGGAAACTTCATTTCATTCATCATTAAAGGCACATAGGTATTAGCATTCCATGCATAGTTCCATTCCATGTAGTTGCATTTTAGGTTTCTTGTTGATTCGAAATGTGTACCTTGATTTCATGCCATGCCTTCTATTTATTAGCATTCCTATTTAGATAACATGTTTTGGTGATAATATGACATGCATCCTTTCTTCCTTATGTTCCATGCTTCTTTGTTATAACATGCCCCAATGTTTTCTTCTTGTAGTGACATGGTTTATTTTATACATGTAATTGATGGCATGAGTAATATCTTTTGGTTGTGAATATGACGGGAGCTAGTTTTCAGTTGTATGGTGTATGGGTGCCCTATACCTGGTAAAAGGTAACCTATGTATTCGAACTACTATAAAAGGCTTCTAAGTAGAAAATGCTAAAGTATGTTGATTTTGATTAAAAATTGGAGCTAAATGCCAATTTATAATGTGTATGGGAACTTTATATGTTGGTAGATGGCCACCCATATACATGGGTGGTTCTGTGTGAGCATGTTCAATTCTAGGTTGGAATTTGGTTTTGATAAAAAGGGGAGTCAATTTTCAATCCATGAAGTGTATGGGCGCTTCAATAATTGGGAAATCGAAACCTGTATTAAATGTAAAGGCGAGCTGTATTGTGAAATGTTTAAATGGATAATGTTTCCAAATTTCGAAATTGAGAGGTTTTGGATAACTGTTTAATGTGCAACTGGACCCAACTAGGTCAGTTGAAAAGTGTTGTATGAGATAACTCGTTTGGGGTGTTTATTTTTTTAAAGTAATTGAGTAATTGGTTTGGGGTTTCATTTCAAAAAACTCAGGTTGAATAAGATGGGACCCTCATAGGTCTCCCTTTGTTTAAATGGTGTTGTTTTTCTTAGTTGAATGATAAAGACAGGATGTATGTGAATGTTTGATGTTCATAAAAGAAATTTTTTGTAAAATTTTCCTATTTTCATGATGCGTTTTTGATGTTTTAAAATTGTTAGTGTTTAAATAGGGTAAAATGTTAAGGTCTTGGTAGTGGAAACTGTGGTGGGGCATTGAAACCCAAGGGTAAGGGGTAGTTTTGAGTTTATCTTTGAAATGCCTAGGAATGAAACCGTAGGTGTTTCCTGTGGGCGTTGTTTCATTAGTAGTGTTTTGATGACTGTATTTTGATCGTATTCAATTTTTTTGGCGTGACCCGTTGTTAGGGTCGACATTTGATCTTCGTAAGGGGATAACCTGTGGTTGGTAGCACCCTTATCATTTTGATGCCTTTCTTGTACCATGGGTTTTCTGAAATGAGGTTTTGTTCTAGTGTCGCTGTCCCTTGTTGTACTCTTGTTTTTCTAATTACACACCTTTTCGGATGGGTGGTTGTTGGGTTTTGACTTTTGTTACGACTTTTGGTCATCTCCTTAGTAGAGTGGCCCGATGTTAATGAATTGTTTCACTCCAAAGTTCGACATGAATTTCGAATGACTCATGTGTTTTGACACTATGGTTGCCTTGTTTTGAATATTATTCATTTTTTCTTATGTCATTATGGTGGAGGAGCATCATGCGATCGTTTGTGGTGTTTTTGTATAGGCACGCTTGTGCTCATCTAGGTTATCTCTTTTCCCTTTAGTGACTAGGACACTCCAAAGGTTGGGAACATGTTGCGTCAAATCTGGTAAATGTGTCCTTTCACATGGAATGGATGCTTCTTGGAATTCCTTTGGAAATGAGTCGGTCGTGTCTAAATGAAAGTGAGACGTGCGAGTTTAAAATGTCTGTATGTGGCGGCATATGAAGCCGAGTTCCTTCCTTGAAGTCGACCAGTTGAGGTTTGACTGTTCTTACTTCCAGTAGTCTGGTATGATTAAATGTAATCTTTTCAAAACTCTTAGTGAATTCTGTTTAAGGACAAACATGTCCCCTATATTTTCCTCGTCCAAGATGCACTAAGAAAGTGTCAGCCTTATCCGCGTTAATGATTTCAAGCAGTTGGGATTGATAAGATGGTTGTCTTTTGGATTTGCACGTGAGACACGTGAATTATTGTTTTGTTTGATCTTGGAAACGTCCTCAGAATATGGGTGTAGGATTTTGTGAACGTGTTTATCCTAAATGTAAGGTGCCTTGGAGAAAGGCATTGTGGTTTTTTTTAAATAAATCAGCCGTTTGGTCCGGGCGTTCTTGTAAATAGTCAGGCGGAGATGGCTTGACTCGGGGTTCATGTTTAATGTCTACGGTCGGTGACATATTATTATTTGGCATGTTTCCAGGTAGAGGTGAGTGCGGTTTGTGTTGGATGGTGCCTAATATGAACAACTGGATCAACTTGGGCCTTGAGGTAGATGGGGAATCGACCGTTTGATCTATTTCAAATCACTCTAGGAGCGTCGTGGGAACACATGGGGTATGCTTTGAAAGTTAATTCCAATAGTGGTCTGAACCGTAGTTTGGAGTAGGTTTCGTAACATTAAAAATCAATGGTGGAAGTTACCTATGGTTGGATGCTTGGTGGGACAACGATGTGTTCATGTCTCTGGGTAGATGGTCTCAGGAAGAGCCGTCTTGGTGTTTCGTTTTGGAAACGAGCGTTGGTTCGAGTTTTTGTGGCTTAAGTGCCATAGGGTTTAATGGTTGATTAAGGTTTTGTTGGAAATTTATTAATACAACTTGATCGTTTGAACGAAGCTTCACGACTCCTTTAGGGCATGTGATGTGTACGTTTGTCCCGAAGGCTTCTCAGGGACAATATGTTCTAAAATGGTAAGGTTGTAATGACCTGCGTTTTGAACAAGACTAAAACTCAAAGGAATTTGAAATTTTCATTTACTAAACTTTTCTTTTTGAATACCGGGCTTTGTAACAAGGTTTCGATGGTTGGAACCCTTCCTTTAAATTTTTTTGGATGTGGGAAAAGCCCCGTTAAGTTTCTCAGGTGGCCCGAGAGGTTTCGAAAGTGCCATACCCAAGTTTGTAAAGAGCTGTAGAGGGCGCACGGTTGGCGCACGTGTTGACCAAACCATGAGGCCCAAACCATAGGGCCTTATTTAAAGAGGCAGTGGCTTTCACACGGGCTGTGCACAATTTCCCAAACTGTGCGACTAGCCCGTGTGAGGGATCTCTCTTAGGCAGAGGGTGCCACATGGTTTTCGCACGGTTTGGCAAACCGTGCGGATCAAACAATGTGGGTCTGCCTGTTTAAAGAATTTGATTAAAAATTAAAATAAAATAATATAAAATAAAAAGATTAAAACATAATCTAATCTCCTCCTCACCCTCACTCAACCCGCATGACACACAGGGAGGGGCTCCCCATGAGCCGCGCACGACACCCCCCTCAGTCTCCTCTCGATCGAGCTTCTTCCTCCGATTTCTGGTCGTTTCTCCGTCGAATATCAATGGTAAGAACCTCTCCACCTCCTCGTCTCTCTTCCAGAAATATTTTCAGCCTATTCATCACCCGGTGATAATCGGCCGAACCCCCTTCAGGTTAGGGTGATCAGATTTTTAGTCTTCTTTTGGTTCTAGGTCATGCAGAAGGTCCGTTGTGACTCCTTGGTGTGCATTTTGGCAACTACAGCCAATGCCGAAGCAGTTTGGGAGGTTTCAGACCATCAAAATGGTTTTAGGTTAATGTTTTTACCTCCTGCATTGTTTTTCACATGTCCTATTTGTGGATTTTGATGTTTATGGGTTCTTATCATGTTGTTTATAGTGATTTCTAGGTTTTGGCGTGGTTTCGAGTCGCCAAAGACTAGGCGACTCGCCTGTGACTCTTAGTTTGAAATAACCAAGATCCGGAGTGGATGGATGGATCCACCTTGAGGTAGGGTCCCTCTCCTTTCCCTTTTAAATTAATGTAAATGTATTATTTAGTTTAGTACTACAATGCCTTAGTGTTTTAAATTCTTCTATCTGGTTTTGATTAAATGCTTCATGGAAAAGAGTGTGAAATGCAAGATAAGATAAAAGGGTTTCTTGATCACTAAACTAACAATTTAATAATAAAACCCCTCAATCAGAGGTTCCCTATCTTCAAGATAAAATTTAGTGATAGAATTTTTATGCTTGCCTGCTGGATTGTTGTGGTGCCTCTTTGATGCTTTGTATGTGAATATGCCTTATTGAGACAAATAGAATGATATGGATATGATACTTGTGTTTGGGTCAATTTTCCATGTTAGGAAAATTGAGTAATATGATAACCATAGTGGAGTGACTTAAGAATATATGACATGTTTCCTTTAGAAGGTATCAAAGGGTTAAAGAATGATAAAATATCCTTCAAGATGAAATGGTCAAACTAGAAATTAATGGACTATGGTGGTACGACCTCACCTTGGGATATCGTAATGAGAAAGTATTATGTTAGTAAAATGAATATGGGAATATCTAGTTTTAGATACTTAAGATGGGTTGCCATAAGTATGAACGTGAATGTTTTCACTTATGTGAATGTGATATTATTCTATGAATGATTATGAGGTATTTCCATAAGAAGTATACTATAGACATGTTTGTATTGTGTGTGCAAGATGAGGGAACCTAGTGATAGATACATGGTTGGATGGGAGGCAGTTAGACCCCATGCCAGTGTGACATTACATACCCATAGGGGATGCATTGTTACCCCTTTCTAGTTGACTTCAGTTGATGATTACATGTCTGGAAGGGAGGCATTCTTACCCCTTGCCAATTGGCTTCAGTTGATGATTACTTGTTTGGAAGGGAGGCATTCTTACCCCTTTCCAGTTGACTTCTGTTGATGACTACATGTCTTGATGAGAGGTAGTTATACCGCATGGTAGTACTATGAATGTGACATATGTGAAGCAGTTAAACCCCATACTGGTTGAATTAATGTGATCAAAGGGAGTCATTCTTACCCCTTTCCAGTTGACTCTTAGGGACGAGAGGCATTCTTACCTCATGCTCGCTAATCACGATTAATGGGTGGGACGCATTCATACCCCATGCCACCTATAATCTAAATTATTATATATATATATATACAGTGAAAAGATAAGGTTATTTTACTAGTAATGAGATGATGTAGGTATAACGGTCAAGTGTCCCTTGGGAACCTAGAAGGGTGTTTTTTAATTATGTAATTCTGTTTACTTATTTCTCCATACCTACTCACTGTTTAATTATTATACTCTTTCTGGATTGGGTTAGACAACGATGGTGGTCACCTACTAATATTTATATCTCACACCCTACTCGGGCCGCCATTGCACTGGGGTACCCGAGTAGAACTTCTTCCTTGAAGGACCTAGGTTTTGTGCTAGTTGTTTGTAACCGAGGAGTTAGGAGCAATGGACCAAGCGGGAGCTTGGGATGCTCAGGGGATAGCTGTCGGGCTTTACTGTCATTTGTTTTTGAATTTTTTATAAAGCATTCTATATTGATTCATTTTTTTATAACTGTGTTGTCATCTGTACATGAATACATTGTAAACTGGTGTTAGCCGGCTTTTATAAAATGGTTATTACCTGTCTTTTGCTTCTACCTTTTCATTGTTTACGGTTTCCTCTATTGAATATTATTTACACTGATAGTACCTCTGGGTTACTCTGATATGAGGGTATAGTCTCTCCAGTATGACATCCCAAGACTGTCACTGCTAGTCGGCAGTCTCTAGAGTACATGGAGACGTGCTTGTGGCCTTGTGACCCACTGGTCCGGCCACTGGTTCGATGGTAAACAGGGTCGGGACATTATATAGACCCCATGTAATTTCCTAAAATAATTACTACAATTAACCTATGTCCCCAAAGACATGGTCTGGGAAAGTGATTTAAGAACCACGAAAAAAATATTAATGGGAGACCCGAAATAGGTGATGAATTCTGAGGATGGATCCATCGAGGGAAGAACCAACATCCCATAATCTGGTTTAAATTATGGAGAAAAAGTCGCTAAAGATGTGATGGATTTTACCCACCTTTGCAATGTGGGAACACTAGGGCACAAGCATCGCATCACAATCGATGAAGTGTGCACCAGCTGTAGAAAGCCTCAGAATGATGTTCTTTTGGGGTTATTATTATTTGAAACCAATGAAGGTGATGTGTCCTTGACATCCTCTAATCTAATTAAATTATCAAGGAGGTGAAATTAAAAGGATAGATTTTGTTTTCTTAGGATCAACATTTTTTACATGATGGTGTATATTGATGGTGAGAAATTTTCTTATGGTTACCCTAAATTCACATTTCAAGGGGTTATTCTTCAGATTATGTTGTCAGAGATTTCATAATATGGTCTCTCTGTCATCCATGTGATAAAAATTTTGTCATGATATTACTACTAAATCATCAAAAATGAATTAAAAAGCATTCCCAAGAATAGTTTGAAGATGTTGTTCATTGCACATTTGTACATGGAACCAGCTCTCATCAAGACAAAGGTCATTTACTGATAGAAAAATAACCCTGAAGGGTCTCTTAAGGTTGTGGATTCATCATCCTTTGGTGTAATCCATATTTGGTTATACCACAAGTATCTATCCATAATGGGTAGAGCATGGAATCTAGCTCTTGTATCAATCAAGATATCAATTATCAGAAACAATAATACATATTTGGTGCAAAGCATGTTGATATCACTAAAATACATGAAAAATAATATTTTAACATTTATTTTTCACCAAGAAAAAATTGGATATCCATTTTGGATATTGGACCAATCAAATGAGTTTGACTTTGTTGTGATTATCAGCCATATCCTCGATTTTGGAGGAGAGAGTCAGATTCATTTCTCTTACTACTTTCTTGTATCCCTGATGTTGTTCTAAAAATCCCAAATGTTGGGTGGATTATTCTGAGTCAAGGCATATAATTTCATTACAATTCCAAGCAATCACATCATAGTTTTATAAAAAATGGAATTATATACTTCATTCTCTTATAGAGTCATGGACTCAATAATCAAACTAGACCATGGATCTTAGGTTTACATAGATTTATTTCTACGATTCATCTATTGTGGTGGAGACGCCTTCCTCAAATGTTGGAGGGGCGTTCATGAGATCTTCCTCATCTTCCTCTCCCTCATGTCTTACTTCTTCTACCTCTTCCAAGATGTAATGTCTTGATGTAAGCTTTTCAGATCTCGAGGAGGAGTTAAAATTTGGGAATCAAAAATAGGAGGCAATCATTTCTGGACCAACTGATGATGAAGGGTCAATTGGATGATTTGAAGGGAATATGATAGGTCTAGAATTAGTTTCCCTATCTTTATCCAATCATGTGAGAGCTTCCTCTATACTGGATAAAGAGGACTAGATTTTTTAATGCTTGAGGGATGTAATGTATCTGTTTCAAACAATGATTTTATCATTTCATGGAGAGTAAATGAATTTTTATATGACTTAGGTTTCAATTTCAACAGCTGAAATTATGGAAGCCACAGAGAATGATCATAGGCTTGGGCCTACCATTTCAAATTGATTAATGGGTAACATGTAATATATACTGAGATGATTTAATGTGTTATCTAGGATATTCTCTATACCATTCAGGGAATTGATTCTTGTAACAGCATCTATCGTAAACCTTCTTGTCGAATTGTGATAAAACTCTACATCAATATAATACGATTCACAAGATTTGAATGGGACATTTTCACCATGAACTATCCAAATTTTAACCTTAATGAAACATTTTATACATTGATGGTATGATTAAGGAATGATTTCATGTTTATTTAGCCATGTTATTCCAAAATAAATCATTAAATATGTGTACTGCTAGACAACCTTGACCTCTGAATCAGACAGAAGATCTATAAATTGAGTTCTGAGTGTAATCTTCTTGAGTGGTCCGTATTCATTATTATTATATCCCTACAACATCAATATGGAGGGGGGAAATGGGATATATTAATATCCAATGGTTGATGTGTCCTGATCATAATTGGATTGACCATTAATCCATTTTCAATAAAGGCTCATCGAACAACAATTTCTTCAATTCTTTCTAATATGTGAAGGGGTCAGATGTTTCCTTGTGTAGAAGAATCCACATCTTAGTATGTGAATGTTATGTATGCATGGAGATTTTTTGGATCATTTTATATGTTATAAACCTCCACAGTAGCAACCTAGACTTCAAAATCATGAGTTCTTGGAAAAGACTCTATAAGTGCATCATGAAGATCCATCAACAGACATAGATCATTTAGAATTCATAAATTTTACAGTACCATGGAAATTTTATTTAAAACATTGTATTTATTATTTATAGGTTAGCATTTCCAATCATGGAGATTCTATTTTGAATATTCATTGGGATATGGTCTTCTTTATGTGGATGGACCATCCTTTAGGGTATGAAATGAATGTTCATCTGCACTTTGTGGATTAGGAAACCTAGGTCATCCCATTAATCGAGGAAGTGATGATGTAGCCTCTAATAGGGTCTCCAAGGTGGTTATGATAGAATATACCCTACCAGGTGTGGGGGAGTTCCCTTATTCCTACTGAGCCAACTGTAGGTATCTACCATGAATTTCAGCTACATAATTAGTCTGACCTTAGGCGTGGTTAAAATAGTGAATTCTAGCATGACCATGTCTTTCCTTATATTGTCGGCCTCGAAGACCCAGTCCTTCAGTTCCCCAATAATGTATATAGTAATTGGGTTCAAATAAGACTTGTAACTTGAGAAAATTTCTATTAAATGAATAAAATTTAATGAACCAATGATTAACACCAAATCTGATAAATATTCTTCATAATAGGTTAACTATTGATGTGTTGTTCAGCAAGGTAGTGCC
Source organism: Viscum album (assembly GCA_963277665.1). Taxonomy (NCBI): domain Eukaryota; kingdom Viridiplantae; phylum Streptophyta; class Magnoliopsida; order Santalales; family Viscaceae; genus Viscum; species Viscum album. The sequence goes on along the minus strand of OY728158.1, from coordinate 586,239,764 downwards.
TGTACTTTTTAGATTTCTGGCAGGAAATACATGAGGGTTAATGACTACTTTATCCTTCACACGATGTCAAATTATTTTTTTTCCCTCATTATTCTCTTAGTGATGAGTATTCATTGATGATTATTCTTTCAAATGACTATGTTTTTTATGAGGATGGATTTTCTATAGTAGAAGCTGAAAGAGGAATAGTCACCTATTTAAAATGTTTTATTGACTGACATGAGATCTGTTGATTGTTTTTATGACCACCAAATCATCTATCATCTACAAATTTTTTCTTTTAAATTTTTACCACTCACCTTCCTCCTATAGACCTTTAGCTATATAACATGTTACCTAGGAATTTTTTCTCGGATTCATATTCTAGGAGTCTAGGATATTTTTAGGAGAAATGTGAAATAAAACTATCATATGGGGTGAAAAAACATTATAGCGATGGTGATATATATTTTTAGGTCATCATATCATTAATTGTTAGGATTCCATGTCTTTCGCTACTGAACAAAGTTTTTTTCCAATGCTGAGATTATGTACCCTATGAACTGTTCATTTTTAAAAATATAGACTTCGTTTTTCAAATCCTCAAACTATCTCTAACACCAATATAGTTGTTCATATTTATGATATGGTCACTATTGTTGAATATTGGGAGGTTTATCTATTTTTAATATTGATGTAATTGATTTATGAGTGAGTACAACAACATGTTTAAGTATAAATTTAATAGACTATATTTTTCATATTATTTTTCTTGGTGCCGATGATATTACACAAGACATGGTTTTTGTCACTAAAATAGAATTCTACAGATGTTCCAAAATATATTCAAGGTCCCGAAACCATCCTTTGTATTTAACAGGTATCCATGGAGTGAATTTCTCATCTTAAGGGCTCTCCACATAGATGGGAAAAATTATTCATATAGGAGTGGTTGTTTTAATGAGTATGATAATCCTTTACACCATGAAATGAAATATAGGACACATTCATTGTCAATTTACTTGAAGTTTGTGAGATCAAATACTATTTTTTTCAATAATATTCAGGTGAAATGGAAGTGTAACATATGATATAGAACTTCCCATCTAGTGATATATCAGGACTGCAAACATGTGTACCATACAAAGGTTGTCCCCTATACTGATTACACAAGGAATTTGATTTTCAATACCACATACTATTTATGGGTACCCATCATATGATTATTGTGAGTTATGAAATGCGTGATGTACTCTTCCATATATCCCAATCCATTGATGATTTTAAATGTGGGATATCAAATGTTTTGAGAGGGAGGATTCATATTTACTCATTTGGGGAAAGACTTCTTTTTTTATACTATTGTGTTCCATTCTAACATTTCATACAATAAGTCCATTAAAGATTTTATTGTGTTAATAATAATACGGGGACCATCTAGAGGACCCAAGATGTGAACATGTGAAATATCTTGAGCCTGAATAGAAGAAAATAGTCGTAACACCACTGGTGGTGGAACTCCTAGAATTTTTAATGGGTAACTCATAGGTATTGTCCTGTAAGTATGTTCTTGGCCCTATCCTAGTTCCACCTATAATGGATGTAAACCATGATCTTCCTTATTTTGGCAACAAACCCACTTTTATAGATGTGACAACTAGAAGTGAATGTTGAGGATTTTCTGGTTAAGAATATCTTATTGGAAGACTACCATAGAGTAACCCAACATTGAGTCTTCATAACATATTCATCTTGTCCTCTTGCTAAGAAAATCATTCCTCTAATGAAAGGGATTGAATATCTCTAGGGGAAGGTGAGACGTACTATAACTTTTACCTTTTCCCATATTGACCACATTTCGATGTAGAGGGGTGTTATTAGATGAGATTCCTTCATTCTAAGAAAGCATCTGGTTTTGGGAACACCCACATCCTTCCATAATTTCGGTGTGCATACCCAAAACCTGATGCTTTCTCAGAATAAAGGAATCTCATCAAAGTTAAAACACATTATTTTAGAGGATCCATCTGCTTGAAGTGGATTATGAATCAATAAACATCATCAATTTGGTTCTAAAATCTTTTTATTATATTAACATGATGATGATACTCATTATAAGTTAAAACACTTCATTTTAGGTGATGAAAATTCTTACATATGTTGAAGAGGATATCATTCTTGCAATCTTTTTCCAACAACTACAGGATTTTTTGTTGAGTGGTGGAAAAGGACAAACTATTGATGGCGTTTCATCTTTATACATTTTCTTTCTCATGGTTATAAAATCCTCTTCAACTTTTTCTAAAGGATCTTATACTTGATTATGACAATTTTGGCATTTTCCAACTATTTTATCATAATCAGCATGATCGGTGGGGAGTTTTTTTTTCAATATAAGGTAAGTGGCCCAAGGGTGGTTTAAATAATGACTGTCACCTTGGAATGTCTTGTAGTTGAGAAAATTTTCAACTTCCAGTGACAAGGAATCATACATGACATTCATTGTGATTTCATGATCTTAAATATAATAGGGCTTTCTAATCATAACATTTTCAAATTGATAATTCTCTTTGCCGAGTTGAGTCAGTACTATGGGGAGAAATTTCACACAAAATTTCATCTTGGGGAGGATCATCATGATGGGTTATAGAAATGGCTAGATCATATTTCTCCTTGGTCTTCTAGCCACACATAGGTTTTCATTACTCTCATCAAGTGATGGACTATAAATAGGTACCATATTATTTTCATCAAGAACGAAATTATGAGGAAGTGCCTGAAAATGTCCTTTAAAATTCATTCTACTAATCCTGTAATTTTGTAATGAGAGGTTAGTATATTGAGCTACAAAAGATAAAATTTTAATGGCTTCAAGAATTTATAATTAAGAAGAACCAAATTATATATTATCTCATAATTCTACAACCTTGTTTGGGTAGACTTTTTCTTTGATGAGTTATTAAAAATAATTGGGGAAACTTATTGGGAGAAGTGGTTTTCCTTGTAAATTTTATGTGTGTTACTTGGAGTAGCCATCAGGATAGGCTGATTATCTCTAGTTGTAGTGTGTCCATATTCCCAATCAGGCTGACTATATTATTTTGGGGAGTTTTCCCCAGGGCCCTTATGGACTGGAACATAGGTGTGTATCTTCTCTGGGGTTATGTACTGATGAGCCACCGGACATGTGGGGAAATAGTTTTGGGTCTGTACCTCAGGTACTTCTGTTGTCACTGTTATGATATTCTGGAATGTTTCTACGATATGGGTATTCATTTTTTCCTTCCATTTCACCGTTATCATGATGATTAATGTGACTTCAACGACTAGAATGAGAATATGAATCCATTACATATATTTAGTATGTGAATGTTCTTGCTCTAATCCAATCTTTCTTGATTGTGGACACATACAATACTCGTGTCTGGTGGAAAACAGGTGAGTCTCCCCCTGCATGCCATCATATCATTCCAACCAAATTCTCTGGATGCTGCCAGACATGACTTCTGGAAGGCTTTATGGGTGTGGGATTGTGTATGTTCCTTCTTGTGGGTTTCCATCAAACTGGGTTGGAAATATTCATTGAATTCAAATAGATCAGTTTTATGGAAAACATGGTTATTTTAAGATGGTGTATGACCTTGATCACTATATTCCACTAGATTTGATCAATGTGATTGGTTGGGAGACTTCATATGAGTCTTCTTCCTGGAATAATAATGTCATATGGGTGTATGTTCCCCTCACTTTTGGTCACCAAACCGGGCTGGTGGGATTCTCAGGAAGTGGAAATGGTATGAACCTCCAACCTTTTGGAAATTTCTCATCCTTAATGGGCCATATTGAATGCCCAGGTCTAAGGGACCTATGGAGGACAACTAAAGGAAACACCCTCATCATTTTGGGGGTTCACTGCCATCCAGTGTTGGTGGTAGTGATTGTTGGATGGAGAAATTGGAAAGGACCTTGTGTCTTTGGGTCAAGGATATAGGTGTACTCTTGACCCCCCTCCTTCAAATACAGGAGGGTATGGTTATTGAATTCTAGGGATAAGATCCTGAAATAATTGAATATGGTTGTGTCTACTTCAGGACCACCAGTCATTATTGGCCTAATGACTAGGGGTGATTATAGATTTGGATGTCTTGTCTAGTGGCCTTGAGGTTCAAGATAAGACCATGTTTGATAGTACTCCAGATCCAATGAATTAGAGGCTCAACGTTGAAGAGGTTTAGTCCGGGAGGGAATATTTTGTAAATATGAGGATCCATTCTGAGTAGCAGTGAAAACATTAGTCAGTGAAACATAAGATAAGTCATTTGATCAAAAGGTTTTTTGGAAAAGAGTACCTGAATATATAACATTTAGGATAAATAAAACCATGTTAAATCATCAATGTTCTCGATAAACACATGAAAGATTTATTTCCTTCTATGTACCTCATTTAACAACTGATAGGGTCCAAAAAGAGGGGAAACACTATAATATTTGGTCCTTATTCTTGTCATGTTCAATATTTTTCTCCACCAGGATGTGTGTTCTGATTAAGAATCACTACATTGGAATAGTTTCCATTGCATTAATTCCGGGAAGTAGACACAAACAATTTTTTTGTATCAATAGTGTCATGTTGTCCTATGGAAATCACACTTTAGAATATTGACCCATGATGCTTAATAACTCATATCAGTTGAGAAGATGGGAAGTCGGTCTCACCACATCCTTTTGTGGGGAATTTATTTATACTCTGAGACTCTCTTATAGATTTAATATATTTTCATGAATCTTTACCAATTTAATAAATAAGTAATGTGATTCCCATAAAATTATAAATCAATTATAATTATGTATAGAATTCATACCCATCTATATGTATCCAAGGTTATTCGTCGATGGATAAATAAGTATGTATCTTAGGTTCTCAATCAATTTTATCCTCTAATATAATTATTAGAGATTTATTGGAAATTATGATGAGGATGCTGATGGTTTCAAGGCGCACAGTAGAGAATTATGGGGTTTATTGTCATCCTGGTAGAAGATAGTCATTATAAAGTTTATCGTTATCTATGGAGACAAATGTTGTTTTGATGTTGGGATCAAAACAATAGATGGGTGGCCTATGTGTCCTTATAAAAGGAATCAGAACAGACGTAGTTTAATTACACTTAATGGGATTCATCATATCTTTTAAGGTTATATGATATGGGAAAATCCATATAGTTTAGCATCACATGGAAAATAAATATATGTGGAAGGTACATAGACAATGTTTGATGTGGTACTTATGTTTTAGCATCCCAAAGAATCTATAAGGGATATGATTTTCCATGTTGAATTAGACCCTTATGAAAATGTTTTCTATAGAGAACATTTTTGATAGAGTTGTGTTATGTTTAAAACTTAGGGAGGCTTCCAACATGTCCCATTTGGATGGGAATCAAAGACCAAATAGTTTAGTAAGTCTCATAGGAGAGTATGGTCATTTGAGTGGAATAAATGGGGGCTTAGTTCGGAATAGGTTTCCACAATAATTGGGTATATGAGAGATGTCATAACTCATGAAGGTTTGGGGGATTAATTTATGGAAAAATCAAAAATATGATGACTATATTAACGGAATTTTGATTGGTGATTAATTATAAGGATGATGCCCCATGAGATCGGGCCCTAAGTGGCCTTCCTATATATCCTGGTTAAATAAGGAATCATATTTCTTGTAGTTCCAATATTCACATTGGTGAGTATGACTATTTGTGTTGATTATGTCAGGTCATACTCTTGAAGAGTATTCCCCAAAAAATTGGGGGTTTTGATCGGGTGTAAATTATGTGGATGATTTACCTTGATATTCGGTTGTAGTTAGGCATCCCACAAAAACTTCTAATGGTACGAATTAGAGTTCAATCATTCAACCCATTTAGAGATTAAACCTAGGAGGATGAACATTTAGCGGGGCATGATTTTTGATTTAATAAATGTGATGACATAGAGATCAAACCTCATGAAGTCTTTATATATATTGCAGTAATGGATGGAATCATAGTAATCAATGTTCATTACTTCAGGTGGATCATGCGGGTGATGCAATCATGAAAAACCTCTATGCCCATGTGAGTCATTCTTGGTGGGAGAAATAAGAGGTTTAGATAGACTCAGGAACCATACAATTTTCCTCCTTTACTGGTGGAAGATTCCAGGGCTACGAAACATCCCTCTCTTCCTTTAATATTGGATATGGGTCCAAGGTAGGGAACAAATGATGGACACAGTGGTAAGTAAGATAAGTTCTACAACATCCTACATGAAACGGTAAGGGATTACCTCATGACATGTTCCCAAAATTTGGTTCCATAGCCAGAATTGGATCTCATTCTACAAGAAATAGAAATGAATGTTTGATCCTTACCCTCCCTTCTACGAACTGGAGTCTCTGGATCTCAGATATGGTAAGCCACCAACATAGTCTTATCCCCAAAATATGATATTGGGAACCCCAAAACACATTCCTACGGGTAAGGGTACACAAGACTATTGAAATACAAATATATATACACCATGTGGATACTTACCCAATAGTAGGAAACTATGGGAAATCTATAACTATATAAATCAAAATCAAAATGGGAGACATGTTGATGTTCATTTCTCCAAGGGTTTGGAAATAAGGAAGTTTGGGTGGAGGTTTTTAACACGGTACCTTTTATACAAGTGTAGAAAATATGAAGAGGACATTTTATGAGTGGCTTTCAAGTAGGCTTCATTAAAGGATCGAATAGGATGAAAGGTGATCTGAACAAAGTAGGACTGCGCATGGGGTGAACAATGCAAGTAGGATAGGGCGAATTAGTAGCAACTTAGGTGATGAACAAAATAGATGATTACCCTTGTTCAAGACTCATATGAAGCCTTCAAGATTATTTAAAGGTATTCTGATAAGTGAATAGCACATGTTTCATTATGAGGAAAGGTGAATCACAAGTATTTTATTCAATCAGGTGGGTTGGGTCAATATATCATGAATATTTTATTAAATTTTAAGACTGAATGGACTGAAGTCTCATTATCCCCAATTAATTACCTCTCCTTAGGTATTGGGAAACTTTGTTAGAGGTTTCATAAGAATTGACCAATGCACTAGGGTGATTAGATATGCAATCAGCCTTTAAGTAAATTCTTCTATACAAATGAATACCCCAATGGGTCTATTTATAGTAATATATGGGACCTTGGGTGATGTTGTACGTTCATGCAAGTGGGACGAATTCAGGGGATTGCACACAGATTCTACATTGGGGTACTTTGGGAGAATTTATATTTTGGAATTATTGATTTTTCTAATTATTCATCTATATTCTCCTCCTATTTATAAGGATTTCCTATTTTCTCTATTTCATTTATGTGATGAAACATTGTGTCAACAACCATTATAGACTATTAATATTTTAAATAACATATGTAGTAAAATAGGTAAAATAATTAGATAATATTTATATATGTTCTAAAAGACTATAAATAGGGAGCATTAAAATTAATAACAGTGAATATGATTCATGTTTATGTTTTTAATTAAAAAACATTATTTTTCTTTAATAGATTTGGGATTTTTAGAATGAATTATATCTAATGTAAAGGTTTTAATTTAAAATTCCTATATTTGAGAACATTAATGTATTATAAAGATAATTTTTTAAATGGTTTATATGTTTCCTAATTAGGATATTATATCACTAAATTACCTTTATTAAGAGAATTATTACTTCAAATTAAATAAAAATCTATAACACTACAAAAAAATTTAATTTTAAAGAAATAATATTATTTATAGCCTACTTCAAATAGAACACTCTTCTAGAATTGATTTGTAGTAAACCATAGAAATATTATTATTTATATGTGACTGTAGGAATTCTATTCGTCGGATTAGATGAAATGAATATATCTACCACATTATGAATTATATCTATAATAGTCTTACTAAATATTTTTTAATTAATTCTTATGAAATAAGAACTCATTTTCTTTTAATGTAATTTTATGAAATTAAAATAATTAATCATAAAAGAAGTTATTTCCATTGTATATTATTAAAACAAATATTATAATATATTACAGAAACTAATAAAAATTTAAATTTATAAAATGATAAACACATATGAAATTTTCATATATTGATCAACTTATGAATAAATTTTCGGATTTTCTTTGAAATTATTTATTTTCTATTAATAATTAAAAAATAAAATTTTTAAAATATTGTAATTTATTATCTTGTATAAATTCATTTTAAAGTAAAAAAATATTTTGGATATATAAATAAGATTACACACAATTTATTTGATTTATAATAATCTATATAATTCAATTTCAATCTCTAATATTCATGATTTTGATATATGTGAATATTTATGCTTCAAAACACATTTTTTAGAAATCTATTTTTCATCATGTTTAACTTCATTATATTATGATTTACATGTACAAATTACAGATATGTAACATTTAAATATTTATACCATATTTAGAATATATAGGATAAAATTGTGTTAATATTATAACTTAATTTTTTTCTCATAATTAATATTTATTATTGTAAATAGTTTTCACCATGGTAAGAATAAAATGGGAATAATAGGTTAAAATATGGACATGTCTTGAAAATAAACCCAAATATTGAATTTATTTCATTTTATTTTTCTAAGCTAACTACATGTATCATAACAAAATACATATGGAATTAGGGTAAAATTTTACTTTTATAAGAACATATATATTCTTATAGTAATTTAAATTAAAAAAATTATTATTCATTATTTTATACAATTATATGATCAAAATTTGTTATGACGATGTATAAAGGAATATAAAAGTTTATTTTTTACATAATTTATTTATTACTATGATAGAAATGTATTTCATATATTTATTTATTGTAAAATTTTCTTATATTCTTATAGAAGGTTTTCATAGTTCTCGTGCAAGTAGAAGAAAAATCAATGGAATTAATTATAAAAAAAAATATCGTAGTAATATATTTTGTTGAATTGTGTTGTTAAATGAATTGAATGAGTAATTATAATGTATATGTCATTGTTAATGGGTTTTTTTATAAAGTACCATGTTTTGGGACCGTGCTAAAATAGGAATGTTTTTATACCTTTTCATTTACTGTAAGGTTCGATTTTAAAGGCATTATTTGCAAAGAAGTTATGTGAGTTTGGTTCTTTTAATGTGTTGATAATGGGATTAGGTAAAGGCTAGCTGAGTTTCCTAGATGGTTGGATGAGTTTCAGGAGAACCGTACCAAGATGTTACATTCACACGGATAGTCAAAACAATGTGGGTCAAAAATACATAATAAAGCAGGTGTCCGGTATTGGACAGATGGTCTGCACACTATCTACCAGACTCTGAAAGTCAAACCATACGGTCAGCCATGTTTTATGTTCCAGGTTAAATTAATTAATTTAAATTCAGAGGGGTACAGAATGAAATTAAATGATTTTTTTGGTTTTATTTTTATTAAGTTAATGCTGAGAGAATTTAATTGAATGACATTGAGATGAAGGTGTTATTTAATTAAATTGAGATGAAAAGAAATAAATTTATTTTAAATGATGTTGATCTGGAATAATTTGTTAATTTAGTTGATATGAGAGAAATTTAATTAAATGTATGATAAAATGGGAGTTGGGGGATTTCAAATAAATGAAATATAAAATGGTAAATTTTAAATGAGGTGTAATTGTGGGGTTATGGTTTCAACTAATTAAATTCAAGTAAAAGGGGAATTCAATTAATTAATGTGAAATGGAGGTTTTATCTATATAAATTCATGGATAAGAATAATTTAATTAGTTATTTCAAAATAGGGGATTACTATTTAATTAATTTTATGTTGATAGAATTTAACTAAAAAATGTTGATGAGTTGGATTTTTTAATTTAATTAAACTGTGATTAGAGAATTTAAAAACATGAATTTGAAAAAATTATTTTTTAAAATTTAGTTGGAACAAATTTAATTATATGATGATAAATGAGGTTTCATTTTTTTAACTAAATTATTTAGAGAGAAATTAATTAGACTATAATGAGATAGAAAATTTATTTAAATAAATTCTGATTCAGAAGAATTTAATTGAATGATGTGTAAAATGTGATTTATAGATTTTACCAATAAAGGGATTTATTAAATTATAATAAAAGGAATGTTTATAAATATAATGATTTTATTTAATTAAATTTTTATTGAAAATTTTAATTTAATGAGTTGAGATGGAGAATTTTATTTAAATAAATTAAGTTAAAAAAAATTACTTAAATGATGTGAAGTTGGGGTTTTATTTAATTAAAATTCATGATAATAATTAAATTAAATAATATTTAAATAGAGTGTCTTTGGTTTTATCAAATTAGCATTATATTAAATGATAATAATATTAATGGTTATTATTTTGAAAATTTTATTTAATTAAATTGTGGTTTTGGAATTTAATTATATGAGTTGAGCGGGTGAGTTTTATTTCATTAAATTTTATGAAATGGAATTAATTAAATGATGTTAAATTGTGGTTTGTTTAATTAAATTCATGGTTAAGAAAAATATATATTTTTTATGTTTAAAGGGAGTTTTAAAATAACTAAATTGAATGTTGAGAAACATTATATAAATATAATGTATTGTATAATTCATTTAATTAAATAATGTATATATAAAAGTTTGTAGTCTATTAAATTTGTATAGTATTAAAAGGTAATAAATATAATATAATGGTTAGTATTATTATTATTATATTAATTCTTATCTATTAAAATATAATTTCAATTTATTTAATGGATAAATAAAGAGGGAGGCGCACCTCTCCCTCCTCTTATAAAGGATGCAACACCCCCATGGTATAACACCCACGGGAGGCACACCAACAAACTATCTGGATGTAACACCCGAGACTTTTGTGTTATATAAATCATCAAAGGAATCTTTTTCTACACACCACTTTCTTGGCTTTCGTTACATGAAATCACGACCTTCCTCGATAGCTTGCATCGTACGCAATACCGAGTTTCACTAAACAACGATATGCTATTAAAATATTATTAAAACTGTCCGTTATAAATAGTAATAACCACTTTTTGAAATTTTATAAATATTATTTTTCAAAATGGACTTCATTTTTGGATTCGGAATATCGAAATTAGCCTAGGGTGAAATTTTGGTATTTTTCTGAAAACGTTCAATTTTTGATGAATAGTGGAACCACTAAGTGGTAGTTAAAAAACTAAATTTTTCATAAAACATAATTTTACCGCTTCTGTGAGTGGAATTTAGAAAATACGAGAGACACAGTTAATATCAAGGACTAAAATGTGGTTCAATGAGTTGAAAATAATTTTTGTTGAATTGTAACTTTTTACTTTTTTTTACCACGGTTAGAAGTAAATAGGGTAATTAATTGTAAAGATGATATTATTATTACCCTAACACATGTCCTAATTCTATTGGATAAGTTTAATTCGACCAAAAAAAACTTAGGAATAAAATATGACCATTTAGGCCCACATGGATTAGATTAGGACATTTATTATTAATTTATTTAAAGAAGGGTAAAAATAGTCAAAATCAAAGTTTAATAAGTAATTAATTTTTAATATGGGGTTATACATAAGATAAATTCGACTATAAATATTCATTAGAACTCTAAAAATATTTCCTACATAATGGTTTTTTATTTGTAATTTTTAGACATTAAATAATTTAATTTATTTATGACACAAAGATGATGTAGTAATTATCTTATTAATGAAATATTGACATAATTAATGTTATAAACACCAAAATAAATGTAATTTGAGACTTGTTATGAATTAAACTAATTTTATAGGTTAATATGACATGTTATTGTTGATTTAATTAACTTTTTGCGATCTAATAATTCTGTTATGAGTTTCAAAAAAATCAATTACTAAATAGTGTCAGAATTGACAGAAAATCGTTTTTTAAACAAATATTATATTATTAATTGTTATTTTATTCCTAAAAATCTATGGTTCGGTAAAATGACATATATAAGGTTATATATATTAATAATAAACAACTTGGGGTTCGTTTGGCTGATTATAGTAAGTTTATTAACCTTATAGTATAAGAACACAAGAAGACACAGTAAAATTAAACTTATTTACCTTCATTTTAAATCTAAATGATAAGGTTAAAATAGGAACGTAAACTTGTCTAAATTATATTTGATGAGAGGATTTCGACCCATACCCACCTTAGCTTCTAAATATATCAATTTGGAGCTATTTAAAACCGAACTTGACTTTATAATAAAATAATATTTTTAGTTTTCCAAAAGGTGCCCCTCTCCTCCCTTATAAAAGGGGACCTCCTCCCCCTCTACCTCACACCACTTTGAGCCTTCAAGCTCGGCCAACCCCTGCCAATTCCTCCACTACACTTCCCTATAGTCATCCTATAGGTCCTGGTCTTCTTCAAAGACCAATTTTAGTGCCCTAAAAGAAGGTCTCAAAGAAGCACTTCAAAGAAGAGGTAATGTCCATTACCGATTCATTCATATTTATTTCTTCTTCCACTTATTCTTCTTTAGTTGTTTCATTATGAAGTAATAACATAAGTATCACTCATATACTTATATGTTATTATAAGTATGAAACAACCCTATTTCACCATCTATCCATCCTATGGAAAAAGAAATCACCGCGTGTGCGTACGTACGGAATACCGTCTCCACACCGTGGTGTAATCTATTTTCCACCACCACCTTACTTGGATGGGAATAATGGTGTAAATAATGACTATATATGACTATTATAAAGAGATACTGATTCTGAAATAGTATACATACACTCTAATACAATTCAATGATCATAGGAACGATATCATCACTCGTGCGTACGTACGGAATACCGTCTCCACGATGTGATGCGACTCGTTCTACATGATCTTCATTTCATAATGATTATATAAATGAATTGAATTAATTAATATGATATATATTACACTAATACCATTATGGAAATGAGTTATCTATAACCTAAAGAGAAGAATAATAATTTATTCGACAAGACACGCATAAGAACAAAAAGTTATAAACACCCGAATAACAAGTAGCAATGCAATATTACTAATAATAAGCTAAGAATATGACCATATATGATATCATAAAAATAATTATGATTATGGAATAAGTCAATAACATTATTTAAATCATTATACAGGAGTTTTGGACACTTACGAAGCAATACGGACCTAAGGTAAGGGAAATATCACAATCTCATTTTTATCAGAGATTGTTTATATTTTGGTATTTACTAGGGTGTATTTTATCATCCACATCCATGTTTCCTCAATATTTAATATTATTTCCATCCACCTAAAATTGTTTAAATACATTTTTTACCCTTTGGTGAGTTTTTAGTAAAATACATGAAAGGAATCTTTTGTCGTTTTTGGTACGAGGTACTTTTTGACTTTTCCAACAAAAGTATGAGAAGAATGTTTTTTTAACTTATACGGAATGAATGGATTTTTAAAACATTATTTACAAGAAGATTACTTTACAAGTTTTCAAGTTTATTTTTAATCAACTTCTTTTAGTTTAAAGTTGTATGACATGTTAAGAAAGGAAAAATGTTTTTGAAGAAGAAAGGATATTTTCCTCAAGAATGGAGTTCAAGTGTTTTATCAAAATTATTTTCCATCTAAGATAATAATGGGTTATGTTTTTATCCCTATTATTACATTGATTTGATTATGTTGTGATGGAATTATATTTTTATGAATTCCTTTATCTTATATGAATTGTTTTATGATGTCACGATGTTTAAGATTCCCATTTTTATTACATGGGTTATTAAATGATGTATGATTTATGATTTTGTGGCACAAATAAGAATGGTATCATTATGAGATGGGTGGGACCTATATCTCCCTCCAATGCATTGGGTAAATATTTTATATCTCATGAGATAGACATGGCTGGAACGGTAGGTTATACCTGTTCAGTGAAACAGGACTGAAATGAGGGTGAATCGGTTCAGAAATGGACTTTGTCACTAAGATAGTCTTGGCAACGAGTCTTGACTAATAAGATATGATTCTCTATGATTATGTGTGTATGAAACAAAGTTTCATGTTTTATGTTATGATTATTTTGATCACATTTCACTTCCATGATTTATCCCATGTTATGAAATTATGATCTCTTTTCCAGGTTAAGATTTCCAAAAGTTATGTGCTTATGTATATAATGTGATTGATATTTCTTTTGTTTACCCTTACTGTGCATTTGAGCTCACCCTTTTGTATGTATTCTTTCCCCAAGTCAGGAAGAAGGTTATTAAGTAAGATATGCCAAAAGGGAATATAGATATGATGAAATAAATGCAAGACAGTGTAGATGCTTTATGAACTAGTTGTTTATGTTTACCAGTTTCTAAAGACACTATACCTACACCGTCCTTTCGTGGTTTTGTTATATGTTGTAATAAGTATGCTTCAATTTTGAAGTATTAACAATGTATGTAATGTATGGGTCGTTATAGTTGGTATCATAGGAAAGGTATAGTCAACCTTTGGAAACTTGGATGTGAGATCCTTAGTAAGAACCCTAAGGATAAGTCTAAGCATAGAACACAATCTTAGTGTTTTAGAAATATCCATGAATAACCTAGGATAAGACCTTAAGTGTGAAATTTTATTCTTTATTATGTGGTTTTCCTATTATAATTAGTGTTTCTCACACTATTCTTCTTGGTTTTAGTCAATGGCTGGAACCTGAAGGAACCGTGTTAATGCGGAATGTGACGAGCAATGCAATGATTGTCCCCATGAGCAACCAAACATTATGGGAGCTGGAATGAAAAATCTTGTAGCCATGCTCACACAACTTTCTCAAGCTATGAATCATGCAGGACTTCCAAACGAGCAAATGAAGGAGCAATATTCTGATGAATCCTTCATGAGGCAGCGCCCACCTTCATTCAGCGCGTTTACTGATCCATTAGTTGCTGAACAATGGATTAGTACTACTGAAAAGATACTTTCAGTTCTTCAATTATCTGAACATGATAAAGTCATCCTAGCAGTGTATCGTTTGGAAGGATATGCTGATCAATAGTGGAATATTATTAAGAATACAAGGCAAAGGGATGAAATTGAGTCCATGGAATGGGACGAGTTCAAGAACTTATTTTTCAATAAGTACTTCCCTCGTATTCTCCGAACAAAGATGGAGAAATATTTTCTTGAACTGAAGCAAAAGGATGATGAATCTGTTGGTACCTATGAAGCAAATTTTACAAGACTTTCAAGGTACGCTTCTGGTATTATTATCCAACCAGAGAGTAAGATCGATCGATTCGTTAGTGGCTTAAAACCAAGTCTTCGAAGGGCATTAGCCATAATGGACTTCAATAGCTACGAGGAAATCGTTCGATGAACTCTCAAAGTCGAGATGGAGATTGGAGTAACCCATCAATCATATGGGTTTGATAAGAAGAGGAAAATGGAAATCAAAGGAAAATCTAAAGAGCACACTGAAAAGAAGATGAGCTTTCCCTTATGCTCAAAGTGTGGAAAGAAACATGGAGGGAGTTGCCATAAAGGGACAAGTAAATGTTTCAAATGTAGAAAAGAAGGTGATCGGGCATTTCAATGCCGCGATGATGGGAATAAGATGTTTAATGATGCAAAGAAAGGAAGGGATACACAGAATGAACCTACTACACTTCAATGTATCAAGTGCAAGGAGAAGGGACATTATGCCAATGAATTCCCTAATCCAAGGGTTGATGATGATGGTCAACATCAACAAACTCTTAAGGCTAAAGGCAAAGGAAAGTCAAATGCATTTTCTATCAGCGATGTGGAGTACGATAACGATGTGGTGAAAGGTACACTTACCATCCACTCTAAAGTAGAAAATGTTTTATTTGATTCTGGATCCACCCACTCTATAATTTCTGAAGAAGTTTCTAAGGGTATCACTATATTACCTCAACAATTAGATGTTGAGTTAGTTGTGACAACACCTAATGGCACAACAGTCGCATCAAAAGTTTATAATTCTTCTCCGATCGAAGTTTGTGGGAAAGTGCTTCCTAAAAATCTTGTGATCCTTCCTATAGTGGAATTTGATGTGATTCTTGGCATGGATTGGATTTCATTATATAGATCTCATATCAATTGCCAAAGAAGGGAAGTAACATTTCATATTCCAGATCAATGTATGATCGTCTATCAATGCAAGGATGAACATAACCCTCCAGTGGAAATTTCTTCCATTTTATGGGTATTGATTCCACTAAATGAAGGTTATTTTTCTCAAATGGTTGGTGAGAAACTCACGATTAAAAATATGCCCATTGTATGGGAGTTTGATGATGTCTTTCCGGAGGAATTACCGGGTCTTCCACCGAATCGTGAAGTTGAGTTTTCAATAGAACTCGTACCGGGTGCTTTGCCTATTTCAAAGACACCTTATAGAATAGACCCAATTGAGTTGCAGGAATTGAAGAAGAAACTCCAAGAGAATCTGGATAAGGGATTCATACTCCCTAGTGCATCTCCTTAGGTAGCACCTGTTCTATTTGTTAAGAAGAAAGATGGATCAATGAGACTCTGTATTGATTATCAAGAACTTAACAAGATCACTATCAAGAACAAATATCCTCTCCCACGCATTGATGACTTATTTGACCGACTATGCGGAGCTCAATACTTTTCCAAGATTGATCTTCGTTCAGGGTATCATCAATTAAGGGTCAAAAGGGAGGATATTCCAAAGACGGCTTTCCATACAAGGTATGGACACTATGAATTTATAGTGATGCCATTTGGTCTTACTAATGCCCCCGATATCTTCATGGATTTGATGAATAGAGTCTTTAGAGACTATCTTGATCAATTTTTGGTAGTCTTTATGTACGATATTCTTTTCTATTCAAAGAGAAAGGAAGAACATGAAGATCACTTAAGAATTATATTGAAGACCCTGAGAAAGGAGAAGCTTTATGCCAAATTTATCAAGTGTGAATTTTGGCTTCAAAAATATTCATTTTTGGGTCACATAATCTCAAAAGAGGGGATATCTGTGGATCCAGCAAAAACAGAGATTATTGAATGATGGTCGAGACCAACAACAGTAACTGAGATCTGAAGTTTCCTTGGTTTGGCTGGATATTATCGACGTTTTGTGAAAGATTTTTCACGATTATCTAATCCACTCACCAAGTTGACTCGGAAAGGAGTTAAGTTTGTCTGGACGGAGGAATGTGAAGAGAATTTCAAGGAGTTGAAAAGAGGGTTATCCAGTGCACCTGTGCTCACACTGCCTTGTAGTGGAGAAAGGTTCGTGATCTATAGTGATGCATCCAAGACGGGATTGTGGTGTCTTCTTATGCAAAATGATATAGTGATAGCTTATGCCTCATGAAAATTGAAAATCCATGAGAAAAATTACCCAATACATGATTTGGAGTTAGTTGCGGTAATCTTTGCATTAAACATTTGGAGGCATTACCTTTATGGTGAAAGGTGTGATATTTATACTGATCATAAAAGTTTAAAGTATATTTTCACACAAAAGGAGTTGAATATGCGTCAAAGAAGATGGTTGGAGCTGATTAAGGATTACAACTGCTCAATCCATTACCACCCTGGGAAAGCAAACAAGGTGGCAGATGCATTAAGTCGACAGGACTATGCTAGTTTATCCATGATGATGATCACAAAAGATCCAATATTTATGGATTTATAAAGGATAGATCTTGGAATTATAATGGAAGGGGAAAAATCTAATCTTTCTCAAATGAATGTTAAACCATCTATACATGTGAAGATTAAAGAGGCACAGAAAGAAGATGTCGAGTTACAAAAGAAGGTGAGAAACGTTCCTGAATTCAACCTTGATTGTGATGTGATAATAATGTTCAGGAATCGGGTTTGTGTTTCTCCCATCCCCGAATTAAAGAAGGAGCTGCTGGATGAAGCTCATAGTTCTTCATTCTCTATTCATCCTGGAAGCATGAAGATGTATAGGGACATTAAAGAGTACTTCTAGTGGGATGTCATTAAAATAGATGTTGCTGAATTTGTCTCTTGATGCTTGGTTTGTCAACAAGTTAAAGTTGAGAGACAGATGTCTAAGGGGATGTTACAACCATTACCCATACCCGAATGGAAATGGGAAAAAATCACTATGGACTTTGTCACAGGACTTCCTAAAACATACAAATGCAATAATGCTATCTGGGTCATATTTGATAAAGTGTTCTTACGAATATCTCCCTGGAAGAGGGTTATGAGATTTGGAAAGAAGGGGAAGTTGAGCCCTAGATATATCAGTCCTTTCAAAATACTGGATCGTGTTTGGAAGGTAGCTTACCGATTGGCACTTCCACCGAATCTCACTCAAGTTCATGATGTGTTCCATGTATCTCTCCTAAGAAAGTACATACCTGATCCTTCACATGTACTCAGCTCAGAAGTTGTACCGCTAGAGCAAGATCTTTCTTATGAAGAACAGCTGATAGAGATTCTAGATCGTAGCGAAAAAGACCTACGAAACAAGACCACTCAATTGGTGAAAGTTTTATGGAGGAACCACCAATTAGAAGAAGCTACATGGGAGCTTGAGGATATGATGAGGGAGAGGTATCATCATCTGTTTGTTACAAAGTGACGAATTTCAAGGGAAAAATTCATTTTAAGGGGGGTAGAATGTAACACCCGAGATTTTTATGTTATATAAATCATCAAAGGAATCTTTTTCTACACAACACATTCTTGGCTTTCTTTACATGAAATCACGACCTTCCTCAATAGCTTGCGTCGTACGCAATACCGAGTTTCACTAAACAACGATATGCTATTAAAATAGTATTAAAATTGCCGTTATAAATAGTAATAACCACTTTTTGAAATTTTATAAATTTTATTTTTCAAAATGTACTTCATTTTTGTATTCGGAATATCAAAATTAGCCTAGGGTGAAATTTTGGTATTTTTTTGAAAACTTTCAATTTTTGATGAATAGTGAAACCACTAAGTGGTAGTTAAAAAACTAATTTTTTCATAAATCATAATTTTACCGCTTCTGTGAGTGGAATTTCGAAAATCCAAGACACAAAGTTAATATCAAGGACTAAAATGTGGTTCAATGAGATGAAAATAATTTTTGGAGAATAGTAACTTTTTACTTTTTTTACCACGGTTAAAAGTAAATAGGGTAATTAAGGGTAAAGATGATATTATTATTACCCTAACACATGTACTAATTCTACTGGATAAGTTTAATTGAACCGAAAACAAACTTAGGAATAAAATATGACCATTTAGGCCCACTTGGATTAGATTGGGACATTTATTATTAATTTATTTAAAGAAGGGTTAAATTAGTTAAAATCAATGTTTAATAAGTACATAATTTTTAATATGGGGTTATACATAAGATAAATTATACTATAAATATTCATTAGAAATCTAAAAATATTTCCTACATAATGGTATTTTATTTGTAATTTTTAGACATTAAATAATTTAATTTATTTATTACACAAAGATGATGCAGTAATTATCTTATTAATGAAATATTGACATAATTAATGTTATAAACACCAAAATAAATGTAATTTTAGACTTTTTATGAATTCCACTAATTAATATTACATGTTAGTATTGATTTAATTAAATTGGTTCGAACTAATAATTCTGTTATAATTTTCACAAAAATCAATTACTAAATAGTGTCAAAATTGACATAAAATAGTTTTTAAAACAAATATTATATTAGTAATTTTTATTTTATACCTAAAAATATAAGGTTCGGCCAAATCACTTATATCAGGTTATATATATTAATAATAAACAACTTGGGGTTCGTTTGGCTGCTTATAGTAAGTTTATTAACCTTATCGTATAAGAACACAAGAAGACACGGTAAAAGTAAACTTATTTAACTTAATGTTAAATCTAAATGATAAGGTTAAAATAGGAACCTAAACTTGTATAAATTCTATTGGATTAGAGGATTTAGACCCATCCCCACCTTAGCTTCAAAATATATCAATTTAGATCTATTTAAAACCTAACTTGACTTTATAATAAAATAATATTTTTAGTTTTCCCAAAGGTGCCCCTCTCCTCCCTTATAAAAGGGAACCTCCTCCCCCTCTTCCTCACACCACATTGAGCCTTCCAGCTCGGCCAAACCCTGCCAATTCCTCCTCTACACTTCCCTAGAGACATCCTAGATGTCCTGTTCTTCTTCAAAGACCAATTTACGTGCCCTAAAACAAGTTCTCAAAGAAGCACTTCAAAGAAGAGGTAATGTCCGTTACCGATTCTTTCATCTTTATTTCTTCTTCCACTGCTTCTTATTTAGTTGTTTAATTATGTATTAATAACATCAGTATCACTCATATACGGATATGTTATTATAAGTATTAAACAACCCTATTTCACCATCTATCCATCCTACGGAAAAAGAAATCACCGCACGTGCGTACGTACGTAATACCGTCTCCACGCCGTGGTGTAATCTATTTTCCACCACCACCTTACTTGGATGGGTATAATGGTGTAAAAAATTACTATATATGACTATTATAAAGTGATACTGATTCTGAAATAGTATACATACACTCCAATACAATTCCACGATCATAAGAACGATATCATCACTCGTGCGTACGCACGGAATACCGTCTCCACGATGTGATGCGACTCGTTCTACATGATCTTCATTTCATAATGATTATATAAATGAATTTAATGAATTAATATGATATATATTACACTAATATCATTCTGGAAATGTGGTATCCATAACCTAAAGAGAAGAATAAAAATTTATTCGACAAGACACGCATAAGAACAAAAAGTTATAAACACCCGAATAACAAGTAGAAATGAAATATTACTACTAAGAAGCTAAGAATATGACCATATATGATATCATAAAAATAATTATGATTCTGTAATAAGTCAATAAAATTATTTAAATAATTATACAGGAGGTTCAGACACTTACAAATCAAAATGGACCTAAGATATGGGAAATATCACAATCTCATTTTTATTCGAGATTGTTTATACTTTGGTATTTACTAGGGTGTATTTTATCATCCACATCCATGTTTCCTTAATATGTAATACTATTTCCATCCACCTACAATTGATTAAATCCATTTTTTACCCTTTTCTGAGTTTTTTTGTAAAATACATGAAAGGAATCTTTTGTCGTTTTTTGTACAAGGTACTTTTTGACTTTTCCGACAAAAGTACGAGAAGAATGTTTTTTTAACTTATACGGCATGAATGGACTTTTAAAACACTATTTCCAAGAAGCTTCCTTTACAAGTTTTCAAGTTTATTTTTAATCAACTTCTTTTAGTTTAAAGGTGTATGACATGTTAAGAAAGGAAAAAAAATTTTGAAGAAGAAAGGATATTTTCCTCAAGAATGGAGTTCAAGTGTTTTATCAAAATTATTTTCCATATAAGATAATAAAGGGTTCTGTTTTTATCCCTATTATTATATTTATTTGATTATGTTGTGATGGAATTATATTTTTATGAATTCCTTTATCTTATATGACTTGTTTTATGATGTCATGATGTTTAAGATTCCCATTTCTATTACATGGGTTATGAAATGATGTATGATTTATGATTTTGTGGAACACATAAGAATGGTATCATTATTAGATGGGTGGGACCTATATCTACCTCCAATGCATTGGGTAAAGAATTTATATCTCATGAGATAGACATGGCTGGAATGGTAGGTTATACCTGTTCAGTGAAACCGGACTGAAACGAGGGTGACTCAGTTCAGAAATGGACTTTGTCCACTAAGATAGTCTTGGCAATGAGTCTTGACTAATAAGATATGATTCTCTATGATTATGTGTGTATGGCACAACGTTTCATGTTTTATGTTATGATTATTGTGATCAAATTTCACTACAATGATTTATCCCATGTTATTAAATTATGATCTCTTTCGCAGGTTAAGATTTCCAAAAGTTATGTGCTTATGTATATGATGTGATTGATATTTCTTTTGTTTACCCTTACTGGGCATTTGAGCTCACCCTTTTGTATGTATTCTTTCCCCAGGTCAGGAAGAAAGTTATTAAGTAAGATATGCCAAAAGGGACTATAGATATGATGAAATAAATGGGAGACAGTGTAGGCGCTTTATGAACCAGTTGTTTATTTTTCCCAGTTTCTAAAGACACTATACCTACATGGTCCTTTTGTGGTTTTGTTATATATTGTAATAAGTATGCTTCAATTTGGAAGTATTAACAATGTATGTAAAGTATGGGTCGTTATACTGGATCCCTCTTCATGCGACTATCAACTCTCAGAGTCTTCCCATAAGTTGTTTGTATTTTCAGGGTAATTCCTTCTCTACATGTTTCGTTCTTGACATCAGTCATCCCAGATACCCTTCACCCGAGATCTGTTTATCTGAAACCCAAGGAACATGATTTATCCAAATTTCTTATTTATTTTGATCCTAGGTGTTGCAGGTGATGTCTTGATACCAATTGTGTTGTATTTTTAAAACTACATCCAAAGGAATTGATTTTTTGGATGATTTTTTTAATCCATATAATTTTCGAATAAAGATATAACATGATAATTGGTTTCAGACCATTTAAATTTGATTATTATGATGTATTGGAGTTTCGGTGAATTAATTGGAGATGCTTTGGTCCTCACCAAAATAATATGGGGTGACAATTATCATTGTAGAGTGATGCAACCAATTACCAAAATGCATGTTCAATATTTTGGATGTGTGTGTGCGTGAGCGTGTTGTGGTCTGAGTTAGAAATCATTGAACCGACCAATTCCTTGAGGTAGGGTACTCATCTTTGATTTTATTTGGAAGAATGTTTTTTTGGTTAATCTACATCATTTTATAATGTCGACTTCAATATTGGAGAATAATCCGTATTTTTATAAAATGATTTCTTAGATTAAAAAATCATTTTTTTTGTAATAAAACCCCTCCAACAGAGGTGCAACGAATTTTATATAAAAACACAATGTTTAGATTGATATGTTCTTTAAACATGCTAATATGTGTTTTTCTATTACATCCCTTACATTTTGATGCACTTGGATTATGTGGTAATTATTAGCATTATGCGGGATAAGTTTTGATATTTAATTTTTAATTAATTATGTGATTTTAAATTATAATTGAGATAATCATAATAGAAAGAATAATTTTGAGATATTAAACTATTTCTGTTGAGATAATTAATTATGATTTATTTATATTCATTGAGATGATAATTAATCAAATAACAATTTATGAGTTACTAAATTTGTTAAGTTGAGGTATTTTGTATGGAATTAATTATGTTCTCTCTATGAAAATTAATCAAAAGATTAATTATGAGATATTTAATTGTTTGAGTTAGTATAATTAATTATTAATTAATTATGTTTGATGATATTATAATATAGTGTATTAATCGAGGGATTAATTATGAGATTTTGATTTTGGGGATAAGTTGATATAATTAGTGTTTTCATTAACTGTGTGGTATAAAGATGGTTCCATGGAGAAACTAATTTAGGAATTAATTATGTGGTATTGACAAGGTTTCCACATGAATAGATAAATATTGAATTAACTAAATTTGTTATTGTGATAAGTTAATTTTTGAGTTAACTAAATTAATTGTTGTGTTTAACTAATTGCTGAATTAGTAATGATATTTGTGATGATAATTAATTTATGAATTAAATATATTAGCTTGTGAAATGGTAACATGGAAATTCGTGTTGTGTCAAAATGGCATGGTAACATAGAAATTCATGGGTGTGTTATCATGGAATGGTAACATGGAAATTCATTGGTGCATGAGTATGGAATGGTAACATGTACATTCATTGGTGGGTGAGCATGGAATGATAACTTGTATATTAAAGTATGTTTGAGTTGTAAAATTATAACATCATTAAAATGACTGAAAAATAAGGATTGTAACATGACCATTCATTTGTGTTGTTAAACAGAGAATATTAAATAATGTGTGAAACAATTCATTATAAATTATTTATATATATATTGTTCCTTTTCAGACTCTTATTCTTGCTACAATCTGAAGAAGGCATCAATGTTAGTTATCCCTTTGTAACCTAGACGTGTTTTTGTTTATTTATTAAATTATATTGTTACTTCAACATAATTGCACAATTTTTAATTTTTTTCATTTTCTAGATTGATATAGACACCCATGTACTAGAGCTACTGAGATTTATATCTCACACCCTTTTAAGGACCCCTTCCATGGGTGTACCCGAGTAGACATTCTTGTTTGAAGGACTTTTGACTCTTTCTTATGGCTATTTACATGTACATGGGAGTTAGGTGAAAAGGACTGAACAAGATCTTGGTATTCTTAGGGACATCTCCCTTGTATCTTTGATCCTTTTCTATATTATTTTATTGAAATGTAAATCATGTCATTCTGTTAAACACTTTCAAATATGTATCTCCATGACATGCATGCATTGTATAAACTAGCATTGGCCACATAATTTATTTAGTTGAATATTTCTTATATTTTCATCTTATATTGTTTGAGTTTTCTATTTTTTTACTTCTCCACACTCATAATATGAGGGTATAGTCACCCAATTGACTATCTATATTCCCTCGATACTAATTATTGGGCTCTATTATACATGGAGACACGCATGAGGTCATGTAATGGTAGGTCCGGTTTCCGGTTTGAGGGTATGTCACCTTAGGAAATTAAAATTTTGTGTCAAAGGTTTAGTTTTTCATATTTTCTTTTGACTTCCAATTTATTTGTTGTAGATAGAAGACTAAGAAAGTATCGATGATTGGTAAATAGTTATGGTTGGGATTAATCACCCCACGTATGGGAAATAACCATGTGGCTATGGATGGGGATTTGTTTTTATTCAATTCGTTGTTATAGTTGATATGATTTCAACTCAATTGACTGGTGTATTTTCTTGTATTATAGATTATATAATTTTATAAATTTCCCATGGTCTTATATAGTTAGTAAATTTCATTACATGTATCATATTAGGAACTTGGAGAATCCGATTCCATGAATATGTCTTTCCATGTAGATTTATTAGTAGGATGCTTGATAATTTCGATTGTGTTCCTTGGATGTGATGACATGTTTGATTTTTTTAGAACTCCACTTTAAATATATTATTTTTTTGAGATATTTAACATGACTGGGTGTTTATATGTCATGCTTCCTATTTATTAGTATGTTTTTCGGTTGTTCTAGGCTTATGCGTTATAACATTATTTTTTGTTACAACTTATGAAAACAGTTAGAGGTGTTCTGATATGCAAATGGTTACATGATTGGAATATTGTTTTTTTGTGTTTATAATGTGACCCAGTTTCAATTGTAAGGTGTATAGGTGCCTTATAACTATGAATATTGTAACCCATGTTTTCAACCAATTGAAAAGGGGACACTAATGATTAAAGATTAAATTGATATTTGAGGTGATAAATTGGATCCAAATTCCAGTGGTATGGTGTTTGGGAACCTAAAAGGTGAGTTGGGTGTTTTGGAATGGAACATGATCATTCAAATGAGACCTCCGGACCTTGGTGGGTTGGATAGTGTTGTAGTCACTCCCTATGTCTTCTTGGGGACAAGAAGTTCTTAAGGTTGGTAAATTGTAAGGTCATGTGTTTTCAGATTAGGCTAAAGTAAAATTTATTATCTTATTTGTTTACTTCACAGTTCGGTTTTAAAACCATTATTTGGAACTAATTTTTGTTATTTGGGTTCATTTAAAGAGTTGATTATAGGCTTTGGTAAAGGCTATAAAAGTTTCCAAGATGGAAAGATTTGTTTCTAGAGAAACGAACCGGGTAGTGATGTTCATATGGGATATGCACGGTTAGTCAAAACCGTGTGGGTTATTTATTCATAATAAAGTAGGTTTCCGATAGTGGACACATATTCAGCACATATTTTGTCAGACCATGCATGTCAAACCATACGGTCTACTCAGTTTTCAGTTTTAGATTAAATTAATTTAATTAATTTCATGATCAAAAGGAATTTAAATAAATGAGTTCTTAGGGGTTTATATTAATAAAAGTAATGATGATAGAATTTTATTAAATGATGTTGAGATGGGGGATTTATTTATTAAATTGAAATGAATAGAATTAAATATATAATAAATTATTTTGACCACGAGATATTATTTAATTAAATTGATATTAGAGGAATATAATTAAATGACCTGTAAATGTGTAGTTTTGGGTTATCAAAGAAGAAAAATATAAGAAAGAAACAATCAAATGAGGTGCAAATGAGTCGTTGGGGTGTAATTTAATTAAAATCAAGAAAATGGGAATTTATTTAATTAATGTGAAATTGGGGTTTTATTTAATTAAATTCAAGGATAAGAATAAATTAATTAGTCAATGGAAAATTGAAGATTATTATTTAATGAAATTGAGGTTTAAGTAATTTGAATAAATAATGTTGATGAGTTGGAGTTTTTAATGCAATTTCCTTTTTTTCATTGTTTTTATTTACATAAATTTGAGAAATTCCTTTAATTAAATTCAGTTGGAAAGAATTTTATTAAATGACGATTAATGAGGTGTCGAGATTTCTTTAATTAAATTATATTGATTTAATTTAACTAAATAATAATGAGTCGTAAAATTTATTTAAATAATTTTGAATGGAATGGGATTTAATTAAATGATGTGTAACTGGTGATTTTTCAGTTTTATCAAAAAAACATGTTATTAAATTATAATAATAATAATGGTTATTTTTATGGATATTTATTTTATTAAGTTGAGGTTGAGGAATTTAATTAAATGATGTGAGATGGAAAATTTTGTTTAATTAAATTATGTTAAAAGTAATTTAATTAAATGATGGTATGTGGGGGTTTTATTTAATTAAAATAGTTGAGTTGAATTTATTTAAATGATGTTTAAATGGGAAGTTTTGTGTTTTATAAAAGAATTATTTTTTAAAATGATAATAATAATACTGGTTATTATTATAGAATTTTTACTTAATTAAATTGATGTTGATAATTTTTAATTAAATTAGATGATATGGGGAGTTTTATTTAATTAAATAGGGTTAAATTAAATTTAAATAAATGATGTGAAATGGGGTTTTTATCTATATAAATTAAATGTTAAGAAAAATTTAACTAATTAATGAAAAATTAGGGTTTTAATTTAACTAAATTGAATATTGATTAAATTTAATTAAATATCATGAGTTGTAAAATTAATTTAATTAAATTCCATAGAGGATAATTTATTTAAATTATGTGTAAATGGGAGTTTGGAGTTGTATAAAGGGGAATAGTTTTAATGAGTAATAATAATAATATGATGGTTATTATTATTATTATTATTATTATTATATGAATTCTTATAATATAAATTATAATTTTAATTTGTTTAAGGGAGAAAAGAATAAGAAGGAACACCTCTCCCTCACCCTACAGGGGTGCGAAACACCCTTGGTGTAACAACCATCAGTGGTGCACCACCGTCCTCTCTAGATCGTGCTTTGTCCAGCTATCTCCTCCTGAAGTCTTCATGGATGTTGTCTCTCTCATATAGGTTAGTCCTTCTCCGCATGTTTCCTTCTTCAGAATGGTCGTCTCGAATTGCCTTCCACTAGGAACCATTAAGAAAAAACCATAGGATTAAAATTAACCAAGATTTATTGTTTCTTCTAATCCTTGGTTGTGTGGAAGATGTCGCGAGACTCTTTGGGTGGTGTTTCAACAACCACCGTTGAAGGCATGGAGGTTCTGTATGATTTGTTTCAACGACATCATTTTTGGGTAAGGATATACATCTGATAATTGGTTTAGCATCCTTTAAATTATATTCTTATGGTGTATTTATATTTTGATGAATTTATTGATAGTGAGTTGTTCCTTGATACTCTAATTGTAGGTTCCAGTTATCCTTGTTGGGTGATGCAACCATTTCCTAGTAAGCACACAAAATATTTTTGAAGTGTGTGTCTGCGAGAACCTTGTGTTTTTAGTTAGAAAATTTTGGTCTGGAAAATTCATTGAGGTAGGGTCCTTAATATTTATTTTATTTGATCAAATGAAGTTTTTGTTAATATACAACTTTTGACAAATTTGACTGCAATATTGGAGATTATTTCTTATTTTTGTAAATTGATTTGGTACATTACAAAGTCACATTTTTATTGTAAAACCCCTCTAATGAAGGTGTGCTGCCTTCAAGCTAAAAAAAGAACTTTTAGATTGATATGTTCTTTTAGATTACTGATATATGTTTTTCTATTACCTCCCTTACATGTTGATGCACTTGGGTTAATATGTAATTATGAGAATTAGGCGGGATAAGTTGTGATAAATAACTGTGAATTAATTATGTGCTTTGAAATTATAATTTAGATAATAATAATCAAAAGATTAATTATGGGATATTAAATTGGTTATGTAGAGATAATTAATTATGAACAAATTCTATGATTTGAGATGATAATTAATCAGAAGATTATTTTTGAGATATTTAATTGGATAAGTTGAAGTAATTAATTCTGATTTAATTATGTGATTTCATATGATAATTAATCAGAATATTAATTATGATATATTTAATTTATTAAGTTGAGATAATTAATTATATAATTTTTAATTTTTATAAGATTTTAATATTGAAAATTAATTGGGGATTAATTATGAGATTTTGATTTCCGGGAAAAGTTGAGATAATTAATTTATGAATTGATTATGTGACATAAAAATGGTTACCGAGAGATAATTAATTAATGAGTCAGTTATGCAGTATTGACATGGTTTCCTTGTGACTAGTTCACTACTGAATTCACTACTATAATTGTTGTGAGATGTAAAATGTTGAGTTAAATAAATGACATGTTGGGTTTAACTAATTGTTGAATTAGTAATGATATTGATTATGATAATTAATTGATTAATTATTTATATTATGATGTGAAATGGTATCATGGAAATTCATGGTGCATGATTATGGAATACTCACATGTATATTCATTGGTGTGTGAGAATAGAATGGTAAAATATAAATTCTTAGGTGCGTGTGTATGGAATGAAGACATGGACATTCTTGTTGTGTGAGTATGGAATAGTAACATAGATATTTATGGGTGCGTGACTATATAATTGTAACACGGACATTAACGGGTACATGAGTATGGAATCATAACACGAGCATTCATGGGTGGATGAGTAAGGAATGGTAACATGGACATCCATGGTGCGTGAATATGTAATCGTAACATGGACATTCATGGGTGCATGAGTATGGAATGGTAAAACGGATGTTTGTGGGTGCATGAGCATGGGATGATAACTTTTCCATTAATGTACGTGTGAGTGATGGAATGATAACATCATTGAAATGGGTGAAATATAATAATATTAACATGCTCGTTAATTTGTGTGGTTAAACAAAGAATGTTAAATAATTTGATAAACAATACATTATACATTATTTGTATATATATATTTACATTTCAGACTCTTATTCTATCTACGATCCAAAGCATGTATCACCATCAGCTGACCCTTTGGATCCTAGATGGGTTGTTTTTTATTTATTCAATTACATCATTGCTTCCATAAACATACACATTGATTAATTGTTTTTCATTGTGTAGATTGAGATAGAAAAATGTGGTCCCGACCTATTGAGATTTATATCTCACACCCTATTTGGGTCATTATTTCACTAGGGTACTTGAGTAGAACATATTCTTTGTAGTATTGTGGACTATTTCCTTGGAATATTTACTTGTACTTTAGAGTTAGGAGCAAGGGACCGCGCAAGAGCTCGGGATGCTCGTAGAAATCTCCCTTATGTCTTTGAGTCTCTTCCTTACGTTTTTATTGAAATGTAATGCATGTCATTTTTTTAACACTTTTATTTATGTATTACATTGACATATAGAAAATGTATAAACTTCCATTAAACACATTATTAATTCAATTGACTATTGATTTATATCTACTTCCATTATTGTTTGAGTTTATTATTTGTTATATTTGTGTACACGGAATATGAGGGTATTGTCTCTACACTAACCATCCAGAGACCCTCGTTGCTAGTCTACAACATAATGTGTATTTGGAGACGTAATTATGTTCATGTAATGACTAGTCCTGCTACCTATTCAATGTTAATCTGGTTCGGGACATTACAATTTTCTATAATCATTTGTTGATCTTAACATTAAAATCAAATTAAATGAATTTTTCAAAAAATAATATTAAATATATTTTATGTTAATAAAATTTAATTAAAACTATAAAAATATTTAAATTAGAAAAGTCTGATGAAATATTGTCCAAAATTACTTTCCATAACCATATTTGTGTTAATTTATACCTTATATGAAAATTAATAACCCTAAATGAGTGAAATATATGTTTCCACGGTTAAGGATAAAAAGGGTTATGGAGGGGTTAAAATAAATATATATGGGTGAAAATGATAAAAAATACTTCACTAAAAAATATTTTAAGATCACATTCTATGAAATATCATAATTAATTTTAAATTTATCTATTTTTGAACTACAAGTCCTTCAATGTGACTTCATAATATTTTAAATTTTTCTAAACACTACAGAAGATCCCCTTTCCGCGCATATAAAGGGACACCAATGCTCTCTCATTATTACAACCTAATAACCAATATATCAAAAAAATCCCATTTCCCCTCTAAACTTCCCTACTTGTCCATTATAGTTTATTTTATTCATAAAAGACCATTCCAAGGGTTTTTTAAGAAGTTAACTAATGGATGACTACCAGTAAAGATGTAATAGTCTTACCCAACATCTTTCAACGTGTTTATTATTATACTCCTATTAATTA
Source organism: Viscum album (assembly GCA_963277665.1). Lineage (NCBI taxonomy): Eukaryota > Viridiplantae > Streptophyta > Magnoliopsida > Santalales > Viscaceae > Viscum > Viscum album. The sequence goes on along the minus strand of OY728158.1, from coordinate 586,208,829 downwards.
AAATGAATTTTTCTTATAATTATATATTTAGTATTCTAAATGTTAAAAAAATATAATTATTAAGGAACAACTATTTCCACTATCCAATCAATCATATGAAAAATGAAATTCTCACATGTTTGTATGTGTGGACTACCATCCCCACATATGGATATGATTCATTTACAATATCCATTAGTCATGGTGTGTTGTTATGATGGATTTATTATTCATTTATTCTACTATGATATGATTATTATTATTTATTTATAATATCCTATAGAACTTATTACATTTAACCCATAATAAAAAATTAACATCACAAGTGTCTTCATGTGGAGGACCACCTCCAGGAAACAATGTGATTCAGTTTTTCATTTTCACTATTAATAAAATATATGAAGGATATATTTAATGAATATACATGATATTAAATATATAATACATATATTTAAAAATAGATAAATATTACCTATCTTTATTTGATTCCATCCACTGAATAGAAAAAATATCATTTGTATATACATACATACTACTATCACGATGAAGATATATAATTAAATTTTCATCACCACTATATTGGAATTGGTATAAAACTATGTATAATGAATAAATATGATACTTATTATAACATAAATATTATATATATCATGTAATTATGATCATATTTTATGGACCACAACTATCAGTCCAAAACATTCATAAAAATGAAACAGTTAACATCAAGAAATGATGACTGTTAAAAAGAATTATTAATAATTCATTGTTGAAATGTTGATAGTAGATCATATATGATAATATAAATATGTTAATGGATGTATAATAGAATTATAATATATATATATATATATATATATTACAGTAGGTTAGAGTTCTTTCGAATCATGTCAGAATTCAAGAATGTGGTTTTGTTAACTAAATTTAATTTCCTTGTGTTATATCACTTCAAAATTGATTATATTGTGATTATATTTTGTGCAAAATAGAATTTCAGAAATTTATTACTTTTTTAAATTTCTTGTCATTAAATATTTACACACAATTTCTTTGTTGATTAATTTATAATTCAATTATATAATCTTTATAATTGATATTTGTCTTAATATTGTTTCATTGGGACATGTTTGATGTCATACACATACATATGTTAAGGAGGTGTATATAATACCCTTTTTACATATTATATAGTTCATATTATTAGGTTTATAATATTTAAGGTTTCATTTTATATTATTCTATCACGGGGTGTATAAATCAAATGCTACCAAATTGTTAATGGGTTATGTAAGAATCTAATTTATTTTTAGTACTACCTATTATAAATAACCATTGATGTTTATTATATGGTTCTTACCATTTAAACTACATCTATTTTATTTTCCCATTGTTACACTTGGATATTTTTACCCTATTAAAATATCAGTATCATGGATAAATCAATTATTCATAAATTCAGTATCATTAATAGAATTAATTATTTTCATTCTTTATTGATGAAAAGTTTCATTCCTATATATATTATTTTAATAAAATTCTATGAATTGTTATTTTGGATACATGAAATGTTTAGAAAATATAGTTTTTATTTCCATTTACTTAATTTTAAAAAGTTTGTATAGATTTATTCAAAATAATTTCTTTTTAAAAAAGTCTTCTTTTGAATTTTTTTAAAATGGTGAAAATAATTTTTTCTTCTATCATATACAACATGAGAGGATATTCCCACTTTTATTACCAGTCAATACATTGATTTTTTATTTATATATTTCCGCGGTCCTTTTTGAAGATAGTTGTTTCATTATTATTTTTGAAAATTATTATATTAAAAAAAGATACTTAAAAATAAATTTGGTATTTTTCATAAGAAATGATCTATATGATCTTTTATTTGAATTTCTCATATTGGTTGACATACACTAATTTTAATTATGTGACAATGGGAGTATGATTGTTTGATACCGTCGTTATTATTTATTTGGATGGTTTTTTTATCAAAATAATGAAATATTAATTAAGACTATTTTATTTTCCATGGTTTTTGATAAGGTGAAATGATAAAATCATTATATAACATGTTTCTTTTAATAGGTACTAATATGATAATATGTTGAATGTTTTAAGATCTTATTCCACTCATATATATTGTTTTCTTTTTGTGATGGTTATACCCAGAAATATATAGTCCTTCAATGCATTCAGTAATGATGGATAAATCTTTAGATAATTACACTATTTGTGAAGTAGATTTTATATAGGAATCATGGTGTGTGTACCTATATCATGGTCTATAAGGTTATCCATAGACTATGTTTTAATTAATTATGATTATTAATGGACCTGGTTTCATGGGAATTTTTTAATGTAATGACGTTATTTAATTTCGACCACATAATGAGAAAACCTATTAATGTTTATAAATTTTCACAGTGTTAAAAGTTTATTTTTGTGAAATTTTCACAGTGTTAAAAGTTTATGTTTCGAAATAGACAAAATCATCACTAATTTTTTATCGTTATTAACGTTTTGTCTTAAATATTCATCTTATAAGATGTAATATTTATGTATGAAATGCTTGGTTTTATATATTTTTTATCAGAGTTATGATTACTCATTTTTGGAAACATAGATGAGAAAACATTACTGAGAACCCCATTGATAAGACTACAACTATGATAAAATCCTATTTTATTTTAAAGAAATAAGACTAGTTTTACTAGTAAATACATCTATATTTTGTTACTATAATGTTGATATGGATTTTTCAATGATTTAATTAACTATACAGGCTATAAATAGGGTGAATTTGTTATTAACGTGAATATCACTGCTACAGGATGGGTGGACCTAATATTGCGCAAATTGCGAGACACTCCTAAGGGATACTCACGAATTAATTCAAATTTTCATTATGAACAATTATGATGAATATGGGGATAGAATCTATTGAAACCTAACATATGATATAGTGATATGCGGAAAAATAAATTTCCATGGGTGGATTAATGAAAGGTTTGTCACATGTTTAATAGACTAAATATCAATTTTTAAATATTATATGATGAGGGTTATAGAAGTGTAACGATAGATTGAATGACATTTTTGGGAATAAAACCTTTTGTTTTAGTATACATTTCAGTAAAAAATCAATGGTAGGGATAAATCTTAGTGGAAATAATTTTATATTTTATTAATAACCATTAGGGTTGATATGATCATTCATGATGATGTAATTATGGTTGATTGGGATAAATGATTGAGTATGTTTTTAAGAGACGTTTTTATTTTAATGTTAACAATGGGATAAAAATTGATTATGGTGACAAAGTGATTATTTTAATTTTCTAATATTTACAATATTTTGGGATTGTAATAAAATTAACCTAAAAATATTTTGAGTTATAAAGATTGAGTTATTTTATGGAAGCTTGTATTATTTTATATTGGTATTATTATGACATGGTATATTTATTAAATCAATAATAATGCATTGTGTAGTATATGATTATGGTATTAAAAATTTGGGAATATTAATATAAGAGTGATTAATATTAGTTAGATATAACAGATCTGTTTATTCTAAAGAAAAGTATTTCATAAATTCATTCATATGTTTGGATTTCTTATTTTTTAAAATATATTTGTGTGGATTATTATGGTTAATCACTTATTAAATGGTTTTAGTTGAACAATTTGTATTATTTTTTGGGTTTTAGATATTAATGAATTATTTCATCATATTTTGATTTATAAATATTTGATAACTTTTTAAAACCATTTCTATTCTATTAAATATCTTGATATTGAAGGAATTAGTGTTGGTTCCGTTATTGATATTATGATCCACAAAATATATATTTTAGTACTTCAATGAAAAAAAATCATCTATAATGATTAGTTATTGGAAAAATATATACATTATATATTGAAATGTATTATTGAAAAACTATTTGATGAAATTTATTATATGATATGTAATGAAATAATGTAACTATGTTTTCATGAATTAGGTACCTATATGGTAATTGATTTCATTTACTCATGTAAATGGAAGAAACATCGATTGATTCTTATATTAAATTTACTTTATAATGATAAATGTATGGTTTTTGAAATTAAATATTATTTTAATGATACCTAATTTGTTGTAGAAATACATAATTAGTAAATAATATGTTTCTTATACTAATATAGAATTATCTAATGTGATATAATAATACTAATATTTTAATAATATGTCAGTTACAAAGAATCAATGTAATTTATAATCGAAATTGTGACTAAATAATTAATTTATGTGTTTAGAATGTAACACCCCAAAAATTTATTTTAAATTAAAAAAAAAGATATTAGATATCATAACAGACAACATAAGGAAGTATGTTTATTATGATATATTTTTAATGGCCTATACCTTATGGTAAATTAAATTATGGTGAATTTGGTGATTAAGGTGTCTAAGGAAAGTCAAGAGATTAATTGTGGAGGAATTGACGAGTTTTAAAGTGTTGTGAAAGAAAAATGTGTGTTTTATAAGATGAAGTTAGATCCAATTGGTACATCTCAATGTTATATCATTATATAATTAGATCATTCTTACATTAGATCCCTTTGGTAGTTCATCATAATATTAAATCCCATGGATAGAACATTTTGGTGATAGATCTCAATGTTAGAACATCCACGTAGTAGATATCAATGGTAGATCATCATAGTGGTAGATCATAATGGTAGATCATCCTTATGGTATATTCCAATGTTTGATTATCTTGGTTTTAGATCCCAATGGAAGATCAACCCAGTGGTAGATCATAATGGTTTATCAATGGAAATAGATCAATAGTGAATCCAATGTTCTAAAAAAACCATATTTTTTTTTATTTTTTCATAAAATCATTTAAAATAATTAATTAATAAAATTTAAAAATATTACAATTCGGTATAATCTTGTCTTCAATTTATAAAACTACTAAAGCATTTTAATGGTTATATTTTGTGGATATGAATTCAAGAAAAATGATTTTCCTTTAATTTTCATTTATGTCATTATCATATAAAATCTATTTTAGATCAATTTTTGTCTATATATAACAAATTTCATTCAATCCTTTTAGATTAGATTATTTTGAGATGAGCGGCTCCGAAAAGTTTTTTTTCATAGATACGTGTAAAATTGTTGTTGTAGTTCTTTTTAGTTCATTAAAGGATTTATACTCTTGCATCCCCACACCATATTTACGGTGCATCAAATTATTTAAAATAATTATTCTACCTATTTGGGGGATCCCACATTTCACACCTCATGTATCATGATGGATGGTAATTATTTTTAGCACTTATGGTTATGATTTTATCCAGCATTATAAATATAAATTTAGTAGTGTAAACTAAATTTAATATATGACTCTACTGTGAAGTTTGACATTATGAATTTTTATATATAAATTTGAATTTTAATGTAATGTGGGATAAATTTACTAGGGATATCATGGAAAATTGGGGTTCCATGCTTTCACCTATATGATGTGAATTTTGAAATTCAGGTTGTGTGGTTATTGAAAATAATTAAAATTTAATTATTTATTCTTTTTTACCTTGTTTTGAATTGGATGCTTCCGGATCTTATTGATTATGTGATACCTCCCATGAAAACTGAAGTAGAATTCAATGAATTCCGTTATTCGTAATCTGGAAAATAATATTCCTATGATGTTGAATGTGTTTAAGGAAGTGTTTGTGTTTTGTGTCATGGTTGTGTTGATGAAAATTGAGAATAATTATTATATATTGATGTGTGTGAAGCGGTGTTATGATAGAGGTAATGGTGTGGTTATGTGGAAGGTCTAAAAAGTGAAGGTCAACTAGTTGGTATATAGAATTTGAACTATATGCTACTTTGATAATTTGTGTTAAGATAGTTTCCACAATTAATAAGGCAATTAAAAATATTATAATGATTTTAAATTGATATTTTCAATAAAAGAATTGAAAATGGGTATATGGATTAATTGAATAATGATTGTATATAAATAAAAGGAAATTTAAAAGTGCAATTAATTACTATTCTAAAATATGTAAATTGGATAAATGTGGATCTTATAGTGGAAAGGGAAATGTGTGTTGTGTTTTTATATGTGGGGTTGTGAATTAAGATTTGTCTAGAAGAGATGAGGATCATGTGAGATGGATTAGATATTAGTTGAAACCCCTTGAGATGGTGAATGGTTCTATGAACCCATTTGTATATACATTGTATATTCTTGTGATTTTCTATTCACGACCTACCCATTTTGAGAACCTAGTTCTAATAACAAAATGTTTTGGGTTGTTTTCCCAACATAACAATGACAAGGATGGGTAGTTGGCCAACCATTATTGGTTGCACCCTCTTCTTAGAAAGGATGGCATGAAGAGGATATGATTTCCAAAAGTTAATATTTCATCTATTGAGATGTTATGTAATGATATGTGATGGATCGAGAGTCTTCAAGAATTATGTGGTGAGATTTCATAGACTAGGAATCAATGGGGGGACGTTATGCGATGCACTATGATATTATTCAAAGTGTGTTGGAGAACCATAAAATTTTCTGTTTTTATGTGAGATTTGACAATTAGTGGGATGGTGGGGTGAGGTTTTATTAATTGATATTATTTATACGATATTATTATACATCACATGTTTTATTTGGTGAGCATGCCTTGTTATGGTTGGGATGGATAGTTTAATTGTTTTGGTGTTGTCGGTTCACCTATTTTCTCACGAGTGCATTTGTAAGGTCTTTTCACATGTGAACAAGAGTATTTTATTTTCCTACGTAGTATACCTGTATTCAAACCCCATTTATATATAATTATTCTTATTTTTATTGCAAGACTACATGGACTGTGTTGAACATTACTAGTCTGGATTTCCACATAGTTGTTTTATCGATTTGTTGCCTTTAATTTTGGGAATTCACTATAGAGAACATTATATGTAACATTTTTTATTTATACATAAGTGTTGTGGGTGTATTAGGATTTTTTCTATTATTTCATGTAGTTTCTTGAATCTGAGTCATCTAATCTTTCGGTCATTTATTAATATAGACGTTAATTTCCCCCGTTATATTATATTTTTATAACCTTAACGCTAGTATTCAACCTAAATCATAATTGTGGCAGTACTCAAGGACCATTATATATCTCTTTTCAATGTGATATTTTTTGGTGGGAGGGGTCATGAATTATTTTTATCAGAGGCTGATGGTAGATATATAAGATGGAGTTTTGAATGAGGCACAATAAGGATTTCATTAGTCAGTAGTGAAATATTTCATGTTGAACATGGTACATGACCAAGGATATGGATACAATTATGGAAATCAGATTTTGGGGCTCCCCATGATCATATAAATGTGTCGTGAGATTATTCAATGACTATGTGAGGAGGTACCACTTTCAAGGAAGAGACATAGGAGAGTTACATGCATCATGATGACTTGTATTCTTATTTAAAATAGGTGGTTTTGGTTTTGGGATTGTTTAAATAAGATAAAATGAATTAAATAAATCATTATAAATTTATATATTACAAGGAATAAGAAATAATTGTTCTCCATTCATCTATTTCTATTTTTCATCCTCTGTTTTTAACATAGATAGTGGAAGTTCTATAGAATGAATCATTTCATCACTGGAGGTTTCATCATGTTAAGGATGATGATTAGTTGATGTGGATGTTGATATATTTTCAATAGATAGAATTATGGATGTATAAATGTATAATTTCTGATGTGAATTCATGGAGCTAGATAGAGGATTTAGAGATTAAATTCAGATTGATTTTATCCTAACATGAGTAATAGGTCCCTAAGGAAGTTATTTATATAGCATAATATTTTCCTCAATGGTGGATGTTTTACCCAGGTGAGCAGGAGGTGGAAGATGATTAATGGTTCTATTTCTAGATGGTGTTCAATAAATATTTTTTCACTCTGAACATGATGGTTGTGATGAGACAGGAGCTAGTCACCCTTTAGTTGGGGATTATATCCATATGTAATCTTGATATCATGATCAAGTACCTTATTCCTTTTACCCATAGTGTTTTTCTAATTAAGAATCACTATTGAGACATCTTGAGGAGGAACTCCATCACTTGGTGCAGTTTATAGTTAATCCTTTACATTGAAAACTTATTTATGATTTTATGTTAAGGAAAACATGATCGAGACTAATCACATTCTAATAGGTTTACCAGGATAGGGGAACCCACTAGGTTCCTTGAGGGGTAGTGTTGTCAGTGGTAGTTATTTAGTGAAACTATTTTTGAGTTTCCAACTATTATAGAGATCAGATTGTCATGTTCCCTTCCGCACTTATGGGGATTGTGGTTTTAGAGAACTTCATTGGAAATTTATTCCATTTATTTCATTTGTGTTGTTTTCTTCCATCATTGGGATCAGTGAAAAGTGGCTTCTTGATATCATCTCAGAAGGCATGTATGGGTTCCGTGTTAGCAGTAGTATTAGTAAATTAAATGGTTTTTCAAGTCGTAGGGCCAACATAATAGTTTCCCAAAAGTGAAAATTTGGGAGGTAGATATCGACCCCAAAATGTTCCATGAATTTAGGTACATTGACAAAACCATTGTCATAGAGGAGGATGCCAACAAGGGGTCAAAGTGCTGGGTGTCGTCAGTTCCAAGCAGTGAAGAAAGCCACACTAGTGGGACATATATCATTATAGTTACATTGAGTTTACAAAAACAAATTTTATATTCATTTATTCATTCAAAAAATTCTCACTACTTTGTTACACCCACTATAGTCCATGTTGGTCACAGATAGGCATCACATGCCCCTAGTGGAAACTACACTAGTCAGAGGTGAGACTGGCTTTTATGATGTGTTTTATGGTGATAGACAGATGATGGGGCTATATCACCCTATGGGAATCATTTAATGTAGCTAATTCTCTATTATTAATTCATTCTTGGAATCAACTTGTTTTATTCTGTACATTCTATTAATAACTGCTTTCAGAGAATAGTTGTGTTATTAGATGTGAATAGACGACATAAGGTTTTCATTGTTGATTTTGGTCGGCCATGTGGAACTATACATATGAAACTCTATATGTCATTGATGGTGGATATGTTGGTGGATATAGTTGAATATTTAGTGGAGGTGGCTCCCATTATTTTCATGGAGTACTTGGATGTTTTCTCGATGAGGTTCTAGAACTACCACCTTGATGTGATGTCATGTTTTGATAGATCCACAACACGGTGATTCTCCAATAACTATGGCTTCTTATCTGATAGAAACCAATATTTTTGTAGACTTAAGTATTTTTTATATTCTATGATGTATAAGGATTCATCTCGCCTATTGTGTCATAATGAGGTGCTCTATTGTTATTCTATAAGAAGATGGATCATAGATTAAAAAAGTGATAACTCTTGGAGGTTGAATTAAGTGAAAATCAAGAATCACAATCCTCATTTGTGGATTAATAATATTTTTTTTTCTAGTTTAAGGGATCTAATTGGTTCTCCAAGATCAATCTATTGTCAATATATCACCAGTTGAATGTGAAAATTTGAGATATCCATAATAATACATTTTGATGCAATTATGGGAAGAGAGAGTTCATGGGAAGGAATTTTGGTTACACTAATGCACCAACTATATTAATGGGACAATTAAATCATTATTCCATGATTTCTTAGACTTCATCTTAGTTGTGCTTATAAATGAAATTTTGATGTAATTAATATTACTGGAGGATAATTATGACCATATCATATTCATAATGAAGGTTCATTGATGCCACCATATCTACTGAATATTTGGCATATGAATATTTAGGATGTGAGAGGTGAATCCCCTATGTCTTGTTTTTGGGCAGTAGGGTGTATCCATTTAACTATCAGTGGTCTAGGAAGTCATATCTTACACAGAATCCATGAATGTGAAATATGTGTGAATATTTATAGGTCTTGTAGGATATTATTGTAAGATGATGTATGATTCCCCATGGACTGTAACATAATTGGTATCTTTAACATAGAATGAAAATTATTTTATTTTATCTGATCAGTATTTATAAGTGTTCAACTATCTAAAGAAGAATATTTCTAGTTATGTAGAGATATAGTAATTAGTGGAGGGTGTTCGTTTTATGGTGTTCGATGGTGCTTCACATCTTGGATTCAGATTCATCCTGATGGGTCGAAGGCAATGATATCTTATGGGTCTGGTAATTGGTATCCCCATAAGCATAACAATTACAACAATGATCTAGCGCTCACAATTTTCAATTTTTAATATAATTTGGGTTGGAATTTCCTCTTTTGGGAGTGCTTTTTGGTATTCGTGGATAACAAGATCTTGATGTATATCATGTCTCATTGTGGTATATGTTAGTTAAGGTGAATGTGGATAGGATTTCTATAGTTATATTATTTTTAGATTTCATATAACCATGGAAAAGAAAATATTCTAGATGATACGTTGAGTAGTATGCTTTGGAAGGTTGTTGTTTTGGAGTACGGTGATACTTTTAGAGTAATGGAGGAGTTGGAATCCCTTCACTTGGATGAAGTGGTTGTTTATGGTAGAAGTTTTATTATTTAGATGATGGTTCAAACTTCTCTAATGTGGAAGGTGGATGAGTCTCAATGGGGAGACTCATAGGTAGATGATATTTTTGATCATGTTTTCCATGGTTATTCATCATTGGGATAGTATGTTGATGGTCAAGACCAGATTTGGAATTGGGGGAGGCTATTTATTTTAATGGCAACATGTGAAGGGTTCCACTGTGAGTTTTATATATCACTATAAGTAGTAAAACCTATATACTCTATGATGTATAGTGTCATGAGTATATTTTTTTGGTGGAATTTGATAAAATAGTTAGGGGAATATTTTTTGCTCAATGTCTATTTTTCTAGTAGGTGAAGTCTGATCATTATATTCCTCAGAGTTTGATTCAAACATTATATTTTCCTATGCGGGATTGAGATGAAATACCTATGGGATTATTCATAATATTTACTTGATATCAGAGTGGTTGTGATGTTATTTGGTTAATTTGGTATCATATTATGAAATTGTATCACTTCCCATGGATTATGTTGTTAGGTGTAGTGGATGTTTTTGCATAGAGGTATGTAGCTGTGGTTGTGAGACATCATAGAGTCTCAAGGTAAAATGTTTTCAATCAAGATACAAGTCTTACCTCATAGATATAGACAAGAATACTACATATTATTTTCATGTAGTTACAACCCAACATTGATTTCCACCCACTGATAGATGTAAAAAAATTTACTATCCAACAGATGGAGGAAATGATGAAGGCATGTGTCATGGTCTTTAGAAAATTGTTGGAATGGATCCTTCCCTTGGATGAGTTTTCATATAATAACATCTATCACTAAAACATGAGAATTTCATTGTTTTCGGATAAGAATAGGTATAATTTTAATCATACTATCATATATACATTGGTTGGGGATTCTACATTCTTGGACCTAATGTAAAAAAGAGCATGATATAGAACGTTCAATTGGTTAAAGAGAGGATGAAAGAATCACATGACTAGTAGAACTTTTATATTGACTTCTATGTGAGGCCCCTGTAGTTTGAAGATGGGGTCTATGTGTTCATATGAATCCCCCTCAACATGGTATGTAGAGTTTTTATAAGGGGTAATGACTTAAATAGGTTTGTGGGGACCTTGACTATGTTTCAGAACTTCAAAAAATGTGGCTTTCAAGTTGGAAAATTGTCTATGGTTAGATCATAACCATGATGTATTCAATTTCTCTCATCTCCATTGATATAATCATAATGACCATTCTATTATTGATTTGGGAGAGTTGGATATCTAGGACGATGTGAGATTCATCGGATGGCATGTGGATATCCATGATCATCAAGGGAATGTGTCTGGAGGATGGGCCATTACCATTTGTCCTGTGCAATAGAGGCATGGTGTCCTGGGATAGAGATCATGGGAGTGTGAGATGAAGATTCATTACTAGTTATAGAATTTATATGGATTATTTTTATGATTTTTATTCATTTATTGTGATTTTATTTTATTTTTTGAACATCCTATTTCATATGTGTTATGATTGTTTTTTACAGATATGATATGTGACTATTTTATCGGGAGATTTTTTGAAATGGGTTTCGTCTATCTATCTACCAGAGTCAATTTTTATAAAAACATGACATGGTTCCCCTAAATGTAGCTAGGTATTTACCTACTTTCAAATGGATGGCGTTCATCACGATTTTTAGGCCCATCGACTCTTGGGGACTCTCATTAGTCGAGAGGGGGGTAGGATGGGTTCATAACACACTTTTGGGGGTAATTGTTTCCTACTACATGACTCTCTTATAAATTTAATTTATCTTCATGAAATCATTCCCAAAACCTAATATGGGGTTGGTTACCCCAATTTAAATGTCTTCATTATGAAAATTTGTCAATAGGTATTAACGCCTGAATATCACCGGATCTCTAGAACTCTCTAATTTAATTATCATTCTTTGGACCATGATTATGCTTGAGTACCATGGAATTTAATGTGTCTAAGGAGATGGATGGTTATATGGAGATAGGATTGAACATATATGAGGCATCACACATATCCTATAAAATAATGAATCAAATTCTACATAGATTATTTGACATGGTTTAAGGTTGTTTGAAAGTACCCATCCATGCAGTATAACGTTAAATGGTGAGGATGTAACCATTGCACTCAAAACTCGATAAGACATCCTTCGTATCCTATTTAATACAATATTCAGAGTCCACAAAGTTCACATGACAGAATTTTTATCATGGGAGATGATAAAAGGGAGGCCCTTGATTTGACATATGCCTATAAAACTTTCCTGGTTGGATTCATTTTGAGCATAGACCTTTGATTGTAAATGGGATGTAATTATATATACCCCCACTGGTGGAGTTCATGTATTCAGGGAATTATCATTATACTATTAGTAAAATAATCCATGTCCTCTAATCGCATGTGACCCATTCTCAGTGTGATAAACAAGAGGCAGTGATAGATTGGATACATCACATGATTTCATATCCATTCATGGCTTATACATTGAAATGTCCCTTTGAGTGGAATGATCAACCGTATCATGGAGGATATGGAATGGAGCTCGATCCATATGATGTATTCCAAAATAACATTAATATGGAGGGAATCAGAGTTATCATAGTTCATCTTGTTTCTCATCCCACTGATGGATTTGAGGTTCTTGAGGTTATGATCAGGGATAACCCTTAAACCAGTGCTAGTGTATGAGTCCTCTTTTTGTTTACTGATGGACAAGGAAGAATTGAAGAAATATAGGATGATTTTATCTTGTAATATATGAATGATTGTAATGGGAATACAATTACATTGAAGTGGATTCCCATTGGATACCAGGCCTTTTCATGGATTCCTACATATCCCAATTAATTCATAAATTAGAGTTCTTGTAGTTTAGTTTATATCGGGGATTACACTTTGAAGTTACCCATGTGATTTACTCATTATTTATCATAAAGAAGATTTATGAGGGGGAGTGATAAACATGAAGGTCAATCTAAAATCATGATGTCTGTAGAGTCACACGAGTTCATGACCCTAGATCATCGAAGACACTTACCTTATTAAAGGGGTATGCAACAAATCATTCTTCTCTAGGTTCCACATGGCATGATTCTTTGTAGGAATACTGGACAACAGCGGAATGTCTTATTGGATTTATCTGATGTGTCCTGGAAATCTCATAGGAATGTCTTGATTGTCCACTAGATATGTTGGGGAACCAATTAGACATAGAATACACATCTATCAGTGTCTTTCTAATCAATTGGAATGCCTTGGATGCAGTCAAATGGGACAACCATCATGTCCACGAAGGTTCACAGAAACAAATAGGTCATGTATAGGGTATCATGCTAGATCAGCTAACTTTTCTTTTATGACTTCACCTATGTGAAGTATACTTGTCAAAGGTTATTTTCATAATCAACTAACTTATCACAGATGTATTCCATTGAGCCAAGGTAGACATGTAAAAGGCTATTTGCATGGCCATATTTGGAATTTCTGGGATCTCATGTGTGATCATCTTACTTGTTTGAAATGTATTCCTCTAATAAAGATGGATATAATTGGGGTCAAACACATGATCAACTAACTTGTCTCAGATCTCATCACTTGATTAGGGCATACTTGTTTGGGGTCTCACACATAATCAAAATAAGAGGTTTAACTGACCGGTTTGGATGTCTTATAGAGCTTCATTTTCGATATACTGGACACAACGTACACCTTTTAGAGATAGATAATTCCTCTTTCCTCGTCCCTTTTTATCCCATTTTCATTATTTTACAAATGTTGTGGATTATGAGAGTTTTCAAAAATAATATCAAGGATGTATACTTGAATTTTTTATGGTTCCATTCATGATCCAAATGGGCCATATAGACGGTGATCAATCATGTCGGGGGAAAATATTTTTTTCCTTACAAAATCACTGAGATGCCCGTACATACTAGAGGACATCATAGAGGAGATGCGGTCATGTCTTTGGTCCTATGCATGTTCCAATAAGATGTGGCTATATTATTTCCGATGATCAAGTTTACTTGTCCATGGGATGTCGTACGTCAGTATGGACATGTAAATGGAAAATTAGATGATCCTTAAAACATATCAATAACTTTATCTCAAGGTCATCCAAACATTTCTAGATCTTGTATCCTAAAAATGTTGATGTGTCATGGGCTATCCCCCAATCAATTTGGATTTCCCTATGGGTTATAAAATGTCCATGGTGACATGAGAAAGGGTTGTCATGAGACCTTAAAAATGTGTATGAGTCTTGTCATGTGACTAACATAGTATGTACAAGGATGAATAAGGACATCATGAGATCACCATAGTGTCTCAATACTACAAGTCCTCGAACCATTCACGTCGCCCCGTCTTTCATGTCATATTATGGTCTTGTGTCCGTCTTAGTATCCCAAGTCTGCATCAAAATGGATTATGCATTAAGGTCATATAAACAATTTCCTTCCATGATTGGGGGGTTAATGGTTGTTGGAAGGTTCATACCATGGTATCATGTGTTTTCTAAGGATGGAAACATGATTTAGTAGGGTCACCCTATATAATGGAACCACAATGGGGCTTATCCACTCATATGACCGATTGTATTAAATCAGTGTCTTGTGATAGGCCCAATGATGATACACAAGGGGTGTATATCAAAACCACCATGTGCATGGGTAAAGTCAGGAATTTCATTGTGAGGGATGCATGTAATATAGTTCACATACCCTCAAAGTTTGTATTCATTCCAAGGGTGTTCGTCGGAGATCCTTCAATTCATGGAGGACACCTCTAAGGCTGCATTCAGGCATCTAAGGACAAAAAGTATCCTTACGTGACGATGACTAATTTATGGCACCTCATTCCCACATAAGGATCAGATTTCGTACACATGTCCTCCAAAGAAGGTCACATTATTGGCACCATGGTCATGAATGTGGGACTGTGTATCAAATCCTTCAAATACGCTGGGGAAGGCACACACATCTTATCAAGGTGGAAGGTACTAATAAGGGTGAAGGATTGAGCATTAGGATTGTCTGTGAGCATCACAAGACCGAGGGTTTGTGGTATCATGTGTGAGCTCACGTGTCTACCAGTGCATTCCTATCGCTGATGGCATGAGATCTCATCATGCCCGATGATAATCACTAGTTGTCCAAACTTGAGTATCATAGGATCAAGAGATCCTTTCAATCAACTATTCAATATTGGGGGATAATCATCTAAGCTTCCACACAAACCACTTATTATGGGTCACATACCTATTATAAATCCTCATGATCTCTAAAGGATCATGTATGAGGATATGAAAACACATACCAGAGCTATGTGTTGGTCACTAAGGAAAGATTCATGGTCAAGGGCTCATGTTGGGGTCATACAATCTCATAGAAGGGAATACTCGCGAGTTCACATGTATGCATGATCCCATTGTCATTCCCTTGAAAACATTGCATGATAGGGATCTTCACATGATTTTTGACACATCATGTGATTAAATTATTCAAAGAGAGGGATCTTGTGATGGCTCTGATGCCATGTTGAGGGACTGTGGGATGTATTTTTGGACTGAGAAGACCATGTTCGGGATTGTATGTGATCATCACAAGACATGTGAACTCGTGTTATTCAAGAGACCTGAGGGTCATCATGCATGTAGGTCTAAAATTACATATATGTAAGTGTCATGAAATATAACCAATTATGTGGAGGGTATCATGTGATCTCACGAGCACCCTACATGAATTGAGCATTCAATGACATCTAGTTCATCAATAAACCGAATTTACTTCAAGAGAACATGTGGAAGGCTCAAGTTATCACTTACAAAAGTCCTCTCATGGGTTTTTTTTACTATAATATGGAGTGTTAATCTAGTTACCTATGATTTAGTAGAATTAAAATTGTGATAATGATTTCAAATGGGTTATATTAATGCATGAATTTTGGTTGGTTCGTGTGGTTTAAATGATTAATTTTTATTTATGAATGAGAGGAGATGTTAAAGATGAATTATTTGTTTTAACGAAATATGGAAACTATATAATTGTTTATTTGAAAGTGGAAAGGGAATTGTATATTCTGATTTTACTATGTGAAAATTTGTATTCACTTTTTTAAGAAGATGTTGGGGCTATATTTTCATGGATTATTCCTTTTAAATGGACCCATAGTATGGGGAATATGTATTGTGACTATATATGTAGGTAAACTATATATTCATGTGATTCTCTACGCACAACCCACGAATTTAGTGTATCTAGTTCTGATTACAAAATTTTTTGGAAGTATTTTACCCAATATCCTTATAAGGAAGTTTTTTTATACACACAGTCTATCCCACTACCTCTTCCAAGAAATGACGATATGCTTTGGGTATGAGGGATAAAAAACAAAAGATACATAATCAAGATGCAATATGGGGAGATTTTATGGCCCACGAATATTTGATTGAGATGTGATGTCTTCTGATGTCCAAGGTGTCTTTGGGATAGATATGGTGTGATGAATTATGGTGGTATATGGAATAGGTGTTTGTTTTATGATGTTTTTCATTGGTTATATGATAGCATGTAATACGTGGGAAATTTATTCTCTATACCTTTAAATGATATTATAATTACTATGTTGTTAAAAATTGAAGGGTTATTTTTATGAGTGTTCCCATGAAAGGTTCAGTTTTATAATTGATATTTTTATGTGTTGTCAGTTCTATGGTTTTCTCCAATGTGCATTATTATTCTCCTTTAAAATTTCAATGAGATACATCAATATTCTTAATGATTATACATGTATGGAAACCCAACATACATTAAATAATTTTCTGGTTTCTAGGAGGGCAATTTGAAACATGATGGACAATACTAGATAGGATTGTTATATAGTTGTTGTGTTACTGAATTATCATTTCTTTTGGGTATTATATTTGTAGAAAAATAAAATTTATCATGTTTTATTTATTCATTTATTGTGGGATTGGTTTTTTCGTTCATTTATATAATGTCATAGAGTTCCTTGTAGTAGATACATATTACCAAACAATAATATATTACAATAGAGGGAAATACCACCCATTTTCAGGTATTTTTATATTATCTAATCTAGTTTATACCCCCATCCAACTGGAGGTAGTACTTGGTGGGTCATTATCTTTCTTAGGTTATTGTCGTATCTTTTTTTGGAGGGGTTGGTGACATTACTATATAATTAAAATTATATAAGAGTTACATTTATAATCTATACATTGTATTAGATGGTATCAATATGGTTAACCACATTATGAGTAATATTTATAATGGTATTACTCAATATAAATTATTTTACCAATTATTTGGAAATATGCATTCAATTTTTAATAATGTCATGTTTTGCATAAAAATAATTTTTCCACAAAAAAGTGTTTTTATTTCTATTTTGTGTGTAAATATTATAATAAATTTCTAATACATTTAAAACATATAATTTATAAAAAGTAAATTATTTGAAAAAAATAAAATCAAAATAATCAAATGATGATTTTTTTTTGGATTTTTCATAAATGATTAATTTCTCAATGAATAGTGAGAAATATAGATTTCTGAAATACATACTATTATTCTCATTAAATAAGTTAATAGAAAAGTATCAATATATTTTATATTTTTTTATTAAATTTATATTTGATAAATTTTAATTATAATAATCCATATAATTCCATTGGAAGAAAAAATATTCATGATTTCAATATAATTTAAATTTATTCTTAAAAACTATTTTTCTAAAAAAGGGCTTCCATTTTGAATTATTCTTTTTTATTAAAATTGATTTTTACAATATATAAATTTAATAACAAAACAATAATTCCATATTTTAAATAAACATGTCAAAAACGTTATATATTTTCTTTTTACATTATGTCATTATGAATAGTAACTGTGATAAATATTTATATCCCCATTTTGGAAAGTAGGTAAAATAGATTTAAAATATTGATATAAGGTCTCAAAATCATCCAATGACATTTAGTTTTATCATTATACGATATGAAATCATAAATATCCATAAAAATATAATATGTTGAATTTTATTTACATTTTCTTTTAATAATTGCTCTTATATTATTTTAAGTAATAAAAATAAAAAAAATCCTCCCTCTTGAATTTAATATATCTTATATGATCAAATTGGTATATTAAGAAGTTATTAATGAATATAAAATTTTAAAATAAATTTGATTTATACATTTTTATGATGATATTTTTTAAATAAAATTAGTGATGTCATAATTACATTAAATGCTTATGTATTGTGGACACATAGATTGTGATAGTAGTAGAAATATAAAAGGTAAATGGTTTTAAAAACATAATAAGTGGTATTTTTCATTTAATCATGGTGTTATATGAATTTCATAGAAAATTCTAACTTATATGTTGCAATGAAATGGCTAAATTCAAAATACACTCATTCGTTCATATCAATAAAGACAAATATAATAGATAGTTCCCAAAGTTATATTAATTACATTACCAATTAATAATATTATATTTAATTATTTTAATATCATAATTAAGTTTAAATGTGAGATGGGAGGATATAAAGCCTAAAATTTCATACATTGATCATTTTGGTTCTAATTGTTTACATAATAAGTAAATTTATAACCATTGGTGATTGAAAGATGAGTTTCCATGGTTAAGGATAATTACGATTAATGTTTGATAATCTAAAGATACAAGGGATTCAATGACCCTACAACATGTATAAATCAAATTTACCCTCATTATTTATTTTATATATAATATTTATTTCCAAAGTAATCCATTTTGGAACTACATTTTTATGAATATAACATTTAAATATTTTAAAGTCTTACCTCATTACAAAAGATCCACTTCCCTTACTTAGAAAAGGTAAACCTTCCTCTTTCTTAACATAAAAACATTATAAATCTTGATTTTAAAAATCTACCCCATTATCTTCTAAACTTCACTATATATTTATCAAATAATTCCATCATAAAGTTCCTAAAATATAGTTTTAAGGGAGGTATACTGGAAAAGATATAATCCTCTTCCTGGAATTTTAGAAAAAAATTATTATTCAACAACATTATAATATGTGGTCATCATCACAAAATAAAATAGACTATTTGATAAAAATACTGAATATTTATTATGATAGTGAAAACACCATTATCCACCGAAAGTTTTATTTTATGGAAAATGAAAATATCGCCCATGTGTACGAGTGAATTACCATTGCCACATGACTATGTGATTCAAATTCTGTCAGCATAACTCGTGGTTTATTATTATTATTTATTTAGTATTTAAATATTATATTTATGAAATAATTATTATTCAATAATCACAATATAATATACACATTCACTCATTTCCCTTCATTGTAAAATTATATTGGCACTCATGAGTATAAATGGACTACCATCTCTACGAAGAGATGCGAGTAATTTTTTCATTTTCATTACATATAAAGGATAATATGGATAGATTTATAAAATCTATATGGAATTAATTATATGTTAATTATATGATATATTTGAATTATATTTATCTACTATTTCATTCAATCCATTGAAATTTTGATACAATAACTATACATACATGAAAACTACATCTCTACAAAGTGATGAAAAACATTTTTACTAACTATATTATATAAATTATTATAAAAATATATAAAATTATTAAATATTATCATTATGAAATTATTAATAATATAGATATTACTTTACTTTGATAAAATGGAAAAGACTTGTTTTGATGAATGGAAATATTTTGAGAACTGAAATTTTTAACACCCAAACATGAAATTTTTAATATGGACTTATTAATAAATTGGTGTTTAAATGTTATAAGTGGATAATATATGACATAAAAATAATTTAAGTGAGTTTGGTATAGAAATTTAAGAAATTTAATATTATTATAATGGAGTATATATAACTTATCAATCATATCAGACAAGAGGTAAGGGGTTTCTTAATTAAGATTCGTTTCATTGGATATAAATTCTTCAAAGATTATATATTTTCAAGAATATATGTGAAATACCATTTGGATGATTTATGATTTATTTTCACATTATTTGAGTGCATAATATTTATCAAATTATATTTGGATGGTATTGGTTGAAATTAAACTTCTATTTACTGTATTTAATTTAGTTACAATTAATTTCTCTATTAAATAATTAACAATACAATGATAAAATCATTATAATGGTTCTTCAAATCCTTATTATTTTTTAGAGACATGTTTTATTTTATTCAACAATATATTTTTTTGAGGCATTTATACTTCTCCTTAAACTTGATATATCATTGATATAATTATGTTCATAAAATTTTATATTTCGTTTCATTTTATTCTTTGATGGGGATTATGATTCAATTGGTACCAAAACAGAAATGGGTAATGTTAAAATCTCATTTCTTTTTAGGAATGTTTATAATAATTATCCACTGGGGGTAATTATGTAGATAAATATCTTTATACAAAATTTATTTTCTTCTCTTACATAAATTACAATAATTTTTATCTATTAGTACCATTTTTCTGTCATTGGTACATAAAATGGCCAAGATGATATTTATACTGAAAAGATGTCTTTATTTATATTTTTTCAAATTATAATTTTTACCAATTCTATAGGTATTAATATTGTTATATTAATTTGTTTAAATATATATTAAATCTTTTGAAATGTTTTTCTTAAATACGCGTTCATTGTCTTCAAATGATTACAAGGTATTATTTAAAAGTAACATTATTCATACAGGTCATGTGTAACGCCCCGACCCCAGTTACCCAGAGTCGGTGCATTATTACATAACATTGGCATGATCACAAGAAAGATCAAATCTCGAAAGACCGATTGGTTTAGTAGCCTTGGAAACACTAGATATATTCATAAGTTTTACATTACATCATAAAATGAAAAACTACTACAACAACATAATGTTTCCACAATCCACACTATTAACCCCTCATAAAATCCCTGAAGGTCATTCATAACTTACTTCTTCACATCCTGGGAAAAATAAAACATAGAAAAGGGGTGAGCTCAAATGCCCAGTAAGGATAACAATATAGCGGAACATTCAAAATAATCATAAACATTTAAGGCAATGAATTACTAAAACAAAAGCCTTTTAAAATTGAACTTCAACATAGTATGGCAAAAGTAAAATGAAATAATGCCATTTACTTATTCACATGGATATTCTACTAATCGAATAATCACATGCAATATCAATAACCACTTTGATAATGTTGGAATGCATAATGCCAGACTATCATAACCACATAGCCAAGGCCTCGTGCCAAGACTACAAATAAGATTTTGTCATGGCCTTGTGCCAAGACACTAGTTTGTCTCATGAGACCTACCGATGCATCGAGGAGCTATAGCGGGCTCCACCCGTCACTTATTAAGTCCAATGCATTCCCATATGAAAAGGTTTAAACATAACATAAACATTCGTATTAAAACTAGCATACGAAATGTCAATAATTTCACCATAAACTATGAATGGTATAAAAATAGCACATCCATAGTCAAACATATCACAAAAACTTCAATACAATATAGAAGTTTTGTATCATAATAAATCAACTTCAAATAATCTTAAAATCCATCAAAGGATGTTGACATAGATGAAATCAAAATTCTTTTTAAAGAAGTATCTCCTTTTATTTTGAAATCATTTAAGATCCATATAAAATAAAACATTTTCTTTGAAAATATTCTTATAAGCTTGTATGGAAAGCTTCGACGATTTTATAACGGCGGAAAATAACCGCACCCGCCGTATAAGTTAAAAAAACATTCTTACCTAAATTCTGTCGAAAAGGTTAAAAAGGACCTTGTTTTGAAAACTACGGAAAGATTCCTTTATAAACCTCTTATAAAAAGTCAAACAAGGGTATAAATGACTTTAACCCATATTCTTGTAAATAGTAAAAATGTTTTGAAATACATTTTTAAGAAACATGGATGTGGATGATAAAGAGATCCCAGTAGATTATTACGTATAAACAACCTTGGATAATGAAGAGGTTGTAAAGTAAACCCTTACCTTGTACTTTTACTTTGTTGGGGTAGGTTAACCTCCTGTATAATGGTGAAATAATTGTTATTAAATTATACAAGAATCATAAACATTAGTATGATATCATATATGATCTTTTAACATTGCTTTATTAATAATATCTTAGTATTATCGTCGTTTCGGGTGATAATCGATTCGTTCTTCTTAAATGTTTGGTTACGTAAGACATGTTTTTAATGGATGGATTATATCTTATTCATAATTAGAATGATATTAACATTATTTTTAACCCTAAAATGAGAATAATACTTGAATGGATATGATGGAGAATGAATCTTATCGCGTTCGTGGAGACGGTAGTCCGTACGTACGCACGAACGCTACTTCCATTTAAGTCAAATCCAAATGATAAATAGGTATATTACTATTCCAGTATAATATAATATTTTATATATGTTACTTAAGTTCATTAACACCATCCTTTATACGTTCCATGTGTGGTATGAACGAGTCATATCATTTTAAGGGGGCGGTAGTCCGCACTTCCTCAAATGAAATTATCGTATGTATATACAACATGAAACGAATAATGGTATGAAATAAAATGGAATTACAAAAGCTTATATATAAAATATATATCATTAATATCATATTTAATTACAGTGACATCATAATGGCCACCATGAGAGGTGGTAAGATGTATTTGAACAATCATCGTTTCGTGAGGCGTTAGTTTTCCATCCACAGAAACATTATGTTCATCATCCATTAGATGGAGTTGTGTGTATGTGTAGTTTGAATACTTCTTATAACAACATCCTAGTATATTTAGGATACTGGTGTTGTTACAAAAGAAGGGAAGTAAAAAGATTTTGGGGGTTGAAGAGGCAAAATAAATGAAAATAATTTAAGAGAAATCGTTACCTTTAATTTAGGTAACTCACTTTGGTTGGAACCAAAGGACTTCTTGAAATGCTTTCTGCCTAAGGGGAAGCTTCAAGGAGGAGGAGAGGTATGTGGGGAGCTTAGTTGGGCAGAGTTTGGACGAGCCAAGTGGCTTGAGAGGTGTGAAGAAATGAGAAGAGGAGTGCCCTTTTATAAGAGGGGTGAGGGGCACCTTTGGAAAAGCTAGAAATATTAATTTATAATAAATTCACATTCAGTTTCTAATGGCTCCAAAGTTGACTATTCAAAGTTTAAGGTGGGTATAGGTCGAAAACCACTCAACCAATAGAATTTAGACAGGTTTGGGTACTTATATTAACCTTATCTTTAAGTATTAACTCTAAGTTAATTAGTTTCACTTTTACAATGTCTCTTTGTATTTTTATATAATATGGTTAATAAACATACTATATACATCCAAGCGACCCCCAAGTGGTCCATTAATGAGGAACCTATTATAATATAAGTCTCTTGCCCGAACCTTAGATTTTTAGGAATTTAATATCAATTAATAATATAATATTTGTTTTAAGAACTCTTTTATGTCAATTTTGACACTATTCAATAGTTGATTTTTGTAAAACTCCTAACAGATTGATTACTTCGAAAAAAGTCAATTAAATCACTTCTAATATATCATATTATCATAGAAAATTAGTTTAATTCATTAAAACTTTCATATTATAATTATTTGGGTATTTATAAGATCAATTATTTTAATTTTTCACTATTTTGGTAATTACTGCATCATCATTGTGTCATAAATAAAATATATTATTTAATGTCTAAAAATTATAAATAAAATATCATTATGTAGGAAATCTTGTTAGCTTTCTAATGAATCTTTATAATCGAAAATCCAACATGTATAACCCTATGTAAAAATTGTTCTTCTAAAAGATGTAAGCTTATGCCATTTTTATTTTTATTTTAGCTTTATTAATATAATGTGTCATTATCACTTACAAGTGGATCCATGGGGTCCCAAAATAGACCCAAAGATGCCCATGGTCGACCATGTATCAACCAATAGGTTTAAGACACGTTTTAGGGTAATTTAGTATTATTATAATATTATTTGTTTAACCCTTATTTACCAGATTTACCCTTAACCATGATAAATAAAATATTTACCGCAGTAATTATTCAAAATGTCTAAAAATAAAAGTTACCTATTTACACAATTTGAACATCCTGATTCCAAATATGGAATCCATTTTTCTAAATTCAAAACACAGAAGTGGCAGAAATTAATTTAAAATTAATTCCCGCTGTCAAAACAAAAAGCGTGTTTTTAAGAGATAATAACTACCAAAAGATTGACACTTGTTTATGTTCGGTTTAATTGTAAAATTATGTCCAATGACCAACATTATATTAAATGGTAAAAATATATTCTAAATATACTTTAAAACCACTCAAATTCATAATTTATCACTATTACTTATTTTGATTAAAAAAGTTGTTTTTAATTAAAATTTAGTAATTTTCACTATTCATCAAAATATAAAAGTTATCCGAAATGTACCAAAATTTCACCCTAGGCTAATTTTGATATTCCGAATCCAAAAATAAAGTCCATTTTGAAATATAGAATATATATGATTTCAAAAAGTAGGTATTACTATTCACAACGGCTAGTTTAATTAGTTGTGGTGTGTGTTAGAACTCGAGGTTGCGTACAACACACGCTATCGCATTATTCGAAGGGAAACGTACCGTAGAAGCTTGGGGTGTTACATTCTCCCCTCCTTCAAATAATTGCGTCCTCGCAATTTCTAGGGTATTACTGCATAAAAAGACTCGGGTGGTTCTTCATCATAAGTTCCTCGGGTTCCCACGTTGCCTCTTCCATCTTATGATTTCTCCACAAAACTTTTACCAGACGCGTCGTCCGGTTTCTCAGTACTTGTTCTCTTGTATCAAGAATCCTGACGGGCTCTTCACAATAGGAAAGATCGGGTTCCAGTTCTAATTCCTCATAGGTGAGTACATGCGTTGGGTCAGGCATGTATTTCCTCAACAGAGATACGTGGAACACATCGTGAACTTTGGAGAGACTTGGCGGCATTGCCAATCGGTAAGCTACAACCCCAATTCGTTTTAGAATTTCGAAAGGTCCGATGTACCTGGGACTCAATTTACCTTTCTTACCAAAACGTATGACTCCCTTCCATGGAGATACCTTCAGGAAAACATGATCACCGACTTGAAATTCCAAATCCTTCCTTCGAATATCAGCATAGCTCTTCTGCCTACTTTGAGCTGCTTTGATGTGATTTTGGATTACCTTCACCTTTTCCACCGTTTCCTCCACCAGTTCTGGGCCTACAAGTTTTCTTTCACCAACGTCATCCCAACAGGTTGGTGTACGACATCTCTTTCCGTATAACGCTTCATATGGTGCCATCTGAATACTCGAATGGAAGCTATTGTTATAGGAAAATTCTACAAGTGGTAAATATTGATCCCACATACCCTGAAAATCAAGTGAGCAAGATCTCAACATGTCTTCTAAGGTCTGAATAGTCTGTTCTGATTGTCCGTCTGTCTGAGGGTGGTAAGCAGTGCTCAAATGAAGTTCAGTATCCAGGGATTTCTGAAGACTTTTCCAAATTCTTGATGTAAAACGGGGATCACGATCAGAAACAATCGATAGGGGAACTCCATGAAGTCTCACAACTTCATTAATATATAGTTTTGCTAGACGTTCCAGGGGTAGATCTTCTCTTATAGCAAGAAAATTTGCTGACTTGGTAAGACGATCAACAATAACTCATATTGCATCGTTCCTTCTAGGAGTCTTTGGTAGCCCCATGACAAAGTCCATCGTAATATTGTCCCTTTTCCACTCCGGTATGGGAAGAGGTTGCATGACTCCTCCAGGCTGTTGCCTTCCAGCTTTCACTTGTTGACAAACCATACATCTTGACACAAAATCAGCAATCTCCCTCTTCATGTTGTCCCACCAAAAATGTTCCTTAAAATCTCTATACATTTTGGTGCTCCGAGGGTGTATAGAGAAATTGGAACTATGAGCATCATCCAGCAATTCCCTTTTTAGATCAGGTAAATCGGGAACACAAAGTCTCTTCCCGAATTTCAAAATTCCATCTTCATACACAAAGTCTCTTAATCTCCCATCACTCACAGCTTTAATATTCTTTTGTAATTCTTCATCATCGGCCTGAGAACTCTTAATCCTTTCTAGTAATGATGGTTTGGCAACCATTTGAAAAAGCATTGATGTTTCACCTTCCCTGGTTATTCCCATGTCCATCTTCACTAGATCCATGAAAATTGGATCCCTTTCAATTCTCATCATGTTCAGAACTCCATGGTCTTTTCTGCTCAAAGCATCTGCTACTTTGTTTGCTTTCCCCGGGTGGTAGTGTATCGTGCAATCATAATCCTTGAGTAATTCAAGCCATCTCCTTTGCCTCATGTTGAGTTCTTTTTGTGAGAAAATATACTTCAAACTCTTGTGATCAGTATAAATCTCACATTTTTCACCATAGCGGTAGTGCCTCCATATCTTCAAAGCAAAGATCACAACTGCTAACTCAAGATCATGAGTAGGATAGTTTTGTTCATGAATTTTCAACTATCGTGATGCATAGGCAATAACTCTATCATTCTGCATAAGGACACAACCAAGTCCTTTCTTTGACGCATCACTATAAATAACGAACCCATCATTCCCCGATGGTAGAGTCAATATAGGAGCATTGACTAATATTCTCTTCAGTTCTTCGAAACATTCTTCACACTCTTTTGTCCAAACAAATTTAACCCCTTTACGTGTGAGCTTCGTTAATGGGTTAGCCAATCGGGCAAAATTCTGGACGAAACGTCGATAATAACCTGCCAAGCCAATAAAACTACGTACCTCAGTTATACTCGTAGGTGCTGGCCATTCTTGGATTGCTTTGGTCTTAGAAGGATCAACAGAGATTCCATCTTTAGAGACAATATGGCCAAGAAAAGAAATCTCCTGAAGCCAGAATTCACACTTGCTAAACTTTCCATATAATTCATGCCTCCTCAGAGTCTTCAAGATAATGCGCAAGTGATTTTCATGATCTTCGTAGGTTTTGGAGTATACCAAGATATCATCAATAAATACCACCACAAATTCATCGAGATACTCCTTGAAAACTCTATTCATCAGATCCATGAATACAGAGGGTGCATTAGTCAATCCAAACGGCATTACAGTAAACTCGTAATGCCCGTACCTGGTTCGAAATGCTGTCTTCGGAATGTCTTCCTTCTTCACACACAACTGATGGTATCCAGATCGAAGGTCAATCTTTGAAAAGTATTGAGCTCCATGCAGTTGGTCAAATAAATCATCAATACGAGGTAGGGGATACTTGTTCTTTATCGTTATAGCATTGATCTCCCTGTAGTCGATACATAACCTCATAGATCCATCTTTCTTTTTAACAAAAAGAACAGGGGCTCCCCATGGAGAAACACTAGGGCGAATAAATCCCTTATTACTCAATTCCTCTAGTTGTTTCTTTAGTTCGACTAGCTCTACAGTGGACATTCTATAAGGGGTCTTCGATATAGGCCTTGATCCAGGAATCAAATCAATAGAAAACTCAACTTCTCGTTCTGGAGGATGTCCAGGTAAATCTTCTGGAAATACATCTACAAATTCATTCACAATAGGTACATCCTCTATTTGAACATTCCTTTCCTCACCGATAGTTACTTCATTCTCTTCCTCCCCAATAATTGAATTAAGTTGAGCTACTGGGGGTGGGTCTAAATAAGAATTAGGTGGTGACGATTCTGCTCTAAAAATAAGGTGCTCCTTATCATTATCATTATGAATCGTAACCTCTTTCTTCTTACAATAAATCTTTGCATCATAGTCCGAAAGCCAGTCCATACCGAGGATTATATCAAACTCAATCATAGGTATGACGATGAGATCAGCAGATAAAGAAAATTTATGTGCTCTAATGGGGACTGATTCACAAAACTTTGTTGCAACGATACTTCCCTTAGGAGTTTTAACTGAAAACTCCCTTATTAAATCAAATTGGAAATATCTAATTTTCTTAGCAAACTGGGAAGATATGAAACAATGCGATGATCCAGAATCAAATAATGCATTTGCTAAACTTGAGGAAACCATTAAATTACCTGCCACCACGTCTTTCGGAGTTTCTACCTCAGCAGTAGTGATAGCATAAGCCTGGCATTGATCCCTTGGCCTTTTCTGAGGTAAGTTCTCCTGACGCTTAGGACATGCATTTGCATAATGCCCCATCTCCCTGCAATTGTAGCACTGAACGTTGGTAGCTTCCTTCTTCCCCTTGCAATCATGAGCTTGGTGGCCTTTTTCACCACACTTGTAACAGACTCCCATTCCCTTCAGGCAAGCACCGGGGTGTTTCTTCCCGCACTTACCACAAGATGGATATTCAACCTTTCCCTTCTTCCCCTTATTTCCATTCCCAGATTGATCAGCAGGTCTCTTCTTCTCTTGCTTTGATTTAAAGTCATAAGACTTAGAGAATTCCTTTTCGGTCTTGATAGCACATGAGACAATGTCTTCGTACGATGAAAAGGATTGTGAGACTAACGCTCGACGGAGAAATGGTTTTAACCCATCAAAGAAACAATCAATCTTACTTCTTGGGTTACGAATATAATCACCAGCGTACCTCGCTAACCTTGTAAAGTTAGCCTCATATTTTGTGACATTCTCATCCTCCTTTTGTCTCAGACTCAGAAATTGTCTTTCCATATCTGCTCGATGGTCGCGAGGAAAGTATTTTTCTAAAAACAGATCTTTGAACTCCCTCCATTCCATGTTTGATACTTCATCATCTTCCTTCATGTTTTGAATCAATGACCACCATTGATCAGCATCTCCAGTGAGGCGGTAAACTGCCATGGTAACTTTTTCCCTTTCACTACTCCCCAAAGCCTGAAATATTTTCTCTAGGGAAAATATCCATTGCTCAGCTACTAAGGGATTTGTACTTCCATTGAACATTGGTGGTTGTTGTCTCATGAATCGATCTAACATTGATCCTCCACGCTGCGGATCAGGGTGCTCCATACGGGTAAGGTTATTATTCATAACCTGAGTAAGTTGTCCCAGTACGGTGATTAGCTGATCAGCACCAGTTGCATCACCAGCCCCACTATAATTATCTTGAGCAGGAGGGCAATCCCTACATGGAGTGCGTGCATTGATACGGTTTCCATTTCTTCCACTAGGCGCCATTTCTAAACAATGGCATAAACTAGATCAGTTTATGAATCAAAATACATAATCCCATACTTATAAAACACTTAACATAAATTGAACTATCTATGGGTATAATCCATAATCATAAATATGTTTTCTTTGAGGAAGTATATACTCATAAACCCTTCATAATGATTTGTAAAGAAAGTGAGAGTTATCCTAAGCATATCCCCCGGGAGTGTCGTAACCAAGAGTGCAGCAAGGCCCGTTGTCGTGCACCAGTTCCCGTTCGAGTCTAGCTCAAAGCGGTGTTTTCGGGTTTTACCCCTAGGTACATCTGTGCCAGAGCCGCCTCTACCTGCTCGTATCCAGACAGGGATGTATTGCTCGGAAAACTCACAAAGTCTCTACAATACCAAAATTCTAGGAAGTTCTTCTATACTAATCCTCAAAGTTCATCTTAGGTCTACGTGCTCTAATCAGAGTTTATCTAAATCTAGCTTCCAAGGTTTGTACTAAACATCCTCTGATACCAACTGTAACGCCCCGACCCCAGTTACCCCGAGTCGGTGCATTATTACATAACATTGGCATGATCACAAGAAAGATCAAATCTCGAAAGACCGATTGGTTTAGTAGCCTTGGAAACACTAGATATATTCATAAGTTTTACATTACATCATAAAATGAAAAACTACTACAACAACATAATGTTTCCACAATCCACACTATTAACCCCTCATAAAATCCCTGAAGGTCATTCATAACTTACTTCTTCACATCCTGGGAAAAATAAAACATAGAAAAGGGGTGAGCTCAAATGCCCAGTAAGGATAACAATATAGCGGAACATTCAAAATAATCATAAACATTTAAGGCAATGAATTACTAAAACAAAAGCCTTTTAAAATTGAACTTCAACATAGTATGGCAAAAGTAAAATGAAATAATGCCATTTACTTATTCACATGGATATTCTACTAATCGAATAATCACATGCAATATCAATAACCACTTTCATAATGTTGGAATGCATAATGCCAGACTATCATAACCACATAGCCAAGGCCTCGTGCCAAGACTACAAATAAGATTTTGTCAAGGCCTTGTGCCAAGACACTAGTTTGTCTCATGAGACCTACCGATGCATCGAGGAGCTATAGCGGGCTCCACCCGTCACTTATTAAGTCCAATGCATTCCCATATGAAAAGGTTTAAACATAACATAAACATTCGTATTAAAACTAGCATATGAAATGTCAATAATTTCACCATAAAATATGAATGGTATAAAAATAGCACATCCATAGTCAAACATATCACAAAAACTTCAATACAATATAGAAGTTTTGTATCATAATAAATCAACTTCAAATAATCTTAAAATCCATCAAAGGATGTTGACATAGATGAAATCAAAATTCTTTTTAAAGAAGTATCTCCTTTTAATTTGAAATCATTTAAGATCCATATAAAATAAAACATTTTCTTTGAAAATATTCTTATAAGCTTGTATGGAAAGCTTCGACGATTTTATAACGGCGGAAAATAACCGCACCCGCCGTATAAGTTAAAAAAACATTCTTACCTAAATTCTGTCGAAAAGGTTAAAAAGGACCTTGTTTTGAAAACGACGGAAAGATTCCTTTATAAACCTCTTATAAAAAGTCAAACAAGGGTATAAATGACTTTAACCCATATTCTTGTAAATAGTAAAAATGTTTTGAAATACATTTTTAAGAAACATGGATGTGGATGATAAAGAGATCCCAGTAGATTATTACGTATAAACAACCTTGGATAATGAAGAGGTTGTAAAGTAAACCCTTACCTTGTACTTTTACTTTGATGGGGTAGGTTAACCTCCTGTATAATGGTGAAATAATTGTTATTAAATTATACAAGAATCATAAACATTAGTATGATATCATATATGATCTTTTAACATTGCTTTATTAATAATATCTTAGTATTATCGTCGTTTCGGGTGATAATCGATTCGTTCTTCTTAAATGTTTGGTTACGTAAGACATGTTTGTAATGGATGGATTATATCTTATTCATAATTAGAATGATATTAACATTATTTTTAACCCTAAAATGAGAATAATACTTGAATGGATATGATGGAGAATGAATCTTATCGCGTTCGTGGAGACGGTAGTCCGTACGTACGCACGAACGCTACTTCCATTTAAGTCAAATCCAAATGATAAATAGGTATATTACTATTCCAGTATAATATAATATTTTATATATGTTACTTAAGTTCATTAACACCATCCTTTATACGTTCCATGTGTGGTATGAACGAGTCATATCATTTTAAGGGGGCGGTAGTCCGCACTTCCTCAAATGAAATTATCGTATGTATATACAACATGAAACGAATAATGGTATGAAATAAAATGGAATTACAAAAGCTTATATATAAAATATATATCATTAATATCATATTTAATTACAGTGACATCATAATGGCCACCATGAGAGGTGGTAAGATGTATTTGAACAATCATCGTTTCGTGAGGCGTTAGTTTGCCATCCACAGAAACATTATGTTCATCATCCATTAGATGGAGTTGTGTGTATGTGTAGTTTGAATACTTCTTATAACAACATCCTAGTATATTTAGGATACTGGTGTTGTTACAAAATAATGGAAGTAAAAAAGATTTTGGGGGTTGAAGAGGCAAAATAAATGAAAATAATTTAAGAGAAATCGTTACCTTTAATTTAGGTAACTCACTTTGGTTGGAACCAAAGGACTTCTTGAAATGCTTTCTGCCTAAGGGGAAGCTTCAAGGAGGAGGAGAGGTATGTGGGGAGCTTAGTTGGGCAGACTTTGGACGAGCCAAGTGGCTTGAGAGGTGTGAAGAAATGAGAAGGAGGAGTGCCCTTTTATAAGAGGGGTGAGGGGCACCTTTGGAAAAGCTAGAAATATTAATTTATAATAAATTCACATTCAGTTTCTAATGGCTCCAAAGTTGACTATTAAAAGGTTAAGGTGGGTATAGGTCGAAAACCACTCAACCAATAGAATTTAGACAGGTTTGGGTACTTATATTAACCTTATCTTTAAGTATTAACTCTAAGTTAATTAGTTTCACTTTTACAATGTCTCTTTGTATTTTTATATAATATAGTTAATAAACATACTATATACATCCAAGCGACCCCCAAGTGGTCCATTAATGAGGAACCTATTATAATATAAGTCTCTTGGCCGAACCTTAGATTTTTAGGAATTTAATATCAATTAATAATATAATATTTGTTTTAAGAACTCTTTTATGTCAATTTTGACACTATTCAATAGTTGATTTTTGTGAAACTCCTAACAGATTGATTACTTCGAAAAAAGTCACTTAAATCACTGATAATATATCATATTATCATAGAAAATTAGTTTAATTCATTAAAAGTTTCATATTATAATTATTTGGGTATTTATAAGATCAATTATTTTAATTTTTCACTATTTTAGTAATTACTGCATCATCATTGTGTCATAAATAAAATATATTATTTAATGTCTAAAAATTATAAGTAAAATATCATTATGTAGGAAATCTTTTTAGCTTTCTAATGAATATTTATAATCTAAAATCCAACATGTATAACCCTATGTAAAAATTGTTCTTCTAAAAGATGTAAGCTTATGCCATTTTTATTTTTATTTTAGCTTTATTAATATAATGTGTCATTATCACTTACAAGTGGATCCATGGGGTCCCAAAATAGACCCAAAGATGCCCATGGTCGACCATGTATCAACCAATAGGGTTAAGACACGTTTTAGGGTAATTTAGTATTATTATAATATTATTTTTTTAACCCTTATTTACCGGATTTACCCTTAACCATGATAAATAAAATATTTACCGCAGTAATTATTCAAAATGTCTAAAAATAAAAGTTACCTATTTACACAATTTGAACATCCTGATTCCAAATATGGAATCCATTTTTCTAAATTCAAAACACAGAAGTGGCAGAAATTAATTTAAAATTAATTCCCGCTGTCAAAACAAAAAGCGTGTTTTTAAGAGATAATAACTACCAAAAGATTGACACTTGTTTATGTTCGGTTTAATTGTAAAATTATGTCCAATGACCAACATTATATTAAATGGTAAAAATATATTCTAAATATACTTTAAAACCACTCAAATTCATAATTTATCACTATTACATATTTTGATTAAAAAAGTTGTTTTTAATTAAAATTTAGTAATTTTCACTATTCATCAAAATATAAAAGTTATCCGAAATGTACCAAAATTTCACCCTAGGCTAATTTTGATATTCCGAATCCAAAAATAAAGTCCATTTTGAAATATAGAATATATATTATTTCAAAAAGTAGGTATTACTATTCACAACGGCTAGTT
The DNA here is from genome assembly GCA_963277665.1 of Viscum album. Taxonomy (NCBI): domain Eukaryota; kingdom Viridiplantae; phylum Streptophyta; class Magnoliopsida; order Santalales; family Viscaceae; genus Viscum; species Viscum album. The sequence continues at coordinate 586,174,603 of OY728158.1, read as the reverse complement.
TAATTAGTTGTGGTGTGTGTTAGAACTCGAGGTTGCGTACAACACACGCTATCGCATTATTCGAAGGGAAACGTACCGTAGAAGCTTGGGGTGTTACATCATGTTTCTTTCAACAAAATGGATTAATCAATGTTACTGTTTTAATATAAAAATAATTAATTGATATTTCAACAAACATGAATGTTATTTATATTAAATATTATATAATAAATTTCCAATTTTATTTTTAAATAAAAATATTTCTTTTAAATTTTCAAAAAACACAGAATTTATTTATGTGATTTAAAAATGAAAATAGTAATTTTCATAAGATATATTAGAAGTGTTATTTAATGGATTTTTTTCCTATATAATGTTATCCAATGTTCTTACTTTTGTATCACTAAGGACATGACTCTATAATACCATCATTATTCTTTATTAAGATGGTTTATGGTTATTGTGATTAAATATTGATAAAACTAATTTTCATACCATGGTATAATTCACATATAATTAGACCATTATAAAACCCATTTCATTTCCATGGGAAATTATTTTATGAAGATAGGATATTTTTATGATACAAATTTCTATTCCATGGTTAAGTAAAAGATTATATGATGATTTTTTTAGGATCTTATGACTCGCATATGTAGGGTTTTCATTATGTGGTGGGCCGACCATGAATAATATAGCCTTCCAATGCATTGGGCATATATAAAATTCATAAGATAATTGTCTTGTTAAATATCATTTAGTATAATATACATGATGCGTGGAAATCATTTCATATCTATAAGTTATAAATGGACCTGATTTCTATGTCAATAAGATAATGTGTCCAAAATGATTCATGTCCGTATGTTAATTTGGGGACTTGTTTTCATGTCCTTAACTTAATGACTGAACCAAATACTCTTTATAAATGTTAGAATTTTAATCATATATTTTCATGAAAATTTTCTATGATTTTTTATTCTATCCTAGATCACAATTTATTATCAATTATTATGTTTTATTGGTAATTTTGTCTTCTATAATGAAATGTCCTTATATCAAGAATCCTGATGAATATTGATAAATATATTGTGTATGAATTCCCAATTTTTTTTATTTTTTCATAATTATTGTAATAAACCATCCATGATCATCTAGACTACTCACCGAGGAGGGTCCATCATATAATGAGATAAAAAAACATAATGAAATACAGTCCTATATATCAAAAAACAAGATATACAACTAGTGTAAAAAACAAAATAAACTGATAAAAATCCTAGATACATTAAAAATGGTAAAATAAAAAAAGATAAATGTAATTATATAAAAGATAAACATGAGTCCATGTGACAAATAGCCACCTCTGGACCAATCCTAATACAATGTTAGTGATCAAAAGAGATTTTAAAATGCCAGATTATTCCCATCAGTTCACTTGGTTCATGAAAAACAACGTTTAAAACAACCAAAAAGAAAATGTTGTATTTGAGAACTAATCCCTAAAAGATCCCTCCAAGAAATCTATATATATTCTAATAGAAAATATTCAACAGATCTATATTTTAAACAAAAATAATTTTATAATGTATTTTCTTAATCCAAAACCATTTGTAAATCATTATGTAGGGGTTTCATAAAGAACTTTCACATTACAAATGAAAATAATAAGAAAATTTGAACTGATTAATCTTGAAATCATAACCAGTAACCATATGGTATGCATGTAACACATATCCGTTAAACAATCAATCATGTTAAATAATTTGTTATAAACAACATGAAAATAATGTGAGAAAATAACCAGGGAATAATACACCATGTGATAGCCCATAAATAAATGAAAAAAATTCAATTTAGGCCCTACTCAATGGGAATATGTGCTGTGGAAATGGAAATCCTCAATATAGTACTACATTGTAGCCACCTAATATTGATTCTAATAAATGACTTTTAATATCACAATATATGTTGTGGAATTACGCACACTATGAGTGAAATGTATATTCCTCATACACCAAGGATTCCCAATGTGCCATTTTTTTCAAAATATTTATAGTAATCATTGTCATAATTTATAAAACATATTATAATTTAAACCAACCCACTACCATTATTCAAAATTCATCTCTAAACCAAAATGACCACCTAGACATTTAATCAAGTTGCTGGAGTAAAAAATCATTTTTAATGGAAACCCACATCAAAAATTTGTATCTTTTAAAAAATATATAGAAATTACTATAAAATCTATATAAATGAATAAAAAAAGTTATTTTCCTTAAAAATAACTATTTCATAGAATTAATCCTTTGTATGGAGAAAACTTCATCATTAATAATGTTACAAAAAATTTCATTATAAAATTGAGGTTAAGATGGATTATCTAGGACTGTCATGATCCTAGATCAATAAAAAAAAATATTACAACACTCTAAAACCCTTTGATTTAACATCCAAATCATAATTTGGTTCCAATAAGAAAAATGGGGAATATATATATCAAGGATCTATATCGAAGTTGGTAAATTATATGAAGAACCAAAAATTCCTCATGGTGATCTATCCTGGTTAAATGACTTCCTCCTAGAAACCAAAGGTGAAATAATATAGTGTGTTGTAGAATGATTTGCTAAATCTCGATTGATGTTATGGGGTAATGCATTGTCAAACCCTATCCCCAATAATTTTGAATTTAAAATTGTACTAAATAAATGTCAACACTCATGATTTTATATAGAAGATACATTGTTAGGAGTAACCATATGACTTAATCATTCTCCCATATAGACTATCAATATGTGGTGAATGGTTTTTCCATAGAGTTACATTAACCATTGAAAAAGTGTTCATAACCCCTCTACCAGGGGGTGGAAGGTTTTGAGGTGAGGTTGAATAGTTTGGACGAACCATTATCTCCATTCTAGTAGATCATGTATGGACACAAAGTCCATCTATGAAAAATTATTGTAACATCCTAACTTTTCTGAAATGTAAAACTATTAATTATTTTTTAAAATTCATATAAATATCCATAATAATAATTCCTAATCTGACAATAGAGGGAATGTTTGTGTCTAGGACTTTTGGGAAGCCAAAATCCCCAATGAGGTAAAAATGGTAGGGTTGCACGATTAGTGAAAACTCTACCACCCTGCCTGCACGGTTAGTATAAAACTATGCAGTTGAAAAAGTTGGAACCTATAGGAGGCATAGTTTGAATAAAAATATGTTAACCTAGGATGAATTATGTGTTGTGATATTGATATTTAAGAATTTTCTTCATGGTTTACACTAGTTTAGGAAAATAGTGCACCTAACCATAAAATGTACCCCTTAGTACTAGTGAATGCCTCATAGTTTGGAAACATTGTATCCAACCAAAGTGTGGTGTTAAAATGTGATAAATTACTATTTACCAGTTTTTAAATGATTGAAAATAGTTTCTCTTCTTCACATATTTGTTTTCTCATTCCACTCTCTCCTCTTCTCATGGATGGAGCTCCCCTTCTCTCTTAAACTACGGATCTAGGTATATCATTCATTGATGGTTCATTTTGTTAACTATTTGAAGAATAAGATCAATAATGGTAAGCTATTATATCTTATCTAATATACTTAAATGTTCTTCCTCCATTTATTTCCCTTTTTTGGTAGATCATTTTCCCACCTTTTAGGGAAATTGACTATTTCATCGATTTCTTCCAAACTAGATTTAATCAAAGGTTTATACTAAAGGGGAGATCTACAACACTAAGGTAAGTGGTATTGAATTTTTTTATTATTTGGAAACATTCTATAAATAATATCACTATTCCCTGGGCATAACACTTCTGGATTTACCCCTATATTTTTAATTAAATTCAGATGAATGATTTTCCATTCATTTGGTGACCCGATTAATATGTCAATAAATTCCATGGATTGATTAGCTTGGATTATGTAATAAAATTTCATGTTCTCAACCATTGAGTATTAAAATACCTCTTTTCTTAAATGATACTAACACCGTTGAGGCACATCTTTTCCCAATTAATTCACTGAGTCTTTTATCTTAGTTTCATTAATGGTTAAACCCTCAGTATACCCCGATACACCATGTATAATGAAATGGTATAACATAATTTTAATTGAAAAAGAGCATATACCATTATCCACATGACATAAATGATATTTGTACAATGAAATTAATTAAATAAAATTACTTTTGAGTCACAATGGATTGAATTAAATGAAATGATCTTTTATGATAGACTAATTATATGACTTGCTTAATTATATACCTCACTTCAGTGTCAAGGGTGAAACAAGGAGTTCCATATTAATGATCCCTTGGATGGTCTCGCATTACTTATTTAACTTTACTAAATGTTTATTAAATGTCATGGTGTGGAATTATCTATGATTCAGATGGGATAACCATGTGTTGCCTGTTTTTACCTCTCGACGAGTGATGTTGGTTCCCTAAAAGATACCCCTTAGAAGACTTCATGGAATGATAGGATTGACTATGGAATGAGTGAGACTCAGTCCCCTAGGTGCTATATTACATAAATAATTTTATGTTTATTAGAATCTAACTATTTTCACACCATGGCAGAGTGTGACGTATGACTTTATACAGGGGTCACATTGGATATACTATATGGAATTGGACATATAGCATGCCCTGCAAGTGATACATGGAATGTATTTTAGAATTTCCTTAGATGGTTTATAGGTGACTATATTTAGTCTCTAAGGAGGATTCTAATTTAATGGAACGTACTTAAATGCCTTAAATACTGAATTTGATATTTATTTTAGAAAATTTAGGACATGTAATTGAATCCAAAGAACTCTCTTGTAGATTTAATGTGTTCTCATACAAAATAATATAATTTAAAATTTTAGTTTACCTTGGTTAAGACTCACCGTATGAGGAGAAAGCATTTATATTGAATGAGGATCAATATGGATCACTATATAATAAATTTTTTTTTTGAATTTAATTAATATAGTGAATTGTTCGGTTAACAATGCACATTGCGGAATGGCATTGACACTCTGGGTGTCTGCCTAGTAAGATTTTATCTCACACCCTCCACAGGCACCATTAGTACTTAATAGACATTGTGGTTGCAATTATAGACAATGGGAATAATCCAACTTCCAATTTTTTATTTACATATTTAGTATGGAGTTGATAGTAGTGGACCATGTCTATTATATTAATTCTAGACTTAGTTGTTTTTTCAGGTTTGAATATTTTCTCTACATATTGAATATTCCTTTATCCCTTTCCCTTACATAGTCATTTTTATACCTACATGTATAGTATCATATTTATTGAAATGTATTATTATTATTCATCTTCCATTTGTAGCTATTTCTCTTGCATGATACTTTTTCTTTTTTGGATGTTACATATTGTGGTTTTATGCTTCTGTTATTTCTTATATCTACTGCTACACTATAATCTAACTAATAATGGAATATTCTCATAATGGGCTCTACCAAGTCCCTAACTACTAGTCAGAAAAAAATTTAAAAGGTGTTATCGAGGTCCTTTGGCTCTCCATCTAAAAAAAACATTGAGTTGCATCTAAGGTGGGATGCTACAAAGTGATATCCAAGAAATGTTTTTCATTTGAATAACTATTTTGGTTTATATAGGATACATGTAAATAAGAATATGTTTATGATCATATTCCTTGGAGTAGCTACCCAATGTACAAGGGAAACCCTAATTGCATGGGTTAGAGGATTGATGTTATTTCTTGCACTTGTTACATTTTAACAGGATTTCACAAGTGAATGAATAAATTTCCTTGTGTTATTATGAAATATGATATTATTTGGTTTGGTTTTTATCCCTACACCAATGATATATGTTAATTTTAAATTCAAGAATCCTAATTGGCCTAATTGGACTTATCATCCATGTATAATTCCATAATATATATACATTTCATTGTTTATTGTATGTTTTTCATATGATTGTTGTTTGTTCCTTGATTATTATTCTCTAGAGTGTGATAATATTTATTTTGAAGGAAATATTGGATTATTTGAACAATAATTACTTATCAGTTTTTTTAGTTGCTGAGTTGCATTGGTATATCATCCAATCAAAACATGAAGCATATCCTGTTACACTAGTTGTTTGATGTAAGGGTTAGGATACAGTTAATCGACACACAGATTTCAATTTATAGGTTTTATGTGCCCCTATAATATGGATTTTTTAATGATGTTAACTAGATCATGATTCTAACAATGAATTAAAAATAAAATTAATACGACCACTTAAATTAAAAATGTTTCCTTATATGATGAAAAGTGAGGTTTTATCCTAACCCTAAATTTCATGTGGGTTATAGGTCGTGTCTCGTTCAATCATTTTGAAAATTGTTCTCATCACCTATACCAAGCTCTTGGAAGTGGCTAAGGGTTGTATCATGATTTTAGGGGGGCCATGTACCTATCCTTCATTACATATTCCATTATCAATTATAAAATATTTTTATGGAATGTGATTACCATATTAGATTTATTCCAACATAAAGAACTCATGATATATTATTGGATAGTGGTGAATAAAATACTCGAGAGGTGGGAGGACATATTCCCCCCCAAGATACCACATACAACGCGACCTGGGGAACATACACTAGATCATCCACTTGGTGATGATTCCAAATTTCATGATACATTTCTATGCATTATGGAAAACTTTCATGGTGCACCTAGACCTAACCCTTATATGAAAGTGAAAACCTATTAGTTTTAGTAGAAAAATCCTCCCAATATCTCAGCGTATGGGAGGCTTCTGGATTCTGAGTATTGGTTGGATGATATGGTATACCCATTGAAGAATATATATATTTCTCTAGAATATAGAGTCAATCTCAAAACATATCTATTACTTTATTTTTCCAAATCTTCATCATATGTTCTAGCATGGGCTGGTCAACAATAGGGTATGGTTTGGGTGGATATCAAAACAACATTACATGATTATTAATTCCATTGAACCATGATAACTAATCATTTTTGGGCGTTCATGGACCTTGAGTACAGTTACATGTCTATAATGGAATAAAAAACTTGAATCAATGAATTGAATCATTTTTCAATGACCATAATTGGTGATGAGATAAATACTATACAGGGATTCAAAGATGGGATTGTGTAATCCATCTGATACTAGATAAATGTTTTTTAGCTAAGAACAATTTTGGATATCAAGAACCAAACCCTTATCACTGAGTAGAACCTAATGTAGTTAGGAAATAGAAAACATGGCAATTCAGCTTCAAAAAAAAACAGTGGTCTTTACACTAGTAAGAATAAATGATTTGAGGTTTTACATGGAGTATGTACTGACTAGGTGGAACACACATTCACTAATATAGTGTGTCACCAGTGTGTGAGGTCACACGAAAAAAGACCTAATGTATGAGAAACTTGATCAAGTATTGAAATTATGGCATGATAGGTCTTCTCTTGGGTCTTTTCCGATCCATTCCTCCATTACCAAGTGAAAATTCTTCTATCCCATCACCACCTTCTACTTCAAGAATATGGAATCCTTTTTAGGTTGGAATATGGTCTTCTACAAGACATCCAGGTCAAGAAGGTTGTCATTTCCAAGGCATCAAGGCTTTAGAGTTCCTTCATCTGAAGGGTGGACCTACTCAGGCTACTCATGTAGCATCTCAAGGTCGTAGTTCAGGCCATATATATGATTTGACGCCACTACTAGAGGATCAAATACTAGGTCCATCAATAGTTTGAGGTACAATTTAGGTATCCCCTACACCAGTATCTTCCTTCTTCGACACACATGCATCAAGATCAATATTATCTACTGCAAAAGTGGAATGTTTTGGATTAGTGTTATAATGCTCTAGTTTTGTTATGACCCTTGGCACACCATTAAGATTTTGAGTAAAGGGTATACACCAGTAAAAGGACTTTCCCGATTAAATATGTCGGTACTATTTTCTGTGGAATTTATTTATCGTCGAGATGATCAGTTTTGATGTCATTCTCAGTATGGACTGGCTCATTCCTTATAGACCCTAGGTGGATTGATATCATTATTGGCTATGATTCAATTCGTCTGATGTATTTATGTATATAAATAACGGTCAATATGATCTTCATGCTAATTGAGCTCGACTCAATCATAATTGGCTAGGAAGAATGAAATCCCTGGTGGAATGTTTCTTTATGGGTGATCGGGGTTTACAAATTATTTAATTACTACCCATAATTGATCACTTTAGTGAAATTTTTTCTAATAATTTATCTGTCATTATCCTAAGAGAAAGATTTAGTTCACCAGTGAAATTGTATCAAGTGTGGAACCAATGTTTATTACTATGTATAGGATTGAACCAACAGAGCTACAAAAACTCAAGAAGTGTCTTGAAGATTTAAGGTCTAAGGGTTTAATTAGAACAAGTACATCACAATGGGTTTCTCCAGTCTTCACTATGATGGCATATGACACCATTAGATTGTTCATGGATTACTACTAATTTAAATAACTTTCATTGAAAATTAGGTATCCACTTCCTCACATTGATGACCTCTTCAACTACCTCTAGGGAGAATCTATTTCCTCTATGATAAATTTGTGGTCGGGATACCATCAGGATCATGTGTGTCCAGGAGACATATCTTGTACAATGTTCCATTGTAGGTCCATCCAGTACATGTTCGTAGTTATTCCATTTGTTCTGTTGAACGTGCCAACACTCTTCATGGATTTGATGAATCTGGGTATCCAATATTACATTGATTCCATTTTGGTAGTCTTCAAAGATGATATGTCCCTATACTCTCACACTAGAAAATACCACTACAATCATCATATTATGATTCCAATTAGACTGACGGACAACTATATACATGTGAAGCTTATAAATGATCCTTTCTGATCAACAAGGATCATATATTGGGTCATATCATATCTAAGGTGGGAATATCAGTTGACCTTGAGATGTTGAGTTCCATGGTTTTGTGGGTGAATCCCAATAATGAGTTTATATACATAGCTTCTTAGAGTTTCCTAGATATTATTAGAATTTAAACTAAGAAATTTCACTCCTTGTAGCACTGCTTACTAGATTTACATAAATCGGTGTGAAATTTGACTGGACTGAACCACGTGAGATAGGTTTTCATGATTTAATTGGGAGACTCCCTTCTACACGAATTCTGATTCTGCATGAGCCATACAGAAGTTATACAGCCTGTTGTTATTCCTTTGGAATTATTCAAAGTGTATTTATGATGTATAGTGAATGTGTTTTAGTGTATGTGTCTCACTTTCTAATACCACATGAGGGGAAATATTCTACACATGACCTCAATTTAATAGTCTTGGTTCATGCTCTACGTTGTTGGATTCATTATCTATTTGGTGAGAGATTTGTTGTTTCTATGGATTATAAAATACTAAAATAAATTTATTATCAATGATTCATGAATTTTAGGTAGTACATGTGGATAAAATTCCAACACTCAATTGATTTTCATATTCCATAAACACTTAGATAGGGTAATTACATAGATTATGATTTGAGCTGGAAAAATCATACACAAGCCATCAAGGAGGCCATTAGTGAGTTGTAGTTGATGGATCTATTATTTATTTTCATATAGATATTAGGGAAACAAAATATAATACCAGTTCTATCTACTATAGTATTTACACACATCCATCTGGAACATGTTTTGATGAGGAAATTATCAGATTGTGTGGGCCATGTTCTAATGGAGATCATCATGGGAGAGAACCCACATCCCAGTTGGGTTGTGATGAGCGTGAGACCCTACTCTTCTATGGCCATGTATGGGTACATTATGATATACATGAACAAATGATGAGGGAATCACATGCCTCTATATGGGTAGTTGACCCTAGTCCCACAAAGATGTACAAAGATATCTATTATCTGTACAAGTGGCCAGGTATGAAGAGGAAGATAGAAGGATTCATTACTCAGTGCTATTACTATTAGTAGGTGAAGGTAGAGCACTAGTGACCAACTATACTCTTAAAGACTCTCTCTATTAATTAGTGTAAATGAAATAACATCACCTTGGGTTTTTTGATATGTTTGCTGAGATCTCATCGAGGTAGTGATGCAATATTAATGTTCTTCAATAGGCTGACCAAGGTCACAAACTTCCTACTAATCTAAGATAATTTATTTTTGGACATGTTAGGATGGTTATATATATGTGAGATAGTGAAACATCATGGTTTACCCCATCTTATCATATCATATTGACATTTCCACTTCACTTCACAAATCTAGAGTGGGTTGTAGAAGGCATTAGGTTCCCAGTATCTATATAGCACTACATTTCATCATCAAAATGAAGGGAAGTCCAAGAGGAAAATACACATTCCATAGGATATGATAAGGGCATATATCCATGATTTTTGAATTTTATGGGAAATAATATTCCTCATGTTTATTTTAACGAGGACAAAAACATTCAGGAAACAATTCAGATGGGTCAATTTTTTCACTTTCACGTAGACCATGTTGTTCACCTCTATGCTTGGTAGTGGTAGATAAGGCAGCTCCACTTGGTCCTCATATTATTCATGAAACTTCAAAAAATTATTGTCTGATTCAGAAGCATATGGATAGAACTCATTTTAGTTTGAATTCATCTATTGATTTTTGATTCAGTCCTTAGGAGTTAGAGGTGGGTTATCGTGATTGTGGAGAATGTTTGGTTGATAAGCTATTAGTTATTGTTACGTAATCGAAACCAAAAAATGAATGATGTGTCCCTTAAATCCCAAATTAATTGCTTCATTTAGGTCTTCCTCATTCATTTAACCATGTGGATATCAAGATATACGTAGATACATCCTTCAAGGACCATCTGATGAATATCAATGATTATAGCACATAGGATCATTGAAGAAGGTCATTTCCTTTGGTTTGTCTGATATGTATGAATGGATGCATATACATTACATTGGATAGAGATTATGATTTTCATGTGTAGTGGCTAGAGCAATTTCTAGGTGTGGTTCAACCATCCTCATAAGGGATACTAGGGGGAAAGTTTTCCTTAGGAGGGAAGGTTTTAATTTCATTACTCTTATCAATGGTATATAACATTATTTTTACATTCAATTCATTTAAAAGACCCTAATAACGATTTGTAATAATATAAGGGATTTCAAGGGTTCCTTAAGAGTTTTTTAGAAGCCTAAATACCTGATGTGTGAAGAAATGACTACGATGTATGGTAAGAGAAACCTATTCCACAAAACCCTCATGGTTAATGTACAACCATGAGGTTGTAGATAGTGGGAAACTATAGGCCACATTGTTTTACTAATCTTTTTTGAGCCCAAGAACATGGCTATATGATGCCACTAATATTCATGACATATAATGTTTTCATTATTTTTTCATGGATAGGTAAACTGTGCACCAAACCATGAGATGGGCCCATTATTAGCAGTGAATGTTTCACATTTTGGCAGAACAGTTTTCCAACCACGTAGCCAAACTATTCATAGTGTCAAAATGTGTGAAATTAGGATTTTTCCATCATAAATTATTTAAAACTGTTTCTCTTCATCCCTTATGATTTTTATATTATTCCCCCCACTACACTCATAAATGGACCACCCATTCCATCTTCAAATTTGGATATATGAAACTCCATCATTCGACATCTGTTTTTCTCTCTTTTGGAATCATCAGATATATAATGGTAATATCACATATCCAATATAATCCAATGTAATGTGTTTCATCTATATGATTCACTATTTTGGTGAAAGATCACTTTCTACATTTTCTGTTCATTTGAATGTTTCATCGATTTGTTCTATACAATCCTGATTCAATGGTTGAGACATCGCTAGTGAAGCTCTATGAGGCTATGATTGGTGGTCTTGGATTTTTTCCTCTCGTTTAATTTTGTTTTATAAATCATGGGTTGGTTCTAGGAGCCAGAACCATCTGAATTCACTGGTAATTTTTAAAATAACATAATATAAATTATTTTCCATGTCATGCTTAACCCGATTAAAATGAAAATCAATACTATGGATTGGCTTTTTTGGGTTATTCCATCCAATTGGATGTTCCAAACCTAGAAGGAAAAAACCCCCTTGTTGAAAATGATCCAAACACCGTTAAGGAGTGTCATTAAATAATTAATTCATTTAGCCTTTTGTTTTAGTTTCATTCAAGGTGTAACCATTATTACACCCTGATAAACCATGTTTAATGAAATTGTTGAACATAAATTGAATTGAAAAAGTGATTATTCCATGATCTTTAGGACATAAATAAAATTTTATCAATGAAATTCATGAACTAATATTATTATACAGTTATAAAGGCTTGAATTGAATGATATTATCCCTCTTTATAGACTTGTTATATGTGATGTTTTTTTATCTTCTTCACTTTAGTGTCATGGGTGAAATAAGGGGCTCTGACTTAAAGACCCCTTGGATGGACTCTCATGCTTTATTTTTTATTTTATAATGTTTGTAATCATATTTGGGGTCATATCAGTTATCCTTAATATTGTGTCACCATGAATTGTCTATTTTTACCTATATACATGTGATACTAGATCCGTAGGGGAAACCCCTAGGACTGGCTCTATTGCGCGATGTTTTTTTACCATTCCTTGATTGGGACATAGGAGACTATGAGTCATACAAGGTATGGAATCAAAGGTGTATTAGACTATGAATATTTTCACACCATGTCGGAGTGACACTTGAGAGATCTTTCATTGGTCACCATGGGAGGACCCTTTGGAATGTGACATATATATTGAGACCATCAACCAATAATTGGAAAGTACGTTAGGATTTCCATGTATGTGATATGGGTGACTCTTCTTATTCTATAAAGGTGTTTCAAATTGAAGGAAAATTATTAAAATGTTTTAAAAAGATAATTGAATCATTATTTTAGGATGTGTTGGTGTGTGTCCCTATGGACCATGAAAATTCATGGTGATATCCCACCTCTGAATACATTACCACATACTAAACACTTTTAGTTATCATTGTTTCAAAATCATTGAATGTGGCTATAGAATTTTGATTGGATGTGTTTGCAAATGGATCCACATCCAATACTACTATTTGTTTTTCTCTATCTTACATTTAATTACCATGGAACATTGTTATATTTATTATTAATGTTATGGAATGACCTAGACACCATGGGTAATAGCCTACAGAGATTGTATCTCCCACAATACTCAGGCACCTTTCGTACCCGAGTATACTTTATGGTTGCTAGTATTGTTAATGGGAAATAGCTACCTTCTTATATTTGATTTCCAACTTTAGGATGGAGTTTGGAACAAAGGATTGAGCCTATGATTGAAATGGTAGTCATAATATTTTTTTTCATTTTGAATATTTTTCCAAAAAGTTGTATATTCTCGTACCACCTACCCAAAAAGAGTCATTTTAATATAGCTACATGCAAAGCTTCATAAACATTTACATTGATTATTATTATTATTCAACATCCACTAACTAGTTATTTATCTTGCATGATGCCTTATTCTTATTCCAATAATATTTATTGTGGGTTGTTCCATATATGGTTTCTTATATCAATTATTGTTCTCAACTCTAATCAATGAGATCATGTTATTACCATAGACTTTCTTGAGGGCCTTGTTTCTTGTCAGAATGATCTAGAATTCAGGGAGGCACACATGAGGTATTTTTTCACACATTCATGAATAAACCTTGAGTAGCATCTATGGTATAAAGTTAAGGGTATAATATTCTCTATCTAGGAGACTACCATGCACAACCCTATGTAATCAAAATATTTATGAAAACTCAATAAATTACCCCCATTAGAAGACCCAAAAAAATGTTGGGAAAAAGGGGTCATAAAATACATATAAAAAAGAAACATAATGTAGAAATTTTGAAAAATAATATATTCATATACATAGAAGTTCATCATTATTCCAAACTCATAAAAAGTGAATGAAACTATAACTTCATAAATGATTCCTTCTCTCACAAATTATGGGTATCTTTTCTGAACTACAAAATTACTCAATCCAAATGAATAATTACAACATAATACCTTATCTTGGTTATTCATGACCTGAACTTCTTTCTCAACAATGGTGATATTGGGATCAAGATTGAAATCCTACCAGGCCATCACATTTGTTGGATCTTGATGATACATTCTCAACTGGGAAATATGGAACACATAATGGAAATATATCAAATGATATGGTATGTATAATTTACATCCCCACCATTCCCTGTGTCTCCATGATCTCAAATGGTCCAACAAACCTTTGATCCAACATACATTTCCTACTAAACCGGCGAAGTACCATGTGATGTAAAACCATGAGAAAAAATTGATCAGGATACTCATACTCTAGTTCCCAATGAAGACTCTCTACATAGGATTTCTGAATGTTTTGTTTCTTCATCAACCAATAATTGTATAACTTCTCCATTTGCAACATCTCTTAAATGAGACACAACCCAAGCCAATTATTCTCTCCCATGTCTTTGAAATACAAGGCCAATATACATGGTTTCCCACATAATTATTCAAAGGTAACCATATTATTGAGAATAATAAATATTTTTATTGAAGAATTATAATAGAGGAAAATTCTATCCAATGATCAAATGAAATCAACCAGACTCGACAATAATAGATCCTTAAGAACTTAGATATCTCTGTCTTTAATTCCACCCATCTATAGATGATTTTTCATGCTAAATTTCAATCTAGAACCCATAATCTATAAGTGATACTGAGGTCTCCATCAGAGACAATTGCAGTTGTAATGTAATGAAGCCTCACAATCACTCATAAATACATGTCTCAAATCTATTTCACTTTCATTATTTTCTGGATAGGTTGAAATGATTCAATTTTATAATTTGATTAATGGTCACAGAAATAATATGATTCCCACTAAGATTCTATGTGAACAAATGAAAGATTATGTTGAAATACTATCCCACATCTGAACAGAAATGGATAAGGGATGTAACAACCATGAAAACATTTATTGCTAAGAATTAATTTTCTAACATGTGAGACATCTCCAATAAAAATCTACATTCGGTTATCTCATCCCTTTAAATCAATATAGACATCTGAAATCATGACAAATCATGTTATCCCAATATCATACATGCCAACAATACTAGTGTACATTATCCATTATCTCCTACCATTGGGAAAATTGAACAACCAACATGAAACAAAAATAGAAATATGTACTGGGAAACTGAGTCTACTCACTCTAGTTATCCTAACAATTTAGGATTTTAGCAATTTGTTTTCACACTATTTTACCCTATTATTGTGCCTAAATAGGCCATATAATGATAGTTAATCTTTCTTTTAATCCAATAACAATAATTCACCATCATCCTCCACTCAAAATATAATCTTAGTGAAAATATAAAATTAGAACATTCCTTCAATGATTCCATTAGGAAATTGGTTGGAAATATCATTTTTGAGAATCTACGTCCAAATTCAATTTCATAGGAGTATATGAAATATCTAAACAAATTTTTAGAATTACTCACCCTAAAAACGTTTTCAAATGTTTATATTCTTCTGAATTAAAATAGTATTCATGATTAATTCATAATAATATATGTTATAACACTCCCTGAAGAGACAATGATGCCCCATTTTGAGGGCATGGACAACTACTTACATCTCAAAAATGTTGATAGGGTAGTTATTCTCTTTAAGAATTAAGTGGAATGGCCTATAATCTACCACATATTACCAATCTGTCAATACACATCCCCAACCCATATCATATGCATCATAGAATAGAATATACCCCAAAATCGATTATGAAATAATCAAAACTATGGATGAAGTCAACCTCACCCACAATCCTCAGAATATATATGGTGGTTGTATTTCCACTGAAACATTTCACCCATATGGATTAAAAATTTTCATTGATAATATGAGCATAGAGATGACCTGAACTAAATGTACTGATTAACTATCTAAAACCAAAAAACTTTCATATATCGTAAAACATTTCTCAGAATTTCCTAGGATTTACAAATGTATATTTTTATGTTATACGGTGACACCCCTCTCATATATCAAATTCAACAAATAAATAACTCCCATGATCATTTATTTTTAATTTTTACAACACAATTTATGTTCCCTAATGTACATAGGAAGATGTTTAAATAATCAAACTACCCATAATCTAACATGTAGTAGTCCAATCCATCAATGAAATAGAATCCATGAACAAATAAATTATTTGGTTCATCAAATACAAAAATACCAGAATACTGTTAGTGAGTCCAAATGGAATAAATGAAAAAAAAATTCCCATACATGCTCATAAATTCTACCTTAGGTATCTTGTTATCACAAACCCAATACTTGTGGTACCCTAACTAAAGGTCAATCATTTAAAACAAATTAACCACTCTATGTCGATCAAAGTGATTATAAATCCTAGGAATATGTTATTTGGTAATAATGATAATCCAATTTAACTCTTTATAACACATATAATGTATGAGATTATCATTTTATTTCATAGAATGGAGGACATGTGAAACCCATGGTGGCACTTGGGGGTGACTAAATACATCCAGCATAAAGTCCATAGGATGGGATTTATTTTCCATTATCATAGTAGGTTCCAAGAGAAAAGATGGTATGGATACTGGTAAAATACTAAGGAGTATATAAATGACAATTTCCTTATCTCTATATAGTATAGAAAGATAAAAATCATCTGAAAATACCATAGGGTCTGTACACACCACTGCAAGAAGAAGACTTCTGAAACAATGACCAATAGATCGTGAACTTATATCTAATAATGGATATCATATTGTGATAGAATATGAAACATAAAACACCTACCTTCCTGATCTAGAGACCCAATTTATCTACACAGAACTACTAATGTAACATCCAAAAATATTGTGAATGGTTTCAAATTAATTTTTTATTTTTTATATTTTATATTTCATGCACGAATAAATATAGTTTGTCTTATATGAAATCACTATGATTGGATTGTGTCTTACATAAAACCAAATTATTCACTTAGTACACATAAAACACATATTAGATACTAGTATATAAAACAATATGATTGGATTGTGTTACACATAATATCATATTTTTTTGATAACATGTGTTACAAAAAATCTCAAGTTTTACCTAACAAAAATATATTATTAATATTTTTAATATAATATGATTATAGTTAAAACATATCCATTAGAATGGATGTTGTGAATAATAATAACTAAATTGTAAAAATTTGATTTAATCATGTATAAAAAATTGAATCCATCTTTTATCATTTATTTAGATATGAATGTATGAACTCTTTGAAAATAATGAAATTTTTTTTCAAAGAAAACTATTTATATATGTACAAAAACCACATTATCTCGGTAAATTAAAAGTATATTTTGATGAAAATTTTCAATAAATATTTTATATTATATATTAAATTAATATATTTGAGGCTCATCTAATACACTATATTTATAAGATAACAATAAATCTAATTTAAAAAAAGGTGATGTAATTTTTTGAAAAGAAAATTTTACCACCATTTAATGTCAAAAACATTTTAAATATTTTTTTGAAACTTTTATATATTTTATTTGAAAAAATAAACTATATTTTTGAAAGATTAATATATAAATTTAATTTGGTATATTTTTTGGTAATTTTATGAGTAGTTCCTTTTTTATGCATAATGAAAATTATTGAATTTTAATTGAAAATTTCAATATTTCTAATTTAATTATATAGTTAAATTATATTTTCAATTTATTTTAAAGATAATTAAGATGGTTTTTACATAATATAATCACATTTAGGTCATTGAAACCAATTTTTAATTAAAATCAGATATAAATAATTTCAATCTTTTAAACATTTTCCCTTAAAAACCCATTATCAGGATACATCGATGAGATTAATTATAATTTAATTTTATTCACTTATGTGATTAAAATTTGGAAAAATGGACTCCATATTTTTATTTCGAATAATTTATAATGATTGATAAATTTAAATTAGTTTTTTCTTCAGATAAATATTAGAGAATTTAAGTAATAATAATTACAAGGATTAAGGTGAAAACCATATTACATAGTGGTTGAAAATTAATTTTAGGGTCCAGAAAACTAATAAAAATGTACAAAATATATTTTATGTTTTTATCTATACCATTTATAATCATCTAAAAAATATGGAAAATTATTTTAGTCATGTGATGCAAGGGATACATCTCAATAGTTGTTTTTTGTTATATTAACAAGAATGCGAGTCCTCCACTGTAAAAGGGCACTCACCCCTCACTTACTAACAATCGTAAATACATTTTCCCAATCCCAAACCTACCCAAATAAGCCCCCATAATCCTTTATATAATGTTAGAAGCCCCAAATTAGATATAAATCTAAACAAGGAATCCTTTTTTTGAAAACCAAAAGGATTTTCCCGAAGAATAGGTAAGGTTCGTCAACGTGCATTTTGGTTTTATTTATTTCTTTAGAAATTTAGTTCATATTGATGAATGATTATATAATATAATCAATATCCTCAATAAAGAGTTATCCTATTAATTTAATTTTTCTATATACACTTACACAACCTTTCATCAAAGGGGAAATGAACTTATTGTTCCTGAACACGTAAGACTAACACCTCATGAATCGATGTCATTCAGTTTTTTATTTACCAACTCTCATGGTTAGAAATTTACTGAAAATAATATTTTTTTCATTATATAAATGATATTTATTATTTATTTTTTCTTCTATAATTATTATATCATACATACCTTTATGCATTATATCTTGTGGGAATATGCTGACATCGTTTGTCGATATGTGGACTACCGCCTCCTTAAAGTGATGTGAATCATTCACAAATTACATAGAATGTATAAAGGGTGGGATTAAAAAACAAATATTATATATATTAAATAATATTTCTACTGGAATGATAATATATATACACAAATATTTCATTTACATACTTTCTATCAATATGACAGTAAAATGGAAACAATGTTCATGATTACGTATGACTTACTATCTCCCTGATTGGTGTGTTCCATTTCATATTTATATCATTCATAGATTATTTTAAATAATTATATACTTCACATATATTATATTTATAACCTTTTTTATATTTTTGAAATAATTAATTCATTATCAAGGTAAGAGGATCAAGAATAACAAGTCAAAATAATCACAAAAAACTAAGCTGCTATTACTCAAAATATAACATTAACATGGAATTGTTAATAAAAGGTTAGTATAAATTCATAATCAAATCATACATGGTATTATATTGAATAACATGGTGATATGTTAGATTTATAATAAACACACACACACACACAGATATATATATATATATATATATATATATATATATATATATATATATTATACATGTGGTCTGAATGTGTATGAAGAGATTCAATACTTAATGTAATGGTTTTGTCCTCTCATTTTTTTTCTGTGATACTTTTCCCTTATTAACCACTAATATCATTTACATGTTGTATACAATTCCCATGAATATATTATATAATTAATATAAATACATTTATTGATATTTACATTCTAATTTTAGGATTTATCTTTCATGTGTTTTAAGGTTTGAAAGTTACAAAATCAGTAAAGTGATTTGGTCTTAATTATCCTTCTTTGAGACAGATGTTGTGTTATACACCTGTATTCTTCTATGTGGTGTATATAGTAACCTTTTACATAACATATCATGAATTTTATTATTTTCGTGACATTTTAGGCATTATTTTATGTTATTAATTCATTTGTATTATGATTCAATGTCAGTTAAGTGGGAACAATTTATTTTCACAATCTCCTCATTTATCATGATCATTAATGATTATGCCTCCATTAGTGAAATCATATGATAAATATATCAAGAAATCTCATGATTTTATTTTCCTCTATTTATTCATAATAATTTCATGTAATAGTTCTATTATCTCATTGTTAGTTACTTAATATAATTATGAATTTTTTTTAGAAAATCTGATCATATCTCTCTCTTCTATTAGATATTTGTTTTATTTCAAAACCATGTTTTCAAAAAATTATATTAAAAATGGTATACTAATGTGTTTTAACCCTTATATGAAATATTTACCCATGTTTTACCTTTTCAAAAAGCGTGTTTTATAAAATATTCTTCTTGTTATTTCCCCATCAAGGATCATTTTTAACCTTTTATGGCATAAAAGAAACATTCTACATATACCGATTTATCTACCATTATGAGCATCATTTATTTGAATATTTCATTATAATATTTCAGATTTGTTTTCAAAGAAAATGGATTTAAATTTTTTTTAGTTTTGTAATTTATTATTCAAATAGAAATCAAACTTTTCCTCAATAAAATTCATAAATGTTTTTTAAAGAATACTTTATAATTTTTCAAAAGATGTTTTTGAATGAATGGATTTTGAAAATATTTGAAATTTTTGACATATATTATTAAATAAGTTTTATTTCCCCCAAAAAATTCCCCATGTGAAATTTCAAAATTACCCTCCATCTAATTTGACATCCTTTGATATAGTTTATTCTTTACTAGGGATATGATTTAAAGACAAAAATTTTCTCCTTTCATTAAGTGATTTATGTTTATGATGAAAAGATTCATATATAATTTTTTATATTCCATCGGTTACACCATGATAAAATTGATTATGAAACAAATTTCCTTTAAGTTTTTATTTGGGGTTAAATGTGTTATTAAATCTATAACATTCCCATAGGTTACGATATGATGAAATTTTTATTCTACCCATCTCCTTTTATGGTTTATGATATGATGTTTATGTAAAACATTTATTTTTGTTGTCCAAGATATGATTAATGATTTATTATGTTATGGAACATGTATGTATGATTTAATTATGTGACATTTGGGACCTATATTTCCCTCTAATTCATTGAGTAATGATAAATTTTATCTGAGCTGAATGGGTGCAAAAGTTATATACCTAGCCTGAAAATAAATGGATACATGGGTTGTGTGCCACGCCCAAATATAAGAGGGTACATGTGGTTTATCCCATGCCTAAAAATAAGATTTTACATAGGTTGCATCCCATTATTAAAAATAAGATTTTACGTGGGTTGATTCCCATGATTGAAAATTAAAGTGTACACAAGTTGTAGCCCATAGTCGTGAATAAAAGCATACATGGGTTGTTGGCCCAAACATGATGTAGGTACATAAGAGAATATCTCAAGCCTATCGTGTTATAAAACTCTTGAATGGTAGACATGACAAAATATTTTCTATGATTATGTGTACACCAAAAATTCTATGTCTTATTCTTGTGTTTTCCTCTCATTTATTATGCTCTTAATTACCTTAATATTTTTTCTTATTAATTGTCAATGTTTATTGCTTGACACATGTCTATGATATACTATTTAAAGTGTATGATCTTCAAAGGTTATTATTATTTCATCATACCCATATACACATATTATTCTTAAGTATCTCCATTATTTACCATTAATGAGAATAAGATATCACCCAATCTTATGTTTACATTACCCATCTTATAAATAAAGGTTTTACGTAGAAGTATTAAAGGGGATGTACTTTTTTAGAAACATTGTAGATATTTATCCTAGTTATAATATTGTTTTCAAATATTCTTAGCACACTAAATTCTTATGATCCTCAGGCATGTACTTGTTTAGTTTTCTAAATATTCATATAAAATGATGTAATATCCTTGTTTTTTAATCTGGGGTTTCTATAGTTGGTATTAATGGATTTTTTAATATTTTCAAAACTAATATGAGAAAACATCAGTCATCCCCCCTACGGATATTTCTGAGGTAACTTTTTAGGTTTTCTCTAAGGATAATTCTATGGATGAGTTAAAGAATTAGATAATTTTCTAGAACCCATGTAAAAGAGATAAAGAGTTGTTTAGTAAGAATACATCACTATCCAGATTTTATAAGTTCTTGTGGATCTGGAATATATGTTCATAGGGGTAACAACCTCAAATACACCATATTGAGCAAGAATCGATCATGAATTCGATCATGACCATGGGCCTTCCTGTATATCTAGTTTTAAAATCCCATGGTATATTCATTAGGAATTGAAAAACCATTTACGTACCATGATGAAGGGTTAATATAGTAGATGAAATTCAATAACATATGTTAAGACTAATGTTTCATAAACATAAAATATTTTTTCAGGATTTAGGCACCCAATAAGTAATATTAAATTATTATGTGGTTTTCCACAATGATATGTGTTTACCGGGCTCTAATTGAATGTTTTAATTAAAGGATAGAACACGAAGGAACCATGTTAATGCTAAATATAATGGACAATTTAATGATTTTCCTTCTAAGATACTGAAAATTATGGGAGTGGGAATAGAGAAAATTATTATTATAATCACACAACATTCCCAATCTATGAATCATGTTGAACATCCAAACGAGAAATCATGGGAGAAAAATTTGTGGAGTACTTCTAGAAGATATTATCACCTTATTTTAGTGTTTCCTCTAATCCACTAGTTGTTGAGCAATGAATAATTAAAAATAAAAAAATATTTTCCATTCTTCAGTGTTTAGTGTGTGAAGAAGTTGTTTTTTTGTTTATCATTTGAATGGTGAAAGAGATACATTGTGGAAAAATATTTATAATACGATGGAACAAGAATAAAATTGATATATGGAATCAGAAGAGCCTAAGGGAATATTTCCTATGAAGTAATTACTCTGTATTCTATAGAAAAATATAGAGAAGTAATTCTTAGAGATTAAAGAGAAGGATGAGGAATCTATTTTCAACTTTGAAAAAAATACTAGAAGACATGTGAGGCACACCATGGGTATTATCATTCATCATAAAAGTAATGTTGATCGATTATTCAATGGATTGTAACCAATTATTTAAAGGTTGGTAGCCTTAATGGATTATTGATATTTGATGAAATTTTTTGATGCACTATTCAGCAAGAAATGGTGGCTGGAGTTATGTATTAACCTCATTATTTTGATATGAATTGAAAAATGGAATTCAGAAGAAAACCTAAGAAAAATGGTGAAATTAAGAAGAGATATCCATTAATCTTAATATTTTGGAAATAGCATGGTGGGAATTATCTTAATGGGAGTAGTTATCTTTTTAAGTGTGGAAATAAAGGACAACGAGTGGTTGAATACCTGTGTGATTCGAAACAATTATATAACGATACAAATAATTAGAATAACCTTAAAAATGCACCTCTCACACATTAGTGTTTCAATTGTATGGAGTTTTAAATGTTCCTCAAATTTTTCCAGATCCAAGTGTTATTAACAATGATCCATACTAACATCCTTTGATGAAAATGGATGAAGTGAATGAATATTAAATCATAATAGATGATGTGATTCATGATAAATGGGAAAATACATAGTGGGGAATTTCATGTGGGATTTTGTAAAAATAATATCTATAAAAATCTTATTATTTATCCTTTTGTGAAATATGATATTATTATAAGAATTTATTATCTATCTCTATATAAATTATGGATTAAGGAAATCACATTGTTATTCTAGTAGTGCATTGATGAAACCATGCTTCCAATATAAATTTTTTTATGATAAGATCAAATTTATGGAATAAGGTGTGAATTATTTTTTGATAGAATGTATTTTATTTCAATAAATATTTAAGGAAATTAATTTTATTACCAAGATTCAAAAGAATACATGATGATTATATTCACATGTTTGGTATGTGACAATCAAGAGCTACTCTAGGAAATATGGGGTATTAATTATAGAATATTTTTGAAAAATTTGATTATATTCTTTATAATGTTTCTAGTTCTCATATTTTAGAAGGGTTATAATGCTAATCATTTGTTAAAGTTTTTTTTAATCTTCTAATGAGGTTTTATAGTATAAATTATTATATAACTGGATGAGGATTTGTCCATATTGTATAACTAGTTCTAACCATTTAACTATGATTATAACTAATTATAAATGGAATGACTTATCATTTTATTTATGGATATCATGATATATTTGATTTTTAGGAATGAAATGTTCAGCTCTTTTTACTAAATAGGTGTTCATGTCGAAACTTTTTAAGCCACAAAATGGTGAGATTCTGTTGAAATAAAGTAATAATGTCCCTATATAAAAATTCACCGCCTTTAAGAAAAGGTTCTTGAAATAATATTTTGTTTTCATATCATCAGTTTTATGATATCAATGAACATTTTAATAACAAGATATTATTTCACTACATGAAAAACAAATATTATCTTGTATTATGTGAAAAACTATGTTTGTATTATGTTACAAACTATTCCATGTTTATTTAATAGATTGTGTTACACACAAGTATGAGTTTTATATAACTAACACATAGTATTAATATTTTAATTACAATATTATTTTATTTACCACCTAATAATTTGAATTGCATATATGAATAATATATACAATATTGTGAAAAAATTATTTAAACATTTATAAAAAAATAAATCCTTCATTTATCAATTGACTAGAAAATAATTTCAGAGCTACATGAAAATAATGAAATCTATTTTAATAGAAAACTATTTATCTATGTACTGAAACCATTTTATCTCAGTAAATAAAAGTCACAAATTTTGATACATATATAAAATAAAATTTAGATACTATATGTTTAATAAATATTTCTCACTCTCAACAAACATATTATATAACTATAAGATAAGAATGAATCCAATTTTATGAACAATAAAATTCCATTTTTCTAAACGGTGATTTTATCACCTTTTAATGGAAAAAAGATTTATATATAAATTTTGACACATTAAAAATTTATATTTGACAAAATAAAATTCTTTTGTGACATAATTATATCAAAATTTACTTTGGGTGATTATTTGTTATTTTTCTGAGATGTTTCATATTTTGATGAATTGTGAGAAATTTCAATTTTTAATTGGAAAATAGAGTTTAACTAACTTATTTTTATAGATAATTTATTTTTTGAATTTTTTTAAATATAATTTGGATAAATTAGAACTCATTTATTTCAATTTTGGTCAATTGAGCCAATGTTACATTGAAATATGATATAATAAAATTTCAATGTTTTAAACATTTTCACTTATAAAACCTGTTATTGTAACACATATATGTGATTAATTTTAAAATATTTTGAGGAATTATATGATTATTATTTAGAAAAAAAGATTCCATATTTTTAATCACCATAATTTATAACATATAATAATTTATACAATGTTTTTTTACTAAAACAATTAATGAAAGTAATCAAAACTAATTACATCGATTAATGTAAAACCATGATTACCTAGTAGGTATAATTTAATTTAAGGGGACAAGTAAAGATGAATCATGTAAAAAAATCTATTGTATAGACATATATATACAATAGAAACAATTTTATCTAAAATTGACAATTGTTTGAATCCCATGATGCAAGGGATATATCTCAATTGTGTTTACCATTTTATATTTACACGAATTTCACGCCTTCACTATAAAATGGAAATAACCCACTCCCTTTTTAAACATATAAAGCACATTGTATATTACAAACTCAACCAAAATAATCTCTAAATATCCATCTTATAATCCTATTATCCTCAAATTGTATAGAGATCTAGTCAAGGAAGCCCTTTGGTACAAACCAAAAATTGTTACCTGAAAAATAGATTTTTATTTCTGTCTTGATCTGTCACTAAAAAATTAGTTATTCTTATTCCGTGATTATATAAAACTATAAGTATACTAAATATAAATATATTCTTTTATTATATGGGTTACACCTACACCAACAAACACTTCTATAAAATGGGAATCAAACATACAATTCATGTGTACGACAGACTACGACCTCACAATACGATGTCACTTTTTTCCATTAAAAAATATATTTTCCATAGGTTATGATATGATGATATATTTATTATAACTATTTCTTTTCACGGGTTATGAAATGAATTTTATAAAACACATATTTTTTATGGGTCATTATATTTTGAATTTCTAATTATCTTAATGAATATGCATGTATGATTTCATTATTTAACGGGTGGGACCTCTATCTCTCTCCAATTGATTGTGAAATGATAAATGATATATGATCTAAAAAGGGAACATGAGTTATGTCCCACGAATTTAAATAATATGGTTTACAGGTTGTAGACCATTACCAATAATAAGTGGGTACACGGGTTTTATCACATGCCTAAAAATAAAAGGGTACATAGGTTATAATTTAAGCCAAAAAAAGAGATGGTACAAGGGTTGTAGAAGAAGACCGAATATAAGTGGGTACATAGGTTGTTAATCCAATCCATAATCTTGTGAATTAGTGGTTATCCCAATCCAAATATGTTATGAAGTTCATAATAGTTATCCACAATATAATATTTTCTATTCTTATATGTATGATTCAAATTATATGTCTTATTCCAAAATTATCATCTGATGGATTATGATCGTGATTAAATTCTAATTAATTTTTTATAAACTGTCAACCATTATTCCATGACTCAATAATATGATAATTGATATATAGGGAATGATCTTCAAATGTTAATCTCATTCTCTCCTTCCCATTATCTCATATTATGCTTACGTATCTCCTTTATATACCCTTACTAAGCATCTGACCACACCATTTCTTATATATATCCTTTCCCTATGTTATGAATAATGGTTTTACGTAGATGTAAAAAAGTTTAATACCTTTTGGAGAAACATTGAAGATCAATCACCAAGACATAATATTTTGTTCTAGGATTTAAATGACAGTAAATTAATACAGTCCTCAAGAAAGTACTTTTGTAGTACACTGAATATTTGTAATAAATTGTATAATATCCATATATGTTATGTGTGGGTCACTACAATTGATCCCAATGAATGATTAAAATTTAATTCAATGAAGAAAATATAGGCTTTATGACTTGGCTAAAATCATCCAACCAATTCCAAAAGTCATATAAATGTTATCTAGATTAAGAACTATGATATACTATTCATCTTTATAAAAGATTTTCAACACTCTACATGAGGGACACTTGAAGCACTATTCAAACCTATTTCCCAATGAATATGAAATATGAAACAAGAAATAAATATGCATTAAATAGAAGACCAAAATGTCAACAAATTTTTAATAGATGAATGAATGAGTCATACCTATATAAAAAATTTATACCACCATAGAAGAAGAAATAAACAATATACCTCTAATAGTAGTTGTACTTCATTTATTTTCTATAGCATAATCTTTACGTTAGGAATCAGTATATTAGTAGCCACATGAAAATCTCTATTTTCCTTATTATATGGCCCACCCCCTTGGAGGAATCAGTATGAACCTAGGCACCCTTTGTTATAGTGAATATAACCCTAAAACATAGGGATATACTTTTAAAAAAACTCTTCATATTCCAAATTATCCACAATGAATAAAATCTTTCAAGCCTCTATTAAATTCTGCTTGGTAGGACTAGGCCTCTTAAAATGGTAGAAAACCAACTGTTATTTCCTTAATGGATACCCTAAAACCAGACCCACTGAAAACTGATCACCCTTGAACTTCGTGTTATATTTAGACGGAATACCCTGTATAAACCACATCAACAAATGATCCTCCCAAATCATTATCACCAACAATATCAGCCTCTTCCAAAAAAAATTATCGACCACCTCTAAAATAGTTAGAACTCACATGATAGATAACATTGAATGAATATCAGGCATCAATCCTTAATCAATCCTCTATGAATTTATGTACTAATTGGTGACAACATCTAGTGATATGTTAAACAACCAAGAAAAATTGGTGGAACACTTCAGAATGATATCACCTCCTGGATTGAAAGTCCAGAATTCATGGTTCTTCATCGAATGTTACATATCATTATAAAATTTATTATTTATTAATTTCATAAAATAATTTTATGTAAGATTCTAATTAAAACATACCTTGAAAAATATATAATCATAACCTCTTTATTGATTCCTTGATCATATACATAGAACGATACACCTTTGTGTCAACCTGACACTTCAAGATGTTAAATATCATATATATTTGTTAAATACTCGCCTCAAAATCCATTGTCATTTTTTCATAGTAGAATAGTGGTGGATGTTTATTTCTATATTATAATCCATGATCATTTACACATAGTGGATTCCTAACAATCACTTGACCAAGATTCTAAATGGTGTGGATTACAGCTTCAACCAATTTGACAGCATTATAAGATTGATCAAAAGATCTTTATATGAGTCCTCTATCTCATTTAATAAGGTTTTATCTCAGATTCATTTTTTATTAAGCCTAATATAATGACCAATGATCATAATATCAAATTAAAAATCATTGTTCCAACATCAATTCTTCACATCAATGTGTTTAAAGAACAAGAATCGTAATAAAATTTGAATTCATTGACAATAATAAAATGTTTGAAGAAGGAAAATGTTTTATTTTTATAACTATCTATCTAGATAATAAAAATTACATCAATAAACAGATCTTAAACTTGGATAATATTTTCTTACCTCCCATGGATACTCACATTTGACACGAAAGTGATCTTTCACAGCATACACCCGCAATTACTACCAAAATTTCAATAGTCAAAACTAATATCTAACCAATACTGAGAACCAAATTCCATCTAGTTTATCAAATTTCTATTCTATGAATCCCTTTAAAACCAAATTTTAATTAATCAACCTGTGTCAAAAGGACTAGTCACCCTAGAGGGTTAGTCACTTTGTGAGGTATAAAAAAATATAACGAAAAACAATAATGAATATAAAAACAAGACATAAAGCACTTTTCATTGTGGATGTAAAGTAAAATCATGATATATATATACAACCCACTCCAAAATAGCTAAATACTAAAATTAATACCAGAAAAAAACAAGTCTCCTAGGAAAATCCATCAATGAAAAACCATGCAACTATCAAGCCTCTAACAACAATTTAAGTTGACATGTCAAAGGATGCATTTATCATTACATGGATCCTGAAAAATAAAATCTAAAACTACCTAATGACAATGTAGTGTGTTTACATTAATCATAATGTGATACCACCACATAATTTTTTTAATGTTTAATATCATTAATATTTCAATTCACACAATATGAAGAAAAGTATTTAAAAAAATTATAATTAAAACACATTTGTAAATTTTTCTTTTTTTTTCATAAAATCCTATGGTATTATAAAAACGAGTAGTATGGTATTTATAAGAGTTTAATCATGTAGTTTTTACCATACATGAAACGATATTCTTGTAATAACATATCCCGGAAATAATCCATCATTTACGACCATATAATATAACAGCATGTTAAATAATGTGATAAAAACCCCATGGGAAAATCCATCATGATATAATCTTTTAATAAATGAAAATACCAAAAAATTAGCCCCTAGAGAATGGTTTTACACACTATGCATAAAATAGAAATTCTCAATCTATCCTTATAGCAGTTTAAACATATACTGACTCCCATAATGTTCTATCAGTATCCCAAACACATTAGTTGAATTTTGCACAATATGGGTGACTTTTCTAATTAATATTTACTCAAGGACCCCAATGTTCCATGTATGTCAAAATATATTTAAAAACCATTCCCTCATTTTCTAAATTTTTTAAATGAAGAAACCCCCACATAAATTCATGAGAATCCATTTCTAAACCAAAAAAACTGGTCATGCTTTTAATGAAGAGGTTGGTGTTCTCAAATAATTTTTAATGATAAAAATTAAAAATTAAATATTTAATAAAAAAATATCCATTGAAATTAAAAAAAATCACACTTAAATTAATAAACCAATGGAATTAATATTGATAAAAATAAATTCTTTGATTTTATCATTTTTAGATAGATACATACCAGGGGAAAATAGGTATTGAAATTCAAAATCAAAAAATGGGACTGGGAAACAATATAATAATGTCTTAATGACCATAGATAAGTTATAAACAGCATCATCCCTATGTAAAACCCTTTTAAATACCAAATCAAATTTCAATTTGGTTCTAAATAAATGGGAAGATAAAAGATCTATTGAGGAATTGCAATGATGAGGGTCAAACATATCAATAACGCAACATACCTTAAGACGATCTATGGGGACTAGAATATTTTATAATAGAATTCCATTGATAAAGCCACAAGATAATTATGGAATAATTAGGATGATCTAATATTATATTAGGGTGTCATTAGTGGTTAAGATAGTTTCCTTGTAAATTTTAATTAAATATTTGGAGAATTAAAATCATGTGCTCGCATTTTTTTGGATAGGCCACACATTTAGTAGTAAATGTTCTCCTTAACAACACACCCATACTAAGATTCTATTTTAGGGATCATGGTTTGAAAAAATTGTTACATTATTAGTGATCCAATGATGTATAACCCCACTTCCTAGGGGTGAATGATTTGTATGGGTTGGTCACATGGTTATAAAAACAATGCACCAACTTCTATTTGAAATGAAAAGCTTAATGGTTTCTGGGGAAAAATTTCATAGCTTTCCCAAACAATGAAATAACTTTTTATAGAACCATGGGTCTCTGAAATATTCAAAAAAATTATGAAATGGACCCATTATAAGACCCCAAAAAATCATGAAAAAATAGGGGTGAAGTTGTACTAGAAATAATTTAAAAAACATGTTACACATATTCCCATGTATGATAATTAAATGATTTCTCATACATATAAACATTTTGGGAATATGAGAACACCCATTATTATGTTTTCATATCCTAAGGATATTAATAATTTTTTTATGTATGATATATTTATATAGATGTAGATTCTTAAAAAATATATTATAGATTATGTATTTAATGTCTCAGATTTTGCATCAAACATTTTTCGAAAATTATATGAGATTATTTTGAAAGTAGACACAAAGACGACACATGCTTACAAGGCCCACGGTGCCCAGAAAAAATGATTAAACTATTTTTATTTTTATTAATAATACAACTCCTATGAAGTTATGGTATATTTTAAATGAGTGCCTGAATTTGAAATCTGAGGGCACTATTGTGTTCAATGCTGCGTGATTTTCTTATGTATGACCTATCTTTTACCAGCACAGGTACACTGTATAAAATTGTTTTAAGACATTTCAATGAAGAATAAAAATAAATCTAAAAAAGTTTAATTTTTTTTATTTAGCGTTTCATGTCTACACAGAAATGATTAGAAGTAGTTATAAGGTAGTTTTATCCTTTCATAGAAGAAACAATGTGGCTATGTTCTTTCCATGAGAAACAAAAATGATAAAATGAGTCAATGTATTGTCTTAAGGATGGATAAGGAATATCTCTCACTAGTGATGATGAACGACATATAACTACAAATGAAGGAAAAAGGACATTTGTGTATGGATTTCCTCCAATGATTAATTCATTCCTCAAACTGATCATCTTTCTTGGTATGAGGTTTATTTATGTGTGATTTTCATTCCATGTTCTTTATTCCAATGATGAACGTGGATGAACCCACAAACTAATTGATCTGTAGTTCAGTCCATTATCCAGGATGGTTAATAATTAGGGATTAATGATAGAGTTATATCTTTGTGATTTTTAATATCTTCATCAGGATTCTGCTAATAAAGAGAAATTTTAGTTAATAGGAACAAAGGCCTGGATCTATTCTAAAGGGTGTTCTAGGTGCCTTTTATATCCCCATTCTTGCATTACTTACCGACGGACCACCTTGGTTCAATTGGTATTTTATTGGTGGTTCTGAATGTGACCAAACCACAAGAGTGATGATAAGATGATCTTGAATGGACTATAGTGAAGATGGTAACCAAAATATCAAGTGGGTTTCCCAGTATTAAAAACATACCACTATAGTGATGATGGTGGCCCAATGATGGGGAGTTACTAGTGGCATGACCACCTGACAGCACGGCCACGAAGCCAAAGGCCTCCGGCTCAATGGCTGGTGGTGGAGGATCCTACAGCTGTTCGACCACTGGCAGTGATGAGGTCCACAACTAGGGTGGGCCATGACAAAGTATACCGGCGATGCAGACTCCTGCTATATCAGACCGGGTGGCATGTGGTCTCACGAACCCCACGTGGGAGGTGTGGTGGGCTCCTTGGTTGGCCACATGGTTTATAGGGGATGCAACAACCACGTCTTCCCAGTTGAAGAACACTTTCCCACTCCAGTAGAGTAGGTTGATGAAATTTTGTAGCCCCTTGCAGCCATGCGGTCCATGTCCCACATGCCTAGTGGGTCAAGCTAGGTCTACTAGACCTAGTGGGTTGGGTCGGGCCGAACCCTATAGATCGAGTTTGCCCTCGTGGGTGGGGTCAGACCTGAATTGTCTTGTCAGACCTAACAGGTTGGTTCGGCGATCCTCAGGCCGTGTCAGGTCAAGTTCGCTAACCAGGATTTACTGGACCTGTACCCCACCAACCATATTTAATTGAATGCCAATAACTCTCCAAACATGTGTATATTTGATAATATCTTTCCGGCATTGGGACCGTCGTGATGAGGCAATACATTTTTAATAGTCTAGTTTCATTTCTATGGATGTTGGATTATAAACTATTCGATAGAGAAGTAGGTTCTCCCAGAATGAGCATGGAAAGGAAGGAATCATGTGACTGGTTGTGACCTAGAAGTTATATGATTACCTAGACTATGTTTCTAACCAAGATTGTATTTGTTACCTAGATTGTGTGTATGACCTATATTGTGTGACTTACATAGAATATGTCTCTTACCTAGATTGAGTCGATACTCCCCTATCCAAACAAGGTGCGGGTCCTCTTGTCTTTGGGGACACTCTATGTGTTACTGACCCTTTGTGTGTTACCTACACACCATGGGTTACAAAAAATCCATGTGTATCAAACACTCCATGGGTTACCTACTTTGGGGTATTGTAGATTCTTATAAAAATACCCTTTATATTCCAAAATCCTATACTTGGAGTGATCTTATGTTAATGAAACTATTGATTATGCTTCTTAGAGGCCACACTACGTGTACCACTTTGGTAGTATACTTGGTGTATTTCGTAGTAACACCTTCATGGTATACATCATGTGAATGTTTGTTGGTATTATTTTTGTGATTACATTTTGGTCTATTATGTAGTGATACCTTTGAAATTTGGGGTCCCTATTGTGCATTTCTTTACTCACCCCTACATGGGATTCGACCGCATGTGTCATGTCTTTGGCAGATGACCGACAACTTTGATGGAGTCCATGGTGGGACAAAGAAAAGTGGTGCTTCAGTGTGACCAAAAGGATTTGGTATGATTAAGTGACATTCAGATAGCTTACTTTACCAACCCATCAGGTAGGGATTTCTCCATATGAGATCATTGAGCTTTTACTTTTCAATTTTTGTTGGGCTGGATATCTGGACCATTTTTTTCATTTTTTTACATTTCTTGAGTGGGTTTACTTTGTGGTTTTAATCCATGTTTATTTAGTGTTTTCAGTTTCAGACGGGTGCATGATTATAGGTACTTGGGAAAATACCTCCCACATATGGGATATGCCTACTCAGCACTAGTTTCTTGTCCCTGACCTATGAATGGTCGGCTCGGGTTAGTCACAACACCAGTCCTAGGAGACGGGTGGTAACAGAGTGGTATCAAATGGCGGTTTAGTTTCATGCTCAGTGTCCCAAATTGTTTTTTATCCCTTGTTTTGGATTTCAAGGAAGGAATGTCCTAAGGTGGGAAGAATGTAATGTCCTGGATTTTACATGTAAATTTTAAGAAAATTATATGTGATTTTTTCAAGACCAGGCATTGAGACCGAAAATGATTCTGAGGCCCGGGGTGCCCAGAATAAAAGTTTGAAATTTTTTTATTTTTATTAAAAATACTTTTCATGTGTGGTTATAGTATATTTATAATGAGTGCTCAGATTTTTAATCTGATGGCTCAGTTGTGTTTAGAGAATCGTGTTTTTCTTAGGTATGACCTAACATTGACAAGCATGGGTCATCTTTATTAAATCTTTTTCAAATGTTTTAAAGTAGAATAAAAATAAATTTAAAAGGATTAATTTATTTTTTTCTTTTAGAGTTTCGTGATGGTACAATAATGCTAAAACGTAGGAATGTTGGGATGCATTGAAAATGAATCTATTTCCTTTCATAAAAAAATAGTGTGGTGACATAATTTCCAAGTGAAATAGTATTTCAAAAATGATTTAACGCATTTAGTCATTTAATCTGGGGAAGGGACCAGCGTTAGAATTTATAATTATCATGAATTTCCCTAGATCCAAATGGATTCCATGAGGATGTAGAAGAAAGAACTTTCACCGAAAATGACAAACAAAGAACACAAATGAAAAAAAGTTCAAGGATATTGGTGGATAGATCGCCTATAACAACTAATTAATTCCTATAAATGATACTCTTTCCAGGTAGGGGGTTACATTCTATGGGATTTTATTCCCACATTCTTGTTTCCAATGATGAATGCAGAACAACCCATGAACATGTAAATCCATAGATTGATTGTTTATGTGGGATGGTTAACAATATAAGATTAATGTGGGAGTTAGAAATATGTGATTTATTAATCAATTATTCTGTATCATGCTGACAAGGAATAATTCAGGATGACATGGACAAAGGCCTACATCCATTCAAAAGGGTGTTCTTCGTGCCTTTCCTATCACCATCCTTGTTTTCTTCACTAATGGACCCATGGGGCCACATAGGGACTTTTAGGAGGTTTTGAATGTGATTGGAATGCAAGAATGATGAAAGGATTATTTTGAAAAAATTGTTGTGATGATGTAGAACAAAGCATAATGAGGTTTCCCCCTATTCTAAAAAAAAGCCACCATAATGACGGTGGCTTCCCACAGAAGGGGACCTTTAGATAGTGGTACATAGTGATGCTAAAGGAGGGACATGGTGGCACGACCACCTAGAAGTAGGTTGCCAGCTCAAAAAACAATGGTGGGGGAGCCCATGGCGACATGACCATCGGCGGCGATGGGGGCCACATCGCGGGAGCACTATGGTGTAGAGGACTGAAGATTCAGCCTCCATCCACGTTAGACCAGGTCGTAGACAGTCTCACAGACTAAGTGTAGGATGTGTGACAGACTCATCTACCAGATATGTGATGCAGAGTGGATGCGACAACTACCATGTCTCGGGTGGAACAAATTGTCTTGCTCATGCTGGGGGTGACAAAACGAGGATACCCCGGGCTGGACCGATGGAAGAATGGGATGGACCCAGCTGAGGTAGGATGGTCCAGGAGGTTCAGGTCAGATTCAGTGGGTAGGATATAACACGAAAGGTCAGTTCGGCTATACCTAGGCTGAGCCAGTTCGGGTCATCTGACCAGGTCAGACCAAACCCACACCCAACCAACCCCTTTTTACTAAAATGACCATAACTCTTAATCTCAATGTCTATTTGACAAGGTGTTTATGGTGATTGAATACATGTTATGAGATGGTCCTTTTGATATAATCTAGGTGAGTTTATGTTTATATTGGCATATGAACCATTGGCTCGAGGAGTATGTGCTCCCAGAATGAGCATGCTATGGACAGAATCTTGTGGCTGTCTGTGACCTATAAGCTATGTGATTACATTGACTGTGTTTCATACCTAGACTATGTGTCTTTCCTAGACATTGTGTCTTTCATAGATAACGTGTCTTACCATGACTATGCATCTTTCCTATATGGTGTTCCTTACATAAACATTGTGTACAATCTTGACTGATTGAACACTCCTCTATCACACCATGGTACAAGTCCTTTGTTCATTGAAGACATTCTATAGGTTACCAACACTCCTTGTTTTACCTACACTCCAAGTGTTACCGATACTCTGTCTGTTACCTACATAATGTGTGTTACCTACTTGAGGGTACATTTGATTCTTACAAAAATCATACATACATCCTATAGACCAATAAATGTTCTGACCATACTCTAGTGACTCTCTTGATTATGCTTCGCTGAGGATACACTTAGTATACCTCTTTGGTTGTCTACATTCTACATTTCAAGTGATAATTTTATGATATACATAATGTGATTCCGTTGTGGAATTATCCATGAGATTTATTTGTGGTATATTTTTTATTGAAACAATTATGGTTTGGGGTCCCTATTGAGTATTGTATTACTCTCCCCAGCTTGGGTTATGCCTTCACGTGTTGTGTCTAGTGCAGATAACTAAAAGCTTTGATAGAGTCCTTGGGGGGACAAAGATAGGTGGTGTTGGAGGTTGACTCAATGGACATGGTACACTCTAGTGATGTTATGTAAACGTACTATACATACCCTTCAGGTAGGGTTTTCTTTTTGATGATATAAATTATCTTGCAGTTTTCTATTTCGTTTGGTTTTGTATTCTACCCCCTTTTTCATTGGTTTTGCACCTCTCTATAAGTGGGGTTCCTTAGTGGTTTTCATCGATGTTAACTTATTGCTTTTTTAGTTTTAGTTTTCTATTGGAGACAAGATCATGCATAAAATTACAAGGGAAAATGCCTCAAACTAGTGGGTTAATATTACTACATTCTAGTTGTTATCCCCTAGCCTATGGGTGGTTCCCTTGGGGTTGTCATCGGATGGGCCCAGGGGGTGAGTCCTAAAAATGTAGTTCATTTATGTACCAGTATATCATATATCCATGTTTCAAATGAAACTAATCATTTATCGTTCCTTCATGGATCACATTTCATTGCAATGAATACCAAAATAATAGCTTGTAATATTTATCCAAAAATATATTGTTTCACTCTAACATATTTTATAACATTTTAATGTTAATTATTCGCTTGTTTTAAAATATTCTTACCTAAAATCTTCACATCATAATACACATTTCTTATTATAATTATTTTTATTTGTAATGATTTATCATTTATCATTTTAATTTTATGTATCATAATTCTATGATTGTTCATGATATTAAATGAATAATTTCATTATTTTTTTGTAATAGTGTTGTAACTCATATAATAAAAAATTTATAAAGGATTCTTTGACTAAATTTTTGATTCATTTGTTTAGTGTATTTTCTTACATGAATACTAATTTTAATTCATTCATTGATTCAAAATTTTACATAATTTATATTGGGTTTCCTCTATTTATCTATCTAAATTTCCTCACATTAATAATGAATTTTTCATTTATTTATTTTTTGAAATAATATTTCAATATTATTATCAATAACTCTCATTTATAGTGATATAATTTTTTTATTATCGAAATATTCTTTCTACTTATGTAATATTCCTTTCATGGAAATATAGTATGTATTTTTTTATATATCTCATATTTATCATTATTTTGGTTTAATAGGAAAATTCAACACTCTTTATGATGTCCGATTTAAAAATTATTTACTAATATTTGGGAAAATAATTTTATCTCCATTAAAATAAAAAACTTTATCTTACACTCCAATTTATTTATAACAATTAAGTATTTTTAATGATTTAGTACAACTATTTATTATATTTATAGATAAATAAATCAAATCCCCTCATTAATTTTATTTTAAAAAAAATTTACATCCTATTTTATAATAAGGTATAAAATGATTGTGTTAGATAAATTGTATATTAACAATTATATACCCTCCATGTTTTAGCATTCATAATAAAGTATTATAATAACACTAAATATTTATTTATAAATAATTTCATTTTTTGAATATAATTTTTAAGAATAATGATTTTATATGTTATGATAGTGATTTAGTCATTTTTCTATACTCAATATTTCATTTACTAATTTATGAAATATAGAGTGAAAACCATGGTTGATATCTCAAGGAAGCCAATTTTCTGACCATCACAATCTATGTCATGCTTTATTGAAAGCAATACAAAAAAATAACGGAAGGAAAATGATAAATGAGATGAATAATTCTATCGACGGAGAAAATAGGGACACCGTTCACTGTAATAATTTTAACCATAACAAAAAAAATTGAATTAAAAAATGATATATAAAATTAAGAACAATAAAAAGAAATCAAATCAACATTACCTCCGTCAAAGAAGCATCTTGGTTAGTTCTCTAATTTTAATGGATTTTATTAAGTAGCACAATGGGAGAAATAGAAAAAATGTAATGAATTAAAGAAGAAGAGGAGTAAGAAAAAGAAATGAAAAGTTATATATATTAAAAATTAAATGACCAATTAAAACATAAAAACACCACCTTAACCACATGAAAATTTCTATTCTTTGAAAGGGAAGAATAGAAACATATTTATTGAAGAAAATGATAATCCATTATCTCCAAAATAATTCATCTTAAAGTTTCTTTAAGTATTACACATTAAATTTATGAATTGTTAAGTGGAGTATTCTTAAACTTTTTCCATATTGAACCCCACCTTCACCCCCAAAATATCATCTTCATTGGCCTCCTTATGTATGATATATTACTATTTTAATCATGAAAATAAATCGGGCCAAGAAGACTGTTGGTATTCCAAAAAACATTTCCATATGAATAAGTGACCTTGAAAATGGAATATTAGTGTATGCATCCATTCATGAATTTATATAATTAAATCCTTCTCTATATACATATATATTATTATCTTAATTGGAAATTCCCACTACTATATATATTCTCATTATTTTATGATTCCAGATCAGTGTATAAATTTTGAGGTTTGGATTATGATATGATTTTGAGCCTCTAAATGATGGATTGTGCTTTGTATCCAATAGGATGAAATGTATCCCAATATGTGAGATAATATAAAAATTTTATTTCATAATATAATTCATTGTGGAATATTCTATTGTAGAAATATAAAATAAATCTAAAATCATAAAAATCCAAATTTTGAATTTTTTTCATTTAATCACAAAATTCGTCCAAAATATAAAAACATTTCAATTTCCCACAATGTAACAATATGTTGGGATTATTAATGTTAAAAAATAGAATAAAATGTATGATAATGAAATATTCATTAATAAATTCATGTTATATAAGTTTTTAGAATGTTTTATGTAACCCATTCTTTTTCCAAATGTTTATTAATATAGGATGATAGTCTGTTTTCTAGCATCACAAATATGTAGGGATACCTAACATATTGGGTAAAATATATCCATCCAATTCCATTTTTAAGGATTTATATCTAATGTGAAATTTTTTTATGAATTAAATTTTTTTTGATTATAACATGATTAAATAACATGTTTCATTCGTAATACGATGTTTCAGAATTTGTTTTGTTAAAAATAAAAAGTATGATAATTTTTTGTGTTTACAGTATGAAGCATTAATTGATTTTTAACAACATGATTCAAGGGTATTTTGTGTATATACACAATGCACTTATATATTTTTTAGGTGGTTTTGATAGATCCCATGATCTTTATTATTCAATATTTCGAGTGAATGTATCATTTCCAATCAATGTGTCTATTATTATGCTCTCATGGAGCATGTTCATTAACTCCAATTTCCACACAAAAATTATTCTTCTGTCATGATATACCAATAATTTATCCTTATTATTTATAAATTATTTTATTCGTATTGGTTCCTTATATATATGTACTATACTCATATTCTTATAATATTCCCATAAATGATATTAGATTGAAAATTATTTTCTTTACCCTTACTCTTCATTTAAGATCCTAAATTTCTTATGTTTCCATCCAACGTGGATATACCAAAAGTGTATAATATCATAAATATTATTTCATTTGGAGAACATTTGGGATATGATGAAGATTATGTATGGATTAAGTATTTTATATCATAATAAATAAACCATTAGTAAAAATGGCATGAGTTTTGGTTGTTATTGTTTTTCCTTATTCTTTAAATATATAATCTGAAATGGTTATTTAATATACCATAGTCAAATATTTATTCAATATAATTTTTTTATAGTATATTTAGTTTTTAGATATTATATTAGGTATGATAATTGGTATTATATAAATATGTTTATTTAGATGATGTTTTAAGAGGATAAATTGGGAGTTTGAAATGTAATCAATGGTTAATAATTTAAGAATTATTATAATTGAAAATGTTTCGATTGCCCTTTAGTTCAGTTCAAATAATATTCTTGATAATATGTTATCAAAAATTTAGTGACAACCCTAGCCCTATGACTAATGGATTGGTAATGGTATAAAACATCACATTTTTTATATTAGTGATAGTGTGGCTTTCGTTGAAATTAAATCCCTATTTAGATATGAAAAATGCATGGAATTAATAGAAAAAATGTATTATGGGGTAATATCCATAAAAATGGTTTACTATATATTAAATTTATTTCCACTATGTGAATATGAGAATGAAAAAGTTTACTAACATCACACATGGTTTGACAATACCAGGGTGTATTAATTGGTCACTCAATTTCTCATTATGAACCGTTATGAATGATTTATTTTCAAATTATTTTATGGTATTTGGATTTTTTTATGATAGAACACATCTTTATGTATCCACTATAGAACTAAATGTTCTTTAGTATAAAAAAATTGTGACATAGTAAAAAAGGAAGAAAGAAATTTATCATTATAGAAGGAATATTAGAATTGATTTTTCCAAGTCATATGATCATTTACACTTAGTTTATTATATTTATCAAAATCATTCTGGTTATAGTATTTTATTTGAGAATTTAAAAAAAAAATTAAACTGAGAATGAAATATAAATAGGAAAAATTACTTCTAATAAGTGAATAAGGGACAATAAATAGTGGTTGAAATTTTTAGTATGTGGTCTTTATGATGGAAAAAGTGTTTTCTTATTCATACATAGTGTAGTGAGGTTTGTTATATTTTCAAAAATACAATATAGATACTCATATCTATAATCGTTAGTGATTTTTTTATACTGATGATATTCTCATACATTATAAAATACATCAGGGTTATGTGATACAAATAATGATTCATCTTTAGTAGTTTAATTTTAATTCTGTGGAAACATATATTAAATAGTTTTAATAGACAAGAAAATTAATTTGATGACAAGGATATTTTTTAGGATAATTATAGAATAATACATGATTGATGTATGAAATACTCTATGGATTAATATATGATTGTCAATAGAGTAATATAGGGTAGATTTCTTTTTTGATAAAATTGAGTTTGAAATTAATAATAATATTGGAATTGATTTTTGATTTAATTAAATGTGATCCATGTTATTTTCAGGGGATTTCATCTCAATTTTTGCACTATAATATATATAGACTTATAACTAGATTTAAGTACAAGCGGTTGATGATAAGGGATTAATTTTTATTTAATATATTATTTCTTTTTATTTTATTGTCATTTATATTTAGATTATTTTTGGAT
Source organism: Viscum album (assembly GCA_963277665.1). Classification (NCBI taxonomy): domain Eukaryota; kingdom Viridiplantae; phylum Streptophyta; class Magnoliopsida; order Santalales; family Viscaceae; genus Viscum; species Viscum album. The sequence continues at coordinate 586,133,108 of OY728158.1, read as the reverse complement.
ATGTATGATATGGAGAATATAATATTAGGGTATATATGGATAAGAGAACATGATTGTTAGTTTAATTAACATTTTTAACGAAATATTTGTAAATTGGTAAAGCTAAAGAGAGAAAGGTATATTGAATATTATAATTTATATCACAAATGATGTTTATATAAAAATTACACGCAACAACATTCATTATTGTGTAATAACTTAATTTTTTTGGGTAAAATTCATTTATGGCATATAATGTAATGAAATAATATATTATATATAATCAATTAGCATAATATTTAATATCTAGTGTTACATTCAACAGATAAATAATGCATCATTGTACTAAAAATAACTATGACATATTAAATGTACATCAAGACTATAATCATTAATTTATAAAAATATTATAATCAAATAATATAATTTGTTATATAACTCATTTTGGAGATCCATTCAATAAATGATGGTATATAATATTTACACACTAAATAAAATTGGTAAGATTTATAAATTTATTATAACAGGTTATAATTTTATTTTAAAAAACTATTTTTTTAATATTAAGTTATTTATAAATATTTATGAAAAAACATTAGATATTTATAAATATTTATAAATAAAATTTTATTTATAAATATTTATTGAAAACCTACAGTGTATTAATTTGTTTTAAATATGTTACTTACCTATTAAACTTTTATATATAGGGTAGTAAGTTCAATCCAAATTTTTAATTATTATATTGTTTATCATAAAATAATTGTTTTACAATAAAATGGTGTATGAATTTCAAATTCATACTTATATACAAATACCTTCCCTATAGTCATGTTATTTATAAAAAAATATTATACACTATTTGAAAAAAATTATATTTTTCAAAATTCCCCGAAGTTTACCATAATGTAGTTTTAATGTTTTAAATTTAAAAAAAAATTTAATATCATATCATAAAATTTTTATACAATATTTAAACACTAAATAAAATTGGTAAGATTTATAAATTTATTATAACAGGTTAAAATTTTATTTTAAAAAACTATTTTTTTAATATTAAGTTATTTATAAATATTTATGAAAAAACATTAGAGAAACTTTATATTTAATAAGTTATTTTAAAGGTAAAATATTTTTTATTTAGATTTTGTATTTTAATTAAAATATATAAACATAAAAATATTATTATATGATATTAAAAAAATGTTTTTAAATTTAAAACATTAAAACTAGATTATGGTAAAATTCGGGTAATTTTGAAAAATATATTTTTTCAAATAGGGTATAATATTTTTTTAAAAATAACATGACTATAAGGAAGGTATTAGTATATAAGTATGAATTTGAAATTCATACAACATTTCATTGTAAAAAAATTATTTTATGATAAAAAATATAATCATTAAAAATTTGGATTGAACTTACTACCTTATATATAAATGTTTAATAGGTAAGTTACATATTTAAAACAAATTAATACACTGTAGGTTTTCAATAAAATGTTTTTTTATTATTTTCTGAAATTGTGTTATATGAAATGGTTTTTTATTTATTATTATTTAGGACCAAATTATGTAATAATTATTATTTTATTAAAGAGTAAAATGTACATTTTGACTTAGTTAAAAACTAGTCACCATGGTAGAATCCAAATTTATAAAAATAATAATATAATTGTAAAAGACACTAAACAACTTTAAATCATGTGGGATGATTTGTTTTTGAGGTATTTATTGAACTTATAACTTTTCCTCTCCCTTATTTATCAATTTTGGAACCCCATTAATTTAGAGTGCCTTTTCATTATTGATAATCAATTGGTAAATCAATTTCAATCTCAATGAACCCCTTATATTTTACCATAATCTTCCCAAAACTCTATAAAATATTAATTTACACATAAATTATTTCTTGGTCTTCTCAAATATCTTTCCCTAAAAGGAATAATCCCATACACAAAAGATATGAAACAATAAGGGATGTATAATTCCATATCCTCTCATTCCATTTTATGTTTATCAAGATCATAAATTGATAAACAAATATATATATTTCTATGAACTGTTATTATACTTATTATGCAATAATTAACAACATATTCTATTTTCCATTAAAAATGAGGACATGAATCAGGTGTTTTTATACTTCCACCTCCATAAATAAAAAAGTTTTTTATATCCTTTATTAGTTGATGATTATAGGGAAGAGTTTAAATAATAAATATGATTTTTTATATGAAAAACTTCCTGTTAATAAAAACTTTATATCATTTTAATGATCTGAATGAAATGTAACAGTTATAAAAAACTATCTGAAAAAAACTAAGAGGAAAAAAATATTTCATACTATGATATTATATCATATCCATCACTTCTAATGATAATACTTTACAATTAAGATACATAACACTAATAAAAAAATTAAATCATTATTCTTATGGTATAATGACATCATATCACAATCACCATGTAATAATATATTAATCACATTTTGTTCATGTTTTGGGTAGTTTGGTCCCCTACTTGAACAATGTTATGAAATTGTATCATGGATGATTATGAAAAACTAATTACTTGTTTAATATTATATAAATATCTAAAAAATTATCTTTATGTTTTTGAATGTATACATAAATAATTTACATGTTAATTAAGAAAACACCCTTCTTAGGTTAATAATCAACTAGAAATGACAATTTCTGATTTCATCCCCTTGGAAAAAAGACTAATATATGTGAAATTCCACGACTGTAGTTACCCTGAGTCAGTGAATTATTACATAACATCAGAATGATCACAAGAGATAAACTCTCAAAAGATAGATTAGTTTTGTATCCTCATAAGTACTAGATATATACATTAGTTTTACATTACATCATTAAATAAAAAAAACAACAATGTGTCTCCTATGAACACACTCATCTACCTTAGCCAATCCCTAAAGGTCAATCATAATATACTTCTTCACATCATGGAAAAAAGAAAACATAATTTGAGCTCATATGCACAGTAAGGATAACAATATAGTGAATACTATCATAAATATGAATAAACATTTAATAAAATGTATAAGACTAAAACTGAATCGTTTTATACATAAACATCATCAAAATATGGAAAATATTAATCAATTAATGAAATTTTCTAATTTACATGGATATTCTACTAGTCGAATAATCACATTTAATATCAATAGCTGATTTCATAATGATGGAATGAATAATACCAGATATATAACCACATAGTCGAGGCCTCATTCCATGAATAAATATAATATTTTTTTGAGGCCTTGTGCCAAGACACTACTATGTCTCATGAGTCCAAATGATGCATTGAGGAGCTATATCGGGCACCACCCATTACATATTAAGTCCAATGCATTCCCATATGAAAAGGTTGAAACATAACATTAACATTAATTCTAAAACTAGAATGAAAAACACTAATACTTTATCTATAAACCATGAATGGTGTAAAACTAACATTTCTATGGTAAAACATATCACCAAACCATAAATACAATATATAATACTTTATCACAATAAATTAACTTTAAACGACTGTAAAATCCATCGAAGGATTATATCAGTACTATTTGATAGAATATCTCTTTTGATTTTAAAATCATTTAAAAGTAATATAATTATAAAAGAAAAAATTTATTTTTAAAAAAATTCTATATGCTTTTAAGGGATGCTTTGAAGGTGTTATAATGGCCAAAAATAGCTGCACCTTCAATATAAGTTAAAAACATTCTTACATTAATTTGCTTAAAAAGTCATAATGTACCATGATTGAAAAACAACTAAAATATTCCTTTAAAAAAATTTATAAAATGTAAAACAGGGGTATAAATTACTTTAACACATATTCTCGGAAATATTAAAAATGTTTTCAAATAAATTTTTAAGAAACACGGATGTTCCTAATAAAGAATTCAAAGTAGATGCTTATGTATAAACAACCTTGGATAATAAAGAGATTGTAACATTAAACTTTACCTTGTACTTTTCTTTAGGTGAGGATACGTTAACATCTTGTATAATGGGGAAATATTTTTTAATAAATTATACAAGAACCAAATACATAAATATGATATCATATTTGATCTTCTAATATTTCTTTGTTAATGATATTTCAGTAGTATCATAGTTTTGGCTTTTAACTGATTTGTTTTTCTTTTTAAGTTTTGTTACATATGTAATGTTTGTTATTGATAGGATGTATTTGATTCATATCCATAATTATATTATGTTATTAAACATTATTTTAAATCATTAAATGAAAATTATTCTTGAATGGTTATGATGGGGAATGAATCTCATTGCATTCGTGGAGACGGTAATCCATACGTATGCATGAGTGAAAATATAATTATACTGATAGTGATATTAAATATAAATGGATGGTATATTATATATACAGAATCTTTAAAATGATATATTTATTATTTTCATTAGTTATACTCATTATTATACACATCAAAATAATTATGTGCTTAATAACAAACTACACTATGACGTGGAGACGAAAAGTTGTACGTACGCACGCATGGTGACTTTGTCATTCATATGACGGATAGAACAATGAATATGGTTGTACCATATTTATAATAACATCACAGTATGTATAAGGTACTGGAGTTATTACTTTGGTATGGAAACAACAAAGAATGATGAAGTGGAAGAAGAAAAGAACATTGAAAGAGGTGATGAAATTACTACCTCCACTTCAGATGATTTCTTTTTATTAGATCATGAGGGATCCTTAGGTTGTCGTTCGGATCAAATTAAGTCCTCTAGGTTTATGTGAGGGTAGTTGGGAGGATATATGAGAAGGGGTTGGATGAGATAACTTTCTTTGTAGATGTGATTTTGAGAGAAGGGGAACTGCCATTTTACAAGAGAGGGGAGGGTCACATTAGAAAATCATGAAATATTATTTTATTACAAAATCATTATTGGTTTATAATTTCTCCAAATGAATTTATTTTGAGGATAAAGTCAATATGTGTCGAAATAATCTCATCCAATATGTTTTAGAAAAGTTTTGGTCACCATATTAACAATATCTTAATTATTTAACTCTTAGTTAAATAGTTTAACATTTTTAATGTCTTCTTGTATTTTTATATTACATGGTTAATAAAATTACTATAAAATGACAAGAGAACCTCAAGTGGTTATTTAATGACATGAAAATCATTATATAATTCATTTGTCCTAAAGATATATTATTAATATTATTATATCATTTAATGATATTATATTTGTTTTAAAAAATCATTTATTTAAATTTTGACATAATTTAGTATTTTGTTTTTAAAAATGTCAAAAAAACCTGATTAAATTGAAAAAAATACATTAAATAAATACTTACATGTCATATTGACCATGAAAAATAGTGGAATGCATCGAAAGTCTCAATATATATTTATATGTAAATTTATAATATCCATTATTTTATTCATTCATTAATCAGGGAATTACTCCATCATCATTGTGTCATAAGTAAATTTAATTATTTAATGTCTAAAAATTATAAATAATATAAAATTTTTTAGGAAATATTTTTATATTTCTAATAAATATATATAGTCGAATTTATCTTATGTATAACCCTATATTAAAAATGTTATAGTTATTAAAATTTGAATTTTACAGTTTTAACTCTTTTTAAAATAAAATAATAAAAAAATTCCTAATCTAATCCAATATGATCAAAGAGGATGATATTTTATTCCTAAGGTGGATTTTGGTCAACATACACTTTTCTAATTGAATCAGCACATGTGTTAGGGTAATTAAAATTATATTTTTAACTTTAATTACCCTATTTACATTTTCCTGTGGTAAATAAAATTCAAAAGTTATTATTCACCAAAATTTATTTTCATCTTATTGAACCAAATTTTACTTATCGATATCAATATTTTCCATAGAATTTTTGGAATTCAATTAATATAAGTGGTAAAATTACCTTTTATACAAATTTAAAAATTTGCCTAAAATGTAGGTAAAAGACTTTAAAAAGTTCAATAAAATTTTATACATCTAATTTTATTATAAAATGACTACAATGAATTAAAATGATCTTGTTTAGGTATTATGTATTTATTTTTACTTAAAATAAATTTAAATAAAATAAAAAATTATGAAATAAAAATCTATTTTAAACAATACCACAATGGTTTTCCCAATTCATCCAAAATTGAATGTTTTTAGAAAAAATAAAAAAAGTCACCCTAATCTAATTTTGATATTGAGAATCCAAAAATGATGTCTATTTTACCAAATTCAAATCATAGGAGTTGTATTAATTAATTTAAAATTAATTCTTCTTGTCAAAACAAGAAACTGGGTTTTTGAGAAGTAAAAACTATAAAAAAGATTGATATGTTTTTATGTCCAATTTAAATGTGAAACTTCTTTAAATGAAGAATATTAAATTAAATGATAAACATATAATATAATTATACTTAAAAACCATTCAAATGTATAATTTAACACTATAAATTATTTTCATTAAAAAATTTATTTTCAATTGAAATTTAGTACCTTCACTATTTATAAAATTATGAATGTTATTAGAAAAACACAAAAAAATTATCCAAAATAAATTTTTATATCCTGATTCGAAATAAGATGTTTATTTGGTCAAATTTAATTTATAAAAGATTCAAATAATGTATTTAAAAAGGTTCTCCATTAAAACGTCGTAATATTGCATATTTTAAAAAAATACTCATTTTATCGGAAAAATTGGATTTATTCTTATATTATTTATAAGAAACACATAATATGAGGGTTAAAATTATATTAAGTATATAAAATAAAAAATTTAATTAATTTGATTCATAATTTCTTTTTGAATAGCTAGTTTGGTAAGTCGTGGGGCGTTCGAACTCAGTGTTGTGTGTAGCACAAGCTATTAAATTACATGAAAAATATAACTTGATATGAAATCATGGGTGTTACATTATCCCCTCCTTAAAATAAATTTCTTCCTTGTAATTTGAAATTTTTCTTCAATAATAAAAGGTTAAAACGTGAAAATACCATTTTTTAAAACCCACATCAAGAATAGGGTTAATAAAATTTAGTCTTCATAAGAGGGAAAGGGAAATGAAAAAGTCACCACCAAATTAGGATTTTGAATAAGAGAATATTGGTGGAAATTTAAGACCCATAATTAGAGGGAAAACAAAAATATTAATAAGGATTGATAGAGGTCATCAAACAAAAACAAGTGAACAATAAATAGAAAATTGAGGGCCTTAAAGCCATAAATCTATGATGACGTAATATAATATTGGTTCATAAAAAAATAAGGTATTAGGATAAAAAAAATTTGGTTTTAAGATTCTTTCCAAAATGTTTATGAATTAATTTCTTCACAGGATCAGAAAAACAATACTTGACAAGTTGAGTTCAACCCATTAACAAAATTCTATCACAACCTCATCTTTCACTCCAAAAGAAAATAGAACTCAAAAATATTTTATTTATCCTAATCATATAGTGGTTTAAAAAATGAATTTATAATTCATCTATCATATAATTTTAGAAAAAATACATTATAAAAACAAGGACATCATGCAGTCCAGTGGTACATGATGCCCCCTTGTCACCCTTCAGTTGCGGGTTCAAGTCTCGTGGCCTTGCCAGACGCGACCAGTTGTGGCCCCACATTTGAGTTTTCATTTTAATAAAAAAACCAAAAATAAACATAAGTCATGTTTTAACAATAAACCACTGTATCCAATTTCTATATTAATCCATTATTACATTTATACTTATCCAAAATACTTGTTTCCAATCTCATAGTCCAAAGATTTATAATGAAGGTCAACCGAACATAATGAAAATCTAGTTTTTCCAGATTATGACATGTGAGTAAATTCATTGTGTATTCTCATAAAACATGGTAACATCATGAATTACTATAAAACTATATTTATTAAATTCATACTCCCTTATTCCTTATAGAATAATATATATATTCCATATATCGAAAAATTTTGAATACTCCAACAATGATGGAATAAACAAACCATTAATCAGTTCCACAGTAGTAAATGATATACAATATAATTTATCCAAATCAAATATATCATATTACAAAATCACTCATTATGTATCAGGACCATATTAAATTTTATCTTTCCTTCAACCTTGTATTTTCAAGAAAAATCACTTTTTGTTGAATCGCTTTTCATAGTACTATATAATCTCCAATCCTCAATGAAATTTTACTACAGTACAATACTTATTTATTTCATTAATTAATATAACCAGTAAATTGTTGATAAAACACTCAAATGAAATAATTCATTAATAAAATAATATATGAAAACTAATTATTCCTCTTCATTTCCAGTATTACCATAGCTTGATGATTATCCAAAAACATCATTCGGGGTATACGTTAATTGTTGGGAAATGTATTCACATAGTTTCCCAACTCCATGTACATAAAGCATTGTATATTTGAAACATTTTTATTACCATTGAAATCACATACTTGGTGTCCTTTTTATCCACACTTATAACAAACTACCACTTCCTTCATGAATTTACCAAGGTGATTCTTTACATAGTTATCACATATGGGAAAATCCTTCATTCCCTTCTCCTCTTTATCCATCTTTCTCACTTCTATCTTATTCTACTCTATCATCCATTAAAATACCTAGGACTCATATAATTATTTACATATATTATTAACAAATGATACTACTACTCTATATGATGAGAATACATGGGAGACTATTACCCTTCTAATTGTTGGCTTAAGACTATGAATGATATGACCCTTCCTGATCATTGGATCCTGCGTATTGATGGAGTTATCATTCCTTCAACTGGGCACCATTATAAACAATGGAATACACTTAGTTTGTTTATGAATCACAATGAATAATTCCAAACATGTTAAATACGTAATGTAAATTGAAATGTTTCTGTATGTATTCCATAATCATAAAAATGTTTTCATTGAGAATGTATTTACTCAGTAATCATTCATAATGGTTGGTAATGAAAATGTGAATTATCCAAATCATGTCTCTTAGGAGTGTCAATTCAAAGAGTGCAGAAAGGACCATTGTCATGTACCATGATTCCCCGGGTCATGCCCCAAACTCCTAGTTAGAGTTTTCACTCCAAGGTAAATTTGTGCTAGAACCAACTCTACATGTTTGTTTCCAAACAGTGATGTATTTTTTTTTGGAAAACCCATATAATATTTACACTACAAAATCATTTAGATGTTTTCATGTATTAATCATAAATATTTATCTTATGGTAATGTTCTCTAATCAAGTTTTTTTTTGAAATCTTGTTACCAAGGATTGTACTAAACATCTTCTAATGCCAACTGTAACACCCCAACCCTTGTTACCCTAATTCTATGCATTAATACATAACATTGGCATGATCATAAGAGATATAGTCTCAAAGGACCGATTAGTTTAGTATCCTTGGATGTACTAGATAAATACATATGTTTTAAATTATATCATTAAACAAAACAACAACAACATTGTGTCCCCTTGGAACACACTCACATCCCTTAGCCTATCCTTGTAGGCCAATCATAATATACTTATTCAAAACATGGGAAAATAAAAACATAAGAAAGGGGTGATATCAGATGCTTAGTAAGGATAAAAATATAGTATAAACTATTATAAATAAGAAAAATAATTTAAAGAAATTTATAAGACTAAAACACAATCTGTTTAAACATAATCTTTAGAATAATATGGAAATTATTAATCAATTAATTCAATTTACTAATTCACAATGATATTATACTAGTCCAATAATCACATGTTAGATCAATAGCTGATTCATAATGATGGAATGCATAATGCCAGAAATCATAACCACGTAGTCAATACCTCATGATAAGAATACAAATAATATTTTTTCAAAGCCACGTTCCTTGACACTAGTTTGTCCCATGAGACATACTGATGCATCGAGGGGCTATAGAGGGCTCCACCCGTCACTTACAAAGTTCAATTCATTCCTCATATGGAAAGGGTGAAACATAACATAAACATTCATATTAAACCTAGTATACTAAATGTTAATAATTTAACTATAAACCATGAATGGTATAAAAATAACACATCCATAGTGAAACATATCATGAAATCATCAATACAATATGGAAGACTGTATCATTATAAATTAACTTCAAACAAGTGTAAAATCCATCAATGGATGAAATCAAAACTATTTGAGATAAATATCTCGTTTTATTTTGAAATCATTTAAAAGTAACATAATTATAAAAGAAACATTTATTTTAAAAATATTCTTATATACTTGTAAGGGAATCATCTAAAGGGTTATAATATAAGAAAATAGATGCACCCGTGGTATAAGTTAATAAAACATTTTTACCATAATTTTTTGAAAAATCATAAAGTACCTTGTATGTAAATCTATTGTATAATCGTAAAATTATTTTAATTAAATTATACATGTACCACATACAAAAATATAATACCGTACATGATCTTATAATATATATTTGTTAATGATATTTTAATACTATCATTATTTTGGGTTTAACGGATTCATTTTCCATTATACGTTTTGTTATGTAAGTAATGTTTGTTATTGATAGGATGTATTTGATTCATATCTAGAATTATATTAAATTATTAAACATTATTTTTAATCATAAAATTAAAATTATTCTTCAATGGTTATGATGGGGAATGAATCTCATCGTGTTCATGGAGATGGTAATCCATACATACAAACAAGTGAAAATATCATTCAATAGATAGTAAAATTGTTTGTAATTGGATGGTATATTATATATATATAATCATTAACATGTTACATTTATTATTTACATCAGAAATACTTATTATTATTTGAATTAAATAATGAAGTGTAGAATGAAAAATTACACCACGACGTGGAGACGGTAAGTCGTAGGTACGAACATATGGTGACTTTTTCATTCATATGATAGATACAATAATGAATATGTTTGAATCATATTTATAATAAAATCATTTTATGTAGAAGGTACTAGAGTTATTACTTTGGTAGGAAATATCATAGAAATTGGAAGTGGAAGATGAAAAGAACATTGAAGGATGTGATGAAATTATTACCTCTTCTTTGAGTGCTTCCTTTTTATTTGTTCAAAAGGGATCTGTATGTTGGCTTTCATATCAAATAAACACATCTATGTTGAAGTTAGGGTAGTTGTAAGCTTATTTGAGAAGGGGTTGGCCATGAAAAATGGCTTTGGAGGTTTGATTTTGATAGAAGGGTAAGTACCCTTTTATAAGAGTTGTGAATGTCACTTTAGGAAAAGGGTGAAATGTTATTTTATTATAAAATCATTTTCGTTTTATAATAGAACAAAATGAATTTATTTCAAGGACATGTTGGGTATGGGTCTAAATAATCTCAACTAAAAGGTTTTATACAAGTTTAGGTCACCATATTAACCTTATATTATAGATTTAACTCACAGTTAAATAGTTTAATGTTTTCAATGTCTATTGGAATTTTTATATTATATGGTTAATAAACATACTATAAAATTAAAAGAAAAGAAGAATTGGTTTATTAATGAATTATAAATCATTATATAGGTCCATTGGCTGAACCCTAGATTTTTAGGAATATTATATCATTTAATAATATAGTATTTTTTTTTGAAAATTAATTTATGTAAATTTTAACACTATTTAGTATTTGGTTTTTGTGAATGTAAAATAAACATGATTACTTAGAAAAAATACATTAAATCAATCCTAAAATGACATATTAAAAAATATAATTAGAGGAATGCATTAACATTCAAAATTTAATTTTATTTGGATATTCATAATATCAATTATTTTAATCATTCATTAAGAAGGTATTTACTGCATCATCACTGTGTCATAATTGGATTTAATTATTTAATTTACAAAAATTTAAAATAAAATAGAATTATTTAGGAAATCATTCTTTCTTTCTAATTAATATTTACAGTATAATTTCATATCTGTATAACCCTGTATTAAAAATGTTTTAATTATTAAAATCTTAATTTAACACTTTTAACTCTTCTTTAAATAAAATAATAAACAATTTCCTAATCTAATCCTAGTGGATCAAGGAGGATCATTTTTTTTCTATGGATGATTTTGGTCAAAATACACTTATCCAATAGAATTAATACATGTGTTAGGGTAATTGTAGTATCACTTTTACGTTTAATTATCCTATTTACATTTAATAGTGGTAAATAAAATACAAAAGTTACTATTCACCAAAAATTATTTTCATCTAATTCAACTGTATTTTACTTGCTTATATAAATGGAATATCTTGAATATTTGAAATTTAATTCACATAAGAGGTAAAATTACCATTTTTTCGAATTTAAAAATGTGGCTAGAAGGTGGGTATAAGACGTTAAAAATTTCAATAAAATTTTATACATATAATTTTATTATAAAAAGAATCAAATTAATTACATTGAATTTATATTGGAATTATTTATTTAATTTTAAATAAAATAAATTTAAATAAAATTAATAATTATTTAAATAAAAAGTTGCGTTTAAACAGTAACGCAGTGTTTTTCACTATTCATCTAAAAATGAATGTTTTCATGAAAAATAATAAATAATCACCCTTGGATAATTTTGATATTCATAATACAAAAATAATTTCTATTTTACCAGATTCAAAGCATAGGAGTTGCATTAAGTAATTTATAATTAACTCTGATTCCTAAAAGCAGAAAGCAGTTTTTTGAGAAGTAAAAACTACCAAAAGATTGATATGTATTTATGACCAATTTAAATCTTAAATTACTTACAACAACCAATATAGGAATAAGTGATAAAAATATAATAAAATTATACTTCAAAACCATTCAAATGTATAATTTAACACTATAAATTATTTTGATTTAAAAAGTTGTTTTCAAATAAAATTTTGTTTCATTCACTATTCATGAAAATATAAAAGTTATCAAAAAAACCCCAAAAATTTATCCAAACTACAATTTTGTGTCCTGATTCTAAATAATGAGTTTATTTTGTCATATTGGGTATATAAAGGTATCAAATATTCTATTTAAAATGGGTTCTCTATTTAAATGTTGTAAAATTTCATTTTATGAAGGACGATTATTTTATATAAAAATTTTAATTTGTACTTATATTATTTCTATAAATCACATAATAAGACTTTTTAAAATTATATGGAGTTTATAAAATTCAAAATGCAGTAAATAATATTCATAACTACATTTTTAAGGACTTGTTTGGTATGTCACTATGCGTTCAAACAAAGTGTTGCATGTAGCGTTAGCTATTCAATTACTTAAAAAAGTAAATTTAATATGAAATCCTAGGGTGCTACATTATCCACTCCTTCAATAAATTTTTTTTCTTGAAATTTTAAATTGTTATTTGAAAATAAAATGTTCAAAATAGAAAATAGATTTGTTTAAAACCTACATCAGAAATAGGGTTAATAATGTTTAGTCTTAATAAGATGGAAAGGGAAATAAAAAAGTCACGACCTACATTGGATTTTTAATAGAAGAGTGTTGGTGGAAATTTGAGACACATAATTAGAGGGAAAACATTAATATTTATAAGGAGTGATTGAGGTCATCAATCAAAAACAAGTGAACAATTAAAAGAAAACTGAGCGACACAAAGACATTAATCTATGATGACATAAAATATTATTGGTTCATCAAAAAATATGGTTTTAGGATAATACATTTTTGGTTTTAAGATCCTTTCCCTAATGTTTAAGAATTAATTTATTCATAAAATAAGAAAATAATTCATGACAAGTAGAGTTCCATCCTTTAAAAAAAATCTACCACAAACTCATCCTTCACTCTAAAAGATAATAAAACTCAACAATATTATATTTATCCTATTTGTATAGTGTTTCAAAAAATGATTTTATAATTCATCAATCATGTCATTTTAAAAAATATAAATTATACAAACTATGATATCACGTAGGCCAGTGGTACGTGAGGCACCATTTTCACCATTCAGACGCCCGTTCAAGTCTCGCGGCCTTACTGGACATGAGATGTTGTTGCCAGACCTTCAGGTTGTACTTTTTAAAAAAAATATCCATAAAAATTTTAATATTGTTTTAACCTTAAACCATAGTATCAAATTTCCTTCTTAATCCATTCTATCCTTTAGAATTATCCAAAATACATGTGCCTAAACTCATTGTCCAAAAATTCATAATGAAGGAAAACATAACACAATGAAGATATATATTTTCCACATAATAAAATGTGAGTACCTTCATCATGTATTCACTTAAAACATGGTAACACCCTGAATTACAATAAAACCATATTGACTACATATATTCTCCATTATTCCTTATATAATTCTAGATATTTTCATTATATCCAAAAAAAATTATCCTCCAATAATGACGGAATAAAAAACCATTATTCAGTTTCAAGTTGGTCAAGAAGATACAATATAATTTATCCAAATCAACCATCTCTTATTCCAATATAACTACCTCAGTATCTAGACCATATTAATGTCTATATTTCCATTAACCATGTATTTTAAAAAATAATTAGCTTGTTGTTGATTCACTTTTCTTAGTACCATATAATCTCAAATCCTCAATGAAATAGTTCTGTAGTACAATACATATTTATTTTTAGAATTAATATAACTTTTACATCATTTCTAAAATGCTCAAATGACCTAAATCATTAATAAAAATAATATATAATTACTAATTATTCTCTTCATCTGTGGTAGTATCATTACTTTATTGTTATCCGATAGCATCATTTGTGGTATACTTTGATTATTTGGACATTGATTCTCATTGTGTCTTAACTCATTGCAGATGAAGCATTGTACATTTGAAACCTTTTTTTTACCCTTGAAATCATGTACTCGGAGTCCTTTTTTTCAAACTTATTAAAAATTCAAATTACCTTCATGCATTTACCAAGGAGATTCTTTCCACAGTAATCATATATGAAAAAAATCCTTTGTTCCATTCTTTCCTTTATCCATCATTCACTCAACCATCCTTTTCTTATTTATATTCCCTTCAAAGCCATAGGACTCACGAAATTCATTACTTTTCTTATTAACACACGATATTATTTCTCTATATGATGAGAATAGATGGGAGACCATTTCCCTTCTAAATTTTCAATTAATAACATGAAAGATGTGATCCTTTTTACTCTTTAGATCATGCGTATTATTGGAGTTCTCATTCCTTCTATTGGGCACCATTTCTAAACCATGGCATTCAATAAGAGAGTTTATGAATTGAATTTCATAATTCCAAACATGTATAATACCTATAATAAATTGAAAATTTTATTCATTTATTCCATAATCCTAAAAATGATTTCTTTGAGGAAGTATTCAGTTATAATTACTTCATAATGGTTTTTATGAATGTATGAATTTTCCTAAGCATATCCCCTAGGAGTGTTAATCCCAAGAGTGCAGCAAGGTCCGTTGTTGTGTGCCAGAATACCCTAGGTTAAGCCCGAAACTCCTTGTTAGAGATTTAACACCCATGTGCATCTGTGCCAGAGCCACCTCTACCTGTTTGTATCAAAACATGGATGTTTATTATTAGAAAACACACCTAATAAATACACTACAAATTTTTTGGATGTTCTTATACACTAATCCTCAATGTTTATCTTAGGTTAATGTTCTATAATAAGATTATTTATAAATCTAGTTTCCAAGGAATGTACTAAACTTTCTCTAAATCCAACTATAATACCCCGACCCTAGTTATCCAAAGACTGTGTATTATTAAATTACATTGGAATGATCATAAAAGATCATGTCTTGAATGACTGATTAGTTAAGTATACTTGGAAGTACAAGATACATACAAAAGTATTACATTACATCATGAAAATAAAAAACAAAAAAAATTGTGTTCTATATGAACACACTCATATCCCTTAGCCTATACCTATAGGTCAATCATAATATACTTCTTCATATCCAGGGAAAAGGAAAACATAAGAAAGGGGTGAGCTCAGATGCTCATTAAAAAAGACAATATAATAGAAACTATCATAAATAAGCATAAACATTTAAGGAAATGTATAAGAATAAAACACAAGACTTTTAAACATAAACTTCTACATAATATGGAAATGATAAATTAATTAATTCCATTTACTTATTCACATGGATATTCTACTAGTCGGATAATCACATGTAATATCAATATCTAATTCATAATGATGGAATGCATAATGTCGGACATCATAACCACATTATGAAGGCCTCATGACAATATTTCAAATAATATCTTTCAAGGGGATTATTCCAAGATGCTGGTTGGTTTCATGAGACCTACCGATGCATCGAGGAGCTATAGCGAGATCCACCCATCACTTACTAACTCCAACGTATTTCTAATACAAAATGGTTTCAACATAACATAAACATTTGTATTAAAACTAGCATATGAAATTTTAATACTTTAACAATAAACCATTAATTGTTTAAAAATAACAAATACACAGTAAACAATAGCACAAAACCTTAAATAAAATATGAAATATTGTATCAAAATAAATAAACTTCAAACAAGTGTAAAATTCATTAAAGGATTAAATCAAAACTATTTGAGAGAAATACAACATTCTATTTTGAAATCATTTAAATGTAACATAATTATAAATTAAAACATTTATTTTGAAAATATCTTAAAAACATGTAAAAAATTCTTTGAAGGTGTTATAATAATATAAAATAGTCGCATCATTTGTTTATGTTAAAAAACATTCTTACCTTAATTTGTTGAAAAGGTCATAAAGTATCTTGTTTTGAAAATGACAGAAAAATTCCTTTAATATATATATATATATATAAAGTAAATAAATGTTATAAATGACATTATACCATATTAAAAAAAGTAGTAAAATTGTTTTGAAATACATTTTTAAGAAACACATATGTTGATGATAAAGAATTCTCAGTAGATGCTTACTTATAAACAAACCTTGGATAATAAAGAGATTGTAAAATTAAACCTTAACTTTTACTTTTCCTTAGTTGATAGTATGTTAACCTCATGTATAACGGTAAAATAATAGTAATTAAATTATAAAATAACCATATAATAAATATTATAACATCCATGATCTTCTAATATTGATTTGTTAATGATATTTCGGTAGTATCATTATTTTTAGTATTAACTGATTCATTTTTTATTATATGTTTTGTTACATAAGTCAAGTTTTTTATGAATAGTATGTATTTGATTCATATCCAGAATGATATTAAGCTCTAAAAAATTATTCTAAATCATAAAATAAAAATTATTCTTGAATGGTTACAATAGAGAATGAATCTCATCACATTAGTGGAGATAGTAATCTGTATGTACCCACGAGTGAAAAAATCATTCATTTGAAGGTTAAATCATATGTAATTTAATTTTATATTATATATACATAATAATGAACGTGTAATATTTATTATTAATTCATTTATACTTATTATTATAACCATCCTAATAATGATGTGTTGAATAACAGACTACACCACGATGTGGAGACGGTTAGCCGTACGTAGGCATGTATGGTTACTTTTCATTCATAGGATGTGTACAATAATGGATATGGTTTTACCATATTTATAATATCATCCCATTATATTGAAGGTACTGGATTTGTTACTATTTTTTAGAAACAACAAAAAAAGAGAAAGTGGAAGAAGAAAAATATGTTGAGAGAGGTCATGTAATTATTACATTTTCTTCGGGTTCTTCCTTTTGATTTGATCAACATGGAACCTTAGGTTGGATTTATGATCATGTATTTCCTAAAAGATTAATTGAGACTATTTTTGAGGATATTTTAGTAGGGTTTGTTTGAGACAAATGTATTTGGAGTTGTGATTTTGAGATAAGGGGATGTACCCTTTTATAAGAGAGTTGAGGGTCACATTAGGAAATGCTTGAAATATAATTTTTTTATAAAATCATTTTCTAATTACAATGTATCGAAATTGATTTATATCTATGATAATTTAGGGAATGGGTCTCAATCCTATCAACCAATAAGGTTAATCCATGTTTATTTCACCATATAAACATTATCTTTTATGTTTAACTCTTAGTTAAGTATTTTAACATTTACAACATCCTCTTGTATTTTTATATTAAATGGTTAATAAACATACTATTAAATGCCAAGAGAACAAAGAGTGGTTCATTAATTTAATATAAATAATTTTATAAGTCTTTTGGAAGAACATTATATTTTTTAGAATATTATATTTTTTAATAACATAGTATTAGTTTTAAAAAACCATTTATGTCAATTTTGACACTATTTGGTATTTTTTTTGTGAAATTCAAAAAAAAATTATTACTTAAAAGAAAATAAATTAAATCATTCCTAACATATCATATTAACATAGAAAATTAGTTTAATGCATCAAAAGACTGAATTCACATTTATTTGGATATTTATAATATCAATTATTTTAATCTTTCATTAATAAGGTAATATCTGCATCATCATTGTGTCATGAATAAATTTAATTATTTATTGTCTAAAAATTATAAATATAATACCATTATGTAGGAAATATTTTTATCTTTCTAATTAATATTTATTGTCGAATTTAGCTTTTGTATAACCCTATATTAAAAAAATAGTTATTAAAATTTGAATTTAAAACTTTTAACTATTACATAAATAAAATAATTATAAATGTCCCAATCTAATCCAAGTGGATAAAAGAGGATATTATTTTTCTCATATGGTATATTTTGTTCTAAATACACATATACAATAGAATTAGGATATGTTTTTGGGTAATTATGATATAGTTTTACCTTTAATTACCCAATTTACTTTTAACCACGTTAAATAAAATTCAAAAGTATCTATTCACAAAAAATTATTTTTAAGATATTGAACCAAATATTACTTACTAATATCAATGGTGTCTCTCAGATTTTTGATATTCAATTCAAATAAGCATCAATGTTACGTTTTATGAAAATTTGCAAATGTGCCTAGAAGGTGGGTAAAAGGCGTTAAAAAGATCAATAAAATTGTATACATCTGATTTTATTATTAAATGACTCTAATGAATTACATTTAACTTATATAGATATTTTTTATTTATTTTGACTTAAAATAAATGTAAATAAAATTATTAAATATTTAAATAAATTGTCGTTTTTAAACAATAACGTAGTGTTTTTTTACTATTCATCCAAAATTGAATGTTTTCATAAAAATACCAAACATTCACCCTGAGATGATTTTGATATTATGAATCCAAAAATAATGCCTATTTTTCCAAAATAAAAAACATAAGAGTTTCATTAATTAATTTAAAATTAATTCCCGCTTTCAAATGTAAAATGAGGATTTTTGAGAATTAAAAACAGTCAAAAGATTGATATATGTTTATGTACAATTTAAATGTGAAATTAATTCCAATGACCAATATTGAAATAAATTATAAAAATAGAATATACTTATAATTCAAAAACATTCAAATGTATTATTTAACACTAAATTATTTTGATTAAAAAAGTTTTTTTAATTAAATTTTAGTATCTTTTAGTATTCCTGAAAATATGAAAGTTTTTAGAATATCACAAAAAAATATCAAAACTGAATTTTTATGTCCTTATTTTAATGAATAAGTTTTATTTTCCAATAAAAAGATATAAACATGTCAAATAATTGATTTAAAAATGGATCTCCTTCTAAAGGTGGTAAAATTTCATTTTTTGAAAAATACATATTTTATCTGAAAAAATGAGTTTGTTCTTATATTATGTCTAAAAAACACATAATATAATTTTTAAAATAATATTTAGTATATAAAATTATAAATGAAGCTAATATTATTCAAAACATTTTTTTGAATGACTAGTTTGGTAAGTCGCGGTGTATTCGAAATCAGTGTTGTGTGTATTGCAAGCTATATAATTACATTAAAGAGATAACATAATATGAAATCCTGGGGTGTTATAGTTAGAATGTAATAAAAATTTAACTTCTTTACTCATTATTAAAAATATCTTATAGTAACATTAATTTATTTTTAAATGTGATCCTTTTTCTAAGAATAAGTATCATCAATGCTCTAACGAAACTAGTACAAACCAATAAATAATAAATACCCAATATTGTAAAATCATTAAAATCAAAAAATTATTTTTCAATGGAATGATTATTTATGACGATTTTAAATTTCAATTTTTTTGAATAAGTTTCTTAGTAATGAAAATAAAAAATAAACATGAACTATTATGGATTTGTGGTATAAGAGTATAATGAATTAGGACCAGTGTAATGGATTTCATCTTAGATTCCTATATTTTAGAAATGCTTTATTTTATGTTCCTAAATTATTTTATGATGAAAATATTCTAATTTATTTAGTTCTTATTTAATAAAATAATTTACAGTTATATTTATAAATATTCAATTTAATGATCTATCAATCGAGATGTTTTGATTTAAATTGTCCTCACATTATAATCTCTTATTATCTCAAACACTCCCCCTTGAGAAATATTTATTTTTATACACCATTTTTTTAATGGAATATCAAAATATATATTAAGAATTTTTTAATTATTATATTTTAATCAGAGACAATAAATGATTTATTCCCTGTTTTTTCTCACTTGGTATTTTTGAATTTAAAATTATGAAATATTTTAGGGATTTGTCATCTCAATTTTTGATTCATTATTTAATAGTCTTTATGAAATAAACATTTTTTTAATATATCATTGATACTTGAATCCCCTAATTACTTTTTTATTTCCTAATTTTATCATTGAATATAAATTCTCATAATCAAAGTCATCATATTTGACAAACATATTGAAAATAAAAGTGTAACATTGGGGATAATAACATCCATTCTTACTAGTGAATGTATTTTTACATGCCCACAAATTTTGTAAATCCAAATCTATCCTATATTTTCGGGAAATATGTATTGAATTATTTTCAATGATTATCATAAATCTATTTTACTAACTTAAAAAGGAAAATTTCATAGTCTTTTTACTATATGGATGGTAAAAAAGGCATTTAAAAGTATTTTTAAAAAACATGTATTCCATCATTTAAAAATCAAAATTTTTATCATTTAATTTCTATATTTTGATAAATATTTTTGTCTTTACATGGATATTTTAATTTTATCTAATTTATTATAAGTTTATTAAAATTCATCTCTTTCCCTTTAAAATATTTTTATTTAATATAATTTGTACCATGTCATTTATAATAATGTTTTAATTGATTTTGTGAGGAATATTTTATTTTCACTTATACTTTACCTAAAACATTTTACATTCATGGGGTAAAGTTTTCACCTCCCTTTATATGATATCTTATTTTTCTATAAATGATATTATTTATATATAATGATTTAATAAGTTCTCATAATGCGTTGTTTTTTGAATGTTTTAGGTAGCACATTTTTTTAAAGGGATTTATAATGAAATAAAGAGTTTTTTTTCATGAGGAACATATTTATAAAAAAAATTGAAATGTGGAGAATTATATATCCAGTAAATTCACTATTTATTAAATTATTTCCTCAAATAAAATTATGGTAGGTTTGGATATTTTTTTTATTCACAATTTGAAGTGTGAACATTTCCATTGTTGACAATATGATGAATGGGAATTTTGTTTTTTCATAATATAAATATTCAAAAAAATTTATCATAAAATGATGCTTAGGAATTTGGGTTATTCAACTCATGATGATTGGTTATTTTTTGTTTTAAAAAATTAAATTTTTGATAGATTATTTATTAAATTGCTAATAATTTCCCGATGATTATGTGGGTTCCAAATATTTTTTCTATATGTTTTGTTAAGGAAATATCACATTTACATTCCATATTCTTATGATTATTCTACTATGGATCGTCATAATAAAATCATGATTACAAAATATTTTTATTCATAAATTTCAATATGCAATTTTTTTTTTACCTGAAATACACTCAATGACTTTTTTTGAGTAAATCGTTCTTGTTTAAAAGTATTATGCCCATATACTCATCTTATGATCAATTATGATATTTTATTTCAATCAATTCTATTTTACCTTAATTTGAATCTAATATTATACCATTATTTTGTTTAAATTACCAATACAATGAATATAGAAGATGTTTTTAATATTTTCAAATTTTTATTATATTGAGATTTAATAAGAGATGTTGAAGAATTGATATGAACTAAAAATATTCTTTCTTAGTGAAAAAATTTCCCATTAAGAAAAGGGAATGTGTTTTTAATTGACATTATTTCCAATGTCTCTAATAATATAAACCTAAAATGTATTAGTAATATATTTTAATAAAATATGTTAAATAATGTGTAAAATTTTGATATATTTTTTAATTGGATAACAAAGAATTAGGGTGACCTATGGTACAACATAGTGGAATGAAGCCTCTGACACCAAAAATGAGTCATGAAACCCTTATTTAGAGATTTAGAATCACATGATTAAATTTTAAAAAAGTGTTATGTATTCCTGATGATTAAATAAGGGTTTTATACATGTTTTTATACCTCAGTAATAGTTTTGAATTGTCTAGGATATACTTTATATTGATATTATTTTAAAAATAACAAGTTTAATAAACAATATAATATGTTAGATTATCATTAATCATTTAGATGATTTAGGTTACCCTATTATGGTATTTACGGGTTATAGATCATATATATATCATCATATGTGGTCCAAGATTTCGTGTTGTTTGATAATAAGGGTATAACTACTACTACTAACATACAATAACATTAAATCATTTTAGAAGAAAATTCAAAACATTATAAAAATATATCCATGAGGAATATAATAGTTTAATCTCTTTGGGATCATTGAAAACATTCATCCAATTTGGTGAAATATCATAAAAATACCTCATAATGATCTTCTCCTTTAGTACTCCTATTTTAAAACCATTCTAAATAACATTAAGAAATGATATATGAGAAAGTAGTGATATCATAAGCTTAGTACGGTTAAGAAGGATATATATAATCCTAATTATGTGAATAAGGGTATATTTACATGATCATATCATTAGAATATAATACAAAACAAATAAAATATCATAATCATGAGTCATGGAATAAATACATGATACTCATAATATATGAATGATAAGGTAATTGAATGAATAATCCCTGAATTAATAACCTAGGAATAATACATATAATTGAGGCATACACATCAGCTTATAACATTATGAACATGTATATGTTTAAACATGACAACTCATTTGGATAAAATATTTCCATTGTATAAAAAAGGGAAATGAAACCAGGTCCATGCATAATGATGTGAACATGAAACTATGTTCACTCATAACATTGTGATCATGTAATTAAGATCATACATAAACTCATGGTAATGAATCCATGTCCATTCATAACATTGTGAACATGTAATGAGGTTCTCAAATAACATTGTGAACATATACTTAAGTTCATGCATAACTTTGTGAACATGTAGTAAGGTACACTCATAATATTATGGAAATTTAATCAGGTTTACATATAATGTTATATACATGCAATGAGGTCAATGCATAACATTGAGAACATGTAATCAGGTTCATGAATAAAATGATAACATGTAATCAATTTCATTCATAAAATATATACTCACGAGTCATCAAGAATTACTCAATTTAATGGAGGGAGATAGTTTTCTTACCCATCACATAATAAAAACATTCATACATGTGACATAAGAGTATAAAAAATTATAATATCATTACCCATGAAATGGAGTGTGTTTGAAAAACATTTCATCATATCATTACATATGGAAAATTAATAGGCCTCCTAATATTTTCATGAAAGTATGAACCATTCAAAGAGGTAGGTTTGAAAATAATATAACCCTTGGAAGAAAAAAATGTGACATAAATTTATTTCCATAAACACATAAACCCCTTGAAAAATAATATTAATAGAATTCTTGGATCAAGTCCCAGACAAAGTTAAAAATACAAAAAAGATACTCTTACGTATATTATTATTTACTTATTTTTAGAATCTAAAAAATGATTTATATATCATATATATTATGAATAAATATATTTATAATATATATATATATGGAATAGTATACACTATTCATCGAGGTGGTAGGCCATATGTATGTATAAGCACTATTTCTATTTTCTTGTCGTATTTAAATAATTAAATTAAATGAAGTATATATATATATTATAATTATAGTATAATTTTTATTTCTTATATATCATATAGATTTAATAAACCCATACTTTATACATTCCATGTAAAGTGTTAATGAATCACATCACTTTACGGAGGCGGTAGTCACCCCGTCCACAAACAGAGTTCTCATATTTCTAAAAAAAATGAAAGCCTAAAGGTATGTATTGTATATAATAATGTAAAAATAATAAAGGCATTATGGTAATCATATATATATTACAATGATATTAGCTTCATCATAATTTTCTAAAATTTAAGGTTGTAAAGGAAAAAACCATCATTTTTTGAGGTGAAAATCTTGCATACACACGAATGATAGGTTTGCTACCCATTTGGTGGATTTGTGTATGGGATTAGGTCATGAATATAGAACAAACAAACATCAGTATAATGAGGAAAATGATTTTATTATATAATCATGAAATATAAATATTTTAAGAGATATATAATGAAAATAAAACAAAATATCTAATGAGATTATGGTACATATTTTTTGAGTAACTCCACTCATTTTTGACAAAAGGGATACCTTTGATGGCATTCTACCCAAAGTGAGGCTTCGAAGATTATTCTAGTGAAGTTTTGAGGTTGTAGTTTCTATGGTTTGATATTCCAAATGGATTGATATATGTGAAGAAGTTAGGAGATGAGTTCCCTTCTATAGTGGAGGACGAGTGGTATTCATGTATATACAAAAAGTTAAACAATATAGAGAGGTATCCCTTACATTATGTGAATATAATAATTTTTTAGTTTTTATAAACGAGAGTAAATGATCGATATATGGAGATAATATTTCTTTTGTTAAATATTCTTGTGTATTTGGACCCTTATATTAATGTTTATCCACTAAGAAAAACCATTTCCAATAATCAATATAATTAATTGTAATTAATTTCATTAATTTTTTAAAAAAAATATTGAGAAAATATTATAAATTAGTAATTATGTTAATTAAAAATATTTATTCCATGATTACAAAATCTAATCACTTATTGGCATAAATTATTTTTAAATTAACCCCTTAGATGGGATGAGAAAGAAGTGTTTAAAAAATATAATCATCAAACAATTGAAATGTTTTTTATCCAATTTCAATGAGAAATTGATTCAAATAAAATAAATATGAATATTTTTTGTAAAATGGATCTAATTATACATTAAAAAAATTAAAATATATATTATTTTATGAAAAAATTAGATGTAAAATATACTTTGAATTAAAATTCACTATTTTTTACTATTCTTCAAGAAAATAAAACATCAAAAAAAAATAACAAATTCCACCCCATTTTAATTTTGATAATATTATTTGAAAAAATGAAATTAATTTCCTTGATTATAAATTTTAAAAGTGTCAAGTGTAATGAAAATCGGTGCCCCATAAAAAGTTTTTAAGATAACATTTAAGAAAAATACTTATTTTTATTCAGAAAATTGGATTTGTTATTATCTTATACCTATAAAATAAAATTTTTCAGTTTAATAAATAGTTATGGAATATATAATATATAAATTTTATTGAAAATAATAATCAAAATTGGTTTGTTTAATTTTATGAGATAAAATGTTGTTTGTCTGTAGAAATATTATTTCCTCAGAAAATGTATTCCTTTATTATAAAATAATTATTACACTAATTTATAAATAATTTATAACAAAAAGTATAATTTCACATACCTGTATAAATCATATTTTAACACATTAGTTAATATTTCTGGTTATTTCTTTTAAAACGTCTATGTGGTAACCATAACTTTGTTTTAATAAAATTATAAATAGTATTTTTTGGTTTGGTAAAACCTAACCTACCGTTGAAAGAAAACTATCAATGGGACTTGGTATTGTATAAAACACAATACAAACATAGTGTTGTGTGTTTTAGAAGCTACTCTATATGTTTTTTATATCACAATCTCAACTTGTTGTTTCATACAAACAAGAATAACTTCGTTCTTTCATTTAACAAAATATACTAAAATATTGTGTGAAATAAAAAATATAAAAATGGTTAAATTTATTCAATTTTCATTTCAAAAAATATTTGGGAAAAAAATTATACCCCCCTTAACAAACAATTCCCTAAAAATTAATATGTACCATACAAGGTTTAATACTTTAAAATTTCATTCATAGTAAACCACATCTCAGAAATGGATACTAAAATATACATTAAGAAAATAATGTTGGAACCATAATGGTAACAAAAAAAACCCATAAATAGATTCCAACATATAAGAACATAGGTGGAATGTGAAAAAATTTACATTGAAGAGAAATCCATCTATCATGTTTTGATGGAGAGTGATAGAGAATATTTTCAGGAGAAACCTAATAAACACAAATCAATAAAACAAAGTGGGTTGAAAAAGGTCATTTATATCATGAAAATAATTATAAATTGAAAAATTATTTTTGAAGATTCATTCCCTAAATTTTATGAATTTCACAAGCAGATATAAATAATTTATTTTATCAATTTTTATTGGCTTAGTATCACACTTTGGTAGTGCCTTGAACAATTTACACTTTGTCTCTCACGCAAAAAATAATTGGTAATTTTTTATGCTTAAAGCATGAATGGATCATACAATCCATATGTATAATTAATGGTCATTACATCTATATGTAGTTATCATCACAACAGAAAGGTAAGAACATGTTATCCCAAATGCATAAATCCTCATTTGGTGAGATAAATCTTTAATCTCTAAAAACTCAACCGATGATTAAATTAATACATTCCATAATTGGACAACCTTGTAACTCATACCAAATATGAAAATATATAACATTATAATGAATGTCACTAAATATATAAAAAATAGAATAATTTTGATACCCCTTATATCATAACAAATCTATTTTTTGTCAAATGCCTAACATTTTTATACCTATATAATGTTTTATCATAAAACATGGTAATAACATAAATAACTATAAATAATTATTGAATTAATATATTATTTGTTATTTTAATGATCATTATATATATTCCATATATATAATAATTTCATAAACTTCATCCAAGATAGCATAAACTAGGTTATCAAGATATCCATTATTAGTAGCATGTATTTAAATACAATTCAATTTTCATTATCCATTTCATCATATCTTTATACATATAAAATATCGTTCTCATTGCTTTAGAACATGTTATGTGTTACATTCCCATAATGTAATCATGAAATTAAATAAATATTCAAGTCATAAGTTTCATTTTAATCATTCTTTAAAATCTATAAATAATTTCTTCTACAAAAAACTTTTAAAATTCATGATTCATATAACACAATCTTTGAATTTTAAAACACATACACTTCAATCATCTAACATTTTTCTTAAACCATTACACAAGATTCATTTTAATAATACATAATACCCATTTCCTATAATATGAAATATAAATCATATCTTATGTTTCCTTAACTTCATTTTTTAAGATAAATGAGACCTTTCCCAGAAAACTAAGGCTCCATTATTGAAAAAAAGACAAAAAACCTAAACGAGTCTATAAATAGCAGTCTTATGATAATCCCTCTTAAGAAGAGGTAAGAAAAGTTTAATATAATCACCCTTCCGACATTCAATGTAAATGATAATTTTATAACATCACATAACTTTCACATGTAATTTGTGGTCCCTTTATATTCTATAGTATAACCCATACTCATACTACCTTCCTAGTTTTCTTAATGACATTTCAACTTTTAAAATCGATTTTTATAATGGACATACTTTTCACATCTAAAATATCCATTGTTAACCACGTTACATATAATTACCTACATTGAATAAAACTGGAAATCATATTGTGAAAAACACATATCATAGTACAAATTACCTAATCATAAAAAATGGGTTAGAGGATTCTTAAATAATAACCCCTATTTTTTTATATATAACAAATTAAGCTTATACTTAGAGATAGATCCAACAATGTTCTTAGAAATACCCAAATGGATATCACTAAATTTTCCCATCCTTATTTCTAAAGGATGACTAAAACATTCCACTAATACGATCTATTGATACCATGGATTTACATATATGTACATAACATCATTTTATATGAATATTTGATATATTAAAAAATTACATGTTTGAGGATTATAATAGTTTAGTTTCATTGGAGTTTTTGAAAAAAATCTTCTACTTTGGTGAAATATATTCAACATATATATAATGATCTGACCATTTTTTAGTCCTAAATAAAACCATTATTCAATACATGGGGAAAAGAAAAATAAGAATTGGGTGAGATCCGATGCTCAGAAAGGGAAAACAAGGAGATATATAAGCATAATCATAAGCATAAGAGTCTATGAACATTATCATATAATTATAATATCATTCCCTTCATATAAAATATCATAAATAAGAGTCATGTCATAGATATTCGAAGTACATAGGAAATTAATTATAGGTTAATTTAGAGAATAATTCATATGATCATAACATAAGAATAATACATTTAAGTGTGTAAAACACATCATGTTAAATCATTGTGAAGATTTATATTTAGAAGCAAGTTCGATCATAATGTTACGGACATAAAATAAATCACTTAAAAAATATTGTGGATATATAACTAGGCCCACACATAACATTTTGAACATTTAATTAGGTTTATAGATAACATTTTGAACATTTAGTCACGTTGATTCAAAAAATGGTCACAAAACCATGTCTATTCATAACATTTTAAACAAGAAAAAAGGTTCCCAAAGAACAATTTTGACATGTAATACGGTTTATGAAAAACATTGTGAACATGTATAATGGTTTAATTATAACATTGTGAGCATCTAATAAGGTTCAAATATAATGTTGTGGACATGAAACTGGGTTGATGAATAATAATTTCAACATGAAATCTAGTTCATGCATAACACTATGAACATGTTATTAGGTTCAGGAATAACATATATACTCCTGAATCATCAATCATTACTCAATCCATTAGAGGGAGATATAGGTCACATCTGTCCCCTACTAAAATCATACATACCTATTCAAGAATATCATAATAAATCACCACATCATATCGCATGAAATGAAATTGGTATCCTAATCATTTCATCATTTCATCATATTATTACCTATAGAGAAGAGGTAGTAATGATAATCATTTTCTCAAATCATAACTAGTTATTTGAAGATTGTTTCAAATGAATATAAACCATGTAAGAGAAATATGTTTCAAAAAAATAAATCCATAAAAACATAAACTACTCAAGAAATAATATGGCTATAATTATAGGATCATGTGCCTAACAATGATTAAAAACTATCAAAGGATTCCATCTTAGATGGATACATATTTTGAACGATCGCATAGATAATTAGTTAAGGATAATAAAATTTCATTGAAATTCACTTTTTAAAAAACAGGATATATTCAAAATCATTTTCCTTGGAAAAAAACATTGAAAATATATAAATTAATCTTTAAAACAATTTAATGTATTTTTGTGAAAAATTACCCTCCTTTCATGAATGAGTTTTAATACCTAAAAATAATATTAAAACCATTTTATTTTAAAATATTTGTGAAATTTAAAACAAAATATATAAAACCATTTGAAAATTGTATTCATTGAAAACGTATTAAATAATCTTGAAAATACAATGAAAATATTATTCCATGAAATCGTATTAAATAAGATAGAAAAAATTATTGAATTATTTTTCCTTGATAACATATAACAGAATATGAAATACATTTTGAAAACCATTTTCCATGAAAATAAATTGATAAATAATAATTACATCCTAATAAAATTTTAAAATTTGCTTAAATATAAATAATATTTGTATTGTTTTTATAAAACATGGTTTTGAATGAAAATAGATTTCTGACTCATGAGATAGATAATATCAGATTTTATGTAATACAATTTCTTTATTATCATAAGTACTAAGGATTGAGAAATTTGTAATAGTAAATGAATATTTCATGGATAAATAATGGAGAATAAAATTAATTATATATGATGATAGATAGATCTTAATATCTCATCAGTGGAAGCATAATTACAAACAATCCCAATAAAATTGATGTTATAGAAATTAAATGTTACCACTTTATTAACATTGAGTCATAATAACCATTAATGAAAAAAATGGTATGAAGATTATAATACCATGAAAATAAATTTATTCATTATAAAACATGTAAAATGGTAGTATATGCACCTAATAAACGAATATGGGTGCATAAAAAAACCGTTCCCTCAATAAAGGTGAACTGAGAAAAAAACTAACTTACAGATTTGGTAACATTTCAAACATAAACCTTTGGAAAGTGAGATCATAAAATGGGTATGTAAATACTCATATGTTTATTTATAATTATCATATAATACATTCATAGAAATTGTCTACACCACACAAAACAAATGAGTAGTGAATATGACATGTATGTTACAAATATAAAATATGAGATTAGAAATCTTGTTCATTAAGTCTTGAATTATATTGTACATTTTCAGAAAACATGTATAACAAATCTAATTTTTATATAAATATAAAAAATAACCATATTAATATAAGTAATACCACATATTATTCACTTATGAGTATATATTACCTATTTATTTACAATCAATGTTAAAGTAATGATTTAGTTGTTAACCTCTTTGTTTATCTTACATGTTTTGAATTTTTATTATTGATCCAATTACATAGATAAGGATTTACTGATTTCAAAAATTTATAAAATGATTTATATATTGTATATATTCAAATTATATAAAATTATAATATTCTATAAAATATAAATATATCGAATGGAATAATTCATTCATTAAGACAATAGATCATATATACATGTGAGCGATGTTTTCATTTTCCTTCCAAACTGAAAGAAAGAAAGTAAATGAAATTTATGAATATATATAGTTATATTATAATCAAATTATAATTATTCTATAATATTAACCATGTATTTTTACTCAAACCATCCGTAATACATTCCATGTAATGTGTTAATGACTCACATCTCTGTGATCGGGTTGTAGAATACAAGTCCACAATTGAAGTTTCCATATATCCATAAAATGGAAATAATGATTTCATGTGTTATATAATATATCCAAATGAAATGATAAATCAAATAAGTCATATATATCATATAAAGATAGTATTTACTTCATAATTTTGAACCATGATAGGTGGTAATGGGAAAACAAACAACATCCTTTTGTGAGGTGGTAGTCCACCATACACTTGAAATGTTGGTTTGTTACCCATTTCATGGAATCATGTGTAGAAGCAGGTAAAAAAATTGAATAAAATAACTTAGTATATTAATTATATTGAATATATTATATAATCATTGATAAGAATCATTTATGGGTGCTTAATGAAAATAAAACAAAAGAGGTTATGGAAGGATGTTACCTCTTCTTTGGGTAACTCTACATGGTAACCACTAAAGGGATTCCATGGATTGAATTATCACAAAACAAAGGCTTATAAGATGATGGTAGGAATATTGGGAGGTTATTAGGATTGGTTTTTTTTTCAAATGGATTTAGAGTTTTGAACAAGTGAGGGGTGAGTTTCCTTTTATAGTGGAGGAGGAGTGACATTCTTTTAAATATATAATGGTAACCGATATTGAGAGGTATCCCTTGCATAATGCACCACAAATAATTTTCCATTATACATAACATGGAGGATATAATAGACATATTTCAATCTAATGGATTTTGGAAATTTATATAGGGTATTTGGTTCGTTATGGTAAAATTTAACAACATAATAGACTAATTTTTCCCTTAATCGCAGTATTTAATTTTTATTAATTTCACTGATATTTTTGGTAAAATACTCTATTTATATAATTATAATTATAAATTATTTGGATTCCAATTATGGAGTAAATTTTTTTAAATTCAAATAATATAATATGGAGGAATTAATTTTCAATTAATCTCGTAGACAGGATAAGAAATATGGTTTTTAATGTAAAATTGATCAAAAGTTTGAATTGTTTTTATATACATTTTCAATGTGAAATGTATTACAGTGTCCTAAATTACATTATTTTATGTTTATTTTATATTATTATATAAAATACCAATTAAAATATAATTTAAATATAAGAGTAAATTAGATGGAAGAAGTGTTTTTGAATTAAAATTCATTGTTTTTCACAATTCAACCTAAAAAAGAAAACATCTATGATAATATCAAAAACCACCCAAAGTAAATTTTTTTATTCCTCTCTCATATATGAATTTTATATTTTTATATAAAAATTATAAAATACTCAAAAATTATATTTAAAATTTTTGCTCCATTTAAAGGTGGTAAAATGTCCCTTAGAAAAAATATATCATTTTATTTATAAAATTGTATTTATTCATATCATATACATATCAATTATATTGGATGAGTATAAAAAGTATTTTCTAATTATGTAAACTTTTAATTTTATTTAAAACATTCATCAAATGTAGTTTGTTTAATTTATTTACTTGAAATTTCTTTGGTACATAGAGAAATTGTTTTCATAGAAATGGAATTTTCTATTTTCAAATAGTTCTTAAACTCATTTTGAACTACTTGATAATAAAGTTATTCATTTTATATACATGTGTAAATAAAATTTTCACAATTTCGTTGATGTTATTCATATTATTCATTCCATTGTCTAGATGTTATATATTATAGTATATTAATAAAAATATTAATAATATTTTTTACTCTAGTAAAAATCATCTTTGTGTGTAAAAAAAGCTATCTAAGGGACTCAGTAGTGTATGTTACACAATCCAAACATAGTGTTGTGTGTAATAAAATATACACTATGTGTTTTTTGTAGTGCAATATCAACTTGGTGTTTCATACAACAAAATAATGTGTTGGTGATTTTATATAACACAAGCTATATATTGTGTTGCACGAAATGAAAAATATCGAAAAGATTAAATTAACTTCAATAAAATATTCAAACACTATAAGGGTGATACAAAGGGTATCAAATTAAAATATTGTTCATTTCTAATCCTTGAGTGATATATTATGAGGATATTAGTTGCAATTTTTATAATGAGTTATTATGATTTGATAGTGATTTTCCAAGGGGGATAAAGATTATTTGGCAGGATATTGTCCATCAGCATAATGAATATTACAAGGAAAAAAATGAATTGATAATTAGACCAACATATTGAGGTTGAAGTTAGGAAGGTCATGCATTTTATTGAAACATTAGTAGGTTTATGTATGAGGTTTGGTATA
The DNA here is from genome assembly GCA_963277665.1 of Viscum album. Lineage (NCBI taxonomy): Eukaryota > Viridiplantae > Streptophyta > Magnoliopsida > Santalales > Viscaceae > Viscum > Viscum album. The sequence goes on along the minus strand of OY728158.1, from coordinate 586,099,560 downwards.
TGTGGGTAAGAATATGACATGAAGAATATTGCCAAGTGGATTCATTATATGTGAAATATCAGTATGTTGATTTGTACATCTTTTGAAATCGTGATTAATAATACCAAATATTGAGTTTTTATACTATGATAATAAGAACATTGTGAGATAGGGATTATGTAATGGATACATATCATGGATACTTGTTTTAATGATGTGAAAAAAATACAAGATATATGGAATGCATTTTTTGTTAGATAAAATAATAGAAATGGGGCTATCCAGGGAAAATTAATTATTTTACCTTCAATAAATTGATATAGGTATTAGTATTATAGTAGTATGGATTGCCAAAAAATCATTGGTAATTAAAACTTATGTTCTTATGAAATAGATATTTCCATTAATTAAAATTGATGTTTATACTAGTGGAGTGTCCGGATATCATCTATATTTTATTTTCCATTGTGTAAATAATTATGATTTGAGATTCCTTCTAGAATTTTGCATTTATGGTTAAATTGGTCGACTTCTCATGAGACAGTTTATTATAGGGAGCACATTTTTAAACCTACCAATATCTAGGGAACTATCCTAAATTTCTTTCCCTCGATATATTAGTATTTAGTCCAAGATTCCATTTTTAATTTAACTCCCACTGTTAGATAAGCTTCTAGAATGGGGAATTGTATAGTATTTTGAAACCATTTTCAAATTGGAAGTGATATCTATATTTTGTATATAATTGAATTGTGTTAATATATAGCTTATAATTTATTTTAATTATAAGCTTCATTCTTCCATATTCTATGGATAAATGATTATTTTTCATAAGATATCTTCATACTACATAATTTTTTGTTTTATGGTTGACTTTTTCACACATTGTGATAAATATGTATGATTTTTTTCTTTGTTATTATACATTATTTATTTTTATTGTACCTTACATTATATATCATTGAATATATTAGGGTCCTAAATAGAGGTACCTTATATACATATATTTCTCATCATCCTACATGAGTACCAAGGTGGTTGTGTGGACTATGCATCTAATATTCATGTATGATTATTGGTAGTACAATAGATCATGATTTTATTTCTCAATAGGAAATGATTATATGGTTGAGGCGAAGCTAGGGGTTGTGATAGATCATATTTATTATGATTTCAATATCATTTTTAAATATTAGGTAATATATATATCCGAATAATCTATTTCATATAATTATATTAATTTTATAATATTTTTTTATAAAATTAATCTATGTTAATAATTTATGGTATCAGTAGAAATTACCATATGTATACTCTTATTATTAATTAAGGATAATATTTTAAGTTTTCAATTATTTATGTTAATAAAAATGTGATTATTGACCCCCAAAATTTATCATAGTCTCATTTCAGTAGTGAGTAGTTACTAGTATTTGGGATGGTGATATTGAGGTCTTAGAAAACTAACCATCCTTGTTACTATTTGGGTTACACAAGTTGAGTAATTAGATAATTGTATAATTATATTATTTTAATTTATTACAGGTTATAACATGATAAAAAATATTAGGGTGGGTCATATATAGATATGGAGAATAGGATTCTACTTTATAGACACTTTTATAGTGAATATATATGTTAATAGGTTAGAGGATTTTAAATTTTGGTTTATTCTATTATAGATGAGGTAATCCGTTAAGAATTCTCTATTGGGTTATGGTGGATATTAATTATTTTAATCATAGATAATGATTGAAGGTGGGATATGTTCTAGAATTATAATTTTCATGTAGGAATAATAATATATTCTTTAACTAATTTGGGAATAATAATTCAATATAATATTAGATATTGATATTGAAATTGTTAACAAAAAATAGTATTTTACTATATATGATGTTGTTATTATTATATTAAAATGGGATGTATATTATGGTTTTTTTATAGATCTACTAATTTTTTAATGACCTTAATTGTGTACATTATTATGACATGGAACTTGATTATGATTTTATCAGTAGAAGGTTCATGTGATATATGATATCCATAGTGAGTGGGATAAAGAATTTGATGTCATGGTGCTGGATTAGTATAGGTTGGGTGTGCCTAAGATTTTGATTCAAAATGGAAATATGTTTCTTTAAGGAGATAGATAACCCTCAAATGGTGGTGATTGTAATTTAATATGTTTGTAACCATTGATATGTAAAAAAGGCATAGCTCTTCTGTAATTGTGGGTAATTGTATAGGTGTGATTTAGGTTAATTAAAAATCGAGTTAGCTTCTGGAAAAAAAAATTATAGTATAGTGAAGGATGATACTATATTTTATTTTCATGGGTTTGTATAGTATAGGGATACTAGTATCTTAATTAAACACACTTGGGATTTGTCATCATGTGATTGGATTTGAATACCTAGAAATTTTTGAGTGGATAGAAGAGAATGCATTGACTGTACTTTGAGTATGATTAGTGTAATGAGTAAGGGAATCATAATCCATTGATTTGAAATGTGGGTCAATTATATGTCAGTGACCATCAATTTGTTCAAAAATGAAATAATTGAAATTGAATTGATTTAATTGTTTTTTACTTTAATGGTTTGTATGGAATGCTCTTTGGGAATTTAACTCTATTATAGATGTTTTAAAATTAATGGAACCATGGGTCAAGTTATATGATTAATTCATAGTAGATTCTATGAAAAATTATTTCTGAAAAAATAAATTGATTGAGATTTAAAAAACATGAGTGATGGGGTTCTTTAGGAATTAAAAATAGTCTTGGAATGGGAGAGTGGTTGTTTTGTTGTATTCCATGGAGGATGTATAGTTTCAAATGAGAAATAGAATAAATTTTTAAAGTGATGGATTATTTCTTTTTTGGGGAATGGAATAAGGGTTTGTGTAAATTTTTATTCATGTAATTACTAGGATCCAAGAGAATATGAGTGGTGTACAAATATTATACATTGGTAAAAACCCATAGTCTATAATTTCATAGATATGATTCATGTAAATATTGTATGTTTTAATAAATTATCAATAGTGTGGTCTTATCAGATAGTAATGATAGTGTGTACATTTATAATGATAGGTACAGAACCGATGATATCATTAAAGTGTTGTGGAGTCATATTTCTTGAATGATTATAGTTATTATTAGGAAATTTTATATAAAAAAATTATATAATAATTTGTTGTATTCAATTATGATTGAGTGATGATGGGTTTTGATAGAATTGGTGATTTAAATGTTTAATCTAGGAATTATTATAGTTAGGCGAATGTAATTAATGTATTGATTGATTATCCTTAAAGAAGGGGAAATTTTCTTAGGTTTCAGGGTGTCTTCTTTGAGTAATGTAAATTTATTATCTACATGGATATGAGATTTGTATATTGTAGTTCCTGATTTAATGATATGATAGTATGAATTTTCCATATAGTGGGGATTATCATTTTAGTCAAAATAATATTGATTCTATGATTGATGGATCATGTTATAGTTTCACCAATGGATTATCATGTGGGTGTTATGGTTTGTAATGAAATATAGCATCTGGTACCACAATGAACACTAAATATGGGATTAATTTATGTTATTTGTATAGAGTTAGTATATCGTTTATCATTGTAGGTGTAAACATGAGGAATTATCTATGTGGGAATGGATTTTGGATTATGTTAATACACATGGGAGGAGTATATTAACAGTTTTTCTAAAACTAGATTTTTTTCTCATTGAATACCTTTTGGTTTACTATTAGATCTAGATGTGGGTGGCCCCTTATTATCATGAAACATTCCTGGAAGGAGAGTTGTTCTGAAAAAAATGAAATAGTGATCTAGTATGTCTGACTATGGAATTGTAGATAATTTTAATCAGTGGTGGTAAAAAAGAACATATCATATTAATTTTTATTTAAATATATATAATAATCATTAGAATTTTTTTATAAATGTTGAATTCATTCTAAATATCAAAGAAGGAGTTCTAAAAAAAGTCTAATTTGATAGTATCAGGTAGAGAGATAATATGAAAATTCATATATTAGAATAAAAAATGGATTGGAACTAAATTAAAATGGTATATTCTAACTAAAATATGTTTCAAACTAATATTTATTGTGAAAATCTATATGGTGTGTACCTTGAAATGACTCGTGTAATTATAGTTTAGTAATTTCTATGGGGACCAGATGTTTTTAGATATGGATACAGAGTAATTATATATTATTTAATAAGATTATATTCATAGATTTAGGTATGTATTGGGGAATTTTTATGGGCCAAATTTGTAAGTGAATCGATAAAGGGAGTGGTAGATAGAATAAGATGGTGACACTGTTGATAGTAACATACACTAATGATTACCTAGTGGTGGTAAATTAGATACCTAGAATTATACCTAGAAGAAATTTTATTTTGTTAGCTACCACTAGTTAAAAAAATAAATGTATTATGTAAATAGAAATTTTTGGTACATTTATACTTTAAATAAGGGATGTATTATAACTTAATATTTGTCCCCAGCATGAAATTATAAAGAAAATGGATTTAGGGAAGTCCATTTTGAATAGAATTTTCCCTCCTCCCTTCCATTTTTATTTTATTGTCTGAGGTTTTCCTATTCTAGTCATAATATTGATTATAATATTCTATGTCCCTTTACCATCCTATTATAAAAAATGGTTAATATACCCTAGCATAAGACGTCAAAAAAATTCAAATGTTTCTGTTGATATCATGGTGTGTTCTCTACCCTTATTCTAACTGACAAGGAATTTTAATCATAGAGAGCCCAAAAAAATAATATATTATAAATAATTTCAATATTTAATAAACCTAGAATGACCCTCAAGAATAATTCATATACTTAAAATTTGGGTCCTGTAATGAAATTTTGATATTATAATTGTTCTTAAGACAGGTTGTTTACCCTATGAGTGTTGTATATTTCATTCACATCTACAACCCCAAGAATTATACATAATATATATATTTAATGGTAAAATATATATAATTTCATTATTTAATTAATTTTATATTTCATATTAGTGTATGACCTTGGTTATATATTTATATATATCCTTATTTCTAATTCTATGGTGAACAACAAAATTCTCTAGAATTTGATATATTATATTGAGTTGAACCCCGAGAGGCTTTTTAGAAAATCCAACTAATCAAATGGACTAAATAATAGTCCATCAACACCACTAACAGAATTCCATTCAAATGTGACCATAATCATTAAACAACCAAATCCAAGGTATGGAATGTTATTTAATATTTCTATATACTTTTTGGATGTTCTGATTGACTTTATGGAATTTAATTCCCCATTCATCATTGATTTAATTTCGTGGGATATTTTAAAAAAAAGTTAATATAACCTAATCATCATTATTGAGTTCCTAAAACCCCTATCTATTGATTTATTATTTTATTTTATGGGTTTATAATTGAAATTATAAAATTTTAAGTATTATTTTTTTATAGTTTATAAATAAAGAACATGAACCCAAATTATCTTTATTATTTTTCTATATCTTACTCCCTCTCTCCCCCATAAATTATATATTATCATTTGATTGGAATGAGTCCAAAGGGTAATCCCCTAGTGATAGAATGGGATGTTTGTACTAATCTTTGAATTTTTCAACTACCATTGTGCATATGATATATAATGGAAGATGCAGTTGACATGAATTTATTTAGTGTGATGAGAGACATCACATTAGTAAGGTGGACACATGAGATAATGGCATGGTGATATCACATTATTAGGAGGCCACTTATTGATGAATCGTGAAATTATAGAAATTCCAAAATACTAGGTATTTATCATAGATATGTGACCATGGAATAAATTTTATTGTGACAGAACTTCCGTTATGCGTAGCTAATGTGGAATAAGGAAAGGGTTGATTATGTTTGTCTCTGATTTCAAAGTAACATCCATAGTGGAGTGTTCCATAGTGGTAACTGAGTCTCAATTGGAACTATATGGTTTATTACACTAGTATTCCATTAATTGTAATCCAGTGTGGGGTCACATGGATTGCATCATTGAATGTGGGGGTCGGGTGATCCTGGAAGGCTCACCTAATTAGGTCAGCATCATGGGTCAGTGGGAAATGTTGTCTTATGGTTGGATGTAACATGTCTATAAAACATATGGTACCAGTGAGTCAGAAATATGATATTAAACCCTTTTTGAAGGATTCTACATGTATACCAAGGAACACCCACACCTAATAACCAAATAGTGCTCCCAGGGGCTGCCCTGGGGTAAACTCATATTATAGGCGTGGTTCTCATAAAATAATCTACCTGAGTGTAATTCTTAAAAATCAATAGCATATAAAAATTATTTTCCCACCGAAACCACAGTAAAATGTTTTTTTTCCATATTTTGAAATTAACTAGAATTTTTTTTTCAAATATTTTGTTTTATGGGGCCAGTGAAGTGGATTACGTTTGATATTTAGAGTGTAATTATGTTGGTACTTACTTAGAGGCATGTTCATACTATGTGTTGTTACCAAATTCCCATCCAATATTAGAGTAATCCCCTTTATATATTGAGTGCATGTTCTATATATCATAATGGGAATAATAATCCCTCAAAAGAGAAGAGCTATTAGAACCCCCAAACATTATACTAATCGGTTTTAATTACCTCATCCCTTTCCCAATGTGTGCATATTTATTTATTAATGGTGTGGTTTATTTATTTACTAGGGAAATATTCTCTCTCGATTTTCTATTGTGTTGTCTTCTTTCATATTTGTGATATTCTCATTTTTATGCTATATTTTACAAAAAATAAATAATATTTTTATTATTAATGTAACATGGAATGTAGTTTATCATTCACAGGTGGTATGATGGAAAGGGTTAATACTCCAATGGAATGCTCATGTCCTTAGTTATGGTGTGGGAATCCTTGTTTTATTATTGTATTGATTCAAGAATAGTAAATGGAATAACCTGATACTCCCCATACTGGCTTGAATGCTCAATCAATGAATTGGATCCCCTTTTTGGATTTTAGTGGCTGTTTAAGGGGAATATTGAGATGAACAGATTAATTGAGACTATTTGGTTTATTGGAACTCCTTACATTCTTTTGAGACAATACAAACATCTATTCTATCTACATTATACATTGTCTGCTCTTTAATGGTCAGACTGTCCATTATCTCACTTATGACATGACCTTATTTGATTTGATCTATTATGATTAGATCTCCTATATATCTCTAAAAAATCATGTTATAGAGAATATATAGAATAAAAACTCTTATATTCCTCTCATATACACTCATGTATGGAGAGATATTAGTTGACATATTGTTCTCTTATTTCCTTAGTGGTTATCAGTGAATCCTATAACAAAAAATTAAAATGAACCCTACATGTGAATTATACTGCTATGTATTATATTTATAATGAATATTGACATGTTTATAGAAGGTCATGGTAGAAATTTATCATCAGTAGAGTTTCTGGATTTATATCTTTATGCTAGATGGTGATAGATGGTGTATAATGGTGTTTCTAGATAATTATTGTAATTTTTGCAACTAGAGATCAATTTAGGAATGCTTTTAATTAGGAGGATATTTCTAGTGTATTATGACAATCAGATTTTGAATCATATTGGATTGATTGTTCCGTATTATTTTCATATATGGATGAATTTACAATTTATGTCTCATAAATTAATTATTTAATTTTAGTAAATCATTATTGAATAATACATGGTTTACAAGTTATATTTTTCCATTGGGGATGTATTTTTATTATGATGATATAGGCTACTTCCTTTTATGTTTCTTGATATGGCTAATTGGTGAAATTTAATGGTCCAAATACTATTATTAAATAGTTTATTATGGAACACATGACTTGTTAGAATCCCTCTATAGTTTCATATCCAGGGCCCTATGGGTATGGTTGTATTAGAGTGGTACCAAAGACCTTCATCTATATGGAAGTGTTTTGGATAAAATTAACATGTGAGTTCAGAATTTATATTTGTTAGAATAGTGTTATGGTGTCACATGTTTTTAATAAAGTATAGGGAACACATTTTTTGTGAGATGACCAAGTTATCCGTTCATCGGGATGAAAATAACATTGTATTTAACTCGATACATCAAGTGACCTATTACTAGAAATAATAATATTACATTAATCATATAAGAATATGTTTTTGATTCTAGTATCCTTTTATGTAACCTCACTTAGAAATGTTCTTATCATCGAAGGTCAATACTACAAAATTAACGATGTTACTCACAAATTGATTAATCATGTTGGGGTCTAGGTTGAGACAATCATATACCTATAATTTTTATTAATTCCACTAATTATTGATTGATGAAGAATATTTTTGGAATCATTATTAGAAGATTTCATATCCATGTGATAGGGAGAAACTTAAATTACATTCAATCATAGTTCATTCATTATTATATGACTTATGGATGATTCTAAAATATGTTATGAACCTACCACAACTATATATATTATGTTTGTCCTAATGATCAAGTCGAGCTTGATGATAGTGGTCAGATGGAGTATAAGACACATACTTCCATCTAGTCATGGTATTTACTAAATAAATGGGTATTAATACATTTTGGAAAGTATATGACATAGAGAACCATTATTGGATGATGTTTTCTTGAAATCATGAAGACACTGTGAGGTGCCCCAGGCACTAACATCCAAATATGGTACTATTTTTTTTTTTAATCATTGAAAGTGATACAATGTGAGATGTCTTAAAATATGATGACATATATTTCATTAATTAAAAGACTACACCTCATAATAAACACACAAACCCAAGATGGTATGACATAGTGCTATTGATGATCAGATATATAAGAAATATCTTCATCAATATTGTAAATATTTATTTCTAATACAACCACATAAGAAGACTTTATAGAATTATATTTCTTTATACTCATATTCTTAGCCTAGGGAATGGAAATAGAAGAAATTTTTGTCCTTAGTTACTCAGTATGTTTAATCATAAGTGATAACAAATTATGATTATATGTTAGAAAAATATAGACATGTGTGTATGATATCATAAGAATGAACCATGAATACAACATTATTAAAATATACTAAGATAAATCATGGAAAATAATACATGAAACATTATAACATACCAAATATTTTAAAATATTAGAATATAGGCCAAATATAACAAGATAAATCACAACATAATGTATTCTGAATAAAACCCTATTTTACATTTTGTATTTTGATCCACTCATATACCCGCTCAGTATATTAGGATTCACTCACTCATTTTCATTTTTCGTATTCATCTTTTCGCATCAATTTATATTGGTTAATGAATTCAACAAAGTCATTTCCCATTACCTCATGATGTATAATGATTTACCAAATTCATTTAGGTCCTTTCCCAAAACGTCATATAATGTAAAAATATACATATGTGTTCAATAAGATATCAACCATTCATCATACCAGTAAAAACTATTTGAATAAAAAATGATTCTTTCAACACATTATATTGAACCAATGGAAACTAAAATGGGGTATGTAACATTCTATTATTGTATCACCTAATTTAACATCAAGAATGTAAATGGTCAATAATTGAAATTAAGTCACCACAAAATATTATTTCTTTATATCATTTAGAATTTGGATTATGAAAAATTACTTTCATGTAACTAAATCATTTAATGTTACTCTTTAATTTTTTTTGAAATCCTAATATATATTTTTGATAAGCCTTTTCACATAGGTGTATGTGATGATGTTATGTGTAGTATTGAAGGTTATTTTTCAGAAAGGTAATTTTGAGAAGTTTTAAATAATTTATTTTACAAAATAAAATTGTTAACTAAATCCTAGTAATAATCATTGAAATAAAAAAAAGTAATTGAATAGGTGAATTAAAACCAATTGTTAATAATTTCAATTTTAAAATACAATCTCTGATAAGGGATCCTTAAAAAAGACCTAAATTTTTCCAAAAGGTGATGTGAATCATTGGAAAATATTACATCTCAAAAATAATTTTACAAAAATTTAACATGATAAATACATGGATTTCATGGAAATAAATGTGGACATGGTTATACAAATTTTAATTTGGATGGGAAAAAATATTACTATAAGGAAATAGCTGTGTTTAGAAACCCACATTGTATAAATATTAACAATAAATAATTTTTTTATGGATGATAAGTGGTATATAATAATAACATGTGATTAAAATATATTTTATATAAAATTATAATATAGAACATTATGTACATGGAATAATATTGGACGGTAAGGATAATCATTGTAGAGACCCGAAGCCTGACGTACATGGACATTATATTACATTTGTGGAATTCTTAATACATAACAAAAACAGACACACAAGGACCGTAATAGTTTAGTGTCATTGGAAACTTGGAACGTAATATTCTAATCGTGGTGAAAGATCTTCAACATCTCCCATAAAGATCTTCCACTTTTTGTTTCCTTACCTAAAACCTTTCTTTTGATCCTGGGCGAAAATAAAACATAAAAAAGGGTGAGCTCAAATGCTCAGTAAGGGTAATCATGGATAAAATAAAACATACCATATACATTTGAACTTAAAAACATGAATATAATTTTTAAACATCAAAATCATGAGCAATGACATAAAACATGGAAGTACATATGGCATAGATCATAATGGAACATAAACCATGATAAAATAGCATGGGAATAAAACTTGTAATTGTGGAAACCATTAAGCACATGATATGATTTCCATATTAGACAAGGCATTGCTGCCAAGACCATCTTAGTGGACAAAGTCCCTTTCTGAATAGAGTTCACTCCTCGTTCCAGTCCAGTATTACTAAAATGGTTTAACTTACCATTCCAGCCATGTCTATCTCATGAGATATAAATCATTACCCAATGCATTGTAGAGAGATATAGGTCCCACCCATCTCATAATGAAATCATTCTTACTTGTGCCACAAAAGAAACATACATCATTCATAATAACCCAACGAATAAAATGGGATTCATAAAAATCATCCCATCATCACATAATCCATATAAAAAAATGGATATCAATTAATCATAAGAAAAGTGAAACCATGTAAATCATAGAGACATTATACTTGAAACATACAGATATGAAATAATGTCATCTTATATGGAAAATGGTTTTGATAAAACACTTGAAATGAATTCCTGAGGAAAATATCCTTTCTTCAAAATCATTTTCTTTTCAAAAAATGTCATGAAATTTTAAAAGAATGAAATTTTGTTAAAAATAGTCATGAAATATTTTGGAGGAATTTTCATGAAAATAAGGCTTTATAAAAACGTAAAAATCCTTTCATGCCGTATACGTTAAAAAAACATTCTTCTCGTAATTTTTTCAGAAAAGTCAAAAAGTACCTCGTATGGTAAACAAAATAAAGATTCCTTCCATACGATGTGGTGAAAGTAAGAAAAGGGTAAAAATGTCTTCAACATACCTGGAAGGAATGTAAACATTTTATCAAAACATTTTGAGAGAATATGGACATGGATAATAAACATAACCCCCAGTAAATACTTACGAGTAAACAATCTCGGATAGGAATGAGATTGGAATAATTATCCGTTACCTTAGGTCTGATATGATTCGTACATATTCGAACCTCTTGTATAATGATTTAAATAATTTCATTGACTTATTATAGAATCATATTTATTGTTATGATATCATATATGTTTCACTTATGACTTTTTATTACCCGTTCTTTTATAAATTCCATGTTAAAGCAGCGTTTTGGGAAAAATCATTTTATTTATCGTATGTGTTTCGACTTGTCATTCTTGATATTATTACTTATATCCTGATTTAAATAATTCAAAAATGTAAAACATGATTTATATATAATATATATTCATCATATACATATATATTATAGATCGATAAAAGGAATGAAATACACAGTTCATGGCGACGGTAGGCCGTACGTACGCATGAACACTGTTTTCGTTTCCCTTTTGAATTGAATGGAATTAAGTAAATGACATAAATATATATACACATAAATACAGTATCATTATTATGTCATATATTTCATTATTATTCATTATATATACTTTATAATCATTCATTAATGGTTAACATGGAGAATTACTCTCATCGTGTCGTGGAGACGGTAGTCCGTACGTACGCACGAGGGATGATATCATTCCCAAGATTGTGGAACTGTATAGGAGTGTGTGTATACTATTTAAGAATCAATATCACTTTACAATAATCATATGTAGTTATTTATTTGAACCATTATACCCATCCAAGTAAGGTGGTGATGGAAAATAGATTACACCACGGCGTGGAGACGGTATTCTGTACGTACGCACGCGTGGTGATTTCATTTTCCGTAAGATGGATAGATGGTGAAATAGGTTTGTTTCATAATTATAATAACATATAATTATATTAGTGATTCTTATTTTATTACTTCATAATGAAACAACCTAAGAAGAAGAAGTGGAAGAAGAAATAATGTTGAAAGAATCGGTAACGGACATTACCTCTTCTTTGAAGCGCCTCTTTGAGTCCTCCTCTTAGGGCACTCAAATTGGTCTTTGAAAAAGTCCAGGACCTATAGTATGTTTCTAGGGAAGTGTAGAAGAGAATTTGGCAGGGGTTCACCGATCTTGAAGGCTCAAAGTGGTGGGAGGAAGAGAGGGAGGAAGTGCCCTTTTATAAGGGAGGAGAGAGGAACCTTTGGAATAACTAAACAAAATTTTTATTATAAAGACAAATTCGGTTTTAAATAGCTCCAAATTGATTTATTTTGAAGTTAAGGTGGGTATGGGTCGAAATACTCTCATCCAATATAATTTAGACAAGTTTAAGTTCCTATTTTAACCTTATCATTTAGAATTAACATTAAGTTAGATAATTTTACTTTTACCGTATCTTTTTGTGTTCTTACAATATAAGGTTAATAAACATACTATAACAAGCCAAAAAAACCACAAGTTGTTTACTATTAATATATATAACCTTATCTAAGTCATTTTTCTGAACCATAGATTTTTATAAATAATATAAAAATTAAAAATATATTATTTGTTTTAAATACTATTTTATGTCAATTTTGACACTATTTAGTAATTGATTTTTGTGAAAATCACAACAGAATGATTAATTCAAAAAACGATAATTAAATCAATACTAAAATGTCATATTAACCTATAAAATTAGTATAATTCATAAAAAGTCTCAAATTACATTTATTTGGTTATTTATAACATCAATTATTTCAATATTTCATTAATAAGATAATCACTGCATCATCGTTGTGTCACAAATAAATTAAATAATTTAATGTCTAAAAATTACAAATAAAATACCATTATGTAGGAAATATTTTTATATTTCTAATGAATATTTATAGTTGAATTATCTTATGCATAACAATATATTAAAAATTTTCTACTTATTAAACATTGATTTTAACTATTTTAACCCTTCTTTAAATAAATTAGTAATAAATGTCCTAATCTAATCCAAGTGGTCCTAAATGGTCATATTTTATTCCTAAGGTTTTTTTTGGTCGAATTACACTTAACCAATAGAATTAGGGCATGTGTTAGGGTAATAATAAGATAATTTTTACCCTTAACTACCCTATTTACTTTTAACCGTGGTAAAAAAAAAGTAAAAAATTACTATTCACCAAAAATTATTTTCATCTCATTGAACCACATTTTAGTCCATGATATTAACCGTGTCTCTCGGATTTTCGAATTTCTACTCATAGAAGCGGTAAAATTATGTTTTATGAAAAATTCAGTTTTTTTAACTACAACTTAGTGGTTTCACTATTCATCAAAAAATGAAAGTTTCCATAAAACTACCAAAATTAGGCCTAAGAAATATTTGATATTATGAATTCAAATATGATGTTTATTTTACCAAATTCAAAACATATTAGTTACATTAACTAATTTACAAATTAATTCCCATCGTCAAAACAAATAGCGTATTTTTAAAAGATAATAACTATCAAAAGATTGACACTTGGTTATGTCTGGTTTAAATGTGAAATTACATCCAATGAAAAAAATTGTATTAAATTGTAAAAATATTTTCTAAAACCACTCAAATTAATAATTTATCACTATTAATTATTTCGATTAAAAAATTTGTTTTTAATTAAAATTTAGTAATTTTCACTGTTCATCAGAATATGAAAGTTATCCAAAAAGTACCAAAATTTCACCCTAAGCTAATTTAGATATTCCAAATCCAAAAATGAATTCTATTTTGAAAGATAAAATTTATAAAATTTCAAAAAGTGGGTATTACTATTCATAACGCTAGTTCATAATAATATTATAATAATATATCGTTTAAGGAAACTCAGTATTGCGTACTACACACGCTATCGAGGAAGGTCGTGATTGCATGTAATGCAAGGCAAGTCAGGGATGCGTGCTATGAAAACTCATTTTGATGTAGCGTACAACACAAGACATTAATTAAAAATAATACTTTTCATAAAATCTCGAGGTGTTACATTCTACCCCCCTTAAAATGAATTTCTCCCTCGAAATTCGTCGGGGTTATAAATGGTTTACTACTCAAAAGTTTCTTTAATAGAAACCCACATCGTAAAAAGGAATACCAATACTTGGCTTTAAAAAATAAAGTCTGAAATGTAACGATTACCCAAATTGACTTATCACTAGGTTTCCACGTAAGAGAACATAGGTGAAAATATGGATATGGAAGAAAAGTCTAACCATCAAGTTCTGATGGAGAGTGGTAGAGAATACGGCTATGAAAAATCCATCAATCACAAAGCCATAAATTTTTGATGATCTAAGGTACCATCTGATTCATCGGATATAAGAGCACTAGGACAACATTTTTTTTTCAAGATCATTTTCCTAATGTTGATGAAATTTGAATTAGAAGAAATACTTTTCTGATTTTGGTATAGTCTCACCGTTGGTCGTTCTTTGGACAATTTCCACTTCATCTCTTAATGAAATGAAGTTGAATTTGTCATTCGTGATGTGTTAGAAGATCATGTGATAGAATGATGGGTCATTCCATCGGTCTCAAACAAAAGGTTAGAAAAGTTATCAAAAAAATACATAAGTCCATCTATAGTGAGATTAATTATTTATGGTTCCTAAAATGGACTTATAATTCTTATATCATACTACTTAATATAATAAAACTAGTTTCTACTAAACAGGAACTTCCTGTAGGCCAGTGGTAGGCGATAAAGGCCAGTCGCACTTCGGTTGTGGGTTTGATTCCCGCAGCCTTGTCTGACGTGATGGGATGTCGCCCATCCTGCATGTTGTCCTTTTTCTAAAACTACATTACTATAACATCCCATAAATAATATTGGAAAAACTTCTATCATTAAACAATAATAACTTATGTCCAACATAATCAATTCCAATCTTTAAGCTTATCCAAAATAATATTGTCTAATCTCATATTATAGTGAAAACGATTACCAAAGAGTTCATACAACTAGCATGTTAATACCATTGTTGATCCCCATATATCATGATATATGTCTTGTTGGTCACATTCAAAACATTCGAAGGCCTTAATCATGTATTCTCTTGAAAAAAAAATGAATTCCCATTAAACCTTATTGAAAACATGAGTGTTGTTAAAAGTTAACTCTTTCCACATACAAAAATCCTCAAAATTCTATATACTCAAACCATGATATCACTTTGTCCTTATATCAATCATGAGATCATGAATACTGTCAAACATTTCAATTTCTCGTTTTCCCTCCATTATGCGCATATCATCTTTTTTTCCAAAAATATCTCAATCACTTTCCATGGTTACCAGTACCATTGAAAACCACAATAGACCAATACATAAATATTCCAATATTCCACGATACTATATACAACATTATTTTGGAATCCCATTACATAAGCACTTAATCATTCCACCAAATCGTTGTCATATTCAACATCGCCAATAGTGATCGCATGTGACTTCTCTTTGTCCTTTTCCTTAAGTGGTTTCTCATTTAGATCATCACTAACCCTTGGATTAGGACATTTATTAGCATAATGCCCTATTTCCTTACCCTTGAAGCATTGAAGTGTTGGTGGTGCGTTCTCTGCAGCTTTTTCTTTATTCACATCATTAGAAACCGATTTTCTATTACTTCGACACTCAGCTGCTCGATGAACTTCCTTTCCACACTTAAAAAATTTTCTAGTCCCATTAATACAATCTCCACCATGCTTCTTTCCACACTTTGAGCATAAGGAAACTTTCATCTTCTTTTTACCATTATTATGAGATTTCTCCTTGAACTCCCTCTTTCGTTTCTTGTCAAAACCATGAGATGGATATGTAACACCAAATTCCATTTCTACCTTAATAACACAACGCACAATTTCTTCCAAGCTACTGAAGTCTCTTATAGCTAATTCCCTTCAAAGATTTGGTTTTAAGCCACTAAATAATCAATAAACCTTACTTTCAGGTTGGATGATAAAGCTAGATGCATACCTTGCAATCCTTGTAAAATTCACTTCATATATACCAACATATTCATCATCCTTTTACTTTAGTTCAAGAAACTCCTTCTCCAACATTGTTCGAAGAATACGAGGGAAGTACTTATTGAAAAATAAGTTCTTGAACTCGTCCCATTCCATGCACTCAATTTCACCTCTTGGCCTCGTATTCTTAATAAGATTCCACCATTGATCAGCTTCACCTTCCAAACGATATACTACTAATATGACTTTATCATGTTTAGAACATTGAAGAACTGAAAATATCTTTTCAGTGGTACTGATCCATTGTTCAGCAACAAGTGGATGAGAAGACCCACTGAAAGAAGGTGGACGTTGCCTCATGAAGGACTCAATAGAATATTGTTCCCTTCTCTGCTCATTTGGTAGTCCAGAATTATTCATAGCTTGTGTAAGTATAGCAATAAGATTTTTCACTCCATCTCCCATAACATTTATTTTTTCAGGAGGACAATCATTGCATTGTCCATTTCCTTGATCAACATGGTTCCTTTGGGTTCCAGCCATCGTCTAAAACCCAAAAAGAATAGTGTGAGAGGAAAAAATCATGTTAGGGAAAACAACATAATAAAGGAGGAGTAACTTCAACATCTAACATCTTAGGTTTAATTCTAAGATCGTTACTGTAATTCTATGACTATAACATATACGTATACTAATCCTTAGGGACATCCCTAGACATACCTTAGAAATATCTCTAGGTATTTCACTAAAGTTTTCGCATCCTAGTTTTCAAAGGTTGACTAAACCTTTCCTCTGATACCAACTGTAGAGACCCGAAGCCTGACGTACATGGAAATTACATTACTTTTTCAGAATACTTAATACATAACAAAAACAGAAACACAAGGACCATAATAGTTTACTGTCTTTGGAAATGTGGAACATAATCTTCTAATCGTGGTGAATGATCTTCAACATCTCCCATAAAGATCTTCCACTTTTTTTCCTTACCTAAAACCATTATTTTTATCCTGGGGGAAAATAAAACATAAAAAAGGGTGATCTCAAATTCTCAGTATGTTTAAGCATGGATAAAATAAAACATACCATATACATTTGAACATAAAAACATGAACATAATGTTTAAACATCAAAATCTTGAGCAACGACATAAAACATGGAAGTTCATAAGGCATAGATCATAATGGAACATAAACCACGATAAAATAGAATGGGAATAAAAACTGTAATTGTGGAAACCATTAAGCACATGATATGATTTCCATATTATCCAAGGCATTGCTTCCAAGACCATCTTAGTGGACAAAGTCCCTTTCAGAATCGAGTTCACTCCTCGTTCTAGTCCTGTATTACTGAACCGGTTTAACATTTCGTTCCAGCCATGTCTATCTCATGAGATATAAATATTTACCCAATGCATTGGAGGGAGATATAGGTCCCACCCATCCAATAATTAAATCATTCTTACTTGTTCCACAAAATAAACATACATCATTCATAATAACCCAACGAATAAAATGGGTTTCATAAACATCATCCCATCATCACATAATCCATATAAAACAAATGGATATAAATTCATCATAAGAAATGTGAAACCATGTAAATCATAGAGACATTATACTTGAAACATAAAGATATGAAATAATTTCATCTTAGATGGAAAATGGTTTTGATAAAACGCTTGAAATGAATTCTTGAGGAAAATATCCTTTTTTCATCAAAATCATTTTCTTTTCACAAAATGTCATGCAATTTTAAAAGAAAGAAATTTTGTTGAAAATAGTCATGAAATCATTTGGAGGAAGTTTCATGAAAATAAGTCTTTATAAAAACGTAAAAATCCTTTCATGACGTATACGTTAAAAAAACATTCTTCTCGTAATTTTGTCGGAAAAGTCAAAAAGTACCTCGTATGGTAAACAAAAGAAAGATTCCTTCCATACGATGTGGTGAAAGTAAGAAAAGGGTAAAAATTTCTTCAACATACATGGAAGTAAAGTAAACATTTTATGAAAACATTTTGAGAGAATATGGACATTGATAATAAACATAAGCCCCAGTAAATACTTACGAGTAAACAATCTCGGATAAGAATGAGATTGGAATAATTATCCCTTACCTTAGGTATGATATGCTTCGTACGTATCCGAACCTCCTGTATAATGATTTAAATAATTTTATTGACTTATTACAAAATCATATTCATTGTTATGATATCATATATGTTTCACTTATGACTTTTTATTACTCGTTCTTTTGTAAATTCCATGTTAAAGCAGCGTTTTGGGTAAAATCATTTTATTTATCGTATGTGTTTCGACTTGTCGTTGTTGATATTATTACTTATATCCTGATTTACAAAATTCCAGAATTTAAAAAATGATTTATATATAATATATATTCATCATATACATATATATTATAGATCGATAAAAGGAATGAAATACATCATTCATGGAGATGGTAGGTCGTACGTACGCGTGAACGCTGTTTTCGTTTCCCTTTTGAATTGAATGGAATTAAGTAAATGACATACATATATATATATATATACATAAATACAGTATCATTATTATGTCATATATTTCATTATTATTCATTATATATACTTTATAATCATTCATTAATGGTTAACAGGGAGAATGAATCTCATCGTGTCGTGGAGATGGTAGTCCGTACGTACGCACGAGCAATGATATCATTCCCAAGATCGTGGAATTGTATAAGAGTGTATGTATACTATTTAAGAATCAATATCACTTTACAATAATCATATATAGTTATTTATTTGAACCATTATACCCATCCAAGTAAGGTGGTGATGGAAAATAGATTACACCACGGCGTGGAGACGGTATTCTGTTCGTACGCACGCATAGTGATTTCATTTTCCGTAGGATGGATAGATGGTGAAATAGGGTTGTTTAATACTTATAATAACATATCATTATATTATTGATACTTATTTTATTACTTCACAATGAAACAACCTAAGAAGAAGAAGTGGAATAAGAAATTAAGTTTAAAGAATCGGTAACGGACATTACCTCTTCTTTGAAGCGCCTCTTTGACTCATCCTCTAAGGGCACTCAAATTGGTCTTTGAAGACGACTAGGTGATCTAGGATGTTTCTAGGGAAGTGGATAAGAGAATTTGTCAAAGGTTGGTCGAGCTTGAAGCCTCAAAGTGGTGTGAGGAACAGAGGGAGGAGGTGCCCTTTTATAAGGGAGGAGAGGGTCACCTTTGGAATAACTAAAAATATTATTTTATTATAAAGCCAAATTCGGATTTAAATAGCTCCAAATTGATTTATTTCAAAGATAACGTGGGTATGGGTCTAAAGACTCTCATAAAATATAATTTAGACAAGTTTAGGTTCCTATTTTAACCTTATCATTTAGATTTATCATTAAGTTAGATAATTTTACTTTTACCGTGTCTTTTTGTGTTCTTACAATATAAGGGTAATAAACTTACTATAACAAGCCAAAAAACCCCAAGTTGTTTATTATTAAAATATATAACCTTATCTAAGTCCTTTTTCCAAAACATAGATTTTTAGAAATAAAATAACAATTAATAATATAATATTTGTTTTAAAAACTATTTTATGTCAATTTTGACATATTTAGTAATTGATTTTTTTGAAAATCCTAATAGAATGATTAATTCAAAAACAATTAATTAAATCAATAATAACATGTCATATTATCCTATAAAATTAGTTTAATTCAAAAAATGTCTCAAATTACATTTATTTGGGTTTTTATAACATTAATTATGTCAATATTTCATTAATAAGATAATTACTGAATCATTGTTGTGTCATAAATAAATTAAATAATTTAATGTCTAAAAATTACAAATAAAATACCATTATGTATGAAATCTTTTTATCTTTATAATGAATATTTATAGTCGAATTTATATTATTAATAACCCTATATTAAAAATTATCTACTTATTAAACGTTGATTTTAACTATTTTAACCCTTCTTTAAATAAATTAATAATAAATGTCCTGATTTAATCCACGTGGTCCTAAATGGTCATATTTTATTCCTAAGGTTGTTTTTGGTCGAATTACGATTATCCGATAGAATTAGGACATGTGTTAGGGTAATAATATTATCATTTTTACCCTTAACTACCCTATTTACTTTTAACCGTGGTAAAAAAAGTAAAAGATACTATTCACCAAAAATTATTTTCATCTCATTGAACCACATTTTAGTCCTTGATATTAACCGTGTCTCTCGGATTTTTGAAATTCTACTCACATAATCGGTAAAATTATGTTTTATGAAAAAATCAGTTTTTTTAACTACCACTTAGTGGTTTTACTATTCATCAAAAAATGAAAGTTTCCAGAAAACTACCAAAAATTAGGCCTAAGATATATTTGATATTATGAATTCAAAAATGATGTTTATTTTAGAAAATTCAAAACATATCAGTTTCATGAACTAATTTAATTATTAATTCCTGTCGTCAAAACAAATGGCTTGTTTTTAAAAGATAATAACTATCAAAAGATTGACACTTGTTTATGTCTGGTTTAAATGTGAAATTATATCCAATGATCAAAATTGAATTAAATTGTAAAAATATATTCTAAAACCACTAAAATTAATAATTTATCACTATTAATTATTTCGATTAAAAAATTTGTTTTTAATTAAAATTTATTAATTTTCACTATTCATCAGAATATGAAAGTTATCCAAAAAGTACCAAAATTTCACCCTAAGCTAATTTCGATATTCCGAATCCAAAAATGAATTCCATTTTGAAAGAAAAAATTTATAAAATTTTAAAAAGTGGTTATTACTATTCATAACATCTAGTTCATAATAATATTATAATAATATCTTGTTTAGTGAAACTCAATATTGCGTACAACACACGCTATCGAGGAAGGTCGTGATTGCGTGTAATGAAAGGCAAGTCCGGGATGCGTGCTATGAAAACTCATTTTGATGTAGCGTACAACACAAGACATTAATATAAAATAAAACTTTTCATAAAATCTCAGGGTGTTACAATCATTGTCTAATATATTTTGAATTGTTCTCAACAATTATATAAATATTTTTGGGAAATACCATCGATTGAGAAGATTTGAATAAAACTTTTATGTCAAATAATTATTAAGAGAGTTTACCCAATAATAAGATATAATGGCGGAAGAACCCAATCATTGAATAAATATGTTTTAGAATATGTATATTACACACTGAAAGGAGTTGGGTTTACAAAAACCCTTGCAACATTAATATCATTTAAATTAGATACCATTTTTTTAGAGTACACAATAAGGGTATTTAGACCACATTAATTAAACAAATATGGTAAAATAAATTCATATGAAATTAATCACATCATCTCAAATATATCCTTGTGAAGAATATGAAAGATATATCAAGAAATTAATTTTGAGATAAAGAAAAACACACCTTGATTGATGACATCCACTATAAAACAAAAATATTATTAATAAAAAAAATAATCATAATTATCTATTTCATAAACATATTAATATTCATATTATTTGTAACACCCCGACCCTAGTTACCCAGATTCGGTGCATTATTACATAACATTGTCATGATCACAAACGATCAAGTCTTGAAAGACCGATTAGTTTAGTAGCCTTGGAAACACTAGATACATTCATAAATGTTACATTACATTACAAAGTGAAAAATCACAATAACATAGTCTCCATAGTCCAAACTCTTATCCTCTTTAGACTATCCTTGTAGGTCAGTCATAAAATATTTCTTCACATCCTGGGAAAGTAAAACATAGAAAGGGGTGAGCTCAGATGCTCAGTAAGGATAACAATACAACGAAAACTTTTATAAATAAACATAATCATTTAAGGCAATGTATAACTAAAACAAAAGCCTTTTAAACTTGAACTTAAGCATAATATGGAAAAATAAAATGAAATAATACCATTTAGATATTCATTCGATATTCTACTAGTCGAATAATCACATTTAATATCAATAACCACTTTCATAATGATGGAATGCATAATGCCAGACTATCATAACCACGTATCCAAGGCCTCGTGCCAAGACTACAAATAATATTTTATCAAGGCCTCGTTCCAAGAAACTAGTTTGCCTCATGAGACCTACCAATGCATCGAGGAGCTATAGCGGGCTCCACCTGTCACTTATTATGTCCAATGCATTCATCATATGAAAATTATTAAACATATCATAAACCATAACATAATCGTATCACATAAAACATGCATAAAGGAAACATAAGATTTCCAATTTTAAATCACAAGATATAAATACAACACACTTATATAATAAAAACATTATCAATTCCATTTTAAATACAAAATTAAAAGAAAATTAAAATATGGTATTAATTTTTCAATTAAAAAAAAGTTATGGCATGTAGAGGAAGCCAAAACTCAAATAATGGTCACAGCGGTGGTGAAGTCGTTGTCGATGTAAACGTACGAAAAGAAAACATTCCCTTTTATCATTTAGTAAATCTCTTTGTATAAAAAATATTCTTTTTGAATAAACATAAAAGTCAAAGAGGTTTATACACCGTATTAAATAAAGTTGTGTATAAAACAAAATATTCCTCAACGAAAGGAGATTGAGACGAAGTCCCTTACCTCATGTCTGACTTGACTCGATCGTTCTATAACCTCCTGAATAATAAACTAAAGTTAATTTCTACTCGCTTAAGAACCTTTTACAAGTTCATTATTCCTTTTATATCACTTATTACCATGTTATGAACATTATGTAATTATTTAAGTAAATAATGGTTGTTTTGTCGATCTTTGGTACTTGAGTCAAAAATAAACTTCTTATAATTACAAGTTGTTCCTGTGTTAAAATATCCATTACATCCAGAATTATATTCATGATGTAGATATCCTATATATCATATATATCCAGTAGATACATGCATTTATAAAATACCTTTATATCATTATGATTCCATCCTATAAAATACGATATAGAAATGAAAGTAGCGTTCATGCGTACGTACGGCTTACCGTCTCCATGAACGGTGCATTTCATTTCATACCTCAAAATGATTATGTAATATTATAAATGCATGTATATAATGGATATATATGATATATACATCATGATTATAATTCTGGATATAATAGATACATGAACAACTTGTAATTATAAAGGGTTTATTTTTTACTCAAGTACCAATGATCGTTAAAAAGACCGTTATTAACATAAATAATTACATAGTGGTCATGACATGGAAATAAGTGATATGAAAAGAATATTGAACTTGAAAAAGGTTCTTAAGAAAATAGAAATTAACTCAAGTTTATTATTTAGGACATTAAAGAATGACCGAGTCAAGTCGGACCCGAGGTATGGGACTTTGTCTCAATCTCCTTTCATTGAGGCATATTTTGTTTTATACACAACCTTCTTTTATATGGTGTATAAACCCCTTTGACTTTTACGTTTATTCAAAAGGAATATTTTTTATATGAAGGGTTTACTAAACGACAAAAGGGATTATTTTTGTCGTACGTATGTGGCGACAATGACTTCTCTGCCGCCTTGACCATTATTTGAGTTTCGGCTTCCTCTACAAGCCATACCTTTTTTTTAAAGAAAAATAAATACCATGTTTTACTTTTCTTTTATTTTGGTATTGAAAATGTTTTTCATAATGTTTTTATATCAATATGTTGTATTGATATCTTGTGATTGAAAGGTGGAAATGTTATGTTTCCTTTATGCATGTTTTATGTGATACGATTATGTTGAGGTTCTTGGGAATTATTATGAAGACGGGTGGTTCCGTGATAAACTAAGGGCGGGTGAGCCCGATATAGCTCTCCAATGCATTGGGTAACACGAAGGAGTGAAACGTTAAGGTTTCTCCGAAGAGATTTAGGAAATATACTGTGATGGGTATTCCAAACGTAACCAAGAGGGTTACTCCCTATGTAAGAATGTTATAAATGCCTCAAGTTACCTTTATGTCTTATGATTTCTATGATTTTTTCATGATTTGATGAGGTATGTTAAAGTGCTTATGTTTTATGGGTAAAGTATGATTTCATTCTTATGTATATATGTACCCATGTTTCCTTTACATATTTTTATATCCCTTACTGAGCTTTTTATGCTCATCCCATGTTTTTTTGAAATGTTTTTCAAAGGTCAAGGGAAAGGTACATGATATGATGATAGTGTCAAGGAAGTGTCAAGAAAGAATCCATGTTTTATTTTAAATATGTTTCCATTGATGGGAAAAAATGAATACTATCTTTTATGTAACCACTTTGTTTAAATTTGGAATGTAATTCATGTTTTATGATCTAATTCTCTAAAACTCTAAACCCGAAAAGATCCTCAATGTGTAATCTTGTAATAACTCAAGATTAAGTAAGGTTTAAGGCTGCGGCCTTATACTTCGTCCCAATGTGAGGCTTCTAGGAGTAATAGAGGGACGTTGAGAGAGTATTTTGGTAGAGTTTGGTCGAGTCAAATGGCTTGAAGGTGTGAATAAGGTTGTATAGTTGGGGGGCTTTTATAAGAGGAGAGGAGGGGCACTCTTGGAAAGTCATGAAATGCTACATTATCATGAAGTGCTTTTTGGATTTCAAAGGTCCCACAATTATATATTTCGAGGATAAGGGTATAAGGGTTCTAAATAGACTCATCCAATAGGTTTTTTACCAGTTTAAGTCTAAGATGTTACATTATCTTTTAATTTTATTTAATTCGTTAATTAAAGAGGTAATCGTTGTATCATCATGGTGTCATAAATAAATGTATATATTTAATGCCTAAAAATTATAAAAAAATTAGCATGATGTAGGAACTCTATTTAGCTTTCCAATGATTATTTATAGTCGAAATTTTAACTTATATGACCCCATGTAATAATTGTTTTAGTAAAACTACACATGTTAGTGACAATTTTGTATTTACTTTAAATAAAAAGTTATTAATGTCATTTTCCTACCCAAGTGGCTCCATAGAGTCCCAAAGTTGACCCGTAGATTGTGTTGGTTGGCCATGATTTATCCAATATTGTTATGATAGGTGTAAAGTTAATTTCATATTATTATAGCATTATATTTACCTTAAATTACACTAATTACCATTAATCACGATTAATAAAACGTAAAAGTTACTATTCACCAGAAATTATTTTCATCCCATTTAACCACATTTTATTTACTAACGAAAACCATGGATGTCTGATTTTTGAAATTCAATTCACAGAATTGGTAATGTTTCATTTAAATGAAAAAATAGTTTTTTTAACTACCACTTAGTGGTTTCAGTATTCATCAAAAATTGATGTTTTTCTGAAAAATACCAAAAATTAACCCTAAGCTATATTTGATATTCCCAATTCAAAAATGATGTATATTTTAAAAAATTCAAAACCTATATGTTTAATTAATTAATTTAATAATTAATTCTCGTTGTCACAACAAATAGTTTGTTTTTAAGAAACAATATATATCAAACGATTGACAATTGTTTATGTCCAATTTTAAATTGAAATTAATTCTAATGACCACAATTCGATAAAACAATTAAAATATATTCTAATTATACTTTAAAACCACTCAATCGTATAATTTATCACTATAAATTTCTTTGATTAAAAAAGTTGTTTTTAAGTATTTATCACTATTCATCGAAAATTGGAAGTTCTCAGAAAAATACCAAAAATTCAACATAGGATAATTTTGAAATTCTGAATCCAAAAATGAAGTCCATTTTTAAATATAAAATTTATATAATTTCAAAAAGTGGATATTACTATTCATAACGACTATTTTGATTGGTCGTGGTGTGTTAGAATCTCAAACGTGTGTACAATGAAATCTATTTCATTATTGAAAGAGTAGTGTATCATGGAAGCTTGGGGTGTTACATTGTCCCCTACTTAAATAAATTGTGTCCTCGCAATTTGAAATTTTTATTCGAAAATAAAAGGTTGAAAATAAAAATACCTTTGTGGAAAACCCACAATGGAAATAAGGTTAATAAAATATAAATTTAAATGAAAGAAGGAGAAGTACAAAGGTCACCCGAGATAGCCCATACAAGGATTCTATGAAAACATGGATATGGAGGAGAAACAAACCATCATGGTCTGATGGAGAGTTGTAGAAAATAGGATTAGGATAAAGTTAACTTCAATAAAATCACAAACTTATGATTGGTTAAACGTTCATTGATTCCCCAGTAGGAAAAGTTAACCAAAAACGTTTTTGTTTAAAGTTACCTTTTATAAAGTTGGGGATTTATTTAGGAGATTTACTAAGAACCAAATAAATATACATACTTGTCATGTAGACTTTCATTCTTTAATAAATTTTTACCACATACCCATTTTTCACTCAAAGAGATAATATAAATCATAAATATTATATTTATCCTAATCGTAAAAGGTTCCAAATATTAACACATACCATTTAGATTAGAAAAATTATTTTGTAACAACCATGGACTTCCTGTAGGCTAGTGGTAGGTAATAAAGGTCTGTCACACTATGGTTGTTGGTTTGATTCCTACAGCTTTGTCCGACGCGACGGGTTATCCCCCAACCTACAGGTTGTCCTTTTCCTAAAATTGTAGTATTATAATATACCAAATATAATCTTTAGAAATTTTTTAACCTTAAACAATACTATCCAAAGATAAACATAATCCATTCCAACCATTATAGTTATCCAAAATACCACTTTACAGACTTTATCTAAAAGGTCTCTAAATTCCGAAATCAATTGTAACATCAGATTCCCCAAACAAAGTAAAGTTTCTCTTATTGTAACATACTAAAAATATAATTACCATCATAATATTAAAACATCAATGAAAACAACAAGTATTGTAGTAAAACCCTTATATATATCATATTATTCTTATAACCATAATATAGTTCTTGAGTCCGAAAACACAAATACAATAATTATTCAACTTCGTCTATAGTAACAGCATAATCTTGGCCTGGATCCCTTGGCGTTTTCTAAGGTATGTTTCCCTGATGCTTAGGACATTCATTTGCATTATGCCCCATTTCTCTACAATTGTAGCATTCAACATTGATAGCCTCTTTCTTTCCCCTACAATCATGATCCTGGTGACCTTTTCACCACATTTGTAACAAACTTCCATTCCCTTTAGGCAAGTACCGAGGTGATTCTTCCCACACACATACTGGAAAATCCTTCATTCCCTTTTTCCCTTTATCTATCTCTTGTTCCACCATTATCTTCTTCTCTTTCATTACATTGTTGTCATAATACTTAGAGAATTCCTTTTCTTTCTTGATAGCACATGAGACTATATCTTCATACGTTGAGAAAGATTGTGATACTAATGCTCGACGGAGAAACAGTTTTAACCCATCAAAGTAACGATCAATCTTACTACTTGGGTTACGTATATAATATGCATCATGCCTCACTAACCTTGTAAAGTTAGCCTCATACTTTGTGACATTCTCATCCTCCTTATACCTCAGACTCAAAAATTTCTTTTCTATATCTGCTCGATGTTCATGTGGAAAGTATTTTTATAAGAAAATTTCCTTAAACTCCCTCCACTCCATACTTTATACTTCTTCATCTTCCTTCGTGTTTTGAATCAGCGACCACCATTGATCAGCATCTCCAGTGAGGCGGTAAACTTCCATGAAAACTTTCTCCCTTTTGCTACTCCCCAAGGCATGGAATATTTTCTATAAGGAGTTTATCCATTGCTCAGCTACTAATGTATTTTTACCCCCATTAAATGTTGGCAGTTTTTTCCTCATGAAACGATCTAACATTGATCCTCCACATTGTGGATCAGGGTGCTCCATACTAGTAATGTTATTATTCATAACCTGAGTGAGTTGTCCCAGTATGGTGATAAGCTGATCAGCACCAGTTGTATCACCATCACCATTATAATCATCTTGAGCAGGAGGGAAATCCCTACATGGAGTGTGTACATTGATACAGTTTCCATTCCTTCCACTAGGATCCATTTCTAAACAATGTCATAAACTAGATTAGTTTATGGATCGAAATAAATAATTCTATACTTGTAAAACACATAACATAAATTGAACAGCTTATGGATATAATCCAAAATCATAAAAAGAATTGTTTTCATTGAGGAAGTATATACTCATAAACCCTTCATAATGGTTTGTAAAGAAAATGAGAATTATCCTAAGAATATCCCCCGGGAGTGTCGTAACCAAGAGTTCAGCAAGCCCCGTTGTCGTGCACCAGTTCCAATTCCAGTCTATCTTAATGCAGTGTTTTCAGGATTTACCCCTAGGTACATATGTGCCAGAGCCGACTCTACCTGATCGTATCCAGATAGAGATGTATTGCTTAGAAAAACTCACAAAATATCATTAATACCAAAATTCTACGAAGCTCTTCTATACTAATCCTCAAAGTCTATGTTAGGGCCATATGCTCTAATTAGATTTTATCTAAATCTAGCTCCGATGGTTAGTACTAAACTACCTCTGATACCAACTGTAATGACCCGACCCCAGTTACCCTGAGTCGGTGCATTATTACGTAACATTGGCATGATAAAAAATGATCAACTCTCGAAATTTCGATTAGTTTAGTAGCCTTGGAAACACTAGATACATTAATAAATGTTACATTACATTATAGTGTGAAAAATAAAAATAACATAGTCACCATATTCCACACTCCTACCCCCTTCAGAATAACCCTGTAGCTCAGTCATAAAATATTTTTCCACATCCTGGGAAAATAAAACATATAAAGGGGTGAGCTCAGATTCTCAGTAAGGATAAAAATACAGCTGAAACTTTTATAAATAAACATAAACATTTAAGGCAATGTATAACTAAAACAAAAGCCTTTTAAACTTTAACTTCAGTATAATATGGAAAAATAAAATGAAATAATGCCATTTACTTATTCACATGGATATTCTACTAGACGAATAATCACATGTAATATCAATAACCACATTCATAATGATGTAATGCATAACGCCAGACTATCATAACCATGTATCCAAGGCCTCATGCAAAGACTACAAATAAGATTATGTCATGGCCTCGTGCCAAGACACTAGTTTGTCTCATGAGACCTACCGATGCATCGAGGAGCTATAGCGGGCTCCACCCATCACTTATTATGTCCAATGAATTCCTCATATGAAAAGTATTAGACATAACATAAATCATAACATAATCGTATCACATAAAACATGCATAAAAGAAACATAACATTTCCACAATTCAATCACAAGATATCAATACAACACGTTCATATAATAAAAACATTATCAAAACCATTTTAAATTCCAAAATAAATGAAAATTAAAACATAGTATTTATTTTTCATTTAAATAATGTTATGGCTTGTAGTGGAAGCCGAAACTCAAATAATGGTCACGAAGGCGGTGAAGTCGTTGTCACCGCATACGTATAACAAAAAAACATTCCCTTCTGTCATTTAGTAAAATGATTTGTATAAGAACAATTCCTTTTGAATAAATGTAAAAGTCAAAGGGGTTTATACACCGTATAAAATAATGTTGTGTATAAAACAAAATATGTCTCAATGAAAGGAGATTGAAATGAAGTCCCTTACCTCGAGTCCGACTTGACACGATCGTTCATTAATCTCCTGGATAACAAACTAAAGTTAATTTCTACTCGCTTAAGAACATTATTCAAGTTCATTATTCCTTTTATATCACTTATTACCATGTTGTGAACATTATGTAGTTATTTAAGTTAATAATGGTTGTTTTGTCGATCTTTGGTACTTGAGTCCAAAATAAACTTCTTATAATTACAAGTTGTTCCTGTGGCAAAATATCCATTATATCCAGAATTATATTCATGATGTAGATATCATATATATGTAGTAGATACATGCATTTATAATATTACATAACATTTTGATGTAAGAAATTAAATGCATCGTTCATGGAGACGGTAAGTCATATGTACGCATGAACACTACTTTCATTTATATTTCATATTTAATGGAATGAAATCATAATGATATAAAGGTGTATTATAATTCTGGAATAATTTCATATATAATATGATTTACTCCATCCTTTAAACGTCCCACATATGGCATTAATGATTCCAATCACTTTGAGGGGGCGGTAGTCTGCAATTCCTAAAATGAAATTATCTCGCTTACACAAAATGGAAATCATAATGGAATGACATAAATGAAAAATACATAAGAACAAGGAAAACATAAACATAATATGTATCATAAATCAATATAGTGACATCTTAATGTCCACCATGAAAGGTGTTAAAAGAATATTGAACAATCATCATTTCGTGAGGCTGTAATTCACCACCCACAGAAACAGTATGTTCTTTAACCATTCGACAAAGGTGTGTGTAAGTGTAAATCAAATACTTCTCATAAAAACATCCTAGTATATTCAAGAAACTGGTTTTGTTACAAAATGACGGAATAGAAAGTGTTTAATGGGTTAGATAAGCAAAATAAAACAAAAGAACATAAGAGAAGACATTATCTTAAAATCGAGTAACTCTTTTTGATTTGAGCCAAAGGATTCCTTGGGAAGACTTATGAAACAATTGAGGCTTCTAGGAGTAATATAGGTATGTTTAGAGAGTATTTTGTCAGAGTTGGCTGATAAAAATGGCTTGAAGGTGTGAATAAGGTGGTAGAGGTGGGGGCCTTTTATAAGAGGAGAGGAGGGGCACTCTTGGGAAGACATGAAATATTACATTATCATGAAGTGATTTTCAGATTTCAATGGTCCCACAATTATATATTTCTATGATAAGGTGATAAGGGTTCGAAATCCACTCATAAAAGTTTTTTTTGACATGTGCATGTAATAGATTTTATATTATCTTTTCATTTTATTTAAATAGTTAATTAATGAGGTAATCGCTGCATCATCATGGTGTCATAAATAAACTTATATATTTAATGCCTAAAAATTATAAAAAAAACTAACATGATGTAGTAAATAGTTTTAGCTTTCCAATTAATATTCATAGTCTAAATTTTAACATCTATAAGTCCATGTAATAATTGTTTTCGTAAAAAAACACATGTTTGTGACAATTTTAATTTTACTTTAAATAAAAAGTTATAAATGTCATTTTCTTACACAAGTGGCTCCATGGGGTCCCCAAGTTGACCCATGGATTTTCATGGTCGGCCATGACTTATCCAATAAGGTTAAGACAAGTGTAAAGGTAATTTAATATTATTATAACATTATATTTACCATAAATTACACTAATTACCTTTAATCACGATTAATAAAACTTAAAAGTTAGTATTCACCAAAAATTATTTTCATCCAATTGAACCACATTTAATTACTAATGACAACCATGTATATGTCAAATTTTTTAAATTCAATTCACATAAGTGGTAACGTTTCATTTAAACAAAAAATTAGTTTTTTTAACTACCACTAAGTGGTTTCACTATTCATCAAAAATTGATTTTTTTTAGAAAAATACCAAAAATTAACCCTAATCTATATATAATATTCCTATTTAAAAAATGATTTATATTTTACAAAATTCAAAACCTATATGTTGAATTAATTAATTTAATAATTAATTCCTATTGTCATAACAAATAGCAAGTTTTTAAGAAACAATATATATCAAAATATTGACAATTGTTTATGTCCAATTTCAAAGTGAAATTAATTATAATGAGCACTATTAGATAAAATGGTTAAAATATATTCTAATTATACTTCGAAACCACTCAATCGTAAAATTTATCTTTATAAATTACTTTGATTTAAAAAGTTGTTTTTAATTATTTTTCACTATTCATTGAAAATTGGAAGTTCTCAGAAAAATACCAAAAATTCAACATAGGCTAATTTCGATATTCCAAATCCAAAAATTGAAGTCCATTTTTAAATATAAAGTTTATATAATTTCAAAAAGTGGGTATTACTATTCATAATGGCTATTTTGATTGGTCGCGGTGTGTTAGAATCTCGAACATGCATACAATGCAAGCTATTGCATTATTGAAAGAGAAGCGTATCGTGGAAGCTTGAGGTGTTACATTATTTTACAATCATAATTTTTAAATATTATATATATTAAATTTATTATTTTATTATATATTTTCAATATTGTGTGAGTGTGTAATTTGATTATTTTGAACTTTTTTGTTCATAGTAGTGATATTACTCATTCTTCTCAAAGATTTCATCATTAAAAAATAATGAAATGAACATTAATTTATGTTTCATAATAATATAATGTGTTTTAATTTCATTTGATGGGTGTTTTCATCATGATATGTAAATTCAAATTTGTGTAGCCTATCTTCTTCGGAGTTTTGTTGAATAGAAATTTGTATCTTAGTTTATGAGTATAATATTAACATTTCTATTATATAAAGAAAATGAAATAATTACTTACTAAATAATATCATATATTAACATTATTGGAGTTCACATACTTATCTAAGTTATTTTTATATTACATTTTCATGTATATTTTAGGAATAGACCAATCATGAATTTTTCACAAATAATGGATGACTTTGATTATAGAAGAAGTGTATTCTAGAAAAATGAAATAATAATATAAGAGTAATTATATTATATTTATGATTATAAGGGTTTGAATAATATTTTATGATATTTTAATAAATATTAATGAAAATAAATGAAAAATGAGATATACTAAATTGTTGATACTGGTTTACACATACATACGAATGACATAATAATATTCAGTAATGGAAAAGAGTGGGTGGTGGTAAACATTTGTTACTATAATACACCATACAAAAACATATATAGAATTAATATTTAATTTAAATTTAATTAGTATATTTCATTTTCTATAGATTCATATTAAATAAAAGAACATAATGAAAAATTACTAAAAATGTTGGGGACATGGGATTTTCTATTTAGGAATCCCTATAAATGGAGTGATTGAGGTAAATTCATGTTACCGTAACATAATAAAATTTGAATTGAGTTAAAGAGATTAAAAAATATATTTCCTTAAGAGTAAAATAAAATTTGGAAGTGTTATTAAATGGGTGGGTAGAGGCTACTATTATAAGTAGTTAAATTACAATTTTGTAAATACTTTTCTGTAATAAAAAAGTGTTTATGTTTTGGTAGTCTAAAAGATTCCAAAAAAGAAAATAAATCACTGAATACAATTTTTTTATAAATACATAATAAAATAATTTAAAAAAATTTAGGAATTTCAAATCTTTGGTTAACCCTTTTTACAATTTTTTTTATTTTTCAATGGTAACTAGTTATTAAATAAGAAATTCATTGTTGGGCATAATAATATACCTTGTTAAATAAATTACTTCAGTTAATTCCATATATAGAATAACCTTTGTTATATAATATTTATATTTTTAACAAAAATTTCGTTTATCTTTGTTTTATGTAATTCATACAAGAAATTTTTAGAATGTGTATTATTAAGCTCAAAATTTCTATGTTCTTTACAATTATAAAATAATTTTATTTTAAATATATAAATTGTTTTATTATAAAAAATGATGATAATTACATGGTCTTAAAATAGATCTCTTGTTTAGTTTTACCAATAAAATATTTAATTATATTTAAATAAAAAATAGATTTTATTTAAAAATATCAGTTAATTCTTCTAATATTTCTCAAAATGGTTTTCTAAATGAAACATTTTATTTTTGTTAAAAATGTGTAATTAAATTTATTAAATACATATTTTACCAATTAAATGGGGCATACCCTTGTAATAATTTCATATTATATGTTAATGTTAAAAAATACAATTTTTCTAAAAAAAATCATTATTCACCAAATATCAATTAGTTTTGAAAATTATCATAAAATATTTTCTAAATACATTTGACATATTATTTCAAAATATTAATATGGTTTATAAAACAATGATTAATATATCTATAAATTTAGTTATTTAAAGGAATATAAATAATATAAAAGAAATTTGATTTTATTAAACGTACACAATTTTTTAACATAAGTGATCATATTATTATTACATTAAAACTTGTTATTTTATAGAAATTAATATATTAGTTGATAAATAATATAATTTAAAATGTGGTACATTTTATTTTTAGGATATATTACTAAACATGTGAAAAAAAGCTTTTTTGGAAATTAATACATTTATATTAAATTATCATTACCAAAAATCAGTTAAATCAATTTTTCTTAATAATATTTTTTATTAAATTCATAGATTGACATTAATATCATTTTTCATATTTTAGAAATTCATAATATCATACATTCATAATATTATTATCAATAATAATAATCAATTCTTAAATATATATAATTTTATTTACTTATTTATTAATGATGAAAGATATTATTATATTTTTTTGCTAAAAATACAATAGCTTAGTACGAAAATGTTATATATATATATACAATAATAATATCTCAAAGGAAAATATTTCTAATGGACATATATATATATATATATATATTTACCATATTTAATTTCCATATATATCCACATTGAACACATTCTTTTAATTCCAACCTTTAAAGGAACACTTCTTATTTCTATAGTTCACATTTTTGTTGTCATAGAATAATTTATCCATTAATGTTCTATATATTCATGAAAAATATATTTGGATACTAGAGATCCTTGAGGGTGATCATGATCTAGTAGATCTCCATGTTTTGAAGATATTATTTTTTCATATTTATTTTCCATGTTTGATTTATCATCTTCTAAAGTAAGAAATACTCCTTTATGTTAATAATATATTGTGAGTAATACTTTTTTTCAATTTCATTTGTTTTAATGGATTATTATCAATGATGAATTTTTTTAATTATTTCATATCTGGTATGAATTATAATTAATTTTTTGTAATTTATTTGATCACATTTTAATAAAATATATAATCATAAACATATAGTTTGTTATATAAATATTATTACATAAAACCTATGGAATTCCATTCCAACATCCCCCAAATAAATTAATTCATTGTAATATTAAACATGGATTACTAATAAAAATAATGATTGGTATCTAAATGTAATAATGATAAAATATATAACTTCTAGGAGATTAAAATATTTCTACCATAATGATGCTAGGTAATATATATTTTACACATAATATACATAAAATATCATTGTGAACAATTTATTAAAAATATTCCTCTATAGCCAAAGAATATGTGCTTTTCAGATACATGTCTTCCACAATATAATAATTACTATATTCTATCCATGAAAATATTAAAACCATGAATTTTATTGTAGTATCCAATAAAATCATTGTAAGTCATCATATAAATATTAAATCTCATTCTGAAGATTCATTTTCCAATGGCAGGGTCATATCAACCTTTGATAGGTTTATTTCAACCATGTCACTCTGGTTGCATTTTTTAAGTCACATGGTTAAATATTGGTTTTTTGAGTTTTTTCCCATCATATTTTTTTACCTTATCCCTTGATGTAATTACAAAATAAATCCTTTATAATTAATTTTAAATAGAATGTGATTAACATATGTATATTCCCTGGGTTTGTATATCTATGTTTGATGTCGTAGGACCATTCATTATTCACCTATGAAAATATTTGGTTTATACTCAACTATCTATTTCATTGTGATTACTCTAGGTTTCATTTATTCTACAATCACACATATTGGATAATATACAGACAAGGGTGTAGTTTTTAGGAATTTACAAAATGAATACATTACTAAAAGGTTTGGAATATATCCTATAAATATTATAATCAATAGGGTGTTCATGAAATTTCTCTTATAAAAATATTCATAAGTAACCTAGATAATCCCCAAAAATATCCAAACCCTGCTCTACTGAACAATGTGGTACCCTAAAACTATACTCCTGGATATTCTTCCAAAAATGATTTATTTGAACACTATACTTGTCTCAATTAGATATCCTAAAAAATAAGATGATATATTTTTCAATGAATTATTAAGAACAACTCCTTAAAATCTATAATCCCATGAATGATATGTTTTTGTCTTTTAGGATCAACTATATGAATGGATATATTACTGCACTTTTAAATATCCATCCTTAATATAACTTTATTAAACCCCCTTAAAGTATTCTCATAATTTATAATAATATTCATAACCATGGTAATTGAATAATAAGAAAGCGTATATCTAATATTTTTAGTAATGATAATCATAATCCATTACAAATGATGAACATATGATAGAAAATGATAAGAATGTAGGTATGACAGCGCAATTGATATCTATAAATATAACATTAGGAATATATACCTAGATAAATCATGGAAAATAACATGTGATCCATGATAAATTCTATATTTCAAAAAACAAATGAAAATGGATTAGACATAAAAATAAGAATAAAAACATAGTAAATTTGTAATCACAATCTATTTACAATAATTGATCATTCTTTCCTAACATGTTTCAATTGGTTTATCTTGATTCACTCAGATATCTCCTATTATGAAATAGTCATTACTAACCTATTTTATTTAGTATACTGAGTAATCAGAAATCATTTCCCATTATTTCATGGGATATAAATCCTTACATAATTAATTTTAGGGATAAAAACTTATCCACAAACACATAATGATAAAATACAGATATCTGTTATTCGACATATCAGGAGAATATTATGGATGAAAATTGGATTCATTAATTATATTAAAAATATACAATTTACTAAATAATTGAATTGTTAAATATTTCAGTATTTTTCACCAATATTAACAAAAATAATATAAATAGTCGATACAAACTACTAACTCACTAAAAAATATAATTTTTGGACAACATGTAAATGGATGTTCATGAAAAATAAATTATAAAAAATAATTTCTTTATTGATAAATAGTAATATGTTATGCATAGAATAAATGATATTTCAGATACAAATTTTTCCAATTGGGTTAGTGATCATTGGATGGGTAAAATTAAAAATAAATTTTCATAATGGATACCTTTATGAAATTGAAAATATATAAATTTAAAAATTAATATTATGGAAAAAAAATTTCTGTGATGCCTTGAAAAGAATTATTTTTTTTAACAATTTAATGATATAAAATTTTTAAAACATTCATTTTAAAAAGAATCTTGAAAAATTGATCCTTGATAAATAAACGTTTTTCTAAATAAAAAATTACAAACATTAGAATACATTTATATTCAAAAATATAAATCAATAAAAAAAAATACAACTTAGTTATCAAATATAATGTATAGAGAATGATAAAATATTTGATTTTGAGATGACCTAAAATCTCTTTAATGTATTGAAGTTCCATTATTGAAAAATAGTTATATTAAAAATAATGCAATAATATACATTTTAATTGAGGATAAGGGGAATATGAATATTAAATGACATAACACAAAATTATGTTTCAAATTATAATGGATATAATTATTCTGAATGGAAAATATGGACATGACTTGGAAACCATCATTGAAGATGATGTGAATTATTCAAAATAATGAATTTCGTTTTTTGTGGATGAAATTGATCTAGGGGAAAGATATGAATCAAAATATTAATCTTCACTTAGATAAATTAAAAATAACATGAAATAAATTATTATCATTAAATAATCAAATATTATAATAAACATGTTTTATAAGAACAATTATAACTCAATGATGAGAGTTGAGCTATCCAAAACTCATACGAAATTCGTATCATTTTAATTAAATAAAATTATAGAAAAGAACATAATATGTCACATGAAACCAAATAAAACCATGGATTAGTGTAAAATATAACCATAATAAATTACTCACACCATATCAATGATACCATTGTGAAAAATATGAAATATGTCTTGGGAAAATATATTTAAAATGAATAATCACATACCAGAATTTTTTACTTCCACTAGAGAATTTGGGCCAACATTATAAAAAATATTAATATATTAGCTACTTAATTTAGAAACTTATTCATATATATATATATATACATTTATATTTTTTACTTTTTATTAATATAAACTTTATATTAGTTATTCATTATTTTCATCCAATATTGTGTGTTAGAAACATTGATCATTTTGAACACCATTTTTATTAGAGGTTTTATTTATCATTATTCATCAATATATTTATTTTGGATAATATCTTAAAATTTAATCAAATTAATTATTAATAATGATTTATAATTTTATAATTTTATTTTTTCAGTTTTTATTATTCTCCTTAAACAAAATCGGTGATGATCATGATTCAACATTTTTAACAGACAAATGATGTTACAATAATTAATTAGTTTTATATTAATGTTATAACTATAGAACAATATAATTTTATTAACTAATTTTATATTATAATTTATCATTATTTCAATTTTAATAATACTCCAATATGTTATTTTAATGCATTGTTGAAGTGGGTGGTTAGACTAAACAAAATATTAACATGCCATAAATAGTGGGTGGTTGTGATTGTGTAATGTTTATATTTTGGAATAATAATACCAAGTTATTAAGATAATGAAATTATTTATATATTTTCATGTATTTAAATAATATTGTATGAAATTTTAAATACAAATAGAATAATCTAGATGATAAAATGAGACACCTTACATTAAAGAGGATGTAGTCTGTACATGCTTGAGTGTCATTTTCATTTTCTATAATGGAAGAGTAAGATATTTTCTAAATATTTATTTATTTGTATTTATAAAATACAATATAGATACAAAATTGATGTCATTATATAAAAATGATAGAAATATATTTTTTAATGTATCATAGAGGAGGGAAGAAGTTATTGAATAATTAGAACCAACATTGATGATTGGAGAATTATCTTAATGGAATCCTTAGTAATGGAGGGTTGAGGATAAATTCATGTGAAAAGAATATAATGTAAGTAATGTAGGATTCATGGTGAATATAAAATGTTATATATTTAATAGAAAATTGTAATTTGGGTGTGGACTTGTTGGGTTTTTAAAAGAACCCACTAATAATTGGAGGATGAAATTTTTTAAATATTTCAACATAATAAAATAAGATTGAATCTTTCAATTATCTGTAATACTTTGATTTAAAAAATAATGGAGTTTATTTAATTTAATTTCAATAAGAAAAAATAATTATCAATTTATGAGACTTTTGAATATATTTTAGCTTTTAATCATTATGTTATACAAATTTTACACATTACCAAATGCTTGGGGGGGGGGGCTATAACAGACCTTGTTGTAAATTAATCGAAATCTTGTTATATGTATTCCACAATATCATGGAATAATTTATCATTTCATCAACACATAACATACAGTAAAATGGGACACATAAATATTTTTTCATCCTAATAAAAAACCTTCTAAATAAGTAACATGTAAAATATAATTGGATCATGCACCTAGTAGTGAATATGTATCATTAAAGGATGAAATTATAGAAGATAATTATGTTGAAATGATCAATAAATTATTTAATGTGGATAATAAATATTGAACATTTAATTCAGTAAATTAAAATATTTAATAGAAAATTTTCTCTGAAATGAACCATGTAAACTTTTGTGGGGATCTTAAGGAAATTATAATCCATGATATATGGAATCACCTTTCATGTACATCACATTAAAACAAATATTATTTTAATATCATCAGTAAATAATACCAAGATTTGAAAATGAAAAGGAAATTTATTTTATACTTTATTATGGAAATTAAAACATGTATAAAAATATAAATAATCAATCATTGGAGAATTGTGAAAACATTATTGAAATTTTTTATTGAAAATATACACACGAATGAAAAATATTCTTGATGGATGATAAATGTAGTATTTCTTTTCCATGAAAACAATTCATATAAAAAATTAGAACAAGTAGAGAGTTAATTTAATGGACATAATATTATTTCCATGAAAAGCCATAACATATAATGGATAAATTATTTTTGAGAGAAATATCACAAAATTTGATTATTTGAAATTTAAGCACAAACATCAAGTTAAATAGTGGGATTTTAAAATAGTACCCTTAACTCAATTTAAACTGGCCTCATTGGCAATCTATCCTATTTTATAATAAACATAAATTTTTTATATTTATATACCAGAACCATATTCATAATTATAACATGAAACAATGTATACATATTATATCTTTTTAACTATTCATTTAAAATTATTTAATAAATTTAATATTCTAATTGATATCTATTTCATATTTATTGTTTGTTTCATTTTGGTTTTTGTTATAATTTTATATTGATCATATTTTAATCATATAAATATGTTTATAATGGAATATACATAATATTAAATAATCTTATACATATTCACAACCTTCCATAGATGTTATAGATATAAAATTTATTTACACTATTTTTGGAGATAGTATACTTACGCATAAACATTGTTTCCATTTTATAATTAAAAGTTGGATAGGAATATAAAATATATTTTATTATCACATAATCCTAATTATTTCATATATATGATATATATTTATTAAATGCATCATTATTCCAATGAATCTCTAGCGGTGATGAAAATGAATCATATTAATAAGTGGGGGTGATAATCTACACAAACACCATTGTGATACATTCATTTTCCATTTTATTTGAAGTAGGTGGAAAATGATTATTACATAATTAT
Organism: Viscum album; assembly: GCA_963277665.1. Lineage (NCBI taxonomy): Eukaryota > Viridiplantae > Streptophyta > Magnoliopsida > Santalales > Viscaceae > Viscum > Viscum album. Next base: position 586,058,323 of record OY728158.1, on the reverse strand, counting down.
GATAATTTCATAATATATTTATTATTATGGGGTAATAATTTTATTTATGATAGAAAATATTTTGGGGATATGGAAGAATAAAAAAATTAAAATAGACTATTTATGGTTTATACCTCTTATTTGATAGGAATCCTTTGTCTTACATTGTAATCCTTAAAATGTATTCCTTAGTCGAAGAATAGTGGCTCTGGTGTTGGATATCTAAATTTTATGAGGTATTTACCATTTTTAATTTCATATATAATACTATTTTATTTTCTTAATATAGAATTATATGAGTATAAGGAAGGTGTTAGAGAAGTTTTATCTCATTCATGGGCCGAGACAATTGATTTTGGAAGGATAGGGAGAGGAACATTGTCAAAACAAGTTTTGTGTCAAACATTGTCCAAATACACTATGTACATAATATGTTAAATTTGTTTAGGTAAACCCTGTATGTATAGAAACAAGGCCGTGAAAATCGTTGTATGTTTTTTCATAGGTGATATGACTAATGTTTTCATGGTTTTTCAAACCATATATAGACTGTGCATTGGAGACTATCTCAATGTGGTGTCTAATGAATGACTGTAAAAAAATTTATCTATATATTTATCCAAATCATGAACCACATTAATATGTATAAAATAACAAATTATTCCTCCATCATTCTAAATTCTAATTTCTTATTCTCCCTTATTCATTTTATGAATCCAACACACACTGAAACTTTGTCCCTCATACAAGTCCTTTAGCCTAAAAACATATATGATGCTGGTTCAAGTTTCAATTTTCACATTAGATTCCCCTTGGTATGTTCCACATTCCGCTTCTATATTGAACTGATTCTCTCATCTTTATTGATGTTATCAACATGGGAGTTCTTTAAATCCATTTTCAAGGTGTTTATTTAGTTTCTATATTTTTGGACTTCCAACCAAAAATATATGTTAATAATAGTTTAGTAGACTGCTATATTCATAATTTAGGTGAAATGATAATTTTCAATAAATGTATGTCATGTTATCATTCAACATACAACAACTCTACTGGATTTATTCTAAATTCTGAAATTATTTATTTAAATTCCAATACCATGATTAAAATAATAATTTAGAAACATCATCATTATATATTTTGAGACCTCAAATTTACCCTCATATTGTCTGTGATCTATTTTATTAAATTTATTATTAACACATGGTTACCACCTAAACACCCCTCATGTGTGATTGGAAAGACACTGATCATGATGATTAATTTAATCATATGAAATATATTATTAAATTACTAAATTTCATGTATATTTATAATTTAAAATTTTAATAAGATGTTAAATTTTTGTTTCATACATACCTCATTGAAATTATTTCATTTATAATTACAACTTAAATTAATTAAATTAACTGAAATAAATTTTGAATGGATTAGTACATGGACTCTAATTAGTCATCTATATATGGTAAACTTTTAAAATGTAAACATTTCATTTTTATTGGATTGGTAAGACATGATATATTCATGTATTTTTTGGGTAATACCTTGATAAATTTGAGGATGACCCCAGATTCATAATGAATATTTTTTCCAAAGATACCCTCCTTGGTTTTTATCTTTTATTTATTTATTCCCACCCATCATGGTACCATAGATCAATCCTAACTCTATAAAAATTATAATTCCTTATATCATATATATTAATTCAAATTTATTTATATAGATATGTGATTCCTTGAATTATCTCATTGGGAACTAGTCATGCTTAGCCAAATATTTAATTTTAACATTATCAAGGGACTTAGGGAAATATCTAGTGGATTTTCTGGTTTTATCCCTCAGAATAAGGTTATCCCCTTATAGGTAGGATTCATGGTTGTTTACAATGCGTTGGATCAAAATTATATAATAAAGGTTTCATTTGTTTTATCATTTACTATAAATCAATACAATAATTATTACAAAGTCACATTCATAGGCCGAAGAAGGTCTGGTTAGCTCGGTGTCCCATAGGGAATCCAAGCCGAAATGGGGTGAAAATATTTACTGCTCTAATTTTTAAATACGTACAAACTTATAGTATATATTATATGACTAAGATAGTTTAATATTTATTTGGTGTTTGAATACTATTTTTGTGTCACACACTATCCTTACTGCCATTTGGTGCCCGGAAACATTATATGATTGTAGGTGTGGGAAATGGGAAGAGTCCACCTATGGGTGCATGAGTTGATATATTATGATGTGGGATTGGTAGAAGATGGCCATACTAGAGCTCAATATTCTCATGGGATTGTTTATAAAATTTTTATTTTTGTAAAAACATTATATTTTAATTTTATGTGTTTCCCCATGTAATCTATTTTTGTATAGTATAACATGGTGGAATCATTTGTTCAGGATACTAAATTGTCTGTTTATTAAAGAACCTATATACCTGTTATTTTTTATGGATGGTTTATTATATTATATACCATAATATTACATAGATTAAATTATTTTTTTATCTCATTTACTTCATCCATGAAATCTAATCATGATTTTATAGCCCCCACAGCACTATCAAATACCATCACGATTATTTTAAAACCTCTAGTGTTTGGGGTGGAACAATTGAGGCCATATGGCTAATCAGTTGATCTAATATTAATGAGAAAGCAAGGATATTTCAACAAACAGAGGAATCATAAAATTGTAATTATTTTCATACCATTTGAGAATATAGTAAATGATATTTAATAAATTTTATTATTTGGTAATGAGACTATGTTTAGGAGTTGCTGAACATTATATGGTATGAAATCCAAATGCTCTAGCATGGGAACTATTACTATGAATTATACATTTTACTGTTTATTATTCCACTATTGGGTGAGACACATGATTTATGATGATAATATTATTATAGATTTTATACCATCGAATAATATTACATGGAAGCATTACTACATGAATAATCATAGGATCTTCAATATTTATATGTTGTTAAAATGCTATTATACATCATGATATCTCATTTTCATAATGAATTTCTTTCCTATGATTGATTAGTTTTGTTTTGGATTGTATATATATTCCAATTTGACTATCATTTTTTTGGAAAGTATAAAATTGTTCCTTAATGAGTTTTAATCAACCTAAGTAGTAATTTCATTTGTTGATTTATGGTAGAACGAAAATTCACCAATTTAAACATAGATATGATTTTTGAATAAGATTGCATAAGATAAAATTTGGTTTTGATTACATGTATTCCATTTTTTTATAATGTAAATTTTCATTTATAAATTGGTTATGTAAATCCATCTAATCGAGTAATCGTATGTTTCCATGTTACATTTTGGGACTGAATGTAAAATTTTGGTTCCAGTTTCAGGGAATAAATGATGAATCATATAAATATTATGACTGTTTATACTATAACTGGAATTATATATAGGTAGATATATTTTTATATTTTCACATATATGGATTTATAAAATTAAAAATACATCTAAAAATGGATTTTTTTAATAAATATGTATTCCATGTTAAATAAAAATAGAATTTTACATAATGAATTGCATATGACCCTGTTTTTATAGACTAATTGTGATAAAAAACATGAAACATCATAGATACACCAGAAAAGCCATGGATAGTTGGGTTATTATGGTTTGGTAGTGATCCCTTTTACCATTCTACTTCAATTATGATCATTTCTTGTTTGGTATCTAGTATTGGGTGTGTGCTTCGAATTGTAGAGATATTTCACCATGATGAGCTCATGTGAGGCATAGGACGGTGGAAATGACCAATCTCTTGAATTGTTGGAACTAAAAATTCCATAAAGATTCCTATAGAACCTCTATTTTGTCCACCTCAATACAAGGATTTGGCATCGATGCCTTACTCAGAATGGGGTTCCTACAATTATGATAGTACTTTCAGGCATCTATATGTCTTACATCCCCTATGAAAAATTTTATGTGAGGATTAATGTAGTACCATATATATAATTTCATAGGGGATGTTGTTCCCAAGGGTTTTGAGTCCATTATTGAGGACATGTGATATATTTTCATGAATTTGGAGTCACATATAAGATGTAAGATAAATCTTGCCACATAAATGATTTTAGATTTCTCCTACCATTAGTGTGATGTTCACAACCATGAATATCAATTATAGGGAATGATTTAATTGATTTAAAATATATCTTCTTTTATTAGTTCTTATTATAGATTATAAGATCTAATCAGGCTTGGGATGTTATTCCCCTAGATATACGCACCTATTTTCCATAGACTACTTGGATCACTTATAGAGTCTTCAACAATTTTCACTTGCCTTTTCAAGTTATATTGTTTAGGGTGATATGCATTGAGGATGAATCAAGTATTCCATATTATTGTAAAAAAATGCATTCAGATTGGATAATATTTTAGAAATCAAAATCCATGTTATAATGTAGAAGGTAATCCAATGGGATGATAAATGTATAGGGAATGGACGTTATGTTATTATATAGGGAAGCAATTCCTCCTATGGAAAGAAGTGATGAATTGACTGTACTTTTCCCAAAAGTAAAATCTATATATTTCACACTGGTAGCTCAATGTTCTTCCATCAGTGTGAAAGTCAAGGCCACATGAAGCCTCAATGTGACAAAAAACATGTCGAGTGAAGAGAATAAACCTATTTTGGACATCATCGTAGATTTTTCCTAGACATCCTATCTATTCATAATGGGATATGATCTACACTAATTCCACCATATGGATAATTATATATATCTCTATAATAGGATGAAAATATGAGTGTTGTCACCCAGAAAAGCGGAGAAGGTGGATGAGGTCGGGGATTCACGATCACTGATATACATATCCATCAAAATAGACATAGTAAAATTAGATTTTTGATGAATAGATTCATTTAATGGGCCATTTTAGGTTTACATATTATTCCTATAGAGTAGAGTGTCGATCTATCTATAGTTTGATGTAGGATCATATTATCTTATACATTAGTTTCTTCCTTAATCAATATAAGTTATTAAAATTATTTTATCTTTGTGACTATCATATAATTTATTGGACATGAAATTCATTTCTTATATTGGGTGATGATCATGGGTACATTTGTTGGTGTGTTTTACGTGTTTTTCTTTTAATCCAATGTGTTCTGTATTAATATTAACAATTATCATTTAATTTTAAACCATTTAATTCACATAATGATGTGTTTTGATATCATTTTTTAAATTGATAGGTTATTACTTTATTAGACCCATATTAACTATTAAAATAAGAGAATGTCATTAATATCACATAAATGTTGTATTTTTTCATATGGGAAAATTTAATGTCTATATACTTTATGCTAGACAAAAGCATCATGGTTTGAATAGAGTCATAACCCATATTTCTAGTTTTTTTTTGAATTATTGGAAATTACATCATAAACATGCTCCTCTTTTGATTGATTATTTAAGGGTTGTATTTCAAGAGGATTTATCAAGGTTACCTAAAATAACAGAGGTAAAACCAATGATTCGTATCATTTATATATAAGATTAGATATATATTCCTTCATAAAGGATGATTCTGATAGTTCTATTGGAACTCACGAATTATGTCAATGACATATCAGCTAATTGGTTTATCCAGCCTTATACATCTCCCTAGTGTTTATACATACTATTTTCCAATAATTCAAATTGGACCCCCAATATCAGAGTGGATCATAAAATGATGAATCATATTATTCATATTAATTGGAATCCTTTATTTCATATAGTAATAATCATTAACTAGTTCTGTTGTGTTTTAGTTTTCTGGATGACTGATTCGAAATTAGGATACAATTAGTTGATATTCATTAACATAGATATACTATATACTTCTTTCCATAGTTGGTAAAGATTATATTGTCACGACCCGCCTTCACCAAAAGGAGTGAAGGGTCAGTAGATTGCCAGGCCCTTCCTTCTTTAAGTTGAAGGAGAGATAATGACCCCCGAAACCCGCCTTCAATAGGTCCCGGAGTGGCGACTAACACCAAGGGTATAGGAAATCCTCGCAAATGGAAGGCATTACCCTTTTTATTTTATAGGATCGAAAGATAAGGAGGAGAAAACCCAACAACACCAAGGTAGAAAGAAAAGTAAAGCCAAAAGTAAACCATTCCCACATGCATGTTTCAAAAGTGAAAGCCACAAAGTGCAAAAAGGTGACTACAAGGTAAGTACCAAAAGAAAAGAGAAACAACTGCAACTTCTCCAAAAGTCCGAGCTAGTAAGGTCCTGCGTGATCCCCGAAGTCCTCCTGGAAACCTGAAAGAAGTTTTATATACGTAGGGTGAGCATACAAGTACACTCAGTAGGGAAAACCAAGACTCTCGTGCACAAGTGGGGGAACGTACTAAAGTCCCGTGAGAAAGAGTAAACCAAACACCTAACAAGGCAAACTATCCATCCCAGGCCTCACCAAGGCTCGCTCCCCAAATAACGCAAGTCAAGTAATATATATATAAGAGCACATCAATGTTTGGGTACCCCGCGCCACTTTCCCACTGGTTATTGAGACATCCTACGCATCGGACCAATCCCGCCATTCTCACCGCAGTCCCACTACCACACCCGCCCGCACACACCTGGGCCACAACCACACGCAGTCCCAATGCCGAATCCCGCCCGCACACACCTGGGCCACAACCACACGCAGTCCCACTGCTGAATCCCGCCTGCACACACCTGGGCCTCAACTGTCACATGTAACCATGCCTGCAAACACCTAGGCTAGAGCAACCACCGCCACACCCGAAGACACCTGGGCCTCATCCCGAAGACACTTGGGAAACCACCTGCGGCACACACAGGGCCAACCACCACAACACCCTGCCCGGAGGTTCTTGGGCTAATAATGGACTTCAGGCCATCACAGCCTTCCCGAAGATACTTGGGCTATCCAGGAAAGGGAGAAGAAAAGGAGCTAATAACCAGCCACTAAGGATAGTGTTGGGAAAAACACCCTTCCCCCATAAATTGGGGTGTTCGGCACTGATTGCTCAACTTGGGTGGGGCGCGAATAAGAAACACAAAGCTACAAGTATAGATATAGGTAACAAACACTCACCCAAAGCTTAGGTTTTCCTAGCCAAACTACAGAACACAACACCACTGCACCCAAGTCACAGTTCACGACCCTTGCCCACAAAACCAATTGTCCCATTCTTGTTTCACGTTCAGTCAAAATGTTCAATTAATTTTAAGCACTACTGGTCAACTACCATAAGCATAACCAAGGAGAGCGTCAAAAGTAAGGATCAACCAAAACACTCACACCCGGTTCTGTTAACAGAGGATCTCTCCCCAATTTGTGATATCAACAAGTGACCATTCAGGTTTAAAACTCACAACCACCGAATCCATACCAACAGGAGATCCCATCCCCCCAAATTCACACAACCACCGAGAGTATATATAAAAACAGGGGATCCCATCCCCTCCCACATTTCCAGCAATCGGCCCGAAAGGAAAACAACCAACTACCGCTACCAGCACAAGTCAGGGATTTTCAGGTTTAAATGACTTAACACACTCCATGATTTCAAAAATTTCGTGTGTTCTAACCGGAAGTTATCACAGAAGGGTTGATCCTGGTGCTTTCAATTATTCAGCCGGATATACGTGATTAACCAATTTCACAGTAGGAGTTCACAATTTCAGCAACCCATTTAAAACATCACGAAGGGATTCATCAGCGCACATACAACGACCACCAACGGCCTCAATTTCCAGAAGATTATAAACCAGCACAAATAAAAAAGGATAAGCACAAGGTAAAGCATAAGCTGTAACGCCCCGACCCCAGCTACCCAGAGTCGGTGCATTACTTCGTAACATTGGCATGATCACAAGAAAGATCAAATCTCGAAAGACCGATTGGTTTAGTAGCCTTGGAAACACTAGATATATTCATAAGTTTTACATTACATCATAAAATGAAAAACTAATACAACAACATAATATTTCCACAATCCATATTATTAACCCCTCATAAAATCCCTGCAGGACATTCATAACTTACTTCTTCACATCCTGGGAAAAATAAAACATAAAAAAAAGGGGTGAGCTCAAATGCCCAGTAAGGATAACAATAAAGTGGAAACTTTCATAAATAAGAATAAACATTTAAGGCAATGTATAACTAAAACAAAAGCCTTTTAAATACGAACTTTCAACATGGTATGGCATAAATAAAATGAAATAATGCCATTTACTTATTCACATGGATATTCTACTAAATGAATAATCACATGCAAAAATCAATAACCACTTTCATAATGTTGGAATGCATAATGCCAGACTATCATAACCACATAGCCAAGGCCTCGTGCCAAGACTACAAATAAGATTTTGTCAAGGCCTTGTGCCAAGACACTAGTTTGTCTCATGAGACCTACCGATGCATCGAGGAGCTATAGCGGGCTCCACCCGTCACTTATTAAGTCCAATGCATTCCCATATGAAAAGGTTTAAACATAACATAAACATTCGTATTAAAACTAGCATACGAAATGTCAATAATTTCACCATAAACTATGAATGGTATAAAAATAGCACATCCACAGTCAAACATATCACAAAACCTTCAATACAATATAGAAGTTTTGTATCATAATAAATCAACTTCAAATAATCTTAAAATCCATCAAAGGATGTTGACATAGATGAAATCAAAATTCTTTTTAAAGAAGTATCTCCTTTTATTTTAAAATCATTTAAGATCCCTATAAAATAAAACATTTTCTTTGAAAATATTCTTATAAGCTTGTATGGAAAGATTCAACGATTTTATAACGGCGGAAAATAACCGCAACCCGCCGTATAAGTTAAAAAAAACATTCTTACCTCAATTCTGTAGAAAAGGTTAAAAGGGACCTTGTTTTGAAAACGACGGAAAGATTCCTTTATAAACCTCTTATAAAAAGTCAAAAGGGTATAAATGACTTTAACCCATATTCTTGTAAATAGTAAAAATGTTTTGAAATACATTTTTAAGAAACATGGATGTGGATGATAAAGAGATCCCAGTAGATTATTACATATAATACAACCTCGGATAATGAAGAGATTGTGAAATAACCCTTACCTTGAACTTTTTCTTGGTTGGGGTAGGTTAACCTCCTGTATAATGGTGAAATAATTGTTATTAAATTGTACAAGAATCATATACATTAATATGATATCATATATGATCTTTTAACATTGCTTTATTAATAATATCTTAGTATTATCGTTGTTTCGGTGATAATCGATTCGTTCTTCTTAAATGTTTGGTTACGTAAGACATGTTTGTAATGGATAGATTATATCTTATTCATAATCAGAATGATATTAACATTATTTTTAACCCTAAAATGAGAATAATACTTGAATGGATATGATGGAGAACGAATCTTATCGCGTTCGTGGAGACGGTAGTCCGTACGTACGCATGAACGCTACTTCCATTTAATTTTTATTTTAAAAGAATCAAATCCAAATGATACATAGGTATATTACTATTCCAGTATAATATAATATTTTATATATGTTACTTAAGTTCATTAACACCATCCTTTATACGTTCCATGTGTGGTATGAACGAGTCATATCATTTTAAGGGGGTGGTAGTCCGCACTTCCTCAAATGAAATTATCGTATGTATATACAACATGAAACGAATAATGGAATGAAATAAAATGGAATTACAGAAGCTTATATATAAAATATATATCATTAATATCATATTTAATTACAGTGCCATCATAATGGCCACCATGAGAGGTGGTAAGATGTATTTGAACAATCATCGTTTCGTGAGGCGTTAGTTTGCCATCCACAGAAACATTATGTTCATCATCCATTAGATGGAGTTGTGTGTATGTGTAGTTTGAATCCTTCTTATAACAACATCCTAGTATATTTAGGATACTGGTGTTGTTACAAAAGAAAGGAAATAAAAAGATTTTGGGGGTTGGAGAAGCAAAATAAATGAAAATACTTTAAGAGAAATTGTTACCTTTAATTTAGGTAACTCACTTTGGTTGGAACCAAAGGACTTCTTGAAATGCTTTCTGCCTAAGGGGAAGCTTCAAGGAGGAGGAGAGGGATGTGGGGAGCTTAGTTGGGCAGAGTTTGGACGAGCCAAGTGGCTTGAGAGGTGTGAGGAAAAGAGAAGGAGGAGTGCCCTTTTATAAGAGGGGTGAGGGGCACCTTTGGAAAAGCTAGAAATATTAATTTATAATAAATTCATATTCGGTTTCTAATGGCTCCAAAGTTGACTATTAAAAGGTTAAGGTGGGGATAGGTCGAAAACCACTCAACCAATAGAATTTAGACAGGTTTGGGTACTTATATTAACCTTATCTTTAAGTATTAACTCTAAGTTAATTAGTTTCACTTTTACAATGTCTCTTTGTATTTTTATATAATATGGTTAATAAACTTACTATATACATCCAAGCGACCCCCAAGTGGTCCATTAATGATTAACCTATCATAATATAAGTCTCTTGGCCGAACCTTAGATTTTTAGGAATTTAATATCAATTAATAATATAATATTTGTTTTAAGAACTCTTTTATGTCAATTTTGACACTATTCAATAGTTGATTTTTGTGAAACTCATAACAGATTGATTACTTCGAAAAAAGTCAATTAAATCAATCCTAATATATCATATTATCCTAGAAAATTAGTTTAATTCATTAAAAGATTCATATTATATTTATTTGGGTATTTATAATATCAATTATGTTAATTTTTTACTATTTTAGTAATTACTGCATCATCATTGTGTCATAAATAAAATAAATTATTTAATGTCTAAAAATTATAAATAAAACATCATTATGTAGGAAAGCTTTTTAGCTTTCTAATGAATATTTATAATCGAAAATCCAACATGTATAACCCTATGTAAAAATTGTTCTTATAAAAGATGTAAGCTTATGCCATTTTTATTTTTATTTTAACTTTATTAATATAATGTGTCCCTACCACATACAAGTGGCTCCAAGGGGTCCCCAAATTGACCCAAGGATGCCCATGGTCGGGTATGTGTCCACCAATAAGGTTAGGACACGTTTTAGGGTAATTTTGTATTATTATAATATTATTTTTTAACCCTTATTTACCGGATTTACCCTTTAACCATGGTAAATAAAATATTTACCGCAGTAATTATTCAAAATGTCTAAAAATAAAAGTTACCTATTTACACAATTTGAACATCCTGATTCCAAATATGGAATCCATTTTTCTAAATTCAAAACACAGAAGTGGCAGAAATTAATTTAAAATTAATTCCCGCTGTCAAAACAAAAAGCGTGTTTTTAAGAGATAATAACTATCAAAAGATTGACACTTGTTTATGTTCGGTTTAATTGTAAAATTTTGTCTAATGACCAACATTATATTAAATTGTAAAAATATATTCTAAATATACTTTAAAACCACTCAAATTCATAATTTATCACTATTAATTATTTTGATTAAAAAAGTTGTTTTTAATTAAAATTTAGTAATTTTCACTATTCATCAAAATATGAAAGTTATCCGAAATGTACCAAAATTTCACCTTAGGCTAAATTCGATATTCCGAAACCAAAAATGAAGTCCATTTTGAAATATAAAATATATATAATTTCAAAAAGTAGGTATTACTATTCATAACGGCTAGTTTGATTGGTTGTGGTGTGTGTTAAAACTCAAGGTTGCGTACAACACACGCTACTATATTATTCAAAGAAAGTGTACCGTGGAAGCTTGGGATGTTTCATTTTAAATTTTTGATGTCCCCATTTAGTCAAAAAGTTTAAAATATTGTATTTAAAAAGGGTTCACTATTAAATTTGATAATACTGAAAATGAATTTGTTCTTGCATTATATCTAAGAAACTCATAATATGGATTATAAAATTATAAGGATTATATAAACATTAAAATTTATCTAATACTATTCATAACCTCTTTTGAATGGCTTGTTTGGTAAGTCATGGTGTGCTTGAACTTGGTGTTGCATGTAGTTAAAGTTATTGAATTATTTTGAAGAACTAACACACTATGAAATCTTGGGGTGTTACATTCTCCCCTCCTTCAATAAATTGCGTCCTCGCAATTTGAAATTATTCTTCGAAAATAAAAGGTTGAAAATAGATAATATATTTGTGGGAAACCCCACATCGGAAATTGGGTTACTAAAATTTAGTCTTAATATTAGGAAAAGAGAAATGAAAGTGTCACCACCAAATTATGATCTCGATTAGGAGAACATTGGTGGCAATTTGAGACATATAATTGGAGGAAAAACGTAAATATTTATAGGGAGTGATTGAGGTCATCAATCACAAACAAGTATAAAATTGAGTTCCTTAAATTCATCAATCTATGATGAATTGAAATACCATCGGTTCAACAAAACATAGGGTATTAGGATAATACATTTTTGACGTTTCAAAATATCCTAGTTGAAATCCCACATCGAAAAATGAATTAATGAGGCCTCTATTTAAAATAAAGAGTCGAAAGTATGAAGATTACCGAAAATAACACATACTAGGGTTCCATGTAGGAAAATATGGATATGGAAGAAAAATATAACCATCAATTATCTGATGGAGAGTGGTAGAGAACATGGCTATAAAAAGGCCAACAATCCCAAAGCCATAAATTAGTGATGATTTAAGGTACCATCTAGGAAAACATTTTTGTTAAAAGTTGCTTTTCTTAATATTGAGGAATTTATTTATGATATTGGCTAAGATCATAAGGAGATATACTTACTTTATAATTAGAGTTTTATCCATTAATAAATTTCTACCACAAACTCATCTTTCACTCTAAAAGATAATAGAATGTAAAAAAATTCTATTTACACTATTCGTATAGGGTTCCAAAATAAACGAATTTATAATTCATCTACATGATCTTTTAATAAAAACTACATTATTTAATCCAGGACATCTCATGGTCCAGTGGTAGGTGATACACCCTTGTCGCCCTTCGGTTGCGGGTTCAAGTCTCGCAGCCTTGCCGGACGCGACGGGTTGCCGCCCGACCTCCGGGTTGTCCTTTTATGGCAATCCAAAATAATCCAAACTAGAACTATCCAAAATACTTCTGTCCAAACTCACAGTCTAACATTTATAAGGAAGGTAAACATAATATAGATCCTTTTTACCCCGTAATAGCATATGAATACCTTCATCATGTATTACCATATTCCTTATTGATTACATTCATGCTCCCTTATTCCATATAGAATACTAGAAATTCTTCATCAATCCAAAAATGTTTTAAACCCCAAAAATGATGGAATATACAAATCATTAATCAGTTCCAAGGTAGTCAAGAATATCCAATATATTTTTTTCCAAAATAATCATGTATTATTCGAAAATCACTACCTCGGTATCAGAACTATATTATGGTTTATCATTCTCTCAACCATATATTTTCCAAAAATCTATCCTGCTAATGAGTCACTTTTCTTTGTTCCACACAATCTCAAGTCCTTAATGAAATAGTACTGCAGTACAATCCTTATATACTCCATAATTATTATAACAAGTACATTGTTGATACAACACTCAATTGACATAATCAACATAAGAACTCTAATCATTACTCTTCATCTGTGGTAGTATCATAACTTGATTATTATCCAATAGCATCATTTGAGTCATAGTCTGATGACTGGGACATAGGTTCGCGTAGTGTCCAAACTCCTTGCAAATGAAGCATTGTACATTTGAAACCATTTTCTTACCCTTGCAGTCATGTACTTTGTGCCCTTTTTCTCCACACTTATAACAAACTCCCATTCCTTTCAGGCAAGTTCCAGGGTGTTTCTTTCCACAGTTACCACATATGGGAAAATTCTTCTTTTCCCTCTTCCCTTTATCCATCTTTCTCTCTTCTATCCTTTTCTTCTCTTGCTTCCCTTCAAAGCCATAGGACTTAGTAATCTCTTTACTTATCTTATCAATACATGATATTATTTCTTCATATGATGATAATACATGGGATACTATTTCTCTTATAAATTCTAGCTTAATACCATGAAAGATATGATCCTTCCTTCTCTTTGTATCATGTGCATTTCTGGAGTTCTCATTCCTTCTACTGGGCGCCATTTCTAAACAATGGCATAAACTAGATCAGTTTATGAATCAAAATACATAATCCCATACTTATAAAACACTTAACATAAATTGAACTATTTATGGATATAATCCATAATCATAAGAATGTCTCCTTTGAGGATGTATATACACATAAACCCTTCATAATGATTTGTAAAGAAAATGAGAGTTATCTTAAGCATATCCCCCGGGAGTGTCGTAACCAAGAGTGCAGCAAGGCCCGTTGTCGTGCACCAGTTCCCGTTCGAGTCTAGCTCAAAGCGGTGTTTTCGGGTTTTACCCCTAGGTACATCTGTGCCAGAGCCGCCTCTACCTGCTCGTATCCAGACAGGGATGTATTGCTCGGAAAACTCACAAAATCTCTACAATACCAAAATTCTAGGAAGTTCTTCTATACTAATCCTCAAAGTTCATCTTAGGTCTACGTGCTCTAATCAGAGTTTATCTAAATCTAGCTTCCAAGGTTTGTACTAAACTTCCTCTGATACCAACTGTAACGCCCCGACCCCAGCTACCCAGAGTCGGTGGATTACTTCGTAACATTGGCATGATCACAAGAAAGATCAAATCTCGAAAGACCGATTGGTTTAGTAGCCTTGGAAACACTAGATATATTCATAAGTTTTACATTACATCATAAAATGAAAAACTAATACAACAACATAATATTTCCACAATCCACATTATTAACCCCTCATAAAATCCCTGCAGGACATTCATAACTTACTTCTTCACATCCTGGGAAAAATAAAACATAAAAAAAAGGGGTGAGCTCAAATGCCCAGTAAGGATAACAATAAAGTGGAAACTTTCATAAATAAGAATAAACATTTAAGGCAATGTATAACTAAAACAAAAGCCTTTTAAATACGAACTTTCAACATGGTATGGCATAAATAAAATGAAATAATGCCATTTACTTATTCACATGGATATTCTACTAAATGAATAATCACATGCAAAAATCAATAACCACTTTCATAATGTTGGAATGCATAATGCCAGACTATCATAACCACATAGCCAAGGCCTCGTGCCAAGACTACAAATAAGATTTTGTCAAGGCCTTGTGCCAAGACACTAGTTTGTCTCATGAGAACTACCGATGCATCGAGGAGCTATAGCGGGCTCCACCCGTCACTTATTAAGTCCAATGCATTCCCATATGAAAAGGTTTAAACATAACATAAACATTCGTATTAAAACTAGCATACGAAATGTCAATAATTTCACCATAAACTATGAATGGTATAAAAATAGCACATCCACAGTCAAACATATCACAAAACCTTCAATACAATATAGAAGTTTTGTATCATAATAAATCAACTTCAAATAATCTTAAAATCCATCAAAGGATGTTGACATAGATGAAATAAAAATTCTTTTTAAAGAAGTATCTCCTTTTATTTTAAAATCATTTAAGATCCATATAAAATAAAACATTTTCTTTGAAAATATTCTTATAAGCTTGTATGGAAAGATTCAACGATTTTATAACGGCGGAAAATAACCGCAACCCGCCGTATAAGTTAAAAAAAACATTCTTACCTCAATTCTGTCGAAAAGGTTAAAAGGGACCTTGTTTTGAAAACGACGGAAAGATTCCTTTATAAACCTCTTATAAAAATTCAAAAAGGGTATAAATGACTTTAACCCATATTCTTGTAAATAGTAAAAATGTTTTGAAATACATTTTTAAGAAACATGGATGTGGATGATAAAGAGATCCCAGTAGATTATTACATATAATACAACCTCGGATAATGAAGAGATTGTGAAATAACCCTTACCTTGAACTTTTTCTTGGTTGGGGTAGGTTAACCTCCTGTATAATGGTGAAATAATTGTTATTAAATTGTACAAGAATCATATACATTAATATGATATCATATATGATCTTTTAACATTGCTTTATTAATAATATCTTAGTATTATCGTTGTTTCGGTGATAATCGATTCGTTCTTCTTAAATGTTTGGTTACGTAAGACATGTTTGTAATGGATAGATTATATCTTATTCATAATCAGAATGATATTAACATTATTTTTAACCCTAAAATGAGAATAATACTTGAATGGATATGATGGAGAACGAATCTTATCGCGTTCGTGGAGACGGTAGTCCGTACGTACGCACGAACGCTACTTCCATTTAATTTTTATTTTAAAAGAATCAAATCCAAATGATACATAGGTATATTACTATTCCAGTATAATATAATATTTTATATATGTTACTTAAGTTCATTAACACCATCCTTTATACGTTCCATGTGTGGTATGAACGAGTCATATCATTTTAAGGGGGCGGTAGTCCGCACTTCCTCAAATGAAATTATCGTATGTATATACAACATGAAACGAATAATGGAATGAAATAAAATGGAATTACAGAAGCTTATATATAAAATATATATCATTAATATCATATTTAATTACAGTGCCATCATAATGGCCACCATGAGAGGTGGTAAGATGTATTTGAACAATCATCGTTTCGTGAGGCGTTAGTTTGCCATCCACAGAAACATTATGTTCATCATCCATTAGATGGAGTTGTGTGTATGTGTAGTTTGAATCCTTCTTATAACAACATCCTAGTATATTTAGGATACTGGTGTTGTTACAAAAGAAAGGAAATAAAAAGATTTTGGGGGTTGGAGAATCAAAATAAATGAAAATACTTTAAGAGAAATTGTTACCTTTAATTTAGGTAACTCACTTTGGTTGGAACCAAAGGACTTCTTGAAATGCTTTCTGCCTAAGGGGAAGCTTCAAAGAGGAGGAGAGGGATGTGGGGAGCTTAGTTGGGCAGAGTTTGGACGAGCCAAGTGGCTTGAGAGGTGTGAGGAAAAGAGAAGGAGGAGTGCCCTTTTATAAGAGGGGTGAGGGGCACCTTTGGAAAAGCTAGAAATATTAATTTATAATAAATTCATATTCGGTTTCTAATGGCTCCAAAGTTGACTATTCAAAGGTTAAGGTGGGGATAGGTCGAAAACCACTCAACCAATAGAATTTAGACAGGTTTGGGTACTTATATTAACCTTATCTTTAAGTATTAACTCTAAGTTAATTAGTTTCACTTTTACAATGTCTCTTTGTATTTTTATATAATATGGTTAATAAACTTACTATATACATCCAAGCGACCCCCAAGTGGTCCATTAATGATTAACCTATCATAATATAAGTCTCTTGGCCGAACCTTAGATTTTTAGGAATTTAATATCAATTAATAATATAATATTTGTTTTAAGAACTCTTTTATGTCAATTTTGACACTATTCAATAGTTGATTTTTGTGAAACTCATAACAGATTGATTACCTCGAACAAAGTCAATTAAATCAATCCTAATATATCATATTATCCTAGAAAATTAGTTTAATTCATTAAAAGTTTCATATTATATTTATTTGGGTATTTATAATATCAATTATGTTAATTTTTTACTATTTTAGTAATTACTGCATCATCATTGTGTCATAAATAAAATAAATTATTTAATGTCTAAAAATTATAAATAAAACATAATTATGTAGGAAATCTTTTTAGCTTTCTAATGAATATTTATAATTGAAAATCCAACATGTATAACCCTATGTAAAAATTGTTCTTATAAAAGATGTAAGCTTATGCCATTTTTATTTTTATTTTAACTTTATTAATATAATGTGTCCCTACCACATACAAGTGGCTCCAAGGGGTCCCCAAATTGACCCAAGGATGCCCATGGTCGGGTATGTGTCCACCAATAAGGTTAGGACACGTTTTAGGGTAATTTTTTATTATTATAATATTATTTTTTAACCCTTATTTACCGGATTTACCCTTTAACCATGGTAAATAAAATATTTACCGCAGTAATTATTCAAAATGTCTAAAAATAAAAGTTACCTATTTACACAATTTGAACATCCTGATTCCAAATATGGAATCCATTTTTCTAAATTCAAAACACAGAAGTGGAAGAAATTAATTTAAAATTAATTCCCGCTGTCAAAACAAAAAGCGTGTTTTTAAGAGATAATAACTATCAAAAGATTGACACTTGTTTATGTTCGGTTTAATTGTAAAATTTTGTCTAATGACCAACATTATATTAAATTGTAAAAATATATTCTAAATATACTTTAAAACCACTCAAATTCATAATTTATCACTATTAATTATTTTGATTAAAAAAGTTGTTTTTAATTAAAATTTAGTAATTTTCACTATTCATCAAAATATGAAAGTTATCCGAAATGTACCAAAATTTCACCTTGGGCTAAATTCGATATTCCGAAACCAAAAATGAAGTCCATTTTAAAATATAAAATATATATAATTTCAAAAAGTAGGTATTATTATTCATAACGGCTAGTTTGATTGGTTGTGGTGTGTGTTAAAACTCAAGGTTGCGTACAACACACGCTACTATATTATTCAAAGAAAGTGTACCGTGGAAGCTTGGGATGTTTCATTTTAAATTTTTGATGTCCCCATTTAGTCAAAAAGTTTAAAATATTGTATTTAAAAAGGGTTCACTATTAAATTTGATAATACTGAAAATGAATTTGTTCTTGCATTATATCTAAGAAACTCATAATATGGATTCTAAAATTATAAGGATTATATAAACATTAAAATTTATCTAATACTATTCATAACCTCTTTTGAATGGCTTGTTTGGTAAGTCATGGTGTGCTTGAACTTGGTGTTGCATGTAGTGAAAGTTATTGAATTATTTTGAAGAACTAACACACTATGAAATCTTGGGGTGTTACATAAGCAACGTTCACAACCCCTTCCCCTTCTTTCTTTAGAACTTTGTTATTTATCTTCATCAAGGTTTGGTTCAACCAATTCCATAGGAACAAAAAATAACGCCCACCCCGCATGATACACAAAGGTAAGAGACGAGAGAAATTCCCTACTTGTTGACAGATGATCGACGTTTAGGCCGGGGCGCGGAACTTTACGGATAACGACGCGGCGGTCCCGATGCACCAGAAGAGCCACGATCGAAGATGGGGGAAACCACGGCCTAACCCTTAATTTATAAGAGCCGGGGACGGTTGAGATAAAAACGCTGAACCGCGTAAGACGTGGAAGTCGTGGGTTGACCACGCGGCTTGACTCATCATTAAAGGTGCTGGGTGGTTTAAACCGACTCATGAGACGATTTTAGTATTTAATTAAACTTTTGTGTGCATTACTGGAACAACTTGGCAAGGCCGGGTGACGTCGGCCGGTTCCGCCGATCCGTCACACCGATCGGTCGCACCGATCGGTCTCACCGATCGGTCTCACCGATCCGTCTCACCGATCCGTCTCACCGATCGGTACCCCTTAAGGATCCGGATTTTGGCAAAGGAAGGGACCAAGGGGGGTCTGGGTCATCACATCAGATACCTCTTAAACGATTCTCGTTCTCGAGAATCACAACAAACCAGAAGGAAAGAGAGGGTCCGAACAACCATCTTCGAAAGATACCTCTTAGGAGTGAACCTCTGCTAACTAAAAACACCCTCCTGTCAAGAACTAAGCAACATACCACGCCAAACAGCCCGGTCATGTGGGTTTGGGGAGTTTCCCTCCCCCATGTCAAGATATTATCCGCTTTGGGCGGCACTGACTCGCCCGCACGGGTTCAATCGCATCCACCTTAATGCGTCTTGATTAGGGGTCGGGTTCCCTCTTCCCTTTAGCCGGGGCTTTTCACACACAACAGAGGAAATAACCCAGTACATTTCATAGCCAAAAGTCAAACGTTCTACCACAACAGGTACAAAAGGAACAAATCTCAAAACAACTCGGGGTATTGGGCACGCATCTGTGCTTCCCTTTCCCACGTACTCTCCTCGAGCCCGCCATGTCTCCACAACACACGAACCAAGGGAATAGCTCGCCCACGAAGCACCTTCTCCTTGCGATCCTCGATCATCACTGTTTTTTCCACGAAGGTTACGTCGTCCTCGATGTCCAGTTCACCCCAATCAAGGACATGTGAATCATCGTGCAGATAACGACGGAGCTGGGATACATGAAAGACATCATGTATCCTTAGCAATGGCGAAGGTAACGCTAGCTGATAAGCCACTTCGCCGACCCGCCGTAACACTTCGAAGGGTCCGACGAATCTGGGGGAAAGCTTACCCCCCTTGCCGAACCTCCGTTGCCCACGCCGCGGGGAGACCTTCAAGAACATGTGGTCTCCAACCTCAAACTCCAAGGGCCTTCTCCTGGTATCAGCATACGACTTCTGTCGGTCCTGGGCCACCTTCATCCTTTCCCGTATGAGCTGAATCTTCTCTGTCGTGTTCTGAACTACTTCCGGGCCAAGGATGCCTGCCACTCCTACTTCGGTCCAACACACAGGTGAACGGCATGGACTCCCGTACAAAGCCTCAAACGGGGCCATACCGATGGTAGAGTGGTAGCTATTATTGTAGGAAAACTCTACTAGAGGCAAGTATCGCACCCACGACTCTCCTGAGTCCAGAACACATGCCCGTAGCATATCCTCCAAGGTCTGGATGGTTCGCTCCGTTTGTCCATCTGTCTGGGGATGGAAAGCTGTGCTAAGGCGTAACTGGGTGCCAAACGCATGCTGCAATCCTCTCCAGATTCGTGAGGTAAACCGTGCATCCCTATCTGAGAGTATAGACCTCGGAACTCCATGCAACCGCACCACCTCATTCACGTACTTTCGTGCCAAAGCATCTACAGTACTTGACTCCCTGATTGCCAGAAAGTGAGATGATTTGGTCAACCTGTCCACCACCACCCAAATGGCGTCACACCCTCCTTGGACCTTGGGTAGTCCCGTGACGAAATCCATTGATATGTCATCCCACTTCCACTCGGGAACAGCTAAAGGCTGCAGTAGGCCGCCTAGAACCCGGTGTTCAGCCTTCACCTGCTGACATACTAAGCATTTGGCCACGAATTCTGCCACCGCTCGCTTAACTCCGGGCCACCAGAACTGCCTTTTCAGCCCCTGGTACATCTTGGTAACTCCTGGGTGCACTGCCAGGGGTGAGTTGTGGAACTCACTGAGAACCTTGCCACGCATCACTATTGGAACAAACAACCTTTTCTGGAAAAGCATCAGGTGCTGACCATCCTCTGTCCATTCTCTCGAAGCATCGCCCTGGACAACCCGATCATGCATCACTTCGCACTCGGGGTCTCCCCACTAAGACTCCTCCACATGTCGAAACAGAGATGGCTGCACTATCATCTGACAAAGGCAGCCTCTGCCACTATCCATCTTCGCATCCAGGTGTAAGGAAGCCAATTCCCCCATCGCCTTCCAAGCATCAGCAGATTCCCGAACCACTTCCTGATGCGGCTTCCTGCTCAGGGCATCAGCCACAACGTTTCCCTTACCTTCAGTGTACGAGATCTCAAAGTCGTAGTCTTGGAGAAACTAGACCCACCTCTGCTGTCGCAAGTTCAAGTCACGCTGGGAGAAGATATAGCGCAAGCTATTGTGATCGGTGAAGACTACAAAGCGCTCCCCAAAGAGGTAATGTCGCCACAACTTCAATGCGAACACTAATGCTCCAAGCTCCAAGTCATGGGTGGCATAGTTCCGCTCATGGGGGCGTAGCTGCCTGGACCCGTAAGAGATCACCCCTTGTTGTTGCATCAACACGCATCCCAGGCCCTGTCCTGAAGCATCACAAAATACATCATAGGCCATCCCTTCTTTTGGTAATCTCATCACTGGGGCACTAATCAGCTTTTCTTTTAGGTAGCTGAAGGACGACTCGCATTGCTCGCTCCACACGAAAACCTGGTCCTTCTTGGTCAAAGCCGTTAAAGGGGCTGCTACTCGGGAGAAGTTGGGTACGAATCTCCGGTAGTAACCTGCCAGTCCGAGGAATCTCCGGACTTCCGCCACACTCTTGGGTGCTACCCAAGAAACAACTACCTCAACCTTTGATGGGTCGACTGCTACCCCCTGCTCCGACACTACATGCCCGAGGAAGTGCACTTCTCGTGTCCAGAACTTGCACATTGACAACTTTCCGTAGAGCTGGTGCTGTCGGAGGACCTCCAAAACTGTCCTCAGGTGCTCTGCATGGTCCTCTTCTGACCTTGAATAGATCAGGATATCGTCGATGAATACCACCACAAACCGATCCAGGTACTCCTGAAAGATGGAGTTCATAAGCCCCATGAACACGACCGGGGCGTTCGTAACACCAAAGGGCATGACCACAAACTCGAAGTGCCCATACCTGCACCTGAACCCCGTCTTCGGGACGTCGCTATCCTTTACCCTCAGCTGGTGGTATCCAGACCGTAGGTCGACCTTCGAGAACCATCATGCCCCTTTCAGCTAGTCAAAAAGATCATCTATCCTCGGAAGAGGGTAGCGATTCTTGATCGTTACCCGATTCAGCCTCCTGTAGTCAATGCACAACCTGAGGCCACAATCTGCCTTCTTTGCGAACAAGACTGGAGCACCCCACGGTGACGCACTTGGACGAACATAACCCCTCTTCATCAGATCGTCAATCTGTATCTGCAACTCTCGTAGCTCCGAAGGTGCCATCCGGTAAGGAGCCATCGAGATTGGTCGAGAGTCGGGCTGCAGGTCTATCCCGAACTCGATATCACGTCGAGGGGGTAGAGTCGTCACCTCCTCAGGAAAGACGTCCATAAATTCATGAACGATCTCTGGTACTTCCAACATTTCCGCATCTAATGATTCTATCGTCAGTTTGGTCAACAAGGAGAGGAGGGGTTCCTCCCTCCTGTTTCCCTTCGGACAGCTCCGCTCACCGGTGAAAGTAACACGCTGGCCGTCCGAACCGGAGAACACCACCCTTCTTTGGAAACAGTCGATGACGGTGCACATAGAAAATAGCCAGTCGATGCCTAGGATGACATCGTACGGCTGAATCTGTAGCAGAAAGAGATCCCTAACCGACTGATGTGGCCCTAACATCAGTCTACATCCCCGACAAACAAACAGCAAGTCGGTCTGACCTCCAACTGGTGTGCTCAACACCAGGGGCACTGGAAGTCTCTCGGCATCTAGACCCAAGGCACGGGCTAGACTGGGTGCAACAAAGGAGTGCGAAGCTCCGGTATCAAACAAAGCATGAGCAAGAGTTCTAAACACATTGATCGTACCTCGAACAACCTCTGGCCCTGTTGGAACTGTTGCCTCTGTGGCGTGTAGCTGTCCACGCCCAGCTCCCCTGCCCCTCAGCTGTCGGCCACCTCCCTGACCACGCCCTGGTCGAGGTCCCTGGGGAGCGCCCTGAGGTCGGCCTCCTCCTCCTATGTCTGCCTGCGGAGGAGCGGGAGCTCGCTGTCCCTGCTGCTGCTGCCGGAAGGGTCTGGCTGGAAACTACTGTTGCGGCGGATGCTGGGGATGACTGCCACTGCTGTACTGCACCCGATCGGGGCACTGACTCCGGAGATGTCCAGGGCTCCCGCAGATGAAGCACCGTGGTCCCGAGCCTGAAGGAAAAGAACGTGGGCCAGGGGATCGAAACTGAAACTGCTGCGGTCTGCTCCCTGCGGGTCGAAACCTGGAGGGTCCCGATGCTGGAGGCCTGGTGCTGACGGCCTTCCCCGTCGATGGTCCCAGATGGATCCCTTCTCGTGACACTCCTCCTAGAGCATGCATCCTTTCCACCACTTCGGCCTTCTTCTGGACCTCTAAATATGTCGGAAGGGTAAAGGGGGTAACCGCATACTGGAGGGAGGGTCGGAGCGCCTCCTCCAAACGTCTTGCCCGAGACTCCTCATCGGGAAAGAGGTCCGGTGCAAAACGCAGGAGGTCCTTGAACTTGATTCCAAGTTCCCTCACGGACATGCTCCCCTGCTGGAGGGAGAGTAGCTCCTACCTCTTCTCCGCCTTCATTGTCGAGGAGAGGAACTCGGCCCGGAACTCCTTCTCGAAGTCCGACCAAGCAACCCCAGACTCTTTCCTACTCCCCAGGTGAAGCATCCACCACTGACGTGCCGCTCCTCGCATCTGGATAACAGCCAGAGGAACCCAGTACTCGGTCGGGGCCTGAATCAGACCGAAGGCTATTACTAACTCCTCTAGCCAGCCTTCCGTCTTCATATCGGAGGTGCTGCCCTCATATTTCTCGAGGGCCTGTCACTGGAAGGCTCGAAGAGTCTTCTGCCACTGGTCGTCCTCTTCCTCTCGATCAGCTCTCGGCCGATTGGCCAAGGCAGTCTCGGGGGCCTCGATCGCCTGTACCACACGTGGTCGCCTTCCAGGTGCCATAGCTGCAAGGTAACAAGGAAAGCCTAAGCCCAAGTAGTGAAAATAAAATCGTTCTTAAAACTTATTAAGATTTAATTTATTCTTAATTCCCAAGACATCCCAGAAACACAAGAACACAAGTCATTTATGATGCATGTACCTTTCCTAGGGTCTCTACCCTGCAGTCAGTGTGGCCTAACTTGGTCGTTCGGTAGGTCCAGAGTCCTTGCATCGGATCACGGGGGCCCTAAAATCCCGTGTCCTTGCAGGTCTTCCCTGGCCTAATTCACGCACCAAGGTCATCCAACGCTGTTGCCTTACCATCCCATGTAATCCTTACTGTGCCTAACTCCAAACCCTGTCCTATCTCTCAACAACCTGCCTCTGATACCATTCTGTTACGACCCGCCTTCACCAAAAGGAGGGAAGGGTCAGCAGATTGCCAGGCCCTTCCTTCTTTAAGTTGAAGGAGAGATAATGACCCCCGAAACCCGCCTTCAATAGGTCCTGGAGTGGCGACTAGCACCAAGGGTATAGGAAATCCTCGCAAATGGAAGGCATTACCCTTTTTATTTTATAGGATCGAAAGATAAGGAGGAGAAAACCCGACAACACCAAGGTAGAAAGAAAAGTAAAGCCAAAAGTAAACCATTCCCACATGTATGTTTCAAAAGTGAAAGCCACAAAGTGCAAAAAGGTGACTACAAGGTAAGTACCAAAAGAAAAGAGAAACAACTGCAACTGCTCCAAAAGTCCGAGCTAGTAAGGTCCTGCGTGATCCCTGAAGTCCTCCTGGAAACCTGAAAGCAGTTTTATATACGTAGGGTGAGCATACAAGTACACTCAGTAGGGAAAACCAAGACTCTCGTGTACAAGTGGGGGAACGTACTAAAGTCTCGTGAGAAAGAGTAAACCAAACACCTAACAAGGAAAACTATCCATCCCAGGCCTCACCAAGTCTTTCTCCCCAAATAACGCAAGTCAAGTAATATATATATAAGAGCACATCGATGTTTGGGTACCCCGCGCCACTTTCCCACTGGTTACTGAGACATCCTACGCATCGGACCAATCCCGCCATTCTCACCGCAGTCCCACTGCCACACCCGCCCGCACACACCTGGGCCACAACCACACGCAGTCCCACTGCCGAATCCCGCCCGCACACACCTGGGCCTCAACTGTCACATGTAACCATGCCTGCAAACACCTAGGCCAGAGCAACCACCACCACGCCTAAAGACACCTGGGCCTCATCCCGAAGACACTTCGGAAACCACCTACCGCACACACCTGGACAACCACCACAACACCTCGCCCGGAGGTTCTTGGGCTAATAATGGACTTCAGGCCATCACAGTCTGCCCGAAGATACTTGGGATATCCGGGAAAGGGAGCATAAAAGGAGCTTATAACCAGCCACTAAGGATAGTGTTGGGAAAAACACCCTTCCCCCATAAATGGGGGTGTTCGGTACTGAGTGCTCAACTTGGGTGGGGCGCGAATAAGAAACACAAAGCTACAAGTATAGATATAGGTAACAAACACTCACCCAAAGCTTAGGTTTTCCTAGCCAACCTACAGAACACAACACCACTGCACCCAAGTCACAGTTCACGACCCTTTCCCACAAAACCATTTGTCCCATTCTTGTTTCACGTTCATTCAAAATGTTATTTTAATTTTAAGCACTACTGGGAAACTACCATAAGCATAACCAAGGAGAGCGTCAAAAGAAAGGATCAACCAAAACACTCACACCCAGTTCTGTTAACAGAGGATCTCTCCCCAATTTGTGATATCGACAAGTGACCATTCAGGTTTAAAACTCACAACCACCGAATCCATACCAACAGGAGATCCCATCCCCCCAAATTCACACAACCACCGAGAGTATATAAAAAAAACAGGGGATCCCATCCCCTCCCACATTTCCAGCAATCAGCCTGAAAGGAAAACAACCAACTACCGCTACCAGAACAAGTCAGGGATTTTCAGGTTTAAATGACTTAACACACTCCATGATTTCAAAAATTTCATGTGTTCTAACCGGAAGTTATCACAGAAGGGTTGATCCTGGTGCTTTCAATTATTCAGCCGGATATACGTGATTAACCAATTTCACAGTAGGAGTTCACAATTTCAGCAACCCATTTAAAACATCATGAAGGGATTCATCAGCGCACATACAATGACCACCAACGGCCTCAATTTCCAGAAGATTATAAACCAGCACAAATCAAAAAGGATAAGCACAAGGTAAAGCATAAGCAACGTTCACAACCCCTTCCCCTTCTTTCTTTAGAACTTCGTTATTTATCTTCATCAAGGTTTGGTTCAACCAATTCCAAAGGAACAAAAATTAACGCCCACCCCGCATGATACACAAAGGTAAGAGACGATAGAAATTCCCTACTTGTTGATAGATGATCGACGTTTAGGCCGGGGGCGCGGAACTTTATGGATAACGACGCGGCGTCCCGATGCACCAGAAGAGCCACGATCGAAGAAGGGGGAAACCACGGCCTAACCCTTAATTTATAAGAGCCGGGGACGGTTGAGATAAAAACGCTGAACCGCGTAAGACGTGGAAGTCGTGGGGTGACCACGCGGCTTGACTCATCATTAAAGGTGCTGGGTGGTTTAAACCGACTCATGAGCCAATTCAGTATTTAATTAAACTTTTGTGCGCGTTACTGGAACAACTTGGCAAGGCCGGGTGACGTCGGTCGGTTCCGCCAATCAGTCACACCAATCGGTCGCACCGATCCGTCTCACCGATCCGTCTCACCGATCGGTCTCACCGATCGGTCTCACTGATCGGTCTCACCGATCCGTCTCACCGATCGGTCTCACCGATCCGTCTCACCGATCGGTCTCAGGGTCATCACATATATGATTAACTAGAAATTTTATTATGTTGAATGAATTCAATAACTATTTTCTTGGATTTGATGAATCCGGAGTCCAACTTAAAAATATATTATATCATAGTGGTATTCATTGATGATATATTGGTATATTCTAAATGTAGACATTATTATCCCATACACACTAAAATTGTATTAATGAAACTAATATTAAATTATACATATTCTAATAATAAAAAAAATTTACATCCTACATCACATAATATTAGAATCTGGAGTATCAGTGGACATAAAGATGATGAGATTCGTTGAATCATAGAAGCATCCCAAGAATATATTTGACATGCAGGGATTCATGAAGATGGATATTTTTATTGGAATTTTTTTCATGATTCCTCATGAATTTCACCACCTATAATAATCTTCAACACAAAATCCATAATATTTATATAGTGAAAATCTTGTGATATTGAATTTCATGAGATGAATGGATGGCCAAAATTAGAACTAGTATTTATTTTACATTAGTATGGAAGAGGATATACAATGTTTTTTAAACATCATTCATTGGACTTAGTGTGGTTATTATGTTGGATGATTTATTAACTAAATATTGGTAACTTCTTTTAACAATATACAAGAATAATTACCCAACACATACCCTCGATGTGGAAAATTTGTTTCATGTATTTCCCTATTGGATGCATTAATTACAATGGGATTTTTGTGTGTAGAAAGATTAAAATATTATCAACTAATTATTAATTTTTGGGTGATTTTATTCTCAAAAAATGATGGTGGGACTATTAAAATCATTCTTTCAATTTTGATATTGCCTTTATGCCTCAGATGTGAATTGAAGTTTCTGATGCTCTATGATGGAAAACACAGATGTATTTGGTCATGTATTCCTATAGCGAGACTTATTTTATGACACATTGTTCCATGATTCATAATGAGGTAAAAGGTGATTAAAATAATCCTATGAATACATATTTTGGAATTTCCTCTTCATATCATTATCAGTAGATGATGTGGATGATTTTTTTATAGTAAAAGATTAGTTCATAAGGAATGTGTTTCAAGTGAGGTCACGCCACATAATTTGATTATTCATGAAAATGGGATCATTATTATACAAATATGTTTCAAGGTATCTATAGATTTTTGAAAGGAAATAATGTTAATGTGTCATTCATTACAATGGGTTGTGTATCATATAACTTCCATATAGTAACATGAAATATTAAACCTATTTGATGGGTGAGATGAAATGGGAAGTTTCCAATTTCAATACAACCATTGATAAGGGGTTACAAAATGATTTCAATATATATTTTTTGAATGTATTATTAATGTATCCTTGATGGAGTGAAGTGGATTCTGTATTTGTTGATAGGATGATGAAGGTCACCCACTACCTTCATATCTAGGACACCATCGCATTTAATTGAATTGGTTTACTTTTAATCATTTATATTATATACATCTATAGGGTATCATAAACCATCATTTCATATAAGGATGATCATTTTACATTGAGGATTTGGAAGTGGATACATAATGAATTTCATACAAGGGTGATTTGGAGTATAATATTTCTTTAAAGTACTATAAGTCATTCATAATGGATGATACATGTAATAGAGGACTTTCTTCGACCGGTTATTCATGATTGTGGATTTTTTTGGTAGAAATAAATACACAAAATTCTATTTCACATTATTTTATTTAAAATATTATTATTTAATTAACTACTTATGAGGCCTTATATAGAAGGTTATGTCATTAAACCCTCTATAAGTTAGATCTTGTAGAGGTAGCTCCATTGGTTCTATATCTCATCTAATAGACCTCATAGAATGTAAACATTATTAGGAAGAATATGGATAAAATATAGTGTATTTATAAGGATTATATAGCTCATGCATGCATCCTATGGAGTTTGAGGTCATATGTTGGGTCTTCTTGTGTGTTTCTCTTAGGCTAAGGAATAAAAGGATTATGTGGAAGAGTTTTTTAGAACCGATATTCTTTAGAAAAATTGAGATACTTGAGAGGTTTAGATTATTTTTCATATTGTATATCTCCTCCAATGTTCTATTGTTATATTTAATCTTACCTTCATATATATCAGATTAACCAATATCAGAATATCATCTCTAATGTTTCCAAACCTAAAGATATTAAATTGGATGATCATGATTATTTTTAGGAGAATCACATTCCAATTATTGATCAATGTTTGTAGTCTACATGAATAAGGTTTATCCCTATAGTATGAGTGGTATAAAAGAAAGGCCATACATAGGATGAGACTTATAGTCCATAGAGTGATGTACATGATTTTTTTCATGTGTAATTATTAGATGATGACCAATAACCCGTATAGGTGATACTTGATGATGAGTTGTTTTATGGAGGGGACTATAATCTAATGGATATTGATGAATTATGAAACCATTTTAATTTCCAATATATATTGATTAAATATACCTACTTTTTATTCTTACCATTTTAGGTAACGTATTAGAGGATTTCAAAATAGTTAGAGGTTAAAGACGATGAATTCTAGAAGGATAAACAAGGGATCATGATTAGAACATCGTATTTTTGAATTTTTCAACTCAAAACATGCATCATTAGAAAGTTAAAATGGTTAGTTTCATAGTTTAACCAAGGCCTCACTACTGAGAAAATTCATTCTTGTTGTTGAAAAAGTTATCTAACATGTTGTGTGCATGGTTTTCAATCCATTCACAACCATATAATTAATAACTTTGATGGGAAATAAACAATTCATGATTATACAAAAATTAAGCCTATTGTGTGTACAAATAATGCACCACTATAAAATTGGTTTTAATAGCCATCTTCCTTTCTTACTTTTAATGTATAATTTCTTTTTCTCCCTTATTCATTTACAAATTTCACCTTTTTGGAGACTCATCTTCTCCCTCCTAAAAAAATTTGGGAATACTCCCTAATTAGATATCAAATTCAATTCTCACTTGTATTATTAAAATCCTCTTGGTATTTCCTTTATTCATCATTATCCATTTATCATTTCAGTTGTTCTAATTGATTCAATCAACATCTATGTTATTTTTCCATATTTTCATGGTGTTTTTCTTAATTATCAAAATTATCTCAATACATTTATAATGAGAGGCTAATACTAGGTGTGGTGTCTATAATGGTCATATTGTATCCAGTCTACAAATGTTCCCTAAAAGTATTGCAGGTTATAAATTTGTATCATTGTGCCACACACCATACTCTCCATGTGTTCCAAATAAATTTTAAAATTAAATATTTCAATTAATTTTCCATGATATTAGAATGCATTTATACCCATTTTCATTGTGAAATATTGAGATCTCCACTTAAACCACCATTTGGTGGTGAACAGTTATATTCCCTTGATGAATGTGGGAGAATTTCCACCAGAACACCCTTTAGGCATGTTAGGATATATTTTCAATATTGTAATATATTCAATTATAATAAATAAAATGTTAAATTATTAATTTTCATATATATTTATCTTGGAAAAATATCTCAAATGGTGAAATTTTTAAAAACATTCCCAGTTAAATGATCTTTCTTCATGTATACATGAAAGGGTATAGAGTGAAATTAACTGAAATGATTTTTCCATGAATCATTACATAGGAAATATGTACTCATTTATATAATGTTTATATTTAATATAGACATTTTTCTATATGAGTTCATCGACATTAACCTGCTAGTGTTTCCTAATGGAATTCCATGACTACATTGAGGTCTCCACCATAATTAATTATATCAATTTCCATGAGGGATAACCACATTCAAATTTAGTATATGTCTAATGATGGCCACCTGAATTGTATCTTAGATTATTCATCGTTCTATGAAAAATATAATTCCTTATATTACCTCCATGGATCCATCTTGATTTATTTGGATATGTGATTCCTTGGTTTATCACCGTGGGATCTATACATTCTTTCATTGGGATTTGTATTAAAAATGTTCTATAGAGACATATATAGATATTTCCAGTGTAACTCGAAGGGTACATCCCATGGATTACAAAAAACCACTTATAGAGAGTCTAAATTGTTATTATATAATAGGTAGATCAACATTATAATTTCTTGGATTCCTTTTTTTTCCATGGATCCTACAAATTTACTATTATCATATACATTCCACTGATATAGGATGAAGCATGTGTTGTTATCGATGTTTCATATCTTGAACCATAGTTGACATGTGTTTTTCATATTTACTATATAACATTTCATATACTTACAAAGTCTTATATTTTATATTCACTACCTCGAATAGTTATAAACATCATTATTGGGTGTTTTTCTAAGATTACATCTCTACTTATATGATTCATCATTTTTTACGGAGACGTGTTATAAGGTTTTTAGTCTGGAAAAAGGGAATCATCCTTATATGGACACATGATTTTTTATATTATGATGTTTGACTAGTATTAGATGAATGGATTAGTGATAGATATTCTCATGGGATTGTTTTAATATTTTTAATTTCATACAGAATGTTATTTATACCTATTGTTATTTACTATTATAATCCATTTTCACATCATAACATCAATGCATTATTTTGTATATGATACTACATAGTTTGTTTATTGATATCCCCATCTACATGGGATTTTTTTTGGTTGGTTTATTATTCCCACCACCTTAATATTAGATATATTTAATTTCTTCGTTATATAATTTAACATTTCACTGAACTCAGATCATTAGGGAATAGTCTCCCAAACATACCATCGTAGACCCTAGATGCTACTTGGCAGCCTCTAGTATACGTGGAGGTTGATTTTAGGCCATATGGGCAACTGGTTTTTATAGTGTTATCGAGTGACCTGAGTTGGGAATTCACTTCATGGGTGAGGGGATTTAATCTAGTAATTGTTAGTTTTAGGGGGTTTCCTTGATAGAAAGCCCAAATTGGGTGAATAATATATGATAAGTAGTTTCCTATTATACATGAGGGGAGGGAAATACATGGAATTACTAAAATGATTTCAATAACATAAATTCACATTTATGTTAAATTATTTTGAATTGGAAAATTAAAATATGATATGATATTATCCAGTCTAAATATCTTTATAAAATTGGAGTTAGTGAATTTTTTCAAGAATTCCTACAATTATCTCATACTTTAACCCACAAGTAAACAATTTTTAACCATAATCGTAGTAATAAGATTTGACTCTTTTTGGTATTAATTACAAAAAAACATAAATTCTAACCTATTCAATTGTAATATTTAAATTGGTCAAAATTATGAAATCCATTTTAAAATAAAAAATTTCTATATGTTTAATAAATTTATTTTAACATTAGTGTATAAAACATGACAAAATTATTTATATATTAATGCATTATTAATCATAAAACATTGTTTACTTTCACACCACGCCTATTAAAATATTTTGATGAAATGTAAAAATATTTTATTGATTAAAAAAAGTAAAATTAATTATAACCATAAATAGATAAATATTTATTCTACTTAGCATGACCAATAAACATTACAGCCATAAAACTATTATGAAAAATAACACTTTTTTTAATTAAATGATTTTATCATCTTTCTCTAATTTATAGGTAACTAATGTATATATTTTAATTAATTTATTGTGTTAAATTATAAATCAATTTTATTAATGTCATTTTTTTATAGTGATCAATATACTTTGATTAGAATAAACATGTAGAAAAATAATTTCCTTAAAAAAATTTACCTTTTAATCAATAAATGATTTCATTAAAATAGATTTCCTACCAATAAAATATTATTATCATTAAAGGTTATAAAAATATTTAATCATATTTTTAATCATATTCATAAGAATTAATCCAATAAAATATTAGTAAAGGTTTAATATATGACTCGTCATTTAGTCTTTGGGTTGTGTGTAAATCCTTCTATCAAATATGTCGACATTATTTCAATGTAAATACATATAAAATATTACATTATTTTATTCCAAAAACATTGAAATGAATTTCACCTTTGATATTATATCACTCCAATAAATACAATTGAGTATATGTTACTATCATTATGTCTTCGTGTCACATAAAAGCTTCCTCGTGTTTCTAATTCCTACATAAGACATTACCTAGTTGTATAATCTTATTTTACAACAATTTACCTCTATGATCCAATATTTATACAAAATTTTTATCATAGTAAACATCATTATCAATTGGTAAAATCAATGATTTTATTTTAATGAAGGAATCACATATGTACTTCCTAAAAAGAGAATCATTGATGTCATAGTGAACATAAGAGATGATCGGTGGAAGCACCATTAGATACGATAAAGTACATACAAGATTAAGAATCTCGAAGGGAACAATATATATTAGGCTCTAATTTTCCTTCATTATGATTCTAATAACCTTTATGCATTGTTAAACTCACAATAATGCCTTCTCCCTCACTAAGATATCTAGATCTCATTGGTAACCATTATCCAAAAAAACTATTGTAGAATATGTACTCACATGATGCACTAAAAAAAGAAAACAATTATTTATAATTTCCTAAAAAAACTTTCCCTATACAGTTTCTAGTCACTAACATCATTCCAAAATATAATTCGTGGAAATAAAAATTTTCAAGGGATTATAATCATTATTTATACACAACTCTGTATACATTTTATGCTGAATAAATTACGTAAACATCATGTTAGAACATAGATTCTGATTAGATAAAATACCATGTCCTACACCATGAAACCATACCACATACCCAATGTATATCATGGAATGACTATAGAGTGTGGGTATTCTCAGATATCTAATAAGAATGCTAACATTATAAGGATATCGACTATAACTCAAATAGTATTTTTACCATTAGGTGTTTTGGTGAATCTAATGACAAATTCCATTTCATTGTTTTTTATTTCAATACATGTATGAGTCATGGTTGTAACATCCCCATATAATTTAATATATTAATCATAAATTAATGAATTAATAGGAAACATCGTTCATAATAAATATTATATCTCTTCATGTTGTCTCATTAAAAATATGCATTGAGATATCTATTCATATTCTTAGTTAAATGGTGAATAGAGAATGCTAGGATATGAACTTATTCCAAATGATACTTTTAAAAATATGGTATTGATGAAACACATATATGATTCCTAAAAAATATAATTCCATCAAAGTCAAGTTATAACTTATGAATGTTTTATCTTTCTTTTGTGGCTCTGCATCACCATTTTTCTCCACATTAGTGTTTACATGAATATATAGATGAACACTCACATGAAAAAAATAATATTTATCCCATTACTTTAATATATCAATGTCTAAAAATTTTAAATTCCTAAATATTGGATCATTTTTTATCCTCACCGCATATAATCCATTGTTATTATTTATGATTATTATCACCTTTCACCTTTTTCACATTACTTAGGTTGTAATGTTTTGTGCATTGATAATCATTATTAAAATCCAATCATCATCTCTCACACATTTTAATCTCAATTTTAGGAAATGTATACTTTAAAAATTTATGATCAATTCATATATCATAGGGTTCACTATAATAGTAATTCATATATCTCATTAAGGAATAAATTACTTAATTTATCCCCAATGAATAATTCAGGTAATATATATCATGAGAATTCAACTAGAATGAGACATAAGCATTCACCAAACAAATTTTATAACAATAAAATCATGTCCCTTTATTCATTTCACCATTCTATTTTTCTAATCCAATGCTAGAATAGTATAGTGTATTAATAGGAGAATTGTTGAACCATTTATTAAGTTCCTTTAATTTTTATTTAAATATGTTCATCCAATGAAACATAAATCCCCTATAAATTAAATTAATATATGGATTATATAGTCCAATGAAATTATTCCCAAAACATTGAAAATATTATTCAGATCTTATAAAACTACATATGATAGAAGTTATGCATATTTTGGACTAACTTTGAAAAAACTTCTATCTTTTACGGATCCACTAATAAACCCTCTCTTGAGGTTATATGAACCAAAAGTTAATTGTTAGGTAGAGAAAATTTTACAATAAATCAATTTCTCAAAAATAAAATCATTTATTTGAATCTTCATTACAATACTCATATGATCTTTATTACCTTCTATATTCTTTGAATATATTTGACTTTCATCTCTAAAAACTACCAAAAATAGTAAAGGGTGATCAAACAATTATATATTAATCAAAACCAAAATAATATTAGTCACATTTTTAATTATTAATAAAATAAATATAATTGAAAATGGTACTTATCATAAATAGAATTTTTTCTTATGTGTGAATTCAGTTTTGACACTCAGCTGATAGTACACATATTGATGATTATTCATGGAAAAATATTTTACTCCCAATAATTGAGTGAAAAATTCATCAATATGTATTAGATGATGCATACTATTGATTTTAATATTGTAATGTTCCGAATAATTAATGATGATCTTCATTGATCTATAATTAATATTAAAAAAATGATCAGTCTCATCCATTGTATATGAATATGCATGATTGAATCTCTTATCATGCTTTTTCCAGAGTCAGTTTATAATTCCTAAAACACAATCAGATACATTCTATATAGAATATTTTAAATAGTTTTTTGACCAAATATGAGTAATTTTTAATACTAAATAGAATTATTACACGTATTACTAAGAATATAATGTAGATATACATAATAAAACTCACATAAAATTGACATATCTTCTATGTTAGGTTTCTCTTAAACCATATGAGAGAAATAATACATATGAATATGAACCAATACCCAAATAGAGGAGCTAATATATATCATTAAATAACATAATTGGATGATTTAGAATATGATATATGAATTCACATCCACAATAATAAATAATGGATCTATATAAATAATATCAATCCAAGACCAATATAACTTCAAATTTTACGAGAGGAAGAATAACATTATTTTCCAAGAACCACATTCCTACAAAATTCAATTAGATATGAAAATTTTGCATGAACTAAAATAATCATACCACTAGAATTTTTCATTGTTAATTAAACATTTAATTATTGAGGTGGTAATTTGACATCCTTCTGAAATTAATAACATATAAAATAATGGGTAAAGAAGAATAAAATAAGAAAATATGAAGTTTTAAATTTGATGTATTTGTGTATTTTAATACATTTTTATTGAAGCCCGTAGTATCTATATTTAACACATTATATTTCCCATTTCTTCTTGGGCTATGTGGTTTTTGGATTTGATCATGTTAATTAACCCTCATATTCAAGAACTATTTTTAATAATTCCCATACACATTGTCTATGTATTATTGGAGGGTGTGTGATGTATTTTATAATGGTTTCTATCCATTAACATCATTAAAACTCTTTTCTCCCTTATATCACTATTTTATTTTTCGATTACCATCATTTAATGACATAAATAATTTAATAGAAACCATAAAAAAGTTACTAAATGTTTACATAAAAATTAATTTGTAAAGGAAAATTCCTCAAATTCCATCAATGGATTTCATAAAAATAGTTTCTGATATATTATAAAAATATTTTATTATCAAAAAATGAGATTTAAGGGTGACTCACATAATCATTTTTTCCTTTATATCACAACAGATGATTTCACCATAGATAGAAATTTATATTATAGATAACTGCCTTTATATATGTTGAATTAAGACACTGAATTATCGATCACTAATACTTTCTAGTTCAAAGGTAATTCTTGATTTATTCCTCAAAAAAAATTTAAATTACTTCTTATAGTTACAAATAGATTCTTCATCCTACAAAATTAGGGATTTTAATGCATTCAATATTTCTATAAATATAATATTATTAATGTAATTATCAAAAAAATAACCACATAGTTTTATCCGATTCTATGGACTTAATATATCTGTGATACTTCATTTTATTTAATAGTGTACCATATTAATCAATATCACCGTGAAAAAAAAAATAAAAATTAAATATTTCTTATTCAAATAACTGGATAAAGAAAATATAATTTTTTGGAACAGAACCATTAATCTATAATTAATGGTTCAATGGATCCACTAAAAGAATGTGTATTTTACCTTATGAATGAGAAAATTGAATGTTATTACATTTGTTCATTTGAATTATTTATATGATTCATGGATTGAGAATATTATAGAAGCATGGAAGTGGTATTTTACCTCATATAACCCATTAAATTATCTTCCTCATAATTGAAAACAATAAATTATACATCCCATTCAGTTTTAAAATAGTTCATCATGGTTCGGACCTTAGACTAAAGTAAAAAATCAGTGTATGAGAAAAAATAACCATTGTGTGAAATCATGTAATCATGAAAATAATTAATTGGATTCCAAATCATGGAATCTTGTTTTAAAAAAAGATACCTTATGTTTAACCATGTTCAATAATGATTATCATCAAATAAATTCAATCATAATGGTTCATAAAGAAAATTTGGATTAACCAGAGCATATCCCCAATAAGGGTTGATCTAGTTGTGTAGTGGTAGACCCACTCATAATAAAATAGTTTTAATCAGGTTAATAATAAAAACCCCCCATTAAACATGTTACTACTAGGTTTATATGTGATAAAGATGCAGCCACATGAAATTATCTGGATAGATATGTATTTTATACCAAAACCGCACTTTTCCCAATATCATTACATAGGATATTCTCTTGTACTTTATATACTCCAATGGATTGTCAACAATGTTTTCTCATCCTTTTTCCAACAAAATTTAACAATGAAAGGATACCAATTAAGGTTGATAAACCATTATATACACATATATTACGCAATATTATATAAACTTCCATTATATATAATTGTGATACATTCTAGAACTATAAATATTTTGTATCTTATAAAATATATATAAATAAAATCCTATTTTAAAAAATATATAGCTCATCTCACACAATTTTAACTATGACTAGAATACTTCATAGACATATCGTACATAGAAACTTTCATCAAATCATTGGGATTATGAAATACAATAATGGGTGAAATTAGAACTCATAAATGATAAACAAGGAGGATATAAATCAATTATTTATTTATGTATAACATATGTATAAGTGCATGATAACTTGATATTAACATTTTAAAATTATACCTAACAATTCAAAGATCATAATCATGACACATGGAATAATGATTTATAGTCATTAAGTCATGAATCATAATGGAATATTAAAACATGATCTATGATGAAAACACATTGGAATTATATCATATCATAAAATATTTGAATAAGTTGTGGGATAGTCCTAAGAATATAAATCTTATTTAAGGTATACCCTCAAAGACATTAATTATATGTTAATCATAGTTTAACTACAAGTGTACCTAAATAGGGTTTTGGATAACTTCTCATGTACCATTTTGAGGCTTGGGAAAACAAATTGTGTACCATATTTTGGACTTAGTAAAACATTTTCTGTTCCATATGATCTCAGAAAACATTTTTTACATAATGATTTGGCGTTCAATAATGGTCCCACCTTTAATATAATCATATTCTATTTATACGGATGCAAAAGATCATGAAGTTATTTATTATTTTATCACAACAGAAACTGGGAAAATTAAATTTGTTTCAACAATATTTCTTCAATATTTTCATAAAGAACAAAAATTTTGTACAAGGTTGGTTTCTTTGGATCATATACCATGTGAAATAAAAGATACATCAAGTTATGTTATCATATAAGAAAAATTCCATTAAAATGTTAAAAGAATATTTCTTATGGAAAATAAAATATTATTTTGGAAATCATTTGTTTCAAAAGTAATAATTTTAAAAATATTATAAATAAAATGATCATTGTAATGATCCATAGAAACACATTAGAAAATATTCAAATAAAATAGTATTAATGATGGTTAGAAAATTCATTCATATGGTATATGTGAAAAAAAATATTATTGCTACATATTTTGAAAAGAGTTCCTTTCCTAGAAAATGAATTGATATTTTCATTTAAGAATTACAATATAAATAATTATGTGTAAAAATGATTTTTTTAATTATTATAATATATTTAAGAATTAATTAATTTTTTAAAAATAAAACATGGAGTTTGTTGAAAAATATTCCTAACTTAATAGGCAATGTATATTTTCCATAAAATAATTATTTCATGTTTCATAGTATATAGATAGTGGAAAATGAAATGATAACTTTTAATATATAGAAATAACCATTGTGTAAGAAAATTCAAAAAGAATTATGAGATTGATCCTAGAATGTTGTTATCATAAATTTAATCATGATCAATCTTGATAAAACGTGATATTATAACCTAAAAACCATACCACATGTTTGAAATTCTCTGTATGTTCCCAAAAATTTTATATAAAAAACATAACTTAATTATAATTATATTGTTGGACAATATTAATTGTTTTAATAAAATTCAATGCAATCTTAAAACAATTTTTACTTCATTAAAAAAATTCATTATAAATTTTATTCTTCCTCGTAATATTTGTTGCATTGCTCATATATGATATGATTTATAGGTTAGGGTCATTCAACCTTTAACATTGTTAAATAATATCCATAATTATTATAATGAAATTAATATAATATAAATTCATTACAAAAATACCTGAAACTATAAATTAGTAATAGATATAAAAAACATTTTACCATTCATTGTGATAGTAGACCAAACATAGAACTAAATGATGTTATCAATTTTCTAAAAATTTAATTAAATAATGTAAAAAAATTATGTTTTAATTAAATGACAATAAATATATCTTATTTATTGATTTAATACAACATTATAACTATCAATTTTAATATATTATAGACTATGATTCATACCTCTACACGGAGGTGATAGTCCATATGTACACAAGAGTGATACTGTCATTACCAATTTTTTGGAATGGAGGTGTAACATGATTTTAAAACTACAATAATAATAACATATTATTATACTTATTATATTTTTGTAAATTTTTTTATAAAATAATATTTGAAATATAAAATAATAAATAAAATTTAATTTCCTCATTATGATTAATAAATATTTTGCTGGGATATATCAAGTCGATTAACTACTGATTCCGAAAAGAATTGTCTAAGGATAATTATAAACTATCAATGATAAAAGTAAAAAATATATTAAGGCTTTCATGTAACTATTATACATGATTTGATAATCATATTGTGTGTATTAGTGTGTATTAATGGTGCATCTTTATTTTTAAGGACGACACACCTAGAATTACATAAAACATTTCAGTATTGTGTGATCATTTATAGGTGAATGTTTTTTAGAAAGTAAAATAAAATTATGTTTATATAGTATAAATAATAAATATTTTTATGAAAATATAATTATATAATTTTACGTTTCATTTATACACTAATCATTAGTTTAACCCAATAGTAAACTCATTTTAGTGTTCACCCTGGAAATAAAATATTTTGATTTATAAAATTAATTATGTAATATAGTTAAAGTGACTCTATTAATTATATTAATTATTCTTAATGAAAATATGTAACCATTTATTCAATATTCAATATATATATATATATATTGTGTCAAATCATTTATCATAATTTTTCAAAATGCATAAATGATGTTTGTAAGAAAATGCATTCTTAAGAATAAAGATGAATTTACATTCATTCTGTGGCTAGTAAAAACTATCATGTGAATGTTAGTAATATTTTATTTGATATAGAATCCATAAATACCAATAAAAATATAATTAAATATTGCTTTTTAATTAATTATTTCAAAAACACATGGCACATAGACAAGCGTTTGTTTTTTGAAAAATAACACATCCTATCAATAAATGGTTTTATCTTCATTCATAAATATTATCTATATGATATAGGGATTATAATAATATTATTATTGAAAATTATACATATATTTTATTGAAATCATATTTCAGTTGTGATTAATACACTTTTTTAGATAATATCATATAGTGAAATTATGTTTTAAAAAAATAAGTCCTTTAATCAGTAACTGATTTTATTTTAAATTGTGTTCTTGTAAATAAATTGTTACCTCCATAACCATTATAAATATATTTCATTATTTTTTAATGGTAATAATTCAATATAGTTAATGTTCTAGTTTACAAATTCTATATTATAAAACATCATTTACTCATGGGGTTTTGTGTAAAATAAATGATTGAATTCATCAATTTTATTTGAAATGAAATACATGGATAATCAATTGGTGTTACTTGGATTTAGTGTAACACCCTGAGCTTCCACGATACGCTTCTCTTTCAATAATTCAATAGCTTGCATTGTATGCAAGATCGAGATTCTAACACACTGTTACCAATCAAAGTAGCAGTTATGAATAGTAATATCCTCTTTTTAAAATCATATATATTTTATATTTCAAAATGGACTTCATTTATGGATTCAGAATATCGAAATTAGGCTATTTTGAATTTTTGATATTTTTCTGAGAACTTCAAATTTTTTATGAATAGTGAAAAATACATAAAAACAACTTTTTTAATCAAAATAATTTATAATGATAATTTATACTATTGAGTGGTTATAAAGTGTAATTAGAATATATTTTTACCATTTTATCCAATGGTGGTCATTATAATTAATTTCACTTTGAAATTGGACATAAATAATTGTCAATCTTTTGATATATATTGTTTCTTAAAAACACGCTATTTGTTGTGACAACAGGAATAAATTATAAAATTAATTAATGAAACTTATATGTTTTGAATTTTGTAAAATAGACATCATTTTTGAATTCTGAATATCAATTATAGCTTAGGGTGAAATTTTGGCATTATTCTGAAAAACATCAATTTTTGATGAATAGTGAAACCACTAAGTGGTAGTTAAAAAACTGATTTTTTGTTTAAATGAAACATTACCACTTCTGTGATTTGATTTTCAAAAATCCGACATACATGGTTGTAATTAAGAAGTAAAATGTGGTTCAATGGGATTAAAATTATTTTTTGGTGAATAGTAACTTTTATGTTTAATTAATCACGATTAAAGGTAATTAGTGAAATTTAAGGTAAAAATGATATTATAAAAATATGAAAATATCTTTACACTTGTCCTACCCCTATTAGATGTGTCATGGAAGACAAAGACAATCCATGGGTCAACTTGGGGACCCCATGGAGCCACTTTGGTAGGAAAATGACATAAATAACTTTTATTTAAAGTTAAAATAAAAATGTCACAAACATAAGTTGTTTTACTAAAAAAAATTAAATGGGGTTATAAAAGTCATATTTTCAACTATAAATATTAATTAGAAAGATAAAACGATTTCCTACATCATGATATTTGTTTTATAATTTTTAGACATTA
This sequence comes from Viscum album, assembly GCA_963277665.1. Lineage (NCBI taxonomy): Eukaryota > Viridiplantae > Streptophyta > Magnoliopsida > Santalales > Viscaceae > Viscum > Viscum album. The sequence goes on along the minus strand of OY728158.1, from coordinate 586,015,623 downwards.
AATAAATTAAATTATTTATGACACCATGATGATGCAGCGATTACTTCTTTAATTAACGATTTAAATAAAATGAAAATATAATGTAAAATATAAGGCTTACACTTGTAAAAAACCTATTGGATGAGTATATTTCGAACCCTTATCACCTTATCCTCGAAATATATCATTGTGGGACCTTTAGAATCAGAAACGCATTTCATAATAAAGTAACATTTCAATCGTTCCAAGAGTGCCCCTTCTCTACTCTTATAAAAGGCCCCCACCTCTACCACCTTATTCACACCTTAAAGCCATTTGGCTCGTCAAAAATCTGCCAAAATACTCTCCAAACATTCCTCTCTTACTCCTAGAAGCCTTACTTTAGGCATAACTTTTCCCAAGGAAGCCTTTGGCTCAAATCAAAAAGAGTTACCCGATTTTAAGGTAATGTCTTCTCTTATGTTATTTTGTTTTATTTTGCTTCTCCAACCCCCTAAAATATTTTTATTAATTTCTTTTCTAACAAAACCAGTATTCTAAATATACTAGGTTGTTTTTATATTAAGGATTTGAGATACACTTACACAAACCTACATCTAATGGTTAAAGAACATAAAGTTTCTGTGGATGGCGAATTTCTGTCTCACGAGACGATGATTGTTCAACACTCATAGAACACCTCCAAAGGTGGCCATTAAGATGTCACTATATTTATATATGATATATAATATGTTTATGTTTTACTTAAGCTTATGTATCATACCTTTATGGTTTCCATTATGGGTAAACGCGATATTTTCATTTTAGGAAGTGCAGACTACCGCCCCCTCAATGTGATTTGAATCGTTAATGCCATATATGGGATGTATAAAGGATAGAGTAAATGGTATTATAGATTATATTATAATTTAATTATTGTATACCTTTATATAATTATAATTTCAATCCATTAAATATGAAATATAAATGAAAGTAGCGTTCATGCATACGTACGACATACCATCTCCATGAACGGTGCATTTCATTTCTTACCTCTAAATGTTATGTAATATTATAAATTAATGTATATACTGGATATATATGATATATATGATATATAAATCATTAATGTAATTTTGGATATAATGGATATTTCACCACATGAACAACATGTAATTATAAGAAGTTTATTTTTGACTCAAGTACCAAAGATCGACAAAAGGACCGGTATTAACATAAATAATTTAATAATGTTCATAATATGGTAATAAGTGATATAAAAGGAATAATAAACTTGAAAAAGGTTCTTAAGCGATTATAAATTAACTCTAGTTTATTATTCAGGAGGTCAAATAACAGTCGAGTCAAGTCGGACACGAGTTAAGGGAACTTCTTAACCCAATTTCTATTCTTTGGGTTAATCTCCTACTTTCAAATTATGTGATGATATTATTATGTCATATCCTGAATTTGTACTTTCTTTATGTGTACTTATAGTAAATACACATAATAGATCTCTTTTATTTTAAAAATTATCTTTGTAAGGACTTCGTCTCAATCTCACTTCATTGAGGCATATTTGGTTTTATACACAACTTTCATTTATACGGTGTATAATCCCCTTTGACTTTTACTTTTATTCAAAAGAAATCTTTTTATACGAAGCGTTTTTACTAAACGACAAAAGGAATGTTTTTTCTTATGTATGCGGTGACAACAACTTCTCCACCGCCGTGACTATTATTTGAGTTTCGGCTTCCTCTATAAGCCATAAATTTTTTTTAAAAGAAAAATAAATACCATGGTTTACTTTTTTTATATTTTGGTATAGAAAATGCTTTTGATAATGTTTTTATTATTTCAATGTGTTGTATTGATATCTTGTGTTTGAAATGTGGAAATGTTATGTTTCCTTTATTCATGTTTTATGTGATACGATTATGTTATGGTTTATGATATGTTTAAACCTGTTCATATGAGGAATGCATTGGACTTAATAAGTGACGGGTGGAGCCCGCTATAGCTCCTCGATGCATCGGTAGGTCTCATGAGACAAACTAGTGTCTTGGCATGAGGCCTTGACAAATTATTATTTGTGGTCTTGGCACGAGGCCTTGGCTACGTGGCTATGATAGTCTGGCATTATGCATTCCATCATTATGAAAGTGATTATTGATATTTCATGTGATTATTCGACCTGTAGAATATCCATGTGAATAAGTAAAGGGAATTATCTCAATTTAATTTTGATATATTATGTTTAAGTTCATGTTTAAAAGGCTTTTGTTTTAGTTACACATTGACTTAAATGTTAATGTTTGTTTATGAAAGTGTCCGCTATATTTTTATCCTTACTTAGCATCTGAGCTCACCCCTTTCAATGTTTTAATTTTTCCAGGATGTGATAAAGTATATTATGAATGACCTACAGGGATAGTATGAGGGGATAAGAATAAATGATGTTTTTTAGTTTTGTTTTACTTTATGATGTAATGTAAGACATATGAATGTATCTAGTGTTTCCAAGACTACTAAACTAATCGGTCTTTCGAGACTTGATCATTCGTGATCATGCCAATGTTAAGCAATAATGCACCGACTCTGGGTAACTGGAGTTGGGGCGTTACAGTTGGTATCAGAGGAAGTTTAGTACTAACCTTGGAAGCTAGATTTAGATAAACTCTGATTAGAGCACACAGCCCGAAGATAGACTTTGAGGATTAGTATAGAAGTACTTCCTAGAATTTTGGTATTATAGAGATTTTGTCAGTTTTTCGAGAAATACATCCCTATCGGGATACGAGCAGGTAGAGGAGGCTCTAGCACATATGTACCTAGGGGTAAAAACCGAAAACACCACTTTGAGCTAGACTCGAACGGGAACTAGTGCACGACAATGGGCCTTGCTGCACTCTTGGTTACGACACTCTCGGGGGATATGCTTAGGATAGTTATCATTTTTTTTAACAAAACATTATGAAGGTATTATGAGTACATACTTCCTTAAAGAAAACATTTTTATTATTATGGATTATATCCATAAATAGTTCAATTTATGTTAAGTATTTTACAAGTATGGAATTATGTATTTTGATTCATAAACTAATCTAGTTTATGCCATTGTTTAGAAATGGCTCCTAGTAGAAGGAATGGAAACTGTATCAATGCACGCACTTCGTGTAGGTATTTCCCTCCTACTCAAGATAATTATTGTGGATCTGTAGATACAACTGGTGCTGATGAACTTATTACCATACTGGGACAACTCACTCAGGTTATGAATAATAACCTTACTCGTATGGAGCACCCTGATCTGCAACGTGTAAGTTCAATGTTAGGCCGCTTCATGAGGCAACAACCACCAACATTTAATGGGGGTACAAATCCATTAGTAGATGAGCAATGGATAAACTCCTTAGAGAAAATATTCCACGCCTTGGGGAGTAGCGAAAGGGAGAAGGTTGTCATGGCAGTTTACCGCCTCACTGGAGATGTTGATCAATGGTGGTCACTGATTCAAAACACGAAGGAAGATGAAGAAGTTTCAAGTATGGAATGGAGAGAGTTCAAAGAGATTTTCTTAGAAAAATACTTTCCGCATGACCATCGATCAGATATCGAAAGGCAATTTCTGAGTCTGAGACAAAAGGAGGATGAGAATATCGCAATGTATGAGGCTAATTTTACAAGGTTAGCAACACATGCTACAGATTATATACGTTACCCAAGAAGTAATATTGATCGTTTCTTTGATGTGTTAAAACCGTTTCTCCATCGAGCTTTAGTATCACAATCTTTCTCAACGTACGAAGATATAGTCTCATGTTCTATCAAGACAGAAAAGGAATTCTCTAAGTCTTATGACAACAAAGTAAAGAAAGAGAAGAAGAGTACGGTGGAACAAGAGACAGATAAGGGGAAAAAGGGAAAGAAGGATTTTCCATTATGTGATAATTATGGAAAGAATCACCCTGGTACTTGCCTAAAAGGAATGGGAGTTTGTTATAAATGTGGAGAAAAAGGTCATGAAGCTCGTGATCGCAAGAGAAAGAAAGAGGCTATCAATGTTGAATGCTACAATTGTAGGGAAATGGGGCATTATGCAAATGAATGTCTTAAGCATCAGGGAAACTTACCTCAGAAAAGGCCAAGGGATCAAGGCCAAGCTTATGTTGTTACTACAGATGATGTTGAATAATTATTGTATTTGTGTTTTTGGACTCAAGAACTAGATTATGGTTATAAGAATAATGTGATATATATAAGGATTGTACTGCAGTACATGTTGTTTTCGTTAAAGTTTTAATATGATGAAGGTAATCATATTTTCAGTATGTGATAGTAATAAAAACCTTACTTTGTTTGGGGAATCTAATGTTGCAATTGATTTTGTCATTTAAGGACATTTTAGAGAAAGTCTGGATGGAGGTATTTTGGATAACTATAAAGGTTGGTATGGATTATGTTGAACTTTGAATAGTATTGTTTCAGGTTAAAACATTTCTAAAGATTAGTTTTGGAATATTATAATAGTATATTTTTAGGAAAAGTACAACCTGCAGGTTGGGGCATAACCCGTCGCGTCGGACAAAGCTGCAGGAATCGAACCCACAACCATAGTGCGACAGGCCTTTATTACCTACCACTAGCCTATAGGAAGTCCCTGGTTATTACAAAATATTTTTCCTAATATAAATGGTATGTGTTAATACTTTGAACCTTGTACGATTAGGATAAATATAATAATTTTGAGTTCCATTATCATTCTTAGTGAAGGATGAGTTTGTGGTAGAAATTAGTTATAGGTTGAAGCTCTACTTGTCAAGAATATATATATATATATATATACCTATCTCTTATTAAATGAATAAATTAATTCTTAAACTTTATTAAAGGGATATTAAAACAAAAAAATGTGTTATCATAATACATTATGTCTTGCTGAACTGATAATAATTTGAATCAACATAGATTGAAGGCTTTGAAGCCTTCAATTTTACACTTGTTTGTGATTGATGACCTCAATCACTCACTACAAATATTTATGTTTTTCCTCCAATTATATGTCTCTAATTTCCAACAATGTTCTGCTTATAGAGATCATAATTTGGTGGTGACTTTTTTATTTCCATTTCCCTCTTATTAAGGATAAATTTTATTAACCTTATTTCCGATGTGGGTTTTCCACAAAGGTATTTTCTATTTTGAATCTTTTATTTTCAAAAAAAAATTAAAATTGTGAGGACTCAATTTATTGAAGGAGGGTAGAATGTAACACCCTGAGTTTCCATGATACGCTTCTCTTTCAATAATGCAATAGCTTGCATTGTACGCAAGTTCGAGATTCTAACACACCACGACCAATCAAAGTAGCAGTTATGAATAGTAATACCCACTTTTTGAAATTATATATATTTTATATTTCAAAATGGACTTCATTTATGGATTCAAAATATCGAAATTAGCCTATGTTTATTTTTTGGTATTTTTCTGAGAACATCCAATTTTTTATGAATAGAGAAAAATACTTAAAAACAATGTTTTTAATAAAAATAATTTATAATGATAAATTATACTACTGAGTGGTTATAAAGTGTAATTAGAATATATTTTTACCATTTTATCCAATTGTGGTCATTAGAAGTAATTTCACTTTGAAATTGGACATAAACAATTGTCAATCTTTTGATATATATTGTTTCTTAAAAACACGCTATTTGTTGTGACAGCGAGAATTAACTATAAAATTAATTAATGCAACTTATATGTTTGGAATTTTTTAAAATAGACATCATTTTCGAATTTGGAATATCAATTATAGCTTAGGGTGAAATTTTGGCATTGTTCTGAAAAACTTCAATTTTGGATGAATAGTGAAACCACTAAGTGGTAGTTAAAAACTGATTTTTTGTTTAAATGAAACATTACCACTTCTGTGATTTGATTTTCAAAAATCCGACATACATGGTTGTCATTAAGAAGTAAAATTTGGTTCAATGGGATTAAAATAATTTTTGGTGCATAGTAACTTTTAAGTTTAATTAATCGCGATTAAAGGTAATTAGTGAAATTTAAGGTAAAAATGATATTATAAAAATATGAAAATACCCTTAAACTTGTCCTACCCCTATTGGATGTTTCATGGACTACCAATAAAATCCACGGGTCAACTTGGGGACCCCATGGAGACTCTTTGGTAGGAAAATGACATAAATAACTTTTATTTAAAGTTAAAATAAAAATGTCACAATCATAAGTTGTTTTACTAAAACAATATTTAAATGGGGTTATACATGTCATATTTTTTACTATAAATATTAATCAGAAATATAAAAATATTTACTACATCATGATATTTGTTTTATAATTTTTAGACATTAAATAGATTAAATTATTTATGACACCATGATGATGCAGTGATTACCTCATTAATTAACGATTTAAATAAAATGAAAATATAATGTAAAATCTAAGGCTTAAACTTGTAAAAAACCTATTGGATGAGTATATTTCGAACCCTTATCACCTTATACTCTAATTATATTATTTTTTTACCTTTAGAATCGGAAAATCATTTCATAATAAAGTAACATTTCAATCTTTCCAAGAGTGCCCCTTCTCTCCTCTTATAAAAGGCCCCCACCTCTACCACCTTATTCACACCATCAAGCCATTTGGCTTGGCCAAACCCTCCCCAAATACTCTCACAACATCCTTATATTACTCCTAGAAGCCTCAATTTGGTTAAAACTCTTCTCAAGGAATCCTTTGGCTCAAATCAAAAAGAGTTACCCGGTTTTAAGGTAATGTCTTCTCTTATGTTATTTTGTTTTATTTTTCTTCTCCAACCCCTTAAACTATTTTTATTAATTTCTTTTGTAACAAAACCAGTATCATCAATATACTAGGATGTTTTTATTCGATGTATTAGAGCTTCACATACACACACCTACATCTAATGGTTAAAGAACATACTGTTTCTATGGATGGCGAATTTCTGCCTCACGAGACGATGATTGTTCAAAACTCATATAACACCTTCAAATATGGCCATTAAGATGTCACTATATTTATATATGATATATAATATCTTTATGTTTTACTTAAGCTTCTGTATTTTGCATTTATTTCATACCTTTATTGTTTCCATTATGGGTAAACACGATATTTTCATTTTAGGAAGTGCGGACTACCGCCCCCTCAAAGTGATTTGAATCGTTAATGCCATATGTGGGATGAATAAATGATGGAGTAAATGATATTATAGATTATATTATAATGGAATTATAGTATACCTTTATATAATTATAATTTCACTCCATTAAATATGAAATAGAAATGAAAGTAGTGTTCATGCGTACGTACGGCTTACCGTCTCCATGAACGGTGCATTTCATTTCTTACCTCTAAATGTTATGTATTATTATAAATGAATGTATATACTGGATATATATGATATATATGATATCTAAATCATTAATATAATTCTGGATATAATGGATATTTTACCACATGAACAACTTGTAATTATAAGAAGTTTATTTTTGACTCAAGTACAAAAGATCGACAAAACGACCGTTATTAACATAAATAATTACATAATGTTCATAACATGGTAATAAGTGATATAAAATGAATAATAAACTTGAAATAGGTTCTTAAGAGATTATAAATTAACTCTAGTTTATTATTCAGGAGGGTAAATAACGGTCGAGTCAAGTCGGACACGAGGTAAGGGAACTTCTTAAACCAATTTCTATTCTTTGGGTTAATCTCCTACATTAAAATTATGTCATGATATTATTATGTCCTATCCTATATTTTTACTTTCTTTATGTATACTTATAGTAAATACACATAATAGATCTATTTTATTTTAAAAATGATCTTTGTAAGGACTTCGTCTCAATCTCTTTTCATTGAGGCATATTTGGTTTTATACACAACATTCATTTATACGGTGTATAAACCCCTTTGACTTTTACTTTTATTCAAAAGGAATCTTTTTATACGAAGAGTTTTTACTAAACGAAAAAATGAATGTTTTTTCTTACGTATGCAGCGACAACGACTTCTCGGCCACCATGACTCTTATTTAAGTTTTGGCATCATCTATAAGCCATAACTTTTTTTTAAAGAAAAATATATACCATGTTTTACTTGTATTTTATTTTGGTATAGAAAATTCTTTTGATAATATTTTTATTATATCAATGTGTTGTATTGATGTCTTGTGATTGAAATTGGAAATGTTATGCTTCCTTTATTCATGTTTTATGTGATACGATTATGTTATGGTTTATGATATGTTTAAACCTGTTCATATGAGGAATGAATTGGACTTAATAAGGGATGGGGGGAGCCCACTATAGCTCCTCGATGCATCGGTAGGTCTCATGAGACAAACTAGTGTCTTGGCATGAGGCCTTGACAAAATCTTATTTGTGGTCTTGGCACGAGGCCTTGGCTATGTGGTTATGATAGTCTGGCATTATGCATTCCTTCATTATGAAAGTGGTTATTGATATTGCATGTGATTATTCGACCAGTAGAATATCCATGTGAATAAGTAAATGGAATTATCTCATTTTACTTTTTCCATATTATTTTGAAGTTCATGTTTAAAAGTCTTTTGTTTTAGTTACACATTTCCTTAAATGTTTATGTTTATTTATGAAAGCTTCCGCTATTTTTTTATCCTTACTGAGCATCTGAGATCACCCCTTTTAATGTTTTAATTTTTCCAGGATGTGATGAAGTATATTATGAATGACCTACAGGGATAGTATGAGGGGATATGAAGACGTGATGTTTTTTTTTAGTTTTTCTACTTTATGATGTAATGTAAGACTTATGAATGTATCTAGTGTTTCCAAGACTACTAAAATAATCGGTCTTTAGAGACTTGATCTTTTGTGATCATACAAATGTTACGCAATAATGCACCGACTCTGGGTAACTAGGGTCAGGGTGTTAAATTTAGAATTATAGTTTTTTTTACATTTGGGTAGAATAATATAGATAATATGAAAAGTATTGGATAATATATCATCGTTATTACAATTCTTGTAATAGTGTAGAATAAGTGAGAAGCACTTGATGGTGGCGTGAAACATATATAAGATTATATTTTATGATTGGAATCAATAAAACAATGTGTACGTGTGATTTAAAGAACTATAACTAGTGTTAATAATAAAATCACAAAATGTTAATAAAAATCTATTTCAATTGTGTATTTTATTTAACCTGCGTGGTAGAATGACTTTTCTAATGGTATATGATTTTTATGAAAGTATTAGTAAATATTTCCTGGTGTGGAGATAGATTTTTTCATATTTGTTGAATTGAAATATAATGTTGATAACAAATTGTGGATATAACAGGATTTTTCATTTCTAGATATGTTTTTAGCAATGTAAATTAATATTGATACATTAAAAAGAGAAGTTATTATCTGAAAAGTTGTGTTATTTTCCACTCAATGTTGTTTTGTGAGACTCTATATTAAGAATTTGTAGTGTGATCATTTATGGAAATCTTATAGTTTAATGGTGGGGAGTGTGTGATGAATTTTATTTTCAATATCAATACATATGTTTAATTTTGTGTTTAAGAGTGGAATAACATTCCCTATAATAAAATAGTTACTTTACTCTATTATTCGTCCATATAGAAAATTTTAAATGGAAATCGTGATCTCTAGGCCTATTGTTTATCCTTTAGAAGAGATTATGTTGAATTTAAATCATTTTTGGTCCCCAAAGGTAATATATTATTCTTATTGAATGTGTAAATATTCACGTTAATAATGATTATCCATAAAATAAATCCCTCATATGGTAAATTTGAGACTATAGTTATCTCTCGATTGTGTATTGGTATCTATTTTATTTGTACAAATAACCTTATGTGATTTCAATTGTGTGTGGATTCAGTGATTATATTATTAAATTTAAATGTTATAATAATAATCTATTTTTAATTTAGAGGTAGAAACTTTTTTTCATATATATTCACCGTTATATCTATTAATACAGCGGGACACAAAAAAACAATAAGTAGAGTGGTGGTTAAAAGGGGGGTCATGAGAATATTTCTAGAGAATATAATGTGTCCCCCAAACTGAAGATTGTATCATGATAATTACCAATGATGGTAAATAAAGATGTCATCATCATTAAATAATGATATATTCTAGTGGAATGACATGTGATTTCATATGGATCTATACATTAGGTATTTTATTTGTGAATTTATTGATTTTTTCCCCATTGACCATGAATTGAGTAGGGTGGAATATCGGTTAGTTATATTCTCTTCCATAAACCCCATTCAGAAATTCATAAAACCTCATTCCACATATTTCATTTTAATTTATATAGTTTTAATTTTCATATTTATTCATTTTTAGTGAGTAATTATAATGATGATCAAAAAATTATGGAGGATATGAATTACATTTCATTATTTTCCTCCATCAAAATATTTATATGCATCTTCACACCTTTCTCTGATCACGTGTGATTGGTAGGAGTTTATCATACAATGTACGAATGACAATGATAGTGTGGGGATTACACATTTGAATTTACTTCTAGTAAATGTAATTGTTTTGGGTGGACATGATGAATGAGAATGTGGATGCGGTGGACATTAACAATTTAGAGCAATTTGATGGGTTACTAACTAAGGAAGGGAGAGGATTTTTCTGGATGAGGTTAAATAATTTGGTTGGCATGGCTATGTGGGACATGATGTATGGAAGAGTCTAATGTTAATATTTTGTCACATGGTGATGGTGTCACGAAGTCAAATCCATGGAATGTTTAATTTTTTACACAATTTCTACAACAACCCATCTAGTCTATATTAAGACCAGATGTATCCAAACATTCCTCATGGAATGTTGTGTGGGTTTGACAGTTGGGCTTACTTGTGGTGGAATATTGTTCATCTAATGGATTCAAAAAGTGCATGGAATCTATAGACTGCATTTCTCCCATTGTTTTGAATTTCATGAACCTTTTGGGGGATTTCCTTCTTATAGAGACTCAATATTTTTGGTTTTTTCAATACAGAGAATGAATATAAATTTTTATCTTCGGTTCTCATTAATTTTCGTTTGGAGGTTTTGGGGTTCTATATATTTTGAATAGATAATTGCATTTATATTATAACTTCAAGGTTTTGTTCATAAATTGGGTTATTTCCAAGGGGAGGTATAAACTCACATCACGGTTTAGGACATAGGATAGATGTTAATTTAGAAATTAATTAAATTACTAAAAATTAGTTAGATTTATTAAAAAGTGTATCGTCCCCATTATGGATCCCATGCATTGTAAGGAATGGGGATATTGTTCTACCTCACACACAACTCCTGAACAAATACTTGGATAAGGGGGAGTTGCTTCCATACATTGTCAATATATTAAGTATGGATCAAATCATGGTGCAATAGATTCTCAGAGAGAATTTGGACCCAAAGATTTGGCATTTACAACACAATGTGTACTAGTTTTGTTTTTCATGCCCCAAATCCATATAGAGTTCTTTTTTTCATGTTTTAATTCCCCTTTGTAATTGTTTAGGACCCCATGGTTATCGGTCTGTGCTTATTAGTGGAAAACGGGGGTTTTGGGGTGGGGTGCAATTTGAGGGGTTTTCAAGAAGAATTTACAAATTCATGGAATTTGGCTCTACTAATAAACACCATTTGTTCACCCGATTTTAAGAATAATTACATTATATAAGTATATTCAGTGTACTAAGTGAAAAAGGTGTGTAGGTTTACATGGATGGGTTTCAGGCCATGTGAGAAATTACACATGAAGATTGTTTTTGTAAATTACATGTTGTGTACATTGGTCACATGAAAAGTAGTTTTAAAATTTTATTCTGCATGTTTTTCTCATCCTTTTAAAATTACATGGCTAGGAGGAATGATGAAATTACATGTCGTGTACTCGAAATTACAAGTGATGTAGTATTTCTATCATTATGGTTTTGGGTGTTTTGTGCATTATAAGTCAGAATTGGGCCTATGATTAATTCATTCTAATAATTTTTTGTGTAGATCACAAATGTGGGATCCATTTGACATATACAAATTACATATATGGTATTCTTCAAATATTTAGTTCATCAGATTATTTCATTGAGGATTGGATTTAGAATCCATTAGGAGTGTTGAGTTTTGAATTTGGTGGCATGTGTGATTATTATCAGCATAGTGTTTGATCATTAATGAGAATACCATGGTAGTATACTTGATTTGTTTTTTTGGATACCATAATTTGTGGGTTTTTCAGTATCTATAAAAATATAGGGGGTTTTCCGTGTCAATTAAGACCAATGGATCAAGGTTAAAGTGGTTGATGTTTAGATAAAAATTTTGAGGAACAGGTTGGATTGAGAATTACATCTTAGAAAAATACATGGATTGTGGTTATAGTAGAGTTTCATTATGGCATTGAGTTATGTCTGAGGAACTCTTGATGATGTGCATGGTGGAAGGGTTTTTGGTTAAGTGAGAATTTTGTTCCATGGTTGATGGTTGAGAAATCATGTATTGCATGAGATTAATTTTGGATAATGAGGTGGCTTGTCATTGATCATAGATATACTAGAGGACATTGAGGCCCAATTAATGATGTTTCATGTGCCACAAATGTTTCCATGGGATTGGTGGTTAACAGGGTATAGAGATGATGCATTTTCTTGAGTGCTTGTTCTAATGATCCAAGAAGGGTTTCCTTAGTTTATGTGTCGATCTAGATGGTCATGTGTGGGACTGATTGATACCTCATCCCTGAGTGGGTGCACATGATTATGTGGATCAGATATGGGTGTCCAATGAGACACAAGAAGATGTATCATCTGATGGGGCTATGATTTAAGGGGATGTGATGGATGTATATCCGGATGTTGTCATCTTTTAGTTTGTTGAGGTTGAGACCAGGATAACCCCCATGGAGAAATTTGATATGGTTGGGTTGCCATGTTTTGAAAATTGGTTGTCTGATAAGGGATATCATGTAAGAGAGAGATTGAAAAATAATCCAATGTTATGGTTCCAAATATCCATGATTGAGATTATTATACTAAGGCAAAGTATTGATACAGATAGATTATTTATGGTTTGAGTGACAAACTAATGTTCCAGGCACATTGATTTATATTTTTATGATTAGTGAATGTGAAATCACATGTATGGGGTTTTATGATGGTTTGTGGTTCCAGGAACATGAAGTATACTATTTAGAGACTGTCAGACTGTGGCACTAGATAGTAATAGTATACTTTTAGGATATAACACTAGACTGATGCTTAGAGAACTAATGACATGCAATGTGATAAAGGATGTTGGACCAATCCACTTTCTTCTTGGGGTTTGGATTGACTGATTGTCACACCCATGAAAATTTTTAAATTCATTTTTCATTTAATTTTCATTCCTGGTTTTTTTGGGGGTTTACCACTCATTTTGGTGAAAATGGTGGGTTTTAAAAATATGGGCCAAACCGTGGGCCCATTTGGGTTTTTTATTATGGTAATGGGCTTTCCCATAAGCCCATTTCCTACTTTAAATTATTTTTTTATTTTCAATATCTCATTCATTTTTACACTATATCGGTGATTCCACCTCCCCCGAGAAGCCATTATCCCTACAATCACCCCTATTATCGGTTTTTCATTTTTGGAGCTCATTTGGACCCCGAAGGAGGGAGATTCTTCTATGAATCTATCATATCTCCCATATTTGAAGAGGTAAATTCATTCTTTAATATCTCTTTCAATATCTACTCTTCTTCCACCATTTCAGCCCCCTCATGACCAACTCTTCATCAGTTGAACCTCAATATCAGGTTTTGTTTCTTTGAGATTCAAAATTTGGTTAATTCGGGGTGATTTCTTCAAGAGTTTTCAGGGTAAGTGTTCCTCCCTTCCACTTCTTCCATTTCCTTAGGGTTTTGTCCCTCTTTCATGATGTTCCAAAGTGTCCATAACCTAGGTTTAGTACCTAGGGTTTAACCATGAGTCTTTTTGGTGAAAATTTGTGGTCTAGGGCTGGATTTATCATCCTTGTGGTGCCGAGGTGGTGTGGTTTATATTTCACACCATGTTTTGAGTGATTCGACAATTTCTGTAGGTGATTCCGTGGGTAACTATTTATTGATGAGTTAGTTTTCTTGACTAAATAATTTTTCATGTTCCATATATGTTATGAATTATGTAAAAACCATTTTTGGTAGCAATATTAATGATTTTGGTATTAATGTTACATTTTTATTTGAAGTGTGTATTTTTAAAATGTATTTCATGTTTTATCTCTAGACGTAGTTTTATAAAATGTGGAAGTAATTTATTAATTGTTAAAAGGGGATGAATATTTTTGTTGGGTAATGATATAGTGACATGGGGTCCTAAAAGGGGGGGTCTTTGAATGGATTTTATGTGTACGACATTGTTAAAATCTTTGAATGTGTTTTAGGATTTGTGTGTTCTCATGGGTATATTTTGTGGTATTGTTCAAGGTGATTATATAACATTTGAATGTGGATTAATAAATTTTGATTGGTCGGACAATTCTATTTTGGTAGGGTATTTGTGAGATTTTGGATTAATAAGAGGTTTTTGAAATGGGTTTTATGTGAAAAGCTTTGGTATACTCATTATAATTGGTTTGTGAATGTTTTGAATAGTTTATTTAGTTGTGTAAGAGGTGAAACTATATCAGCAAATAGTTTGGAAGGAGTATATTTTTAAATGGTCCATTTAATTTGTGAAAATGTTGTTATGTGATATGTATCATCTTGGAAATATTTTATTAAATTGATTAAAGGAGATATTGAGGTGTGAAAGTGATGTGAATGTGATGTAGACTGTTTTGTGTGAGTGTGAAGCGAAAAATTGAATTTTTGATTATGAAAGGAGTGTAATATGCACTGTGAGTGGGATGTTCTATGATTTTAAATATCAAATAATTTTTTTATAAAATTGTTTAATGGTTTTGTGGAAGTGTTGAAGAAATGTGACGTGTGTTGTGGGCAATTTTTTTGTTAGTCGGATTTGAAAATCATTTTGAATGAAAAGTAGAATTTTGGGCTTGTGTAGTATACATATGGATGGTTTGGTGAATTTGTGATGTGGAAATGATATTTTCATGTTCAATGAATATTTCTTGACATGTTGAACTTATTTGAGAACAACGGGAAAAGCTGGGTATCTAGGTGGGTGGACATGTACTATTATGCTAGTGAATCCATGGGGTTTGGCCTCAGTTTCACATAGAAATATTGACGTTTAAAAATATAAATGAACTATGATGATGATGTATGGGGACCAATAGGTTATGTGAATGTTCCCTACTAGTGGATCATGCACGGGAACATATATTTGTGATGGTTACTCTCACCGAGATATGAGGTGCGTGGGACCCACAGGTAGCTAGTGCCTAGGGGTTATTTCCTATTGCTTGTGACCATTTGTTACTTTATACTTATCGTCAGCATATGGTACATTTTTCTAGAAAAATCAGTAGCTTTGGTGTTTATTTTAAAAGTTTTAATCTGTTAAAATATACCACTTGAAAACTGTTTTTATTTAATGTTGCATCTTTTAGGAATTATAACTAGCTTTTCATGTTATTGAAAACTTAAATGATTTTAGTCTTTAGATGTTTATAACATGGAATATCTTAGTGGTGGTATCCTACTGGGATTTGGCTCACACCCTACATACACCATTGGGTGTAAGTCGACTTTCTTATTTTTTGTCATGGGTTTGGGTACAGGTTTTATGCCATTGGGTTGGGTTTTTAGCGGTCCATCGTGATGCAGTGCCGTGGAGATGGCTTGAGGGTGGTACCACTTTCCATGTGGAGGTTCTTGGGATGTCCTTTATTGGGGTTTTACCTTTGTAATTGTCTTCAAAAAATTTTTATAATTGTGTAATTCAGTTCTGAATTTTAGTAAATGATTTTTTGGTTTGAAAAATGAAGATTTGATTTCATGGATTCATTTGTTGTTTTAAGTATACAAACTCGGGTAAATTTTTCCCAATTTTCAGTTTTGGATACCCGAGCACTGGTTCCAACCCATGGGGGTTAGGAACACCCTTTGAGAATTTCCATGGGTCTGGTCAGGTTCCGGTTTTGGCGTCAACCAGATTTGTTTCGTGACAAAATTGTATCAGAGGAGGTTCTCTCTATTTGAGTCATTTTAATTGGGAAATAGACAGGATATTCTAGAGTTATGATTTTCAGGACATGAAATTTCAGTTATGGGTAGTGTTCTTGATCACCACACTTCATGACGGGATTCAAGTATCCAGGAGAAGTCGGGAGTTATCTATGCATTTTGGATTTCTTGGTCTGATGATGATTAGGGGAAATGGAAAGAGAGTTAGGTTAACCGTCTCAGTGAGCTTGTAGGGTCTAGAAAGCCATGTGGAGGTGAGGATATTCCCTATAACACACTCTGTGATGGTGAAGTGATTGGAATATGGCTACCAACCATATGTCCATGTCACCCACTGTAACTAGTTTCCTCTCGCATTGTTTTGTGCTTTAGTATTGAGATCTTGGAACTTTGGTTTTAAAGTAGCTTGGTATTAAGAAGCGTAAAGTTTGTTTGAAATTAATTTCAAATAAATAGGGAATGGTTTGATTTATGAAATGGTGGAACTGAATTTTCATAATTTTTTTGAAATGGAAAATAGTGTGCTTATAACTCTTTTGAAATCCGATACCATATTGAAGTTGGTTTTCAAAAGTGTTTCCAATATATTTTTCTAAACATTTAAAGGGTGTTTTAATGGGATGAGATGTTTTGAAATTCATGTGAATAACATGAAAGTGAGTTCTTTTCTAAAAGTTTGTGTCCTTATGAAATGTTTAGTAAGATGTGAATTTGGATTTTTATCTCACTGTTAGCAGTTTTGATGAAAAGGATGGGTTGGGTGGCGATTTTGTTTTTGAAAAGTGGAAAGAAATTTCATTTAAACCATTTTTATTTCAATGAGAAACCACATGCATGGGGTTATATGGGATGATGGATGGTTGATTCCCTGATTGGATGAGTTCCAGGACAAATATGATGAGGGTGCCCGGTGTGGCACAGAAACATCCATGGGTGAGGCCCATGGGGTACCATTAGTGGATACTCTAACTATTGAACAGTTGGTTTTCAAGGAAATGTTTTTAAAAAAATGTGGTCTTGATGAATTGTTTGGGATGGTGTATATTGTGTGTTTTTGTAAAATTCTGATGTTGTGGGATGGTTTGAGTCCCTGAACCCCTCATGTTCGATTTGTGTTTTGGGTTTGAGATTGGTGGGTAAGGTGGGAAGAAGTTCTAGTTACTAGTCTCCTATGAGATATGTTTTGGGACACCATTATAGTGGTTCCATTAATTTTCTTGGATCTGTTTTGTGGAATTTTTTTACCAATGTACCATCTTGGTTGGTTCGTTGGGTTCTCTCATTGGATAAGGTACGCCCCCATTATGGGTTAGTGCACAACTGAAGTGCAACCCGGATTGTTTCACCTTTGGAAAATCCTCCAGTTGATCAATGTAAGGAATATTTTCTTGAGCATTGTATAATGAGTCTACACCATTTATATTCTTGGTTTTTTTGGATCCTCTTTTTGTGGAAGATTGCTCATTGATGGTTGAAAGAGACCTTATATTCTTATGCAACCAGATTCATAGAAGGTGGAAGTTGTCTAGGGTTGTCAGTATGGATAGCGTCTAAGAAGGCCTTTGAGTCCTTGATTGTCACTTCGAATAAGGGGTTTATGTTAAACCACTAGTGTGGTAAATGTGGCCACGAGAGGATGTTATGGGCACTTTCTAGAATTCTATGATGTTTGGGGATATAGTATAAGGCCCCCTCCTTGTATTATTTCTATCAGCCACATTGGTCATGTTCGGTAACCTGTTGTGATGTCACGTGCACATTTGATTGTAATGGTGAAATTGAAAAATATTTTGTGAGTCTATTTTTTTCAGAAGTGTTTTTCCTTTTTGGATTCTCGACACCCTCTAGTTTTGAGGAATGTGTTTATATGTGTCCTTTATTTCTGTTGTTTCACACCCTAAGAAACAAGGTGTGATGTGAGTGAATCCACTAAACCCATATTTTATTGAAATTCCAAGTAAGGGTAAAGTGAGTTCTGGAGTTTGTTATGTCTTGGTGAACCCAAATGGGATTGCATGTAGTTGTTTTCCGTATTGGAAGAAGATATTCTACTCGAGGGTTTCCAAATCATAACTGTGAGGCTGAAGATGGTTCAATCATTCTAGCTACAGTCATAAGTCCTAGAGAGAAGTTGGCGTGTAGTCAGGGGAAATCCCAGTTTCATTTACAACCTTGTACAAATAACTGTTCTCAATATGATATATAGGAATAGTTTAAACATTTTGTTTTGTCATCTTGCTTTTTTTGTTCTCGTTCGGTGGAATGAGGTGGAGGGCCTCATCCCCATGTTATCTCCCAATGATTTTTTTTCACCTTTGGTTTTCTTTTGGGATTATGGGAAAGGTTGTATATTTTTATAGACATGTTGAGTGCACATTTATTAGTAAAAATTCCCCATAAAACCATTTAGGTATAAGGATCCACATGGTTAGCGCACAGTTTCCCAAACTGTGCGGGATAACCATGCGCTCGTCCCAACTTTTTAGGATTTGGGGTCTTTCTGTGCCGGCCCATATTGGTCAGTTAAGATGTTTGGTTTTTATGGTGGGGACACCAACTATGAGTCAAATGTATATTATTTTGAAAATTTCAAATGGGATTCAACCCCTTGTATCGAGGAGTTTTGTTTGGGGCTCCCCTGTTAGTGTCTTGATTCTGTCTCGGAAAAAATTAAATTGTCTCTTATAGTGGGGAGCCCATTTTTGTATCCTTGTACCAGTAACTCACTTTTTTCCATTGTCTTGCCTTGGAAGTGGGTAGTCTCGTTTGGAGCTATATAACCACCTACATCTTCCTTGGGTAAACTTTGGGTTTGTAGAGTCCCAATGGTTTAGTTATATCAAGGTAAGTGAAACCTTGTTCGTTGTTCTTATTTGTTTGGGTAAAGTGCTTGAGCCTTGTTCAGATAGTGTTTGAAGAGTTTTCTTTTAGGATAAATCGTTAATGTACTTTATCATTTCAGTAAAGAGGTTTATGTTTTGGTTGTGAAGTATTCCTTCCATATTTGATCACTGGAGGTGTTTTGGCCTTTGGGGGGGGCAAAGCTTAGCAACGGTGTCCATTTCTGCATTTTGGATGGTTTTGGATTTTACTTTGTCCTTGATGTGGTTTTCCGTGGGCGGAAAGTTTAAACGTGGAGAGAATTGTAACACCCATGACTTTTTTTGAATTCAATTTTTATTTAATTTCAATTCCTGATTTTTTGGGGGGTTTACCACTCATTTTTTGTGAAAATGGTCGGTTTTGAAAATTTGGGCCAAACCGTGAGCCCAATTCCAAATTTAAAAACAAATTTTGTTTCTTCTATTACTCCATCAGTTTTTAACATTTTATACCCATTCCACTTCCCAATTTTCATACCCTGATATATTAAAATCACCATATCCGTTTGGACCACATAGAAATCCAAATTCATGATGGATTTGAGTTTTCTATTAAGGTAATGGTCCTGCCCGTAAGCCCATTTCCTCCTTCAAATTATTTTTTTATATTTTCAATATTGCATTCATTTTTTTCTTTTTTAATTGATTCTACCTCCCCTGAGAATCCACTATCCCTAGGATAACCCCCATTATCATTTTTGTATTTTTGGAGCTCATTTGGACCCCGAAGGGGGGTGATCATTCTCGGAAATTATCAAATAGCCCAGATTTGAAGAGGTAAATTAATTCTTTCATATATCCTTCAATATCTACTATTTTTTCCCATTTTAGTCTCCATAGGACCTCCTCCTCATCATTATAACCTCACTATCAGGTTTTTTTTGTTTTAGATTCAAAATGGTGTTAATTCGGGGTGATTTCTTCAAGAATTTTCAAGGTAAGTGTTCCTCCCTTCCACTTCTTCCATTTCCTTAGGGTCTCATCCCACTTTCTTGATGTTCCAAAGTTTACAGTACCTAGGGTTCGTACCTAGGGTTTAAGTATGAGTCCTTTTGGTGAAACTTTGTGGTATAGGGATGGATTTATCATCCTTGTGGTGCTGGGGTGGTGTGGTTGATGTTTCGCACCATGTTTTGAGAGATTCGACAATTTCAGTAGGTGATTCCATAAGATTCCATTTAATGATGTGTTAGTTTTCTTGATTAAATAATTTTACATGTTCCTTTTATGAAGTTCATTATTCAAAAACCATTTTTGGTATCAATATTAAATCATTTGGTATTAAAGTTACATTTTTGTTTGAAGTGTGTATTTTTCAAATGTATTTCATGTGTTATCTCTTGTGGTAGTTTTATAAAATGTGGAAGTGATTTATTACATGTTGAAATTGGTTGCCAATTTTTTTGGGTAATGATATAGTATCATGTGGTCCTAAAAAAGGGGGTCTTTGAATGGGTTTTATGTGTATAACCTTGTTATACTCCTTGAAAGTGTTTTATGGATTTGTGTGTTCTCATGGGTTTCTTTTGTGGTATTGTTCCAGGGGATTATATAACATTTGAAAGTGGATTATTACATATTGATTGGGATGCCAATTATGTTTTGTTAGGTTATTGGTGTGATTTTGGATTAAAAAGCTGTTTTTGAAATGGGTTTTTTGTGCAAATCTTTGATATACTCCTTATAATTGTTTTATGAATGTTTTGAATAGTTTATTGAGTTGTGTAAGAGGTGAAACTATATCAGCAAACTATTTTGGTAGGAGTATATTTTCAAATGATCGATTTAATTTGTGAAAATTCTGTTATGTGATATGTATCATCTTGGAAATATTTTATTAAATTTTTTTAAAGAGATATTGAGGTGTGAAAGAGATGTGAATGTGATGTATACTGTTTTGTGTGAGTGTGATGTGAAAAATTGAATTTTGGATTATGAATGGAGTGTTATTTTCCATGTGTGTGGGTTGTTATATGAGTTGAAATATCAAATAATTGATTTATAAAATTGTTTAATGTTTTTGCATAAGTGTTGAAGAAATGTGAAATGTGTTGTGGGCTATTTTGGTGTGAGTCAGATTTCAAATTTATTTGGAATGAAAAGTGGACATTTTTGACTTGTGTGGTATACATATGGGTGGTTTGGTGAATTTGTCATGTGGAAAAGATATTTTCATGTTCAATGTATATTTCATTATTTGTTGAACTAGTTTGAGCGTTAGGGGAAAACTTGGGTATCTAGGTGGGTGCACGTGTACTAGTATGTTAGTGAATCCGTGGGGATTGGCCTTAGATTCAATTAGAATTATTGAATCTTAAAACTCCAACTGAAGTATGATGATGATGTTTGGGGTGGGTATGTTCCCTACTAGTGTCTTGTGCATGGGAATAGATATTTGTGATGGTTACTCTCACTGAGATACGAGGTACTTGGGACCCACATCTAGCTAGTGCCTAGGGTTATTTCCTATTGCTTGTGCTCATTAGTTACTTTATACTTTCTATCAGTATACGGTACATATGGATAGAAAATTCAGTAGATTTGGTGTTTATTTTAAAATTATTAGTCCTTTAAAATATCCCACTTGAAAACTGTTTTTATTCAATGTTGCATCTTTTAGAAATTGTAACTAGCTTTTCATGTTTTGGAAAACATGCATTATTTTCATATTTAGATGTTTATCACCTGAAATATCATAGTGATGTTATTCTACTGGGATTTTTCTCACACCCTACATACACCATTGTGTGTAATTAGACTTTCTTTTATTTTTGTGCCAAAGGTTTGGGTACAGGTTTTATGCCATTGGTTTGGGTTTTTAGCAGTCCATCGTGATGCAATGCCGTGGAGATGGCTTGGGGGAGATGCCTCTTTCCATGTAGAGGTTTTGGGCTGTCATTTATTGGTTTTGTACTTTTGTAATCCTCTTCAAAAGTTGTTTAAAATTGTGAAATTCAGTTCTTAATTTTAGTAAAATATGATTTGGTTTGAAAAAACTAGATTTGATTTCTTGGATTTATTTGTTGTTTTATGTATACAAACTCAGGTAAATCATTCCCAATTTTCAGTTTTTGATACCTAGGAACTGGTGCCTACCCATGGGGCTCAGGAACGCCCTTCTAGACTTTCCACAGGATAGGTCGGGTGCCAGTGTTCGCAGCAACCAGATTCAGTTTGTGACATTTATGCTCTAGGACCAACTGTAGTTATGGTTACTGGACTATGGTATCAGGTATAGATTTTATACTATTGAGAGTATGTCAGAATGAGGCTCTATAAACTGGTAGTATACTTCGGGGATAGTTCTCTAGACTGAGGCTCAATTCAATGATGGTTTACAAACTGGAATGTATGGTGGAATTATTCTCAAAATCCATGGTTTTTTAATGGATGGGACCAAAGCCTCATTTTTATTAATAAAGTAAAGCAAATACCTCTTTTTAACTGGGTAGAGGGAGACCCATTACATAGCCCGAAGGCCTGGTGGGCTTGTAGCCCATTACATTGCCTGTAGGCCCAAATTTTTTTCCCAATTCACATTCTGTGAATAGTTACCCAACTATTATAGTACATGCATAGTACCGCCACCGCTACAGTGCCCTACCACCGCTATAGTACCTGCCGATCAATAGTATTGCCGCTTCTACAGTACTATTATAGTGCTGCTACAGTAATCTGCGCCCAATGGGTTTTGAACCCGCAATTTTTATGTAGTATTATGGGGTTATTACCACTAAGCTAAACCCCAACTACTAAATCCATTGTTAAGAAGTTTGACTCATTCTCCATGTAAGGTGGATTTTATATTTATGTTTTATGGAATAGAATAATTCTTTAGTAATAATGGTAATGATATATCAGATAGATGTCAGAATAAAGTTCTGTGTTTGGTTGTACTATTGTGTGTTAAGGGGAATATATATGTTGAGGTTCCATGTATGAGACAATTCTAGGTTAGGAGGACATGGAATGGGTGGAATTATATTAGTGTGTTGGGAGAAAAAACTATTGTAGGATGTTTTAAATTTATTTTTAGGTAGGTCATGAATTCCAGGGGCATGGATCCCATAGGTCTTGTGGGATGCATGGTCCTTGAGATGTGCCTAGATATGCTCTCACACTAGCCAAAACAGGTATGGCTGATTGAGGTCATAGACCTAAATATCAAAAAAATAGTTATGTTGTTTATATCTGCTAGGCTAAGAATACCACAAGATCATGCAATTATGGAAGCATTTTATATGTTTACCATTAGGGGTGTCCATCTAAGATTTATTTATCACCCTCTATACATGCACCTCGGTGTTCATATAGACTGTTTGTTTCTTTTATTAGGTCGATAATGGATTCATGAAAAATAAGGATGAGGACCTAGATTTCATGGTTGGGAGGGATGCTCTTATGGAGTCGATAGGTCGAGATAGAGTAGGTTGACATGGTATTGGAGTTTGGGTTTTTTGTTACAGCTTGGAGTTGTTATTAAGTTATGTTGTATTTATTTTATGTTATTTATTCTTGTTCATGGTATCTTCCTGGTTGGGGATCATGGTTTTATGTATTACGTGGTTGTTCAGGACATTAATAGGGTTTAATTTTATTAAAACATCATTAGTCTCGGTTTATTTATTCCAATACTTTCTATATTGTGTATGTGTTTGGTTATTTGATTCAGGTTGTTCACTCAAATATGGGTGTTTAGTCTCCTCATAGTTCCGGCTTTAGACCTCCACTCCTAGTAGGAAGCATCTGGTGTATGAGGAGGCATGCGTGAAGACATGTGGAATACCAGATCAAAGCACTGATATAGTGTCTTGTAGTCTAGGACATTACAATTTGGAATCAAAGTAGCTAATTTCAGAATTTTATACTATTTGGGGTTTGGTTGAAATTGGATATAAGAATGTGTTGAAACATGTTATGTATACCGGGATAGTTCATCATGCACACCAAATCTGATAGGATGTCCTAGTTATAAGGGATTTATATTGAGGTTATGGATTTGTGATTGTATGGTCGTATTTGATTTTTGAATTGAGTGATGCACATGTTGTTGGGATTTGACATTTTATGATCCATTTCAGGCTCTTATCCCTTTGATTGTAGTGTGAGTTTTTAGTGTGGTTGGTGTAATAACATTAATGGTTATGTATAGTATAATTTTACTAATGTGGACCCCTTATAGATGGTTTTTTATGGTTGGATGTTTATCCATGTCCTCAAAGGTGAGTTTATATGTGTAGATGCTCGGAGAGGATGAGCGCCCTTGTTCTGGGTAGTTGATTGGTATAAGCCACATTTATGGTGTGGGAAACAAGAAGAGGCATGTTTGTTTTGATAATGTAGTATGATTTTTTGATGGGTGAATGTGGATGCCAAAAAACTTTGTGTATATCTTTGAGTCAGTATTGACCAAGATGGATAGAACTAGTGGATTTACCTGAGACTTGATCAGTCGGGCTAGGTGGGAGAGACTAGTGGACTTTCTGAAATGAATCTACGTTAGGATTTCATATCTATTGGACTTTTAGGGGGACCCCTGAGATGGTAAACTAGGATATGAGTTTCTTAGATTGTAAAAGGCACATATAAGTGCTCTGTACTAGTAAAATGGTACATGAAATGTGATCTTGAGTTGGGGGTTTCTATTCATTTGATGAGTTTTATTTTTGGGTTGGTGTGCATGGTTTCGATGGGGGGTTCATTATTGTGTCTTTACCCAGAAATTCTTGTGTAGGTGAGGTGATCCAGGTGGGTTTTGGTTGATCAGTGAAAAAATAATTACTTAAGGATTCATGGATTAGTCTTTTAATCCTTGATTTCATTCGATGTCTATCATTTGAGTTAGTATATGTTTTGTGTTTTGTTTATGTAAGAGTGTTTGGTGGTCATGTTATAGTGGTACAATGGAGACATGAGCTCTAGTGATATACTATTTCATTTGGTTTGTGGATAAAAAGTTATGGGAGTGTATGTACGAGGTTCTAGTTATGGGATAATGGTCATAAGTTTTCTAAGAATTGTCATGGTTTTAATAAAGGGCTAATGGCATAATAACATGAGGCCTTGGGATAGAAAGGTGATGTTCTCGGATGGATTGATTGTGATGGTATTCTATAATGTCATTTTAGTATAATCTGATATTATAAATGATCATTCCCTATATATTGACTTAGTTCTATGTATGAGAATAGTGCACCGATTTTATTCCATGCTATATTAATGATTCCTTGGGTTTATAGTGGACCTCCTACGAGGTTTTTCACATGGTGTTTTGTTAGTTAAGTTGTATGGTGGGAATCATACCATAGTATTATTGTGAGTTAGGTCCCCATGAAGAGTCAAATATTGAAAAATTTCAGGGGTTTTGTTCTTGGATATCGGGGATGGAAAATAATAGTTGTTAGATTTTTTTTCCCTGGTGGGAGAAAGGTGGCCATGTCCAATGTGAGGGTTTTGTTTTCATCAACGAATGCACTAGGGAAAATATGATAGGTTATATAGTGAAAATAAAGATACAAATATATTGGGGAGTAAAAAATTATATATTGTGGTGTGACCTTATTGTGGGTAGGGTTGAGGATGTAGTGAGGAAATTGTAAAGAGGTTTTATGGACCTCTGAGAATGTGTTTTGAAATGTGACTTCCATGATGGAGAGAATTGTGGATCAAAATTAGTATCTGTTGGTTGAGTTCTACGTTGGGGAGAACCATGAGTATGATGAATATTACAAAATGGTGATATTTTATATTGAGAATGAGTAGTGCAGTTAGGCACTGTTCTAGTGTTTTTTTGGTGCTGGAAAGCGGTGGCTGGACTTTTGATGCGTTGTACATCCTCTATGCGATGTTAGGTATAGAAACTCTGTCTCCATATTTGGGTAGATCACAACTGGTTGATCTTTTTTTGATGTGAAATGAGGATCATGATTTCTGGTTATAAGACATATGAGGCTTCTAGAGGATGTGAATGATTATGGTGGGGAGGTTGTAGATACCTGAGTGTTCTGGATTTTGAAATGTATGATGAAATATAAATTTTTCTTCATAAGTTCACATTATGCATAAAATGGTTATTATACTGTAGTTTATGGTCTTATATAATTTTGGGACAAATACTTTTATCTATGAAATGGGTATTTACCATAAGGAAGGAGTTTGGTGGAATTAAGAGAAGTTGGAATTTTGTATTAATATTTGACACTTCATTAATTAGATATTAAATTATTACAGTTGTTTCAGGTGGATGTGTTTTTTAATGGAGAATCGTATTGATATTATGAGACTTTGGTTGAGTCCAAAATTGGGGGAATATCGTATGAAAGGTATAATCTTGCATTAGGTTCTGGGACATGGGAGGGGTTTTAAATTAGAAATTAATTTAAAAGTGTCCCTTCCATATTTTGGCTCACACGCTTTCTAGGGAAGTTATAGAGGGTAATCCCTCTAGAAAAAAACACTTTATAGGAGGGTTAGAAGTGGGATATGTATCAAAACATTCTCCAATGTTTAGTTGGGACATGATTGAGGTGCGGTAGTTTTTAGGAGTTTATTTGGACCCAATTATTTGGATATTACAAAATGAGGTTGGTTGGTTTTTCTTTTTATGACCCAAATTCAGATACAGTAGTTTTCTTCATATTTTAATGACTCTTAAAAACTACTTATAACACCATGTGGGTTGATCTGTTCTCATTTTTGGGGAATTGGTGTTTAGGGCGGTGGAGGTGTTTATCATCAAAAACATCATCTACATAGTGTATGGTTCTTAGAACACCTACTGTGTGTTATTACCATTTTTGGAAGAAGTAATTTCATAAGTACACTTCATGTACATTAATTACATGTTATGCAATTGTACATGGATGTGTATCTGTCCATGTTATGAAGTATATGGAATGATAGATTTTTTGAATGTAAACTCTGTATACATTGGGTGGACACTATTTAGTATTACATATGTATACCTCATGATTATATATCCATGTATAAGTATAAGGATATGAGGAGATATGAGATTAAAATCATTGTACTTGAATATTCATTCCAGGTACATTTTCTATATTGGAGGTATTGGGTGTTTTGTACCCTGGATGTCAAAATTGGGCATGTGAGCAGTTCGTCTAGGTTTTTTTCACATATATCACAATGATGTGATCCAATTGACATATAGAGGTAATAAAAATGTTTTTTTGGAAAAATTTACTTCATAGGAGTATTTCCTTGAGAACTGAATTCTAAATCCTTCAGAGGGGGTGAATTTTGAGCAGGGAGTCCCAAGTGATTATTGAGAGCTCATTGTTTGATTTTCACTAATCATACCATGGTATTATAATTGAGGTTTCTTGGTTGAATGACATAAGAGAGTGTTTTAGATGTTTCTGTAGGAATATATTAGATTTTCTCTCCCTATCGAGACAAGTGGATCAATGTTATAGAAGATGATGCTTAGATCCTATGTTTGTGAATTAGGGTGGATGAAATTTATGGCATGGTTCACATTGTGGATTGTGGTTATAGAATAGAATCATTGTGGTGTTGTTTTGAGTATGAGGAACTCAAGATGATTCTCTTAGTGGGATGGTTTCTAGTTATGTGATCATTGTATGTTGTGGTTGACGATTGAGAATTCTTATAGAGAATGGGGTTTATTTCATATATGAATGTGGCATATCATTGTTCAAGGATCGTTTGGAGGCTATTGAGATTCTTTTGAGTATCATTATTATGTTAGTTATTATCTTGAGGGTGTGGTGGTTATTAGGTTTTATAGAGGATTCTTATTCTTGAGGACTAGTTATGAGGATCCAAGAAGGGATTCCTTTGTTTACTTATGGATCTAGAGGGTCAGGTGTGGGCATGATTGATATGACGACCCTGAGAAGTTGTGTGTGATTATGTGGTTCAGTTATGGGTGTTCCTTTAGAACCAAGATGTTGTATGAGAAAATGGGTGTAAGATTTCACTATATAATATGGATTTATAACTCACAATTTTCATTTTTTAGTTTTTTGAGGTTCAGCCCAAGATTACCAACATGAGGCAATTTGATATGATTGGGTTTCTATGTTTTGGAAATAATTTGTTTTCTAAGGGCTATGATGACAAATAGAGAAGGATAGGTGATCGACATGTATGATTCCAGATATCTTTGGTCGAGTTTTTCGCTATGGATAAGTATTGATAACGATATATTTTTTAATGTTTGAGTCGTATACTATGGTTCTGAGAACATTGATATATATTTTTTTCTATACTGAATGTGATGTAATTTGTATGTGGTTTGGTGGTGGACTGATATTCAAGGAACATGATGTGTACAACTGAGAGGGAGTCATATTGATGCTCTATAAACTATTAGTATACTTAAAGGATATTTTTCCAAAATTTGGCTGAAAGCATTAATGGCATGCCATGTGATATAGGATGTTGGCCTGATGAAACTACTCCTTGGTTTGTGATAGATTAATTATTTGTCCCCCAATAATGTTATTTTTTTTAGATTGAGGTTTTAGACATAAAAATTATACTACATAGATTTATACAGAAATATGCTCTAAACACTAGTAATATACATTGGGATAGTGCTCTAGACTGAGGTGCTTGGAATTGATAGTTTACCAAATAGAATGGATGGTGAACAGATTTTATACAGCCATGGTTATGATTATGGAATGATTCTCAACGAATGCTTAATTTGATATATATGGTTTATGGGTATGACTAATTCTTCAGGCACAATGGTTATGATATATTATATAAATGTTATACTGAAGGTCTAGGTTTTTTAGTACTCCTTTGTGGAAATGGGAATGGATGTGTTAGGGTTCCTTGTATGAGACAATCAAAGGTTATGAAAACGTGGTATGGGACGACTTAGATTTGAACCACTTGTGAAAGGACCCTGGTAAAATATGTTCATGGTATTGTCAGGTTGGTTATTGCTTCCATGGTTATGGAGCCCACATGTTGTTTGGGATGCATGTTCCTTGATATTTCCATAGATATATTCCATCATTGGCTGAATAAGGTATGATCGATCAAGGTTATGGTCCTATAGATTGAATGTTTTTTATTTATATATTTTTAGATTTATATCATTTAGGATAGACATATTTCATTTTCACGCACTAATGGTGACAGTTTATAGGTTCACCATTGGGGGTGGCTTATAGATATTTATTTCTCATCCCCCTTTATGTTCACCTCAGGGTGAATACATACATTCTTCCTATTTTTAGGTTGAGAAAGAATTAAAAATAGATAGGGTGGAGGCCCTGTATCTCATGGTTTAGGAGGATTCTCATATGCAGTAGACCGAATGGGCTATGGAATCTTGACAGTGTATTGGATATTGGTTATGTGTTATGTCCTAAAGCTGGTAGTAGCTCATGATGTATTTATTTTTAGTTATTTATTCGTGTACATGGGATTAGCCTATTGGTTGATAATGGTTGTATGTATGAGATGGTTATTTTGGGCCGTTACTGTATATTTATTTTAATACATCATGATTATTCTCAATTTATTTATTCTTTTTCTTTCTATATTGTGTATGTGTTTTCTTATTTACATCTGGTTGGGAACTCTAATATAGGGTATAGTCACCTCATTGTTCAAACTTTAGACCCCCCCCCACTGATAATTTGCAGCCTCTAGCATATGAGGAGGATTGTGTGGTGTTCTGTATTTTTTGACATATGGATCTATATGAATTTTTCTTCTAGCAACACACATGTCATTTGGTCTTGATTGTTTACAATGGATTCTAGGCTCTTAGCCCATTGGAATGAGTATTTTGAGTTGTTTTTGACTCCTGGACTACAGAGGAAGAAGGGGTCTCATGGATAATGATAAGAATGTAGGATCTCATTTTTGTAGGCTTTCTAGAAAGTGATTTTATTGATTTATTTTGGGTGGTGGGTTCTACGGATATATGGTGAGATGATCAATGGTGGTGATGCTGGTCTAGTTTTTTTTTATTGTTTGTGTAATGATCATAGTATATTAGTATAGCATAAGGGTAGCGTTGTTTACCCCTTTAGATGGGTTTTTAGGTTGGTAGTATGCACATGTCCTCTGATGGGAGTTATGTTGTGAATATGCTCAAGGATGATGTATGCGCTAGTTATAGGTATTTGATTGGTATATGACACCATTATGTTACAAGACCATAGAGAAGGGTGTTTTTTTATTATGTTGTGCAATGATGAGGCTAGTTCATGTTGATGCCTTTTGATTTGTGGTCATCAGTGAGTTGGATAGAACTCGTGTCTTAATACATGAGTTGACCTATTGGGATAGGTGGAAGAGCCTGGTGGCCTTTCTAATGTTATTCTAGACTAGGAAGTTAGATACATTTGACTTTGATAGTGACTCGTGAGAGTGGTCAACCATGTTATGAGTGACTTTGGGTGTCCTAGGAACATATGGGTGTTAAGAACTTTTGAAAATGGTGAACAAGGGGTGAAACGTAGTTTGATGCTTGGGACCAATGAATGAATTTTTGTTAGATAGTTCACATATGATCTAGTGTTTTTGCAATGTGGTTGGTTTTGAGAGGGATATGTTCATTCTGGTGGCCAGCCTAGTATATAGTTGTGATGTGGAGTTGTGTATGACAACTTTTTTTGGACTAGGAGTAAAATAATTACTCTAGGATTCATGGTTTAGTCTTTTGAGCTATGTTTTCATGAGATGTGAGTTTTTGGAGCAAGAGTATGTTTTTTGGTTGGTTTATATATGAGCATGTGACAGTTATGGACTGTTGAGCCTTGTGGATGTGAGTTCTGGTGATGCGTTGTGTCATTTTGTTTGTGGATAAGAAATCAAGTGAGTTTTTGTTTAATGATATAGAGTTGGGATAATGGTTGTGAGTGAGTTGGGAATTGTAGTGCGTGTAATAAGAGGCTTGTGGGAATGGTGACCTAAGGCATTGGAAAATAACTATGATGTTTTATGATGGATGATATTTCAACAGTATTCGTCAAAGTCTTCATATTATACTCTATGTTTAGAGATTATCATGCACAATATCATAACATCTTATTGAGTATGATAAGAGAGAACTAAATTTATTCCATGCTATATTGATGTTTCCTTAGGTTGATTAGGGGCCACCTATGAGGTTTTTCTCCTTTATTGGTGTTAGGAAAGAATTATATTGTGGAGTACACCATCTAATGTTTTTATTAAAGTCCCTATGATGGGTCAAATATAAAAAAATACCATTCTTTGTGTTATCAGATGCTGGGGAAGGGAAATAGTATTTGTTTGAATTTATATCTATGGTGGGAGAATGGATTCCATTTCCAATATCATGGGTTGGTTATAATATGGGAATACAATAAGGAAAAGTTGTTTGTTTATTAGGTTATGATATAGATTCCCATATGGTGGGGAGTACCACATCAGATATGTTGGTGTGACCCTATTGTGGGCATGGTCGAGGATACAGTGAGGACCATGTCGAGAAGGTTAGTGGACCTCTGAGAATGTATTTTAAAAGGTTTCACCCATTATGGGAAGCATCATGGATCAGAATTGGAAGAGGATGGTTGAGTTGTGTGGAGGAATGTGGTGGATTGAACATTAATGGTTTGAACACCTTATTTAAAAGGTAATGTAGAGAAAATTGATTTTTTTCTTTCGGTGGAGTGCAATAAGTTGATCTTCTTTTGATAACCAATGTGGGTAAGGATGTGTGGTTGGAAGACCATCGAGGCTTCTCGTGGATGTGAAGAATTATGGTGGGGAGGTTTTAGAGACCTGATATTTCTATATTTTTTAATCTAATAAAAAATAAATAATTTTTAGTTCTTAGGTGATCAACTGGGTTTGAATGGTCATTTTACGATATTATATGGTCTTAGATAAATTTTATGACCACTCTATTAGTTCTAGAATAGTGTGTCTACACTTAGACATGAGTCTTTTGGAATTTAGAGCAATTAGAGTTTTGTCTAAATAATTAATATTTAATTAATCAAACATTAATCTAGTTTGTATATTTTGGGTGGTCATATCATTTGAATGGAGTGTAGGTTTGAGATTATGACATTACAGTTGAGTCTTGAATGGAGGACATTTCTTATGTGAGGTTTAATCACTTTTGGTCTTCCAGGACTCAGGAAAATTGTTAAATAGTTAATTAATTAATTAATTAATTAAATTAAAATGAGTTCTCTCCCCATTTTGGTCCCCACTCCTGAGAGGTAAGGAGGAGGTGATTCTTCATCACATGAAACACTTGGTCCAAGATGGGGATAATATTGATATTCCCCCAGAACACATAAATCAAGACTAGATAGAAGTTATGTAGCTTCCAGGAGAGGATTTGGACCCTAATCATCAAGGTTTATGCCACAAGGTTTTACAGTTTTGGGTTTAATTGCCCAAATCATGATATTTTAGTTTTTTTCAGGTTTTAATTCCTCTTTATAACATCCTATGAAACATGTTGTTTGATTTGTTATTATTTAGAGTAAAATGAGGTTTTGGGGGGGGAGATGTTTCCCTTCACAAACTCCATCTACTCAGTGTATGGTTCATATAAAACACACCCTATATTCATCTCTTTTGGGGAAGATGGTATTTTCATAAGTAAACTCCATGTATATTATGTACACAATGTGTAGTTGTACCTGGATATTTTCCAGGCCATGTGAAAACGTACATGGGAATATGGTTTTGGGAAAGTGCATGTCGTGTACCATGGGTAAATTCCATGTAGTATTACACTGGAAGACCCCATGTTTCTATATATGTGTAAAGGTACATGTAAAAGAGTATATAGAAAATTACCTACCATGTAATCGAAATTGCATGCCATTTAACATTTCTATCTTGGAGGATATTGGTGCTTTGGGCACTAGAATTCATAGTTGGGCATGTGAGTACTCCATTCTGAATGTTTTTCATTTATATTGTAATGGTGGGATACTTTTGACATATAAAAGTCATATAAATGGTGTTTTGGATATATTTGTTTCATATTAGTATTTCCTTGAAAATTGGATTTAGAACACTTGAGGGGATTGAGTTTTTAGTTGGGAGGGCCAGGTGATGGTTTGGAGCTTAGTGTTTGATTTGGCATGAGAATGACATGGTGTTCTATATGAGGTTTCTTGGATTAATCCCACAATATAGGTTTTGAGTAGTATCTCTAGGAAGGTCTTGGGATTTCCATTATTATTGAGTCGAGTGGATTGAGGTTAAAGAAGTTGAGGTTTACATCTAACATTTGGGGATCTAGGTCGTTGGATCTCTATGGCTGGGTTGATGACATAGATTGTGGTTATGGAAGATTATTATTGAGGTGTTGATTTTGTTCTGAGGGAATCTTGATGAATCCCATAGTGGGATGGATTCTAGTTATGTGAGCATTGTACATCGTGGTTGACAGTTTAGAATGACTTTGTAGTCTATTATTGATTTCAGATACTAATGTGTAATGTCATTGATCAAGGATGTGTGGGAGGCCATTGAGGTCTTCTTGAGTATTTTTCTTCTATAAAGAATATTCCTAAGGGTTTTTGGTTAACAAGTTATATAGAGGCTTAAATTTTATGTGTACCATTTCTGAGGGTCTATGAAGGGATAATTTCATTTATGAGTGGATCTAAAAGGTCATGTGTGGGCCCCAATTATAGGACAACCCTAAGTGGGTGTGTGTGATTATGTTCTTCAATTATGCATGTTCAATAGGGACTAGGATTATTTGTTGTCCAATGGGGCTAGGATGTTACTAGTTGAGGTGGATTTATTACTAAAAAATTTCATGTATTAGTTTGTTGAGTTTCATACCTCGATTACCATCATAGGGAAATTTGATATGTTTGGGTTTCCATGTTTTGGATGTCAATTTTTTTGGTAAGGGATGTCATGGTAGAGAGATATGTACATATGATCCACAATTATGGTACCATATATCCATGATTGAGATCATTTTATTGAGGGTCTATTTCAGTACCAATATATGGTTTATGGTTTTAGTGATGGACTGAGGTTCTAGGAACATTGATTTATATAGTTGACTGTTTTGAAGGTGACATCACATTTATGTGGTTTGTTGCTGGTCTGAGGTTTTAGGAATAGGAACTATACTACAGAGATGGTTATAGACTGAGTCTATATAAAATGATAGTATATGTCATGGATGTTTTGCTATATTGAGGATATGTGTATTAATGGAATTCCATGTGATTAAGGATGTTGGACTAAGGATACTTCTCCTTGGATTTGGGATATACTCAGGATCATGCCCCCACCGATTTTATGGTTTCTATACTGAGGTTTTGGGCATAGAAAGTATACTATTGAGAGGGTGTCACACTGTGGATCTAGACACTAATAGTATTATTTTTGGATAGTGATCCAAATTGAGGCTCAATGTATTGATGGTTTACTATATTGGATGGATGGTGGACTGGCAGTCTATATCCTTATATAAGATGTTTGGATGATTCCCCAGGAATGGTTGATTTGATTTATATTGTTTATTTCTTAGACTAATGCTTCATGAACCATGCTTATGATAAAAGCTATATATGTGACAGAGAAGGTATTGTTTTGGTATTACTCTTATGTGGAAATAAGAATAGATGTGTGAGGTTCCAAGTTCAATAGATTGTCTTCTTATAATGAATTGGTTTCAGATGTCTTTCATTAGTATCTTGGGTGAATGAACTATCATAGGATGGCTTATAAATATTTTTAGGATGTTTTTAGCTTCAATGGTTATGGGGCCCATAAAATGATTGGGATGTAGATTCAATGAGTCATACATAGTGATATTCTAGAGTTGTCCATATTAGGTATGGTTGCTTGAGGTCATGGAACTACAGTTCGATGGTTGTTTATTTATATTTTGTTTCCATTTTTTATAACGGCATGGATGCTCATATTTCATGAGAATTCACTTATGGATGAAGTTTATAGATTCACCATTGTGGGTGACCTAATTAGATTTCTTTATCACCCCCTATGTGTGAACCATAATGTGTGTAAATACCTATTATCTATTTTTAGGTTTATCACGTATCCCTGGTGAATAGGGATGAGGACCTAGATTTCATGGTTTAGCGGGATGATCCCGATGAGCCAATTGTTCGGGATGTACTAGCATGACTATGTATTGGAGAATCGGTATGTGATATTGATATGAGTTAGAAATATGACCTATTGTATTTATTTTATGCTATTTATTATTATTTATGGGATCAGCCTAGTGGGAGATCTTGGTTGTATGTATGAGATTAATGTTTGGTCCTTTACAGTAGTTTCATTTTAATATAGCATGTCTTGTCTTAATTAATTTATTATTATTCATTCTATATTGTGTATTTTTTTTGGTTTTTTACTTCTGTTTGTGAACTCTAATATGGTTGTGTAGTCACCTCACAGTTCCATCATTATTCCCCCTTTTCAATTAGGTGGCCCCCAAAAAATGAGAGTGTGGTTCAGAGGTCCTATGGTGTAGCAGCTCACAACACCAGTTTAATGGATACCAGACCGGGAAGTTACAAATCTTCACCTAATACACCCCAAGTTGATATAGGGGACTATCTGGTGACCCTCTCATATCTCTGGGAAATGATTCCCTATAAATCATAATCATCTACACTTTAAGTTAATTAAAATTTCATATAATGGTTATTTTTATATAGACCACAATGTGATGTTTATCATTAAATATTTTTCAATTTCTGTGTTGATAAATCTATTTTTATGATTTAGTACTAAAGAGATGATGATGGGGTTAGAGACTTATGTTAGGAGTGTTCTCAGTATGGTAGTCCCACTGATGAATATTGTAGTTATGTATTGGTCACCCATATTCTTCATTACAAAAGAAATCTATATCATAAATAATTTATGGATCATATAAATTATTATATGGATAAAACTCTCAGTATTGAAGTGGTGCAGATCAACCACACACAATACGTGTAGGGTATGGTGGTTGGCTACCCCAAATATTGAATTCTAATTATGTTCTATTTATGGTGAGGGTTAATTATATATTAAAGTAAGGTTATCTCTCTATATATATCTTTTCTATTATTTATCCTCCCACATTATGTGTCACCCTCATGTATTATATGAGCTATTGGAGGAGACATGGATCCTTCTATATAGTTCATGTGAGGTGACACAGGATTAATAATTTCAATTTTGTATAATGTATTTTTTATACTTCATTGGTTGACTCTTATCTTTGGAAATGAATGGGGATTATGTATAGTATCGTAAATACATGATTTGAGAATTTTAAAATATAATGTGACATAGACCCTTAGTTAATATGTATACTTAATTAATGAAATTGATCCCATTTATGGATTATAGTTTTTTTTCTCTAACAAGGATGATCATATCATATTATTCCACATCAGTGACTCCTCAATAATCTTATAGTATCCTCTGAGACATAACATACACCATTTTTATTCAAAATCATCTTTGGCGAGATATCAGCTTCTTAGGGAATAAAATGTTTCCTATGAGATACATCCTTCTTGGATTTTATATAATATATATATGAATTCTTAATATACCAATGGGTTATATTTAAAGATCATATCTACATTACCTTTTCATATACTCCACCTAGATACACTCTTTTATAAGAATAATGAAGAAAGAATAATATTTATTGATTTCCTTTGTTAGTTTTGGTGAACCCAAATTTGTGATCTTATAGTCTCCCCTGATTTTTTTGTCAACATCTAGTGTGAATATATGGATAAAAATTGTTAAGAGGTGGTTTAGATGACATGGAGCTGGTGAGGCATGTTTATAGATGATTCCTAAGAACATTTAGTGATTAATTGTGGTGTATGAAGGTTAAGGAATATGGTATTGACCATTGTGGATAGATATTGATAATAAGTTACATTAATAGATGAGGGTTTGTCCAAAATCCTATGTCTATCATATTTTTTGGATTTCATGATATATGATTTGTTTTTGAATAATAAATCTGGGGATGTAATGGTACATTATAGCTCATTCATGTGTTTTATACTGTTTATTTGTTTATATATACTATTTTTGTTATTAGTTAACATTTTAATTAGATTCTTGTTTGTGGGAGTTTTAAATGGGATATGGAGTCCAATTTTTTGAGGTATTATTACTTTTTTCTAGTCAACATCCCATCATATTGGATGTGATCTTAGACTATCACCATCATCTTCTTACCAGTATAGGTGGGGGCCTCTATGTTTCTTCAAGTCATTTATCACCATTTCTAACTGGTGTTCTTGTGGACATTTCATGCTAATTCATGGTATGAATCCCCATTTTCTTCTCCAATTTTTCTTCTTCAATGATTCATATTGTTTTGAAGTTGTTTCGAATTAGGTTTTTTTATCAATTCCCTGAGATCAATGTTGAATGAACCTAATCCACGAGTATTTCATTTGAGGTGGATATATGGATATTATGAATTTTTAATACTCATAGTAATTAACCATTTCATATGAATTAATTCATTTAATAAACTTATATTTTTTTTGAATTAATTTTAATAATTTGGTATATGATATTGAGATGAATGAGTGTGATTTGTTCATATGTGATCCATAGAGGTTCCTTATACCTTTTAAAAATTTAAAACCATGTTTTTAGTGATGTTGTATTATGTAGGGAGGTTTAATAGATTCTTCCTAAATCCATTAAATTTTCATTTTAATAAAAAAATATATAAATAATCCGAGGGGTATTATTTTATGAAATAGGGTTTGTAGAATGGGTATATTCGATATAGGTTTCAACTAGAATAACTAAATAGGAATGTGATGGCTTGGAACCAGATGGCACTTAACGGGTGCCCCGAGCCTGGTGGCCACCAGGCCTCATGCGCATCTTCCCAAATGCCAGATGCTGTCGACTAGCAGGGATGGACTAGGGTGTGTATGTGGGAAGAATATTCCCTCATTAGAAGTGTGTAGCATAGTTGAAGGGATATAAATGAATAGTAAACGACATAAGCAATATAAATAAGTAGAGGAAGAAAACTCACGCAACATATGAACGTGAAAAATAATAAATATATCAACTGGAATAATGATGATGTAATGTCATGTCACAAGAAAACATGGAAGCATGGATGCAATATAATGGGAATAACATGTTCCACAAAGTAAAAGAAAACATAGTCTACTCCAAGAATCCCAAGATCCTACTCGGTAATCTGCTAACAATCTCTATCCTATTAGTACACAATAAAGTATGGGAAGCTACATGATTCCCTTTGTCAACATCTGGAACCATTTAATCTACTATGGGTACCAAACGATGCCTGAAGAGGGTGTGAGGTAAATCTAAGTGGGCCACAACCAACAGTGTTTATAACATCTGGCCTGTGTAATGGAATATAGATGTGTGCATGCATTCATATATAAAGTAAAGTATGTAGTGAAATATAACTAAATAACCTAGTACATGCTTCATCCATCAGTTGGTGTCTAAACATGTAACTAGTTCGTTAATTAATCAATTGCCATTTAATGTTAATAGGTCACATGAGGCATATCCAACACTGAAATCAACTTGTGACAGTATATATAGTGAAGGTCCCAATATGTAACAATGAAACCAAACAATGATATCTAATGAGGGTGTTCCAAGGTAAAAAGTAAGGTAACAAAAAATTATTGAAATCTAAATCAGTAGTATCTAAGTCTATATAAGGGGTAAGAGTGTAATCCATGGAGCGTAATCCAAGTCATTCCACAATAAAGATCCTAATGAGTCCAAGGATTGAATCTAAGGTAAGATAGGGCTATGCAAGGACTGGTTCCATGTAGTGTATCCAAGGAACCTACATGTTAATTTTGGATCTATGGTGTTTATCTGAGGTATCACGGAATAATTAAATGGATATAACAACAGTATATCAGGCATCCAAGGAATATACAAGAACTCAAAATAAGGTGGGTATCATCCAAAGAAAACTATATCCTTGAATTGGAATGGGGTTCCTAATACCCAAGATATTCTCCTCTTGGAATCCAAAGAAAGCTCGAGTCAGTCCATTCCTATTTAGTATTGCAATCATGTAATAATTCACTTGGTTAATGAATTCCCTTCTATTATTGTGGATATATCAAGTAGAGTTGAATCCATTGGTCCAAGCCTTGTCTTCCATTAGTGTGGATAGGAGAATTAGCGTTGAAACTATTTAATCAATTATTAGATAGAAATTAAGGCATAATCAATTATTAAGGATCACTCCAAAACCTTCCATCAACATGTAACAGGGTGATATGGACATGTAACCTTTATTTAATCTATTTTGATAAGGCCATGTTGTATTCTTAGTATACTTGCAATTTTAAATTTCATATTTCACATTTAATAAATATTTGTAATAACATTACTTAAGAGGGTGAAGTGGAGAGCATACATGGTAAATGACATTATGCAATTCTCAATAATAATGAATTATTCATAATAAGAAGACTCGCCTTTTGGAAGTTCATGTAAAGGGACACCCAAAAAATGGCCCAAAAATGCCAAAACACTAAAAACCCAACTATGGCATAAGCATATCCATGAGGTGGATTATATTGTGGGTGTAACCACTAAAAAAGATTCACATATATTTAAATATCATAGACATAAGATTCTATCATGTATATTCATTGTACTTAAAAGTTAGGAAACCTTTTCCAATGAAACCAGTGTTCCCCACATGAACATTCCAAAAACAACAATCTTTAGGGATGAGTTATAGAACATCCCCCATAGTGTTTTATGAGTCTTCTCCTCCAGCATCGACCATTGATTTTCCTCAGATCTGAGTAGATCTAATAAAAGGTAGAAAATACTCACAAGGAAATATCTAGGTCAAAAATGAAAGAGATAAAGAAAAACTAGACTCAAGTACATACTCTTACGCATCCAATGTGATGAATGGAAGTTTTACCAGATAGAGGATGAAGGAGATATCTTGATCTATAGATTTGAACATCAAAAACCTCCAAAATGAGAGAGGAATAGGTCAATCCTACACAAACACAAATTTGGGAGGAAGGAGGAGGATTAACAGATCAATGAAGGTGTTTTAGATATTTTACATAGGTTTTATCCCATGCACGGTTTGTCTACACAGTTTGTCAAACCGTGCGCAAACAATGCGAGATGGTTTCTCCCAAATATGGGGAAAAGGGGAATTCACATGGATTGGATTCACATCTATTCTCAATCTATGTGAGTTTCCACTATCTGTAAATACAACATCCTCATAGTTAGGA
Organism: Viscum album; assembly: GCA_963277665.1. Classification (NCBI taxonomy): domain Eukaryota; kingdom Viridiplantae; phylum Streptophyta; class Magnoliopsida; order Santalales; family Viscaceae; genus Viscum; species Viscum album. The sequence continues at coordinate 585,975,318 of OY728158.1, read as the reverse complement.
AATTGTGCGCTAACCATGCAAAAACAACATGACTTGGCATGTTTTCCAAAAATGCAGTTTTTTGAGCTCTAAACAAGCCCCAAACATCCTATGAACCTTTTAAAACTCATTAGGCATCTATTATAGGTATAAATGAATGATTTATAATGAATATTAAAATATATATACCAGAGTGAATACCCGGGTTCTTACAGTCATCCCACCATAAAAGAACTCCCCCCCCCCCTGAGTTCTCCTTCCAAGGGTAAGAAAACACTATCTAAGAACAACTCTGGCCATTGGACATGTACATCAGCTTACCTCTCCCATGTCTCATCCTATACACAGTCATGCTTCCATATCACTAATACGATAGGGATAGACTAGCCTCATAGGGCCTTCATTTTCGGTCAATGATGCGTACTAGATACTCCTCAAAGTTAGCATTGACATATAACTCAACATCCTTGGGATAAAAGGTACGAGTTGGTCCAGTATGATATTGGAGAGGATGTGACACATGAAATACATTGTTCACGGCATAGTACCTCTGAGGTATTAGAAACTGATAAGATACCAGCTCAAATCTCTCTAAAATTTCAAATGGACCGATGCAAAGAGGAGACAACTTTCCATGCTTTCTTAACCATCTATTCCCAATGCTAGGCGATACCCTACAAAACCGCAGTCCCTGACCATGAACTAAAGGGGTCACTGATTGAAATTAGCATATGATTTATGTCTATACATAGTAGTATTTATATGCTTCCTGATGAGCAGGGCTTGTTCGGAAGTCTCCTAAACATGTTGAGGACCAAGTAGGGCTGCCTCACCTACCTCTCGCCCGCACAAGGTGAATGGAATAACCTAACATATATGTCCTTAAAAGGAACCATCTAAATAATCACATGCAAACTATTATGATAGAATAACTCGAAGATATGTATATTCTTCTCCAATGTACCTCCAAAATCAAGGACACATGATCGGATCATATCCTGAAAAACATGTATTGTCCATTCTAATTATCCATCAGTTTGAGGTTAAAAATATGTTCAAGAAAGTACGTGAGTTCGCATATATTTCGGAAAACCCTTCCAGAACTATGATGTGAAATGAGAATCCTTATCTGATTTGATAGTAAATGGAACTCCATGTAGTAATATGATCTCATGGACATACAGTCTTCCGAGCTCATCAATAGAGAAATTCTCGCAAATAGTAATCAAGTGGGATGATTTTGTTAGTTGGACAAGGACTACCCATATAGCATCACTTCCCCTCAGTGACCTAGGTAAGTCGACTATGAAATCCATAGAAAGTTCTTCCCACTTCCATTCCAGGAATAGAAGAGGATGTAACAAGCCTGTAGGTCTTTGGTGTTCTGCCTTCACATGCTGATAGGTGAAACAGCTAGTCATGAAACCTCCAATCTGAAATATCATCTTAGGCCACCAATATTGGCATCACATATCTTGATAGATCTTCGAGAAACCTGGATGAACATCCCACTAAGAATCATGAGACTCTTTCATCAACTCCTCTCTCACATTTTAAGGTACCTAGATATTTCCACATAGTTGTAGGATGTCATCTCTATCCATAGACCAATCTGGAGGTGTTTTATCTCGTTATATACTCTCACAGACATCCAAACCTTCCTAATATGAAAATTTCAAACTCTCCACCTCATCAAGGTGGGAAGAGGTTACTGTTAATTCAGATAGGTAAGACTACTCATGATAATCATGAAAATCCAAATGATGTTCAGAAAATAGGTCCATTAACATCCACTCATCGATGGCTTTCTGTACAGTCTACCATTGAGATTACCAACTCAATGCATCTACAACCCTATGGAATTTTCCTAGAGTATAGAAAATAATAAAATCAAAGGATTGTATATATTTGACCCATATTCAATATCAAAGGTTAAATTAATTCTAAGAAAATATATACTTGAGGCTCTTGTGATCTGTATAGACCACAAAGTGCTCACCCTCGAGATAATGTCTACAGAAACGTAAGGCATATACAACTACTTCTAGCTTGAGGTCGTGCACTGGGTAATTTCTCTCATGAGGCCTCATATGTCAAGATCTATATGTAGTGTCTTTGTCTTCCTACATCAACACTGCTCCTAGGCCAATGCCTTATGCATAGTAGAAGATGGTATAAAATTTACCTAGTTCAGGAAGAATCATAATAGGTTTTGAGACAAGCCTCCCGTTAAGCTCCTCAATGGTGTTCTCACATGATTCTAACCAAAGGAACATAACTCCCTTATTGGTATGTCCAGTAATAGGGTATGAAATATGTGAGAAGTCCTGTTTGAAATGCATGTAATATCAAACGAGACCTAAGATACTCCTGATACCAAAAACGCTCTTAGGAATCTCACAATAATATACAACACTAATATTTTTAGGGTCAAAATATACTCTTGATTCTGAAATAATATGGTCTATGATGTGGACCTTGTCATTATAGAAGTCTCATTTTGCAAGTTTGGAATAATTCTGATGCTATCTCAGTGTACTCAGAATGATCTCAAGATGTTTGGAAATGTAACGCCCCGACCCCAGTTACCCAGAGTCGGTGCATTGTTATGTAACATTGGCATGATCACAAAAGATCAAGTCTCAAAAGACCTATTAGATTAGTAGCCTTGGAAGCACTAGGTACATTCCTAAATGTTACATTACATCAGAAGTTAAAATTCAAAATAACATAGTCACAATAGTCCACACTCATATCCCCATCAGACTATCCCTGTAGGTCAGTCATAAAATATTTCTTCACATCCTGGAAAAAATAAAACATAGAAAGGGTGAGCTCAGATGCTCAGTAAGAATAACAATACAATGGAAACTTTCATAAATAATCATAAACATTTAAGGCAATGTATAACTAAAACAAAAGCATTTTAAACTTGAACTTCAGAATAATATGGAAAAAATAAAATGAAGTAATGCCATTTACTTATTCACATCGATATTCTACTATTCGAATAATCACATGTAATATCAATAACCAATTTCATAATGATGGAATTAAAAATTCTAGACAATCATAACCACGTAGCCATGGCCCCGTGCCAAGACTACAAAAACGATTTTGTCAAGGCCTCGTACCAAGACACTAGTTTGTCTCAAGAGACCTAACGATGCATCGAGGAGGTATAGCGGGCTCCACCCATCACTTATAAAGTCAAATACATTCATCATATGAATATGTTTAAACATATCATAAACCATAACATGATTGTATCATATAAAAAATTCATAAAGGAAACATAACATTTCAACATTTCAATCACAAGATATAAATACTACACATTGATATAATAATAACATTATCAAAACCATTTTCAATACCAAAATAAAAGAAAATTAAAACATGGTATTTATTTTTCATTTAAAAAAAGTTATGGCTTGTAGAGGAAGCCGAAACTCAAATAATGGTCATGGCGGCGGAGAAGTCGTTGTCGCTGCATATGTACGACAAAAAACATTCCCATTTGTCATTTTAGTAAAATGATCCGTATAAAAAAGATTCATTTTCAATAAATGTCTAAGTCAAAGGGAATTATACACCGTAAAAAAGAAAGTTGTGTATTAAACAAAATATTCCCCAATTAAAGGAGATTGAGACGAAGTCCCTTACCTCATGTCCAACTTGACTCGATCGTTCTTTAATCTCATGAATAATAAACTATAGTTAATTTATACTTTATTAAGAACCTTTTTCAAGTTCATTATTCCTTTTATATCACTTATTACCATGTTATTAACATTGTGTAATTATTTATGTTAATAACGGTCGTTTTGTCGATCTTTGGTACTTGATTCAAAAATAAACTTCTTATAATTACAAGTTGTTCAAGTTGTAAAATATCCATTATATCCAGAATTATAATCATGATTTAGATGTAATATATATAATATATATCCAGTATATAATTTCATTTATAATATTACATAACATTTAGATGTAAGAAATGAAATGCACCATTCATGGAGACGGTAAGTCGTACATACGCATGAACTCTACTTTCATTTCTATTTCGTATTTAATGGAATGAAATCATAATGATATAAAGGTGTATTATAATTCCAGTATAATATCATATATAATATCATTACTCCATCATTTACACATCCCACATATGGAATTAACGATTCAAATCATTTTGAGGGGATCGTAGTCCGCACTTCCTAAAATGAAATTATCGCGTTTACCCATAATGGAAATCATAAAGGCATTCCATAAATGAAAAATACATAAGCATAAAGAGAAAATAAAAATAATATATATCATAAATAAATATATTGACATCTTAATTTCCACCATGAAAGGTGTTAAAAAAAGATTGAACAATCATTTTTTCATGAGGAAGTAATTCTCCACCCACAGAAACAGTATGTTCTTCAAGAATTAGACGAAGGTCTGTGTAAGTGTAAATAAAATACTTCTAATAAAAAAATCCTAATATATTGAAGATACTGTTTTTGTTACAAAATAATGGAATAGAAAGAGTTTAATGGGTTAGAGAAGCAAAATAAAACAAAAGAACATAAGAAAAGACATTACCTTAAAATTGGGTAACACTTTCTGATTTCAGCCAAAGGATTCATTGGGAAGACTTATGCTCAAAGTGAGTATTATAGGAATAAGAAAGGGATGTTGAGAGAGTATTTGGGCCGAGGTTGGCTGAGAAAAACGGACTTGATGGTGTGAATAAGGTGGTATAGGTGGGGGCATTTTATAAGAGGAGAGGAGGGGCACTCTTGGAAAGACAAGAAATGTTACATTATTTTATAGTGAGTTTCAGATTGTAAAGGTCCCAAAATTATAAATATATAGGATAAGGTGATAAGGGTTCTAAATATACTCATCCAATAGGTTATTGACAAGTTTAAGTCTTATATTTTACATTATCTTTTCATTTTATTTAAATCTCTATTTAATGAGGTAATCGGTGCATCATCATGGTGTCACAGAAAAATTAATTTATATAATGTCTAAAACTTATAAAAAAATTACCATGATGTAGGAAATCTTTTTATATTTCCAATTAATATTTATAGTCTAAAATTTAACTTATATAACCCCATGTAATAATTTTTTTAGTAAAACAACACATGATTGTGAAAATTTTATTTTTACTTTAAATAAAAAGTTATTAATGTCATTTTCTTACCCAAGTGGCTCCATGGGATCCCCAAGTTGAACCATGGATTTTTTTGGTCGTCCATGACTCATAAAATATGGGTAGTACAAGTGTTAAGTTAATTTCATTTTATTATAACATTATATTTACCTTAAATTACACTAATTACCTTTAATCGCGATTAATGAAACATAAAAGTTACTATTCACCAAAAATTAATTTATTTCCATTGAACCACATTTTACTTCCTAATTATAATGATTTATGTATTATTTTTTATATTAAATTCACAGAAGTGTTAAAATTTCATTTAAAAAATCAGTTTTTAAACTACCACTTAGTGGTTTCACTATTCATCAAAAATTGAAGTTGTTCAGAAAAATACCAAAAATTCACCCTAAAATATAATTGAAATTATGAATTCAAAAATGATTTATATTTTACAAAATTCCAAAAATATAAGTTTTATTAATAAATTTCATAATTAATTCCCCTGTTAAAACTAATAGATTGTTTTTAAGAAACAATATCGATCAAAAGATTGACAATTGTCTTTGTCCAATTTCAAAGTGAAATTAATTCTAATGACCTCCATTGGATAAAATGGTAAAATTATATTCTAATTATAATTTAAAACCACTCAATATTTTAATTTATCACTATAAATTATTTTTATTAAAAAAGTTGTTTTTAATTATTTTTTTACTATTCATAGAAAATTGGATGTTCTCCGAAAATTAAAAAAACAACTTAGGATAATTTCAATATTCTGAATACAAAATTGAAGTCCATTTTGAATTATAAAATTAATATAATTTCAAAATGTGGTTATTACTATTCATAACAGCTACATTGATTGGTCACGGTGTGTTAGAATCTCGAAGTTGCGTACAATGCAAGCTATTGTATTATTGAAAGAGAAGCGTATTGTGGAAGCTTGGGGTGTTACATTCTCCCCTCCTTCAAATAATTTCATCCTTGAAATTTCTAGAAAACTACCACATGAAAAGACTCGGGTGATTATTCATCATAAGTACCTCAGGTTCCCACGTTGCCTATTCCATCTTATGGTTCCTCTATAGAACTTTTACCAGATGATTCGTCTGGTTTCTCAGCACTTGTTCTCTCATATCTAGAATCCTGATAGGCTCATCACAATAAGACAGATCAAGTTCAAGTTCTAATCTATCATAGGTGAGTACATGTGTTAGGTGAGGAATGTATTTTCCCAACAGTGATACGTGGAACACATCGTGAACATTAGAAAGACTTGAAGGCATTTCCAAATGGTAAGCTACAGCCCCAATTCGTTTTAGAATTTCAAATGGTCCAATATACCTGTGACTTAATTTTCCCTTCTTACCGAATCGTATAACTCCCTTCCATGAAGATACCTTTAAGAAAACATGATCTCATACCTGAAATTCCAAATACTTACTTCGGTTATCATCATAGCTCTTCTGCCTACTTTGAGCTGCTTTGATGTGGTTTTGGATTACCCTCACCTTTTCCATCATTTCCTGAACAAGTTTTTGGCCTCTGAGTTTTCTTTCACCAACATCATCCCAACAGGTTGGTGTGAGACACCTCATTCTGTATAACGCTTCAAATGGTGCCATCTGAATACTTGAATGGAGCTATTGTTATAGGAAAATTCCGCTAGAGGTAAATATTGATCCCACATACACTGAAAGTCACGTGATCATGATCTCAATATGTATTTGAACGCTTTAATAGTCTGTTCTGATTGTCCATCTATTTGAGGGTGGAAAGCAGTGCTCAAACAAAGTTCAGTGTCCAGGTCTTTCTGAAGACTTTTCTAGAATCTTGATGTAAAATAGGGATCACGATCCGAAACAATCGATAGGGGTACTCCATGATGTCTTACAACTTCTTTAATATATAGTCTTGATAAACGTTCATGTGGTAAATCTTCTCTTATAGAAATAAAATGTGATGACTTGGTAAGTCGATCAATAATGACCCATATTGCATCATTTCTTCTAAGAGTCTTTGGTAGTCCAATGAAAAATTCCATCGTAATATTATCCCATTTACACTCAGGTATGGGAAGAGGTTGCATAACTCCTCCAGGAAGTTTCCTCCCTGCTTTCCCTTGTTGAAAATCCATTCATCTTGACACAAAATCAGCAATCTCACTTTTCATGTTGTCCCACCAAAAATGTTCCTTCAAATATTTATACATCATAGTGCTACCATGGTGTATAGGGAAATTTGAACTGTGAGCATCATCCAATAATTCTCTTTTTAGACCAGCTATATCGGGAACACAAAGTCTCCTCCTAAATTTCATAATTTCATCTTGATACACAATGTCACTCAATCGCCCATCATTCACAGCTTTAATCTTCTTTTTCATCTCTTCATCATTGGCCTGATAACTCTTTATCCTTTCTAGTAAAGATGTTTTGGCATCTATTTGAAAAAGTATTGATGTTTCACCTTCCATGGTGATTCCCATATCCATCTTTACTAGATCCATGAAAATATGATCCCTTTCCACTCTCATCATTTTCAAAAATCCATGATATTTTCTACTCAAAGCATATGTACCCTTATTTTACTTCCCCGGGTGGTAGTGTATCATGCAATGATAATCCTTGAGTAGTTCAAGCCATCGCCTTTGCCTCATGTTGAGTTATTTTTGTGAGAAAATATACTTCAAACTCTGGTGATCGGTATATATCTCACACTTTCACCATAGAGATAATGTCTTCATATCTTCAAGGCGAAAATTACAGCAGCTAACTCGAGATCATGAGTAGGATAGTTTTTCTCATGAATTTTTAGCTGTCGTGATGCATAGGCAATAACCCTATCATTCTGCATAATGACACAACCAAGTCCTTTCTTCGAGGCATCACTATAAATAACGAACCCATCATTCCCCGATGGTAGAGTCAATATGGGAGTATTGACTAATATTCTCTTCAGTTCATCAAAACATTCTTCACACTATTTTTTCCAAACAAATTTAACCCCTTTACATGTGAGCTTTGTTAACAGGTTAGTCAACCGTGCAAAATTCTGGATGAAACGTCGATAATAACCTGCTAAACCAATAAAACTGCATACCTTAGTTATACTTGTCGGTGCTGGCCATTCATGGATTTCCTTGGTTATAGAAGGCTCAATAGAGATTCCATCTTTAAAGACAATATGGCAAAGAAAAGATATCTCATGAATCTAGAATTCACACTTGCTAAACTTCCCATATAATTCAGGTCATCTAAGAGTCTTTAGAATAATGTGCAACTGATTTTCATGATCTTCGTAGCTTTTGGAGTATACCATGATATCATCAATAAATACCACCACAAACTAATTGAGATATTCCTTGAAAACTCTATTCATTATATCCATGAATACAGAGGGTGAATTAGTCAATCCAAAAGGCATTACTGTAAACTCGTAATGCTCGTACCTGGTTCGAAATGCTATCTTTGGAATGTGTTCCTTCTTCACACATAACTGATGGTATCCAGATCTAAGGACAATATTTGAAAATTATTAAGCTCCATGTAGTTGGTCAAATAAATCATCAATGCGAGGTAGGGGATACATGTTCTTTAATGTTATAGTATTGATCTCCCTATAGTCAATGCACAACCTCATAGATCCATCATTCATCTTAACAAAAAGGATAGAGGATCCTCATAGAGAAAAACTAGGGTGAATAAAACCATTATTACTCGATTACTCTAGTTTTTTCTTTAGTTCAACTTATTCCACAGTGGCCATTTTATAGGGGGTCTACAATATAGGACTTGATCTAGGATTTAAATCGATGGAAAACTCAACTTCTCGTTCTGGATAATGTCCATGTAAATCTTCTGGAAACACATCTACATATTCTCTCATAATAGGTACATCCTCTATTTGAACATTCCATTCCTCACCCATAGTTATTTCATTCTCTTCCTCCCCGATCATTGAATTTAGTAGCGCCACTGGGGGTGGATCTAGATAAGAATTAAGTGGTGACGATTCCTCTCTAATGATAAGGTGTTCCTTATCACCGTCATCAAAAATCATAACCTCCTTCTTCTTACAATAAATCTTCGCATCGTGGTCCGAAATCAAATCCATCACGAGGATTATATCAAATTAAATCATGGGTATGATGATGAGATCAGCTAATAAAGAACATTTATATGCCTTAATGGGGACTGATTGACAAAACATTGTAGTAATGATACTTCCCCTAGAAGTTTTGACTGACAATTATCTTGTTAAATCAAATTGGAAATATCTAATTTTCGTAGAAAACTGGGAAGATATGAAATAATGTGATGATCCAGAATCAAATAATTCATTTGATAAACTTGAGGAGACCATTAAATTACCTTCCACCATGCCATTCAAAGCTTCAACATCAGCAGTAGTGATAGCATAAGCTTGGCCTTGATCCCTTGGCCTCTTCTGAGGTAAGATCACCTGACGCTTAGGACATTCATTTGCATAATTTCCCATCTCTCTACAATTATATAATTCCACATTGACCTCAACTCTCTTCTCATTGCAATCATGATTTTGGTGGCCTTTTTCACCACACTTGTAAAAGACTCCAATTCCCTTCAAGCATGTACCGGGGTCTTTATTCCCACATTTATTGTAGGACTGATATTAAACTTTTCCCTTCTTCCCTTTATTTCCATTTCTAGATTGATCAGAAGATCCCTTCTTCTCTTGCTTTGCTTTAAAGTCATAGTACTTAGATAATTCCTTTTCCGTCTTGATAGCACACGAGACAATATCTTCGTATGATGAGATGTTTTGTGAGACTAATGCTCGACGGAGAAATGGTTTTAACCCATAAAAGAAATGATCAATCTTACTTCTTGGGTTATGTATATAATCTGTAGGATTCCTCGCTATCCTTGTAAAGTTAACCTCATACTTTGCGACGTTCCCACCATCATTCTGCCTCAGACTCATAAATTTCCTTTCCATATCTGCTCGATGGTCATGTGGAATGTATTTTTCTATGAAAATTTCCTTAAACTCCCTCCATTCCTACTTGATACTTCTTCATCTTCCTTTGTGTTTTGAAACAGCGACCACCATTGATCGACATCTCCTGTGAAGTGGTAAAATACCATGACAACTTTATCCCTTTCGCTACTCCCCAAGGCATGGAATATTTTCTCTAAGGAGTTTATCCATTGCTCATCTACTAAGAGATTTGTACTCCCATTGAATGTTGGTGGTTGTTACCTCATGAAGCGGTCTAACATTGATCATCCACGTTGCGGATCAGGGTTCTTCATACGAGTAAGAATATTATTCATAACCTGAGCGAGTTTTCCCAGTATGGTTATAAGTTGACCAGCACCAGTTGTATCACTAGCTCCACTATAATTATCTTGAGCAGGAGGGAAATCCCTACATAGAGTGTGTGCATTGATACAGTTTCCATTCCGTCCTCTAGGTGCCATTTCTAAACAATGGAATAAACTAAATCAGTTTATGAATCAAAATACATAGTTCCATACTTGTAAAACACTTAACATAAATTGAACAGTTTATGTATATAATCCATAATCATAGAAATTTTTTCTTTGAGGAAGTATATATTCATAAACCCTACATAATGGGTTGTAAAGAAAATTGGAATTATCCTAAGCATATATCCTAGTAGTGTCGTAACAAAGAGTGCAGTGAGGCCCGTTGTCGTGCACCAATTCCCATTCGAGTCTAGCTCAAAGCGGTGTTTTCGGGTTTTACCCCTAGGTACATATGTGCCAGAGCCACCTCTACCTGCTCATATCCAGACATGGATGTATTGCTAGAAAAACTCATAAAATCTGTATAATATGAAAATTCTAGAATGTTCTTCTATACTATTCTTCAAATTCTATCTTTGGGATATGTGCTCTAATTACTGTTTATATAAATCTAGCTTACAAGGTTAGTACTAAACTGCCTCTGATACCAACTGTAACATCCCGACCCCAGTTACCCAGAGTCGGTGCATTGTTACGTAACATTGTAATGATCACAAAAGATCAAGCCTCGAAAGACCGATTAGTTTAGTAGCCTTGGAAACACTAGATATATTCATAAATGTTACATTACATCATAAAGTGAAAATTCACAATAACATAGTCGCCATAGTCCACACTCATATTTCCATCAGACTATCCCTCCAAGTCTATCATAATATATTTCTTCACATCTTCGGAAAAATAAAACATAGAAATGGGTAATCTAAGATGCTTAGTAAGGATAACAATACATATGAAACATTCATAAATAAACGTAAACATTTAAGGAAATTTATAACCAGAACAAAATCCTTTTAAACATGAACTTCAGCAAAATATGGAAAAAATAAAATGAATAAATTCCATATAATTATTCACATGTATATTCTAATACTAAAATAATCACATGTAATATCTATAACCACTTTTATAATGATGGAATACATAATGCCAGAGTATCATAACCACATAGCCAAGGCCTCGGGCCAAGATGAAAAATAAGATTTTGTCAAGGCCTCGTGCCAAGACACTAGTTTGCCTCATGAGACCTATTGATGCATCGAGGAGCTAAATCAGGCACCACCCGTCACTTATTAAGTCCAATTCATTCCACATATGAATAGGTTTAAATATATCATAAACCATAACATAATCGTATCACATAAAACATGCATAAAGGAAACATAACATTTCCACATTTCAATCACAAGATATAAATACAGCACATTGATATAATAAAAACATTATAAATACCATTTTCAATACCAAAATAAATGAAAATTAAAACTTTGTATTTATTTTTCATTTAAAAAATATTTATGGCCTGTAGAGGATGCCAAAACTCAAATAATGGTCACGGTGGTGGAGAAGTCGTTGTCTCCACATACGTACGACAAAAAAACATTCCCTTTTGTCATTTTAGTGAAATTCTTTATATAAAAAATTTTACTTTTGAATAAACGTAGATTTCAAAGTTGTTTATACACCATACTAAAGAAAGTTGTGTTTGAAAAAAAATATGCCTCAATGAAAGGATATTGAGATGAAGTCCCTTACCTCGTGTCTGACTTGAATCGATCGTTCTTTAATCTCTTGAATAATAAACTAGAGATAATTTCTACTTGCTTAATAACCGTTTTCAAGTTAATTTTTCCTTTTATATCACTTATTACCATGTTATGAACATTGTTTAATTATTTATGTTAATAACTGTCGTTTTGTCTATCTTTGGTACTTGAGTCAAAAATAAACTTCTTATAATTACAAGTTGTTCATGTGGTAAAATATCCATTATATCCAGAATTATATTCATGATGTAGATATCATATATATAATATATATCAAGTATATAAATGCATTTATAATATTACATAACATTTAGAGGTATGAAATGAAATGCACCATTCATGGAGACGGTAAGCCGTACGTACGGATGAACGCTATTTTAATATCTATTTCGTATTTAATGGAATAAAATAATAATGATATAAAGGTGTATTATAATTCCAGTATAATATCATATATAATATCATTTAATCCATCCTTTACACATCCCACATATGGCATTAACGATTCAAATCACTTTGAGGGGGTGGTAGTCCGCACTTCATAAAATGAAATTAAAGCGTTTACCCATAATAGAAATCATAAAGGCATGCCATAAATGAAAAATACAAGAGCATAAAGAAAAAATAGACATATTAAATATCATAAATAAATATAGTGACATCTTAATGGCCACCATGAAAGGTGTTAAAAGAAGATTGAACAATCATCATTTCGTGAGACAGTAATTCACCACCCCCAGAAACAGTATGTTCTTTAACCATTAGACGAAGGTGTGTGAATGTGTAAATCAAATAAATCTCATAACTAAATCCTATTATATTGAAGATACTAGTTTTGTAACTAAATAATGGAATATAAAGAGTATAATGGGTTGGAGAGGCAAAATAATACAAAAGAACATTAGAGAAGACACTACCTTAAAATCAGGTAAATTTTTTTGATTTGAGCCAAAGGCTTCCTTGGGAAGACTTCTGCCAAAAGTGAGGATTATAGTAGTAAGAGAGGGAAGTTGAGAGAGTATTTAAGAATAGTTTGGCCCTGAAAACTGACTTCTATGGTTTGAATAAGGTGGTAGAGGTGGGGTCCTTTTATAACCGGAGAGGAGGGGCACTCTTGGAATGTCATGAAATGTTACATTATTTTATAATGAGTTTAAGATTTTAGGGGACCCACAATTATATATTTCGAGGAAAAGGTGATAATGGTTCCAAATCTACTCATCCAATAGGTTTTTGACATGTGTAAATCTTAGATTTTACATTATCATTTCATTTTATTTAAATCATTAATTAATGAGGTAATCGCTGCATCATCATGGTGTCATAAAATATTTAATTTATTTAATGTCTAAAAATTATAAAAAAATTACCATGATGTAGGAAATCTTTTTCCCTTTAAAATTAATATTTATAGTCGAAAATTTAACTTATATAACCCCGTGTAATAATTGTTTTAGTAAAACAACACATGTTTGTGACAATTTTATTTTTACATTAAATAAAAAGTTATTATTGTCATTATATTACCCAAGTGGTTCCATGGGGTCCCCAAGTTGACCCATGGATTGTCTTGGTCAGGAATGAATCATCCAATTATGGTATGATAAGTGTAAAGGTAATTTCATATTATTATAACATTATATTTATCTTAAATTACACTAATTACCTTTAATCGTGATTAATAGAACATAAAAGTTACTATCCACCAAAAAAAATTTAATGCCATTGAACCACATTTTACTTCCTAAGGACAATGATGTATGCCGAATATTTTAATTTCAATTCACAGAAGTGGTAAAATTTCATTTAAACGAAAATTCAGTTTTTTAACTACCACTTAGTGGTTTCACTATTCATCAAAAATTGATGTTTTTCAGAAAAATAACAAAAATTCACCCTAAGGTATAATTGATTTTCTGAATTCAAAAATGATGACTATTTTACAAAATTCCAAACATATATGTTTCATTAAATAATTTTATAATTAATTCCCGCTTTCAAACAAATAGCGTGTTTTTAAGAAACAATATTAATCAAAAGATTGAAAATTGTTTATGTCCAATGTCAAATTGAAATTAATTCTAATGACCTCCATTGGATAAAATGGTAAACGTATATTCTAATTATACATTAAAACCACTCAATAGTATAATTTATAAATATAAATTATTTTTATTAAATAAGTTGTTTTTAAGTATTTTTCTACTATTCATATAAAATTGGAAGTTCTCAGAAAATTACAAAAAATAAACTTAGGATAATTTAGATATTATGAATAAAAAAATTAAGTCCATTTTGAATTATAAAATTAATATAATTTCAAAAGGTGGTTATTACTATTCATAACGGCTACTTTGATTGGTTACGGTGTGTTAGAATCTCGAAGTTGCGTACAATGCAAGCTATTGTATTTTTGAAAGAGAAGTGTATCGTGGATTCTTGGGGTGTTACATTCTCCCCTCATTCAAAAAATTTAGTCCTCGAAATTTCTAGAAATCTACCGCATGAAAGGACTCGGGTGATTCTTCATCATAAGTTCTTTGGGATCCCATGTTGCCTATTCCATCTTATGATTCCTCCATATAACTTCTACCAGACGACTCATCTGGTCTCTCAGCACTTGTTCTCTCGTATCCAGAATCCTGACAGGCTCTTCACAATAAGACAGATCGGGTTCCAGTTCTAATTTTTCATAGGTGAGTACATGCGTTGGTTCAGGCATGTATTTTCTCAACAGTGATACGTATAACACATTGTGAACTTTAGAGAGACTTGGAGGCATTGCCAAATGGTAATCTACTGCCCCAATTCATTCTAGAATTTCTAATTGTCCGATGTACCTGGGACTTAATTTTCCCTTCTTACCGAATTGTATAACTCCCTTCCATGAAGATAACTTCAAGACAACATGATCTCCTACTTGAAATTCCAAATCCTTCCATCAGTTATCGGAATAGATCTTCTGCCTACTTTGAGCTTCTTTGATGTGGTTTCGGATTACCTTTACCTTTTCCATCATTTCCTCAATACATTCTGGGCCTATGAGTTTTTCTTTCACCAGCATCATCCCAACCGATTGGTGTGCGACACCTCTTTCCGTATAACGCTTCATATGGTTCCATCTAAATACTTGAATAGAAGCTATTGTTATAGGAAAATTCCACTAGAGGTAAATATTGATGCCACATACCCTGAAATTCAAGTGAGAAAGATCTCAACATGTCTTCTAAGGTTAGAATAGTTTGTTCTAATTGTCCATCTGTTTGAGGGTTGTAAGCAATGCTCAAACGAAGTTCAGTGTCCAGGGCTTTCTGAAGACATTTGCAAAATATTGATGTAAAACAGGGATCACGATCCGAAACAATTGACTGGGGTACCCCATGAAGTCTTACAACATCGTTAATATACAGTCTTGCTAAACGTTCAAGTGGTAAATCTTCTCTTATTACAAGAAAATGTGATGAATTGGTAAGATGATCAATAATGACCCATATTACATCATTCCTTCTAGGATTCATTGGTAGTCATATGACAATGTCCATCGTAATATTATCTCATTTCCACTCAGGTATGGGAATAGGTTGCATAACTCTTCTAGGAAGTTGCCTCACAGCTTTCACTTGTTGAAAAACCATGCTTCTTAACACAAAATCAACAATCTCCCTCTTCATTTTGTCCCACCAAAAATGTTCCTTCAAATTTCTATACATCTTAGGGATACCAGGGTGTATAGAGAAATTGGAACTATGAGCATCATCCAATAATTCCCTTTTTAGATCAGCTATATCGGGAACACAAAGTGTCCTCCAAAATTTCAAAATTTCATCTTCATACACAAAGTCACTCAATCACCCATCATTCACAGCTTTAATCTAATTTTTCATCTCTTCGTCATCAGCCTGAGAACTATTTATCCTTTCTAGTAAATATGGTTTGTCAACCATTTGAAAAACTTTTAATGTTTCAACTTCAATGGTGATTCCCATATCTATATTTACTATATCGATGAAAATAGGATCCATTTCCACTCTCATCATGTTCAAAACTCCATGATCTTTTCTAATCAAAGCATCTGCAACCTTATTTTCCTTCCCCGAGTGGTAGTGTATTTTGCAATCATAATCCTTGAGTTATTCAAGCCATCGCCTTTGCCTCATGTTGAGTTCTTTTTGTGAGAAAATATACATCAAACTCTTCTGATCGGTATATATCTCACATTTTATACCATAGAGATAATGTCTCCATATCTTCAAGGAAAAGAATACAACAGCTAACATGAGATCATGAGTAGGATAGTTTTGCTCATGAATTTTTAGCCGTCGTGATGCATAGGAAATAACCCTATCTTTTTGTATAAGGACACAACCAATTCCTTTCTTCAATGCATCACTATAAATAACGAACCCATCATTCCCCGATGGTAGAGTCAATATGGGAGAATTGAATAATCTTCTCTTCAGTTCTTCAAAACATTCTTCACACTCTTTTGTCCAAAAAAATTTAACCCCTTTATGTGTGAGCCTTGTTAATGGGTTAGCCAACCGAGAAAAATTCTGGAAAAAATGTTGATAATAACCTGTTAAACCAATAAAATCATGTACCTCAGTTATACTCGTCAGTGCTGACCATTCTTGGATTGCATTAGTCTTAGAAAGATCAATAGTGATTCCATCATTGGAGACAATATGACCATGAAAAGAAATCTCCTAAATCCATAATTCACACTTCCTAAACATCCCATATAATTCATGTCTTCTAAGAGTCTTTAGAATAATGCGCAATTGATTTTCATGATCTTCATAGATTTTGTAGTATACCATGATATAATCAATAAATACCACCACAAACTCATCGACATATTCCTCGAAAACTCTATTCATTAGATCTATGAATACAGAGGGTGCATTAGTCAATCCAAAAGGCATTACTATAAACTCATAATTCCTGTACCTGGTTCGAAATACTGTCTTCAAAATGTCTTCCTTCTTCACACATAACTGATGGTATCCAGATCAAATGTCAATCTTTGAAAAGATTTGAGCTCCATACTATTGGTCAAATGAATCATCAATGCGAGGTAGGGGATACTTGTTCTTTATTGTTATAGCATTGATCTCCATGTAGTCAATGCACAACCTCATAGATCAATATTTCTTCATAACAAAAAGGACATGGAATCCCCATGGAGAAACACAAGGGTGAATAAATCCCATATTACTCAATTCCTCTAGTTGTTTCTTTAGTTCAACTAATTCAACGGTTTCCATTCTATAAGGGGTCTTCGATATAAGTCTTGATCCATGAATTATATCAATGGAAAACTCAACTTCTCATTCTAGAGGATGTCTAGGTAAATCTTCCAGAAACACATCTTAATATTCTCTCACAATAGGTACATCCTCTATTTGAACATTCCTTTCCTCACCCACGGTTATTTCATTCTCTTCCTCCCCGATTATTGAATTTAGTAGAGCCACTAGAGGTGGATATAGATAACAATTAAGTGGTGACGATTCTTCTCTAAAGATAAGGTGTTCCTAATCATAAGCATCAAAAATCATAACCTCCTTCTTCTTACAATATATCTTCACATCGTGGTCTGAAATCCAATCCATTACTAGGATTATATAAAATTCAATCATGGTTATGACGATGAGTTTAGCAGATAAAGAAAATTTATATGCCTTAATGGGGACTGATTGACAAAACTTTGTAGCAATGATAATTCCCCTAGGTGTATTGACTGTGAATTCTCTTGTTAAATCAAATTGGAAGTATCTAATTTTCTTAGAAAACTGGGAATATATGAAACAATGCGATGATCCAGAATCAAATAATGCATTTTCAAAACTAGAGGAGACCATTAAATTACCTGCCACCACGTCTTTCAGAGCTTCAACCTCACCAGTAGTGGTAGAATAAGCTTGGCCTTGATCCCTTGGCCTCATCTGAGGTATGTTCCCATGACGCTTAAGACATTAATTTTCTTAATGTCCCATCACTCTTCAATTATAGAATTCCACATTGACAGAAACTCTCTTCCCATTGCAATCATGAGATTGGTGGCCTTTTTCACAACACTTGTAACAGACTCCCATTCCCTTCAATCAAGTACCATGGTGTTTCTTCTCACATTTACTGTTGGACTGATATTCAACTTTTCCCTTCTTCCCCTTATTTCAATTTCCATATTGATCAGAAGATCTCTTCTGCTCTTTCTTTGCTTTAAAGTCATAAGACTTAGAGAATTCCTTTTTTGTCTTGATAGCACATGAGACAATATATTCGTACGACGAGAAGGTCTATGATACTAATGCTTGACGGAGAAATGGTTTTAACCCCTCAAAGAAATGATCAATCTTACTTCTTAGGTTACATATATAATCTGCAACATGCCTCACTAACCTTGTAATGTAAGCCTCATACTTTGCGGCATTATCATCATCCTTCTACCTCAGACATAGAAATTGCCTTTCCATATCTTCTTGATGGTCATGTGGAATGTATTTTTCTATGAAAATTTCCTTATACTCCCTCCATTACATACTTGATACTTCTTCATCTTCATTTGTGTTTTGAATCAGTGACCACCATTGATCGACATCTCCAGTGAGGCGGTAAACATCCAGGACAAATTTCTCCCTTTTGCTACTCCCCAAGTCATGGAATATTTTCTATAATGTGTTTATCCACTGCTCAGCTACTAAGGGACTTGTACTCCTATTGAATGTTAGTGGGTTTTTCCTCATGAAGAGGTCTAACATTGATCCACCACATTTCTTATCAGGGTGCCCCATACGAGTAAGGTTATTATTCATAACTTGAGTGAGTTTTCCCAGTATGGTGATAAGTTGATCCGCACCAGTTGTATCACCAGCTCCACTATAATTATCTTGAGCAGGAGGGAAATCCCTACATGGAGTGCGTGCATTGATACGGTTTCCATTCCTTCCACTAGGCGCCATTTCTAAACAATGGCATAAACTAGATCGGTTTATGAATCAAAATACATAATTCCATACTTGTAAAACACTTAACATAAATTGAACAGTTTGTGGATATAATCCATAATCATAAAAATGTTTTATTTGAGGAATTATATATTTATAAACCCTTCATAATTTTTTTAATGAAAATGGGAATTATCCAAAGAATATCCCCCTGGAGTATTGTAACCAAGAGTGCCACAAGGCCTCTTGTCTTGCACCAGGTCCAGTTCGAGTCCAGCTCAAAGCAGTGTTTTTGTGTTTTACCCCTAGGTACATATGTGCCAGAGCTGCCTCTACCTGCTCGTATCCAGACAGGGATGTATTTCTCAGAAAACTCACAAAATCTCTATAATCTCAAAATTCTAAGAAGTTATTCTATACTAATCCTCAATGTCTATCTTAGTTCTATGTGATCTAATCAATATTTATCTATATCTAGCTTCTAATGATAGTACTAAAATTCCTCTGATACCAACTGTAATTCCCCAACCCCATTTACCCAGAATCGGTGCATTATTACATAACATTGGCATGATCAGAAAAGAAAAAGTCTCGAAACACCGATTAGTTTAGTAGCCTTGGAAACACAAGATACATTCATAAATGTTACATTAAATCATAAAGTGATAATTCACAATAACATAGTCTCCATAGTCCACACTCATATCCCCATCAGACTATCCCTGCAGGTCAGTCATAAAATATATCTTCACATCCTAGGAAAAATAAAACATAGAAAGGGGTGAGCTCAAATGCTCAGTAAGGATAACAATACAGTGGAAACTTTCATAAATAAAAAAACATTTAAGGCAATGTATAACTAAAACAAAAGCCTTTTAAACGTGTACTTCAGCATAATATGGGAAAAATAATATGAAGTAATGCCATTTACTTATTCACATGGATATTTTACTAGTAGAATAATCACATTTAATATCAATAACCACTTTCATAATGATGGAATTCATAATTCCAGACTATCATAACCACGTAGCCAAGGCCTCGTGCTAAGACTACAAATAAGATTTTGTCAAGGCCTCATGCCAATACACTAGTTTGTCTCATTAGACCTACCGATGCATCAAAAATCTATAGAAGGTTCCAACAATCACTTATTAAGTCCAATTCAATCCTCATAACAATATTTTTAAACATATCATAAACCATAACATAATCGTATCACATAAAACATGCATACATGAAACATAACATTTCCATATTTAAATCACAAGATATAAATACAACACATTGATATAATAAAAACATTATCAAAACCATTTTCAAAACCAAAAAAAAATGAAAACATGGTATTTATTTTTCATTTAAAAAAATGTTATTGCTTGTAGAGGAAGCTTAAACTCAAATAATGGTCATGACGGTGGAGAATTCGTTGTCGCTGCATACGCACGATAAAAACACATTCCCTTTTTTAATTTTACTAAAACGCTTCATATAAAAAATATTCCCTTTGAATAAACATAGAAGTCAATGGGGTTTATACACTTTATAAAAGAATGTTTTTTATAAAACAAAATATGCCTCAATGAAAGGAGATTGAGAGGAAGTCCCTTACCTCGTGTCTGACTTGACTCGATCTTTCTTTAATATCCTGAATAATAAACTAGAGTTAATTTCTACTTGATTAAGAACAATTTTCAAGTTCATTATTACTTTTATATCACTTATTACCATGTTATGAACATTGTGTAATTATTTTAGTTAATAATAGTCATTTTGTCGATCTTTGGTACTTGAGTCAAAAATAAACTTCTTATAATTACAAGGTGTTAAAGTGGTAAAATATCCATTATATCCAGAATTATATTCATGATGTAGATAACATATATATAATATATATCCATTATATAAATTCATTTATAATATTTCATAACATTTAGAGGTATGAAATGAAATGCACCGTTTATGGAGACAGTAAGCCGTACGTGCGCATGAACGCAACTTTCATTTCTATCTCGTATTTAATGGAATGAAATCATAATGATATAAAGGTGTAAGATAATTCCAGTATAATTTCATATATAATATCATTTACTTCATCCTTTACAAATCCCACATATGGCATTAACGATTCAAATCACTTTGAGGGGGCGGTAGTCCTCACTTCCTAAAATGAACTTATTGCGTTTGACCATAATGGAAATCATAAAGGCATTCCATAAATGAAAAATACAGAAGCATAAGGAGAACATAAACATAATATATTTCATAAATAAATATAGTGAAATCTTAATGGAATCCATGAAAGGTGTTAAAAGAATATTGAACAATCATCATTTCGTGAGGCAGTAATTCGCCACCCACAGAAACAGTATGTTCATTAACCTTTAGACGAAGGTGTGTGTAAGTGTAAATCAAATCCTTCTCATAACAACATCCTATTATATTGAAGATACTGGTTTTGTTACAAAATAATGTAATAGAATTAGTTTAAGGGGATTTAGATGTAACACCTCAAGCTTCCACGGTATGCTTCTCTTGGAATAATACTGTAGCGTGTGTTGTACACAAATTCGAGTTCTAACACACACTACAACCAATCAAACTAGCTGTCATGAATATTAATACCTCATTTTTGAAATTTTATAAATTTTATCTCTCAAAATTGACTTCATTTTTTGATTTGGAATATTTAATTTAGCCTAGGGTGAAATCTTGGAACTTTTCGGATAACATTTATATTTTGTTAAATAGTGAAAATTACAAAATTTTAATTAAAAACAACTTTTTTAATCAAAATAATTTAAATTGATAAATTATGAATTTGAGTGGTTTTAAAGTATATTTGGAAAATATTTTTACCATTTAATACAATGTTGGTCGTTGTACATAATTTCACAATTAAACCATACATAAACAAGTTTTAATCTTTTGATATTTATTATCTCTTAAAAACACGCTTTTTGTTTTAACAATGGGAATTAATATTAAAAAAATTCCTGCCACTGATATGTTTTGAATTTGGAAAAATGGATTCCATATTTGGAATCAGTATGTACAAATTGTGCAAATAGGTAACTTTTATTTTTAGACATTTTGAATAATTATTTCGGTAAATATTTTATTTACCGTGGTTAAAGGGTAAATCCGGTAAATAAGGGTTAAAAAATAATATTTTAATAATAATAAATTACCCTAAAACATGCCTAAACCTTAATTTTGGATACATGTCTGACCATGGGCATATTTGGGTCGATTTGTGGGACCCCATGGAGCCACTTGTAGGTGATAGGGACACATTATTTTAATTAAGTTTAAAAAAATACAAAAATGGCATAAGCATATATCTTTTAGACAAACAATTTTTACATGGGGTTATATATGTTTCCATTTTGACTATAAATATTCATTACAAATATGAAAATATTTCCTACATAATTGTATTTTATTTATAATTTTTATACAATAAATAATTTAATTTATTTATGACACAATGGTGATGCAGTAATTACATAATTAATGAAAATTTAGAAAAATTAATATTAAAAATACGCAAATAATGTAATTTGATACTTTTTATAAATAAAATTAATTTTCTAGGATAATATGACATGTTAGGATTGATTTAATTAACTGTTTCGGAAATAATCATTTTGTTATGATTTTTACGAAAATCAATTATTGAATAGTGTCAAAATTGACATAAAAGAGTTTTTAAAACAAATATTATATTATTAATTGATATTAAATTCTTAAAAATCTATGGTTCAGAAAAGAGACTTATATCATGATATGTGTATAATTAATGGACCGCTTGGGTTTCTCAGGGATGTATATAGTATGTTTATTAACCATATAATATAAAAATACAAAGAGACATTGTAAAAGTGAAACTAATTAACTAAGAGTTAATACTTAAAGATAAGGTTAATATAGTAACTCAAACCTGTCTAAATCCTATTGGTTGAGTGGTTTTCGACCTATCCCCACCTTAACCTTTACATAATACACTTTGGAGACTTTATAAACCGAATATTAATATATTAAAAAATAATATTTCTATCTTTTCCAAAGGTGCCCCTCACCCCTCTTATAAAAGTGCACTTCCCCTTCTCACTAATTCACACATTCAAAGACTTTTGGTTCAACCAAAACCTTCCCAAATACTGTCTCAACTTCCCTCAATTAATCCTATAGGCCTTCCTATAGTCATAAAGCCAACCTAAGGAGACCTTTTCATCAAATGAAAAGGAAGAACCCGAAGAAGAGGTAATGATTTCACCACACCTTTTCAAGTTCCTTTCTTCTTCCACTTCTTCTATATTTGTTATTACCATTATAAAATAATAAATCGAGTATATTATATATACTTTGATGTTATTATAAAAATGGTACAACCATATTTCATTATTCTATCCATCCTTTGAATGACATATCACCATACGTGCATACGTATGACTTACCGTCTAAACGTCGTGGTGTAATTGTTATTCAAAACATTATTATTTGGATGGTTATAATAATGATGTGAAATTCATCTAAATAATAAATATAAAATGATAATGATTCTGTATATATGATATACCATCCAATTAAATATTATTTTAACATCAAAAGAATGATATTGTCGCTCGTGCGTACGTACGGACTATCGTCACCACGAACGCGATGAGATTAATTCTCCATCGTATCCATTCAAGTCTAATTCTCATTTGAAGATTCATAATAATGTTTAAGGACATAATGTCATTCTGGATATGAATAAGATACAATATATCCATAACAAACATGTCTTACATAACAAATCATATAAAATAAAATGAGCAAGTTAACACCTGAAACGACGATAATTCTAAAATATTATTAAAAAAGCAATGTTAAAAGATGATATATGATATCATATTGATATATATGATTATTATATAATTTAAAAACAATTATTTCACCATTATACATGAGGTTAACCTACCCCAACCGAGGAAAAGTACAAGGTAAGGGTTTATTTTACAATCTCTTCATTATCTGAGGTTGTTTATACGTAATAATCTACTATGACTTCTTTATCATCCACATCCATGTTTCTTAAAATTGTATTTAAAAACATTTTTACTATTTACTATAATATGGTTTCAAGTCATTTATACCCTTTTTGACTTTTATAAGTGGTTTATAAAGGAATATTTCCGTTATTTTCCGAACAAGGTCGTTTTTAACCTTTTCGACAAAATGAAGGTAAGAATGTTTTTTTAACTTATACGGTGGTGCGGGTATTTTCCGTAGTTATAAAATCTTAGAATCTTCCCTTACAAGATTATGATGATATTTTCAAAATAAATGTTTTATTTTATAATTATGATACTTTTAAATGATTTCAAAAAAATAGATATTTATCTCATATAGTTTTGATTTCTTCTATGTCAACATCCTTTGATGGATTTTAAGATTATTTGAAGTTGATTTATTATGATACAAAACTTCCATATTGTATTGATGTTTTTGTGATGTGTTTGACTATGGATGTGTTATTTTTATACCATTCATGGTTTATGGTGAAAGTATTGACATTTCGTATGCTAGTTTTAATACCAATGTTTATGTTATGTTGAAACCTATTAATATGAGTAATGCATTCGACTTAATAAGTGACAGGTGGAGCCCGCTATAGCTCCTCGATGCATCAGTAGGTCTCATGAGACAAACTAGTGTCTTGGCACAAGGCCTTGAAAAAATCTTATTTGTAGTCTTGGCACGAGGCCTTGGATATGTGGTTATGATAGTCTGGCATTATGCATTCCATCATTATGAAAGTGGTTATTGATATTGTATGTGATTATTTGATTAGTAGAACATCCATGTGAATAAGTAAATGGCATTATTTTATTTTATTTTTTCCATACTATGTTTATGTTCATATTTAAAAGTCTTTTGTTTTATTTATACATTGACTTAAATGTTTATTTTTAATTATGAATGTTTTCGCTATATTGTTAACCATATTGGGCATTTGAGCTCACCCCTTTTCAATGTTTTATTTTTTCCAAGATGTAAAGAAGTAATTTATGAATGACCTTCAGGGATAGTATGAGGGGATAAGAGTGTGGACTATGGAGACTATATTGTTGTAGTTTTCATTTTATGATGTTATGTAAACTTTATTAATGTGTCTAGTAATTCAAAGGCTACTAAACTATTTAGTCTTTTGAGATTTGATCTTTCTTGTGATCATGCCAATGTTATGTAATAATGCACCGAATCTGGGTAACTTGGGTTGGGGCGTTACAATTTCTATCATAGGAAGTTTAGTACAATCTTTGGAAACTAGATTTAGATAAATCCTGAGTAGAGCCCATAGATTTATGATGAAATTTGAGGATTAGTATAGATGAACTTCCTATAATTTTGGTATTGTAGAAATTTTGTGCGTTTTCCAAGAAATACATCCCTGTCTGGATACGAGAAGGTAGAGGCGGCTCTGGCATAGATGTACCTAGGGGTAAAACCCAAAAACACCGCTTTGAGCTAGACTTGAATGGGAACTAGTTCACTACAAAGGGCCTTGCTGCACTCTTGGTTACGACACTCCAGGGGGATATGATTAGGATAATTCTCATTTTTTTACAAACCATTATGAAGGGTTTATGAGTATATACTTCCTCAAAGAAAAGATTTTTATGATTATAGATTAAATCAATAAATAGTTCAATTTATGTTAAGTGTTTCACAAGTATGGAATTATTTATTTTGATTCATAAACTGATCTAGTTTATGACATTTTTTAGAAATGGAACCCAATAGAAGGAATGAGAACTCCAACATTAAACATGATCCAAATAGTAAGGAGGATCATATCTCTGATGGTATTAATCCAGAATTTAGAAGGGAAATAGTATCCCATGTATTATCATCATATGAAGAAATAGTATCATGTGTTGATAATATAAGTAAAGAATTCTCGGAGTCCTATGACTTTGAAGGGAAGCCAGAGAAGGAAATAATGGTAGAGAGAAGGACAGATGAAAGGAAGAAGGTAAAGAAGGGTTTTCCCATATGTGATAACTGTGGAAATAATCACCTTGGAAAATGCTTGAAGGGAATGGGACTATGTTATAAGTATGGAGAAAAAGGACACAAAGTACGTGACTGCAAGGGTAAGAAAATTATTTCAAATGTACAATGCTTCATTTGCAAGGAGCTTGGACACTACACGAACCTATTTCCCAGTCATCAGACTATGCCGCAAATGATTCTATTGAATAATAATCATGTTATGATACTAACAGAGATGAAGAGTAATGACTAGAGTTCTTATGTTTATTATGTCATTTGAGTGTTGTATCAACAATGTACTTGTTATAATAATTATGGTGTATATAAGGATTGTACTGGAGTACTATTTCATTAAGGACTTGAGATTGTGTGGAACAAAGAAAAGTGACTCAATAGCAGGTTAAATTTTTGGAAAATATATGGTTGAGAGAATGATAAACCATAATATGGTTCTGATACCGAGGTAGTGATTTTAGAATAATACATGATTGATTTGGATAAATTATATTGGATATTATTGAATACCTTGAAACTGATTAATGATTTTTATATTCCATCATTGTTGGGGTTTACAACATTTTTGGAATGAAGGATTATATCCATTATTATTTAAGGAATAAGGGATCATAAATGTAATCAATAAGTATTTATGGTAATTCTAGATGTTGTAGTGTTTTAAAAGAATACATGATGATGGTGTTCACATGTTATTACGCGGAAAAAAGGATCTTCATTTTGTTTACCTTCATTATAAATTTTGGACTGAAGTATTTTGGATAGTTATAGTTTTTATTTTTTTTGGATTTTTATAAAAGGAAAACCCGGAGGACGAGAGGTAACCCGTCGCGTCCGGCAAGGCCACGAGACTTCAACCCACAACCGAAGGGCGACAGGGGTGTATCACCTACCACTGGCCCATGTGATGTCCTGGATTAAATAATGTAGTTTTTTAAAGGATTTGGTAGATGAATTATAAATTCATTTTTTGGAACCCTATATTAATAGGATAAATAGAATATATTTTTTACATTCTATTATCTTTTAGTGTGAAAGATGAGTTTGTCATAGAAATTAGTTAAAGGATGGAACTCTACTTATCAAGAAAATATTTTTCTACTTCTCTTATTTTATGAAGAAATTATTTCTTATTCTCTATTTATGGAAACCTAAAAACAAAAATGTGTTATCCTAATACCCTATGTTTTGTTGAACTGATGGTATTTCAAATAATCATATATTAATGAATTTAAGGACCTCAATTTTACACTTGTTTGTGATTAATGACCTCAATAAATACCATTAAATATTTATGTTTTTCCCCCAATTATATGTCTCTAATTTCCACCAATGTTCTCCGAATAGAGATCATAATTTGGTGATGACCCTTTTATTTCCTTTTTCCTCTTATTAGGACTAAATTTTATCAACCCAATTTTCGATGTGGGTTTTCCCACAAAGATATTTTCTATATTCAACCTTTTATTTTTGAAGAAAAAATTCAAATTGTGAGGACACAATTTATTGAATGAGGGGAGAATGTTACACCCCAAGCTTCCACGGTACACTTCTCTTTGAATAATATAGTAGAGTGTGTTGTACGCAACTACGAGATCTAACAGACACTACAACCAATAAAACTAACCGTTATGAATAGTAATACCTACTTTTTGAAATTTTATAAATTTTATCTCTCAAAGTGTACTTCATTTTTTGATTCGGAATATCCAATTTAGCCTAGGGTGAAATTTTGGAACTTTTCGGATAACATTTATATTTTGATGAATAGTGAAAATTACTAAATTTTAATTAGAAACAACTTTTTTAATCGAAATAATTTATATTGATAAATTATGAATTTTAGTGTTTTTAAAGTATATTTGGAATATATTTTTACAATTTAATACAATTTTGGTCATTGTACATAATTTCACAATTTAACCGGACATAAACAAGTGTCAATCTTCTGATTGTTATTATCTCTTAAAAACACGCTTTTTGTTTTAACGACGTGAATTAATTTTAAATAAATTCCTGCCACTTCTGTGTTTTGAATTCGGAAAAATGGATTCCATATTTGGAGTCATGATGTCCAAATTTCGCAAATAGGGAACTTTTATTTTTAACATTTTGAATAATTACTTCGGTAAATATTTTATTTACCATGGTTAAAGGGTAAATCCGGTAAATAAGGGTTAAAAAATACTATTATAATAATATTAAATTACCCTAAAACGTGTCTTAACCTTATTTGTGGATATATGTCTGACCATGGTCATCTTTGGATTTATTTTTGGGACCCCATGGAGCTACTTGTAGGTGATAGGGACACTTTATTTAAATTAAGTTAAAATAAATACAAAAATGACATAAGCATATATCTTTTAGAAAAAAAAATTACATAGGGTCATATATGTTGTAATTTTTACTATAAATATTAATTAGAAAGATAAAAATCTTTCCTACATTATGGTATATTACTTATAATTTTTAGACATTAAATAATTTAATTTATTTATGACAAAATGGTGATGAAGTAATTAACTAATTAATGAAAAATTAGAAACATTAATATTATAAATACCAAATAAATGTAATTTGAAACTTTTCATAAACACCAATAATTTTAGAGGTTAATATGAAAAGTTAGTATTTATTTAATTAACTTTTTTCGAAGTAATAATTTTGTTATGATTTTTACAAAAATCAATTATTGAATAGTGTAAAAATTGACATAAAAGTGTTTTTAAAACAAATATTATATTATTAATTGATATTAAATTAATAAAAATCTAAGGCTTAGAAAACAGACTTATATCATGATAGTTGTATCATTAATGGACCACTTGGGGGTCTCTTGGATGTATATAGTATGTTTATTAACCATATAATATAAAAATACAAAGAGACATTGTAAAAGTGAAACTAATTAACTAACAGTTAATACTTAAAGATAAGGTTAATATAGTAACCCAAACCTATCAAAATCCTATTGGTTGAGTGTTTTTCGACCTATCCCCACCTTAACCTTTAAATAATCCACTTTGGACCCATTAGAAACAGAATATAAATTTATTATAAAATAATATTTCAAGATTTTTCAAAGGTGCCCCTCACCCCTCTTATAAAAGGGAACTTCCCCTTATCACTAATTCACACATTCAAATCCTTTTGATTCAGACAAAACCTGTCCAAATACTCTATCAACTTATCTCAATTCATCCTAGAGGCCTTCCATTAGTCAGAAAGACAACCTAAGGAGCCCTTTTGATCAAATCAAAAGGAATAACCCGAAGAAGAGGTAATGATTTCACCACCCCTTTTCAAGTTCCTTTCTTCTTACACTTCTTCTATCATTGTTATTACCATTCTAAAATTATAACTCCAGTGTATTATATAAACATTGATGTTATTATAAACATGGTACAACCATATTTCAGTATTCTATCCATTCTTTGAATGACATGTCACCATACGTGTGTACGTACGACTTACCGTCTCCACGTTGTGGTGTAATTGTTATTCAAAACATTATTATTTGGATGGTTATAATAATGATGTGGAGTTCATTTAAATAATAAATATAACATGATAATGATTCTGTATATATGATATAACATCTAATTGAATATTATTTTAATATCAAAAGAAAGATATTGTCGCTCGTGCGTACGTACGAACTACCGTCTCCATGAACGCGATAAGATTCATTATCCATCGTATCCATTCAAGTCTAATTACCATTTAAAGATTAATAATAATGTTTAAGGATTTAATATAATTTTGGATATGAATAAGATACAATCTATCCGTAACAAACATCGCTTACATAACAGAACATATAAAAGAAAATGATTAAGTTAACACCCGAAACAATGATAATTCTAAAATATTATTTACCAAGCAATGTTAAAAGATCATATATGATATTGTATTGATATATATGATTCTTGTATAATTTAATAACAATTATTTCACCATTATACAGGAGGTCAACCTACCCCAACCAAGGAAAAGTAGAAGGTAAGGGTTTATTTCTCAATCTCAACATTATCTGAGGTTGTTTATACGTAATAATCCACTGGGACTTATTTATCATCCACATCCATGTTTCTTAAAAATTCATTTCAAAACATTTTTACTATTTACTAGAATATGGGTTAAAGTCATTTATACCCTTTTTGACTTTTATATGTTGTTTATATAAGGAATCCTTCTATCGTTTTCCAAACAAGGTCCTTTTTAACGTTTTTGATAAAATTAGGGTAAGAATGTTTTTTTACTTATACGGCGGGTGCAGCTATTTTCCGCAGTTATAAAATTTTAAAATCTTCCCTTACAAGATTATAAGGATATTTTCAATGTAAATGTTTTATTTTATAATTATGTGACTTTTAAATGATTTCAAAAAAATAGATATTTCTCTCAAATAGTTTTGATTTCATCAATGTCAATATCCTTTGATGGATTTTAAGCTTATTTGAAGTTGATTTATTATGATACAAAACATCCATATTGTATTGAAGGTTTTGTGATATGTTTGACCGTGGATGTGTTATTTTTATACAATTCATGGTTTATGGTGAAAGTATTGACATTTCGTATTCTAGTTTTAATACGAATGTTTATGTTATGTTGAAACCAATTCATATGAGGAATGAATTGGACTTAATAAGTGACAGGTGGAGCCCGCTAAAGCTCCTCGATGCATCGGTAGGTCTGATGAGACAAACTAGTGTCTTGGAAGAAGGCCTTGACTAAATCTTATTTCTAGTCTTGGTAAGAGGCCTTGGCTATGTGGTTATGATTGTCTGTATTATGCATTCCATCATTATGAAAGTGGTTATTGATATTGCATGTGATTATTCGATTAGTAGAATTTCCATGTGAATATGTAAATGGAATTATTTCATTTTAGTTTTTCCATATTATGTTGAATTTCAAGTTTAATAGGCTTTTGTTTTAGTTATACATTGCCTTAAATGTTTATTCTTAATTATGAAAGTTTCCGCTATATTTTTATCCTCAATATGCATTTGAACTCACCCCTTTTCTATGTTTTATTTTTCTAAGGATGTGAAGATGTAATTTATGAATGTCTTGCAGGGATAGTATGAAGGGATAAGAGTGTGGACTATGGAGACTATATTGTTCTAGTTTTCATTTTATGATATAATGTAAACTTTATTAATGTATCTAGTTATTCCAAGGCTAATAATCTAATTGGTCTTTCCAGAATTGATCTTTCTTGTGATCATGCCAATGTTATGTAATAATGTACCGAATCTGTGTAACTGGGGTCGGGGCGTTATCGGAGAAACAAAATAAAACAAAAGAACATAAGAGAAAACATTACCATAAAATCGGGTAACTCATTTTTATTTGACCCAAAGGCTTCTTTGGGAAGACCTCTTCCCAAAGTGAGGATTCTAGGAGTATGAGAGGGAATTTGAGAGAGTATTTGGGCAGAAGTTGTCCGAGAAAAATGTCTTTGAAGGTGTGAATAATTTGGTAGATGTGGGGGCCTTTTATAAGAGGATAGGAGGGGCACTCTTGGAAAGTCATGAAATGTTACATTATTTTATAATGAGTTTCGTATTTAAAAGGTCCCATAATTATATATTTCGAGTATAAAGTGATAAGGGTAAGAAATATACTCATCCAATAGGTTTTTGAAAAGTTTAAGTCTTAGATTTTACATTATCTTTTCATTTTATTTAAATTGTTAATTTATGAGGTAATCTTTGCATCATCATGGTGTCACAAAAAATTTAATTTTTTTAATGTCTAAAAATTATAAGAAAATTTCCATGATGTAGGAAATATTTTAACTATCCAATGAATATTTATAGTCAAAAAAATAACTTATATAACCCCATGTAATTATTGTTTTAGTAAAACAACACATGTTTCTGACAATTTTATTTTTACTTTAAATAAAAAGTTATTAATGTCATTTTCTTATCCAAGTGGCTCCATGGGGTCCCCAAGTTGACCCATGAATTTTTCTGGTCTTCCATGACTCATACAATAATGGTAGGGCAAGTGTAAAGTTAATTTCATATTATTATCACATTATATTTACCTTAAATTACACTAATTACCTTTAATCGCGATTAATAGAACTTAAAAGATACTATTCACCAAAAATTATCTTAATCTCATTGAACCAAATTTTACTTCCTAATGACAATTATGTATGTCAGATTTTTGAAATTCAATTCACAAAAGCGGTAAAATTTCATTTAAACGAAAACTTAGTTTTTTAACTACCATTTAGTGGTTCCACTATTCATCAAAAATTGAAGTTTTTCAGAAAAATTCCAAAAATTCACCCTAAGCTATAATTGATATTCTGAATTCAAAAATGACGTCTATTTTAAATAATTCTCAACATATAAGATTCATTATTTAATTTTATAATTAATTCCCACTGTCAAAACTAATAGCGTGTTTTTAGGAAACAATATCAATCAAAAGATTGACAATTGTTTATGTCCAATATCAAAGTGAAATTAATTCTAATGACCTACATTGGATAAAATGGTAAAATTATATTCTAATTATACTTTAATATCACTCAATAGTATAATTTATAACTTTAAATTATTTTGATTAAAAAATTTGTTTTTAAGTATTTTTTTACTATTCATAGAAAATTGGAAGTTCTCAGAATATTACAAAAAAAACAACTTAGGATAATTTCGATATTCTGAATAAAAAAATGAAGTCCATTTTGAATTATAAAATTAATATAATTTCAAAAATGTGATTATTATTATTCATAACGGCTACTTTGATTGGTCACGATGTGTTTGAATCTCGAAGTTGCGTACAATGTAATCTATTGTATTATTGAAAGAGAAGCGTACTGTGGAAGCTTGGGGTGTTATATTCTCTCCTCCTTCAAATAATTTCATCCTTGTAATTTCTAGAAAACTACCACATGAAAAGACTCAGGTGATTCTTCATCATAAGTTCCTTAGGTTCCCCTGTTGCATCTTCCATCTTATGGTTCCTCCATAGAAGTTTAACCAGACGAGTCAGCCGGTATCTCATCACTTGTTCTCTCATATCCTGAATTCTCACAGGCTCTTCGCAATAAGACAGATCGGGTTCCAGTTCTAATTCCTCATATGTGAGAACATGCGTTGGGTCAGGCATGTATTTTCTCAATAGTGATACGTGGAACACATTGTGAACTTTAGAGAGACTTGGAGGCATTGCCAAACGGTAAGCTACAGCCCCAATTAGTTCTAGAATTTCAATTGATCTGATGTACCTGGGACTTAATTTTCCCTTCTTATTGAATCATATAACTCCCTTCCATGGAGATACCTTCATGAAAACATGATCTCCTAGCTAAAATTCCAAATCCATCCTTTGGTTATCGAGATAGATCTTCTACCTACTATGAGCTACTTTGATGTGGTTTTGGATTACCTTCACCTTTTCCATCGTTTCCTCAACAAGTTCCGGGCCTATGAGTTTTCTTTCACCAACATCATCCCAACAGGTTGGTGTGTGACATCTCTTCCCATATAACTCTTCATATGGTGCCATTTGAATATTTGAATGGAAGCTATTGTTATAGGAAAATTCCACCGGTGGTAAATATTGATCCCACATACCCTGAAAGTCAAGTGAGGATGATCTCAACATGTCTTCTAAGGTTTGAATATTCCATTCTGATTGTCCATCTGTTTAAGGGTGGTAAGTAGTGCTCAAACGAAGTTCAGTGTCTAGGGAATTCTGAAGACTTTTCTAGAATATTGATGTAAAACGGGGATCACGATCCGAAACAATTGATAGGGGTACTCCATGAAGTCTTAAAACTTTGTTAATATACAGTCTTGTTAAACGTTAAAGTGGAAAATCTTCTCTTATAGCAAGAAAATGTGCTGACTTGGTAAGACTATCAACAATGACCCTTATTTCATCATTCCTTCTAGGAGTTTTTGGTAGTCCTATGAAAACGTCCATCATAATATTATCCCATTTCCACTCAGGTATGGGAAGAGGTTGCATAACTCCTCCAGGAAGTTGCCTCACAACTTTCAGTTGTTGATAAACCATGCATCTTGACACAAAATCAGAAATCTCCCTCTTCATGTTGTCCCACCAAAAATGTTTCTTCAAATCTCTATACATCTTAGTGCTACTAGGGTCTATAGAGTGATTGGAACTATGAGCATCATCCAATAATTCCATTTTTAGACCAGATATATCGGGAACACAATGTCTCCCCCCAAATTTCAAAATATCATCTTCATACACAAAGTCACTCAATCGCCCATCATTCATAGCTTTAATCTACTTTTTCATCTCTTCATCATCAGCTGGATTACTCTTTATCCTTTATAGTAAATATGGTTTGGCATCCATTTGAAAAGTTTTTTATGTTTCACCTTCCATGGTGATTCCCATATCCATCTTTACTAGATCCATGAAAATAGGATCCCTTTCCACTTTCATCATGATCAAAACTCCATGATCTTTTCGACTCAAAGCATCTGAAACCTTATTTGCCTTCCCCTAGTGGTAGTTTATCGTGTAATCATAATCCTTGAGTAGTTCAAGACATCTCCTTTGCATCATGTTGAGTTATTTTTATGAGAAAATATATTTCAAAATCTTGTGATCGGTATATATCTCACATTTTTCACCTTAGAGATAATTCCTCTCTATCTTCAAGGAAAAGATTACAGTAGCTAACTCGAGATCATGAGTTGGATAGTTTTGTTCATGAATTTTTAGCTGTCGTGATGCATAGGCAATAACCCTATCATTCTGCATAAGGACACAACAATGTCCTTTATTCGATGCATCACTATAAATAATGAACCCATCATTCCCTGATGGTAGAGTCAATATGGGTTCATTGACTAATATTCTCTTCAGTTCTTCAAAACATTCTTCACAATCTTTTGTCCAAACAAATTATACCCCTTTACGTGTGAGATGTGATAATGGGTTAGCCAACCGAGCAAAATTATGGATGAAACATCTATAATAACCTGCTAAACCAATAAAACTATGTACCTCAGTTATACTCATCGGTGCTAGCCATTCTTGGATTTCCTTGGACATAGAAGGATCAACAGAGATTCCATCTATGGAGACAATATGGCCAAGAAAAGAAATCTCTTGAATCTAGAATTCACACTTGCTAAAATTCCAATATAATTCATGTCTTCTAAGAGTCTTTAGAATAATGTGCAAGTGATTTTCATGATCTTCGTAGCTTTTGGAGTATACCAAGATATCATAAATAAATACCACCACAAACTCATCGAGATATTCGTTGAAAACTCTATTCATTAGATCCATGAATACAGAGGGAGCATTAGTCAATCCAAAAGGCATTACTATAAACTTGTAATGCCCATACCTGGTTCGAAAAGCTATCTTCAGAATGTCCTCCTTCTTCACACATAACTGATGGCATCTAGATCGAAGATCAATCTTTGAAAAGTATTGAGCTCCATGATGTTGGTCAGATAAATCATCAATGCGATGTAGGGGATACTTGTTCTTTATTGTTATAGCATTGATCTCCCTGTAGTCAATGCACAACCTCATAGATTCATCTTTCTTCATAACAAAAAGGACAGGGGATCCCCATGGAGAAACAATGGGGCAAATAAATCCCTTATAACTAAATTCCACTAGTTGTTTATTTAGTTCAACAAATTCCACAGTGGCCATTCTATAAGGGGTATTTGATATAGGCCTTGATCTAGTAATTAAATCAATGGAAAACTCAACTTCTCATTCTAGAGGATGTCCATATAAATCTTCCGGAAACACATCTACATATTCTCTCACAAAAGGTACATCCTCTATTTGAACATTCCTTTCCACACCCATAGTTATTTCATTCTCTTCCTCCCCAATTATTGAATTTAGTAGAGCCACTGGGGGTGGATCTAGATTAGAATTAAGTGGTGATGATTCTTCTCTAATGATAAGGTGTTCCTTATCATCATCATCACAAATCGTTATCTCCTTCTTCTTATAATAAATCTATGCATCGTGGTCTGAAATCCAATCCATTCCAAGGATTATATCAAATTCAATCATGGGTATGACGATGAGATCAGCAGATAAAGAACAATTATATGCCTTAATGGGGATTGATTGACATAACTCTGAAGAAATGATACTTCCCCTAGGAGTTTTGACTGACAATTCTCTTGTTAAATAAATTTGGAATATCTAATTTTCTTAGCAAACAGGGAAGATATGAAACAATACAATGATTCAGAATCAAATAATGCATTTTCTAAACTTGAGGAGACCATTAAATTACCTGCCACCATGTCTTTTGGAGCTTCAACCTCAGCAGTAGTGATAGCATTAACTTGGCCTTGATCCCTTGGCCTCTTATAAGGTAAGTTCCTCTGACGCTTTGGACATTCATTTGCATAATGTCCCATCTCTCTAGAATTATTGCATTCTACATTGACAACAACTCTCTTCCCCTTGAAATCCAGAACTTGGTGGCCTTTTTCACCACACTTGTAACAGACTCCCATTCCCTTCAAGAAAGTACCAGGGTGTTTCTTCCCACATTTACTGCAGGACTGATATTTAACTTTTCCCTTCATCCCCTTATTTCCCTTTCCAGATTGATTAGAATATCTCTTCTTCTCTTTCATTACTTTAAATTCATAAGACTTAGAGAATTACTTTTTGGTCTTGATAGCACACAAGACAATATCTTTGTATGACGAGAAGGTTTCTGAGACTAATTCTCGACAAAGAAATGGTTTTCAACCATCAAATAAATGATCAATCTTACTTCTTGGGTTACGTATATAATCTGCAGCATGCCTTGATAACAATGTAAAGTTACCTTCATACTTTTTCGACATTCTCATCCTCCTTCTGCCTCTGACTCAAAAATCCACTTTCCATATCTACTCGATGGTCATGTGGGAAGTATTTTTCTAAGAAAATTTTCTTAAACTCCCTCCATTCCATACTTGATACTTCTTCATCTTCCTTTGTGTTTTGAATCAGTGACCACCATTGATTGGAATCTCCAGTGACATGGTAAACTGCCATGACAACTTTCTCCATTTCACTACTCCCCAAGGCATGGAATAATTCTACACACCAAGAATGTTATTTTTATGTTTAGAATAAAATAAATGGGACGTTATTTAAAGATTAATTGTAACATTAACATAATTAAGGTATATTATATAAAATATATTGGGGTTTTATGGTGAACTGGATATGTGGAGGTTTGTATAGGATAATAAAATAAATAAATAGAAAATAATTCAATGGAAATGGAAGATGATTTTACCTCTTAAATTTATCATCCATTAGAGCCTTGTTAGGGAAATTGTATTTGGCTTTTGATGAGAATAAGGGATCCTCTATGTGGGGTAGGTCCTTGGGAATATTTTTCATTAGAACCAAGACAAGTCTCAAATATTTTAAGGTGTAAGGAGAAGAGGTGGTGAGGGGTGGTATTTATATGGGAGGAGAGGGGTGTTTTCCAATGGATTCATTCATTAATATATTATTTTGGATAAAGAATATTAATATATTTTTCATTATCACTAAATACATTAAATTATTGATATTTATTTTGATATTATGGAGAATAAATCAGACATGACTCAGAGAATAGTTTATTTAAATTATTATGTATACATACCATAAATTACGGTATGACACTATTCACCATAATTCCAACTATTTTAGAAAAATACCAAACATTAAACCTAATCAATTTTGTAAATTTTTAAATAAAAAAATAACTCCACCTTATGAAAATAATATTCAATATATATTAAATTTAATTTTTAATTAAAATCATATTTTTTTTTGAAAAATAACAATTGAAAAATAGTAACTGAATTTATGACACTTGAAAATAATAATTATAGAATCATAAAATTATATTATAATCATATAAAAACTAAATATTTATTTAAGAATAAATTTTATGAAAAATAATTTTCCTTAAAATTATTATATTTATTATAAAATTTTAATCAAAATGTTATGTTTTACAAAAAAATAGACACTTAATTTATCATTTTACAAAATTTATTTACATACACTATAATTATATCATAATATAAATTATAAGATGCCAAATTTTTTTGATACTTTAATTGTGACGATATTATTTTATTGTCCAAATTATTATTCCTGATGGTAAATTTACTTTTTTTAGGGTTTAAGTTACTATTCTTTGGGAATAGGTTCCTAAATTTACAAATACCACTTATTTAATTCTTCATTTATGGGAATAAAGATTTTATAGGGTTATATACAGTATTTATGTGTTTTATACCATATAATATAATCATAATAAATGAAAAAATTCAAATTTTTAATTGTTTGGTTCATTACAAAAAATTTATTATCATGGGGAGTTTTTAACATCCTTTTACATTCATTGATGTACATATTCACACTCCATTTTTAAAATTTTATTTTGGGGAATTTATTATTTTTCAAGAATGGAGAGAATTTTCTAAGGAGAATAAGAAATTATATTAGGATATATGTTTTATCATTAGTGGACTGTGGGAATAAATGTGTTAGAGTTTTTGAAAGTCTATCATTAGGATTACTGGGAACCAGAGATGGTTTGGTATTTTTTTACATAATCTAGACATCAAGTTGTCTTCTGAGAAAATTCTCACTATAAACTAGTTATACATCATCTATAAGTCAACAAGTATATTCCATGACCTGATTTAGTGTATAAAAAAAATTTAGGTCTTGAAAAATGTCAACTTCATGAAATTTTCTAATCCATATTTTTATTTCTAGATGATTCATTTTTGTTGGAACACATTATTTATGAAACACGCATCACAAAAGAGGGTTATATTTAGAATTTATTTGGAAAAATAAGTTTTAAAACACAATATATCTTATTAAATTTAATTTGAAATGTAAACAGCTCTCTCAAAACATAGGATCTCTTCTTGGATATTTTGGAAACCTCAATTCCTTCAAAATCATATTTATCAGTGATTGATCATGAGTTGTTATTTCTTTGTATATTAATTGTATTTTATAGGTATATTCTTCATTATTTTTTGTCACAACAATGGTGTTGTACTATGTTTTCATATCTATCGATATGGTGATGTTTATATCATGGTCTTCCCTAGATATATGCTGTGGTATTATTCTAGGTGCTAATTCCTTCATTGGTTATGGTGTGAAACGTGTGTTCTATTTATGTTTTGTTGTTATCTAACCTTTATTCCATCTATTTTTATGGGATGTGATTCTAAAATGTGAGAATCATTCTTAGGGCCCCAATTGTTCCCCATATCTCATATTCTTTCTTATAGATCTAGTTGCATGTGTGTGACCTAGTTTTGATATAGGTGGTTTCGTTTATTGTATGTTTGGGATGAACTACATTTATCATGTTTTGTTGCTTTTTTAATTAAATAATTTATAATATTTAATAGGTATGTTTCAAATTATGTTTTTTATAAATGATGGTTTTTCCGTTAATTCAAAAAAAAGAATAGTTATTTTCAAAACATTGTGAAATGGATTTTTGAAATATTTTCCCACCAGGTTTATCATTAAATAATTTGTAATGTCTAGCACATGAGAATCCTTGGGTACTTATATGGATGGTGTAGTAATAGGATTTTACCCTAGATACTATTAAGGGTTTTCTCATGGGGAGTTCCTCTTCCCCATATGATTGTTGTTTAGGGGTGTATTGGACTTTTTTGGTGATTTACATCATTTGGGGTTTGGTTAATCTCTAGATTCGATGCATATAACTATTGATATGTTGCATGTGATTATCTATGCTTTGGTATTTTTGTTCTACCTACATTGGACTATTATGATCCATAAAATGTGGTCACATATTCTTTTAAAGTATATGTCATTGGTTTTATTACCACCATTGATATATTAGTGATATTATTTGAAAATATTTTTAACTAAATTATATGGAACTATAGAAAAATGAAAATGTGTTACCCTTATTTTTAAAAAATATTTATCTACTTATTATTCTTTTTTTCTATAATGTTTATCATCCCCATATTTTTATGTGTACCCTTGTTATGGATCATGAGGGTGTGGTCCTACTAAACCAATTTATCTCCTACTATGTGCTACCCCTTGACAGTGTATAAACCATGTTATGTTATTCAATGTATGGAAAATCATGGTGCCAGATTGTGAAAATATAAACTATCCCATATGGGTTTTGGTATACGGTGGGGAAATGATTGGATTT
This sequence comes from Viscum album, assembly GCA_963277665.1. Lineage (NCBI taxonomy): Eukaryota > Viridiplantae > Streptophyta > Magnoliopsida > Santalales > Viscaceae > Viscum > Viscum album. The sequence goes on along the minus strand of OY728158.1, from coordinate 585,934,846 downwards.
TTACCATATTATCACATGGGGTAGCCAATTTCTAATTTATTTTTCCTTTGTTATTGAACATGTACTTTGGGATGTCAAGAATAATTTTCAATTGAATCGTTTCTAATTTATTATTTAATTTATGGAATACATTTATATTCATCATTGTTTCTCTCTATTGTGTATATAAATATATATTAAATTTCACAAATTCAGGTAGGGAGAAATCATTCATTCTGGATAGTTTTTGATGACATTGTTCTAATATCTAGAGTATGGGAATCAAGAATTCCCTTGAGTTATGTGGCTGATCAGTTCAAGAACCAGGTGTTTAGGTTTATTCAAGTAAATTAATTACATTTTATTTCCCTAATAAGGTTTACCTGAGATGTTCTTGAGTTGAATTTATTACATTACCTATGGAACACCACCCCAAACCAAACAACCTTCAATCAAATGATTATTGTTTACTCTATACAATTGGTTGACTATTGACATAGTAACACAATCACATACTAAGAATAATTCATAATCAAACCATAAAATAAAATATCATATGAAATATATCAATTAAAAATAATTCCACATGTTATAACATATTAATACCATGTACATGATACAACAGGTATAAATCATATATTTTCCTCAATGGTTTAGTAATATATATATATATATATGGGGAAAAATTTAATATAAATAAATTACAAAACACAAAATATAATCTTCTTAGTCATATCATGGATCCAGGACCTAATCCCAACTATATTTACTAAGATATAATCTGTACAAAGTGGCACATGTCCTAAATATATTATTATAATATGAGATATATATCCCCTATGTTTTATGTGATTTCTGTGAATATAGAACATATAAATCCACCACATATTGACTTCCTAACATATATAATGATTTATATAAGTGAGTGTGTCAAATTTTAATAAAAAAATTATAATATACAATTAACCCATTAAAATCGAGCCATTATGTACTAATTAGGCCCCCATAAAGCATGACCCTAGCTAGACTAAATAATAATATTGAATAATCAAATTCAGTTCATAATCATACCATAGAGTGAAACAAACATCCTAGATTATCATCTATGAAATATTTTTAATTAATTCATATGATATTTGAATTAAAAGCATGTTATGTTTTTAGGCCCCATTTTTAGAAACACCCATATAATATTGTACTAAAATAATATGTTTGAGGACCGCTAGTTTCAGTGTCAATTAGTAATAATCTTTATAATATAAATTCAGGGATTCACCCTCATCCTCTTGCAACTAGGGTCACCTGAGAATAATTATAGTATTGTACCAAAATAACCCAATAAATATGAATACATATTGGTATGGTAATAATTAATTCAATAATTATAAATCATATACATTTCCCTCAATTCGTACTAACTCCGATACGGAGTACCCACTCTCCCATTGGATGATTAGAATATATCAATCAATCGAAAGACCCTTTGAATAAGAAATATAAATTCATCATATTTTGTTTTTATATTAATTTTTCCTATATGATCATGTTGTTTTGATAAATATTAGATTTAAACGCATCACATATCCATAATTACTCATTATCATACTTCAGCAATAATGTAAAAAATATTCGGTAATCAAATATTAGGACTTGGTGTTAGAAATTGAATACTCTATTTATTTAGACTACAATGTAGTTTATATAATTTTAGGGATATTTTTTAACGACCTGACCCCAGTTACCCATATTCGGTGCATTATTACATAACATTGGCATGATCACAAAATATCATGTCTCGAAAGACTGATTAGTTTCATAGCCTTGGAATCACTAGATAAATTCATAATGTTTACATTACATAATAAAGTGAAAACTAAAACAATATATTGTCTCCAAACTCGTATCCCCTTATAGTATCCCTACATATAATTTATAAAATACTTCTTCACATCTTGGAAAAAATAAAACATAGAAAGGGGTGAGATCAAATGCCCAGTAAGGATAACAATATAGCAGAAACTTTCATAAATAACGATAAAAATCTAAGGCAATGTATAACTAAAAAAATCATTTTAAACTTGAACTTCAGAATAATATGGAAAAAATAAAATTAAATAATTCTATTTACTTATTCATGTGGATATTCTACTAATCTAATAATCACATTCAATATCAATAATCAATTTCATAATGATGGAATGCATAATGCCAAACTATCATAACCACGTAGTCAAGGAATTGGGCCAAGACTACAAATAAGATTTTGTCAAGGCCTTGTGACAAGACACTAGTTTGTCTCATGAGACCTACAGATGCATCAAGGAGCTATAGCAGGCTCCACCCGTCACTTATTTAGTCCAATGCATTCCTTATATGAACAAGATTAAACATAACATAAACATTCTTATTAAAACTAGCATAGGAAATGTCAATACTTTTTCCACAAACAATGAATGGTATAAAAATAACACATCCATAGTCAAACATAACACAAAACCTTCAATACAATATGGATGTTTTGTATCCTAATATATAAACTTCAAATAAGCTTAAAATCCATCAAAGGATGTTGAAATAGATGAAATCTAAACTATTTGAGACAAATTTCTCTTTTCTTGAAATCATTTAAAAGTCGCTTAATTATTAAATATAAAATTTACCTTGAAAATATTCTTATAAGATTGTAAGGGAAGCTACTATGATTTTATAATAGCAGAAAATAGCCTCACCCACCATATAAGTTAAAAAAGACATTCTTACCTTAATTCTGTCAAAAAGGTTAAAAAGGACCTTGTTCGGAAAATGACAGAATGATTCCTTTATAAACATATTATAAAACGTCAACAAGGGAATGAATGACTTAAACCCATAGTTTTTAAAATAGTAATAATGATTTGAAATACATTTTTAAGAAACATGGATGTTGATGATAAAGTGGTCCCAATAGATAATTACGTATAAACAACCTCAGATAATGAAGAGATTGTGAAATAAACCCTTAAATTGTACATTTCCTTGGTTGAGGGTAGTTTAACCTCTTGTATAATGGTGAAATAATTTTTATTAAATTATAAAAGAATCATATACATTAATATAATATCATATATGATCTTTTGACATTGTTTTGTTAATAAAATCATAGTGTTCTCGTCGTTTCGGGTGTTAACTTACTCATTTTATTTTTTATGTTTTGTTACATAAGCCATGTTTTTTATTGAAAGGATATATCTTATTCATATCCAGAACTATATCAAGTCGTTAAAAATTATTTTTAATCATAAAATGAGAATTAGACTTGAATGGATACGATGGGGGATGAATCTCGTCGTGTTCGTGGAGACGGTAGTTCGTACGTACGCACGAACGCTACTTCAATTTCATTTTTAATTTTAAAAATAATCAAAACCAAATGATACATAATTATATTTTTTTCCTGTATAATATAATATATTATATTTTTTACTTAATTTCATTAACCCCATCTTTTATATGTTCTATGTATGGTATAAACGAGTCTTATCACTTTGAGGGGGCGGTAGTCCGCACATCCTCAAATGAAATTATCTTATATATATACAACAAGAAATGAAAAATGGTATGCTATAAAATGGAATTAATGAAACTTATATGAAAAATAAATATCATAAATATCATATTTAATTATAGTTCCATCATAATGGCCACCATGAGAGGCGGTAAAAGATAATTGAACAATCATCGTTTCGTGAGGCGTTTGGTTTCCACCCATAGAAACATTATGTTCTTCACCCATTAAATGGAGGTTTGTGTAAGTTTAGTTCAAATTATTCTCATAAAAATATCCTAGTATAATTAGGATACTTTGTTTGTTACAAAATAAATGAATAAGAATAGTTTATGGGTTGGAGAAGTAAAATAAAATAAAAGAAGCTAAGAGAAATTGCTACCTTTAATTTGGGTAACTCAATTTTGTTTGAACCAAAAAACGACTCTTGAAGTGCCTTATTCATAAGGTAAGGCATCTATGAGGAGTATAGGGATGCAGGGAGCTTAATTGGGAAGAGTTTGGATAAGCCAAAAAGCTTTAGAGGTGTTAGGAATTGGATATAAGTGGGGTCCTTTTATAAGGGGGACGAGGGGCTCTTTAGGAAAAACTTAAAGTATTATTTTATGATAAGTTAATATTCGGTTTATAATGGAAAAAAACTAGATTATTTAATGTATAAGGTGGGTATGGGTCTAAAAACACTCACCCAATCTGTTTTAGACAATTTTGGGTCACTATTTTACCCTTATCTTTTAGATTTAACTTTTAGTTAAATAGTTTGACAATTACCGTGTCTCGTTGTATTTTTATATTATATGGTTAATAAACGTACTATAAACTGCCAAGTGAACCCCAAGTGGTTCATTAATGACATAACTATCGTCATATAAGTCCTTTGGCCGAAACTAATATTTTTATTAATATTATATCAAATAATAATATAATATTTGTTTTAAAAACTCCGTTATGTCTATTTTGACACTATTTAACAATTGATTTTAATAAGGTCTTAATAACGTAATTAATTCAAAAAAATATATATTTAATAAATACTAACATTTCATGTTAGCCAATAAAATTCGTGGAATTCATTAAAAGTCTAAAATTATATTTATTTTGGTATTTATAATGTCAATTATTTTAATATTTCATTGATAAGGTAATTACTACATCATCATTATCTTATGAATAACATATATTATACTATTTTTAAAAATTATAAAAAAATTCCATGTTGTAGGAAATATTTTTTCATTCCAATGAATATTTATAGTCTAAAATATAACTTAAATAACCCCATATAAAAATTAATGTACTAAAAGATATTTGTTTCTGTCATTTTTGTCTTTACTTTAAATTAATTAATCTAAAGAGTCATTATCACTATCACAATGCTCCATGGGGTCCCAAAATGGATAAAATGATTCCCATGGTTGGCCATTACTCATCCAATGAGGTTAGGACAAGTTTTAAGGTAATTTTATATTATTATAATATACTTTTTATCTTGAATTACCATATTTACATTTAACTGCGGTAAATAAGTCAAAAGATACTATTCAAAAAAATTATTTTTATCTTGTTTTACCGAATTTTACTCCTTGATATTAACCGTGTCTCTTGAATTTTCAAAATTCCACTCATAGAAGCAGTAAAATTATGTTTTATGTGAATTTGAAAATTTTCCTAGGAGGTTGGTAAAAGACGATGAAAATTTCAATAAATTTTTTATATATATAAAATTAATATAAACTGACTCCAATGAATTGCATTGAAATTATATAGGTAGTATGTATCTATTTTTACATAAAATAAATTTAAATAAAATAAATAATTATTTAAATAAAAATATGGTTTTTAACTATAACTTAGTGTTTTTCAATATTCATCAAAAATTAAATGTTTTCAGAAAAATACCAAAAATTTACCCAAAGATAATTTTTATATTCCGAATTCAATAATGATTTCTATTTTACCAAATTCAAAACAAATAAGTTTCATTTATTAATTTAAAATTAATTCCCACTCTCAAAACCAAAAGGCATATTTTTTTTTGAAATAATAACTACCAAAAGTTTGGCACTTGTTTATGTCCAATTTCAATGTGAAATTACATAAAATTAACATCATTGATTTAAATGGTAAAAATATAATCTATTTATACTTCCAAACCATTAAAATTTATAAATTAACAATATAAATTATTTTGATTTAAAAAGTTGTTTTTAGTTAAAATATAGTATTTTTCACTAGTCACCCAAATATTAAAGTTATCAGAATAACATCTAAACATTATTGAAACAAAATTCTTCTGTCCTAATTCTAAAGAATCAGTTTATTTTTTCAAATTGAATATATAAAAGTTTAAAATATTGGATTTTAAAAGGTTTCCCCATTAAAAGGCGGTAAATTTTCATTTTTTTTAAAATACTTATTTTATTTGAAAAATGTATTTGTTCTTAAATTATGTCTAAGAAACTCATAACATGGATTTTAAAATTATAAGGATTATATAATGTTCAAAATTCAGTTAATACTATTCATAACCTCTTTTGAACGGCTTGTTTGGTATGTCATGGTGTAATAGAACTCGGTGTTGCGTGTAGTGCAAGTTACTGAATTACTTTGAGTAAATAACATACAATGAAATCATGGGGTGTTACAAACTTCCCTCCTTCAATAAATTGCATCCTCACAATTTGAAATTATTTTTCAAAAATAAATGTTTGAAAATATAAAATACTTTTGGGAATACCCACATCAGAAATTATGTTAATAATATTTAGACTTAATAAGAGGAAAAGGGAAATGAAAGGGTCACCAAAAAATTATGATCTCGATTAGGAGAACATTGGTGGAATTTAAAGACATATAATTGGAGGAAAAATGTAAATATTTATAGGTAGTGATTGAGTCATCAATCACAAACAAGTGTAAAATTGAGGGCCTTAAATTCATCAATCTGTGATGATTTAAAATACCATCGGTTAAACAAAACATATGGTATTTGGATAACACGTTTTTTGTTTTAATATCCCTTCACTAAAGTATATGAATTAATTTCTTCATAGAATAAGAAAATAAAAAAATATATACTTCACAAGTATAGTCACATCCTTTAACTAATTTCTACCACAAACTCATCTTTCTCTCTAAAATATAATAGAACATAAAAATAATATTATATTTATCCTATTCATATAGGGTTCAAAAAAATTGAATTTATAATTCATCTACCAGATTTTTTTAAAAAAAACTACATTTTTTCAATCCAGGACATCATGTGGGCCAGTGGTAGGTGATACACCCTTTTCGCCCTTCGGTTTCGAGTTCAAGTCTCTCGGCCTTGTTGGACGCGATGGGTTGCCACCCGACCTCTGGGTTGTCCTATTATGGCAATCCAAAAATAATCTCAAACTAGAATTTTCCAAAATACTTCTGTCCAAACTCACAGTCCAAAATTTATAAGGAAGGTAAACACAATGAATATCTGTTTTTCTGCGTAATAACATGTGAACACTTTCATCATGTATTCTTTTAAAATACTGCAACATTCTGAATTACCATAAAACCTTATTGAATACATTCATAATCCCTTATTACTTATAGAATACTGGATATACTCCTTTTATCCAAAAATGTTGTAAACTCCATCAATGATGGAATATACAAATTATTAATCAGTTTCAAGGTAATCAAGAATATCTAATATAATTTATCCAAATCAATCATGTATTATTCCAAAAGCACTACCTTCGGTATTAGAACCATATTATGGTTTATCTTTCCCTCAACCATATATTTTCCAAAAATTTAACCAGCTATTGAGTCACTTTTCTTGGTTCCACAAAATATCACGTCATTAATGAAATAGTACTGCAGTACAATCCTTATATACTCCATAATTATTATAACCAGTACATTGTTGATACAACACTCAAATGACATAATTATCTAATATCAACATAATAACTCTAATCATTCCTCCTCATATGTGGTAGTATCATATCTTTATTATCATCCAATGGCATCATTTGGGGAATACTTTGATGATTTGGACATTGGTTTCTGTTGTGTCTGAACTCTATGCAGATGAAGCATTTTTCATTTGAAACCTTTTTCTTAACCTTGTAGTCACGTACTTGGTGTCCCTTTTCTCCACACGTATAACAAACTCCCATTCCCTTCAGGAAAGTTCATGGGTGTTTCTTCCCATAGTTATCACATATGATAAAATTATTCTTTTCCCTCTTCCCTTTATCCATCTTTCACTCTTCCATCCTTATCTTCTATTGCTTCCCTTCAAAGCCATAAGACTCAGAGAATTCATTACTTATATTATTAACACATGATACTATTTATTCAAATATAGAGAATACATGGGAGACTATTTCCCTTCTAAATTTTGGCTTAATACTGTAAAAGATATGATCCTTCTTACTCTTTGGATCATACATGTTTCTAGAGTTCACATTCCTTCTACTGGGTGTCATTTCTATACAATAGCATAAACTAGGTCAGTTTATGAAATGTAATGAATAATTCCAAACTTGTAAAATACCTAACATAAATTGAATAGTTTATGGATATAATCCATAATCATAAAGATGTTTTCATTAAGGATTTATATACTCATAAACTCTTCATAATGATTTGTAAACGAAATGAGAATTATCCTAAACATATCCCCTGGGAGTGTCATAACCAAGAGTGCATCAAGGACCGTTGTCGTGCACCAATTCTTATTCGAGTCAAGCTCAAAGCGGTGTTTTTGAGTTTTACCCCTAGGTAAATCTGTTCCAGAGCTGTCTCTACCAGCTCGTATCCAAACTGGGCTATATTTCTTATGAAACTCACAAAATCTCTACAATACCTAAATTCTAGGAAGTTCTTCCATACTTATCCTCAATGTCCATCTTAGGTCTATGTGATCTAATCAGAGTTTATCTAAATCTAGCTTCCAAGGTTTGTACTAATCTTCTTCTGATACCAACTGTAACACCCAAACCCCAGTTACCTAGAGTCGGTGCATTATTACATAACATTGGCATTATCACAAAAGATCAAGTCTCTAAAGACCAATTATTTTAGTGGCCTTGGAATCACTAGATACATTCATAAATTTTACATTACATATTGAAGTGAAAACTACAAGAACATCTTGTCTCCACACTCATATACCCTTATACTATCCATGCAAGTCATTCATTAAATACTTCATCACATCATGGGAAAAATAAAACATAGAAAGGGGTGAGCTCAAATTCCAAGTAAGGATAACAATATAGTGGAAACTTTCATTAATAATCATAAACATTTAAGGCAATGTATAACTAAAACAAAATCCTTTTAAACTTAAACATCAGCATAATATGGAAAAAATAAAATGAAATATTTCTATTTAATTATTCACATGGATTTTCTACTAGTCAAATAATCACATGCAATACCAATAACCACTTTCATAATGATGGAATGTATACTGCCCAAAAATCATAACCACATAGTAAAGGCCTTGTGCCAAGACTAAAAATAATATTTTTTCAAGGCCTTGTTCCAAGACACTAGTTTGTCTCATGAGGACTATCGATGCATCAAGGAGCTATAGCGGGCTCCACCCATAGCTTATTACGTCTAATGCATTCCTCAAATGAATAGGTTTAAACATAACATAAACATTCGTTTTAAAACTAGAATACGATATGTCAATACATTCTCCATAAATTACGAATGGTATAAAAATAACACATCCAGAGTCAAACATATCACAAAACCATAAATACAATATGGAAGGTTTTTATCATAATAAATAAACTTCAAATAATCTTAAAATCCATCAAAGAATGTTGACATATATGAAATCTAAAATATTTGAGAGAAATATAAGTATTCATGAAATCATTTAAATGTCACATAATTATAAAATAAAACATTTACACTAAAAATTTTCTTATAATCTTGTAATGGAAGCTTCTGTGATTTTATAATGGCAGAAAATAACCGCACCCGCCGTACAAGTTAAAAAATATATTCTTACATTAATTCTATCAAAAAGGTTAAAAAGGACCTTGTTTGGAAAATGACAGAAAGATTCCTTTATAATCTTCTTATAAAAATTCAACAAGGTCATAAATGACTTTAATACATAGTCTATAAAATAGAAGTAATGATTTGAAATACATTTTTAAGAAACATGGATGTGGTTGATAAAGAGGTCCCAGTAGATAATTACGTATAAACAATCCCGGATAATGAAGAGATTGTGAAATAAATCCTTACCTTGTACTTTTCCTTATTTAAGGGTAGCTTATACTCCTATATAATGGTGAAATAATTGTTCTTAAATTATAAAAGAATCATATACATAAATATGATATCATATATGATCTTTTAACACTGTTTTGTTAATATTATCTTCGTGTTATCGTCATTTCAGGTGTTAATTTACTCATTTTATTTTATATGTTTTGTAACATAAGTCGTGTTTGTTATCAACAGGTTGTATCTTATTCATATCCAGAATGATATCAAGTCCTTAAACATTATGTTTAGTCATAAAATAATAATTATACTTGAATGGATATGATGGGGAATGAATCTCATCGCGTTGGTGGAGACGGTAGTCCATACGTACGCACGAACGCTACTTCCATTTCATTTTTCATTTTAAAATGAATCAAAACCAAATGATACATAGGTATATTATTATTCCAATATAATATTATATCTTATATGTTTTACTTATTTTCATTAAGACCAACCTTTATACGTTCCATATATGGTATGAAAAAGTCATATCACTTTGAGGGGGTGGTAGTCCGCACTTCCTCAAAAGAAATTATCGTATATATATACAACATGAAATGAATGATGGTATGCTATAAAATGGAATCAAGGAAACATATATATAAAATATATATCATTAATATAATATTTAATATTGTTCCATCATAATGGCCACCATGAGATGCGGTATAATATAATTGAACAATTATCGTTTCGTGAGACATTTGGTTTTCATCCACAAAAACATTATGTTCTTCACCCATTAGATAGAGGTGTGTGTAAGTTTAGTTAGAATAATTCTCATAACAATATCCTAGTATATTTAGGATACTATTTTTGTTACAAAAGAAAAGAATAAAAATACTTTAGGGGTTGGAAAAGTAAAACAAAAGAAAAGAAGCTAAGAGAAATCGTTATCATTAATTTGGGTAACCCCCTTTGGTTTGAACCAAAAAAGACTCTTGAAGTTCCTTATTCTAATGGTAAGGCATATAAGAGGAGGATATGGATTTATGGAGCTTAACTAGACAGATTTTGGAGGTTCCAAAAGGCTTCAGATGTGTGAGGAATTGGTTAGAAGTGGTGTCCTTTTATAATGGGGATGAGGGGCTCTTTAGGAAAAACATAAATTATTATTTTATGATAAATTCATATTTGGTTTATAATGGATAACACATGATTATATAAATTCTATGGTAGGTATGGGTCGGAAAACACCCAACCAATAGGTCTTATACAAGTTTGGGTCACTATTTTATCCTTATGTTTTAGATATAACTCTTAGTTAAATAGTTTGACATTTACCATGTCTCTTTTTTTTAAATTTTATGGTTAATAAACATACTATAAACTATCAAGAGAACCCCAAGTTGTTAATTAATGACATAAATATAATCATATTAGTATTTTGGATGGACCTTAGATTTTTAGGAATATTATATCAACTTGTAATACAATATTTGTTTTAAAAACTCCTTTTTGTCAATTTTGACACTATTTATTAATTTATTTTTATCAATCTCATAATAAATTTATTAATTTGAAAAAAAAATTAATCAATCCTAACATGTCATAGTAATGAATAAAATTCGTGTAATTCATTAAAAGTATCAAATTATTTTTAAATGGGTATTTATAATATCAATTATTTTAATATTTCATTAAAAAGTTAATTAATACACCATCATTATGTCATGCATAACATAATTTATATGATTTATAAAAATTATAAAAGACTACCATGATTTAGGAAATTTTTTTATATTTCCAATTCATATTTATTTTCGATAATATAACTTATATTACCCCATGTAAAAAATAATTTAATAAAAGATATTTGTTTGTGTCATTTTTGTCTTTACATTAAATTAATTAATCTAAAGAGTCATTATCACTCTCATGTGGCTCCATGGGGTCCCACAATCGACCCACAGATGCCCATGGTCGTCCATGACTCATCCAATAAGGTTATAACTAGTGTTAAGGTTATTTTTTATTATTATAATATACTTTTTATCTTGAATTACCCTATTTACCTTTAACCGTGGTAAAAATAAAGTCAAAAGTTTCTATTCACCAAAAAATATTTTTATCCTATTGAACCACATTTTACTCTTTGATATTAACTGTCCCTTTAAGATTTTTGAAATTCCACTCACAGAAATGGAAAAATTATGTTTTATGTGAATTTGAAAATTCTCTTAGGACGTGGGTAAAAGATGGTGAAAAGTTCAATAAACTTTTTATATATCTAAAATTATTATAAACTTACTCCAATTAATTACATTGAACATATATATCTACTGTGTATCTATTTTTAAAATAAAATAAATTTAAATAAAATAAATAATTACTTAAATAAAAATTTGGTTTTAAACTATAACTCCGTCTTTTTCACTATTCATCAAAAATTAAAAGTTTTCAAACAAAATACCAAAAAATTACCCTAAGCTAATCTTCATATTCTGAATTCAATAATGAAATATATTTTACCAAATTAAAATTATAAAAGTTTTATTTATTAATTTAAAATTAATTCCCGCTGTCAAAACCAAAAAGGCATATTTTTAAGAAATAATAACTACCAAAAGTTTGACACTTGATTATGTCCAATCTCAAAGTGAAATTACTTAAAATGACCATAATTTGATTAAATGGTAAAAATATAATCCATTAATTCTTATAAAACATTAAAATTTATAATTTAACAATATAATTTTTTTTATTAAAAATGTTGTTTTCAGTTAAAATATTGTATTTTTCACTATTCACCCAAATATGAAAGTTATCAGAAAAACACCAAAACATTATTGAAACTAAATTCATATGTCCCAATTCTAGAGAAGAAGTTTATTTTGTTGAATTGAAAATATAAAAGTTTCAAATATTGGATTTAAAAAGACTCCTCCATTAAAAGGTGGTAAAATTGCATTTTCTGAAAAATACTTCTTTTATCTTAAAAAAATTAATTTGATCTTACATTATGTTTAATAAACTCATAATATAGATTCTAAAATTATAAGGATTTTAAAGAGTTCAAAATTCAGTTAATACTATTCATAACCGCTTTTGAACGGCTTGTTTAAGTCATGGTGTGCTAGATGTTCATGTTGTGTGTAGTGCAAGTTATTTAATTTCTTTAAAAAATAATGTACTGTGAAATCTTGGGGGGTTACAAATTTTCATTTTTAGTGTCGTAAATAATTAATTCCCAAATCATACATAATATATTTCTTTATTTCAATGTAGTCATTTCTACCGAATATAATTTTTTCCACAATATAAAACCTCTAAAAAAGAAACATGTTTTTTTCTTGAGAAATATTAACAATTTTAATCTTTATATCTTAGTTTTCATTACTAATCCTTTAACCCTATCAAAATTTAAAATTTTGGACAAGTGCATAAATCACATTAAGGCACCTAAAGAAAAATGGAAACATGTTTGTCTAGTTAAAAAAATTAGAATACAAAATCATTTCTTACAATCATACATTTTTACCATAAAATAGAAAAATCATCTATTCTACACTATGGATACTTTATATAACATTTAAAATCAAATAGTTTGAATTAAAACTCATAAAAAATCACATAACAATCATTATGGTTCTGTGGGACATCATATCTATAAAAAAATTACATAAACATTAAAATTGAAAAAACATATGGTCAACTTCCAACATTTACCAATGCATTAGAGTTCTATATAGTCACACACATTAACATAATCAATAAAAATCCCACCCATTACAATAACTATCTTCTAAGGACCAAATCATGGTGAAAAAAATTTAATCGTTCAAATCTCATCTCAAAACCCTTTATTACAATTTTTCAATACATGTGAAAAATAAATTTTGATAACAATCTAACATTCTATTTTAAAACCCCATTTCCATTAAAATTAAATCTCAAAAAAAATTTGTCACCGTATAAATTAAAATATTATATTGCTTCTGTATTTTTATGAAAAAATTTTATAAAACATACATAATAAGATTACATTAAATAAAATTGAATTAAAATAAAATGCAAAAATTTATTTTCAATTACAAATATTTTATTTCATTATTAATATATAAGTAAAATAATATTAAAAATATGGACATGGAAGAAAATGAGTTTGAAATGGAAAATTAAAAGAGGATTTCTAATAAATAATCTATTACCTATAGTCCAACATTCTATATACATTATTTATCATCAAATATAATATACTTATGTTAATTATATACTTTATTATGAACCATTTCCATTATTGTTATACCATGTTTTAATGAATTTCTAAAAAATATTTTCAACTCAGTCATATTGATGATATTTGATCAATGTTTCAAAAATGACTCTAGTTGGTTGAATATGGTCAAAGACTTCCTTAATAAATCAAATATAGAATATTAAAAATTAACTTATTATAATTTCTATAAATATATTATACATTCAAAACCGTCCTTGAAATTTGGTTGTGTGAAATGTACTACGTTATAGTACTAGAGACGGTAGGTCCTACATACATATGAGAAATATTTAAATTTATAATTGTTGATTTTTGAGTTAAGGAATGTAACCTATTATCTTTATATAGTTATTATCATATCAGGAAGTAAATATTAATTCATTATTTATAAATATATATAATTCATTTTATGTCAGGTTGGAAAATGAATCGTATCGCTTCACAGAGGTGGTAGTCTACACTTAGGCAGAAACAACAATATTTATCTTCCATGATTAGAAATGTAATAAAGTAAATGATATATAATATTTTAATTATCTTTAATATTTAATGAATATATATATAATACATCATTATAAACAAACAGATGTAACGATGATGGATAATGAATTACATCAGTTTGTGTGGGCGTAGTTTGTCTTACATATGAATGATGATATCATTTACCATTTAATGGAAGTGTAGATGTATATATATATTTTACATTAACATAATCAAATATATTTTTATGGAAAATAATAATGTTAATATTTTATCATTTCTGAAGAATACATGAACGTGGGGGAAAATAACTAATAATGTGTCATTCAGGACACAATTATACATATTCTTTGGAAAACATCCCTTTATTTTCACCTTATGTACACTATGATCTGTATTAAAAATAATAATACCTATTTAATTTTGGTATTTATTTTATAATTTTATTTCAAGGTTATTTTTTAATATAAATGGTTGTTAATGTGTGAAGAAATTGAGAAGAAGAGGATTCCTTTTATTTGAGAGGGGTTGGGATATCTTGTAATTTTGAAAAATATTTGAATAATATAAATTAATTTTAACATTAAAATGAAATCAATAAAAATATTATAACCTCATAGAATGATGACTTTATATAATATCATCTTTTAAAAAATTATCATATTTTTTTATTGTTCTACACTTAACTTTTTATATTATTCAACTTCAAATATTTTCAACAATTACCATGATAACAATGTTTTTACCCTATTATGTTTATTACAAATTCAATAAATGCTAATTTTGATAAAAATGGAAAATTATTGATATTTTAAACCATATGACAACAATTTTTCCAATAATGTTGTTTATTAGAGATTTAAAATACATAAGAAATTTTTATTTAATATAAACTAACATTTTTAAAAAAAAATTAAATGTAAAGTTAATTTAAAATTAAGAAACTGTATTATAAATTGTATTTATAATCCATTGAATCAAAAAAATATAATATTTTATGTTTATATAAAAAATAATTGTAAAAAAACTGAATAATATATTATTTTACATGCTTTTAAAATCATTTTTGTTATTTTTTTAATGCATGAACAAGAAGTATGTCGGCCTTGCATAACAGTTTAATGTAATAAGTTGATCACTAATAATTAATTTTACTTTTAAATTATTAATATAAATCAAGTATATTTAAACTGAATATTTATATGTAAACACATTTACTTTTTTTCACACGTTAAAAATATTATATTTAATAAATAGGAGTAGGAAATTTTTATCTTGTCACTACATAAAATAATGCAGGGAATATAATAACATCCAAAAGGAAAACAAGGTCATATTACTGAATCAAATATGATTATAAATGAAATGGACTCATCCAAAAAATCTTATTTTACTGTTATATTCATTTTATTATCCTTTGAAAAAAAAATTATTATAAATCACAAGATCAAACCTCTATCATGGTACAAAAATCATTAAGGTTACTATTCATAATGTCCAAAAGTAAAAGGGATATATTTAATAAATTTAAATTACCTTATATAAAATATGAAATCATATTTTCACAATTCAATTGATATATTTGGATGAATTTAACTCAACATTAATCTCGCAATTCTTAATGAAAAGATGTTTTCAAAAAAATAGTTTTTGTAGAAAAGTTATTTTATACTAAATTAAACTGTAACATTGATTAAAATTAACAAACTTTTATTATTCCAAATATAAATTTTTTATCTAGAATATTTAAAAAATAGACCCATTTATAATGATGAAATGAAAATGAGTTTTTCAAAAAAAAATTATTCAATGGAAAATCAATCCTTTGAGATTTTATTTAAAATATCACAATCTAATTTTAAAATATTTATTTAAAAATTGATATAAATTTCTTAAATATAATTTTCAAAATTTTTAGATATATTTTAAATTAATTTTATACGAAATTAAATTACAAACATTTTTGATTAAAAATATCCTTGATGAATGAAATAGATTTACATAAAAATGGAGTTATTTATTCCAAAGATTCTATAAAAAAATTTATTGATAATGACCCATATATATTTATAACGTAGTTATCCCTATTCGCAGAATACAATTTATGGTCTGTTTTATAATGTTCATATTTAAAATAATATTTTTTTGTGGAAAATCTAGGTTTTGTGTTGCTTTCCATTTATGTTAATGAGCATGGTCTTTTAAAATATTTATTTGTTACAATATCCACCCACATATTTAAAAAAAACCGTTGAAATTGTCACATGAACATGGTAATAAAGGGCATTTCATTTGAAATTCATTTATGGAATCACACATCATATAATGGGCCAAAAATACATCCTCTAAATGTTGAATAGGAAATTATGGAATTAACATAAATATACACAGAACATGGTATCTGAGTAATTTAATATTTGAAGTATTGGTAAAAAGGAATATTATGCAATAAGTTAACACCCAAGTAATAATAGTGTGTGATAGGGAAACAAATTTGGGTGAATGTTAACAATAAAAAACCAGTAAATCTGAGATGGGTGATGTGTCTATAGGTTCATCATAAAATATTTTAATATAAATAGA
Organism: Viscum album; assembly: GCA_963277665.1. NCBI lineage: Eukaryota > Viridiplantae > Streptophyta > Magnoliopsida > Santalales > Viscaceae > Viscum > Viscum album. Next base: position 585,917,753 of record OY728158.1, on the reverse strand, counting down.
TTTATATTTGTATACCATTTTCCTAGAGTTAAAGAAGTTGTTTATCATCTAATCATTGTTAATATATACTTAATTTGGATGTGTACCACCATCCTTTTATCAATTCGCCAAAAAATAAAATCTTTTTATTTAGACAATGATTAAGATGAATTCTTCATTTATTGGGCAATAAAATCAATTCTAAAAGGACTGAATAATCCAAAAAAGGATAACATGTTATTCCTCCTATATTTTGATATTACCATAAACCATTAATTTTAGCATAAGTTATGATAATTCCCAGAAAAATTAATCCTTCTTATTGGTAAATAATACATTGATCTCCCAATATCATCAGTAATTCCCAACATATGAAGTAAATATTTATATCCTTAAAGTTATAAAAACACTTCCTAACTATCATTGAAATCCTAATATTATAATCATTAGGTTACACACTCACCCAATATTAATGTAAATTTTTTCTCAAAGTACCATCCATCACTCGTAAAATCAGATTCCCAAGATTATATGTTCTATAATATAATAATCTCGAATGTTGGATAATTATTTATAAAAATTACTCAAATCCCCAAAGAGACACAATAAATTGATATATGATTCAAAAAGTCAATTCAGTTATTCCTCATATAAAATCACATAATATTAATGTTCTATGAAAATTTAACATCATTGTTCGTATAATCCCCAAATAACTTTTCAATCATATGGTTGTCTATATGATAAAAATGATGTTCCCAAAATCAAATAAAACATTATTTGTTAAAACAATAAATTGAAAAATTGAAAAAATAGCCAAGAAAACATGTCTGATAGTGATCGGAATTTCACCCTTTTCACCCTTTTTCTACGTTCATACCCCATGTTCGTGATGAACATGATGAGTTATCTCCAGAAATTTGGGTTATCCATTTTATAATCCATAAAAAATCAAATATCTAATACTCATTGAGACTGTAATGTTCCCAAAAATATAATGTACATCCTTAAAAACAACTAGAATCGTCTAATAACATTTTAACCACTATAGATTACTATATAGCATACTCTTTTCCACAAAATAAAGGACCATTAATTGACAATTATTACATAAATATAAGAGAAATTAACCTCAATGTTCATCTCTTACATTTCAAGACACATCCCAAAAATGGACATAACATACATTCATAATAAATTATATCATGTTAAACCTGTATATAATATATACCTCAAGAATATATTAATATTTCATTAAACCCCCCAGGTAATCCCATCCATAAAAAAGTAAACAAAAATAATCATCAAAAAATATAAGTATCCATAATTATTTCACACATAATAACACTTGGATACCTATATGTATACACATGAATCATTCAAAATTAAAAAAAAATCCCTTAGTAATGATTTTAGATCTTATTAGTTAACAATTTCTTCCTACACGAAAATATGAATCTTGTGAAATAATTCTATAGTATAAATAATATTCTATGATTTGTTCTATTACATTAAAATTTTATTTGAATTTTACACATGTTAGACAATAATGGTGTTATGAATTACTAAAGATTAACATGTATGGTCTTCATAAATCTATTCTTGAGAGATAACATTATGAAATTGACTTTACTATTTCTCATTATCTCCATATATAAAATATTCAATTGATAAATTGTGAAGAACATTATCACCCTTTATGGATATCATTAGAAAATTAAATTTCCATTCGATGATTGTTGTTATATTCCATTTATTACTAAATAATAAGAATCCTATTATTTTTAATAGACATGTTATTAGGAGATTCTTAAAAAACTATTAATACATATATCATTGAATATTTTTAGCCTTATAACTTGTATCACATGTACTTATACAATTCATTACTTCCATCTTAATTGATTTTTTGGGAGACTCACCGTTGTTTAATCAATCAATCATAACATGTGATAACCTGTTTAGAATAACCATAATATTTTTTACCACATCACTCATTTCATTTAGTTTCACATTAAAAAAATAATATCATTTTACTTTAGATCTATTAATTTATTGCTTCTATCAAGATCCTTCATATTACTAAAACCAAATGATTATTTTGTTTATATCATTAAAATTATTATATAACAATAACTATAGTGAATAAATCGTTGATATCTATAACATTGATATCTTAAACACTTCTAATTTATCCAAAATTATAATTAATATCCCTAACATATAATCTATAGTGGTTATAGAGACTTTTAACTTGTTCTCAAATAACATTCAACCCAATTTTGTTATATAAATCGACTAATAATTCCAACTATAAGGATACAACCTTAAAAAGTATGAATTCTAATGTCTTTAGAAAATAAAGAATTTTTTCCATTTTTTAGACCATCTTATGTTTATATATTTACATAATTTTGTCATAAAAATTTCAAAAAACCCTATATATTAAAAAGTGGACACTTCCACAATATATCATTTTTACACAGTATAAAAAATTTAAAAAGAAAATATAATTTATTATATAGATAATCACAAAAAATATTAATCCTGAAATATTTCTTTCTCTTAATCATTATTAAAACCTATTACGAATAATTTTAAATCATTCGATCAATAAAAAAATAATTGTAAACGAGACAATGAGATGACATAAGATTATTAGTCATTTTTAAAAACATGAGAACATATAATCATTTCATCAAAACATACACTTTTATCCAAAAGAGAAATAATATTTTCCTTAAAATTAATGATCATTAAGATACATTTTGATATTAAATATTTTACATGAATAATCATAATCCAAAAAAGATATTCATATATGTTTTTTTTGAAATCTTCTTCATTGAACCATTACAAAGCCCATACAATTAGAATATCCATATAGTGGAGTTACATAATTTACCCATTAATTAGAGAGATATATGGTTTGAACCCATAATTGTAGGTTGTATCAGGCTCACAAATGGTCAAGAGGTGATAATCCAGGACTAAAAAATTTCTTTTCTATAGCCAAACATATAGAATCTCATGTGGTGGCCCAAACAACCACACCATTTAGAAACTCTCAAATCATTCGAACAAAACCTATTAGGATGAACATATGATCTACACTAAAAACACAAGGAAGGAATATCAATTTCATGGTGATACTTTCCTAATTTACCATGAATGAGGAATTATTTATTTAATGTGGTTATTCAAGCTCCTACTTATTAGAAAAAACCCTATCAAGTGTCTCTAGAAATAAGATCGACCAGGACACAAGAATAGAAGTTACAATTACTAGGAGTGGAAAATTCCTAATGAAATAGATCCTTACTAAGGTCCTTAACAACAACATTAGGTAGGAAACATTCCAAAATTATGTTTTTCATGGAATAAAATCAAATTGAATGATAATCTCAACTGACACCACAGAACTCAATAACATTTCCCTTCACCATTTTTTCGAGATACATCAACCAAATAATGACTGACTTGAAGTACTTTGAACAAATTAATTCATTAATATGAGAGGAATTCACAATATCCCACAACTCATATCTTGTTTAATCGAAAACATAATTTATAAACAAGACAATTATATTATGAAGAGACATGGGAGGATAAAAAATTTCCTTCAGAATCTAAATATCATTCATCATTTGGAATCCAATAAATTGATATAAATACTGATTTCTCCATATTATATGGTATATTAAGTCTTTCCATAAATAGATAGTGATCAATAACCTACTCATGAACTACCTCTTAAGTGATGAAACAATATTACTCTCATTTAATACATGAATGTACCATAATTACATAATGGATTTCATGGATTTTTTATTCCTTCCATTGAATGACCACCTTTGTTACCACTTGTGATGAATGAACTAGAACTACCATCTTCATCGATACCTGGGATTATTCCCAACTAACAAGATGATTTTTCAAAATATCCAACATTTGGAAATAAGAACCTATGAATATATTAATAAAATGTGAAAATTATTTTTCCCAAAAAATATAATAATAATCAAATTACATTATGTATAATTCACCATATGCATACAAATGTATAATTATATTATGTACATGGATATGACATAAAGTTGGAAATATAATAGTGATTTCTAAAACACATCTCTTGGTCGTCCTTGTCCACCAACTATATCCCATGTCACCCATACATGTTCAAGCAATCCTAAAAGAAAAAAAATGATGTTCACATGAGAAAATTATATAATAAAATGATGGATTGAAACACCAAATTGTAATACTAGAGCATGAATTATAGAGCTGGGTATGATTCTACTAATGAATATATGCATTTACAACATAAAATACGTCATAATTTCTATGATTGTTTTAAAATAAGGATATTAAAAGGCATAGTATCAAGATATATTTTGAAACATTTCAATGTACATTTTCAAAAAAATATCTTAGAAATTCCAATTTCCAATTTCAAAACAAAAAAATTTCATGTATGAATTGAAAAACCATTTCAAAATATATGGTTAGATCCTTCACAATCGATACAAACATTTACAAGATTTTAGAATCTATAAAAAAGTAAATTGCATAGTTTGAAGGTGAAACATCTCATTAAAAAATCGGAGAAGAGGAGTAATAAATCAATGAAGGAAACTCAAATTCCATTTACTAACAATGAATTTTTTTCATGTAGCAAGTATCATGTATATGGATGTGATGGTTAAATCCTTTTTGAAAAACTATATAGAAATAAAATGTTTTGTTTTCATATTTATTATTATTATTAAGTAAATTTAATCACAATTCCTATAAAATATATATATTTTATAAATTAATATATTTTTTATATTCATATAATATTATTATTAAGCATATGATAGGAATAAATAAAATATATACCCCCAAAAGAAATATTATTTTAAAATTCAATTTTTCTTCCTTTTAATAGTTCCCTTATATTATAAATATATTTTAGCACTTTCATTAATATTATATGACATAGTAAACATAATTTTTGATATTCGGATATGAAAATAATATTAGGGTGATTTTTTTGTATTTTTCGGGGATGTCTTATTTTTTTATAGGTAGTGAAAATAATATATTTTAATTGTGAATTACATATTAATAAAACTAATTGATGGAGTTAAATTATATTTTTGAATGGTTTGAAAGTATAATTAGATTATTTTTTATAATTTAATAAAATTTTGTTCTTTAGAATGAATTTTCCATTAAAACTAGAAATAAAAACATTGTAATGTTTTCACATTTTCAAATTACAAACCCACTTTTTAGTTGATTATATGGGATGAATTTTATTTATAAATTTTAAAATTATGTGAACTGAATTAGGTGTAATGGATTACATATTTGTAATATGAGGATTCATTTTAATTTTTAGATCAATTTAATTTTTATTCTTAATCAACGATACCATGGTAAAAAAATATTTTTAGTTGTATAGGTAAACAAAATGAAACATGTTAAAGATAAAAAGTTAATGTCTTCAAATACCTAAAAAATACCAAAATTAATGGTTGGATGATTATTTTATAGACCCTATTCATAATATTATGTAATAAATTACTTCCAAATTAGTTTAAATTAATTCCACCTCTCAATGGATCTCTTCCAATATAAAATTTTAATTATATTATTCAATCAAACCCAACCCTATGCCTCCATAAGTACGGCCCCATTTTGACCCAAAATTCCCATTATATTATAAAATTTCTCAAAAACCTCTTATTCACACTCTCCAAGTGTCCATGTTTATTTTTTCCCACCAAAATCACAAATCCATGTTCCTCAAGGGCCTCACAAGGAGGTGATATTCAAGAGGCCATTTGCCCAAGTGCCTCTATTAATTTTTTTACCTTTTAATTATCTCCTCACATATATTAGACATAAATTAATGATAAATATTGAATATTTTTTATAATTAAGTTGAATTTTTCTTATATAATATCTCAAACCCATTTCATTTCCCATATCCTCATATTAAAAAACTAAATTTTAGGTAATGTTTTTATGGTTAATCACCTCATTGAATAATGTTTTTCTTCATTTTAAATTACCACCCTATTGGATGGTCATATAACTATTTTTTCATAAATAATATTTTAATATTTGTATTATAATAGATTTAATGTTATATAATTAATATATAGTCATAATTTTAAATATAATTAATCTAGTTCATGGTGTTTAGAAAAACTAATAAAATAAACCAAATGTTTAACATTAACATTTTATCTATTAATTCATCCTCACGTAAGAAATAAAAATTTATATAGCATCATTAATACCTATGTATTTAAATTTATAATATTTCATTCCACTTGTGTTTTTGTAATCTCATTTAACAATAAAATCCATAATTTTACACAAATAAACTGATAATTAAACTATGGCACAAACACACCACGAACCTTGATAATAATGACATATTATTAATGAATGGGTTATTAGATGTTATAAATACATAAAATAAGGTATTATAAATAACATATAGTTCTATAATTAGTTAATAACATAATTTAAACCACAATACTTGATGTTTGAACATTTTTGAAGGAATTAAGACATAATGTAATGTAATTATTAACAGAATTTCCATTCTTTGGGTTAAACATCAACCTCCTTGATAATTTCCTTGTAATATTATGTGTGAATTGAATTTATATTTTATTTAAGATTCATTTTAAAAAAATTGGGAATTCAAGGTGAATATTCTTATTATTATATTTTATTCTCACATAAAAAATACAATATTATTATGGGACATTTATCCAAAATACTGTATTAAATTTGTTTTTTAAAAATAATGTTTCTACTACTCATACAACATGAATGGAATTTTACAAATTCATGTAAATTTAATATTATTATGATTATCATAAATTTTTATATTGTTATTTTTAAAGAAAATAATTTTCTTTCTATGTATATAGTTTTTGAAAATGGATGATTTCAAAACAAAAAGTTAATTTTCATTAAAGGATATTTTTACAATGCAATATATAATGATTTTTGTTTATGTTGTGGATAATTGGAAAGTTTTACATTACATGGTGTTAAATTGATAAGATATTTATGGGTGGTAAAATTTTAGTCCAATTAATGGTGGTTACATGTTAAACCAGTGATGTATTTTTCCGTAACAAACTAAGGATGGGAGGTTATGTGAAAATCTCTAATTCATCGCTTATTCTGTAGTTGTAGGATGACCATATTTGTTACTACATTTTTATGAGTTATTTATGAAATGATATCCCAAGTTACATAATTGTATATTAAATTATTTATAATGGATTCTCATGAAAATGGTTTGATTTAAAAAATATAACGTATTGATATTTTTGAAATGATTATTCCTTTTTCTGAATAAAAAGATATGTTTTCATGAGAATGATTTGAAGGATTTTTACTGGAATAATGTTTTTCTTTCCTTTATGTCATCTACTAACAATTTCGTCTATTCCCAGGTCTCAAATTTGTTTACACAATATTTAAGGTAGAATAGAGACACTAATGAGAAAAAGGGGAAACTATGAATATTTTACTTGAAGATAAAACATTTTTTATTTCTAAATGGTTTTCCTATAGTGGAAAAGATTGAACCAAGTATAACAGTCCACTAAAATTTATTACATTAATTTTTAAGAGTTTTCCAAATTCAAAAAAACCATAATTCTATATGATCCATGGAAATTAATGAGATATAATTATAGTTTAAAAAACAACAAAATGAGTAGTTTAAGGTATGGTACTTAAAGTTGGTATTAGAGAATGATTAAGATTAATTTAGTTACTTGAATAATGTAAATGGAATGCCCATTAATGATTTTTAAATCATAGTTAATTTCAATTTATATATCATTTTAGGACTATCTGTTCCCTCATCTTTGAAATGTCTATTAGTAATGGTTTTATGTTAAGGAAATGTGGATGATTTGGGGGGATTTGATAGTGGGAAAAATATTTGGCCAAATTAGCAACAAGAGATGGTTAGAATAATAACAGAATACCTATTTGTAGTGATAGATCAACTAAAACAACCTATAAATTGTGGTGGCACCCAATCAGCATAAAATATAGTTTAACCATAGAGTAATATGTTGGTATTGGATCATTTAATAAGCCAACATCCTTCATTGTTCAATGGAACCTTTGTTCTATTGGTAGCCAAATGATAGATCAACACTATGGATAAAATATACAAAGTTATGGGATGGTTAGAACTCAAAAATGAAACACTAAAAATTTATCATTTTTAAGGTGAATTCAATTGATATTGGAATTTGGTAATAATCCCATAGAGAAAGATGATATTGAAATAATAGAATGAGATTATTTTTTAAATCATTTTTTAGAAATTTATCTCCTAAGACTATTCCACTCAAAATAGAGAAACAATTCCTAGGACTAATTTTGAAGGATGAAGATTATATATCTATATATGAATCCAACATTACAATATTAACCAAGTACATAAATGATTTTTTGAGACCTTGATAGTAAAATTAAAATATTTCACTCTTATTTGTAACCTTTTTGATGAAGATTTTTGTATTTAATGAAGTTTAAAATCTATGAGAAACATGTTCATTATGATAAACAACTTGAGATAGAGTTTTTTGACACATATGTGCCTCATTATCATAAGAATAAGAAGCATTAATGTTGGAATGAATTTTGGAAAAAAATTGTAACATAAATTTAGAGGTATGAAAAATAATTTTCCTAATAATGAAAAGTTTGGAAAGAAGAACCTTGCGGAATTTATCTCCAAATCGGGGAAATTCATTCAATGTGGAAATACTGGTCACATAGCTCGTGAGTCTAATGAAAATTATCAGATAATTAATGATAATCCATTGGTAATATGATTTAATTTAAATATTTTTTTACATTATACCAATGAGTTTTCAATGTTAGTGACTCATAGTGTAAATCAGTATGAAAAAGGGTGTGGAAGATTATTTCACTAATACTATTGTTGATGTGGCGTTGTTTAATGAATTGGTGATTGGTATGTTACTTCTGTTTATAGTATATTTCAATACCTTTTCTGAATTTGGATCATCACATTATTTCAGTCATGATAAAATTTAATGATTACTAATAATATCACATCATGAAATTATGATAGAACCTTTGGTAAAAACACTAGGTTGAATTATTGAAAATTCAAATATTTATATGCATATTCCTATTATTGTTAGTGAAATGTTATTTCCTAAAAATATTGTTGAGATACCAATAGTTGAGATTGATTTTTTTGTATGGATTGAGGATGATTTTATCATGATAAGATGGATTTTAGAGCAATGAATGTTTTTTTCAATAGTTTCACACATTTAATAACCAAACAAAAAGAATAAAATTTATTTAGAAATGGTAGTAAAAGTTACTAACCTCATAGAATTAAATAAATAGAATTGTTCAGGTTAGTGATGTGATAATTGTGAATTAATACATTGATGATTTTCTGGATGATTTTATTCGTGTTATTCCTGCTTGAGAGGTTGAGTTAATGATGAATTAATACCTGATGATAAACCATTTATAAAACCCCTTACTAAATAACAAATATATACTTTTTTGGAATTGACAAATAAAATGCAATTTTATCAAGATAAATAACTAATTATAGATAGTACCTCACCATGGGGTGGTTTTATTTTTCATTAAAATGAATTATGGTTCGGTGAGACTCTTATTGATTATAGATCTTTTAATGACATCACAATTAAGAAAAAGAACCATTTTCCTTGTATCAGTGATTTAATTGATTATCCCTAAGAATTGAAGTTACTTTTTATAAATGATCTCAGGCCGGAGATCAATCATATGATGGTGATGGAGGATGACATTTTGAAAACTCTATTTCATCCTATTTATGTGTATTATGTGTTTGTAGTTATTCCATTTGGGTTGAAAAATTAACCAATAATATTTATAAATGTTATAAATAGAGTATTTTATGAATTTTTTGATATTTTTGGTGGTTTTTATTGATGATATATTGGTTTATTCAAAAAATATGAGGATCAATGAAAACATATTCGGATTTTTTTACAGACCCTTAAAACAATTATAATATTTTGAAAAATTAACGAATGTGATTATTGGTTAAAAAAATGTTGTTTTATTGGGAACTTTTTATGTAAAAATGGAAATATGGTTTATCTCATCAAAATAAAAGGATTTTATAAATGACTTAGACCCATAAATGATACTATGAATAACATTTTTTTGGATTAGTAGATTATTAATGATAGTTTTTTCAAAAATACATCATATTTAACTATCCCACTATGTAATTTATAATTTTAAGGAGATAAATTAATTTATTTAATGACTGTGATGATTATTTTAATGAAATAAAAATAATATTGGTAATTTTCAAGTTTTACCTCTACCCTCATTGAATGGTGAGTTTTTTATCTATAATGAATCATTATTGATGGGATTTGGTTTCATTTTGATGTTGAATGATCAAGTAAATTATTGTTCCTCACTATAATTAAAATATCATTAAAAAATTATCCATCGCATGATTTGAAATTAGTTTCTATAGTTTTTCCAAAAAAAATTGACAACTCACATATATAGAGTCAGGTGTGAAATATATATGAATACTCGAATATTAAAGAATATATTCACATAGAAAGAATATAACATGGAAAAGAGAAGTTGACTAGAATTAATAATGGATAATGAGTTCATGATTCATTAACACATTGGAGAAGAAAATAAAGAGGATGATTTCTTAAGTAGAAAACAGCATGCATCATTATCCATGTTTTGTTTAGAAAATGCACATTTGGGTAAAGACTTGATGGAGTTTGGATTAGATTTTTTTGATGTAGTAACAACCTATGTTTTGTGTCTGGTGTCATTGAAATCAACTCTATCAAATAGAATTAAAAATACTCATAATAATGAACATGAGTTATAGAAAAATGTAGAGTCAGTTTAAAAGGGAATGTTTCTTGAATTTATATTTAATTAAGACTATGTTCTAAAATTTAATAAGAGATTATGTGTTCCAAGTGATTCATATTTAATGAAATAGATTCTACGCGAATCTAATAGTTACCCATTATCAGTTAATCTAAGTATCATTATGATATAAATAGCCCATTGAGAGTATTTATGGTGGGATGGAATGAAAAATTAAATTTCTGAAATTATGGGGATGTTTTTGACTTGTCAATAGGTTAAATTAGAATGATAATTATGAAAGGGGTTGTTTCATACTTTTCCAATGCTTGAGTAGAAATGAGAGAATTTAAACATGGATTTCATAGTGGTTTTCCATTTACATCTTGACTTAACAATGTGATTTGAATTATTATATATCGATAGACTAAATATACACAATTCCTTCCTATGTGATATACAATTTTATTAAACAAACTATCTCAAAGATATATCAAGGGTACTTTCATATTTCCCAGATTCCCTATCTATATTTTATCTGATCATGATCCAATATTCACCTATAATTTTAGTAAAGGTCTAAAATATTATTTGAGAACTAAATTTAACATCAGAACTTATTTTCATCATCAATCCGATGGATTGTCATAATAAATAATTTAGAAATTGGAGGCTTTGATTTGAGTAGGTTTGATGGATTACCAAGGAATTTGATATTAACAACTTTCTCTGGTTGAGTTTTCATATAATAAATTATTTCATTTTAGTATAATGTTGGAACTTTTTGATGAAATATATTAGATTTTCTAATAGACAGTATCTTTTTGGGATGAAGTCGAATAAAGTAATCTTTGGGGACCCAAACTACTAGAGGACAGGGTGGAGAAGCTAATGATAATTCCACAACACATCAAGTCACCTAAAAGTAGATATAAAATTTATGTATATAATTAGAGGATAAATATTTCATTCTTATTAAGTGATCAATTATTCCTCCATGTTTATCTATGAAAAAAGGTGATGTGTTTTGGTGGGAAGGGGATATTGAGTCCAAGGTTTAGTGGACCGTATGAAATCTTCGGTAAATATGGATCAGTTTCTTAACAAGTGTATTTTCCTCCGATATTATCTCACATAACATTTTTCATGTATCTATGTAAAGAAAATATCCTCTATATGAGTCATATGTTTTGAAATCTGATGTACCTTATCTGGAAGATTATATTTCTTATGACGAACAACCAGTTCTGGTTCATGACCGTAAAAAGAAATTCTTACAGAATAATTTGATTCATCATGATAAGATATAATGTAAAAACCATATGGTTGAAGAGGAAACATTTAAATCTAAAAATTATAATAGGGAAAAATATTCACACTAGTTTTGTAGTTGAATAAAATTGCAGTGACACAATTTCAAAAAGTGGGGGAACTGTGACAACCCAGATTCCAATAGAATGTTTTATTTTCAGATTTATTAGTATTATAAAATTAAATTAATACCTATATATATAATATTTATATGTTATATAAATTCAATAATTTATCTAAATTCATCTAATAGGTTTGATATTCTTATGATATAAATAAATTCAATTTAAGCATAAAAGTAATATTTTTAAAAGGTAATTTTTCTACCTTTTAACGAAACACCAATTTTAAAACAAAATTTTGACCAATTTATAAATTTTATATGAAAAAATAAACTTCATTACATAAATCATGATATCAATATTATCCTAAGGTGAATTTGTTGAATTCTTATCATAAGTATCTTTTTTATGAATAGTGAAAATACAACATTTTAATTGGAAACTTCATTTTCTTCACATTCATTTATTATGATAAATTATGATTTTTAAATGTTTTGAAAATAATATTATATTAATTTTTTATCATTTATTCAAATGTATGTAATAAATTTTATTTTAAAATTTTTTATATAAATATCTCAAATTGTTGAAATTTCCAAGTTAACACCCCTCTTTTCATTGTGTTGGAAATATAAAATATAAATAAATTTATAATAATTTTATGAATTGAATTATGTAAAATTGACTCCATATTTGATATATGAATTTTATTGTTAGTTTTTATGTTTAATTTCATTTTTTGGTACAAAAAAATTACCATGGTAATAAAATTATATACTATGGTATAGGTTAAAAATTAAACATGTTAAGGGTAAAAATATAAAGCCTTAAAATTACTGAAAACTACGAAATTTAGTGGTTTTTTGAGGTGTGTATCTACCCAATCTAGTATAAAAATATTAATTTCTATTCAAAGTATTTAAAATAAATTTCAAATGAATTTGGAATGATTTAAACATAAAATATCTATTGTTTAATTTACTCAAACCCACTTATACTCAAGTATAAATACCTCCCCTCACTACCCCATTTCGACACAAAAAGACTTTTGGATCATAAAATATCATCCCAACACCTCTCCTCCTAACTATCCCCACTCCCATGTTCTTTTTGTATCTGTAAAAGTCTAAATCTAAGGTCCTCAAACGTATCATGAGGATGTAATTTTCAAAACGTAATTTTCCCAAAGCACCTCTCTTAATTTCCTTTCCATTTTATACTTTCTCCCCACCTAATTCATTCATCAATTCATGATAAATCTCTAATCATTCTTATACTATATTATTATGTTTCAAATAGAGTATCTCATATCCATTTAATTTCCAATCTCCTCATTTTCATATAAACGAAATTACTATCCTACTTATGACGATTAATTGCCTCTTTGAATAATAATATTATTCTTTTTCCATTTCATCCTTTATGGTGGGAAATAAAAATTTCAATGGTTAAATAACATTTTAATATTTATATTATAATATATTCCATGTTCTATAACTAATATTTACTCACAATATTAAATAAAGGTATTCTATTCCATGGTGTTTGGATAAAATGAAAAAATAAACCTAACATTTATAATTATTATTTAATCTAATGAGATATCCAAATGTAAGAAATAATAATGAAATAAGATACCATTTACACTAATGGAAGTATATTAATATTATTTATTTCCATTTCTATAGATATTATAACATTTTATATTAACATCAATAATTATACACAAATGAACAGATCATTAAATGATGGACCAAATGCACCTGAAACCATTAAAATAATGATATATTATTAATAAATGGGTCATAAAATGATATAAAATCTTCAATTAATGAAATATAAAATGTAAATTAGTTTTTAATTAGTTAGTTACATTATTTAAAACATTATATTGATATTGTGAACATGTTTTATGGAATTTGAGCGTATGGTAAGAGAATTTTTAACCCATTGTCAATTCATTAGGTTAAATTTCAACTTTTTGGTAATTATTTCTATGAATATGTGTGAAATGAATTTTAATTTTATTTATGTTTAATTTCAAATATTTTTATGTACATTTATCTTGAATATACAAAATATATTCCTTTTATTTACATTCATTCCAATGATATAATATTTTTAAGGGACATTCAACAAGAATTCTCTTTTAATATTCCTTTATAAAAATTAAAGCTATCATTACAAAAAAGTATTGAATGGAATTTAAAATTTTCACAATGATTTAATATTTTAAAAATAACCTTAAATGTTTATATTTTTACTTTTAATGACAAAAAATTACATTGTACCAGCATAGTTTTTTATAATGGGTGATTTCAAAATGAAAAGTTTATTTTATTCCAATGTTGTTTTTATGATGAAAAATATATTGATTAATTTTTATGTTTCATTTTTTAGGAATTTTTATGAAAAAAGGTGGTTAAATTATAAATAAATTAATTGTGGTTACATCATAAACCCATTATGGGTTTTTAGTTGATATTAAAATAATGGGTGCTACCAAGATAAACCAAAGATGGGTGGTTACATGACATCATCAAATGCATTATTTACTCTAGAGATAGAGGTTGAGCGTATTGGTTACTCCATTTGTAAGTTTGATTTATAAAAAATTATCCCCAGTTACCTAATTAAACATTAGATGACTTCTAATTAGTTTTTAAAAAAAAAATTTGTTTTCAAATGGTATAATATTTATCATTTTGAAATGGTTATTCCATTTTCTGGATAAAAACTATGTTTTTATGGAAATGTTTTTTATGGATTCTAACAGGACTAATTTTTTCCCTTCCTTTATGTTCTCTTATGAGATTATTTTCTAATACAATGTTTTAAAATTTTATTTCATCATATTTATATGAGAATAGAGACATGGTTGAGAATTAGGGGAAACTGTGATGATTTTTCTGAATTTGAAAAAAAAAATATTTTTAAGCAGGTTTCCATTGGTTAAAAAATTGTATAATGTGTTTAAGAGTAGACTATTAATGTAGGAGATTACATGGTATAATTTTTCATAATTATCAATAAATATAAACCAAGAAGTTCCTTGGTATGGTAAGAGATGTAATTATAGTTTAAAATAACCAGAATATTAGTAGTTTATTGTCGGGTCCCTATCTCCAATGTTTGATAGTGATTCAACCACTAAATACACAATAAAAATGATCATGTTTGGTTAATGAGCTTATAAATATTCCAAAAAGTTTCAAAAAACTCCTACTCCACATAAACCCACTTTTATGTATACATGTATGTAGGATAAATCATTCATGTTCTCCATGGATCCACATGAGGGGATTGTGAGTCCTCTAGAAAATAATCCATCAAGTTTATCTGATCTATCTATCTCATTTATCTTGTATATTTAACATAATAAGTTGAGATATTCATATATTGGCGATCAAACTAAGATCCTTATAAAAATAAATCATGGGGACAACAATAAACAATTCCATCCTGATCTCACACACTAAATTCAAATATCCCTCTTACCCTAGATATCCCTCAAATGAGAATCATCATAATGTTTCAATTAGGCTATCATGAATCGTCTAATTTCAATGAATAAAATGTATTCAATTTAATCATTAAAAATATTGAATATACCTTGTTACTTTCTAAATCAATATAATAATTCTATGAGGGCCTTTAAGGATAATATTTTATTAAAAACATGCCAAAATAATTCAATGGAGTTTCCTAATTTATATAGGCTTATGGTTATTTGAAAACATTGGAAAACATGCCTATTTACTATGAACTAATCACTCAATGAAAATAACCCACAAACAACATATTTTAAAAAATGGGAAATAATTCATAGAGATCATTGAGTTATTTGAAATATTTATATAATAAAATATCAATGGCAGTAATTATATTTTGAATCTAAGTTCATAAAATCCAATGAATTTTACATTTTAAATATAAATTATTCCTATCACCACATTTTCAATAAATTATCTCTGATAAAATCATTCAAATTGATTTAAAATTGAAATTATAGTAATCGATTTATATTAAATGTTAAATATAACCTATTCCAAGCATAATTTTTTCAATAGTGGGTCTGAGGGAATTTCAAAATATAATTCATGATCAGTTATTATAGAAAATGTTATATAAGAAGACACATATCTATAAATTCTCAAAAAAATAATAAATTTCACATTGAAGTAAAAGAATCAAATTTCCTACATGGAATATCTAGATTAAAATAATAAATAATCTGAGATTTTCAAACTATTATCGTGATCATTAAACCATGGGAGAGGGGTCATGAGGTAAATGAGAAGACATCCAAGAATCATAAATCCATTTCATTAACACTATATTAGAGAAAACATAAGCCTTAAATATCATATAGGTAGAATAATCAAAGAAATATGAGACATTGATTACCAATAATAGAGGAACTAAATAAAATATCCCAACCACATCAATTGGTACATCAAACCATCTTGATAAGGGATTCGGTGACCCAATATCATGTATACGTATCCCAAAAAAATTTATCAAATATGGTTTTAGTAGTTGACAATTGTGATTAAATAGTGGGTCTTAGGATTTTAAATAAAATTTTTGTGACATTAAAATAACATCATAACATTTCCTATACTTGTAATCAGTGTCAGTATAAATAATGCACCAACCATGTTCCTATTTATATGATGTTGTAAAAAAAGCATGGTTTGGATGCAATGATTTTTTACCTTTCTCAGACATGGTACCATATGTAAGATGTTTTCATGGATTGAATTCATGGTTTTTGTAAACATGAAACCAATTTGTGAGCATCCCTATAGATCAATAATAAAGGATAATATTTTACTATGAAATAAAAAATGGTTTATACCAACCGATCTCCAACCATGTTCATGCTAATAATGATTAAAAATAAATTAAAAACATCCTAAAAATCAACCAAAAACAATAGTAGAATAGATCCAATAAAATATTGATGAAATTTATGGGCCAAAACCCATAAAAATTGGTAACATGAAGATAAAAATATGGCACTACAATTCATATTTTTTTATTAAAATAAAAATGAAACATAAATTTAATTACCTGAAAAATAATTGCAACATTTGTATAATAAACTGCAAAAAAATTACTAGATTAATTATTTCATTTATTAATATTATCAACTAATGTATCTCTCAAATATATGTATATAAATAAAGAACTCTTTATTGGGATTTATGATTGTTGAAATCTTGTAAAATATTTTTAGTCCATTATGATACTCATAATTATATGAAGGCATTGGTTCTCAAAATTTCTGTTTCATTTAAACTATTTCAATTCATTATTAAGAATCTAATATTAGTTTAATATCAGAAAAAATTAAGCATAATTTTATATTAAATTTTAATAATATTTCTAAATTACATACCTTATATTTTACGTGATGAATAATGATAGAAAACTAGATAAAATTGAATTATACTATCTTTAAATATAGAGATGCCCTCTATTAACAACAGAACATGAAAATTTTTATCAGTAATATAATATATTTTTACTATTAACCGGCCAATAGTTATTTTATTAATATGTCCATAATCCTTTAAAATTTTATTATTTAATGCATAGTAATATAAATATGGGGATCCCTAGAATAGTACACATAGTAAATGGTTTGGTCTGAAATTAGATGTGGGAGATTTGGGTAGGTGGTTTGGGAAGGTGATGGTTTTCTCATAATTTAAATATACATATAAAGCCTATCTAATTTTATTTGATCACTCGTAGAATATATTATATTTCACACTGCATCCTTCAAGGATTCCTTTTTTTCATCCCTTGATGTTAAAATAGGACAACCAAAATTGATCCAAGTACTAAAACCCACATCATATACTCTTATTTTTCTATGGTGTTATAAATTTACTACATTGGTATTAAAACATTCCATCAAATACACATTGATAAAATTACTATATATTGTTTTCTATTTAATTCCATCCTGAAATGTTATATTAAATTAAATATTAGTGAAATTAATATGACAATTATTGATAATCAGTGAAAATTAAAAAATTCTTATCAAATATTTAATCTATTAAATTAAATATATTTGAAGGAAACATTAAAACATTTCATTATCTCCATATAACATTTCCCATAATGAGCGTAGGGAGAAAGAGACCAGAGCTAAACCTCTTATAATCCACTAGAACATTTATCTCTTATTGAATAGATATCCATAATAATAATTTTCTCCTCCAACAAACGGTACACTCCACATGATATAGTATCTGAGTATATATTACACAATTATATCTATCTATGAGATATCATATTTGGATATTACATAAATATTAATGAATAAATTATCAGGTAATAATTTTAAAAAATATAAATTGAAAATTTATACATTATTTATTATATCAAAAAGTATTTATAATATATTTTGGTGAAAAATTTATTCTATGAATCTACATCTATAATCTCATACAAGTTGAACTATTTTTCATTATATAACATCCCATAATAATATTTTAATTTTATTAAAAATATAGATCAATCTTAATAGTATATATAATATACACTAGTGTTAATTTCATTAAAATCATGAAAAACATATTACATTTTTAATTTAATATAATAAATACTAGTGATGTTAATTAAATGATATTTGATGAAATATATAAAAATAAATCGTTTGAGTATTTTACCATTATGGGCTCCCAAATATTCACTTTGTCCATCATACGAAAAGACCACCATTTAGGATAAAAAATAGTAATCTTATAATGGATATCCATATATAAATTACTCGTAAAAGTATTTACAATCAAGCCTATTAGGTTAATATAATTATCAAATTCAATATATATCCACTACTTCACAATAAAATGTGACGGTTCTGGGATGTTTCAAATACCATGTCTATGTACTCTTCGAATCATCTTCTCCATAGAATATGAATAATCCCCAAAAGTCAATCACACATTTTATTTTTAAAATAATTTTAGGAAATAATAATTTTTACTCTTTAAATAATGTAATTATGGATGAAATATTAACATTAAAAATTATGTTGATACATCAATAAATGTTCTTTTATCTATATATATGCAATTCAAATAAATGAATGTAGTTATATTATGTTTACCTTAAATTTATAAGAATTAAATTATTTTTAAAAGAAAAAACATTATTTTTAATAATAGAAATGAAATCATAAATATTATATAATCTAAAAAGGTTTATGAAAATTTAATATCTAAAAAATTTTAATAAAAAATTATGGAATTAAAAAAATGTTTCATAATATGTTTATGTTTCACAAAATAAATAATGATGTCTGCCTTCTTAACCATAGAATTTATCTAAAATAATATAATATTAAAATTATTTTCAAATTTTAAAAATTGATAAGAACTTATTGAATCTAATATTAGTGTTTTAGAAAATATTTTTTATATATTAAAATTTTTTATAAAAATAAACATATAATTATTTATCAATAATGATATGGTATTAGGAATACATATACGTAAATTTTAACAAAAAAACATGTTATGGAAAATATAAAAAAATTTAAATATCTAATTTTCCAAAAATTGAAGTTTTACAAGATTCAATTTTAGAAAAATGATAAAATATATATATATATATATATATATATATATATTAAAAATTAGTAGAGTAAGAAATAAATTTTCTATACACCTTCATTGGGATCATTTATAAAAGAATGGACTATGTCAACATAATATTCAGTGTTATCATCAGGTGACCATAACATAAATGAAGAAACCTCACATAATTATCTAAAAACATTATCATTCTAGCAACCAAAATGTGTTCTCTTTAATAGAAATTTAATTGACCACTAATAATTAGTTCGGTCAATATAATATAATATTATCTTTCTGTGTGCCTTAAGAATAATTTTTTTCTTAAGACCAAAAAATTTCAAATAAAAAATTTTGAATCCAAAACCTTATTATTTTACACTATTGTTTCTATAAACCAAATTACATATAAACGCAACTAATTAAAATTTATTATAATTATTTTTCCATGTATACTTGATAACTCAATCATATATCATTGAAATAGAAATTGTGTTTTGTTTCTTCTCCGCATGAAAAATCAACTGCTTCATCAGTGGCCATAACTCCACAATTTTTAATGATACTATAATCATTTGTATTTTTCTTCAAAATATGATATTATTAATATCAAACCAAGGCCATGTGATCAAAAAAATAAATTAGCTACTGTGAAAAATTTCAATGATTCTATTAAAAATAAATTGGTGTGAAATTTATATTTAATCAATGAAATTTTTTTATTGTTTTTTCGTTCCTCAACAAAATTAAATTTAGTTTTAGATATCCTAAAATTAAAACTATAATATGTGATGATGTATCTGGTTTAACCTCATCTATGTTGTTTACAATGTACACATCTACCTGCCTTAACTCATCTAATGTAATTGAAAAAACTCGGAATCCATGAATCCCATTACTATCACTATCAACATCCAAATATTGATATATAGAGATATCCAAATAATTATCTACATAAAGATAATAAATATAGTACTAAATCTCCTCTTTATATATATATATTTTTTATAATAGAGGCCTTTGATCAATACATATTTTTAACATATTCATTTATTTTTTTCATATATCTTAGAAAAGTGTACATCAAATATATATAAATAAATAATTACCTTCTTATCTCTTAAACAAAATGAATCAACTGATTTACCATAATATTAAAAAATGATGGTGTAAAATTCATTTCTATTTGAGAAAACATGGGATCACATTAATTCTTTTTGAAAGATGAAAATTTTAAATATGTGGAATTACTAAAAATATAATTGATAAATTAATATACCCTAATGATGTATTTTCTATTAGTTATGAACAATATTACATGTTGTGAAACCTATAGAAATTGAATCATCAATACATTAAAATCATGATATTTCATGTGTATTAATTTCATGGACATTAATGAAACCTAATTATTCACCTTTGAAGAATACCTACTAGGTACCTTATTAAAATAAAATCATAGAGTAACATTAGACCTCTCACTCTTTCTTACTATGAGACACATCATAAGTAAATATATTATACTTCCCCTCACAATGGGAGCTAAATCCAAATATATTCCTGTAGATATTATGACCAATATTTCTTGCAATCCATCTATAATTTTTTTTATGTATAAAAATGTCTAATAAAACAATCACATATGATTTTATCTACATGATTAATGTAATTGTTATGTTTTACATATAATAATATATAATAATTTATCTCAAATATGGTGTCACATTTTATCGATGTAAATAATTGATAACTGAATATTTCATTTTTTTTAATTGTGATATTGATGTTTTTCACCCTATTGTATTATTTATTATCTAAAAGTGGTACTTGTGGGATATAATACTCCTCTAAATATTAAAATTATATTTTCAATAATCAATTCATTCAAAAGAATCTCTAATGTACCATACACACGGGTTTTCTTCCATTATTAAATTGATAATAAGAAGTATCTTCATTGAAAATTAGACTAACATTTTATACATAAACATGATATCCTAATAAGATTTTGTTTGAAGTAGATTTAGTTTTATAGAAAATTCATATATCACATAAAAGATACAATTATTTATGTATGAACGAATATTTATAACAATTTTACCCCATATAAATTTCAAACAATAAATTTCAAGTGATAGATAAACATTAATATAATTTTTATTCTATTTTTGTTGACATATCTGTAGGCTTGTCAAAACATATTATTTATTTAAACATATATATGGGGACACATTGTAAACTACTAAAATAATATTCCATGAACTATATTAGCTATTATGTATCCAATATGGACTAATTCCATCATTACATATAACCATTAATGTATTTCTATATTGACTTAAGGAATAAAGAATATTTTTATAATGTATTATATGTTGTGGTGGTTTTGTAAGGTAAAATATGATTCAATCAGAGATATACTCATCAGAATGAAATTATGACAACATTATATTATTTTAAATTTTAAATTTTCAAATCAAACTAGGAATAATTGGAGTATTATAAATTTAATTAATGTGAGTCTTGGTGACAATTTATGAGAATTATTTTGATTTTAATTATAAACCCCTTTTATGTCATGGTGTCACAAATTTAGGAGATTATAATAGAATTTATTATTTATTACTATATAAAAAATGTTTTTATGGAACTAATTTACATTTTATAACTAAATACCATTGGTAATAAAAATGTTTTTATACATAAATTTAAAATCATAATGATCATTTCCTTTTGGAAGTGTGTCTTATAAATGATAAATCAATTTAACGAATATTATAACAATCCACTGATTTGTTACATTCAAATTACATAATCTAATCATATATTATAACACTATAAATTTATGTCATTTTTAGAGTAGTGGTTTCCTAGAAACACCGCACAATAATTAAATAGTTTTATTTATTCTTTTATACACCTACATAATGAATTATTTTATCAAGATGTTACTCTATCTCATACTAAATATCATTATATACATTAACGATTTTACTTTTCATTACATAACCATTTTAATTCCCATATGAAGAATTATTCATAATATTATATATATTCAGATTGTCTTTTATTTAACTAGAGCATAACATTCACATATTCAAACACATCACATGTAGAAAAAATAAAATCACTCTTTGAAGATTTATTTTTTCAAATTCCATGAAATTGCTGACTGTTTTTTTAATATTCAGCACTGGTTATATGTAACTATATATAATTATGATACGTTAATAACATAAGTTTAAATATAACATGTGATTATTTTAAAACCTATAATTACATAAACACACACATAAACTAATAAATTTAAATCATATAATTATAATAGCAAAATAATAAAAAAATATTGAAAACTATTTAATAAATATATAAAATATAAAAATGTAATAAATGGTAGAAAATAAAAAACCTCAGGGTAATAATTTAATGTAAACTATAATCATTATAAACATAAATTATGAAATTTTATTAAACACCAAAAGATTCAAAATTGAAGCAACGTAATAAATCATTACAACATTCAATATAAAACAATTTTAAATTAGAATAATCATTGAAAAAAATAAAAACATAAAACATACCCCATATTATATTATCTCTTTAATTGATATACAAAATTCAAAATTTCCAATTTAGTATGAATAAATTTTCCATTTATCTAAAATTATAATAAAATATATTATTTCCATTGAAAAATTTGTATACACATTATGGTTGAATAAATATACTCTATATGAGAATCAAAATATAATTGAAATGTTTCTCTTGGATGAATACCAAATAATGTTCAGGTCAATTCAAATATATATATAATATGATACAACAAAACATATATGTATTTTTTTCCAAACTATTTTATATGGAAGAGTTTTGAGTCAATTAATCAAAAATTATCTTACTAACAAATCACCAAGAATTTTTATTTAATATTATCCAACTTAATCAAGTGTTTCATTTTTAAAAAATAAACACCACATTTAGATTCATTTTCCTAGAAATTTGTTATTTAAAACAATTCGTTATAAGGATAACACTCCTTGTTAATACATTATTATTTCTTATTTAATAAATTATCAAGATAAAATGAATGATAAATCGAATAAAATTTGGTATAATATCATTTCCATTATAATATAATATAAATTAAAAATAAAATACCATCATCTGTAATAGTACATGGATACTTAGAACTACATTATATTAGTTATTGGACTTACAAAATTGTTAAAAATTGTTTTGTCCATCATTATAAACTACCAATCACTAATTAAAACAACCAACACAATATAAATATATTGGATCATCATTATAAAACTATTTATAAGAGTATCTAAAAAATTGTAATAAAAAAATTAAAAATATTAACTATTATAAATAAAAGAAAAGTAATCACCAATAAGATATATCATACTAAAAAAGTCCAAATATCAAATAAATCACACTCTCCAAAACAAATATTGAAAAAAATATTTATAATTATCAAATACAACTATTTAAAAAACAATAAAATGATATAAATTAAAAAAACGTTACTTTTTTTAATAAAAATAATCATTTATCTTATAAAATATCTAGGTTAGGGTTAAAAATCCATGATAAAGAGACATAAAATGAAAATTAAATAAATTCATATTGAAGTAATTAAATAATAAAATTAAAATTAGATATAAAACTTAAATTATTTTTAAACTATAACTAAAAAATTGTAAAATTTATTTTTGGGTTAAATATAGCCAAGGATGTGGGTGATTTGTTTGATAATGAATATCAATGAGTACAAAATTTTTTATAATAGATCAATCAAAGAAAATTAATGTTGATGAATTAAATCAGAGTGTTTACAATCATATATATTATGGTTTGTAAAATAAAATAATCAAAAAAATAAAGTGACCCATTTCTAAAAAGCCTTTATTAAGTGTTTCATCAAGTTTTTCATTAAATATGACATTAATAAATTTTATTATTTACTATTAACACTAGTTATAAGGAAAAATAGTGTTATAATTTATGAATAATAATAGGTAATATATATTTTTATTAAAAAATATTAAAAGTAAACTAAGAAAAATTTTAATATATGTATTAATGTGAACCAATGTTAAAAGTATCCCTATGTTAATTTTTTAATCTTTTGTGTAAAAAATTATTATTAAATCCTGAAATGAATTTAAATTTATCAACTAGACTTGATTGGTTGATTTTTCTCTTCCATGACTCAATTATTATCCAATTTTAATATTTAATATTATATTTTCACATTGTGTAAGGGTTAATAACACCATTAGAAAAATAAATTCTTCTTTGGTGGATATCCTTCACTATATAAATGTTATGTTATTTAGAATAATTATGATACTTAATTATTGTTCTTTTCCCCCAATGTGAAAAAAATTACAGATTTTTTTGTTTTCCCTTTAATGAAAACTAAATATTTGTTATCATTTTTTACTACATAGTATTATATTTTTCTATTTTAAATAATGATTTTTAACTCTTAATGTGATGCATATTTTCATTAAAACATATTAAAAATTAAGATAACATTTCATTCATGACTTCATGATGTTATCTTCAGATCCAAATTAATTTAAATATATTTATTTCATTTTATGTTTATAATATTGATGATTAATTTAATGGGATGTCTTTTTACTGAAACCTTTCAACTATTTAAATATGAATTTTTAAAATGTAGATTATCCTTGAATTCCATTACAATGATAATAAATATTTCATAAATAAACTTTTTAGTAAAGAAATCAATTTTCCTCTATTTATAAAAATTATATTTCTCTAACGCATAATTTTCATCAATATAATAAATTTTATATTTTGAAATATTTATTTTTGGATATTGAATTTTTGTTTTAATCTATCTAACACTTGATTTAATTTTATGTAATACAAACTGAGAGTGTTCTAAAATCACAAATTCGTATTATTGGGTTTTATAAAAAGATAATGAATTTTATTTAATTAAGAATTTTTTATATAGAATATCATTTTATGTTTTTTGGTTTGTATATATTCCACCAATTAATTGGATAATTCATTATTTATCATTATTTAATTACAAGAGAATATTTATGATGCTCTATTCCTAATGGGACATAGTTTGTGATGAATTAGTCAATAAGAAATGGGTAAATATTACTATATAACACCCCAATATTTTGAGAATTTATTTTTTAAAATAATTTAATCATCTAATATTTTTTATTTCATAAAAACTGAAAATATATTTTTATGTTAATTCACTAAGAAAAAAATTCCATTAACATGAAACCGACTTGGATAACGATACCTAAAACATTAACATGGCGTACGTTACACACAGCACCGAGTCTCTACAAAGCATCGTTTTATTATTATAATTATTTAAATTAGATAATGGTAATTGAGTAATTAATACTAGTAATATAAATAGTAATAACAAATTTTAAAATATATTTTAATCGATTTATAGAAAATAAACAAATTGATAATGAAAGATATCAATTTTATAATAGTTATTATATGTATAAAAACAATATTTGTAATTAATAAACTACGTAAAATGACTCTCTATAGAAAATAATAAAAATAATTTCAAAAACATTTTGAAATTTTAATTAATAATATTAACATCATTTTTTGAATTTATAATGTCTAAATATTTTAGGGATACATTTTTCTATTTTTATGAGAAACTACATTTCTGGATGAATAATGAAAGATACAAGATTATAACTCAAAACATACTTTTCATAAAATTTAATTATAAAGATATATTATATAATAATTCAGTTTAAATGTTTGGATCATATTTTAATCACTTAATCCAATTTATGTCATTGAAATCGATTTGATTTTGTAATTTGGTTTAAAAACCATAGTAAAACATTTGGACGTTTTTACATTAAAACACGCAGCGCCGTCCTGTCAACGGGATTGTTTGTTATATTAATTTGTGACCCTTATTTAATTATTATTGGTAAATGTTGATTCCTTATTTGTATTATTCATAATTTTTAAAGTATAATAATGTAAAAAAAGTTTTTGTCCAATTGTATTAGTAAAAGTTATTAAAATTAATTAAAACAATTTAGAGGAAATTCGGTTATCACTGTACTAAACATTAAATTTATTAACCAAAAATATCTATACACTTGTATGAGAGACAATTTCATAAAATATTTATACCATGTCCTTCCCTTTATGTACATTTTATTGGATACACATTCAGCATGGAAAATGTGAGTGTAAATCTCATTTCAAATATTTACAAGACTGCCACTCCTCCTCTACTTTAAAAAAGGCCTCATATCCTCCCACTTCCTCACATCTATCAACCCACTTCGAATCGATAATGATCATCCCAATAAACTTCCCAAAATCCCTCTATTAACAATATAAACTTCCTTGTTCAAAAACAAATCCAAAGAAGTCATTTGGAACAAACAAAAAGAATTTACCCGAGGAAGATGTAACATCTTCTCTTAAGCTCCTTTAATTTATTTAATTTTCCACCAAACCACAATATTTATTACAATAATTTATAAAAAACACTATAATAAATATTCATGGATTTTTTTATTCTAATTTTTGGACCAAAACATACACAAACCTCCATCTAACGAATAATGAATATACTATTTATGTGTACATAGAACTGTTGTCTCAAAAAATTATGATTGTTCATTTTATATTTACCACCTATCATGATGGAAATTAATATGGGCAAAAAATTTCTATAGGTTATATATTATATCAATTTTTTCTATTATTAATTTTCAATCCTTTTCAAACATATATATTTATACATTCAACTTGGTGTATATATGATAATTTCATTTTCTGGAATTGGGGACTACCACCCTCTCAAAGAGATGTAATTTGTTCATACACTGCATAGTATATAATACGTTTTATTTTGGTAATATTATATGATATATATTAAATAATAATTCAACTATAATTATAATATATATATATATATATCTAAATCTCTTTCTTTCTGTTAATATGATAATGATAACAGAAACAATCTTCATGTGTACATACGACTTACCATATCCATGGATGTTGCATTTCATTTCATACTTCTATATTATATAGCTAATTATTATACTCAAATTTTTAATATAAATGTTATTTATAAAATTTTTTATTTTCCATAAATCATTATATAAGTATAAGGACCCATGATATAACAAATTAATACACATGCCAAAACAAATGAAAATATTACGTGAAGTGAAACCTTAACATGTTACTAATAAAGAGAGGGTAATATAAGGTCATAATAAAAAAATATGTTATTAGGTATAATAATATGGTTCTATTAAATATTTATAATAAATTTATATTTATTTTAATTTTGGTTTTTATGAGTACGGTGAGATTCAACACACATGCTATGGGTATTTCTCTCACTTTTTATTTTCGTGATATACATGTTTTACTCAACACCTATTCAAGTTGAGTGTTTTGTATACTGAAAAATGATGAATTATGTGATTATTATAATTAAACTTCTTTTTATTTAAATTTATATTTTATTATATTTCATCCATTGGGTTTATGTTTCAAAAGTTACCAAATCATTAACATAATTTTGTCAAAATTTTCATTCTTTGCGCCCCAAGCCATGTTAAACACAATTATTTTCCCAAGGGGAGTTTATAATACCTTTGAAATTTTACGTCACTAATCTCTTTGTTTTCATGATATTTTAATATTTATTTAATCTAATATTAATACATTGAGAGTATATTTCATAGTTACCGAGTGGTAAAATATTTTTGAAACAATATCATTGCATATCGAGATTGTTTTTGGTTATGATTACATTGATGAAATATTATAATAAATAAGTATATAACATCAACTAGGTATCATATACTATGGATATTCATGTTATTCTCAGGTATTGTTACCTTTATTCGACTCTTTTGTACATAAGATAGTTACGAATGTGTTTTTAATAATGACCAACTTTACCCCCACAAAAGTCAGAAATTTGTGTTTCTTAAAAATCATGCCTTATAAAATCTGTTTTCATATATTTTATACATCTTTACTATAATATTTAAAAATAATTTTAGCCATTTTTTTGTTAAATGTTTTTTTCAAATGAATCATCTTCTCTCTTTCTGAACAAGTAATTTTTCTACACTTTTTACATTGCAGAAGGAATGCCTTTTAATCTCCTACAGCATGAATATATTTTTCCATGGTCATCTCTGTAAATATTCATATTCATGACTAAAAGGTTATTTTTTATGAAATTATATTAATAATTGTAGTCATATAAATATTTTAAAAAAATATTTTCAATGTACATGTATATTTATTAATGGAAAATGGTTTTTGAAATGTTTTCAAGATTTATTTATATGTTTTACAAGTTATATTCAATGAAATGGTTTTCAAAACGTTTTTTGGATTTCTTTGATAAGTTTACATAGTGTTGTAAAAGGAACAGGTTGTTAAAATGTTTTAAAGCTTATTTTATGATTTTTCATAGAATACGATTTTTAAAATTATTAATTTTTATTTTATAATTTTTATAGGTATTTTTTAAGAAATTGATTTTTGAATGATTCTATGTATTAATAAACCTTTTTCATAGAATATTAAATATGGTCCTATTGAAAAAATTTATAAAATATATTTCAAAATAATTTTATATCTAATAAGGTATCTTTTGATGTTACTCGTTCCTTTCTAGGAAATTTCCTAAATGTTTTATTCGTCTTCTTTCACTGGATGGATTATGCTTCATGTCGTGGTCTTTATGAAACATATTTCTCTTTCACTAGATATATTTTTGTGAAACATGTTTCTCCTTTATTAGTTATTTGTTTATGAATCCCATTTCTCTTTCATTGGATATTTTAAAATGAAATATGTTTTTCTTTTGTAGGTTATTCTTTTGATGAAATGATTATGAATCTTTCAACTTTTTTCAGATGTTATAATATGATTACTTATTTTTGATAAAAATTTCATTTCAGGGGTTATGATATGATTATTTATAATCACATGGAACATGTATTTATGATTTATATTTGAGATAGGTGTAATCAATATCTCTATCCAATGAATTGGGAAATTATTTATAAATCATATGATAGGAATGGATAGAATGAGGAATGGACTCGATTTAGTATTATAGGGCCCAAATGAGAAATGAACTCGAATCAGTATTATAGGGTTGTAATAAGAAGTGAGCATGGTTTTGTAATATAGGGATAGAACGAGGTTTGAACCCAGATCAGTAGATGACTTTTTACTCTAAGATAGACTTGGCAGTAATTCCTTTACTTATATGGAATTCATTATATATGCATATGTTTCATCCACAATTCCACGTTTTATTCCTATGTTATGATTTCGATGATTATTTACTTCACTTATTTATGATTCTTTTCTTATGAAATGGAAGGAATTATTAATTTATTCATTTTTAATATCTTATGAAATGCATGGCATGATCTTCTAATATTATGATCACATTTTCATACCCTTATTCTCATGCTTATGATTTAATGTCTCACTTGTTTACTCTTTCAGAGAATCTAATATCACCCCTTTTTTATGTTTCATTACCTATATTATGAATATGATTATTAGGTATAATTTTTATTAGAAGTTTGATAGTCATGAACAACATATTGAGAGTTAATGTGTCTCACATGTATACTAGTTTTTATGTTACCATGTTTCAAAAGGCACTAGAATTATATGGTCTTTGGGATTATGTTTGTTAAATTTATTACGTATTATGAAAATGTTATGTAATGTTAATGTATAGAAAATAAGGCTCTTTATATATTGTTTCCTAATCAACTATGTTATGGTAGTCTTGATATATAACTTTGATATTCTATATGTTTTATATGCTTCTATTCTAATTAGATGTCATGGTTATTCGACTTTCCTATAATATTCTACTATATAATGAGAGTATTCTCATGTCCTTAAAATCTTACACCACAAATTGTTTTCTATATTTTAGGGTATATGAACTTTTACCTTATCTTATAGATCATTATTATGAATATATATTATTTTTAATTATATAAAATTCCCTTGTCATGTTTTCTCCCATTTTTATGAGCTAAATATATTATAACTCATTTAAGGATTTTCAAATAATGGTCAATTGGGGTAACCCTTGCAATTATTCCCCTCTTCCCTAAGGAATTATATCTTGGATATTTCATTAGTATACATTTTTATGGATATATTTTTTGGGAGATTTTGAATCAAAAATATGTTTTCTTTCCTAAAGAGGATGTCAAAATTATCAAGGCGTAGTAAATTGGATAACATATAAATATATATTGAACATTTATCAGAGTAATATATTTTTATAGTGGAAATACTATTAAAATATAAACATTTTTTTATAGTACTTCAATTTAGTATTATCTTATACATATTTTTTAGAATATAAATTTGAGAGGATTAAAATTGATATTATAGTGACATGTATTTTTATGTGAATCACAACTCTTTTATAATTACCTTATAACTATTATAGGAATACAAAAATAAAATATTTTTAACAACTAGAGGAAAAATAGGAATATATCATTTGAAGTGGAGATAAAACCAACCATTTCATTAACCACCCATTATGTAGTCGATATCCCTTCCCTATACAGAATTTGGAATAATTAAAGCTCTATATTTTTCAATTTTCATCCAGAACCCAACATAACATTTCTTTGGATAACTATAAATCAACAAAAACATTCATACATTTGAATAAAAATTCATAAAACATAAATAATATACATAGAAAAATGTTAGAAATAAGTATTGATGTGGTACCAAATTAAAAATGAGTAATATTTGAGTGTTATATATGTTTTATTCGCATTATAAGATATGTAGAACATTATCTTGAATTATAAGAAAAAGTAAATTGACACTACTGAATATTTCAGAAGATGATGGCTAGTTGTGTGTGATACAGTGATGTAAAATGTTGCGTTCAACAACATGATGTAGATCCCACTATATTTCCACATTATGTAGTTAATCCTAATTGATTTAAATTTTCGTGTATCTTGATAATTATATTAAAACTGTCTATATATATATATATATTCTGTATATTGAATTTAAAAATATTAATTCTTAGAGAAACTAGAATTTTTTATTCCCAACCATATAATATTAAAAATAATTTTAAAAATATCAAACATTTGAACACATTTCTATTCATTATGTAAATATACTAATGATTAATTTAATATATGAATACTTACAAAACATAAAAATTTTAATGATGAAATATATGATGATTCCATATTCTATTTGTGTTATATTTGTTTTTAATGGGTTAATAAGTGATAAATATCTTACTCTCAATATGTATTAAATTAGAATATCATGGATGTTCATGGGTTCTCAAAAAAATGTTTTTTTGGTTTTTATGAATTAAAATACAAGGAAAATAAATGGTAAAATGATCACATATTGAATTAAGTGGTGATACATTGATAATATATAAAAATTAATTTAAACTAAATGGTCTTTATGTATGTTTGATTCTCCAGGAATTCTTAATAATTATTGAAATTACTTTAATTCAAATTACACGTGAAATGGGAATTATGTGAATGAAAATTATTCACATCAATAATGAATGGGAATGATCCATCCAATTCGGTTTCTTTATTAGATTATTTCAATGTTAGACTATAAATATCATCAAAATATTAATTTTTAGGAATATTTTTTAAAGATCATGCAAAAAAAGAAAATAAATTTTTATTATAAATGAAGAATTATTTTTAAAATAGACATTGAATTTTAAATATCATATATATAATTTACTAAGTATATTTGGGTCATTATTTGAAAAATATTTCCAGCTAATGGAATCCACATGGGGTAGGGAAAACACTTATCTGAACCATGATTCAATAACATAGAAAATGGCCCAATAAGGGTAGCATGATGGAAATAATGGGGAATAGTTGAGGAAAAAGAACCTTTATAGGAAGGCATTGTAAAAGTACGTTTTTCCTGCATGAGTGGGATAATCTATCGGTGGACACTATGATAAAGCTTGTGGGAATACCTTTGTTACTATAAAACGAATAGAAGTGTTAGAGGATTGATATATAAGGAAGAATATTAAAAAAATTAATGATGATAGGGGAAATATTTATTCTGACATTGTTTAAGAAATCAAAAATTCATGGTCATATCATTTTCATCATATCTCTTTTGGTAATATGTCATACCATCTTCCACATCATCTTCTTCCTCCTTGACATGCCATAAATATTTGCAAACTATTTTTCCTAGAAATAGCAATA
This sequence comes from Viscum album, assembly GCA_963277665.1. Lineage (NCBI taxonomy): Eukaryota > Viridiplantae > Streptophyta > Magnoliopsida > Santalales > Viscaceae > Viscum > Viscum album. Next base: position 585,884,546 of record OY728158.1, on the reverse strand, counting down.
ACTGATAGGGATCACAAAAGATGATGATCATCTCTAAATATTAAACCTTGTAGGAGATAAAATGAATTAAATATAGAATCCATGTATAAAAAATCATCTTCCATGCCTCTTTTTATTCAATTAAATATAAATTTGTTAATATGATAAAATGTTAATTACGGGGTATAAAGAATTTTTATATATGGAATATGACCATTTATCACATGCACAAGAGCTCTCTCACATGAACGAGGATGTCATGTGACGTAACCATGATAATTTTCATCATATAATGATATGTAAACTCATTTTTAGTTTAATGTATTGAAAATTATTTAACTAATTATATCATTTTATGACTCAACATATTTTAGGGGGTATCATAACATTTCACCAACATGGAAAAATAAAATGTTCAAATATAGTCAATATTATTAAAACGACACCTATAAATATCAAGGAACCCAAGTAGAGACTCTTTTTGGTATCATTTGTATAGATGTTGTTTTTTTAGAAAAATAATGCATATGTATAAAGCCTCGTTGCTTGAATCATACACAATTTTTGTTCATGGATATTGTTCTTGAGAATAAACATCAACCGATCTACATAAAGTTGAACTATGAAACCTTATTTATCATGTGAAAGGAATGATCTCTACACGTATCATTCATGAAGATGAAAATTTTATTTATAGTATCACAAAAATGAGACAAAATTTGATCATATTTGTTACATTAATAAAAACAACATCCTATGAAATAATTCCATGATGGAGTCACTGCAAACCCCTATCTATTCAAGGAATAAACAAGGGTTGGATAAATATAAAGAGTTGTCTACATTAATCTAAATGTTGAAATTTTTGGCAACATTGTTCTTGGAGACTATAGGGTTATACAATGGTTTGACAAATTATAGGACATGAATATTAGAAAGGAACCAAATAGTTAAAAATATAATTCTTCATTTTAAAAGGAATACAGTTCTTCATGTGTGACTCCATGCACATGTAATAGTGATAAATAATTTCATGGTAAATATATTTTTATTTTCCTTACAAAAAATGGAATCAGAGGCATGAAAGTTAATAACAATTTTAAATAACATATAATATAATAGAATTATATCTTATATGTGCTAGATTTTACTTGATATTCTATTCTTGTGACTATTATTTCATTATTTTACATTGAGAAACAAACAAAATATTTTGATATCCCTTATTATTTTTGTGATATAAGGAAAATATTAAGAACATGTAATAGATATAGATATTGATAATTGTTATTTGGGTCATAGAATTCAATGAATACTAAATTTCATCATACTAATAGAATTTCAGCAGAATGAGAAGAATCAAAGGTATGCAACCTCATAAATACATGAATAAAATTTCACAATGATTACCTTGAAATATATGAAACACATATGACTATTCAATTTTGAGGAATTTTATTAGAACAAATTGATTCTAGTGAATAAGATATGTGATACACTTGTGATAACTTCATAAGTGAAAAGCCAACATCCTTCAATTTGTTCATGGATTCTTCATCTTATATTAGACAAGGATAGTGATAGGCAAATGATTTCATGTCTATCCCATTGATATTATTTTCTTTAATAATAATAAAAGAATATTTTTTGGGGGATATTAACCACAATACACCGAGTATAAATCCATATGGTGATTATATTAATTATCAAACCCTAGTGTCAATTGTGCTTTACTATTTTATGTTTCATCATGGTAACCATTGGGAAATATATAATAGATCCACTCTATTAATAAATGAGAGAGGAAAACAAATTAATAAAAGGATAATTTTGTAAGAATAAATCCCACATTGAATCACCTCCCTCAGTGTGGAAGTCCAAAATGTGTTGAAAATTTTTGTATCATAGTGATAGATCGGACATCTGATTAGATTATAAATTGGACTCTTACTGTATAATTGGATATCATTAACCAATTTATAGTGGATTATATACATGTATTATTTTTATTTATTGTAGATCATAAACCAATCTCAGCCAAGGCTTTGATTAATTGATTAAATAATGTATGAATGAACATGATAATGATTCCCATCTTCTCAAAATTGTAATAAAATGTTCTTATCTCACCATGAAATAATGACAATAGTTATGAAGTTAATTGATTTTACTTAATTTAATTCTCAATTACTATGTATTGGAAAAAATAAGTACCTTAGTAGGATGAAGTAATTCAATTTTCCCTACTGTATGTGTTAATTATATATTAATATTTCCTGAATATGGTCCAATAACTAGTGCAAGTGATAACATGACAATCCAAATTCATATTTATGAATTAATACATATGATGCATATTTTTTCAAAATATCATTTTTTCCAATTTCCTTAAGATTATTCAAGTAATTAAAAATGAAATTACTATCCATAATAAATAATATCATGAAATGGAGAACATCATGAAGAATATGAGTAACACTTGTAAACATCTCCCCACAAAATTTATAGTAAAAAATGATGAATATGAAATGTTTATTTGATGATAACCCATACTTGATGAAGAGTTTATCAACAACATATGTGAGAAGTATGAATCCATGAAAGAATATTAAATGTTTATCCATGCATTAGAATAAAATCTAAACAGAAACATCATTATATAAACTGTATAATTGGATATTAAATCAAATAGAAAAAGGATATTTACTCTCTGTCTAGAAGAAAGGATTTTATAAATGATGACATTTTTTGGAAGATGAGGAAGAACCACGAATAAATAAAGGATTATATAATGGATCAAAAAAATTCAATCAAATTAAGATGTGTTGCATTTTAAATCCTATTGTAAATTCAAGAAATGACACATAAAGAGGCTCCACAATCAATGTTGAATATATTTTCTACAACACAATTTCTGTTGGTGGATTTTGCTTACAAAATTACTTCATCATTTTTAAAGGGATTATAAATCTACTATTAATCTTCATGAAGAAGTTGTGATGAATTTGTTTTCATATATTTCTTAATTTAATAATTTTTTTACATCCATTTATACAAAATATAAAGGATCAAATAATAATTTAATAAAAATATGATTGAATAGAAAGGAAGATGTCTAAAAAACATTGTAATGGTTTACAAAATATATGATGAGAATTATATGATAAAATAAATTTTAGATTGAAGAACTATAATATTTTGTTTACCCCTTACGATCACTTCAACCAATATTGATTTTATCTCAATAAAAATATATACAATGATCTAGAATAACTAAAAAACATGAACTAAAATGTAAATGTTCTAGGGTTTTTGGGAAATTCTGGTGGTACAAAAACTTTGTGAATTATTAATTGGATTTTCAACAACACCAACAATTATATCATTGAAAGGGAGCACATTCCAAGGTGGCAATTATGGTGAACACTCAATAATTAGAACTTAGGAAATATCTATCAACATTAAATACATTTTATTCACTTAAAATGTATTATAAAATTGGTAAAAAAATTGTCACATAAGTGATGAATATAAATTTCACCATATATCATTGATATATGGGATGGTAAAATCACAAGATAATGAAAATTTATCCATTAGTATAAATATGTATAGGGTAATAGAAAAATACTCCATACAAGTTTTATAAGAAGTCATCCATGGACCCAATGTATAATAATGTTAGGACTCGAAATATTTCATTAATGATTATCAATAATAGTTTCACATATCATATGAATGTAAATATGATGAATCCATGTTGAAAATTAGAACAAGATATGAATATTATAGAAGGAATTGCAGTAGGTGTAGAATCTTATGGTTTTGAACAGGACTAAAATATCGATGTTTTTTAAATTTTTTGTTTACTGGACTAATAGTTTTTAAAACTGAGTCTCGGATCGAGATTTAGATTATTTGATCACTCAAGATTGATGTTTTAGGTTGTGGGAAAATGGTTGGAGAGTTTCCTGAGTGGCTCAAGATTTTTTTGGATTGTTGAACTAGAAACATCAAATTTTAAAAGATAGCAGATTGTGAACATCTTTTCACATGGTCTACTAAAACATGTATCCCGCTACTAGTAACTGTGTTGACCTATTTAAAAAGGGACAGTGGCTTTGCACATGGGTTGAGCACGGTTTTCAATATTTTATGCCTAGCCATGTTGGGGTTTGACTTGTATGTAGTATACATCACATGATTTAAACACGGTTTGGAAAACCATGAGGATCAAAACACACGTACGAGTTCATTAAAAAAAATTATTACAATAGAGAAAAATTAAATAAAATAAAACCTAAATTAACACTCTCCCTCAACCCCTCAAATTGTGATGTAGCAGCTCCATAGGGCTACCCCTTCGTTGCATGCTACCCCTTTCACGGCCTTCCATCAAATTAAAATTTTTTCCTCCATCTAATCTGATTCTCCATCTAAATCTCCATAGTATGAGTCCCCCATATCTTATCTTCCCTTTCATAGCATCAATTGCGCCTAACCATCACCCCATGAGGTTCGGCAGAACCTTATCTTTTTGGGGGGATCTGATTTTTAGATTATTTTTTTCTAGGATGGTGTAGATGGCCTCTTGGGTTTTATTAGTGCATGTTCCGGTAACCACTACCGAAGGTGGGGTTGTTCAAGTGGTTTTTGTCTTCTAGATTTTCTTTTGGGTATGATATCTCCTTTTTTCCTAGTTAATTTTTTGAGGATTTTGTGGTCTATGAGTCCATGGTATTTTTAATGTAGTCTGTTGTTCTGTGCTCTTTGGTTTCATGTGGTTTCACAACATTTTGGTTTATCACCGACACATGAGGTAACACTTTAGGCCCATTATTTGTTTTTTCACCATCTGTTTTGGTCTCTTTATATGTTTTAAGGTTGTTTTTATTTTACTCATAGTGTGTTGGGATGTATCCCATGGTTTTGAGTCTCCAGGTCAAGGGAGACATTCCTAAGGCTGCATAGGTATGTATATATATATATATATATATATATATATATGTCTGTGGGTTCCACCATTACATGTGAAATCAACCATTGAAATGATTAAACACATATGGGAATGTTGTTTCAGTGTATATATATAAATGCATTTGTAGGTTAGTGGAGATGATCATGTTCATATAAGCATATTTTTTAGGACCCCCTACACATGCCCATGGCCATGTGGGTGTGTTCATAGGGGCTAGGTATCATCGCATGTTTGTGAATGTGTGTATAATTTGTGGTGGAGCAGAATCCTTTAGTTAGATAGTTACAAGGGAAAAGTGGATGGATTAGTTCCACCCTAATGTACGGTCCCTTTTTTAGGACATTAAATAATATAAATGCATCAATAAATTACTTACTACAGATTAGATATAATTTCAATTCATGCATTGATGTATCAATATTTAATGCTCTTACATGAGATTTTACATGTTTCATAATTAAAATACTAAAGGTGATAAATGAATTGTGTGATAAGTAATATCATGATTTAATAAAAAAACCTGCAATAGAGGTACGTTGTGTTCAAGCTAAAATATAGTGGTTAGACCTTTCTTTCTTGACTTGTTGTTTTCATAATTCTTATTATTTTATGTTATTGTGAAATATCTCATGTTTAGGAAATGGCGTTGATGGAATTAAAAACACTGGATTTTGCCTTTTAAATTGATTAAATGACCATGGAAGCATCTAACTGTTTGGTCCAGTTTTTATATTTGAATTCCACATGTAGGTAATTTCCCTTTTCCATGGATATTTGGAGCCATATAAATGAAATTGATTTGTTTTTGGTAAATGGAAGTAGTTGAGTTAAATTAATGGTTAATTATTAATTATTAACCCACAAAACAAATTAAAAAAATATTTTTAAATCGTTTAAATGCTAATAACACCTTGGGTGACATGTGGGTTCCCATATAAGAATTATATGGATGGATTCAATCATTTTTCATACTGATACCTTAAGAGATTCTTGGATTCACAAGTGGTATTTCATTGGACGTACCCGGGTTCATGAGAGATTAATTAGTTCCACATCCGTGGAATCCCTTACCATGTTATGGGAAGGTAGTGGTGTGGACCTAGACATTTGAAAATGCATTTATAGAATCTACTAAATGGTTTCATGATACATGGTATTGTTACACTAATGAAATGATATGATTGAAAAAAATCAACATAATTATTTACTAAGTCTTGATTAAATGGTTGCAATGATACTTGGCCTATCCACTAAAATGGAAGAAAAATATTGATCAAATAAATAAATGGATGCAACTCTACATGACCAATTTACACTAATGGAAGGAAAATCTTGGACCAAATTAATTACTCCAATATTTCTATATCAAATGGGATTTGGTTGATCTCAGCACACCTTGGATTCTGATAGTAGAATACCTTGGGACTCCGAAACCCCAATCTGAATCAAGGATGTGGGTTTTCTTAGGTTGATACCCAACCAGACTCCGGTCATTGTCTATACCTACATTATTACAGGATTCCTTGGATACACTCCTTGGTTATAGCATTGTCAAGTAGGTTCCATGGTTACATCTCATCATGTCATGTCATTGATTAACCCCATTTTACCTTGGTCAATCACCTTGGAATTAGTAGGTTCTTTATTGTGGAATTCATTGGATTACACTCCTTGCATTACACTCTTATCCATTACCTACATATAGATACTGTTGAGTTCTCATTCCGTGTAATCTATGTTACCTTGGTTTTTACCCAGGAACTCCTTCACCATATATACTTTTCATGTTTCCATGTTACATCTTGGAACCTTCACTATTTATTCTATATCGAGGAGATGTTAGTGATAGATATGACTCACATGAACTATTAAAATAAAATGGTAATTAATTAATTTATGAACTGGTTACTTGTTCAGACATGTGTTATGGGATGAAGTAGGTACTTGACTATCTAGTTACATTGTACTACTTACTTTATTTTAGGCATGCCTATACATTGTTTAATTTATATTACACTACCAGGTTTGGGCTAGAAATGTGTAGTGTTGTTTTACAGATAATTATATCTCAAACCCTACTCAGGCTACCGTTGTACTAGGGTACCCGAGTAGACATTTATTGTTTATATGATTGTGGAACCTGATTGATTTTGTATCACATGTACCCGGAGTCAGATCAAAGGACCGAGTTGTTGAACGGGATGCTCAAGGAGATTACTCATGGGGCTTTGTTGTCCATTCCTTATTTTTGTACTATTTTGAATTGCATGTTATACTTTTTTTTCTTTCAAACATATATCAATTCCTCATTATTCATTCATTTGTTGTATAAACTAATGTTTTCCACTGTTGTCCAGTTATATCTATATTTATAGGAATTTTTTCTTCAACTAATTTGTCAAATTGGTATTACTGCTTCTATTATAGATTGTTACATAATTTATTATTCCATTGTGAAACATTGATAAGAGGGTATAGTCTCCCGACTGCCTATCCTAACACCCTCACTGCTAGTTGTAAGCCTCTAGTGTATGGGGAGATGGGCTTGAGGTCATGTGGTGACCAGTCCAACCATCGTATTTGTGGTGAGCTGGTTTGGAATTTTACAAAGTTGTATTACAGGATGGTTTTTCCTTTTTTCTTACTATTTTGGTTTGGTAAATAAGATACTAGGAATGTTTTAGTTCTTTTTTAATAGTCATGATTGGAACTAATCACCCTATGTACGAGGAATGACCATGTGCCTAGGGTTGGGATTGTTTCTTATGTTATTCACTGTTACAATTGATATGATTTCACTTAGAGTGATTGGTGTACATTCCACTACTTCTAATTTATGGAATTATAAATATTACCCTTGGCTAGTTATGGAAAGTATAAAACATATATGCATCATATTATCCACTAATAAATTCACATGCCTTGCATATATGAGATGTTATGTAGTTTCATTATAATTTTTCTACTACATATGATTCTATGCCTAATAGATATTCCATGATTAGATTTAAACTTATTTAGGTAATATATTATCATGCCTTCTTTGCTTACTGTTCATTGTAACATACATTTGTGATTTAAGATTGTTATTAGGTGTTAGATAATTATAGTGACATACTAGCTTATAGCGATATATGTAAATGGTTTTATAGGCTATTTTTATCAGTTATGATTACACCAGGAGCCACTTTTCAGTTATAAGATGTATGGGTGCCTCATAGCTTCAAAGAGGTAACCTGTGTAATTGAACCATTGTAAAAAGTCTTCAAAATGACATTGTTATGTGAAGTTGGTTTTGACTAAGGTGAGCGAGATACCAAATTGTAAAGTGCATGGTTTCTTTTCATTTTGTTAGATGACCAACCATATGATATTTATTGTTATGTTTTATCATGTTTAATTGTAAATTAAACATTGGTATCGATTTATGGGAGAAAATTTTCAATACATAGAGGGTATGGGCCCTTAATGAATTGGGAAATGGAAACCCATATTAAATGTGATTAAATGATTCCCTGTGAAATACATATTAATGGGATTGATGTTTAGTGTTTATTTGAAATCATAATGGTTAGATTGTATAATGAATCTTGTCCAATGTAGGTTTGTTGGGAAATTTTTTTATGAGATGAACTATTTGAGTGTTTTATTTTTAATGATTTTTTGAAACTACTATTGGGTTGAAAGATGATGAGCCCAGGTTGGCATAGAAGGACCGTTATATGTCACCTTGATTATTAATATTAATTACAACGCTAATTTCCCATTTATATCATAATGTAAATAAATGTAAAAAAATTTTAAAAGGGATTTTTATAAAACATTGATGTTTTTCCCTTATGGTGTTGGTTAAAATTAGGTACCATATAATTGGTTTTGAAAATGAACTTTAATGTTTTGATTAAATATTTTAATGATTAGAATATTAAATGTGATCTAGTATAAGAGTCATGGAAATGGAACTTGTAGTGGTGTCCACTTTTTGAAACCATAATGTAAGTTTAGTTTGGACTCCTGCTTGTGTTTCATTGCAATAGAAGCATGACATTCTTATATAGGCATTATTTCTTTTAAAAATGACTTGTATAATCGGATTTTAATCATAACGGATTCCTATAGCTTGACCTCGTGTTTGGGTTGACACTTTTTCTTCGTAGGGGGCTAACCCATTGTAGGTATCACCCTCAAAACATAAATGCCTTTCTAGTGTTGTGACTCTTCTCACTTTCGGTGTTGTTTTCATGCCATTATCCTTGGTAGAACATTTAGTTTAGAAATGACACCCTTGTTTGGACGGTTTGTCTTGTATTCCATGACTTTTATTTGATTTTTATCATCGATGAATTCTCTTTTTCAACTGTTTAGATATGCCTCGGGCATGGTATGCTTCTTCGTAAGTTGTTTGGAAATCTCTTCTTCTTAGTGATGCATGACTTGGAATGGAATCGTCCAGGAAAAAGGTCATATGAGGAAATTTGTCTCTAAATTTATTCTTCTTGTACTGTAGAGTATGGTCTTAGGTCATCTCCATGTAGAGTTATTTGGGAGTTAAATAATTAGTTCCATCCCAATATTTGGAATGGTTTTCAAAAGACTCAGGTGTTTTGACAGGCTAGTCTCGTTGTTATAATCTAGTGTGCTTATGAGTGGTTAGTTATCTATAAGTTTTCCATATAGGACACATCTATGGTGGGAAGTGTCATTTTTACCTTGTAAATTTTTCCTTCCATATAGAAGGAGCACTATCAAAGGGTAACTTTGCAAAATGGTTGGTTATTTCATTATTTTCCTTGAGGCTTGAATGTTATAAATTGTGTCTATGATTTCTATGATGCGTGACTTCGATGTTGTTCAACTTTTTATTCTTCCATTTTTGGGGAGTGTCTGACTAGGAACCCCATATTAAATCCACTTACTGTACTCTTCTTAAGAAACGAATATGCCAACTATGTTGACGTTTTCGTTAATTCCCTAAGCGATCGTTGGCTTTATTCCGTGAGAAATACATAAAATATATTGAACATGTTGGAAGAACATTATCAGTGTTAAATGTTAAATTGTGGTTCTTATCAAGGATTAGAAATTCTTGACTGATCCTTAGGTCCCCACATAATAATGACATGTTCGGACACACAGACTCTAGAATTTCCTTTTATATTATGTTAGCTTCCTAGGCTGCACACCTTCAAGATATTTCTACCAAGAGGCTCAACTCTTTGTCTGTCCTTCCTGTTTAATGTCTACAATTGGGGAATAAAATATTTTAAATAATTTTACAATGTGTTTTGTATTAACTCTCATATTGTTTCCTTGTACCACAATTCAAATGGTATAGGTATCATGGCATGGAATATCCACCTTCTTGATATTAAGACCTATGGTGGGAAGCACCATCCATTGAGTGTTTATTGAGAATTTGAATTGTTCATGACACTATCTAAATGGTCTCAGGTAAAATCTATTTCTTTTCTTAAGTTGAGATTTGAGTATTGGATTAGGTTTTAATGGCTATAGTACAGAATATATAGGAAATGCTTAAGGTGCATCAGGTGTTGGGAACGTAATGCAATAGTTTAAATGAATATTCACAACCATGGTAGGTCAGAAAGTGTATACATTTTTCCCAAAGGATTCTCTGGGATGAGTGGTTTTTAAGGTGGGTATGTTGTAGAATCTCATTGTTTTAAACCAAACTATAATGCAGATGTTTTTTACCTTTTTCATTTACTGAACTAGTTGTTTTTAACATCGAGTCTTGGAACAAGATTTCAATAATATGATCACTCTTATGTGAGGTTTTTGGGAATGGTAAAAGGATTTAAAAGTTTCCTGAGTAAATTAAGAAGTTTTATGAGTGTATGAACCGAAAAATTTCAGGATTTAAATGATATTAGAGGGCCGACAGTTTTCTCATGGATTACTAAACTACACAACCCTATAAAGGTAACCGTACGAACGTATTTAAAAAGAGGCAGTGGCATTGTACAATAGATGTTCACGGTTTTATAAAACATTCTCCCAACCCATGTGGTGTGTCTTTTAGGTATTAGAATCCACACGGTTTTCACATGGTTTGTCTAAACGTGCGGTTCAAACCATGCTGATGGATTATTTTAAATAACTCAATTAAATTAAATTAAATTAAAACCTTAAATAAACACTCCCCCTCACCCCATCAAATCAAGATGCACTAACCCTATAGGTCTCCTCATTCATCATGTGTTACCCCCTTAACAGCCTCCATTCGGATCGAGTTATGTCTGCCATTTCATTCGATTCCCTCTCTGAATCTCTTAGGTACGAGTCTTGCCTCTCTTCTCCTCCCATTATCAGTATCAATTCATCATAACCATAACCCCATGGAGTTGTAACAACCCCTAGCACATTGTGGGTGATCTAATTATCGGTTTTTTTGTTCTAGGTTGGTGATGAAGGCCTCTCAGATCTTGTTAGTGCATGTTCACATAACTACTGCCAAATGAGAGGCGGTTCGGGTGGTTTTGGTCTACCAACATTACTTCGGTTTAATTTAACACCATGTTTTCTAGTTATGTTTTTTGGGATTATTTGGTTTTTGAGGCCTTGATATGTTGGGTGTCATTTTTTGGTATCTTCTCATTTTCTACGTGTGGTTTCACTTTGTTTTGCTTTATCACCGACACCAGTGGTAAGGGTTTTTGCCCGTTGTTAGTTTTCACACCAACGGTTTTGGTCTCTATAGATGTTTTAAGGTTCCTATTATTTTTTGTGTCGTGTGTTTGGATGTCTCATTTGGTTTTGAGTCTCTATGTCAAGGGAAACTCACCTGATAGTGCATAAGAATGTAAATATATTTATGTGGGTTCCACCGTTATGTGTGCAATCAACCATGGTAATGATGAAACACGTATGGGGCTTAGTGTCCCATCCCCCACATATATATATATAAATGAAATCATAGGTTAGTGGAGAGATCATATGGATATAAGAATATATGTGAGGATCCCATTTCACAGGCCCATGGCCATGCGGGTGTGTGAATAGTGGCTACGTGTCCTCGTATGTGTGTGAAAGTGTTTATGAATTATGGGGGAGAATCAACCTTTAGATAGAAAGTTCCAATGAGCAATATAGATGTCTTAGTTCCAACCTGAGGTAGGGTCCTTTTTTCAAGAAATTAAATATTATAAATGCTTCAATAAATTGCTTACTACACTTTAGTAAGAATTTAAATTCATATAGTGATGTATCTATATAGAATTCTCTTAAATGGGATTTAGCATGTTTTATATTTATAATTTTAATTGTGATAAATGATTTGTTTGATAATTAATATCATGATTTAATAATAAAAACCCTCTAGTGGAGGTGTGCTTCCTTCAAGATAAAAGCTTGTGGTTATACCTTTAATTATTGACTTGTCATGTTTGTAATTCGTATACCTTGATGTTATGTTGAAATTCATCATGTTTAGGACATGGCCCTGAGGGAATTAGACACTCTGTGTTTCACTTTTTGAAATTATTAATGGACCAAGTCACCTTCTAAGTGTTATTTTCAGTTTTTATATTTGAATTACCCATGATGGTAATTTTCCTTTTTCATGGATAATTTGATCCTTATAAATGAAATTTAAATGTTTTGTTAAATGGAATGAGTTGCGTTAAATGAGTTGTTAATGATTAGTGATTATCCCTAAAAAAAAATTACCAAATTATATTCAAATACTTTTAATGATAATTAATCATTTGGTGATACGTCGGTTCCCATGTAGGAATATCATGTATGGACTCAATGGGTTTTCATATTCATTCCATGGGAGATACATGGATTCACATGTAGAAATTCCATGGAAAGACCTGAGTTCATGGGAGAATAATTGGTACCATTTCCATGGAAACCATTTCCATGTAATGGGAAGACAATGGTGTATACCTTGAATTTTGAAAATATCATAATGGATTCTACTAAATTGTTTCAATCTACATGGCCTTGTCACACTAGTGAAAGAATAGGCATGGGCTAAATGACCTAAATGATTAAATAATACTTGATTAAATGGTCTCAATACTAATAGGACTATCCACTCTAATAGAAGACAATTTATAAACCAAAATATTAATGGTTGCCACTATACTTGACCTATCCACACTAATTGAAGGAAAGGCTTTTATAAAAAGGATTAGTACTTGATTTCTATATCAAAAGTGGTGGGTTGACGTAGGAAAACCATGGATTCTGAGTGGGTAATACATTGGGACTGGGAACCCCATTCCGATTTAAGGATACTATTTTCATATGTTTATACCCACCTAGACTCAGTTCCTTCTCTATTCATAAATTATTAATCGATGCCTTGGATACACTCCTTGGTTCCAACATTGACATGTAGATTCCAGGGTTACATCCCATTGGGCCCTATCATTTCATAGCCCCATTTTACCTAGGTCAATCACCTTGGACTCAGTAGGCCCTTTACTGTGGAATGCCTTGGATTACAATCCTTGGATAACACTCTTATCCCCATGCTATAATCATACACTACTGAGATAGAATTCCATGAGATCTATATTTCCTTGGTTATTACCCTAGAACGCCTACCCCAGATATCATTTTCTGGTTTCCTTGTTACATCTTGAAACATACATTATTTACACTACCACGATGTGATGATAGTGCTAGCTATACCTCACTTTACCTATTAACATAAACTGGTAATTACATAATTTTTGAACAGTTTATATGTTCAGACACCTGCTTTGGGATGAAGAAGGTACTTGAGTATCTAGTTACATTGTACTTTTTATATTATTTATGCATGCTTGTACACTATTTAATTTATATTACAATGTCGAGTTTTGGCTAAATAGTGGTGGTTCTAACCTACTGAAATTTATACCTCACTCCCTAAATGGGATTCTATTGCAATGGGTTGCCTAAGTAGGCCTTTCATGTTCATAGGACAATGGACCATGATTTATTACTGTATTGTTTGCACTTAGAGTAGGACAAAAGGACCAATTTGTAGCTTGGGATGCACAAAGAGATATCCCATGGGACTTTGTTGTCCCTTAATTATTTTTCTACTATATATAAAATCCTGTTGTACTATTTTCTACTTTAAAACATGTATCAATTCCATTTCATGCCTTCATTTCATTTATAGACTAGCATTGGCCACAATTTTTCAGGTATATCTGTAGTTATATAAAATCTATCTTGTTCTTCTTTTTCAACTATGTATTACTACCTCTGTTGTTGACTGTAAATTTATATATTATATCATTGTGAAACTATGATAAAAGTTTATATTATCCCCCACTGACTATCCTTATACCCTCTCTACTAGTTGGTAACCTCTAGCATGTGGGGCTCTTGAGGTTATGCGGTGTCCAGTCCAGTAACCATCTTAGTGGTGAGCTAGTTCGGGAAGTTACAGTAGGTTTTCAAGTATATTTGTATAAGTCCTTAATATATAATGAATCAAAATAGATGTCTTGTGAAAAAGGTAAGAATAAGTGTCCACATGGGGAAATATAATTTCATGAGTGGTAATCAACATAAGAAAATTCTTTTTGTATATTAGATCTTTGTGGAATATACAAGATGGCTAGACACATAATTAATAATGTCCCATTTATATTACCAGATTATGATGAAATGTTGAGGAAGATTAATAATTATCTAATAAATTCGTGTTATTTATTGTATACTGTTAAAAAGAAGAAGATTCAACTTAATGAAATTGTTAATATAAATGATTCCGTGATATCTAAACTGGGTGGGGAGATCATCTTCATGTATCCGAACTGGGTGAGGATCACTCTCATGTTTTTTTGTTTTCCCAACTATAGGTACACGTATAGATAGTTATGAAATTTTACTTCATTATCCAGGTGGTATTATACCATGATCAGCACATTTTTTTCAATGATATTTAGAAGATGTCTATTCATTACCATTATAACACCATAGAAGTATCATCAGGTGTTTTTCAAAAAACTTTTATTTTCACTTTTTACAATATATACTAGTTCGTAATTAATGTAGATAGAGTATGTTGTGTAATGATATTCCTATTAATTATAACATTATTTATGTAATTTCGATAATAATTTAGGTATTGTAAATTAGGTTATCAAATAGATGGGGTTATCATGTCCCACATGTGATAGTGATATCAGAACACTAAATATGAGATGACTAACACTTTCTTTAGTGGGAAATGTGAGAACATGGTTTGGATTGGTCTGGGTAATCTCTATAATTTAATCATTGGTGGGAACTATTGTATTGTTCTTACATAGGCATGGATCTTGGGTTTGGGAGAGTACATCGGTTGAATAGAAAATATTGTTGGTTTTATTTTCTAGGGGTTACTGGTGTATTTGGAGTGCTATGAATAAGGGACAAAGTGTTGGATCTTACTATTCATGCATGGACATTATAATCTAAACCCGTATCCCTGTAGTGGATCTAGGTGTTCTAATGAGATAATGGGGCAGTTCTTCCTCCACGAGGATGATGGGGGTGTACATCATTCTTCCTCACTCATCTAACATTGAACCTGCCTTTGGGATATTCAAATGGTGGGTTCCCCCTAGTTAGGGATTTAAATTTGATATTGATGGATCATTTTCATATGGGGTTCATGATGGAATGATGACTGTTGAAAGATAATAAATGATTTGTTTTCATCATTATCATCTTCATCTTTGGAAATGGATGTAATCATCTAATGGAGTCTAAATAATTCTATGTGGTCTTAAGGATTGTATTTCCCATAATATCATCCCTGATAAAGTTATGTTGAATCCCATAATTATCCTTAACTATCACCATAATTATATTAACACACCGTGGAATACCATCTTTCATATTCTTTAGTGTAATTGTCTCATCAAAAAGTGAACTTGAGGAATACATGGAACATAGTTAATAAAGTGGCTGACTACATGATTTAAATGGGATCTCATTGTAACCATTGTATGGGTTTTTATAAAATGGGGTCATTACCCTTTGAGTTTTCTGACCATATATATGCATATTATATTATGATCTATTATATTAGGTTGTATTTAACATGATTTCCCTTTTTTGGTTTTGTTAGTTCTTTCAGAAAAATTAATAAAAAATACTTTGGATGGATGTATAGGAAAAATATGATCATCTTGTATAATCATATATCCTATAAAACATTATAATAATCAAAAACACCACAAACCCCTTATATAGATTAGGAAATATCAAAATAGTTGATTATTTTAGAATCAATTTCAACTCATTGAATGATGTATGAAATTTATCACCAGTAAAAACCTTCACTATTTTTTTATATGATTAATTGATAGTGATGAACAAGTAAAAAATAATTTAAATCCAAGGATGGTATCATATAAGACTTAAGATTCTCTATATATCAAATACAATCTACGATTCTTCCCATGAAACAATGTCCTTCACCATCTTCTGATTAATTGAATGCCCAAGATAAAAACATACATGCCATAGGAACATCACTTCATGGATCCAAAAATTTCATTTCAAATGCTTCGTAAAATAATGGTGAGTAGTATATATTTCTTCATCTAGACATAGATGGTACTCAGGCTCATTCATGGATTTTTAATATGTTATAATATCAACTATAAATTACACAATAATTGTATTGAGATACTGATTGAATATTTTTTTTGTAAAAATCCATAAATAAGATATGACTATTTTTCAGACCAAAAGTCATCAAAAAATATTAATTATGTGAATACCTAATCCTAAATGATTTCATTATAGTATTATACTTTAAAAACATAAACTATGTATAACTCAATCAATGATAAATTTTTGAAACCCATTCCTCACCTTTAACGGATCATACATGTCTTCCACATAGGGAAAACATACTTATTATTGGCAGTTACTTTGTTCAACCTCTGATAGTCTCCATAAAAACAATGTGAACAATTAAACATCTCTGAAAATATAATTGTGGTTACCCATGGTGAAATTATTGGGGAAATTTATTCTTCCTCATAGAATCCATCTAGTTCATAAGCACACTCACCTCAGTAGGTGTCGTGCAATAAGTGGGTATAAAGATTGATTATATACCAAACATGAAATTTATCATAATCTCTAATCACCTCTATATTGGAATATCAGTGTTGTGTTATTGTAATACAACATAAATGGTTTGAAATCAATATAAAAATCATCCATATATGGAAAATTCTCATGATCAACTACAATAGAAAAAAACAAACTCTTTTGCTCAGGGTGGGAATGTTCTTCATTACCATACCCAAGATTCCACTATCTTTAAAACACCATAGAACTCTAATCAGTGTAATTATAAAATAACCACAAGTGATAAAAATAAAACTTTACCTGATGAGAAATAGTAAAATCCATATCGATGATTTCAATAAATAGAATAAAATTGAGATCCATTAAATCCCAAAAAAACTCTATATCATTGATCAATAATAAACATGTAGGAAATTGAATCCACTATTTTTTCCACTTTCTAATATGTGTCTCTATGTCCATAAAAATTTAAAAGAGATCCATTTTATATTTATAGAGAATCAAAACATTGTTAGATATAAATGAGAGTGAGGGACATGTGTGAATAAGGGTAGTTAGTATAGAATATGAGACAATGATGGTCCTCCTCCCTTTAGGTGGTCATGTGTTGTCTTCCCTTGGAAACTCATTTAATGAATTAATTATAATAACTCATGAGGTCAGTGAAATGATACCTATTGAATTTGAATCATTAGATTGCACTGTAGTGGACTTAGGTGTTGAAGATCCCTGGAAAAAATTGGGCACTGACCTGTACTACAATAACATCTATAGATGTCCCATATAGCTATTATAATTTCAAAATCCATGATTTTATGGGAAAATTCATATATGGTTATCCGTACCCTACCACAGCAATAGCATGTCATGGGAACCCTTCTGGTTACTATTGATGGTGTCGGTCAGCCCACTACAAGAAAAAACATCCACCACCCCTATGTTTTCTTTTCCACATCCACTTCTATCGTAGTGTGATACTAAAATAGCCAATGGGAAGAAGATAAATATTAAGGAAGAAACCGTTTTGTATAATATCTTTTTTATAAATTATATCCTTATTAAATGTTTCATCATAGTTTCTAGTAAATTTTATGTATTCCTATCATCACATATCTAGTTACAGTCACTGTAGCTATGTCTAAGATTCTATATGATCATCCATCACCACCTATGGAGAAAAACAAACTAGCTCTGCCAAAAAAACATTGTGTTCCCTTCCCAAAATCAATCTCCCTACTACATTGGTTTGAATTAAAAATATTTATCTATCATTAGAGACTCTATAGATATAATTTATTCAATGAGGGTAGTAAAACATTTCCAATCCATTCTCACGTGATGATATTCAAGACCCATGGAATCTCAGAACCACTTGTTAGGGATCTTGATATTAAATATTTCATACATCAAAATGATAACATCAGTTGTTTATGATAAATATAAAAAATGATAGATCATTTTTAATATTTTATCCACCTCTTGGGACTCATTAAGACCATTAATGGATGTGGGTTTCTTATGTAAGAACTGTCATCATCAATCATGGACCAATCTCGCTCCTAAATGCACGTAAACAACTGGGGTCTCAATAAGAGGTACATTTTTCTATATTATGAATGTCACATTTTATGACCTCTATAAGATTTTTATCTAGAATTGGATTAAATTTAAGAATTTCTCTCACTTCACCATCCTATGCAGCCAATGGAATACGTCTCATTGGCATGTTTTTATATGGAAGAAACAAATGAGATGACCGAAAAAATATTAATATCAATTTAGAATAGATATACATAATCTAAAATCATGATTATAATTAAAACCCCAACATAAGATATATATATCATAGTATCCCATTCTATCATTGGGCTCATTATGGAATATTCAATATAGACACTTGATGAATCCTTCCTATCAAGTACCAATTATCTTACATAATGTCCTCCTAATATTAAAATATGAGGATTATTATGGAAATATCATCATTGATGCATTATGCAATGAAATAACCCACAATATCCTCTAAATTGGTACTCAAAACAATTCACCATAGATCTTAAGGTATTTACAAATCCTGATTATCATTCAACTAAAACTTCTGCATCGAACAACAAAAAAACCAATTTTACCAAACCAAAAATGAGATACCTAGAATATATATATATATATATTTATTTATATATATCATTACAACCATAAAATAAATGTTTCATAATAATGAAATAGATTTTTATTTATACATATGAAATATAACAAATAAAAAATAAGGTACATGTCCAACAAAATATCCATGAAAAAGGACACAAAGCTGAAAAAATAATATATATGAATTCAGGAAAACATCACACCATATCCCACATGAAATCCATACCAATATGACACAATCAATGATATCTCACTATGATTCATTTCCTTTTAAACATCAAAATGAAAAAATGTACAACACCATCATGAGGGAATGTGTGGGGTGTGAGCTAAAAATTCTTAGTAGGATCCCATATAGTTGTTATCTGTATAGTCTCTCTAAAATTGTCACAATTTTGTCAATTTATTAGAAAAAAATTGAATGAAATGAATTACAGTAATTTTTTATCTAAGACATAGTAAATAGACCCCCTTTCCCACACTTTCAAGTAAAATCTTGGAAAAGTAGTTTCTAAACATATTTTCTTAATATTTAGATGATTATCAAAAAAACGAAATATCATGTCTAATTAGAAAGATTTCAATGAAGAATGGATAAAAATTCCTAGGATCACATGTTTCAACCCTAGGTTCAAGTATGTAAATATTATTTTATTATTTATAACTATATAATGGGTTTAGGTGATTATTTTTAAGGTTTCAAACCATTTGGATTGTTTATTAGGACTTTTTACATGTTCACGGTTTGAAGATGATTTATGGAAACCGTGAAACACTTTATTGAAACCATGTGATGTGATAAAAAATCTAACGGGAAGTCACCCGATTAGGTGCACTAGATTTCCAAACACTACGGATCCCTAGGAAAAAAAATGCAAAGTGGGACGATGATAATTTTTACAAATCACAAATTTTTTTATAACTATGAAGGAAAACCATGTGATTTCCTAAATGAGGTAGATTATGGAACATGTTATCCTATGGTTTGTCTAACTATGTGTCTAACCATTCACATTTTAAAAACAAGATATGAAAAAAGTTGATCTATGTTAACATTGGATTTTAAGCCCTCATATTACCCCAAACTGACATTGACATAGGATTTCATCATCACTAAGGTGGTATGGGCTTCTTGGATTGCTCTAGTGGTGATTTAAAGGCTTCTCATGGTGTCGTCATTCTAGATTCTCATAATAAGTCATCATTTATTGTAGCTTTCGGGGTTTTCTGTATATCTACTTATCCATGTCTCATGGTGTCTATGATATAATTTTAGTGTGGATATATCTATAGTTTTTAAGGTGAAATATTTCTATAATTGGTTTTCATGATCTTAGTGGAAGATATCTAAGGCCAGTTTTTTGAGATTCAACCATGTTTTGATGACATTTTTAGGCCGTTCTTTTATGATTCTAGATATAGGTGGATTAACTCTTGAAACATATTAGTAGAACATGAAGGATTACATTCAAATAAATTGTTTCAATAGAAATTGGTTGTGAAATTATATCAAATTTCATGTTGGAAAACCTCTTTGTTGATAGTGTATAGAATTGTAGAAATTTGGCGTTTTTGTGAATAGTGAAATTGGTATATTAGTTTTCAAAAGATCATTTTAAAATGATATTTTGGTTTTCATGCATGGAAAAGTGTTTCCAATATTTTTTTTTTCTTTTGTTAAAATGGTTTATTTGAGAAGTTTTCAATTAAAGTATACTTTAATTGAAAGGGTTGAAAGGGTTATTTTGGCATTAGTTATTAGCATAATGGTTGTGTGTGTTCATATGCATTCGTTATGGATATGTGTATGAATTCTCCCCAGTCATTAGTGGGATTGATAATGGTGAGGACCTTCCCCCATAAAATGGTTCATTTAGTTATGGGATTAGTGAATGGATAACCCACCAATCATGAGTATAGGGATATCTATATTTCACGTGTTGTTTGATGTGTGAATAGATGGAATAGAATTATTTTAGACAAAATATAACTTGTATGTTCATTTTAATGTATTGTTTGTTCTCATTATATGGAAATATGGATTCAATTGGAAGCTTATTTTTATATGCATTTTTTTTACATTCTATTATGAACTATTTAAATGTGAATTATATAAATAATTTTATATAAATGTGATATCATGTTCAATCCTACTGACAATAGTAAGGGTGTAATTTTTGAAATCCAAATGAGTTTCATTACTCACCCCTGTGGTAGCACATTGGTTATTTTGAAGATGTTTTTTATCTAGAAATTCAAAATGGTAATGTATGCCACTTATCTAGTTGTTCTTAGTGATACTTGGGTTTTTTTTTGACTTAGTGCATGGAGAATGTTCAAGCTTTGTAGTTATGTGGTTATCATTGAGTTTTTGTTGTTTTTGTTCTCGTTGTGCACTTGGAACTTTTTCAGTCTTCCTTTATGGTACTCTATGAAGTTGGTTTTTCTATAAATATTATTTCTATGAGTTTTATTTCTTTTATATCATGCATTATATGGTTGTTTATTTGGTAATGGAATGTTTATTTGGTGATTTTATATTCAAAGAGAAAATCATCCCCCCACATTGATTGGATCCCTTGACATTTATTTTCATCCTTCGGTACATTGGGGAAGACATGT
Organism: Viscum album; assembly: GCA_963277665.1. Classification (NCBI taxonomy): domain Eukaryota; kingdom Viridiplantae; phylum Streptophyta; class Magnoliopsida; order Santalales; family Viscaceae; genus Viscum; species Viscum album. The sequence continues at coordinate 585,862,756 of OY728158.1, read as the reverse complement.
AATGACCAGTAATTTACTTCATCCTAATAAAGAACATGTGGAGGGGAAGGATGTTACAATTGGTATCAGCATCTTTGGTCCCTATCCTACAAGAGGTTATCAATTCTATATGTTTTTGAGTTAAATGTTTTTCTAGTTTATTCATCTTTTTGGGTATGTAGATTGTATTAGGATTATAGGGAAATGAAATGTTGAGCATAAAATTATGTAGCTAACATTTTTAATTTTATCATAAACATACTACGGATTTGGTTACATTAGTGTTTTAGAGACACTTATATGAATTAGATTCTCATTTTAATCTGTTTAGAAAATGAAACAATCATGACATGCATTTTAGAAATTTCTTCCCACTAGGATTTCAAATCTTGTTTTGAGTAATGATTTATGATATAGTGGAAATTTCTTGATTTTTTAAAATTGTTAAATCCATTTTCGAATGTGAGATTTTAACAAAAGAATAATTGGTTATTTTGAAAATTGGTTTATTTTCAAAATAATAGTGACATTTTCATGGATTGTAAAAAATAGATCTATGGACTTTTTGAAAGGAGTTTTTTGATAGTATGATGTGGTGGAATTTAAAATTGTTAAGCCTTAGTTACAAGAGAGTTTCACTTATGGAGTTTTTTTTTAATATAAAATGACACCTAGAAGGCATTATAGAATCCCATCAGAAGAAGCTCCAAATAATGTGGTTTCACCTAAGCCTTAGGTGAACCAACATCAAGTTTGGATAAAAGTATAATAATTTCAATATATAGGTATGGGGGAAATAAGGGATGAACCAATGAAAGTGGAAATTTTATTTAGTTTCAGAAGTAGAATCCACCCATCATTTAAGGTTATTAAGGACTAAAAAATAGAGGTGTGGCTGAATAGGATAAATTGTATCTCTAATTTCCTTGGCACACTAGAAAATCTAACATTCAAGCTGGAGATATATATACGGGATGATCATACATGTTCATAGAGGGGTTTAATTTTTCATGATAAATTTGTCCATGTCCATGAATGGGGGGATTTTCATTATATTATAACAATAAATAATATCCTCATACATTAAAAATCCAATGAATGAAAAACTTCATAACCATGATGTAGGAAAATATTTATTTCATAGATTATGTAGCTAAATTCATGAATTTAGTCCACATTTCACATGAAGGATATTCTTGATAATCCTTGAATGCACCCATCATTGAATCGAGGTAGAGGAAGGAATTTGGCTCAAACATTATAGTCCTTCAGAAAACATATTATACAGAGATGGTTAATAGTGTGATGATTTGGAAAAAGGAATTGTAGGATATATGGGAGGTTGGAATATGTTGATACCATGAAGAAATAGTAGTAACTATAATTATTGGAGAATGTGGATGTGGGAATACTATTTCAAAGGTTTCAGTCCAACTGAGAATAAAATGGTTGGATCAGAGAATCATTCTCCCAAATGAAAGAGCTAGTCAGGATTTATTCAATGTTGTTAATTCAACAACATGAAGTGATTATTTATGAAATAACCTAATTCAATCCCTAATTTCAATCTAACATGTAATCTCTAGTGATATTTTTATAGTGCTCCATGGTTCGGTGTTTGGGAAACATCTCAGGTGTCATATGCATCATATGATTTGACAGGATGTGGGTAGAAGAATTAGTCTCATCAGGTTAATACAGCTATCCATGGTGATTCCATGAATACCATGACTACCCAAAACAAGAAATATCACTAGGTTAATAAGGACAAAGTGCAGAAAGAGAGAATCTATATGCAGTAGAGCATGGGATTGTGGATGATCATTCATGACCATATATAGTGAAAGGTATGATTATAATGAATTATACCCTTATGTAAGGCATATTTTATATGGGTTCATACAATTCTTTATTTATTCTATTGTTATTTATTTTATGGCTTTAAATGTTTACATGATGCCTTCTTTGTTAAAACACAAAACTCTTCTTGTACAAAGAGAATGTTGAGACTTTATGGGTAGAAAATGTTTCATAATGGTTGATGGAGTTGAGATAATTTGGGAATTCATTGTTCTTGATATGGATATGTATGATATAATCCTGGGTATGGATTGGTTAAATATATTCATGGCTCACATAGACACCTATACCAGAAAGGACAGTTTTATGCCTGAAGATGACATCAAGAACCTCTTCGAGGATAGATAAATTTAAAGTCAAGTGAAACTATATTGTTGGAACCATAAAATGGAACAATCTCATGCCATATGTAATTTTTCATTTGTTATTTATGGAATAGAATGAGAAAAATATTTTTCCAGCAGTGGTTGATTAGTTTCTATATATGTTTCCTGAAAAAGAAAATTATCGTTTCCACCTATGAGTGAAATAGATTTTACAATTGGTCTCCTCCTAATGGTAAATCATATTCCCCATAAATATTATCATATGGAAATAATATAATTATGTAAATTGAATGTGTAGTTGTATGATATTGAAAGAATAGGTTTCATTTGATTGAGAACGTCTCATTGGGAAACACTGGTCTTATTTGTTTAAAAGATAGATGGAAGTCTTCGATTTTGTGTGGAATATCATAAATATAATGATGTAATTATAATGAATTTTTATCCTATTCTACACATTCATTATCTATCTGATCAATTTAGGGGATCTCAATGGTTCTCCAAAATTTACTTTCAATTAGCATATCACTAATTAAGGGTTCAGAATGAGGATATTCATAAAATATCTTCATGGAGTAGATATAGACATTAAAAATATTTTTTAATGACATTAGGTATTATGAAATAACAAATGGATTTTTTGGTGCTAATGAATATATTATTTTACTGATATATAGTTTTTCTTGTGGAGGTGTTTATGGATTACATATTGGTGTATTCAAGGAAACATGTTGTGTATGAAAAACAATTGGTAAAAGTGATAGGAATCATAAGAGATAATAATATATATTCAAAATTATAAAAGATTGAATTTTGTATACAAGAGTTATATTTTATTGGCCATGAAATATATATGAGAAAAATTATTATGGATAAATGGAAGATAAAAGCTATTATATCTTAGAAATCACTAAGGAAGTCCTTTGAGATATGCATCTTTCTCTGTCTAGTTGGATTCTACTGATGCTTTGTTTGTGATTTTTCACTACTAGACTCACCTATAATAGCATTAACAAATAATTATTTTATATTCCAATGGAATTATGAATATAAGAAGTATTTTTAAGAGTTGATCATTCATCTTACATCAATATCAGTCTGTATTTTTCTAGAATCAAAATAAAAGTGTGTGGTGTATTGTGATTCTTTGGGATTCGGATTGTTATGAGTTCCAATATAGGGAGGTCATATTGTCTCTTATTTATTAAGAGAATTATGATTCCATGGTAATAATTAACCAGAAAAATATTACTATTTATCATTCATATTCCATTCATTGAAGACATGGAGTCATTGCTTATTTCGTGAGAAATGTATTGTGTTTTAGGATGACAAGAGTTTGAGAAATATTTTCTTACTAAGGGATATGAATCTATGATAAAGAAGATGGATGGAGAATATCCAAATGTTCTAATATGACATGATGCATTAAATAAGTAATGTAAATATGGTAGAACATGCATTAAGGAAAATCTTATAAGCTCAAATGTAATGATAAGCTTTAAATGACTGGTTGTTGATGTCAGTCCAAGCCAACATGCACATGTAATGTCTAGAATGAGGTGGTGTTGCTGTTTTCATTCAAGTTTTATTTTTTCCATGATTAGTTAGAGATTTTTATAGGGGAACCAAAACATGGTGCATAATGTCTGGATTTGAGGTCAAAATTCAATGGTGGGGAGACCATCGGGGGATGGATGGTGGATGGGAGTTCAGTTTCCTTGTTTGAAATATGATGGTCATACCTATGTCTTGTGAAGAACAACATCTTTGTTCTCACCACCATTCAATATGGGATGTTCATCTTGGAATAAAGATGTTGTATATGTATTTGAAAATGTAGTTTTGGTGGAACAGTATAAAAATAATGGTGGATGAGTTTGTTTCCAGATGCTTAACTTGTGAGAAGGATGAGGTAGGGAATCATTGACCAGTTGGTATATTGAAGTCTTTACCTATTGTCTTCTCAAAATGGGAGCTAATAACTTTGGATTTTGTAACAGTACATGCAATAATTTTTGAACAACATGATTTCATATGTGTGATAGTGAATCGGCTCCCTATTTGGTCTCATTTCATCACAATTCATGAATCCCATACACTTGACTTGTAGAAAATATATATCTTAGAAATGTTAATGATGCATGACATATCAGTTTCAATAGTTTAATGAAGAGATATTAAGATTAACTATCATTTATTTAAATCCTTATAAAAATCCCTTGTGACCCAATTGACCATGGGTATGGTGTATCTTCCTTAGATAGATGTGCAATTAGAATGGATGATACAAAAATTGGAATACATTCTATAGGACTATGTAAAGGATTTTAGTGGATCATGGGAAGAAAATGAGCCATTAATTTTCATATAACAATGTTTATTTTTCCTTGATACATATGGAGCCTTTTTAACCATTGGATGGGTTTCATTTTTATTTTCCACTTTGTTGGGTGGAAATAGGTGACTCTTCACAAATTTGGGTTAAGCATTTTCCATTAAACAATAAGGAAGATTTAGTTGATCAGGAAATGAATAGAGATGGTTCAGAGTCATCATGTATCATTTTAGAATCATTATCGATGGAAATTAATGTTTGTGATGGGTGATCATATGTTCTTAAGGATATGTCCATATTTAGTACATCATCATTTTTTGAAGCATTGTAGGTTATCACCTCGATATATAGGTTGTTTTGAGATAATTGAAAAGGATGGTATGGTGGCATATCAGTTTGCATCACCACCACAGTTCACATTTATTGATAATGTGATTCATATATCTCTATAAAAATGTATCTCCATGTTTTTGATAATATGGTCTAAGGGGATCACATTAAACAAAATCCAAATGATTCGTTTGTGAAGAAGCTATTGTGGGTTTTAGAAAGGAAAGAGAATTTATTGCATGAGAAAATAATTAGTCTAGTTCAGTTTTGTGGGAACATTATCAGATTAAAGATAAGACATGGGATTGTGATATTGAAATGAATGTGAAATGTCCTGAGGTCTTATGGAGAAATTCTAGTTTTGTACATACCAAGGATACAAAGTCTAATGGTCTAGAGAATGTTTCACCCCTAGTTTAAAGTAAGTAACAATTATTTTATGTTTTATTCTATATATAATGTATTTGGATGATGTTTTGGAGGGTGTGTAAACAATTTGGAAGTTTCATTAGGGCCTTTATATATGATCAAGGTTGGAGCATAGTTTTTTGTTACCATACAACAATTGAGGGAAATAGTGCGCAAGGAGAGGAAGGATAAAGGGAAGTTGCATGAGAAGGAACATTATTTGTCCAAACTGTTATGACGCCAAGGAGAAACTGTGAAAAGTGAGACAGTGGGATTTATCATGGAAAGCACACTTTTTGTCTCACCATATAGGCCATCCATTCAAGCACCGCTTTGAGGTATATCATGAAACGTGGTTAGAACATGGATTTCCTAATAGTACGACCATATATGAATGGTTTAAAACTAGAAAAAAAATTCGATCTAAGTCCTGATTTTGATTTAACCCCTCATTACCCACCAAATAAGACTAACAAAGTATTTCATTATTTCTAAGGATGTAGAGGCACCTCTCATTGATTCAGAGGTGATCAAAAGGCTTCACATGGCTTTATGATGCTACATTCTTATAGTAAGTCATTGTTTAAGGTAGTTTTTCCTGGTCTACCTTATATCCACTACTATCCTTAAATATGTTCCTTATATATAAATATTATATGTATACATGTAATGGTATTAATTAAAATTTTGAATATATATTTCTTCATTATTCTTTAGGGAATAAATTTAAGCAGTGTTTTCATATATTCAATAATGTTTCATCAACTTTTACATGGTTTTTTTGTTTTCTCTATGTTTCTCGATGTAGGTGAATTCAATCAATACTCCTATTTCTTTAACATCAAGGATTAGTTTTGAATTATTTTTTGGTTGAAATTTGACATTAAATTTTTGTGAATTCTTTGTTGTAAACCCTCTTTGGTGATAGTTTATAGAAATGTGGAAACTTGTTTTTTTTTGTTGAAAGTGTCATTGGAAACTTTTTTTTAAAATAGTGATTATAATATGATATTTTGTGTCTAATGAATGAAAATATTTTTAAAAAAAATTTGATTTTTGGGAAATTGTTTGTTTGAATGTTTTTTAATAAAATATAATGTTTTTAACATGGATAAAATAATCGTTTTGCCATTAGTTTTTTGCATAATGGTTGTTTATGTTCATGTGAATTATGAATAACTAAGGGTATAATGACACCCTATAACTAGAGGGATTGATAAGTTTTATTAAATTCCTCATAAAATGGTTCATTATGTGATGTCTTAGTGAAAGGATGACCCACCACATGTGAATTTAAGAAGGTCCAGTTTGTATCGATTTTTTTGTGTGGATATACTGAATATTATTTGTTATTCCAAAATGGACCTTGTGTAAAAGATTTAATGTATTACTCAATTTATTTCCTTGGAAATATAGGTTTTATTTGAAAATTATATTGATATAGAAATTATTTTATATTCTATGGTAAATTTTTTATAGTGTTATATAAATTATTTTATATAAATTTGGTAACATGTTTTATCCTAGTGGTGTGAGTTGGAAAGTAATTCATGAAAATACGACTGAGATTAGTTATTCAGCCATGCTTTGGTACTTTCGTGTATTTGAATATGATGTTTATCAGGACATGGGAAAAAGTAATTTATCACGCTTTTATAATGTTGCTTTGTGATAATTGAGATATTTGGGGTCTAGAGTGTAGAGCATGTTGGAGATTTAGAGTTAAGTGGTTGTCATAACATTTTTGTTATTTTTTCTACTTTGATATACTTGGAAATTTTATAGTCATTCATTATGGTTTTCATTATAGTTAGTTTTGATATATATAGTACTCCATTGAGTTGTCTTGAATTGATATCATGTATTATGTAGTGGTTTATTTAGTAATGGATTGTTTTTTAGGTTTTTTTTATTCAAGGGAAAATCATCAATCGATTTTTTAAATCCCTTCACATTTATTTCTAGCCATTGGATTATTGGGGACTTCTCATATGACAATGTAATGTACATATTCTTTCTAAAGACAATAAGGAGGTGTGGGATGTTACATCATAAAAGTTATGTGGGTTAGATTATTGGTAACATAATCATGACTAATGCACATTCCATTTCACTAGAATCCATTCATCAAGTTAAGGAAACAATGGAACAGGCGTGAATGTGAACCCCCAACATAATATAATGTCCTAAAAATCATTCATCTATACATTAGTAAGGGATTACAATCTAAAAATGTGAATCTTTAATTTATAAAAATGTAAAAGGACCAATGTTAAATCTGGTACCTATGTACTAAAGACTCCCTTGTACTACATTTATTAAATTTTCTAAAAAATGGATTACATATTTCAAATTAATATTGTAAACTAATAATTTACATGAAAATCATTCTTTCATAATGAATTATGTATCCAATTTCACATTTCTTTTAAAAACATAATAAATATCCCAAAATGAGGCGATAACCATATTTTTTTGAAAAACTATTTATAAACTTGAAATAATAAATCGTGTAAATTCATTAGAAAAAATAATTTACATATTTCATATAAATTATTGCTTTTAATATTCGGTATAGAGATGGAAATACCAACCTTAAAATATGGTTACTCCACATCAATAATGGGATCTAGACACCACTATATATTAGAGAAGTAAATGAAACAAATGTAATACCAATAATTGATTCTCACATCTTCAAATATAACTTCATAATAAATGGTTGGTGGAGAAGGTGGATCAATATATACCATGGTATAATTTTATGATTCGCCAGAATAGAAAACAATAAAAAACTAAAAAGGGAAAAAGAACCCGGATAATGAAAATTGAAAAAATGCATCCTAACTCTGTTTCCAAACAAAGTGATCAAGTAGGAAAAGGAAGATAGAGAAGCATTATAACTAAAATAGTAGAGATCAACCATGTATGGGGTCAAGGAACTAAATAGTTAATTTTAGAATGATTAAATACACCCTTCAATGATAGGAATGAAAATAGGATTCGAGGGAGATGTAATCACAAAAAAGAATTAGTATTTAAGAATTTATCACATAAAAACCCACTGGTAGAAAATGACTCACATTCCAAATAATTAATTCATTTCTTAAACACCAATTGTTGCATATATTCCTATAAAATTAATACAATGATATAACAAACCTTAGTGATAAATTAATGGTGTGAATATTGTCCATTTTATGAAAATTTATCATTCATTAATCAATTATTGTGGGATATTAGTAGAAGGAATTCATATATTGGATCTAGTTCACATCATGAACATGTTTTACGGCTTGTACATAGGATATGTTTATATAGAAAATTCATAGAACACATCTGACTTCTCCCAAACCGAAAGAAAATAATTTTAAACATTAAAAAGAGAGAATACCATTAACTAGGATATTACATTGTATAAAACTAAAATATAAATTTCCAAACATACCACCATATCATATCCATGTATGATTATCCTTATACCACCTTCAGATCTCTATAGATCCAAACTCTATATGATTTAATTCATTTCCCCATATGAAATATAGTTGATCTAGTAGCCTCCACTTGTACATATTACTAGATTATCCATTTTTCATCATCAATACATATTCATGATGAATTAATGCCTCCATATTTAGGAGACAAAAATCTTCAAAGCATCACAATATCCTATTATTAGATATATAATCCACATAAAGTTTTCAATCTGAGAGGAAATGCTAATAGTTGAATAATAACCCCCATATGGAACCATATACTTTCATGAAATCTTCATATATGGATTTAATTTCACCATATACCCTTTGTGTTCTATCACAAAAAACTACTTAATCATTACTCCCTCACCAAAAATTTATAGTCATATTCCACCATGAATATCATTGTATGTGACTTTAAACTACATAGATAAGGTCCTAAATACATTTCTATAACTATAAGAACTATGAATCTATATAAGTTACAAAACCATTTTATTCAGTTATAAATTATTTATGTTTATCCTAATGGATCTTTCTAATGAGTAAATGGTGGTCACAACAGTGTATGAGTATTTTTTGGAGCCCAGATACTAGAAATTTGGATTAAATTATTAGGAAAACTATTATTAAAAATGTGTATCATACTACAGACAATTTTTTTATACCGTTCGGGGTAGTCAGGTTGTATACCATGGGCTACACCATTTTTTATAACCATACACCCCCGGCTGCATGGCCTTGTGAATGGTTCTTGTCTTTTGGTAGACGTGATTTTCATGGACTACAAATTTTTTGTCTAATCATGAACCTATCTCATGGGAGGGGTAAGTGGTGACAGTGATTGGCACCCAATGGGTTCATGGTTTGACCAACACTACATCCAAATCGTCTAACCCTCTTTAATGGATTAATTTATGTATTACCCCTACATTTTAATTTAATTATCTTGTAGTTTTTGTTTCTATTCAATTCATAATATTCCCTCATCCCCATTAGAGTCCTACTTCCACATAATGTTTTTATTCAGGTATATACTCCCTTGTGAATCTGATCAAGACATTATTTTCTATTTTATAATTATCGACACTACTCTAGATCCTTTCTTCAGTTTATCTCTATAAAAAGTGTTATTTCAGTGAGATCTATTATGTCTTATTATCAGGGTATTTTATTATATAAAATTATCCATACATTCTAGCTCAAGTTATATGACAAAAAAGTGGAAGAGATTTGACTACAAAAATAATGTAGGTGGGATTTTTTCCCCAAAATTCTTTCGTTTATTTGTATTACATCATTGCATCATGATCCATAATTTACAACTGATATTTTAATGTAATTTTAATTAAATTAAAGGAAAAACTTTAACCTATATAACATGTAAGATCATTTATGTATTATTATAGGTAAGGAACTATAATTGAACCACCCCTTGGTCATGTTTTTAAATTTAAAAAAACCACTATGGGTGGCTTGTGATTTTGGTTCACCTATAGATCTATTTTATTTTAAAGATGATAAACCATTATAGTTATCTAGTGTGAATTATTATAAATATATAATTTATTCATCTATAATGATGTATTATGCATGTTTTTTATGATCAGATGACCACAATTGGTATCATAGTTGGATTTAGTAATTTTTGTGAATTATTTTATTAATGATTTCACGTTATTAAATTTAAAAACATATGGGAATTAGTATACAAAAATAAATGGGTTGAAATGAAGGTTTGATAATTTAAGACATCCTAGGAATGAATTTTCTTACTATATGATTTATTAATATAAAACTTTAATGAATATCACACTATCAATATTGTTTACTGCTAAGAAATTGAACTAGAAAGAATCATTTTTACAATAATTTCATGGAAAATCCAATTAAAAAATTCTAGTGAATATAGATTTTATTTTGTATGGGCTGGGAAATCATTGGAATTTCATCAAACACGCTCTCCAAGAATGAAAAATAATAGAAATCATTATTATATTATAAATTATATTAAAAAGGAACATCCCATAATTAGTTCGTTTATGTGGAAACATCCAAAATCCAATAGTGGTTCATCTGACCCACTAATTTCTGTGAAATTGTTCAATAATCATGGAACAATATTTTCCGATCTATGATGTTATAACCATAAGATGTTTGTTTTTTTATTCTTATTTTATATGTTAAAAGAATCAATTGCAGTCTTTTATTAACAAAACAATGAAAGAGAATAAAATTTCCTCAATGAAATTGGAGGTGCATAAGAAGGTAATTGTTACTATGTATTTTACAAAAAACTTTTAAAAAATATTGATAGGGAATTATTTTAGATAATATTTTTTGATGATGATTCCATTGATACCCATAAAGAAAAATATTACAATACCATCGTGGTATATTTATGTTTTTTCATCAAAGATGAATGAAAAATTGATCAAATGTTCACACGATTAAAGTTATTTATACACAAGGAATTGTCCATAACATAATTTTTTTCTATAAATACATCATTTTATTTGATCTCATAATAGATATATACATTGAATAGTAAAATTATTATTATGGTTTTCGGAATAAAATAGAAAAGTATAGTTTAGAGTATATTTTGATAATATAAACTATATTGGAATAAAAATATAAGCATTGCTTATAACTAATGTCTAGAAAGTTCCATAGGAGAAATATCATCAGGGAAATTTTTAATTGTTTCAATTATAGATTATAACACCATCCAGAAAATGATTTTCGAAGAGATATGATTAATCAATCAAGTGATATAAATGTATTGAAATACTAATAAAATATATCACCGATAGTCTAATAATATAATTTGAAGGATTCTAGGAATTATACCTACCAATACATGTATATAAGGGTTAATTATGAAAAAAAAGGTTATCATCCATTCATAATAAGAGAAAAATGACAATTTCATGTGGCCATAATCATTGATGTGGGTAATGAGTATGTTGTGTTCAAAGGTATCCTTATCATATACTCTAGAACTATACATGTTTTATCTTATACATTATATCAGAGAGATTTTTTATATAATGAATTTAGTTTGGGTATCTTATAACCAACACAATGATTTTGTGTCTAATTAACACGCAAAACATAAAATGGTGGAATGATTTTATCTCACGTCTATTGTTAGAAATTGTTTGTTGTTTTTTTTCATATGTGTTTCCTAAAATTTATGTTATTAAATAAATAGTGTTATTTAATTTTATGCTTGGAACATATTGGATCCCATTATATAGTTCCTATATCAATAATTGGGGTTGGGATGTACAATTTTTTGTTTTTAATCAACGAAGGTTTTTTTATTAGTGTTAGGATGACTACAAACATACAATGGAATGTTCATCTGTTAGATGGGTGTTATTACATTTTTATAAATAGTATCTATATTAAATGTTTGTGGAGAAACCAGACATTTTAGATGTTACTATTGTGCAGGGATATGGTGATGAATATCATATTGTGTTGCCCAGACTTCCACTGATTCAAGAATTTGAATTGTAAATGGAACTTGTAACTATAGTTGTATATATATCAAATAATCCATACAGAATGTACCAAATTGAGTTGTAGTAATTAATGATCCAAATACAATAAACTCATAATAATATATTCATAAACCATAGTGATTTATCATGTGATGACCCATAACTTATTTAAAATTATAATTTTGTTTCAATGAATCTCAATATAGATTATATATACAATATATATATCATGATAAAGTGAAATTGTCATTTAAACTACTTTTTCCTAGATCAATGTGGATCAAGGAGATCAAAACATCTTTAAGATAAACATTTGATATGTGTATCATCATTTAATGTTCAAAAAATAGAATATAATGTAGAGTAATTTCCATGCAAGATATGCGAATTAGTTTATTTATAGTAATTAAGTATTAGATTACTAATTCTTCCATTATTTTCATATATTAATTAATAGAGTCTTTATACATTATCTCGATCAATTTTTTGTATTTATTATTGTAGAGATTCTTATAAATTCAAATTGAAAGGAAAATCATGATGATATTTTGAGGATTTTATGGTAGACCGTGATGTTGGATAAGTTAAATTTAAAATTTTGTATCTGGGTATCTTGGTTGAATAATGTATTACTATTGGTTATATAACAAAATTCCAGTGTATATAATTGTATTATTCATTAAAATTGGACATTTAAAAAGTAATATAGGAAATATTTTGTAACTATGATCGTTGGATTTATTTGATATCATGGATTATACTTATGATTTATATGAAATTTATCATGGATATCAAATGAACTAACATTGTTTAAGGTATACAGGTTCACTTTGGGTTTGTAATGTGAGTAAATTTTTTGGGACCTCAAGAAATGTTTGGTCACTATTGATATATTAAGATTACATTATAGTAGGGTATGGTTTGTGTTATACAGTGACACATTAAAAATTTAATTCATGTATTCTCATGGATAATGATATAATCTTAGCTTATATATCTTGAAAATTAATGGTTCTTAAGAAAAATAAATTGACTTGTTATTTAGATCTAAAAGTGGTAATATGTTTTTAACAAATATTGGGTCAATATCTATATAATGAGAACTGTGATATAGATACTGATAATAAAATAATAATTTATACATTAACTTTGAATGAGTTAAATATGATTATTATAACTTCTCAATACATTACCTTCCAAGAATGGATAACAATGTGGATGATTCTCTATGTAATAATTTTCATTCTACATTATCAATTATATTGATTGAAAAGGGTTAGATATTAATATATCTATAGAGGATACTCCATGAAGTCGAATGGAAATTTGATAAATCCTTTCATTCTAAAAAAATTCTTAAAACATCTATGTTTATTAATATTAAAGAGGCACAAAAGGAGGATTTGGAAAAGAAAAATAATGTTGTTAACATTCAGAAGTTCAATAATTATGGTTTTAAAAATAATGTATATAGAAATATATTAGTTGTCCCATCACTATTAGAATATTAAAAATGTTTTTTTAAGGATTCTCAAAGAATACCACCCTATATAAATTCTAGATACTTTATATATATATATATATATATATATATATATATTTTTGTGTGTGTGTGTGTGTAATAAAATGGGGGTTCAATATCAAATAAAAAATTGTTGAGTATTTATTTTGATTCTTGGTTTTCTAGCTTATTAAAGTTAAACATCAGATGTAAACGGGGATGATGAAACCATTAACTACCCTAGAATGGAATTCAGAGAACATCGCCATGAATTTTATCATAGTACTGGACTTGAAATTTTATCTTCATAATGAAATTTGTGTTATATTCGATCACCATACAGACAAATAACATTTTATTGATGGAAAAGTGGATATATTTATTGTTCATCATAACAAGATATACATTGTGAAATTTGTTAGGATGTATGGAATACCACAATTTTTTATTATTTATTAGAATTTGATTATTACCTTGGAATTATGTATGTTTTTTAAAAACCATTTAATTCAAATAAATTATTTAGCACAATATATCTTCTATAAATCGATTGATTGTCTGAGATGACTATTCAATCATAAGAAGAAATGTTGAGATCATTCTTTGCGGATTTAAAATTAGGCTTATATAAATACCCACCATTAGTTGAATTATTATACTATAATATATTTCAGTCTACAATTTGCATTACCAATTATGTATCCCTCGATGGCATGAAATGTGGGATTAAACCTTCTTTTTACGATGATGGATAATGAAAAAAATTGAGATATATGCTATTTAATGAAATGGTATAGAATGTTATATAAAATATAAATCACATTTTTCTAACTCAATGGTGACAAAATATTTATACAGATAACTATGACATTAAACATTCAATTATATTAATTACCAGTTGTATTCTCATGAATTTATTATGTGATGGATGTAGATTCATTAAATAATTCAAAATAAATATAAATTCCAAGATTTTATTATTTTAATATGATCATATAAATTTCGATTTATTTGGGTATCAATATTAAAATTAGATGGTTTTTTTTGTATTTTTAATAAATAGTTTATTTTTGGGAGAATACTGATAAAATTTATTTTTAAAAGACTTTCACATTAATGACATTAAATTTAATAATACATTTTTCTATATAAAATAAAAGATTAAAAATTAGTATAATTAAATTAAAAATATAATAATGAAATTTTAAATATGTGCTTGAGATTTCTTGAAATAAACCTAATATTATTATTGAATAAAAACCATATTAGTTTCTTTATTAAAATTAATAATTCATATTATTTTTTAGTATTTTTAAGGTTTTATTGTTACATTATTCTCCTTTTATGAAACATAATTAAAATAATTGTTTATGAATAAGCAATATACTTGATTTTTATATAAAAGTGTTTTTTATTATTAATAGGTTATTTTTTTATAATTTTTTAAATTTTTTTGAAAAATAATTTTAAATAAAATTTTATATTTTCAAAATTTTAATCATTTAATGTTTATTAGATATTTTAAAATAAGTGTTATATACATTTTTTATTATTTAATTATCATTTTTTCCACTATGAAATGAAATAATTTTAGAAAATTTACTTCTTGTTATAGGACAAAATAGATTAAAAGGGGTGATATAATAGTTAAAATAATGTGATATGACCTCCAAACCATTTTAGACTTGATTGGGAATGTTTATTTCATATCATACAAAAAATATATTATAAATATATCAATTATGTTCCACTTTCATGTATGTAATACTTTTTATTAATTTAAAGTTAATGATATTTATAGGTGTCCCACTCACCTAACTTATGAAAAGGACTTCCTCTCCATAACTATTAAAAAACATTGATCCCTATTGATTATAAAATCCCTACAAATATCACTTCCTGACATTACTCGTCATTTTATAAATCATTTTATATTAAAATTATACCACCTATAGAGGTTTGTGTTCCAAATTAATTGAGGTTTCCATAGTAATATGTATCTACAATAATAAGATCATTTTAATTTATTTCCTTTTCTATATTTTTCTAATATATTATAACCATTATAAAATAATGAATAAGTTTTTAAAATATTCTAAAATGTTATTATGATGATGTAACAATTATTTTTTCCTCTACTCTGTCATATGGGAAACGATAACATAGCTATTGTGCTTCCATGTACAACCGCCACCATGAAGTGATGTGTGTCATTTTCCGTATATATAAATCATAGTATGTAATTTAAATGGAATTTTGAATATATTTGAAATTTATAAGTATTAGATCATTCCACAACTATAATATATTAACCACATACTAAAATTACAAATGGTATTGAAATTAAAACATTGTTTATGCATATGTGCGGAGTAACACATCCATAAAGTTATGTATATAATTTTTCATAACAACATAACACCTATGATTATTAATATATCACTATCAAACTAATTTTATATTTATTAGACTTATATTATTCTATAAATATTATTCATTATATACTCCCATTTATTTCAAACCACTTGTAAAAATAAACAACATCTTACTTATGTGGAGAAAACCAACTCAATGAATAAAATATATCATTTTTATATTCCCTACATTCATTTATGATTTTAAAATTTTATTTAATGAAAAAAATTATATCCATGAAAATGATAAAAATAAAATTTCTATGGATCCATTTCATAACTCCTTTAATAGCAGTCAATAAACTGAAGGAGTTTTAATGAATTATCCAAACAACATGAAGTGGTCAACCTAAGCTATAACTACACAGTGAATTGATATAAAATGATTATAAATTGGCAAAAGAATATGATATAGATGAAAATTTTATTTATTCATGTATTTAAAAAATTAAATTTTTGTTTATAGTAATAAAATATGGTCAGAAAATTTGAAATTCAATGACTGGGAATTTTGTCTCAATTTCTTTTCATCGAGGCATATTTTATGTGTTGAAAAAATGTTAATTTATATGGTGAATATACTAAAAAATATATATAAAATAAATCATAAAATTTATTTTATCATATATTATGTCAAAATCCATGTTATTTATTTAAAAGTATTTATACTACTAAGTTAGCCAGTTAGTAATAGTTTATTTAACAAACTAATTTTTTTTCATGATCATACACATTTAAATTTATAAGATAGAAAATATTTTATATTTATACTTTAGAATATGTATATATTATTATACTATTTGTATTATAGGGGTTTCCTCATTTCCTAATATTTTTTTATATATGAAAGTACCACTTTTAACTTAAACCATAGCCAATATTAATTATAAAGAATTATCTAATATAGTAGTCTTTTTTAAGATTCATAATTTTTCTATTATTCATTTATTTTATATATAACAATTTTACATTAAAAGGTTGATATGTTTTTTGTAATTAATTTATTTTATTATTTATTAATGTATTATAAATGGTTTTAGGAATTTTAATTTTAATTTTATTCTTTTATTTTTAAAAATGAATCAATTCAAATGTATATACTATAAAACATTCATTTATGATGAATTGAATAAATTAATTTAATCCTAACCAATTTATGGTTTTGTGTCTATTAAATTTCTCTTGATCATATAAACCCTCACATTAGATCAAAAGATAGACATTATATTTCTCCTTCATGTCATAATAGTAAATATCCTGGATATATTAATTTCTATTCATTAAAATTATTTATTCTCAAAACAATATACCATTTCTATTTATGGTGTTATTTGAAATAATTTATTTATAATATTATTTCATTTAGAAAAAAAATTTATGATATGTAATCTTGATCCAATATAGATATTCATTTATTGATAAGGAATATTATTTATGTATTATATTTTAAAAAAAATAAATGATGAATTAGTTTTACCTATTTACATAATGGATGGTTTATAGTTATGAATTTCCCCTAGATTCATTGACATGTCATGTGAGGTAACAAATTTGTCTACCCATATTAAATAGTTTTTTTGTGTGAATCTACCCATTAATTGAATGTGTCTTGATATGAGGTCTTGGTCATAAGGCTCATTATTTCGTCATGGGAGGCCATGATAGTAATATCATGATTAATAACATCATATTATTTTAT
Organism: Viscum album; assembly: GCA_963277665.1. NCBI lineage: Eukaryota > Viridiplantae > Streptophyta > Magnoliopsida > Santalales > Viscaceae > Viscum > Viscum album. The sequence continues at coordinate 585,844,910 of OY728158.1, read as the reverse complement.
TTATAAATAATTAAATTATTTTTATCTGTTAGATTCTTATATTGATATTACCCATGGAATTATTTTCACTAAAATCCATTGTTAAAATGACATGTGTTTTATAGTTAGTGATTGGATTATAGGAAATAACCATATAATACTACATCAAAGGATGGGGCTTGAAAAGATGTTTGGAAAAATGTACTATAGTATTACTGCAGTAGAGTTGTTGTAGTGGTGGAACTATAGCACCAAAGGCATTGTATTGGTGGTAGGCATTATAGTAGTAATTGTAGCAGTGGTTGTAATATAGTAGTATTGAAGTAGCCTATGTATTGTAGTTGTACTATTGTCTAATGGGCCTTAGGGCCAAAATTCTATTTTTGCATGGCTATGTAATGTGCTTTAATACCCAATATGCCTACTATTCAGGTAATGGGTCTCCTCTCTCTAATAAAAAGATGTTATTTCCTTTTTATCAATTTAAAAAGTGGACCCAGCCCCAACTTTTAAAAAATGATTTGTGCTTTAATTATTATATCTTACATATTGATTTATAATTTTTTAATATTTAGATACTACTGTATATAACACATAATTATCATCTTATATAACCCTTTATTTTTTTATTCCCCTCTATATGATAATGTATTATCCATTGAATTCTAAAGGATGCAAGAAAGAATTTCATGCTATGTTTTGTTTTTACTATGTAATATATAAGTAATGCATATTTATACTATTCCATGAATCATAAATAGATCGATCCATATTGAATAAATACCAAATATATTCTACCAATGAAATAATTCAAATCACTGTTCGATGTTAATAGATTCTTTGATGTCATATTTTGTATCAGAACATGTTTAGATTGAACAACAGGGACAAGATATTAGAAGAATATATGTTGGAAAATAATAATGATAATCCAATAGAATATTTAATAATTATTATCTTAATATGTAATTTTTCCATAACTCAATATTCATTTTGTTTTGAGATAACTTTTTATGTACCATTTTTTATATATGTCACCTACAAAAATAAACGTAATTTATATTTTTACTCATATTCAATGTATGGATTTTCCTTATGATCAAGACAACATGAATGATGATAAAGATGAGTAGGACATTGAAATATTGAGGCAGATGAACTATATTATAAAAATAGCATCCCCTGTTTAGATAAAATATTTATTTTATAACACGAAAATCCATTATCGGATCAATTGATACAATAAAATCCACTATTCTACAATGGAACTATTAATACATTTGAAGATTAGTAATGGATAATGTCAATAAAAAATATATATATGGATTTTGGAATGAACTAAAATGTTAAATGTAATTTTTAATGTAAATTATATAAAGGTAGATGTTGAACAATTTTTGTTAAATATCAAAAATACTAAATAAAAAGAAAAAATAGAAATTAAAGAATATAGAAATTATAAAATTATATTATTCAAGAAATAATTTCATTTAGAGAAATGTGATGAAATAAAAAGGAATTATGAGATCATAATTAATAAAAAAATAATAATATGTTATTAAGTATGTGAAAATAATAAAAAGACAACAGAAGAATATTGTAGCTTACATACAAATATGATAATAAATGATGAAAAGTTATTTAATGGGTTTAATCCGTTTACTCAAAGAGCATTGTTCTTCCAAATAAATTCATCATATTATAATATAAATCCAAGTTCCATTAGTATAGATAAATAAATAATCTTGTATTATACCTTAATGATATATCAAGAAAATAAGAGTATGAAATTGCACTAAGGTAAAAGGGAATGTTTAAAATATTAAAGAATAATTAGGTTTCTAGGATGTGAATATTATTGAAAGATTTATACTTTTAAATTCATAAAGCTAGTGGGTGTTTATTATAATAATGTAATTAAGGGAAATATATATCATCAATCCTTTTAAATATATGTAATCCCTAATATCATGTGATTTTATAGTGACGATATGGGGCATTAATCAAACCAAGACACTATGTGTCATGGGAAACTAATTAATATGAACAAAATGGGGAAGTCTAATCATATGTGATTAGAAAAAATGATTATGTAGTTCCCAATTATGACGTGGAAAGTACATTGATCAAAAAATAAATGTTACTTGATTATTTATTTTATTTTCTGTCATCCGAAAATTTTATATACTCAATTGTTTCTAAAAACATTATTTGACACGCTTGCACAATAATAAGTTAGTTATCAATCAATACATGAGGTAGAAATATTATTTCAAAATTGATATATATATATATATATATATATCTTACCATTTATATGAATAAACATAATATTGTTACAATCAAAGATTCTATATCAATGACTAAGTTTGATATAATCTCTTTTATTGATATGATTATCATGTATACTAAAAAAATCATTTCCATGAGAATGATGTTATGGTTTATGAATGAAATATTTAATTCCATATATTTATAGGGGAGACTTCATTATTGAAATCATATCTTCATCCACATTATCTCAACATAATAATATTTTGGGATAAAAATGATAGACAAAAACTATAAATTCAATATTTAACCATAAAATATAATATATACATATTATACCTAAATAAATTAATTTTTTTCCTAAATAATTACCTCTAAATTCAACTATTGTGAATTTGAGTATTCAAATGAACACATCCATTATAATGAATGTATATCTATGAGTCCATGTAGAATGGGCACAGTAGAATTGGTGGAACTAATTAATAAATGGCTTGAGTTCTGTAATATGGGATTCATCCTCTCTATTCCTTCACTTTGTAGATACCCTATTAATTTTTCTAAAAATATTTAATTATGTATATTTTTTCCTCAATAATAGGTAAATCCATTCCTTTACATTAATGGGAAATTAACCACTTCTTTGTATTGACCACCTTTTTGATCTTCTACAAAGAGGTCAATATTATTCAACAATAGATCTCTATTTTGTAAATCATAAATTGGATGTATATATATATATATTATATTTTAATTAAGAAACCTTAAACCTTGTATAAAAATTATTTTTATATGCATTTTCGGTATGGATTGAATAATTCACCCATTGATTTTATAAATTTGGTGAATAGTGTAGTAAAATATTATCATTATATTTTCTGTGGTATTAATGAATGACATCATGGTATTCAGTAATTCCTATAATGATCATAAAATACATTTGATAATAATTCACGAAATACTCAAAGGAAATAAGTAATATGTTCTATTTAGTATGAGTGAATTATGGGGTCCAGAGGTTTATTTTCATGGCTACATTGTCACTATTGATGGAATATCAATATATAATTAAGTGAAAAATATTTTTAAAGAATGGAATAGGATAAAAAAACATAACCACTAAATGTATTTTCCTTATATTAATATGTTATTATCAATAAAAAATTAGATAAATTCTTATCTAGCTAACACAATATCCATTTTCACTCTCAAACGATCTAATTTCATATTGTTAGAAGAATATAAAACATGTTCTATTGAATTAATTTATAGTTCATTTAATAAACTAATATTTACATTACTATCCCAAAGATATTTATTGGTTACATATAGTAATGACTTTATGCATGACTATGCCTGTGAACTTATGACAGGATTTACATTTTTTTCATATACATAAGGTGAGAAAGTGATCAATGAATAAAATAATCCAATATATAACCTTGAGGTGGAAGCCAAAATATTTGCCTCAAATATATTTTTTAATTATCACTAGGTATAAATATGTGATTTATACACCTATGATGAGATTTCAAAATACATGTTTTCATATAGAGACATAAACACAAGTCAATGATTATGGATAGATCTACTGATGGATTATTTTTTCTAAATATAATACCAACATAGGAAGGATAATTTGGTGGAAATTTAATTGTGAAATAATTGTCATGGAGTTATGTTTAAAATGGTAAATGGAAGAGATCATATATTCATGGATTTATAAATGATTGATATTGGAATAATTATGGAAGGGGAAACGTTACTCGATTTCCAAAATATTTTCAAACCATCATTATTGGAGAACATAAAAGTGTTCCATATTAATGATAAGTGTTAAAAAATAAAATAAAATAAATAAATGAATATATGTAAGGAAAAATCATAGAATAAGGAATAATGATATTTCGAAAGAGGTTATGTGTTTCATCTTCACTCGAGTTGAATAGGGAATTACATGATTAAACCCAATGAAAAAATTACACAATACATCCCATTATCAAAATATAAGTATATAGATATTGATGAATCTTATTATGGTAAAAACAAGATGTGAGGACTTGAAAAAAATTTATAATGATAATTGTATCTTTAGTGGGTAAATGTTGAGAGATAAAATACTAATGGATACATGACCCATCTCCATATTCCTATATAAAATAAGGATAATATAATTGTAGAAATTATTATGGGACTAACAATGACACCTATTTCACATGTTTCCACATGGGTTATTAATGATTGTCATAAATATTTAGCACATATTTTTACTATAAGGGAAGGTATAACTCTTGATAAACATGAATACAAATATATTAATTATGTGGTGAGACGTTATAGTGCATTTCAATTAGTGGCATACCATCATGAACCACAATTTTATTTTTTTTATTATGTTATGTTCATCAAAACTATCATGACACAAAGTTACAAATTAGCAAAACTTTTCAACCTTATATATATGGATAGTCTAAATAGATTATTAAAATAATAGAAGCAATGATAAAGTCATGCTCTCGTTAAAATCAATGTATTTTGGATAAATATTTAACATTGCTGGAATATGTATATAATAATAGATTCCATTAAATAATTCAAATGGAACTTTATGAACTATTGCATATAAAATGATTTTTATGAAATTTTGATTGAATTATGTTGGTGAAAGTAATCAATTAGGTCTATATTTTATAAAGGAGACTATTAAGAAAGTATGATCTATTCAGAACCATATCTTCATAACATTAAATAATAAGAAACACTCTGTTAATAATTGATGGAACAAATCATAATTTCAAATTGGGGATAATTCTTTAATATAGGTATAGCCATGGAAAGGAGTTATACTATTTGGTAAATAAGGGAAACTAAATTCTGTATTTATTGATCCATTTAAAATTATAAAAAGAAATTGAACTGTAGATTACCATTTTTCATATGACAAACCCTCTATAAATTACAAAACATTATTCATGATTCAATTTTTATTAAGCGAATGAATTAACAAATACATGTACTGAACTTTTATAAAATACATTTTCAATGGAACTTAACATATAATGAATTGTTTATCCAAAAATATTGACACCAAAGAGCTGATGTTGGGGAATAAGACAACTCGTGTGTTAAAACTACATCAATGTAATTAAAATATAAAGGAAGATAAGTGTTTATCGATATGTATTTCCATTACAATAAAGTGATATAGTTATTTATTAATAACCAACAATAATGGAGGGTTATATTAATGGATTTAATGAATTAATATGATATCAATAACATAATTTTTTTCAGGGATAAATCATTTTTTACATCATTTATTTTTTATCCGTTAAAAAATAGAAAATGTCGACTATACACACATGTGGACTACCAATTCCATGGAATTCATATTTTCAATTTCATTAATGCCACATATATATGGTACTAAAAAACAATTAATTAAATAAATATTAATTATACGATAGGTTTATGATTCTTTTAAAGTGTTATAATCATTATACAATATATTCTTTTAACTCATTCTGTTGTTATGAAATGATCTTCTTTTAGATAATTTTATAACTCGCCCTAATGATACTAAAATGTATACATCATGAATTAATTAGAAATATTGTATAGTTATAATTATATTTAATAATTGATTTACTATTATTTTTTAATAATTAAGTTGTTTTGTGGGTTTAAATTATATTTTATAATAAATTTTATTATTTTATTATTTCAATAAACATGAAAATGGTATATATTTAATTTTCACAAAAATTATCATCAAAAGATCCATGAAATTGAAATGAAAATATAAATTATGTCCATATAATTTAATAACATTAATATATAATACAATATCAGGTAACAATATCTAATAAGTCCCTTAATTATGTCCATGTTACAGAATTAGTTCTATAACAGTTGACTGTTCAACCCATGTGGCCAATAAATGAAAAACTATATACTATATTAATATCTTATCATATTAAATTTAACCTAAAATATAAAGTATACATAAAAATATTTCATAATCATGTATTTAATAAATATAATTATATTTCTTGAGATATTATAGAGTTGTTGAACATGTGGAATACTGATATAAGTTTTTATATTACAATCTCATATTAAATAAATAGTTTTTATTATTTAATATTCCACTGAAAAATGGTATATCATTTCACATATAATACCCTTTTATTTTCTTTAATTGTATATTTTTTGGTTTTCATGAATAGTTTCCATTTTCCCCTCTATAGTACTCATAAATGTTAAAAAAGGCTTTGAGGAATTCAAAAACATATTTCTTCTTTTAGAATAGGGATTATTCTACTCCATGAATATGTTACTCATATTTCATGAAAAATATTTCTTTTCTATTAAAATGGTTTGTTAGGGTTGTTTTTTAAAATATTTTTACCTACCTATAATGAATTGAAAACAATTATTTTTATCATTCTTTGTACGGGTAAATATTTACTTCTCAAAAAAATAACAATCTCTATTTATTAAGGAATACTTTTTCATTTTATCTTCCCATTATCATTCTATTATTCATTATAATGATTATAAAAATATTATTCTATAAATTCATAGAGAATAATATATTTTTATTATGCACTGAATTTATGTTTCATTGAATAAAAGTTTTACCAAAAAATAATTCATTTTTTGATGAAAATTTAAAATATTTGTATGAAATTATATTTTACCCATATTAATATCCCTATTGATTTTTATTATTTATCAATTTCATTTTAAAATTATACCATCCAATTTATTTATGTGGGTGTTCTATGATAATTTTATTATAAATGTTTCTTAAAACCCAATTCTTTTAATATATTAATTATTTTATGATAGAATTATATTTTTTTTCCTGTTCATATTGAACAAATTTCTATGGTATTCATTAAATGATGGGGAAAGTAAAATTATATACCATAAAATTCATTGAGTATAGATTTACATTTCCTAATATTATATGAAAGGGAGTTTGGTGTAAATTCAATTCATTATAGGATCCTAGGCATTTTGTTTACTGGAATAGGGAGTAATATATATCCATTATACACTCTATTCACTGTGATTTAGATCTTAGTAGTTTCCTTTTATTGAGATATTGATTTACTATTATTATTATTCATTAATATTGATATATAACTAATATTTGGAAAATTTTATACTAATATTTTTTCCATAGATCATGTTTTACATTATGTTAACTTCTTATGTCTCAACCCGTGTTTTATGATATATGACCTATTATGAGTGATTTTCATATTCTATATCTACACACTATGATTAGTTTATCATTCCCCAATATTAATTTTATTCTATGTTATTATCACTAAATTTTATCTCCCATGTTTATCCTTACTAATCATTCAAGAACATCCTTCCCAAAATTTATATTTCTCAATGTTATGAAATATTTTTTATTTATTATATATCCAAAAGGATTCTATATTTCGAATATATCTATTAGAGATCATAAATATTATTTATGAATTATTTCATTTTTATCAAGTATCCAACGGAACTAAACCATTATGGGTCTTTATAGTGAATTATTTTATAATTTTTAAAGAATTTTTCTAAAAGGGTTGACTATGTGTGAATGTTGTTCTCAAGTCCCCTCATGATCAATAGGAATCCTTCATCTCTGATGTTCTCAAACATAGTCAGATTTTACCATTTAAACTGATTATACTAGGGATTTCAAATACCCTTAAATATTTCAATAACTGTCTATTCTTATAATAGATATCATATAAACATGCAAAAAAAATATAATTTTTTATATGTTACTCTTAAATGTCAGTAATTAAGAAAATATATTTCCTATACAATAAATAATATGGTCTATTCAACGAAAATAAGTCTAACCCACTCAACCTAAAATTTATTGTTCATATTTAAAATACCATTTTGAGGGGTTATATGATATATTTTACTCGTTAAAAGTAAAATGATTCAACAAATTCTACTCGACCAATTTAGTCTTTTATTAAGCTCCATTTTCTAAATAGAACCTATTTACAAAATAACCACATTCATTTTATTCACATCTCATAGAAATCATAATTGTTTTTATTGATTAATATTTTTTTCTCACATAAATGACTAACTAATCCATTTAAAATACGAAGTTAATGGTTTAAAAAATTTATCCCCATCAATTGATTTACTCCTCATTAAAAAACGATTTATATATAGATGAATTCAATAGTATAATTTTTTTGAATACTTATTCTTCTATGCCAGAGTATTAAATTGTTACCTTTTGACAAGTTGTTTATTATAATTTATTCTCTTAAATAATGTAACTCCATAAATACTATCATACAGAATAATTTTATTCATTCTATATTAGAATCAATTTTCAATATATCAATTCCAAATGTCTTTTCAAGATTTTTTCTCAATTAATATAAATTTTCATTTTTAATTGAAATATGTTTCCCTTCACATAATATCTTTGAGTCATAACCCATCAATCATTTTAAATATTCACTATATATACATATATAAGAATAACCACATTATATTCTCCATCAAATATATGAGATTGAATTATTAGGTTTTGATTCAAGACATTAAGATAGACTGAATTCATAGATTTCATCTTCTCATATCAAATTTTTACTATTCATAATATATTTATTTTCTACTCGCCACTATTTCCAAATTTTTCTAATACTTATATAAACCCATAAAATCCATTATTTATTCTCATGATAAAATATCATAAGCGATGAACACAAATTTTAATGTATCTATTGGTGATTCATTTGAGTTTATTTCATAAAAACTATAATCATATATGTGTTTCCGTATACACAATGTTTTTTAATTGAAAATATTTCAAATTTTTCAATCTAATTTCAACTATAGAAAATAGTTATTAATTTATCATCTATGTTACCTTTCTAATACTATAACCAATAGGCTTAATTCCAAATTTATTAAAATTTATTCATTTAAATTAAAAAAAATCAATCACCTTACAAAAAATACTGCATTAATTATATATTATCAATCTCAATTCAAACATTTTAAAAATAAATTTTTTTAAAAAAAATAATATATTGACCTAAATAATATATCCATATATATGTATCCCCATAACACAAACAATATCCAAAAATATATTCCTTTTAACGGATATTTATTATTAATAAACAATGAAACTTCATTTCGTTAAATGTTATTGACATGTATTTTTACACCGTTTAGTCACTCAAGATTTTTCTATCATCCAAAAATATATACAGTTATGTATAATAGATTTCATGAATATTAAACAATATAATTTATAGAATATTTCTACATTAATTCAACATTTTTATATATATTAATATACTTGACTTGACCTTGTGAGGCAGTTTTCTTATTCATTCTATTAACACTACCTATAATAATTTTCTCTATAAAATAATTAATTTGAATACATATAATTATAATTTTTATGATATGTATGATCAAAAGCCCTCTAAGATGATTCAAAACATTTCACTATTATTTTAACTTTCATTTACTCTATACAAAGAAATTTCAAATTATAAAATCATTTTCAATTAATATGAAATATTAATTACCTTAAAATAATAGTCAACAAGTTTGATTTATATTTATCTAATTATATAATAAATTTCTACATTCAACATCATATCCCAAGAATGTGATACACTTAATCACTCCAATTCTTTCATAAATATATATTCATTTTTTGAATAGAATTTATCAACATTTTTTTCAATTTATGTTATATAAACCAACATATTTATCTTCGTATCTTGTTTGCATTACATAAAATAATTCCTAATTAAAAATTAAATGTTTATTTATTCAAAAGATCATATTCTATGGAATTGTTTTCTACAATAATAATCAATAATTATACATAGTGACAACTATGTGACTTATCTTCATTTTCACTCTTAACACACTACTATTATTCTATTTTCAGATATTATTCAATTATTTAAAATTCAAAATTATAATTTTAGTTTTGATTTAATGGAGGATACTTTTTTCATAATTTTTAAGTATTATTCCTATGGAAATTCTTGAATTTCACATTCAATTAATCACTCTCTTCAAATTTTAACTTTTACAAATTTCTATAAATATATAAAATTCTTCCTATATGGAGAGAATTAATAGTATTTTAACATAGGATCTAAATTTTTTATTCTTAGACAATGTTTAAATAATATAAATTAGATTATTATTCTTTATATCATCATATACATCTAAATATCAGTATTTAAATTATTCATTGACATATTTAGATGTCATTTAGTTAAATAAGGGATTAGTAGTTGTTCATTTAATTTCATTATATATCTTCATAAAATATATATGTTTAAAAATTAAATGTGTTATTAATACTATAATCTACTTGAAATTATCTCATTTTATGACATTCAAGAGAAAATAGACTATTATGAAACATATCTACTAAGAAAAAATGTAACTTCATAATAGTTATTTGAAAATATAGTGTTTCTATAAAACATATAACTTTATTTACATATCGAGTAATGTAAAATTCACTCTCAAACACAAACAAGATATATTTTCACTGAAATAAATTTTATTATCTAATATCTCTGAAAAATCATGAAATCTATTATAAAAAATGTATCTATGCATATTAATCTTGTTTATCAATGAATCATTGAAATTTATCGTGGAATAATTCATTTGATCACCCAATATCTTATTTCTTACTTAAAAAAGATATCCTAATTTTTATATGAACCTATGATGATAAAACAACATTAATAATAATGAAATATCATTAAAACACTAATAAAGTCCATGTTTTATTAAATAAATCCTATAATATTCAGTATTTAAGGATATATCATATGAGAATATATGATAATAAAAATATATACATATCACATTGTATATCTTCCTCCTCTATCACCTCTCTTGGTTTCATTATACTTTTTCTCACAATATAAACACACTATATCAATCTTTCATTACCTTTATAATATCAGAATTTAAATTTATAAACTATATTAAATATCATCATTAACTTCATTAATTTTTTTATTTTAGATCAACCCTGAATTTTTTTCATCATTGATTTTATTTATGGGAAATAAATATCAAGGCTGAGTATCCCATCATAAAAACACAAAACTACACCATGAAAACACTTGAATTACTATAATTTCATAAATAATGTAATGGTAAGGATTAACCCTAAAATAATAGATCCTCATAGACTCTCAATTATTAAAAACATTTCACTAAACTATAATCACTTTGTTTCACTAAAATATTGAACAATACCAATATATTATAAAATTACAATTTTGGGCATCAAAGTAAACAATCCTATAAGATTTCATTCATGTTTTTATTCAATAAATATTTGATAAGGTAAATTATTTAGTAGTGTATCCATAAAATAAATCCCCTTTCCCAAGATATTGTAAATCATAATGTCGAAATACTATAGATACTCTATCCATAACTTGTTTCTATGGATGAGGTCCATTTTTAATAAGATGTAACTAAAAATCATATAGATAGAAAAAATTTTGAAATTTTCTCCAAATAGGTAATTTCCCAAACTATTAGTTAAATTCTTAGTAACATAATTTTCTAGGTAATTGTTTAGATAATTGAATTAATGTGTCTAAAACTAACATTAGTTGTATTCCACTCCATGTTCTTCTTACATAAAAACATAACACAAACTAGCCCCTGAATCCCTACAAAACACCACACAACTATTATATTTTTCTAGTAAAATCAAAATATGTTATAAATGTAAACATAAAATTTGTTCATAAAAGGATTTATTACACATAAAATTCCATTTGAATTTTACCCCTTTTCTATTAAAATAATTTTATTGTGATTCCTTATTCCTGTTGACTATTAAAAATTTCTAGTAACATCCTACAATCCCCAAGTAGAATCAAATCATAATGAAATTTTGTGTTTCTATAATTGAAAATAAAACATTAAACAATTATTTATCATCTATGATTCCATACTCTGAGATCACATGTCTCAATAGAATAACATATTAAAACCAAAATTCATATTTAAATTACATAACATAAAAGTTAACCCTCATGATTCCAATAATAGATTTTACATGATCTATGTTCTCTTCTTAGGTAATAAAATAATGTATAATGTCATCTAAAAAATACCATTTTAAATCATATTAGGTACTGGTGAAAATTTTGATTCATCGGGTCCATTATAAATGTTGGAGTTTTAGTTAGCCTAAAAATCATCACAAGATACTAAAGTAGCCATACCTCTAACTAAGGGTGGTATTAAGAATATCATACTCTATAACCATAATATTATTATATCCATATTAAATTTTGATTTTTGATAACCAAATTTCATCTTTATATACTCAATTAGGACTGTATTATGGGTAAATTTTCTAATATTCATAATTGTTCACAGTCCACCTTTGGATTATAAACACACAAATGAAGTGTCCAATCATCCTTTTTGTAAATTGAATAGGGGTGACCCAATGAAATAAATTTGTATTAATAGTTTCTTCATCATTAAAATAAATAAAATATTCAATTCATTCAAATATAATGGAATAGTTTATTATGAAGAATATTAGTCATGTTCTCAACAACAAATCAATCAATAGGTCAAGATACCTATATATAGGAAGACCAAAGAAATTACCTGAAAAAAATCATTGAATTTTTTTAACCAAAAAATTAAAATTTGAACTTGTGGTTTTGTATGAAAATTAAAATATAAATAATGAAATAAATATCCATTTTCTAAAAAAATCTATTTTTGACTCAACCTGACCCTAGATCTCTCTCTCCTTAGACCACTCCAGATCTCCCATCTATGGATTTAAAGTCATCTATTGATGAATGATTTCAATATTTAATTTATAGAAATAATTTAATTCCATTCCAAGTATAATGTTAATGAGATCCATTTTGAGAACAAAAATACCAATATATCTCAAAATTTGTTACAACAAATTGAGTGTTATCAAAAATTGTTATCTTTTTTCACTAAAAAATTATTCATCAACATCAAAATGTAGATCATAAGATTCATTTTATTTTATAAAATATTTAATAATGAGGTTATTATATTGTAAGGAGTGTAAAATGTATCATATAATGTCTTCTATAAACATATGTACACCACGATAGTACCTCCTATAGTTATGAGTTTTGTATCAAGATTCACCTATGATTCTTCCCTGACATGCATGTGATTTATTCTAAATTCCAGGGTCTAAATCCCATTATTCATTGTGGTATATAAATATGATGAAAAATGAATTATATACCAATGTTATTACCATATAATTGAGTTGAAAATTCAATGAAAATTTTCTTTAGGTGGACTCAGAATCTACTAGAGCTACAATGTTTTGGAGGCATGTGGCAGGTACGTCTAATGTTCCTAATCTCTTTACACTTGTATCAATTCAATGGTATATTGTAAACTGTTGTGGAAGGTATGGTGTATGTTGGATACTAGGATCCACTACTACTAACCATATGAATCTAATTCAAATTACTCTTATCTTTAGAAAATCAACACTAACCACCACAAGATAGAAGAGGAATCCTATATAATCCCAACCAGCATGCTTGGTCAATTTTATTCATTTTGGCTTGATCCACATCTTTCAGATAAGTGGTAATCGTCTAAATGAAAACTAAATATAAAATTTCAAATAAAAAATTTATATATATATATATATATATCCAAAGATCCTTTAAAAAATCATTCAACACAATAATAAGTGGTAAATGAACTACTTCCGTGAAATAATAGGAATATTATAATACAGCCTGGTCAGCTTGATAAAGTAATAGTAACTATATGGAATTTTCCCACCTAAGTGATTTAGGAGAACAGTATTCAAAAAAAATTTCTTCATGTATATCTACTCCAATCCTTCCTTTATTTTATCATGAACTATAATATCCAGTTACCTTCTTCTAAATACATTAACATTATTGTGGGCCGATTTTACCATGATATAATCTTATTTTTATAATAACAAGAAAATCGACCTGATCATTCCAAAAAATTACTATATTTTCAGATGATAAGTCTCTCATTAGATGGATGGCGGTATCCACTAGATAAACTCTTGGGATTAACCATTATATCCACATTTCCTTGGTATAATCTCCCAAAAATTAGTTGGGTTGAGAACAATACCATGTTCAATGTATAAAACCACTAAATCTACCAAATCAACACGGTCATTATTGAATGAACTAGTTCCTCAAGGTACATCAACTGAATAACCCTCCTTATAAAGTATAAAATTCCTTTTGTTATGTTTTTTTAGACATAAAAAATTAGTATATATTATTATATATGGGATCAATCTAATCATGATCATATATAACATAAGAAATAATATTATATTGGATCAATTCTCAACATATGATTTTCAATTCAAAATAGCATATGCTACCTGAATTATATTTATAATTACGTATGTTATTGGACTAAATTTTAACATACCCCTTAGTCATTTGAAATTTTAGCACCTATCTATATTTATCACCCCATAACAAGAGAAAAATTTATAAAAACAATCCATTGATACCAATTATTTGTGATGAATCCATAGAATTCCTATATCACACACCTAAGCTAGCCCCTGGAAAGTTTTAAAGGGAATTCCTCATCATCGTGGAAAACAGAAAAGTTTAAATGAATCAATTAGTATCATTGGGATTGATTTATCCAATAATAATAAAATTAGAAATTAGTTTTCAAAAATAAAAAAAATTAGAAAATTCCAAAAAAAATGATAGATTGTTAAAGTAAAAGTGTAATGGGAAAATTATAGTTCCAAATAGAAATAGAAAAACCAATGTTCATAATCTACTTTTAACCAATAAACAAGTTATATATGGGTGAACATTTAACTGTATCACCAATTTACCTATACTCCCTATAAACATGGATACCATATAGCACCATGAAACACATTTCTTATACACGTGTCAAATTAACCAATATCTACAAACACCAAATGTTATGTGAATGGTCTGAGAAAAATATTACCAATTGGATATCAATAACTATTCAATAAATAGTCCATATAAAATATATTATAACTTAATGAAATACATCGAATAAAGTAAACCATAACACAATTCTCAGTAAAACATGAAAATACAACAATTTTAGAATATTTTTTATAAGATTTCATTAAAATAATAATAATAAATCCTTTGGTGATCCATTTATCATTTATATTTTAAACTACCAATTCAATAAGATAAACTTTGGAAACTAATCATAAGGTAGGTTAGGTTGTGGTTATATAAGATCATAAAACCTTAGTGATGAAATTTATATGTCAACATATATCTCTAGGATATGGTTACAGTGAAGTGGGAACACCCCAACAAGTCATCCTCTATATCATAAAAATGTTTTTTAAAAATAAAAGAATATATCCATCATTGGAAGCCTTAGGCCATCCTAGAAGTCATGTGATAATATATCTCCCATAAAAATGACCTAAGATCCCACAAACTATATCCCACACATGTATTGATTTTTTATTCCAAAATGACCCATACTTGGAGTTATCCATTTTCTCAGTATAAATCATTTCAAAGGAATACCATATATTATCAATCAAACTACCCAATTCATAGTAGTTCATGATTTTATAGACATACATTTTCTATACAATAATGTAAAAAAAATTGTCTAAGAATACAGAAGATTCATATTTTATTAATAATATATCATGCATTAAATAAAATTAGAAAACTAGTTTACAATGAGATGGAATGAATGGATTAATAAAGAAAGAATTTTCATGTAACCACAAAACATAATGACATGGAATTTATGAAAAAAAATGGATCCACTCTCTAGGATAAATTAGTAGACCTATGATGTAGAAGATATACCTAGTACCTAAATCCCAGATTATGAAACCCATATTATACTAACTATAAGTCAAAATTGAGTAGAGAAATCATTTTTTGAGACAAATCATGAAGACGTGCTCAATGAAAAATGTAGATGATGTATCCTTCTTTAATTATCAAAACATATCTAATTGAATTCCAATTATATAATGACACAACCCAAATATGTTCCCATAAAATACATTATAAATGATTCCTTTTAAATGGATGATAGAAAATCCAAAAAAATATTTAATAAAAATAAATAAAGGACACTTATGTTAATTTTACTATATCCAACAACATAATACATATCAATATAGCTCCCTAGAAGAGTTATTACATCATTTATGTACCCCGAGAGTCAAGATCCTAGTATATAAATGAATTAATGATAAAAAGTGAAGGTATATTATATTATAAAAAATTATTTTGATGAATTAAATTTTTTTACATCATATGACCATGAGTTATAACAACTGATGAGATAATTTTTTACCCATTTTTGTCCATTGGGTGAACCTACATGTGTCTATCACAAGGTTTCATAGGCTATGAACTAAACTTGTGAAACATTACTCTCATAGAACCCAAAAAGACACTTTAGATTCTAGGGAACTACACAGATTAAAAAAATGTGGGCTAAGCATGAACATTCCCAAAACAACAAAAATATATAAAATTAAACATTGAATAACATAAGAAAATATAAATTAAATGATGACCAAAAAATGAACATACATACCCAATATGACACCAAGATGCGTAAATACAAATAAAAAATTTCATAATACATTATTATTTTTATGTAATGTAGAAACATGATGATTTATTCCCCATTTGTTTGAACAACAATTAAGACAATATTATCAAACCATGACCACAACAGATGAACCATAATTTGGTGAAAATAAAAATTTTAATGTCTTTTAAAAGCCAATATTATTTCAAATTCTTCATCAACCTGAAACCATAACTTGTTCGTATCATCATTTAGATAAGGAAAATTTCACATAAACCATTACATCATAAGTTTTTCATTTTTCATGACCTTCTAAAAAATATTACCAGACTTGTTAAATGATAATTTAAAAATGGGTTTCATTTGGAACATATGGTTTTTAAAAACAAAAAAAAGTAATTGAAAACCTATATAACATCCAATTTATGGTAATCACTAAACATTTTCCATGAAACATAAATCTATGACATTTTTTTACCAATACCATGGTTTGTCTTTTCCTTTATTCACTGAATAATATCTAACCAAAAAAACAAACAAAAATATTCTCTCAAATGATATATAGAAAACGAAAACACCTTATCATAATTTGAAATAAATTAATTTATCAATGTATCAATGTTATTTTTTGGTTTTAATGGATATAAAGTATAAATAACTTATTTTACATCCAACTCATATTCCTTTTCTAATAATCCCTCAAATAGAAATAAACAAAACCTATGATATAAAAATATCACTTAAATATCATAGATAAACTCATTAAAAAGAGAAGTGATAATACATAAAAAGAATTTAAAGGAATAAATAATTATAAAAATAAAGATAGCCAGGAATTTTATTTGATTCATTACAATTTGAGCTACAAATTTGGGTAAGCTTATCATGAATGTTACACTATGAAAATGATAAAGAGTTATATGATAAATATATTAAAATAAATATAAGAACCATATTGATTATTAAATAACATAATCATATGAGGCTAACAAGAAAATGAATCCTAATAGAGTAAAGTAACAAGTTAAGGAATAATATAATTAATGATATTTTCAAAATGAACCTACTTATGAAGGTCTCATCACATCCATATTAATGATGTAAAATCCTTCTATTTATGAAATGACAATTTTCACCATTGTTTTCTTTATGATTATCATGTATCCGCCATCAATATCTAGGTTCCTTAATAATGATAATAATTATATTCTATTTTATCATTCTGTAACCGTTATAGACATATATTAGTTGGAATCATCACAAAAAATGTGAGCGAGTAATTATAAAATAATAACTACCTTTAAAATATATCTCTTCACCTCATTTTTTATTCTCTATATTATATATATAAAATTATCTCTCATACTAAAGGGAAAGAAATATGAACAATGTTATCCATTCTCCCTAATGGATATTCCAAGACATAATGAACCAAATGTGTAATGTAAATTTCCGAATAATGATCTATAAACCCTAAAATAAACAGAAATTATAAAATGAAAAAATTAGTAATAAGATGATAATAAAAATTTTCTATAGAAGAATTATAGTGATGTGGAAGAAGTTTCATGATTTTCTAAAAAACATCCTCAAAGAATAAAATCAGTTTGAATCTCTCCACATGGGATACAAATTTGGGATATATGGGTTGTATTGATGGTCTATGGAAAAATTTGGTTGATCAATGCTATACAATTGGTGAGGAAATAATAAAATGTGTATTAATTTCCATATTAATAAGATAATCAATGTTTTATAATAAATACCTCTATGGAATGAATATTTTCTACAATTTAATAAGAAAAAATTATATAGGATTTGAGATGAGGATAGAAAATTAAACATCCACATTGGATTAATAAATCCATAACTAAAAAAATGAGTTATAAAAAAATGATAAATTGATTTTTCATGAAAATTAAAAACATTTTGTTTAAAATAAAATATCATAATTCATTACCTTGAAAATATATAATTTGGAACAAACATATGAAAATTGAATATGAAAATTATTTAATAAATATTTACATTGAGGTAAACTATGAATTAGTGGATGATGTTTTGATATTTTGTGCATGATACTATAGTGTAATTAGGGAAAATACACTCCACCATGAGGAGAGATCTAGTGCATTATATAATATATGGATACTCTAAATCAAGAATTATCTATATGAGACAATATAATATGATATAAAAATTATATAGATATATTTAACATTTTTTATATTATGTAGTTTTTTATATAAAATAAATTATGTATATATATTCTTTTATTCATTTTCATGGGGGTTAATTACTATTTAATTCACTATAAATCAACCCTCAGGTAATACTGTCACAAAATTAAAATTTTCCTATACTAATAATGTGCATAATGATGTAGATTATATTGTAAATTAAAATAAAAATAAGGTGAGTGTTGAACTACTTATCTATGATATCACCATTTTTATATGCACATTTTAACAAGATATCCCCATTTGGATGGATAATTACATCCAAATAAAAATACGAATGATCAATAGTATATCACATTCCCCAACATAATCCTCCCTTCCTCTTCATTGTAGAATGAAATTGTAGGGATAATAACACCTAATAAACGTTTCCTAGAATATATTTGAATGTTATAACTCAATAATTAAGAAGGAACTATATTAAAAATTGTACGTTAAAATGAAGTGAAAGAGAAATATAAAAGGGACACTAGTGGGATGGAAATTAAATTGAATCATCATAAAGACATAAGAACAACATGAAATTTTGTTTCTAATATCATATTTGGTATATAGTGTCCCAATATCTATCAATAATATCTCATTGATAAGACATAAAACAAATGTATAATTACATTTAGAAACTATGAATTTATATAATTTTTATTATTTATAGTTTCAAACGCACTCAAAAAATTATTATAATGGTTCATAACTAGAATTAATTCCTTATTTAGATATTTACATATGATCCCACCATAAATTTATGATCATATCAGTGATCCGTGAATAATAGTATTCATTGATTCATTGGAACATAGAATAAAAATGACTTTCTCTGAATTAGAATGTAATCCAAGGGATATAGATGAATCGATAAGTTCAAGGGAATGTGATAAATATAAAAGATAAAATAAATATATAAATAACAAATATAAAAGAAGATAAATTATTAAATATAGGAAAATTTTGATTTCATATATAAAATAATTAAATAGGACAATTTAAGTGTAACTTAAATATGTTAAACATATGCTAAAATTTAATTTTATCATTAATAATTAATTACTCCATGAGGTTCCAATATCTCTCTAACATAAAATAGGTGTAATAATATGAGAAAAAGGTATAGATAAAATCTTATAAAAAAGAATATGATTTGAAATAAAAATCATGTAACATCATAACAACACTCACCTTACTATTGTCATGATTTTTTTACTTGACCATCCATGAGATGAAACATCCATGCCTATAATCTAAGTCCCTCCATTGAAAAAATAAATAATTAAAATCCTTTACATTTAATGTTATAATTTTTAGGATACAAATAAAGAGAAATATATACATTGGTGGATCAGGAAAAAAATAAAATTATATCCAGAGACCATAAATAACCTAGATAATTATAATATATCAATGCATATTGTATAAAAATCCTTAAAAATATTTTAAGGGATTAAATAAACAGACATATAATTTCGTCATCATACCATTAAACTCAAACATTCTTTAAGGAAAACATTTATGATAGATGACCCACATTACATAAACATATTTTCATTTAATAGAAAATTTTATGATTTTGAGTTTAACATTGGTTTGTAAAACCATAAAATAAAAAAAAATTAATTTTTTACATGTAGTTATAATTTATTAATATAAGATAATTATATATGAATATTATTTTATCCATGAATGACAAATTATTAAATTAGATACTTTATCAACAAAAATGTTTCTTTATCATGGTAATAGAATAGAGGTAAATAAATCAAGATTCTAAGAAAAAGATTATGAAATGAAACTATAAAAAAATATACATTCTATTTGTGCATAACATGATAAAATAAAAACATCTCATATTGAATATATAAAAAAATAAAAAATATAAATTCATTCCTACTATAAAAAATATTTCCAAAAAAGAATCATAATTTCCCACAATAACACACATTGATCAAGATATTAAAAATTAAAAGGTGGAAGCCTAATAATTTCTACCAAATAAATTATGTGTTATGGGTGTTAGAGGTGTGGGTGGATATTTGATAGATGAATGGTTTTGTGTATATTTAAAACTTGCAAGAGGATTTCTAATCAACATTACTCTTCATGTCATGGAATTTGTGTTACCTTGTATGATTTTAAAACATTGAAGTCTAGGATGTCACAATGTGTAACTATGAGTCTCTTCAGGATGTTATATCATGTGTGAGTATATTGTTATATTAATTTTGGATCTCATTGGAAATTATGATGTTTGAGAGTGATTATTTTGGGGACGTTTTTCATATTGAGGCACTCTTATGTTATGGGGGATTAAATATACTTTAATTTTGAGGAATCATACAAAAATCACAATTTTTCCATTTTGGGTCATGGTGGGGAATATGTTCCCATATATAGAATTCCCATTAGGAATATTATGAGACATATATGGAAAATCCTTCATGTAATGGCCTTGGATATCATGGGGAAAATCCAAGAAGGCTACTTCTAGGGTGTCCCATTTTTTTGTGACATTTTGTTATTGTGATTTAGTCCAATTTTGACCCTTCTTCAATATTTTTATATATATATAGGTTTATATGTTGTTGATTAGCATTATGTACCATGAAATGTAGCCTTGGTGTTTTTTCTACATAAATTCATTCAATTTATAGTTTTTTATATTGATAATGTTAATATTTACCCACATTTAATTAAAATTTTACTATATATTGAAAATTTTAAATAAGGTTATATATTGGTAACCCTAAATGAAATTTACATGGTTTCACTAAAATTCGAAACATTTTGGTTTAACCATGCACTTTCATTCCTTGACATTCCATTTTCATTGTAAAAGAATAAATTTTTTTCACTTCGATATCCTTAAAATTCCATAGATTTCTATTAACCATCAGTGATTAGAGTTTCATACATGTATTCTATCAATCAATATTTATGAAAATTTGATCCTTGATATTATAAGATCTATTATTCTTTAATCATGGGTGATTTCCTTATTTTTTTGTTAAGTATTCATCTATTCCCATCATCTTGATAATGATGTGGCATTGGATGTGGTAATATTGTTGAGTTTTTAGTGATTGGTTGAGGGTCCTTACTTGTCTATAAGTTAGTTATGTTCCCTTTTAATTTATTTGGATCTTTTGATCCTCTATTCCTCGCATTTTTCATGAGTACTGGTTGTGATTCTCTAATTTTTGTAGAAGATTCAAGTACTCTCTATTTTAATATTTTTTATAATTTAGGATTAGATTGATTTTTTTTAAAATTGGGGGCATAGTAATAATTTAAATAATTAAGACAATTAATTAGGATAAAAAAATTAATGGGGAGATATATTTATTAACATGTGTTTTCTAGTTTCATGTTGTTACATTTTATGGATGGGTGTTTGTTGTTAGTGTTGATACATGTTGATTACTAATGAGATATCTATGGGAATTGATAAATTTTAATTATTTGAATCAATTATCAAAAAATTTTAATCATGTAAATTAGGTAATTATATGGTTATCTAAAATTTATAATTTGTGCCTTATCAGCAATGAAATATTTATTAAATATTTATTAATAATGTTTTTAAATATAAAACTGTGGAAGAACATTATTAATATTTTGGACTCTTTTGTGTGGTTAGTATACTTATTGATAGGGATATAAATCATGTACCTATAGGGGTTGTTATATTTTGTAGTCAATATTGTGTTTATTTAGAATAGGATACATTAGGAATTGGAGTTGTGGATAGTTTTGATGGTTTTCCTTGGTGGTTGTAATTATTGAGGGGTAATGATGGATGGTTTACTATGGGAAATTAGATGTTAAATATGGATTTATGTGTGCTTTTGCGTTTATGATGTGGTGGGTAATGTGGACATGTTATAATTACTTGATATTATGGAATTTGTTTACAAAGAATTAATATGGTAAATTTTTGTTTTCTAAAAATTGGATATATCTTATGCTATTATTAATACTATAATGAATAAAATGAAATGAGTAATAGTTGAAATGAATTTAATTGATGGATAAAGAATGGGTTGATAATAAATATACTGTGGAATGGAATAGTTAGTGTAATATTGTTATGAGATGGAAAATTTGGAATTGGTTGTTTTCTTAATTAAAAGGGGAAATTTATGGATATTGTTAAGGATATGTGGTGTAGTAAATGTGGATTGTTGATGTGGTAGAAGTGGAAGAAGAAGATAGTGGAAGGTTATAGTGATATATTGGTGTTTATGTGTCATAATAGTGTATTATCTTTATGTGTAAAACATCTAGGATGGGAAAATGTCTTATTTTATTATAATTTTATTTTGTTATGATTTCATATACACCACACCTATGATGAGTATTCTAATTTAATCAAATATGCTCTCAATTTTGAGTGTTTTCCTGAGACAATTATATTGGTATGGAAATAACTGTATGACTACTCACAATACATCACTATCTATTATTTGTATTGTATAGATAATGATAATTCAATGATTATTTCATCACATGGGATATAGATACAATATATATAGTGTAAGGTGTACTAGATGACCTGACAGGGTTTGAATATGATGATATATTGTTGTTTTGGTGTATGGTTGTACGATGGAACAAGATTGATATTTTTCATGTTCATGATACCCTAATATACTAGATATATGATGTGTTACTGGGTCATTATGTTCATAAACTAGGTATATAGAAATGAAGATGGTGAGGTCATGATTACTTATATGAGATTAATTTGTGATATGAGTCCATTGTGTTGCAATATGGCTATTGAAGGGATATGAGAACCAAAATCATTGGTGTCATTGTGAAAGTGAAAAAAACCAATGGTGTAGTAGTTAAACTTATACTTATGATTATATTCATTGATATTATAATATCATATTGGTTTTGATTCATGGTGAGGCTATGTGGTAGTTGAACCTATATAGGCACATGTTAGATATTATATTTATTCACTGAAGAATTTTTTGTGCTTCTTCTATATTTTCATGGGAGGTCATGAGGATGATCTTATTGAGAATATAAGTATTCTAACCCATATAAATGTAAATTTTTATGAAGCATTCCAAGAGAGATTTTGAGATAGATAATGAAATTAATAGTTTAGTGATTGCAGCTACTAACCAGTTTCTATCATTATATTTATATGGTATTTTCCATTAATAGAAATTTATGTTGTATTACATTGACATGAATTGGTGGATAATTTTTGTCATTATATAAAGGTATTTAGTAGAGAGTTATATTTTATATTTCCAACAATTATATGGTGAATGATTCAATTTTTTATTAAAACCCTTGATGATATTCAATAAACCCAGGGAAGTTGGAGGAGGGTCTCGGTGGTTATGGTCAACATTACAATAGGAAAATGAGGGGTTCCTAATGTGGCTAAGTCATAAAATTTTCAAATTTCAGAAATATATTGGTGTTATTTTGGATATTATAGGTTGTATATAGTGGGTACTGCATTGTTTATTAGGGATGACATATTAGTTGGACTTACAACATGATGTGAGAAAAGAAAACTAAATAGGACATGATATTTTTGGGGCCCTTATGATATGATGGAATAAATTTATTCTTATAGAATATTACAGGAAAACACAAGTTTTGTGCAGGTTTAGACTATAGAAAAGAACATGAAACAAGATTGTTTGCAGATGTGGTTGAATATGGGGTGAATTTGGTAATGTTAAAATAAATTTAACTAAATTAATATAAATTTATTCCATGTTGTCAGGATTATTATTTTCATTCCTTATATGTAGATGTATATCTATGGTGTTATCCATATGTGGTTCATGGTGGGGGGTTGCGGAATGCAGACCCCTTTGTTCGTCAAAGGGTTGAATTTGTTGTTGAGAATGAGCATTTGTGGAATATGTTTCATGATATCCAATGTCAATGCTCTGAAAGGTACGAGGGGAGAATAATTTTAATAGATAAATATCTCTAGTTGGGGAATCCTAGGATTTATTTCTTCGCTATTTACACTACTGTAGTGTATTAGGTTCCTCAGGAAGTATTCTTAATGATATTATTAGCTCAAAAATGGTAGTTAATGTCTCATGAAGAATGGATTGAGTTTAATGTTTCATGGTATGATTCTCAAATATTGTTTCATTTATAGTTTTTTCAATTAGATATTAAGGAAAATAAAAGTTTGGGGTTTCTCTACATCAATAAGGGATCATGATCATGTGAGATCTTAGTGTAAAACTCAATTAAATTTGGCACATTTCTAAAAAATATTATCCCTATGATTTTTCCACAATGTTGATTATTGAAAAGGTTGTCCATACAGTTATCTTTTATGAATTAACTCCATTCAAATTTCTTATATATTTTATAGATGTAAATATAGATCATGTTATTGAACATATGAATTCATATAGGGGATTTCCTCAATAATGCTTTTATCTAGAATTAAAATACTGACCATTAGTATAGATATCACAAGATGAGGGTGAATTATGACAATATAAGGAAAACAACATTTAGGTTCTCGATTTCATGTTAATGACACTCGATTTCATGAACACTCCCATTGATACTATATGATGCATAAGAATCATGTAACACCCCGATCATCCGTGGAATGTTTCTCACTGAATAATACAATAGCTTGTGTTGTACATAACTTCGAGTTCTAGCACACCACAATTAATAAAACTATTTTTTATGAATCGTAATACCCAATTATTGAAATTTTATATATTTTATTTTTCAATATGGACATCATTTTTTTATTCAGAATATCAAAATTATCTTAGTGTTAATTATTGGTATTTTTCTAAAAACATTGAATTTTTTATGAATATGAGAAACACTGTATCATTATTTAAAAACAACTTTTATTTAAGTAATTATTATTATTATTTAAATTTATTTTAAATTTAAAATATATACATAATACCTGTATTAGTTAAATGTAATTCATTGGAGTCATTGTATTATAAGATTGTATGTATAAAATTTAATTGATCTTTTTAAAGTGTTTTACCCACATTCAAGGAACATTTGAAAATTTACATAAAATGTAATTTTATAGCTTCTATGAATTGAATTTCAAAAATCCTAAAGACATATTTTAAATTAGTATGTAAAATTTTGTTTAATAGGATGAAAATAATTTTTGGTGAATAATAATTTTTGAATTTTATTTACCCCGGTTAAAAGTAAATTGGGTAATTAAAGGTAAGAATGATATTATAATGACCTTAACACATGTCCTAATTCTATTGGATAAGTGTTTTTCGATCGAAATCAACCTTAGGAATAAATTATGTTACTCTTTGATCCACTTGGATTAGATTTGGACATTTATTATATTTTATTTAATAAAATGGTTGAAAGTGCAAAATGAAAATTTTCATAACCCAGACATTTTTAATATTGTGTAACATATAGGATAAATTCGACTATAAATATAAAATATAAATATAAAACTATTTCCTAAATAATAGTATTTTTTATAATTTTTAGACATTAAATAATTAAATTTATTTATGACACAATGATAATGCAGTAATTACCTTATTATTAAAAGATTTAAATAATTGATATTATAAATACAACAATAAATAAAAGTGAGACTTCTGATACATTCCACAAATTTTATAGGTTAATATTAAATTTCATGATTAATTTAATGTATTTTTTTGGATGTAATCAAGTTTTATTGACTTTAACAAAAACCAATTACAAAATAGTGTAAAGATTGATATAAATGAGTTTTTAAACAAATACTATATTATTAAATAATATAATTTTCCTAAAAATATAATGTTCAGAAAAAGGATGTATATAATGATAGATATGTAATTAATGAACCACTTGAGGTTCTCTTGGAATTTTATAGTAAGTTTATTAACCATGTAATATAAAAAATCAAGAATACAATGTAAAAGTTAAACTATGTTAATAAGAGTTAACTTTAAAAGATAAGGTTAATATGGTAACCTCAACTTGTCTAAAACATATTAGATGAGTGTATTTAGAACCATAATTACCTTATCCTTGAAATAAATATATTTGTATCAATTATAAACCTCACGTTATTTTGTAATAAAATAATATTTCAAGCTTTTCCTAGGGACCTTTACCTCTCTTATAAAAGGGTACTTATCTTTCTCTCTAAATCATACCTCCAAAGACATTTTTCTCAGCCAAACCATGCTCTAATATCCTCCCAACTACCCGCACTTCATCTTAGAGGCCTTAATTTTTTAATAAATCCAACCTATGGATCCCATTTTATCAAATCAAAAAATAAGAACCCGAAGAAGAGGTAATAATGTCATCACCTCTTTCAAAGTTATTTTCTTCTTCCACTTCCTCTTTCTTTGTTGTTTCCATACTAAAATAATAAATCACATAACATATACATATTTTGAGGTTATTATAAATATGGTACAACCATAATAATTATTCTATCCTTTCTATGGATGAAAAATTCACCATATGTGCGTATGTACGGCTTACCGTCTCCACATTGTGGTATAGTTTGTAATTCAACAATTAATTAGTTGTATTGATATAATAATGAGTATAATTGATGTAAATAATAAATATAACATGGTTATGATTCTGTATATATGATATACCATGCAATTATATATATTTTTACCATCAATATAATGATATTGTCACTCGTGCATACATACAGATTACTGTCTTCACGAATGCGATAAGACTCATTCCCCATCATAACCATTCAAGAATAATTTTCATTTGATGACTTAAAAATTGATTAAGAACATAATATCATTCTTTATATGAATAAAATAAATCTTATTCATTAAAAACATGGCTTACGTAAGAAAACATTTGAAGGAAAACAAATTAGTTAACACCCAAAATAAGGTTACTACTGAAATATTATTAACAAAGCAATATTAGAAGATCATTTATGATATCATATTTCGGACTATGGTTCTTATATAATTTAATAACACTGATATAACTATTATAAATGTGGTTAACATACCCTCAACCGAGGAAATGTACAATTAAGGGTTAATTTTATAATCTCTTTATTATCTAAGTTAGTTTATATGTAAGCATCTACAAGGACCTCTTTGTCATCCAAATCCATGTTTATTAAAAATGTATCTCAAAACATTTTTACAATTTATTGTACTATGGGGAAATTAATTTCTACAATTGTTTGAATTTATATAAAATGGTATGAAATGAATATTTCTGTCACTTTCAAAAAAAGGATTTTTATGACCTTTTTGAAAAATTATTGTAATAATGTTTTGTTAACTTATACGGTGGGTGAAGATATTTTCTGCCATTATAACACCTTCGAAGAATCCCTTACATAATCATAAGAATATTTCCAAAATAAATTTTTTTCTTTTATAATTATGTTACTTTTAAATTATTTCAAAATATAAAGAGATATTTCTCAAAAATAGTTTTGATTTCATCTATGTCAACATCCTTTGATGAATTTTAAAATTATTTGAATTTAATATATTATGATACAATAATCTATATTTTATTGAAGTTTTTTATATGTTTGACTGTGGATGTGTTGTTTTTATACAATTCCTGATATGTGTTAAAAGTATTTGCATTTTTTAGGCTAGTTTTTATATGAATGTTTATGTTATGGTTCAACTTTTTATATGAGGAATGCACTAGACTTAATAAGTGACATGTAGAGCCAGCTAGAGCTCTTCAATGCATCGATAGGTCTCATGAGACAAACTGGTGTTTTTCCACAAGACCTTGAAAAATATTATTTATAGTAATGGCTAAAAGCCTTGAATAAGTGGTTATGATGCCTTATATTATGCATTCCATCATTATGAAATTATCTATTGATATTAGGTGTGATTATTCAACAAGTAGAATATCCATGTGAATAAGTAATTGAAATTATTTTATTTATCATTGCTATATTATGCGGAAGTTTAATTTTAAAAGGAATTTTTTTAGTCTTATACATTTCCATTAATGATTTTGCTTATTTATGAAGGTTTCGGTTATATTGTTATCCTTATATAGCATTTGAGATCACCCCTTTCTTATGTTTTATTTTTCTCAGTATGTGAAGAAGTATATAATTATTGACATATAGGGATATGATATGGGATATGTGTGTGTTCAAAGGAGAAACATTGTTGATGTTTTTCTTATTTTACAATGTAATGTAAAACTTGTGTATGTATATAGTACTTCTAAGGATACTAAACTGATTGGTATTTCGGGAGATGATCTCTTGTTGTCATTCCGATATTATGTTATAATGCACCAAGTCTAGGTAACAAGGGTTATGGAATTTCAGTTGGATTTATAGTATGTTTAATACATACGTTGGAAACAAGATTTAGGAAAACTCTCATTAAGGAACATTACCTTCAGATAAACTTTGAGAAATATTATAGAATAACTTCCTAGAATTTGGGTAATGTAGATATTTTGTGAGATTTTTAAGAAATACATAACATCCTAGATACAAGAAGGTTGAGGCGGATCTGGCACATATATACCTAGGAGTGAAAACTCCAACAAGGAGTTTCGACCTTAACCCGGGGTATCCTGGTACATGACAACTGGCATTTCTTCACTCTTGGTTACAACACTATTGGGTGATATAAATAGGATAATTCACATTTTATTTACAACCCATTATGGTGGATTTATGAGAAAATACTTCCTAAAAGAAAACATTTTTTTTTATTCTGGATGTTATGTATAAACTGTTCATTTTATGTTAGGTATTTTACTAGTTTGGAATTATTTATTTTGATTCATAAACTAATCTAGAGAATTCCATTATTTAGAAATAGTGACTAGTGGAAGGAACAGAAACTGTATCGACACATGTAATCTATGTAGGGATTTTCCGCCTACTCAAGATAATTATAATGGAGTTGATGATGCAACTGTTGATGAAAAAATTATAACCATACTGGGACATCTCACTCAAGTTAGGAATAATAACCTTAACCATATGGAGCACCCTGATCCACAACGTGGAGGATCAATGTTAGAAAACATCATTAAGTAAAACCACAAATATTCAACCGGAAAAAATCCATTAATATCTCATCAAGGGATAAGTTCCTTAGAGAAAATATTTCATGCTTTGGGGAGTAGTGAAAGGGAAAAAGATTTCAGGTGAGTTTATCGCCACACTGGAGATGCTGATCAATGGTGGGCATTAATTCAAAACAAAAAGGAGGATGAAGAAGTATCAAATATCTAATAGAGGGAGTTTAAAAAGTTTTTCTTAGAAAAATACTTTCCTTGTGAACATTGAGCAGATAAGGAAAGAAAATTTATGAGTTTGAGGCAAAAGGAGGATGTGAATGTTTCAAAGTATGAGGATTACTTTACAAGGATATCAAGGAATGAAGCAGATTATATATTTAACCTAAGGAGTACGATTTATTGATTCATTTAGGGTTAAAACCATTTCTCCTTCAAGCATTAGTCTCACAATCAATCTCATTATATGAATATGTTATGTAATTTTCTTTCAAGACATAAAAGGAATTATCTTTATCTTATGTATTTAAAGAAAATAAATAGAAGAAGAGATCTAAATAACACTCTAGAAATGGAAATAAGGGGAAGAAGGAAAAAATATAAATTTCCATCCTGTAGTAAATGTGGGAAAAAACACCACAATACATGCTTGAAGAGAATGGGATTCAATTACAAGTGTGGTGAAAAAGGCCATCAGGCTCTTGATTGAAAGGGAAAAAAAGAGGCTGTCAATGTTGAATTCTAAAATTGTAGAGAAATGTGGAATCCTGAAAATGAATGTCCTAAGCCGCAAGGAAACATGCCTCATAAAATTACATAAAGTACATGCTTATTTGATCACTGCTACTAAGGTTGAAGCTCTGAATGATGTGGTGGTAGATAAATTAATGGTTTCCTCAAATTTATCCAAAGGTTTATTTGATTTTGGATCATCTCATTGTTTTATATCGTCTGAGTTTGTTAAGAATATTAGATATTTAGAAATTCATTTAACATGGGAGTTGTCAGTCAAAACTTCTACAGGAAGTATCATTGTAACAAAGTTTTGTGAATTAGTTCCCATTAGTGAACATAAAAATTCTTTATTTGTTGATCTCATCATCATACCCATGATTTAACTTGATATAATCCTCTATGTGAATTGACTTTCAGACCATGATGCGAAAAAAATTTGTAAGAAGAGGGAGGTTAAAATTTTTTTTAATGATAAGGAGTACTTTATCATTAGTGCAGAAAGATTACCATATGATCCTTATCTAGATCCACCCCCAGTAGAACTAAAAATTTCAATTATTGGGGTTGAAGAGAGTGAAATAACTATGGGTGAGGAATGAAATGTTCAAATAGAGGACCCATCAATTTTTCAATAATATGTTGAAATTGATGTTTCCATAGGATTTACCTAGACATCCTCGAGAACAAGAAATTGATTTTTACATTGATTTAATTCATTTTTCAAGGCCCATAACGATGACCCCTTATAAAATGGCCACTGTGTAATTAGTGGAACTAAAGAAACAACTAGAGGAATTGAGTAATAAAGGATTTATTCACCCTAGTGTTTCTCCATGGGGATCCCCAGATCTTTTTTATAAGAATAAATATGGATCTATGAGCTTGTTCATTGACTACAGGGAGATCAATGCTATAACAAAAAATAACAAGTATCTCATACCTTGCATTGATGATTTATTAGATCACATTCATGGAGATCAATATTTTTTAATGATCGACCTTAGATCTGGATATCATCAGTTGTGCGTGAAGAGGGAAGAAAATATGAAGACAGTATTCCCTACTAGGCATGGGCATTACAAGTTTACAGTATTGCCTTTTGGACTCACTAATTCTCCCCTTATCTTAATGGATCTAATGAATAGAGTTTTCAAGGAATAATTTGTTGACATTTTAGTGGTATTTATTGGTGATATCTTGGTATAATCCAAAAACTATGACGATCATGAAAATCACTTTGGAACTATTCAAAATTCTCTTAGAAGAAATGAATTATATGGGAAGATTAGAAAGTGTGAATTCTGGTTTCTTGATATTTCCTTTCTTGGCTATATTGTCTGTAAGGATGAAATATATGTTGATCCTTCTCAGATAAGAGAAATACAAGAATGTTTAGAACTGACAAGTATAACTGAGGTACATAGTATTAGTGGTTTATAAGTTTATTATCGATGTTTCTTCCATAATTTTTCTAGATTTGCTGACCCATTAATCAAGATCACATGTAATGGGGTTAAATTTTTGAGACAAAAAAAGTGAAAAATGTTTTGAATAACTGAAGAGAAGATTAGTCAATACTCTTATCTAGACTCTATCATCAGGGAATAATGGATCTTTTATTTATAGTTATGCTTAAAAGAAAGGACTTGGTTGTGTCCTTATGCAGTATGATAATTTTATTGCCTATACATCACGAATGCTAAAAATTCATGAACAAAACTATCATACTCATGATCTTGAGTTAGCAGTTCTAATATTTACATTTAAGATATGTAGACACTATCTCTTTGGTGAAAAATGTGAGATATATACCTATAGCAAGAGATTGAAGTATATTTTCTCACAAAAATAACTCAGCATGAGGGAAAGGAGATGGCTTAAAATACTAAAGTATTATGATTGTACAATACACTACCACCCATGGAAGGGAAATATAGTAGAAGATGCTTTGAGCAGAAAGGATCACGGAGATTTGAAAAATATATGATTTTAAAGAAATTATATGTTCATGGATCTAGTAAAGATGGATATGGGAATAATCATGGAAGGTGAAACTTCAATACCGTTTCAAATGGTTTCCAAATGATCTTTACTATAATGGATAAAACGTTCTCAGACTGATGATGAGGAGTTTTGAATGAAAACTAAAGCTATGAATGATGGGATATTGATCAGCTTTCTATATGAAGATGGAATTTTAAAATTTGGGAAGAGATTTTGTGTTCCTAATATACCTGATCTAAAAAGGTAATTGTTGGATGATGTTCATAGCTCCATGTTCTCTATACACCCAGGTAGTACTAAGATGCATAGAGATTTGAAGGAACATTTTTGGTGGGACAACCTGAAAAAGGGAGATTGCTTATTATGTGTCAAGATGTATAGCTTGTCAACATGTTAAGACTGTAAAATAGCATACTGGAGGAGTCATACAACCACTTCCAATACCTGAGTGGAAATGGAACGATATTATTATGGACTATGTCATGGGGATAAAAGAGACTCCTAGAAGGAATGATGAAATATGGGTCGTTGTTGATCTTATTTCCAAGTTAGCACATTTTCGTCTTATAATAGACGATTTACCACTTGAAAGTTTAACATGAAAATATATTAATGAATTTTTAAGACTTCATGGTGTACCCATTTCAATGTTTTTTGATCGTGATCCCTTTTTTACATCCAGATTCTAAAAAATTATTTAGAAAGTTTTGGACACTGATCTTCCTTTGAGCACTTCCTACCACCATCAAACTGATGGATAATTGAAATCGACTATTCAAACCATAAAATTCATGTTGAGATCATGTTCACTTGACTTTCAAGGTATGTTGGATCAATATTTACCTCTAGTAGAATTTTCCTATAATAATAGGATCCATTCAAGTATTCAGATGGCACAATATGAAGTGAAATATGAAAAGAGATTTCACACACCAACTTGTTGGGATTATGTTGGTGAACAAAAACTTGTGGGACCAGAACATATTGAGGAAATAAAGGAAAAGGTGAAGATTATCGAAACCCACATCAATGTACCTCAAATTATGTAGAAGAGTTATACCGATAACTGAAGGAAGGATTTTGAATCTCAAGTAGGAGATCATGTTTTCTAGAAAGTATATCCATGGAAGGGTGTTATACGATTCGGAAAGAAGGTTAAATTATGTGCCATGTACATCAGACCTTTAGAAATTCTATAACGAATTGGAGTTGTAGCTTACCACTTAGTAATGCCTCCAAGTATCTCCAAAGTTCATGATGTGTTTCACGTATCACTATTGAGAAAATACATGCCTGAACCAACGCAAGTACTTACCTAGGAAGAAATAGTACTAGAACCCGATCTGTCTTATTATAAAGATCCTATCAAGATTCTTGATACCAAAGAACATTTGTTGAGTAACCAGACAACCCTTCTGGTAAAATTTCTATGGAGAAACCATAAAATGGAAGAGGAAATGTGGGAACCATAATAATATTTGATGAAGAACCACCTGAATCTTTCTATGCAGTAGTATTATAGATATTTCAAGGATGTAATTATTTTATAGAGGGCAGAATGTAACACCAAATGCATCCAAGGTATGTTTCTCTTTGAATAATACAATAGCATGCTCTGTACGCAACTTCAGGTTCTAGCACACCACGACCAAGAAAATTAGTCATTATGAATAGTAATACCCAAATTTTGAAATTTAATAAATTTTATTTTTCCTAATGGACTTCATTTTTGGATTCAGAATATCAAATTTAGCTTAGTGTTATTTTTTGGATTTTTTTGGAAAACTTTCAATTTTTTGATGAATAGTGAAAAACACTACGTTATTGTTTAAAACCATTCTTTATTTAAATAATTTTTATTTTTATTTAAATTTGTTTTAAATTAAAAATAATTACATATTACCTATATTAGTTCAATGTAATTTATTTGAGTCATTTTATAATAAGATTATATTTATAAAATTTTATTGATGTTTTTAACATCTTTTACACACATTCTAGGAACATTTGTAAATTTGCATAAAATGTAATTTTACTAAATTTGTGAATTGAATTTCAAAAATCTGAGGTACATGGTTGAAATCGATAAGTAATTTTTGGATCAATATGAAGAGAATAATTTTTTGTTGAATAGTAACATTTGAATTTTATTTACCATGGTTAAAAGTAATTAGGGTAATTAATGGTCACAATGATAACATAATTACCATAACACATGTACTAATTTTATTGGATAAGATTTTTTCGACCTAAATCAAACTTAGGATTGAAATATGATCTTCCTTGATCCAGCTGTATTGGATTAAGACATTTATTATATATTTTTAAAGAATAGTTAAAAGTGCTAAATTCAAATTTTAATAAATAAAACATATTTAATATAGGGTTATATATAAGATAAATTAGACTATAAATATTCATTAGAAAAATAAAATTATTTCCTACATAATGGGGTTTTATTTATATTTTTTATATTTTAAATAATTAATTTTATTTATGAAACAATGATGATGTAGTAATTGCATTATTAATGAGAGATTAAATTAATCGATATTATAAATATAACAATAAATTTAAATTGAGTCTTATGATGAATTACATGGATTTTATAAAATAATATGACATTTTAGGATTGATTTACTAGGTTTTTTGTGAATTAGTCATGTTTTCATAACTATCAAAAAAACCAAATTCTAAATAGTGTCAAAATTGAGATAAATGAGTTTTTAAAAAAAACACTATATTACTAAATGATATAATATTCCTAAAAATATAATTATTTCCCAAAAGACTTATATAATGGTATATATGTCATTAATGAACCACTTGATCTTCTCTTGGAATATTATAGTAGGTTTATTAACCATTTAATATAAAGATAAATGAACACATTGTAATAATTAAACTATTTAACAATGAGTTAAAACTAAAAGATAAGGATAATATGGTGACCCAAAATTGTATAAAAATTATTATTTGAGAGTATTTAAACATATACCCATCTAATCCTCTAAATATATCCATTCTAATCCATTATAAACCAAAAATTATTTTATAATAAAATAATATTTCAAGCTTTTCCTAAAGTGTCCCTCACCTCTCTTATAAAAGGGTAATTCCCCTTCTCTCAAAATCATATCTCCAAACCCTTTTGGCATGGCCAAACCCTACTCTAATATCCTCCTAAATACCCTAAAATCAACCGAGAGGCCTTACATTTATCATAAATCCAACCTATGGATCCATTTTCATCAAATAAAAAGGAAGCACCTGAAGAAGAGGTAATAATTTCATCACCTCTTTCAAAGTTTGTTTCTTCTTCCACTTCTTCATTATTTGTTGTTTCCATACTAAAATAATAACTCCATTACCTTCTAAATAATTTGATGTTATTATAAATATGGTACAACCATATTCATTATTTTATCCTTCTTATGATTGACAAAGTCACCATATGTGCGTATGTACAGCTTATCGTCTCAAAGTTGTGGTGTAGTTTGTTATTGAACACTTAATTATTTTGATGGGTATAATAATGAGTATAATTGATGTAAATAATAAATATAACATATAAATGATTCTTTATTTAGGATATACCATACAATTATATATGATTTTACCATCAATAGAATGATATTGTCACTCGTGCGTACGTATGAGTTACGGTCTTCATGAACGTGATAAGACTCATTCCCCATTATAACCATTCAAGAATAATTTTCATTTGATTGATTAAAAATAATGTATAATAACAGAATATTATTTTGGATATGAATAAAATAAATCCTATTCCTAAAAAACATTAATATCATAAAAAACATATAAAGGTAAATGAATTAGTTAACACCTGAAACAATGATACTACTGAAATATTAAAAAACAATCAATATTATAATACCATATATGATATCATATTTTTTCCTCTGATTATTTTATAATATAATAACACTGATTTAACTATTATACAATAAGTTAATATACCCTAAAATATGGTAAACTACTAAGTAAGGGTTAATTTTACAATATCTTTATTATCTGAGGTTGTTTATATGTAAGCATCTAATAGGACCTCTTTATCATCCACAGTCATGTTTCTTAAAAGTGTATTTCAAAAAAAACTACTATTTACTATACTATGGGTAAAATTCATTTATACCCATGTTTGAATTTTTATAAAATGGTATGAAAGGAATCATTCTGTCGCTTTCCAAATAAGAAACATTATGACCATTTTGACAAATTAAGGTAAGACTATTTTTTTAACATATATGGCGGGTGCAGCTATTTTCCACCATTATAAATACATTGATGCTTCCCATACAAAATAATAAAAATATTTCAAATATAAATGTTTTCTTTTATAATTATGTTACTTTTAAATGATTTCAAAATAGATAGATATATTTCTCTCAAATAGTTTTCATTTCAAATATGTGAACATCCTTTTAGGATTTTACACTTGTTCAATGTTGATATAGTGTGATACAATATTATAAATTGTATTAATTATTTTTTTATGTTTGACTATGGATGTGTTGTTTTTATACCATTCATGTTTTATGGTTAAATTATTAACATTTCATATGCTAGTTTTAATAAGGATTTTTATGTTATGTCTCATCCTTTTCATCATAGGAATGCATTGGACTTAGTATGTGATGGGTGGAGCCCTATATACCTCATCGATGCCTCGGTAGGTATCTGGTGAAAAACTTGTGTCCTCTCACAAGTCCTTAACAAAATCATATTTTTTAGTCTTGGAACCATGCCTTGAATATGTTTTTATGATGTCCAAAATTATGCATTCCATTATTATGAAATTAGATATTGATATTACATTTGATTATTGAACTAGTAGAATATCCATGTGAATATGTAAATGGAATTATTTGATTTATCTTTTATATATTATGATGAAGTTTAATTTTAAAAGTCTTGTGTTCTAGTCTTATAAATTGCCTTTAATTTCTATTCCTGTTTATAAATGTTGCCACTATATTTTTATTCTTACTAATCATTTTAACTCACCACTTTCTTATGTTTTATTTTTTTCCATATGTGAAGAAGTAGATTATGATTTACCTATAGGGATAGGCTATGGGATATGTGTGTGTTCAAATAAGACACAATTTTTTTATTTCATAATGTAATGTAACACTTAAGTATGAATATATTACTTCCAAAGATACTAAAAATATCCATCATTCTGTACTTGATCCCTTGTGATCATTCCAATGTTATGTAATAATGCACCGACTCTGGGTAACTAGGGTTGAGGCATTACAATTCATGTCCCTTGAGTTCTAGGATTAGATTATAGTATTTTTTTATGATTATAACTAATTTTTTTAATTCATATGATGATAATTTCACTGACCTTAAATATTTATTGTAGGTAATTCAACTCCATTATCATTACATGAACATGTCTTTTTTGAGGGTTTTTATGTGTATGGAGTATTTTGTTGTGCAAGTGGTGTCTCTAGATGGGTTTTAAGTAGATCCATCAATAGTTGAGGAAATTTCATCTTATGTACTACCCAAGAATATGGTAGGGTCACATAGGTTCCTTATCTATTTGGGATATCATCAAAGGTTTCTTTCTTACATCTCCCCAAATTCATCACTATTTATTTTTTAAAAAAAAATTATTGGTCATTTTTGATGGAATATGAATTATATTACTATATAAGGAGTGTTTCAATAATTTGTAATTGAATCTTTATTGGGATGGATAAAACTTCAGTAGTATATATTTTGGTGTGTGTATAGAGGATCATGTGATGTTTTTGATTCCCTATTGAGTGTTGGATCAATTTTTTGGGTGGACCAATAATAGATTTTTCTGTATCAATATCTAAATTCAATGAATTCTATGGTCACCACATTAAAACCTACTAATAGGGGTGTCACACCATAAGGGATAATGTATTTTCTATAAATTTATGGACCATATAATTTAGTGGTCCATTCATGATGGAATCATATTGTGATCCATATTGAGTGTGTTGTGATGGAGAATAATCGATGGTTGGATCCATATGCATGGGGATGATATGTAAAGATCCATGTAGGATATATCATAATGGAGAGAACATAAGGGTTATACACCATCCTAGTAAAATAGATGTTGTATTACCCTTTAGTCTCATTTTGACAAGGTGTTGCCCAAGGGACTTGGACCTCTTGCTGGCAATAGTGACTCCAGGACCAATTGGAGATGTTATAAGAAGGTTCATATCATGAGGTGTCTTGTCCATAACCCATAAAAGTCATTATATGAGAAGTATTAGTTGATAAGGTCCCTGAGATAACAATAATGGTAATTTCATTACCCAGTGATGGGTTATTTTATAATAAATTATGTGATTTGTTAATTTTATCATGTTACCTAATTAGAAACCCCTCAAACTCCCTTCATTCAGGTCAATTGAGAGGATGGGAGATCCATTTTTGGCTCTATAAATACCCTATTTGTTCCCAATTCAATATGATTCATTCAAAGGGGTTTCATTACACATATTCGAACAATGGTCATGATATTTATTCTACTTTTTCATATTCCCTGTGAATCTAATTTAACAAAAAAGTGTTTTTGGGAGATAATTACATCTGTGTATGGTAAAATAATTTTCATTCAAGAACATTTCATTCAAAACATGTATTTTATTTCTTGATAAGAGGTAATAATGTGTTCATTTCTTATTTTTAATGGTCTATATTTTTTGACAAATTTTTATAGGGGTTTAAATAAAAAAATAAATTGGAAAACAAATAGGGTAGCTAATTTGGGGATTAATTGTGTCTTAGGTTTTGATTCATTTTCATAATAGACCACACCAATTTTCATGTTCTTTAATAATAATTTTGTTTCCTAGTGTGTTTGTAATATGTTATTCCAACATGGGAATTGTTTTTGAATGATTAAATTATTAATTGTTTGTTAAAACAGTATGTGGATTTTGAGGTGGTCGATAAGAGGATGGGATAAATTTATTTATAAAAGATTAAGGAAGGTGGAATTTACCATAATATTTATATTAATCATTGG
The DNA here is from genome assembly GCA_963277665.1 of Viscum album. Lineage (NCBI taxonomy): Eukaryota > Viridiplantae > Streptophyta > Magnoliopsida > Santalales > Viscaceae > Viscum > Viscum album. Next base: position 585,804,941 of record OY728158.1, on the reverse strand, counting down.
TGATATTATGTTTATTTTTTTCCTTAATATTATATTCCCATATTTTTCATCACATTGGTGATATTTTCATAAATCAGGATGCGATCACATTGTACAATTATCTAGTGTCGACAACACGGTTTTCTAAATGTTTTTATGGAAATTTATTGGATAATTTATTTACTTGGATCCTCTTTATGAAATTATTGGTAGATGAAGTTATTTTTATTGATTAAAATGGGTTTCCATTAGAAATTTTTATTTGAAGAAAAAAATTAAATGAAAATTTAATGAAAAAGTGGTTACATGTGAAAAATATTTTGAAATTATATTAAAAAAAGTACATTTTCTAAAAAATGTTATATTCATAATATTGTTAACACTCGGTGTTCGTAATATGGGATGTTATTATGTTTCTAAACATTTTATGTATTAGAATTTTGATTAATGTTTGGAGGTTATTAATAAGGGTTAATTTTTATATTTATTTATATTCATTTGACATATTATTACTAATGAAATATTTTTGAATGGTTGACTTCTTGTAGTTTTAAATGATGTTGAATTAATATTATGATGTGTTTTTATATTATGATGCCAAATTTTGTGTGTTGGTTATGATGCTCTCTTGGAATTAAATTTTCATGTTGGTGGAAATTAATGTGATTTAACCCTTAGGGGGGTTAGATGGGAAAAATTTCTTCAAAATTATGGATATAGTATTGGATGTAAGTGGATATATATAGTTATCCACATCAAATAAGTTGTCCCTAAGTGAGATGTTAGGGCAGAGTGAATCTTTGGATGAAACCATGGTTTATTGAATGGTTTTGGGCGATGAGTTACTTTATTCATGAATTTATAATGAACATGAAAATTGTTCATGTGTGTAACCCTAAGGAGACTATATGGGTGTATCAAATGGATATCATTGGGGTGTTATTGTGTTATGTTTTGGTTAGTTAGATGATTTTTATTGACATAAATGATTACCTCCATATCCTAAGTGGAATGATATAGTTCAATTATCTGACTGAATGATATTATAGAGTGATTTCCACTACATGAGTTAAAATGTGTTGGTATGGACCACCATGTGTGATAATGTTTGATCCAATGTGTAACATAATTCTAAATAGAGGTAATAATGATGGTGATGATAACTAATTCAAATGGGGTTTTCATTGGGAAATTTCATGGATGGACTCTCAAATAGAGGGTGGGATGTTCATGTCCTTGATAAGAATCTTTTTCAAAGGGTATTGGTTGGGTACTTGATATGAGTTACATACTTATTAAGGTCTGGATATGGGTACAATCCTGATAACCCTATCATTCATGAAGTAGGGTGGGGTAATATTTAGAGTGTCCTTGCATATGGGGAATCACGTGGGTAATAATTTTGAGCCACTTATATGATGAGGGTTGGTGTAGGTACTATAAACCCCCATGAGGGTGTTGTGTTGGATACAATATTAAGGTCCCTCACATTGGAAGTTTTAGAAGGAAATGGTTTTGAGATTCCTTCCTTGGGGGCGGTTAGGCTGGGTAGAATGAATGGTAATATTTAGTAATAGCTATTATATATTTATTGTTATAATTATTGAATTCAGGTGTTCTTATGATTCTTGTAATCATAATTTACCCAATTTAACATAACTTTTATTCTTTAAAATTCATTTGTTATAGAAACATCAGTTAGTGTGTTGTGTTATAAATGGTTGCATATTATTATATTTACTTTTTTTATATAAGATTTACTATAATATGTGTTTGTTTTTTGAGGAATTAAGTAATCTTGCATGGTTTTTGGTCTCACATGTAACCATTAAATGTCTATTTTTTTGAAGTATGTTTGTTGAACTTAAATTTTTCTATTATAGATGGTTATTGATTGGAGTTGTACTTATGATTCAGGTCTATTATCTATTCGAATCCAAGGATCCGATATGATGATTATGTGAGTTATGCTACAAGAAAATAAAATTACATTTCAGTTATTTTTCATCATATCTACTAGCTAATGTAGATTTTTTATTTATATTTTGATTCCACATTTATATGATTTTACCATATTATTCTTAACACAAAATTTGTAAAGTATCACTAATTTCTATTACAATATTCAAGGGACCTCATTGATCCCATATATTACTATAAATAATCATTTGATATCAGTTATATAGATAGGTAATTCTTATATTTTCATTGATTTTGGTAGGACCCATCAGCATTATTTTTTTGGGAATATTCTTTGTATAACTTTATTAGGCCCATTCTAATTGTTGAAATCTCTCATATATAGAAAGTAATGCATGTTTTCATGTCACATCACATTCTAGGTATTGATTGGTTGATCTATTTATAGGGATTAAAAATTGGTATCATAGCATATTGTTGATAGGTATGTGCTACTAAGAGGTGGAGTTATGTTATCTAGACTTGATAGGTATACCAATATCTTTACTACCCTACTTAGATTAGAATGAGAACAATGATTGCTGAAGATTTAAAATATTTGGACATGGAATTCTATGACGGATGTGGTATTTTATTCGATTAATAATCCCAATTTTGGGTGATTGAGACTCGATATCGGTAATATGACATTTTTAGAATCAAGTTACATATCCATGAGTTATAATAGTGTCATTATTAGGTTATGATATATGCACCTATGAGTAGTGTTGTTAAAAATGTTACATTGTAAAAATTTACTACTAATTGAAGTAATATATAATATAAATGATATTTTATCAAATATATTATAATGGGTGCATATATTAATAGGTATTAAATGTAATTGTTTTGAATGGTTTTGTTTTGGAATGTCTTACCTCCATTGAAATTTTTTGGGAGCTGTGGTTTTTAGAAATCAATTGTTTGGAAAAAATTTCAACTGAAGAAAAACAAGGCCTAAAATATTCTTTTATGTGTATTTAATTAAAAATCCATTTCAAGTTACTGATTTTAAAATGGTTTGTTAATTTTGGTTTTTTAGAAAATATGGGGAATGTGGATTTGAAATTAACTGTAATTTTTGATTTTAAAAATGAGATTCATTTTAGGGAAATTAAATGTGTTAGCATTGTAGATATTTTTTGTTGATTTTATTTTTTCGTGAAAGGATTTGGACATCAAGCATTGAAATGGTAACTCATGTATTTTTTGGTTTGTAAAACATGTTTTTAATGATTTCTAAAATAATAAAAGAATCACTATATAATCTAAACTCTATGGATCATGGGAATTAATCCATAATAAACTCAATAACTATATTTTTTTATCATCTTATTTTTCATATATTTTTAAATATCAAATTAATGGATAAAAGATGTGTTTTTTCCTGTTATCATGGGCTTTAGTGAAGTATATAGTTTTTTATAGACAAGGGTTGCGTGGTTTAAGTGTTTTATCAGAATCATACATGGTAGTTGATTTCTGTTTTTGGTGGGTATACCAACAATTTTTGTGTAGAATTTACTATGGTTGTCAAGAAGGATGAAAATATATTTTTGGGGTTGTATAGTTTTATGTTGGTTTAGTGGATTCGTTTTTTCACCCTTGAGTTTATTTTTTATGTGGAATTCATATATTGGAGAGCCCAATTACATGTAACCAATCGATATTAGTGTAGCCTTATAGTGGGAAAGCCCATAAGCTCGTAGGTGGGTTAATTATTGGTGTTTACCCTACAAGTGGAGTTGTGGAAAATGATCATAGAGATTTTTCATTATTTATATTTGGTTTCTTGGGAGGTTATTTGTGGAATCCAATTGTGTTTTGTATATGAAGAGTAATGATAAGGATACTCTTTTTATAAGACCATGATACAAAAGACTGAACTTTTCTTTTAATGTTAAATAGTATTGATCAATATATTATGAGAATCAAAATATATGAAAAAAATTTATAAATTCACATTATAATATAAAATGAAAACAAATGATAATATTGGAAATAAATGATATTCATTCACTCAAGAGAAACTATTGCTACCAAAGGAACTATAATTTTTCGTTTAAATGAATAAATTTCTTTATGTTTTTATTTATGAGGATAAATTTTTAAATTGGTGAATTAGAAAAATAAAAATTTAATTTTTTTCCCTCTAGTAAATTCAATTGATATTTATAATTCGATTTTCAATTAGTTAAAATTATTTTTAAAATAATTTTATGATAAAAATATTTATTTTCCAAAAAAATATTTTTGATAGTGCTATGATTTTTTAACAAAAATAATAATTTTATCACAATATATGAAATAATTAAATAAAATATGATGATAATATATTTATTCTCATCTATATATATTCTTGTAATCCTGGTTGTTATGTAACTAATAATACTAAACACATTTTGTAAATCAAAAATAATTTTTTCTAAAAACGGTAATTACACATTTGAGTTAAGATATTGGAACTAAATGATTCCATTATTACAAAAATATTCTAATAAAAAATTGAAAAAAATTTAATCAGCATGCTAGAATGTTTATATTATTTAAATTAATGTCTTATTTATAATGAATAGCTACCATGGTCGGTGTTAATCAATGTGGTTATGAATAGAATGGGTTAAAAGGCGTTAAAATATAATGGTATGGTATTTAATTCTATAAAAAATATCATCATTCTCAGTGGTTAATTTTATTTTGAAAACCATCACATTATCATAGAAAATTACGAATTTTATTGCCATAATACTTGAGTATTTCATTTATTATATTTAAAATACTTAATATTTACAAGGCATTCTCTCCTAAATGATATATAAAGACTTATTCTCCCATCACTAATCCTCAAAAAATGATCACCTTATCTCGATAATGATCTATATAATTCCATTACCAAATATACTTTAAATATCTTATATGTTATATTCCAACTAAATTTCTATCCTATGAGTGCATAATGTGTATAATAATGTAGATTATCCAAGTGGATGAAATCATCTGAGCTATGTCCATTGATTATATTTATTCTTATACACTCTTCTAAATTATTCTATACTTATATATAATGACAGATGTATCATTTATATATTGATATTTTTTTATGTTATTTAATAAACAATTTTCACTGAATCCATCTGATATAGAACTAATGTTTCACTCATGCATGTGTACAAACTTTTACATCCCCATAGAAACATTCTTAATTTTTCATCTTGTAATCTCTTTTATTTTATTACTTATTTTATTAAATTTATTAAAATAATAATTTTGAAACTAATATGATCATATAATGAAAATTCAAATATAATCTCATTCCTTTTCGCATGTTTGTAAATTGAAAATATCACAGATGCATACATGAAAACTACCACATCCACGAAGCAATGTATTTAAATTCTCATTACCCCAAAATATTATTGGTTGAAAAAAGTTTCATTTAAATATATATAATAATTAACATATAATTATATTATGGAATTATAAAAAATTATCTACATTCCTTTCCTTTTCCCATCAGAAAATTAAAACATTATTTACTTGTATGTGCATACTACAACCTTCATGAATGTTGGATTTCATTTTATTATCACTAACATTGATGGATTTATTAAAAAGTATACATAAGAACAAAACATGAAATTCATAACATTATTAATTTTCGATGGATAATGAATCATTGTCTAAGGTTCAAGGATATGAATCTCCAAACAGAAAATGAAGAAAAAACAATATGTAACACTGAATATTGTTCTTAGTGGAGAATAATTAATATATGAGGCATTATATTTTTTTGTGAATTATATCATATAATGTAATTATTAATATATTTTTTTATAGATATATACTAAATCTATATTTATTGTATTGTAGTCTGAATCATTTTTGAAACCAGTCAAATATAAGAGCCAAGGATTTACAATACAATGTCACTAATAATTGGTATTTTTTTTCTTTAATATCATTTTGGTAATTTTATTATTTATCTCAATTAGATACAATATATTTTATTATCATAAAGTTATTTTTTAGTTTTCATATATTCATTTTATTTCCCCCTTCATGGTACTGAAAAACAATAAAATATGTTTTTAATGAAAATAATGAATTGTGTATTATTTTATAAAAATAACTATTCTACTTTATTTTTTTGTCCATCATATTACATAAATGATTATTTTTTATACTAAAATGGTATTTTAATTTAATGATCATCTATATTTTGCATTTATAATTTTTTTAAAAAGGAATAATTTTATCATTTTCAATATGTTTCAATTTTGGATTCTTTTAAAAGTAAAAAAATATTTTTTTCACAATGTTTTCCAATTTTCATCAATTTCATTTCATCATGTCATTACTAATTATCAATATTACACAACATATTTTTATAATTTTTTGAATATTTTTTTCATAATTCATTGTTTCTTAATATGTGTTACAAAATGTAAAGGATATTTAATATAAAGATAATTCTAAGTGAATATGGAGATAGTGGTGGCCCCACATATAATGTGTTGGTGTGATATAAACTAGTTATTTATAAGATTTGGGGAAATAGTTTAATAGACTTCTCTTTAGACAAAGAAAACATAGTTATTCTTCATTTATTACTTGTTATATGAACCATCTGGTTGTTAAATGTTTCCCTAATGGCTTACCTCTCCAACCTCAACCTTGTTAATGAAGTGTTTGTACATTCATTTATGATGTCTTATAAAATTTTTCATTTGTATAGATATATGTATTACTTTTATAGGAATGTTAATTGTGACAAGGGATTCAAATATTTTTCATTTTGGATATTCCTAGCATATATCCTCATCACTAATAATTTTATAGATATTATGCACCTTGGAAAGGATTTATCATTTTCATAGAGTTCATTCAAATTAATTTACTAATGGTTGCTCGGGTGGTACCCATTTAGCTATTTTGTGAGTGACCGAAACTCATCTGAAATATTTTCAATTCTTCCTAAACACCGACTTATTATTAACATTCGAGTATTACTCATTTGATTTTTTAATTCCAAATGTATATTTATTTATATTGATCACATTATATTGATTGTAAAATAGAATGATCATGATATGGTTATAATCAAAATGTATCCCACTAATCCTTTTTATGATTAAGTCTTGTTTGGAATTGAATATGGAATGGTTCTATAAAAAATATTGAATATGAAATAAAGAATTATTTCCTTATAAATTCTTAGTTGCATTGGTATGTTATTTTATTTTATCACAGGGGTAATTTGATGCCTCATGTTTTCTTGGTGGCATCTTTTGAGGAAACCAATAATATTTATCGTCTTTTGTTGGAGGTTATTTAATATAGGTGTAGATTAAATAAAATTTGGTTATAGATTATACCAATATTAATAAAATTAAATTAGTTGTAGTAGTTTTCAATACAAAAAAGAACAAAAATAAATCATCCCATGTATATTTTGTTAATTGAAAGAGTTATGACCTCCCTAGGGAAGTATCATTTGCAGAGGTAGAAAGTCACCCTCCTTTAACATGTGATCCACTAATTATAATGCACTATCTTGAAGATAAAGTCTTTAAAATAATGTAATAATTTAATACATATGTTCCTTCTTATTTGGAGACTATAAATATTTATCAGGACGATGAAAAAAAATCATATAGATAAATAATATTTACAGGTAAAGGAAAAGGATATTCAATCCTATCAAGAGGATAATATTGATATACTTATTTCTTTAATAAAATAAAAAAAATTAAAAACTAAAAAATATTTATACTATCTAGATAGAATAATAGAAAAAATTTGAATATCTGTAATGTCTATTTTGGATTGTACTAATGTGAGGTTATTATATATTACGGTGATTATTCATCCTTTCAATTAGATAATCTGGACAATATGGTTATTGGTCCTTATTATTATTAAACTTTAATGTATATTGTGAATTTTCACATGACAATATCTCCTTAAATAATGATAGTGGGTATTAAATACAAGTATGTTTTGAGTAATAGATATGAAACAATTATTACATTGAATAATAATGTTTCAGACAATATTTTATAAGCTAATAATTTTATTTTTTGAGAAATTTTCAAGGAATAAATGTCTGTGAATTATTCTAATAAAAAGAATACTATAAAACATAAAATTATTTCCACTTTAGAGGATGAAATTATGGCTACTTTAATAAATTCCTACAATTCTGAATATGATTAACTAGACGAGATGATTGTATTCTACCTTGGTTTTGTTTACTACATTTTGTTTTGTTTCCTCTAGAATTTATTGTGTTTCTATAATCTCCCTATTATTTATGTAATTTTCATTTCTTAATCGGTGCCATAAAAATCATTGTTCTAAATTTTTGTTTGATCCCCCTTGGTTGGTCATTTTAATGAACAACCGATACGAAGTATGGTTTGGGGGATTTTCTTTTTCTATTTTTTTCAGTTTTAGATATTTATTGTCACCCACTTTTCATTCCCCTGGTTATCAATACTATTTATTACATGTATGGAATGAATTCATTTTTATCAAAAAAATAGGATATTTCCTTTGGTATTCCATAGATAATTTAAAAAAAATTATAATTTTTTTTAAATCTCTCTCGACATAAGTTATTGATAATCGTTGTTCATTGGGGATATATTGTAATTATGTCCTCTAATTTCATAATACGAATATTAATTGATGATGTTATATGATGAGTTTCTATGTAATTTTTCATTGAACCCATTTTTATTCATGGTTAAATTATGTTATAATTGAAATATGATGTTTTATCATTGTAATGGAAAACACATGTTCAGCTCCCATTATGCTATGAGTGGAAAAAAATTCTATAGACATCAAATTCATTAGGAAATGTTTTATATATAATGTAGCAATATAAAATGGAATGAGGATCCAAAAAACTCCAATATGGTTATGTGTTTATTATATTATGTGAAATAGTAAAGAACCATATCTACTATGGTTCTATTTCCACTATGAAGATGCTTTTGGAAGTTAGTACTGATTAAGGAAATTATTTTTTATACTTAAATTGTTTCCAAAAAACAACTCTCATAACTCATATGCCACAATATTATGCATATTAAATCCCCCCATGGATCATGTTTTATGTTATTCTAAATCATTATTCTATGAATCATGTTTTATGACTTATTAATTATTATCTATGATATTTATATTCTATGTACATATAAGATTTTTATTATTATTGTATCCCTACACTCATATTATTCAAGCATATTATCACTAATTATTATCTCACATGTCTAACTGTATAGATCATCTGATCCCAAAATTTTATATTTTAAAATATCCTTATGTTTTTTAGAATGGATTTATGTAACATATGACTTGAAGGGTTTAATTTATAATGACTTTTTATTCTAAATGTCAATGTTTATTCATAAATAATTTGGTTAGGTATATAGTATCAAAATTCACTTAATCTTTATGGTTCCAAATCATGAATTATTGATAAATGTGTAATGTATTTATCTAATTAAATGGTGTATGATTATATATTATGCTTGTATCACCTCATGTGTGGCGAGGATGACCAACATGATCACAGATTTGTAATACACCCATCAGAAGGTTTGTGAGTGTGATGGGATAGGATAGCTGATGGTTGAAAGTGAAATTAGATATTGATGTGTGTATTGAATATATTTTTCTCATTAAATTATTGATACCAGATTCAAGAATATAGATATAATTTCAAAAATATTTTATTTTTTATCAATGACCTCACAGTAGAACTTTGTGTGACTAAAGAGTTAGTAGAATCAGGGATATCTCAGTGCTCATAATGATATTAAAATTGCTTGTATGGATATAATTGGACTCATACATGTAATTACATCAGGTTTCTAGTTGAAAATTCAGTGTTAGTTTTTGGGAGATTTTTTCGTGCCCTTAGGGATTAAAAAATTATGATTGGTGGACTTAGTGGTGTATTAGTGGGTGTGTAATAAAACTTTTAGCGGAAATTATTTAGTAATGAACCCAATGGTGTTTTAATTAAATTGAATGTGGTGATATGGAAAAAACATAAAGGGTGTGTTTTAAAAAAAAGCATCATTTTTTCATATTGTAATTCATAAAGACAAGTCAATGTATCTCAACTTTATAAATTGAAGTTAGAAACTAGTCATATTCTGGTAAGATTTTGGAATGATAAGTGGTATTTAATTATTATATATTGATTAAGAGACTACAAATATTCCCATGAACATATTTTGGATTATATTCTTTTTGGTGAAGATTATATAATGACCCTATATTATATGGGTCTTTTATTTCTAAAGGGATTTTAGTTTTGGCCACACAGTAGCATATGTTTCATGAATTTGGACTCAAATTAGAATTATAATGTTTTTATGGTATATATGAAATATTTCTGGATATGGATCAATGAATTATAGAAATTTTATGTTAATGTGTGAGTTGTGGAGTATGGGTTAGGTTATCTATATTCTTATATCATTCTGCATCAAATCCATAATAACATAAATGACTCTTGTAACAAAATTACATCCCAGTTAGAGTGGTGTCATGTTAAGGTAATGGTTGGCCTTTCCAAAAATGAATAGGTGTAATATATTTTTATCTCATGAATATGGGTGCATAATGTTGAATCCTATTGGTGTCTCATTAAGGTAGTATTTGGACAAGGGGTATATCCCTCTACCAGCAGGTGGTGAGACTATGATAGAGGATGGTTTCACCAATATTGTGGTAGGATAGGGGTTTATCACACTACATATTCTATGTCACGTCTTCATAGACATTTTTAGTGTCATAACCAACATTAGTCTGATTTAACAATCCGTCTGCATGGGGGTAGTCAAACCATCTCCCAATATTTTCATACCATGATACTGATTTCTTATAGGTTGTCACGCTATAAACCTTAGGGATTACAGCACGATTAAACCTATGTAATGAATTTTTAGGACCATCTTGGTCATGTCATGTTCTATTTCATGTTCGTTTATAAAAATAATAGAATTTTGGTTATTTTAATGGGTTTCTTGTTGAAACATGCTCAATCCTACATCATTCACATAAATCAAGAGGAAGGGGGATTTTCCAAGTTGTACATCCAATTCCCCACCTTGATAGCAGAACATCAAGTTCATTCAAAAGGAATTTTTATTTATATGTGAGGAAAAATATCTCTTTATCATATTACATATTTATTTATTATTATGGTAGTCATGTATATTGTTTTAGGGAGATGATTCCACCAATTTTTTATTGATTCATTCATTTTAATATAAACATGTTATTTATCATTTAGATGAGGTCTAAGGAGGTGGTAATCCTGGATAGATTCATTTTATTTAAAATATTTTTTTACCCATAGATTTATTCACAATTTTTTGTGAAAATTGTGTTGTATCTACCATCATTTTAATTATTTAAATTTATAATTTTATATATAATAGTTCCAGATTCATGTTAGGAGTGAACTAAACAACGTTTTCCATGATTTTATAATTATGGTGTTATCTATAATGTATGGATTCATTTATCCATTCTATAATTTTTGGTAATAAATGTCTAATTGAATAATTTAATGGTTTTTGTGATGATAATGGTTCTATGGGACTACATGGAGGTCAGTATTAGATTTCGGATATTTTATAGAATCGCTATTTGAAGAAGGTGTCCCTAACATTATTGGTTATCTTGATAATTAGTGATTTTATGTTTCTATATGAGCATAAATATTATATGTATATATATTTTCTTGACATGGTTATTTATTTCCATAATATAGTGTTTTATTTACTAAACTTAATAGACAATATGGATTTTATAGATTTTTATGTTTTTTTATTGTGGACCCATGGTCGAATAAGTATCGGTGGCTATCATTATCGATTACAATGAGGCATGCATTTAAAATTTATAAGAAAAAGTTTCATTTATATAAAAAAAGGTTCATTCAAATTTATTTTCATTATCAAAGTCATGAAATGATAAATACATTTTAAAATCGTTTTTAAAAATGTATATAGTGGTTTCTAATGAATATGTTATTTTGATTTTGAAAAATTGTTTGGAGTGAATAAGAGGGCATGTCATTAATTTTTTTAAAAATAATTATAAGTTGTATAATAATTTCAATGATGGTTGTAAGGGATTCATTTTATACTTTTTAGTATTTTTGATATCATAAATAAGTTATCTATTTTGTAATTTTGGTGCGATGGTTGTGATCGATTTTAATTTTTTCATATTTTGTGGTGTTTTGGTGTGATAACAGTTGATTGTGTGTGTCAAATATGTTTTTTTCATCTTGTAAAAGTGTAATGTTGGTCACTATTATTGTGATTGAACCCTTAAATGGATTATATGATTTATATTTCAGTGTGATTATGGAACTATAATCAGACCCATTAGGAGGTATGTGGTCTACAACATGGTTAAAGTATTCCCTAAATGAGTTATTATGGATTTTTTTAGGTTAGTGGACCCAATAGTTTGGTGTATTATTTTAGGGATAAGTTCATTATTTATGAAGGTTTTAATCCCATTAATATGGTCTATATGGGTATTACTATATGATTTTTAAGGGAGTGTATGAGGGATATTCTTATAGAGTAATTATGATAGCTGATTACTACTCGATCATTTTTTAATGATGTGAATAGTAATGATATTGTATTATGTGAGATTATGATGTGTAGTGATGCAATGAAATTGTGTTGTTGATATATTACCACACTATGAGTGAGAAGATGTTGGAATGGATATCCTTTAGTGATAACATTGGGTTTTATAGAAAACAATTATAGTGGATATAAAAAAATAAGTGATTTATGAAAATATATTAAAAGGGAGAAAAGTAATTTCAAAGAAGAATATGTCAAAAATAAAAATAAAAATTGATATGTTTTGAGAATAATACCAATAAACCTAAAAAGATAGAGAAATGTAAATAAATTTAGTAGTATATTATAGTGAATGAACATAATTTCACAATACCTCAATCTTTATTTGATGTATTAGGGTCTACCATATTAATATGGTGTATAGTCTATCATATGTTAAAAAATGTGTAAAGTGGTTACTAATAGATAATTATGACCCCCCTTCATTGTGGGAGTTGGGATTTGGTTTTCAATTTATAAATACTCTTATGGAAGAGTGTATGGTCCAAACCATTGTCAAAGGCCTCACATGTGTGGATTAGCTTTGATACTTTTTATTATCCACCTCCCTTTGATGTATTGGGTACATGTACAATGTTGAGCTCCCTCTCTTACAATGATTTGGGTTTAGAAATTATATAGGGATCCTTCCCTATGTGTATGCCTTGAAAAATATAATGATCAACTTGCTCAGTGAGGGTTATTATGTGTACTATGATGATACCCCTTCCCTAAGGGGTTGGGATGGGTAATTTATTGAGTGACCTCACTTTATAGGGTCATGTTTAGAACTATTATGGGAATAATTAAGACTTATACATGATATATGTGTTATATGTAAACGATTGAACAGGTATGGTGACATGTTATGGTGTCCTTATCACCATATGATGACCCAGAATATGTGATTTTATGTGAATTTTGTTTTACATTTCCATGATGATTTTTAACAAGAATGGTTCACACATTTTTATATGTAATACACACATGCAGACATGATCATAGTATCATTTATTATATAAAATAATTATTTATTTAAAATAGATCTTATACTCTCCCCTTTCCAATATCAATATAATGGGGTTCAATGTACATCTTAATACCTTCATGGTTTCTCTCAAGGACTGGTATTTCGTGGGGTTGGATACTTTTTTTCACACAATCATTTCTTGGATACCACTAATTTGGAAGGATTATTATTTGTGTTAGGTAAGAGACTACAATAGTTAAATTTTATTAACAAATATACAAATTTATTATAAAGTATTTCATTTTATTCATTATTTTATGAATCCAGTTTTATATGTCCATTCCCTGCTATGTTTGACTCATCATATAGATAGATTTATGTGTTTATATTTTGAGCTATGGGGGTTCTCTTGGGTCCTATTTAATTATACTCATATTTTTAGGATATTTTTTATATGGATAGGTTATGTTCAATTGTTTGTTTATATATTCATGTATATTGACTTTTAATTTTTTGGCCACAATATCCACATGACTATATTAGGCCCTCACTTCTAGTCATTTACTTTGATCTTAAAGGGATACATGCATCTAGTCATGTAACATCCACACTTGAGTGTTGACTAGGAGATCCAATAGGGGTCATCACACTATTTATTACCCTAACTAGTAAAGATTAGGTCTTAATATTGAATAATTAGGTTCATATATCCATTTCCAACAAATAGGGGAAGAATAAAAATACTCACATTCTTTTACTACAAAAGTTGTTAGTGATCTTTGAAATTTTATTTGATGATTCCCATCATGGGTTGGGATTCCATATGGAGATGTAATTTGTATTTAACTATAATATGTGAAGTTAGTTATAACCCCATTATTATAAATAAAATACCCATTATCTAGAGTTGGTAGTAGTAGTGTTTTCCTGGATGCAATTATTATATTACCATATCGATAATAAATTTATATCTATCACTAGCCATTAAATTTTTCTATTTATATCATATCTAGGATATCTAGTTTTTTAGTTATATTGTTACATATAGTTCATTAAATAAAATTACTAGGAAATGTCATTCACCCTGGTGAAATGCAATGTTATGGAAATCCACTGAGTAATAAGTCACCAGTACATATTGTTAAAGACTCTAGATATACATATTGAGAAAAGGGAGATTTATTATTGATTCGCCTCGATGAAAATTCGGTTGGTGGTATAGGTTACCATTATTTGATAACAAAATAGTCCTCATTATTGTAGTAGTTGGTTGAGTATCAGTGATGATATTAATGTTAGAAGAGATAAGGGACTATTTATTTTTTGGTAATGATTATAAGGGATGATTAAAGTGTGAGTAACATCTACTAGTGGTTTTAGTCAGGTTTTTTATTCAATTAGTGATAAAAGATAAGGATCTCAGTGAATTGGTTATTTTACCCTTACTAGTATATTTGGTTGATCAAATATATAGCTTGGATTGAGGATCATTTTTAATCCATTTATATAACCTTCCATAGAAATTTTTTTTGGCATGTCGTATTCTCTATCAATGATTAACGTATTTAGAATAATTTTTTCTATAGGTATTTTGTATCAATTGTATGTTTTCAACAGTATGTGGAAGATAAATATGGTTTTTTCAGTAGGATAAAATTAGTCTTGTGAGGATGGTATTTAATTTGGGTGATTGAGGGAATGGTGATGATGTGGAATCACATATATGTGATTATGGATTTTGGATTCAGGGATTCTCTTGCTATGTTGTATATAGATAAGGTGGTGACATTTTATGGGGATAAAAAAGACAAATATCTAATTTTAGGATCATTATTTTACATAAATATTTGATTGAGGTAATCAATATTGTTTTCTCACAAAATTAATAAATATAAAAAACATCCAACCCAGTATTGGTGGAAAAAAATTTGTCCCTCCCTACTGTTGAGGATATTTCATTGTATTTTTTTGTATTTGGATGGGTCATAGTTAAAAAAACCATTTCTTTATTTTTATTATGAAACTAATGTAAATCAACCATTATAAAGTGTATATTTATTGAATTTTATGGTAACAATTGTGTATATCTATTATATTAGACCATATTTGGGGAGTTGATGTCCATTGATCCAGATTTGGCTTACAGTATGACAGAGATGATTTAGGTGATCAATTGTAGATTAAGGCATTGAAAGGTCATTAAATGACTTTTATATATTGGAATAGGGTACCTATGTAATTTGAGGTTATATATCATGTATTGTTAAGGGTGTACCCACGTCATGGGAAGTCAATTCCCTTCCAAGGATGAAAATGGTCTTCCAGATTTATGGGACATTTAGAATGTAACGGTAAGAAATTGTATCGGTTAGAGATTCCTTCTAAATAGTAAATATTCACATTTCCTTAAATATTTTTTATCTTTGTCAATATAATCATGATAAATCCCTTTCCATTGACTAGGTATATTTTGGTTTTAAGAGTGATGAAAATTCCATGGAGTGGTTGTTTAAGATCTAGGGTCATCGAGAGAAGTGGACTCATGGAACTATCATTCATATTGCATGTAGTCTATTGACACACATTGTTTTTATAGGATTATTTGATAACATTAGATATATTCCTTGGATAATTGTTTCATGAAATTTGAACTTTTATATTATGTGGTGATATTATTCTTCGTTTTTTATTTATTTATGATATAACTTATTTCTTTTACTATGAAATTTAGATGATAGAATCCTTTTTATATGAGAGGTATCTCCATGGGTGTCTTGAGTTAGCCTTATTTATTTAATCCTATGGATTTTATTAAATCATAAGCTGAATAATCATTTGAGAGGTAACTTATATAATTGTACAAACCATTATTGATTGTTATAATGAATATTTTTTATTGATGTTTCTAGGTGTTCTTTGTAAAAATGAAGGTTGTTGTGATGCTAGGGTTTTCTTCATAGGATATTTTTAAACATAGAACATATAGTGTTATAATAATGGAATTATCAAGAAGTAAAGGGAATCAATGTCTTCTAATAGGATATGGGGTTTCATGGGGAGTCATGTTGTAAATGGATAACTAGTGTAAGGAAATGGTTCTAAAATTTTAGATCATAGTGAGGAAGGGGGTCTCATGACATAGTGGTTTGACATGTTTTTTGGAAAATAGTAGAACTATAATATCTTTCAGGATGAACTTTTTGAGTATTTTTAATCATATGACATTTAGTTTTTTTAATTTCCAATCATTATGTGGAATGTTTGTTCAGGTCACAAAGGTTCATTAGGAAGATTATATTATGTTCGATTATGTACCTTTGTGTTCACTAAATGGATACCATGTAATGAATCCTTTGAGATAAATTTTAGTGGTATTTATTTTTTTCTGATATGTGATCATTGTGATTAAGACACTATTTGAAACTTCTCTATGTATATTTTTCAATTTCTTGGAGATTTAAGGCTTTTGATTGTCCATTGATTCAACAATGTTAATCCTTAAGGGGTTATTTTTCATGATTCGACTTGCATGTTAGTCATGGTGTGGTTGTAATGTTAATATCGTTCCCACCTTGATGTATCATACTAATACAGGATGATTAGGATTATGATGAATAAGATTTTGGGTATTAACATTGTAAATTTTATAGACTCGCTTTAATTTGGCATTCTATGATATGACCATTGAATTCCACGGTGTGAATCAATAGTTTTACAGCCTGGGAATAATTTTTTTAGTCTCTTTGGTTTCAATATAATTACTCCAACTTACATAAATCCACTAGAAATCAAAGTTGAATCAAAAAAGACTAGTTATCCTCTATTAATATCTCTTGATCCCTATCTTTATAACATCAGTAATTGTTTCATCATGGGTAAATTTCATATCTTTTTTCTTATATTCTACTCCTCTATTCATTTTCACATGGTTTTTGTTGTGGAAGTGTTTCATTTTGATGATGTTGTGGTGAGTTGATGATAATTAATGCTATATTATATGATTTTAATATTAAATTTTTGATATTAGAACATTTTGATCTTCTCGAACTATTTGTTTTATTACAAAATGGTTGTGAAGCATTAATTAAGGTATGGTTTTCGTTAACTCTATGTTTTAATTTGTAATGTGGAATTTTCATGGTTTTATATAATTTTGGATCATTTTATGAATTAAATTAATTGGGTTGACTAATGGTTTTTATTTAATTTTATGGGATTTGGGGGTCATTTTAATCTATTATTATTTGTTCGTATTATTTATTTATTATTGATTCTAGTTTATTATTATTGTGAAAAATAATTATTTCTACTAAAAAAAATTTTTATAAAATTATTGAATTATTGGTATCACTGTATATAAATTGATAATCAAGTAATTATGTTAAATAATTAGTTGTCTGAAATATGTAAATGTTGTCTTATCACCCATGTATGAGATATTAAATAATTAATATGATATTTATAAAAATTATAATAGTGGAAGATCTTATTTTCTAGTATTATTCTTATGTGTGATCAGTATTCATGTAGTTATAACTATGAATTATGTTGTAATTCTTTATGATGTTATATAGTAATTTATATGGTTGATTTTGGGTATGGGATTTGTTGGGATGTGGGGTAGTCTATGGTTTCCATAATCAGTGTTAAGGTATGTTATTGTTTTTTTGGAGAAATTTATATGTTATTATGTGAAAGAGGATATAGATTCAGTCATTATCTATGGTTATTAAGTTGTTCGTTTTTTTAGTTGTGTATATGTTTTATGGTTTCCCTATAATATTTAATGTGTTTACAAATAACTAATATTGTAAATAGGTGTTGGGTAGGAAATATCTAAATAATGTATTATTACAATAATTACATGAAGTAATTAAATGGGGTACTCACCAAGATCAAAGTATATGGATAAAATAAAGTTATGAATTGAAATTTTTAATTTCCTTGAATGATATGTGTAAAATATTTTATTAATTATAAATTTAGAGATTTATGATTTTATGATTATAAATGGGTGTTTCCATTCATTGTTATCATTTTGTGGGTTTGAAACATTTTCTATTTCATGTGTTAGATGTTGTTGGAGTTGATTTTGGAAGGATGTAGTGATATAGTTTTTTATGGGATATGATAGTATTTTTTATGTAAGAACATTTTATTTTTGAATTTTGTGTTATTTTCCTATACTGTTATCTCTTTTTTATTTCCAATTCACTACACATGCATTGTGTGTTCATTGTGATTCGAATTTTTTTAGGTTCTGAATGTTTTCACCAAACATCATGGTTTTTAAGGGTATGAATTTTTATGTATTCCAAATTCATCACTCTTAATTACAGATGTATCGTCGGTAGGTAGTAACGAAAAAATATAGTATATGGTGTTCTAGAAGACTATGTGGGGTATTGATATATTAATATATGGTAGGAGTAAGGGATTGAGTTTTGTGCCTATCATGATAATGAAATACTATTTTATGTGATATATGATTTTTGAAATAGAAGTTATTTTTATACTGTATATATTTTATTAGGTGTTTATCATTTTGGATATGATATTGTCATGTGATATGATAACGTTTTTTTTGGCTTAGCCCAATAAAATATTCGGTGCACTAAGATGTTTGATGATGGGAAATGATGGTCAAAAGTTAGGGGAATTTTTGGTAGGTATCATTGTCAAAAAACTCATCTCATTTCCATTATATCCTATTGATACCTTATAGGTAAAATCATAATTCTCTTGGATTGAATAAAACATTATAATGATTAATGTTAAAATATATTTAAATGGGAATTAGCATGTATTTATATGGACTAAAATTACATATAAACATTTATAAATTCTATTAAATATATTTATTTATTACCTTATCATTATGTTATGGAAAATTATTTTTTTATGGGAAAAATCCCATTAAAGATTAATTAATAATAATTGACTATTTTAAAAATAACAAGTGCATCCTCTCCCAAAACTATAGAAGGACTCCCAATGTCCTCTCCTTTTAAAATCTATAATGTCATTTGGTTATTCAAATAACTACCTATATAATTTTCTAAGATCGTTTTCCATGTCCTAGTGGTCTTATTTTTGGCAGAATACCAATTTTAGTTTTATTATGGTGTAAGGAAATAGTGGTTTTCTGATGAAGAGGTATATATTTTAACTGAAATTTGTTACAATTATTTATTCATATCAATCCATCCAAACACATCTAACCATTTTGATACACCGATATTAGTATATTTTACATACATGGAAGTAATTTTGTATATGGATTAACATCAATACACATCCTTAATCATCTACTGGGAAACAGAACCATCATTCTTGTTTATAAGGGACTACCACCTCTCCAAGCGATATAATTTGTGTTCGACCACCACCTCAAAAGGATGGTTATAATGATTGATTTAATTAATAAATATATGATATTAATGATAATATAATAATTTTTTAAATATAATATATCATATATTTTCAAATGATTTCATCCATTTAATATTTATAGTGTTATTTATACATATATGTGGATTACCACATCAATGAAGCGATGTGATTTGTTTAATAAAACCACCACAAACGGATGATATATATAATATATAATTTTATATATAGGATATAATCCTGATTATCGAATTATAAATTGATAAATTCAAGCTTTCACCATGTTCATTGAAATATGTAAATGTGACTATTTTGTATGTATGGATTACCATATCCATGTTGTAACATAATTCATTTTTCATAACCATGTTACATTGATGGATAAAAATTATAATTATTTTATTAATATTTATATTATTATTATATTATATGTTTTTATTTTAGGTAGCAATGGACACATTGACCAAGGTCTACATTCGGAAATCGTTTAAAAAGTATCAACTAAACATCCAAAAAAACATGATGTCAAGATAAGAAATTAATTGTTTAAAAATTATTTTGGAATAATTGAACTAAATAGTTTAATATTATATTAATAATCATATAAATGGTTATTAATCAATAAATTAATTAATATAGTTTTATTATACATCTATTAAAAGTTAATGAAATCAAATTGGCACTCAATAAAACGGGTTTCTTAACAAAATATTCATTATTTGGTTATAATTCTTCTTCATTGCTTATATTATGAAGTTATTATGTGTTAAATTACCATTTATTGATTTCTTTTCTATTAAAATTTATTCATGTGGATTAAAATTCATTAAAAACTATCCCTCCATTGATTAATTTTCAATTGTATAATAAAATATTTTTTAGAGTTATTGGTATTAAAATTTTATTTATTATGACATATGTATATCTTTTTCCCCTACCTTAGTTTATTATGTTTATATAATAATAATAGAAATTTTATATCATGTACCTTTATTAATAAATTTAATTTAATTTCAAAATTAATATTCATTAATCCAACAGGTTTTTTGATAAAAAAATTTCAATTTGTTAATGGTTTACCATCTCAAATGGGCATCATTAGGAAAAATGTTATGTTCTAATCGAATATTCCATTATGAGTTATTTATATTAAAAAAACATATGTTATATTATTAATATAATTATGTTAATGGTTTTTATAAGGCCCCAGCCTTAAACATTACATAAACTTGAATGAAGTAAATAATTCAAATTAAGGAACTTTTCAGGTTCAGATTTTTAGAGAATTAGGCCACAACTATTACATTACATCTCAAATATTAAAAAAAATCACTTCTACTTAGTATCAATTTTTTATAAAATAAAAAATCATAAAATTATATAATTATTATTTTCTTGATATAAATATTCTTAAATTCATCTTTTCCCTTACCCTGCCTTATATCCTATGAAAAACATTTAAAAAACATTGGATGAGCATAAGAAGCTCAGTAAGGGTTATAAAATAAAGAATGGAAACATTAGTCTATAAATACATACAAAACATAATTTCAATAACATACCTCATGAAATCATAAGATTTATGAATAACACATAGAAATCATAAGTAATTAAGTTATCTTATAGAATCCATAACATCCTTACATTGTAGCTTTTACAGTTATGTATGGAGTTACATTTAAAATATCAATCATAGTATATTACCTAAATCTCTTAGGAGAAACATCATCATTTACCACTGTCACATTACCATTTCATTGGAGAGCAATCTTAGGCTCACTCGCCCTAGGTTTATCACTGAACCACAAGTATAAGTAAAAAATTCTCAATAACCATAAAATTGTCATAACACATAAAACAAGCATAACGGGATGATAATATTTACGCATTTAAATCACAATATATCATTTCAAGATATTGATATTAGCAATTCTTTATCAAACTATTTTAAAAACCATTTAAAACACTTAATAAAGATATTTTTAAATCAAAGTGTCCCATACCACTTTGAGGATTTTGAATGAAATTTAAATTTCAAAATATTCATGTCCATATAAATTTATATTTGAAACCATTTATAAAACATGGACATTAATGAGAATTATTTAGAATAATAAATCATTAAAACATCTATATTTTAGTTAAATATTTTCTAAACGAATGAGAGATTATTGAATACAAATAATTGATGAATTACATTAATCAAATATTATAATATCTTGTGAATAAGGATATTCATGATATAATATGTCAATGATCAGTATGTACACCATATAAAAGTGAATTGGTGTATAACGACAAAAAATAATCAATGGAATGTAAATTGAAAAAAAGCCCCCTGAAAAGATCATATCCTTATATTAAGTTCAAATCAATGTCATAATTATGTGTGACAAAAAATAATGCACCAAATATATATAGATATTATGTGTAAAACAATAAGAGTAAATTCAAACATTTTCATAGCGTGACATAATCAAGAAGTAGAAGTTTAACCCAATGAATCTAAATTGGGTTATGAAGTTCTCTTACAAGAAATAGACATGCTAAAGTTATCTCTTTAAAATTAAAGAAAATAGATGATGAGAGAGAAAAGGGTCTCTAATCACATGGAAATAAAATTTAAATCAATTAGGATATATAAGAACATATCCCAACATATGAAAATGGAAATTTAAAATACATAACATAAAATAAGTCTTTGATTAGAAGTGGAGAGTGAAAGGTTCCCTTACCGATTTGGTAACATATGAAACATACACCACATGAAATTAGGATCATATAATAAAGATTTAAATACCCATTATTTAATGCATTTTACCCAATAAATACAATCATGGTCAATACATAAACCACACAAAAGGAAAGAGTGGAAAATTTATCATGAATCTAACAGAAATAAAATATGAGATAAAAACCACTTACCTTGCATTCGATATGAATCATTCATTCTCTAATCTCTTGAATAATAAACTAAATTTAATTTATAATTTATTAATAACATTTTTCACGTTTATTATTCATGTTATATCACTTAATACCATGTTATGAAAATTACATAATCATTTAAGTTAATGTTATTCATTTTTTTGATATTTGGTAATTGAGTCAACATGAACTTGTTAAAATAACAAAATGTCCATGTGGTAAAAAGGCCATTATCTCCAGAATGATATTAATGATTTATATATCATATATATCCTTTATATTCAGTGTATATATATATATATATATTTATAATATTACATCACATTCGGAGATAAGAAATGAAATGCACCGTTCACGGAGATGGTAAGAAATATGTACGCATGAATGCTAATTTAATTTATACATAGGTGTGTTATAATTCTAGTATAATATCTTATAAAATTTCATTAGCATAATCCTTTATAAATTCCACATATGGCATCAATGAGTCATATCACTTTGAGGGGATGATATTCTGCACTATATCAAATGAAATTATCGTATTTACCAATTATGGTAACCATTAAGGTATTCTATAATTGAAAATTATATAAGCATAGATAAAATATAAATATAATATATATATATATATATATATCAAATATAAATACATTTCCATCATAATGGACACCATGAGAGGAGGTTGGAGATAATTGAACAATCATGGTTTCGTGAGGCAGTAGTTCGTCGTCCGTAGATACAGTATGTTTATATCCAGTAGATAGAGATCTGTGGATGTGTTGTTCAAATCCATCTCATAAAAAATCATAATATATTGAAGATACTTGTGTTTTTATAAAATAATTTAATAAAGTTATGTTAGGGTTTTGGATAAGGAAAATCAAAATAAAAGAACTTGAGAAAAGATGTTACCTTTAAATTGGGTAACATCTTTTGATTTGAGCCAAAGGGATCTCTTGAATTTCCTTATACCTAAGGTAAGGATTCTAGAAAAAAGAGTGGTTCGTTGGGAGATTATAAGAGTAGGTCATGGATGATTCATGTGGCTCAATAGGTGTGTGTAATGGGTTAGAGGTGGTGGCCTTTTATAAGAGGGAGGATGGGCTCTTTAGAAAAGTTTTAAAGTATTATGTTACTATATATTTATTTTCAGTTTCAAAAGGTCCAAAACATATTAAAATCAAATATAAGGTACATATAAGTAGAAATAAAATCATCTAATTATAATTGGAGAGGTTTTGGAAGTTTTTAAATCCTTATATTTTTTATTTAACCCTTGATTAACTTATTTAACTTTTACTATGTCCTCTTATATATTCATACTATCTGGTAAATATATTTAGGATAAAATTACAAGAGACTCAAAAATGATCATTTATGAAATTTTTAACATTATTTAAGTCATATGGACATAATATTATATTTTTAGGATTATTTTAACATTTAATAAAATATTAATTGTTTAAAAATCTAATTTATGTCAATTTTTAAATTATTCATATCAAGACTTTTACAAAAATCTATAAAAACATGATTATTTATAAAAAAATTAATTAATTCAAATATAAAAACTCATCATTATCCTCAAAATTAGTGGATGGCCTAAAAAGATTCAAAATATAATTATTTTAATATTTATAATATCATTTATTTGAATCCCTTATTAAGGAAGAAATTAAAGCATCACAATTGTGTCATAATAAAGATTATTTCATTAATGTCTAAAAATTATAAATAAAATACCATAAAGTAGGAAAATAATTTAATATTTAAAACTAATATTTATAGTCAAATATATCACTTATATAACCCGATATACAATTTTTTTACTAAAGGATATTTGTTTATGTTATATTTTTCCTTTTAATTAATTAATAGAAAATTTCATTATCACTCTCAAGTGGCTCCATGGGGTCCCAAAATTGACCCAAGGCGGACCATGGTCGGACTTGTGTTATATAATAGGATTATAACATGTGTTATGGTAAATTAATATTATTATAATATTTTCATTTCCCTTATTTACCCAATTTACCCATAAGCCATGGTAAATAAAATATTTACGGAAGATAGTATACATAATGTATAAAAATAAAAGATACCAATTTACACAATTTAGACCTATTCATTCCAAATATTGAATCCATTTTTCCATATTCAAAATATATCAGTTGAAGAAATTAATTTAATATTAATTCCCGTTGTTAAAACAAAAAGCGTATTTTTATGAAATAATAACTATCAAATGATTGACACTTGTTCAAGTCCAATTTCAAAGTGAAATTACGTCCAATGGCTATAATTAGATTAAATGGTATAAATAAATTCTAATAACACTTTAAAACCTATTAAAAGGTTACTTTACCCATATAAATAAATTAGATTAAAAGGAAGTCTTGAATAAAAATGCATTATTTTTCACTATTCATTTAAATATTATCTTTTTAAGAAAAATACCAAAATATTACCTAAAGTAAATTTTGGTGTTCCGATTCTAAATAAGGATTTTATTTTTTAAAATAATATTTAAAAATGTTACAAAAATTAGATTTAAAAATGGTTCACCATCAAAAGGCAATAAATCGTTTTTTTAAATACTATTATATTATTTAAGCTTAAAATTGGATTCATCCACATTTTAATCCTCTAACTTTTATTAGATAAATTTAAAAACATTTAAAAAACATGTATAATTATATTTTAGTTAGTCATATTCATTCCCAACAAAACAGCAAATGGAATTAACTACAATTTAAAATTATATTTTATTATTATTTTTAAATATGACTCAGCCTTATGTGTACCATGAGAGTTTTGGAGAAACACATTGTTGTGTGTCTGGTACGCCATCGAACAAAGCATCCCTTTTAAAGTTAAATTAATATTTAATTCACAAATATTAATAAATATGAAAATTTTATATTATTTATTTACGTGGGATGTTGCATCCTTCATCTCTTTTGGAAATTGCATCCTCACATTATCAAAATTGAGATTAGAAATATCATTGAAGGTCCCACATCGGAAAAAGTGTCAACAAAACTATAACTTTAAAATAAATAAAGGGAAGTACAAAGGTCACATGAGATAACCCATACTACTATTCCATGAAAAATGGATATGGAGTAGAAACTAAGTGTCAAGTTCTGATGGAGAGTGATAGTAAACATGATCAAGAGAAAGATAACAACCGGAAAATTATAAATATTTAATAGGTTAAATGGAATTTGTTTTCCTAGTAGGAAATGTAAACGGACAAAGTTCTCAATTTATGTTTCATTTAGTAATGATGGAGAATTTATTTACGAGATTGATTAAGGACATAAGGAAATATACTTATATTTCAAGTAGAGTTTCATCCTTTAATAAGTTTCAACTAAAAACACCACTTTTCTCTAAATGATGAGTATTCAAGAAGACGTTGTCAAACCTAAAGCACTAGAATCAACTTATAGAGAATCACACAATCCAAAAAAAATTGAAATGTATATTTCCCATGTCATTAGACATTAACCAAAACCAAAATGGTTTGTACATTATCATATAATCCCCAAAAAAGGATAATTATTTTTAAAAACAAATACTACTCTTAATGCCCATAATTCAACAAACTATACCCAAATTTTAGCAAAGACCATTTAATTAACAACTAACCTTAAAATTCTTCAATGTAACCCAAACTATGATTGAAACCCAAAACTTAGAAGGATTTAATCACATAGCCTTTCATATTAAATAATAACATGTATATCCAAATAACATTGACTACTCTAATGTATCATAGTGAAGAGTAATCAACCTAATCAAATATTCTCTATGAAAGGTTAATAATCTCCATAAATAACCCAACTTTCTTAATGTCAATAATAAAAACATAGATTATTCCTAAATAAAATTTTAACCATTACTCCACAAATGTGATCCCATATTATTCTATTTTCTTTAAGCTAACAGTTTTCCCAAAATAGAGAACTTCTCCCAAAATAAATTTTATCACTTAATCACCAAATCATTTCCCTATACTAAGGATATCCATTTAATAAAACATAAGTTCACAAAATCAACTTATTCTTGATCTATAAAATAAACTAACTAAAATGAGTCAGTCATACTAACCAGGGAATTCACATACTCAAGTGGTAGGTGATAAATCCCAATCACCCATTGGTTGTGGGTTTGATTCCTATAGCCTTGTCCGACGCGATGTGTTGTCACACAGCCTTCATGTTGTCATTTTCAAAAACTATATAATTTTATAACATACCCAAAAATGAGAAAAATTCCTCAAAAATAACCATAACATATTTTAACCATAAATGTTATCTCATACCTCAGATTTTCTTCCCAAAAAGTAAAAACCAATAATTACCTCAAATTAAAGGATCATATAAACCCAAATGGTTATTTATGACTATATCCAAAAAAGAAAGGATAATTCTTCCTTGAATAAAATTTTCACATATCAACCACCATGTTTACACATACAATCAAAAATATATCCAAATTAATCCCATCATAAAAAGATTCTTAATACTTTTAAGCATTTCATCATCCTAAAATCTATAATAACTTTTGAATACATTAAATGTAGGATTTTTACTCATTCAATGTTATTCATGATACATTAAGAATTATTTCCCAACTTATTCCACAATACATATTTTCTCCAAACAAAAACATGAATCATATCCTAAGATTAAATAATGTCAAAACATCAGCTAAGAAATAATCCATACCATCTATTAGTTATTGTCAGTTTTGTCATCCACAATTGCAATGGCATTAGGTATTGGAAAAATATATTTTTACAATCCTTCTAATCTCATTCCCAAACCTTATTCATTGGACATCAATTTGTATAACCAACATACACACCACATTTAAAACATTGAATTGATACCTGGAAAATAACTTATCTCCCTTTCCTGGGGTCAACTAGATACTTCCTTTTTTGATAGAAGGTTCTTGAATTATGGCCTTAATTACCACATCTATAGAAACATCCCATACCTTTGAAGCATTTTACTAGGTTTTTCTTTCCACGCCCTTCAAACATAGGTTTTTTAAAATACTTACCTTTTTGATAATTACCTGAACTTCCATAGGGATTTGTTTCTCACATAAATGATTCCTTATATAAATCACCATGGTCTATGTGGTCAATCATGAATATAAATAGTTGGTTGAGAATAATCACAAGAGTTCTCTTTGAAGCTCCCATTTCATTTGGTTTCATATTTAGAAGACTGGAATGGTTTTCTTCACAACCATTGTTACTTTTGTGTCTTCTAGATCCCGTTATTTATTAAAACCAAAAATCTCAGTGGGAGTATATCCATAAAATAATCACATAATGACTTATGAGGAGGGTAAACTCTTTGATATACTTATTCATGTTATCTTAAACCCATTAAATTTATCTAAAATAACTATGACACTTTATAATATGATAACTATTATGGTTATGCCTCTTAGTCTTAAAAAACACAATAACCTCTAAAGTTCTCTAAACCAGTAATTGAGACCAACTATAAGGCCCCAGCCTAAACATTACATAATCTTGAATAAAGTTAATAATTCACATTGAGGTTCTTTTTAGTTTTATAGTTTTAGATTATTAGGATATAACTATTACATTACATCTCAAATATTATAAATTAGACACTTATAGTTAGTACCCATTTTTTATAAAATAAAAACTCCAAAAAGAATACAAGAATTCATTTCATGATATAAATCTTCTTGAATTATCCATTTCTATTACCCTACATTATATCCTGTGAAGAAAATTTCAAAAACCTGGGTGAGATTAAAAATCTCAATAAGGGTTGTAAAATAATTAAAGAAAACATAAGTCCATCAATACATAAAAAATATAATCTCTTTAACATACCTCAAGAAATATTAAGATTTATGAATAACACATAGAAATAATAAATCATAAAGGTAAGGTGTGGAATCCATAACATAATTAAATTGTAGATTTCACAGATACATAGTGTGTTACATTTGTAATACCCATCAAAGTATATTCCCTTAATCTCTTAGGAGAAACATTAATTTTTACCTCTTTTACGTTACCCAATGCATTGAAGAGTTATCTCAGGCTCACCTACCCTAGGTTTATCATGGAACCACCCGTATACGTAAGAAACTCCCAATTACCATAAAATATTAATAAGACATAAAATAGGAAAAAAAGATGGATAACATTTCTACATTGAAATCTCAAAATATTTTTTCAGGATATTTATATAATCATTTCTTTATCTACCCATTTTCAAAACCATATAAAAAATTTAATAAAGAGATTTTAAAAAAAAGTGTCTCGTACCACTTTAAAGCTTTTGAATGAAATATAAATTTCAAAAAAATCATTTCCTTATAAATTAATAATTAAATACATCTTAAATACATAGTAATTAATGAAAAAGATTTAGAAGAATAAATCATTAAAACATTTAAAATGATATTTTAGTTAAAGTGTTCCTAACAAAATGGGAGACGCTTGAATAAAAATATATGAGGAATAACAATAATAAAAACTTACTTTATCATGAGAATAAGGATATTTATGATATAATATGTCTAAGGGTAGTATATAAACCATATAAATGTGAATTGGTGTATATCCAGAAAAAACACTTAATGGAATGAAAATTGAGACAAAGTCCCTTGCAAAGATCATATGCTTTGATTAAGGACAAATCAATGACATAATTATGTGTGACAAATACGAATATACCCAATATAATTGGTTATTAAGTTTTAAAAAATTATAATCCATTCAAACTTATTCGTAGCATGACATAATCAAGAAGTAGAAGTTTAACCCAAAGAAATGAAATTGGGTTGAGAAGTTCTCTTAGAGAAATTGGATAGCCTAACGACATCACATTTAAATTCAAAAAAAAGAGTTGATGAGGGATAAAATGGCCTATAATCACATGGGAATAAAATTTATAGCAATAAGGATATATAATAACATATCAAAATAAAATAAAATGAAAATTTAAAAGACATAACATAAGATAAGTCTTTGATAAGAAGAGGATAATGAAAGGTTCCATTAAAGATTTGGTAACTTACGAAACATACACCGCATTAAATAATGATCATACAATGAAGATTTAAATACCCATAAATTAATGTATATTACAAAATTAATACAATCATGGTTAGTACATACACCACACAAAAGGAAATAATCGCAAATATATCATGAATCTCACGTGAAACAAAAGTGAGATGAAAACCAATTACCTCGTGTACGACTTGACCTATTCGTTATTTAATATCCTGAATAATAAACTAAATTTAATTTATAATTGATTTAGAAGATTTTTAAAGTATATTATTCCATTTTTATCACTTATTACCACGTTATGAAAATTACATAGTCATTTAAGTTATTAACAGTCATTTTTTGATATTTGGTACATGAGTCAAAATGAACATGTTAAAATTACAAATTGTCCATGTGGTCAAAATTAAATTATCTCAAGAATGATATTAATGATTTAGATACCATATATATCATAGATATTAAATATATATAAATTTATTTATAATAGTACATAACATTTAGAGATAAGAAATGAAATGCACCACTCATGGAGATGGTAAGTCATACGTGCACTTGAATGCTTCCTTCATGTCCACATAGGTATGTCATAATTCCCATATAATATAATATATTATTTCATTAACTCCATACATTATACATTCCATGTGTGGAATTAATGATTCATATCACTTTCAAGGGGTGGTATTCCACACTTCCTCAAATGAAATTACAGTATTTACACATTATGGAAACCATTAAGGTATGTTATAAATAAAAATTACAGAAGCTTAGAGAAAATATAAATATAATATATATCACATATAAATACATTTCCATTATAATGGCCACCATGATAGGTGGTAGGATATAATTGAACAATCATCATTTCGTGAGGCAGTAGTTTGTCATCCAAAGAAATAGTATGTTTGTATCCATTAGATGGAGGTGTGTGGATGTGTAGTTAAAATAATCCTCAAAACAAAATCATAGTATATTTAATATACTTTTTTTTATTAAATAATGTAATAAAGATATTTTAAGGGGATGTATAATTAAAATATAAAGAAAAGAAATTTAGAGAAGATGTTACCTTTAAATTGGGTAACTCTATTTTATTTTGATCCAATGATATCTCTTGGATTCCCTTTTTCATAGAAGAATGATTCTAGGAGGAAGAGAGGGATGTTCGAATATTCTTGGAGTAGATATTGGATGAGCTAAAGGGTTTTAGAGGTGTGAGTAATGGGTTAGAGGTGGTGGACTTTTATAAAATGGAGGACGGGATCTTTAGGAAAGTTCGAATGTATTATTATATTATATAATTATTTTCTTTTTCAAAAGGTCCAACACTTATTTAATTCTAGGATAAGGTGAATATAAATTGAAATAAAATTATCCAATAATAATTGGATTGTTTTTAATATTTTTAAATCCTTATCTTTTTTATTTAACCCTTTTTCAACTTATTTATCTTCTACCATGTCCTCTTATATATTCATAATATATGGTTAATAGATTTAATATAAATGGAAAAGTGACCCAAAATGTAACCTTTATGCCATTTTTGACATTATTTATCTCATTTTCCTGAATCATAGTTTTTTTGGATTATTTTATCATTTAATAAAATATTAATTATTTAAAAAACTCATTTATGTCAGTTTTTTAATTATTCATATCTAGACTTTTATAAAAATCCCTAACATCTTGATTCTTTAAAAAACCTTAATTTAGTCAATATTAAAAATTCATAATTATCCGTAAAACTCATGGATAGCATAAAAAGTTTAAAATAAATTTATTTTAATATTTATAATATCATTTATTTGATTCCTTTATTAACGAAGCAATTATTGTGTCACCATTGTGTCATAATTAAGTTTATTTATATAATCTCTAAAAATTATAAATAAAATACCATGATTAATAAAATTATTTTATATTTTAAATTAATATTTATAGTCTAATATATCACTTATATAACCCCATATAAAATTGTTTTACTAAAGATATATGTTTATGTTATTTTTGTCATTTAAATTAATTAATATAAAATGTCATTATCAATCTTAGGTGTCTCCATGGGGTTCTGAAATCGACCCAAGTATGACCATGGTCGTAAATATATAATCCAATAGTATTAGGACATGTGTTTGGGTAAAATAATATTATTATAATATTATTTTTACCCTTATTTACCAGATTTAGCTTTTAAACCTGATAATAAAATATTTACGGAAGATATTATTCATAATGTCTAAAAATAAAAGTTACATATTTACAAAATTTGGACATCATGATTCAAAATATGGAATAAATTTTTTCAAATTCAAAACACATAATTTTATGAAAATTATTTAAAATTAATTCCCGCTGTCCAAACAAAAAAGTGTGTTTTTAAGAAATAATAACTATCAAAATATTAACAATTATTTATGTCCAATTTCAATGTGAAATTACTTCCAATGAACATAATTTGATTCGATGGTAAAAATATAATCCAGTTACACATTAAAATAATTAATGGGTTAATTTAAAAATGTAAATAAATTATATTAAAAGGCAATATTGAATTAAAATGTAGTATTTTTCATTATTCATTAAAAATGAACTTTATCAAAAAAAATCCAATATTTTACCCATAGTAAATTTTGACATCCTGATATTAAAGAAGAATTTTATTTTTTTTCAAATATAACATACCAACATTAAGAAAACTAGATTTAGAAATGTTTCTCCCTCAAAAGGCGATAAATCGACCTTTTAAAGAATAATAGTCTATTTATGCTTATAATTTGATTTATTCACATTTTAAGCCTCTAACTTCTATTGGTTAATTGTTAAAACATTTAACAAACATGTATAAGAATATTATATTTATTTCTATTCATTCTTTCCAATATAATGGGTATGTATTAACTACCATTTAAAATAATATAATATTATTAATTTTCGGTATGACTCAGCCTTATGTACAACACGATATTTTTGAAGAAACCCATTTTGGTGTGCCTAGTACTCCATCTAATATAGAATCCCCTTTAATGTAATATTAAAATTTAATTCATAAATATTAATAAATACGAATATTTCATATTCTTTATTTACCTGGGATGTTACAGTTTCTAATGTTTCATTATATGTTCTCTATTTCGTTGGAATTATGACTCAAATGATACCAAATCGGTAAAGGTTTTTATTGTACAATCTCCTTATTACTAGTATTATTTATCATTAAATTTATGATGATGATGTTATATGATCTTTATATCCAAATTATTTTTTATTTTCTTATTATATGATTATTTCAGGATATTACATGTTCTTATTTCATTTATGACTCCTTATATAATCAATATAATAAAAAAATATTCAAATAAAAATTACTTCATTTTTATCTTATATCAAAAATTCCTATCTCATTAATATCTATTTTACCTAAAATTATTTCAATAATATTTTTACAATTCACTAATAATTGTATAAATACATTATAACCCATTCTTTATATTCCATAAAAATAGTTAAAAGAAATTTTCATGTAATTTTACGAATGATGTACTTATCAATTTTTTAAAAAAATGTGAAGGAGTCATTGTTTTAATATACCTTACATGAACAAAATTCCCCAAGTTCATGATTTCTAAATATTTTGAAGCATCAGTTTCATGTTTTCAAGATTATATTAAAAATTTGTGAATTTTCCAGAAATTTATATTTATTAAATGTTTTTTCAAAGAGGAAATAATATTTCATCAATAATGGGTTTAATGATATTATAATGATATTTATATTAAATAGTGACAACATCCCTCATGGTTACATCTTCTCAATTCACTATTTTTTTTATTAATTCCATTCTTATTCTTAATATTGTTAGATTATGATGTTTTTAAATAGATTATCAAGTAACACATTTCTTTTCAATGAGTAAATGATCCTATGAAAAAACAATGGTTATTGTTCTATTGAAAAGTTCCAGTATCTATTTATTTTTAATAATTCTATAGTTAAGAGAAATATTTATGTACTTTGAATTTTAGTTATATTATAAATAATGTATGGCCAGTTGTATAATAAAACATGTATTGGATAGTTTTTTATACCCCCCCCCCCCCCCCCAATGCATTTTGTAAAGAGAAAAAGTTAACCATTTATAGGCTTCTCTTAAGATATTAATGGAAATTAAATGAATGGTAATTCTTTTTGTTATAGTGATTGTAATAGTAATATTATAATGTTTTTCAATGAAACCATCATGGATTTATATATTTTCAATGATATTTTTTTAATCCATGATCGTGGATTGTTTCCACGTTTCTCATGATTACTCACATATATAGACCTTATTTTATGTTATTGATTTATATAATTTCTCGTGAATTTTTATTCTTATTTGAGGGGTTAGATTTAACAAATGGTATCCCATTGAATTTTGATTATATCAGCAAACCATTAGGCTCATCTTAATCTCCATGATTTAACTCAACAGTTAAATATTATTTTTACCCCCACTGTGGGTTTGATCTTGTTTTTATTATGTTTTCCTTTTCCCCAGGTAATGAAGTTTGGGGTTAAATAATTTTTGTTTAGAAATGTACCATGTATGAAAAACATAAAGGGGTATGTTGAAGACGTATTTTGAAATTAGGAAATATGTTTATGGTAGGAAAATGATCATTTGAAGACTTGGGTATTGTTATGTAAGTGTTTGTCTAATTTCTTTAAATATCTAGACCTAAATATCTCTAGAGCATGTTGGGAATCCAATATCTCCATTTTATGTTGTATGTTTTGGTTGGTTCAAATTGATTCATGTTTTCCAGTATCAATGATAGTGTTTAATAATTATGTTTTCAATAACAGATTTAGAAATTTTGGTTTAGGTCTATTATAGTTCATGATTGAAGAGAGTTAGATATATTTAGATATTTGGGTGTTCCAATATTAGTATTACATAAGTCGTATAGATGTTACAAGGGGTTTATATTTTTATGTTTCATCAAATGTTCAATGTACTATAGCCCAATTATGACGATTTATGTAATGGTATATTAAGGTGATTAATGATATTTTAGGATTCATTTTATTTGGTTGTTGTACATGGAACCCTAATCTATAACCTGAATCATAATTTGGGATTAATGACATTAAATTCTCAAGGATATAAGAAAAATGGTATGATATAACATATAAGGTTTAAAAAATCATTAATATTGAGGTTATTTTTGATGTTGGGTAAATTGTTTACATAATTATCTATATTTAACAATTGGTGTTATTATGGATGTTTTTTTGTTATATGTATTATTTCTTCATATAAAAGTTTATACATTTTATATAATCTTAACTTAAGCTAATAATTTCAATTTTGGATATTATTTGAAGAGATATACAATATTGGTTTAGTGTTATATAGATTATGTGACATTCAAGAAGTTGATTATAGTGCTTCAGACTTTTAGAGTTCATCTGAGCTAGTCATTTCATGGAACACAATATTAAATATTAGTTGATTTTTATCATAGAACAACCAATGGAATATATTTTGACAATGTAATACAATGAAGTCAAGTATGTATATTTTCATAGGTTATCTATCATGTTAGAAAATGAATCCATCAACTGTTAGAAAATTATCAGGAAGTAAAAAATTTATACATTTAATATATCTTCAAATTAATTTATGGAATTCATTATGAAATAATAATTAGGGTTTTATTTTCATTAAATTTCTTATGATTGTGTTCTCTATCACTCTATTATTCCTTGGGTGTTATTTTTCTTCTCAATGTCTATGTTTTCACTTCATTTCAATATTCTCCTTATATGGGAAGCCAAATATGTGTTAGGTTTTTTAAAATTTATATATAACATTACTATCTCAAAAATTTTGTTTCTATATATTTTTTTATGAGTTTGTTTTCAAGAAAGTTTTTTTAAATATTAAAAATGTGATTTATTTAATAATTGGGGGTTTAATCTTCAACTTGTTTGTTTTGATTAAAAAAATAATTCACCACTTTGTATTGAAAAAATATAAAAAAATTTGGAAATAGATTCGTTATTAGGTGTATAACAAAAACCTATATTTTTTAAAAAAATAATATTTTTCTCAATGGATTTCATTTTATACAACCCAAATAAAAAACTAATTTGGGTATACTATAAAAAATTATTACGTAAATTTCACTGTTATAACCTAGTCATTAAGTTGGATGTATGTATTGGAATAACCTATTTATTAAAAATATGCGATGTAATTATATACTAATATTAATATGATAATTAATGAACAATAAGAAATTCATTTTCACTAATTCCATTTTATTCTTCTAAAATATATTTTCTTCAAAAATAGTAATTTTTTAATATTTTGTGTGCAGGATAATATAAAATAATTGAATTTTTTAAAATTTGGTTTTAAAATATGAATATAATAATTATTTCACAACATAAAAATTAAATACAGACTAATTTATGAATTATATAAAAAAATGTTTGATGTTATAAAGGAATGGTGATATATACTAATTTTTAATGAAACTTGACTTTTAATATCTAGTATTATAAAAGATCCATTTTATTTTCGACATGGTTAAAAATAAAAAATATATAATTTAAATATTTAATAATCATATTTTTTCTATTATATTATTATTTAACCTTTATTTTAATATAATGGTTATTTATAGTTATGCAGGATTTTTTTTCCTAGATAACCACTTTTCATCACATTTTATAGTTTTCATTTTTAAATTTGTTCTTCAAATATTTTGAATTTAATTTTATTAAATGTATTATATATTTAGAATAATAATTATACTATTATTAAATATTTTAAAATTAATTTAAATTTATTTTTAATTGAAAATATGGTAAATAGTTAATACAATAATGAAGTTTAAGTCTGGAAATTTACATTTATGTATAATTTGATTAGGATTTTAAATACCCCTATAACTTTCATCTAACAAGTTGGATAAGTTTTTTTCTTCTATACTAATTTATTATTTTAATTTTTTTCCACTTACATTTTTTTCATTGATAATGTTCTATATAAAATTTTAATCAATGAATAATTAAATATGTCACTTTTATCATTTTAACATTCTCTTATATTTTCACGTAAGTATAAAAACAATTTTTGAATAAATATTAATGATTATTTTTACTGTATTGAAATAATTTTTATTATGTTAATTAATTTTAACGTATTATTAATTATATAATTATTTCAAAGGTGTATACAATGCTAACAAGGTATTTCTGTATATAGTCAAAATATATATATTAATTTTAATTGTTTTATTGTTAAAATAGAATTTTATAGTAATTTGTAATGAATTAATTATAGTAAAATTATTTATTTTAAATTCAATTTCACTTTTGGTATACTTAATATCTAATTACATGAGTATTTGTTAAATTGAATTTGATAATTTTTTAAACAAATTAAAATTTAAAATTATTTAAAAATAATCAAAATCTTGAAATATATAAATTAGGATTAGAAATGGTCTAAAATATCATATCTTGGAATATTATGGAAAAAATTAACTTATAACTAATATCATAACCCTTTATGATTGAATATTTCATTTCCACATATAAGGTAAAAATTAGATTACTAGGGGATCGAATAGAAGATACTAAGATTGAAATAGCCTAAAACATGTACAAATCATATTTGATGGATGGATTTCCATTATTATAATCATAATATTAATATTTAATAGTTTTGGGGAAATTATAAATCAAATATACTTATTACTATTTAAATAGTTTATAACATTCCATGTTTGAAATTTCCCTAATCTATAATAGCTTGCCCATTATTCAATCCTCTCCAAAATGAAATCCCTTTTAATTCATCTAATACCGATCAAAATTCCTTCTTAAAATATATTCTAATGTACTATAAGAATATTTGTCATTATAATACCAATTATATATGGCTTCACATGAAATAAAATTTATGTTTTTTGAATAAGAGCTATATATTTTAACCAAATTAATTAGTTTCATTTATACTTCTACATTATTGAAGTCATTCTGACCATTTTTATATATTACCATCAGTATATACCATATAATGATATTAAATTATGTGGATCGAAAAAAATTAATCTATCTCCTTCATTATATAATATTAAATTAAATCATCAATCATCTGTATGATGAACTAGCACCTTGAAAACTCTTTCAATTTGTTTTCCACCACAACCTGCCATGCATGGTTGTCAAAATGGATTACGTGTATATATACGATATCCATATAATAATTATAGTTATAAATGGATGATATATCATCTATTTTATTACCTATATATCAATTGATAAAATATTATTTCATTCTTGTGTATATGTGGATTATCACCTCCCCAAAGATTTGTGATTCATTTGGTTTTACCACGTCACCTATCTAGTACATATAAGGGAGAATATATTATATTTGAAATTAATAAAATCCTAGAAAGGTAACAAAAATTATTTACCTTATCTACCTCATGTTTGTTTATGACCACCAAATTAGCATCAAAAAACTCATAATGGAATAAAAATATGGATATGGGTATTATATTCCACACAAAAGAGAAGGAATAAGACGGTGGCCAAAGACTCCTAGATCGCATGAAACCCTTGGAGACACATGGTCACATGACCAGTAAAGGGTCATGTGGATGGGAATGCATAGAATATAAAATACAATGGATCTCATGGAACCCATTTTTACAAGCACTTGTGCTCCCACCAAGGCTCCCTGGAAAACCAATGATCACATGACGACAGCTAGGGAAGAACCCCCATGACACGTTGATTGTCAACTACAAGAAGAAGGAAATACTCTCCAAAAATATTTCAATAATTGGAGGAAAATTTCCAAAATAAAGAGGCCTATTGTGGTCCTAAAACTCATATGATGGGTTTTTTATGACATGAATTATTATACTTTAAAATAATATAGAGACCTTGTGAGATACCCAACCATTTTAAATTGAACAATGGAAATAAAAATGTAGGATATGGGAGTATCTTGCAATCATAAATGTTATGTGATTCACCACTGGTGATCTAAAAGACATCGTGAGACCCCAGTAAAATTTACACCTCATCTATTGAATTCATAAGGACATTTAATCCTCATCACATGAAGAACCTCAGGTATTTCCAGGAAACATTGCACCCCCACCCCCTTCAGTCCTTAAGAAAAAACAGATGGAATTTTACAAGAAATAATCATTTATCACCATAAAACGTTTATTAGAAATAAAATTCATAACCAAAATGTAGAATAATCATCTATGAAAATACTCACACAACATCATATGATCCCCAAGAATTGTAAAATAAAAAAAAGATATAAATGGGATAAATGTGGGAGCCTCTCACAGTCATAAATATATGTTGATTTTCTAATGATGTTTTTCGTATGGTTATGCAAGACCCATTGAAATGATGGCCTACTACAGTGAATGCCTTTTGATAGTTTCTCTGATCTTGTCAAGGCCCTTGGATATGTCAATATAAAAATATTGAAGTCCTTCAACATTCCATTATAATTCATTTTCATGACTCATCTCAATGGGATCGTGACATGACTCCCCATGCTTGCCTCCAATAGTCCATAAGATGGTGATTAGAACCAAGTAGGCATATCACTAACATGAGAGGCATTTCATATTTACTTATATGCGAATACACATATACAATGCCAAAAAACAATCATATGTAATAACTACTATGTATCCAAAGCATGCATACCACTATATCCCATGTCCAGAGTAAGATGAAAGGTAATGTAACATAAAAGGTAAAAAATAAAATCCCACCACAATGATTATGTAAACACATGTCCAACATATAAGAAAAACTATTGTGACTACAGAATATTACTATATAAACATCCCTCAGCCTTCTTGGTCTCACACAGCACTGTCTGGTCTTATTCAGCCTTGGACTCTGTCAAATGGTCGATCATGTGCACAAGACATGACATGTGTGTGAAAAGTCCATTCACAGGTGAGTATAATATTACTCAGTAGGACACCACGAAACCAAAAATCCATGTAACTATGGGAATCATAGTCATCTATACAAATTTATATGTCTACAACACATATAACAAGAATATCTAGATAGACTCATATCAAGAAAGATAGTCTAGAGGTAAGCCACAACAACTGAATACCAACCATATTAATTTAGAGTCTGATAGCACTAATGATCTTCATTCAAGATATACTACTCATCATGAATCATTAGGATAAATTGATACACTAATAGATCAAATGAGAAATATGACACATAGATGAGAATCATAACCACGTCCATGGGTTGAAACCGCCAACTCAATCTGGATTAACTTCTTACATAGATGTTCAATGCCCAATAGTGTTGGTAATATTGATACCAAGAACTCAACAAATGCAATGAAAAAGAATACATAATCCTACTATAGACCTCTCAAGGGATTCCAAAAACTATATCTTGGAAGTCCTGTTGAAGTGATTTTATTCCTAAGACTAGGAAAATATTCACACCAACATTCAAGGAAACATGAACGAGATACAATCCTAATTAAATTTTCATAGTTATGGAGGACATGAGAATAATGCTATGTGAAAATGGGTACAAGTAATGTAGTTGGGTCACACACCATTTACCATGACCTTGTGTAATTCCCATGTACAACATCCGATGTCATTTAAACCATGTCATGTAGAAGATGGGTTCCCACCATGAAGAAAAGGGGTACACAATGTGTCCTTGCATTAGGGGTTCGCCTCTGTAATCAGACTATGTTCTAGTAAATGACATCATCTCGAGTGTATCAACCCATGTACTAGTACATGGGGTAGACCATATACATGGTCCAGGCCATGTCTTGTAGGGGAGTACACACAATTTATGTAAATCGTGTACACCACCCTGTGTCCATGTACGTCCTATGGTACACATCAAGTTCATCCAAAGGGTAACACATGCCTTGTAGTATAGGTCTACAAACCTTGTGTATCGTTTTTTTCAGAAACATTTCTTCTTCATCCATATCAAGTCTTCGATCATTTGGATATCATTTAGGACCTCAATTTTCCTCAAAACACCCCATCGAAGGTCATTCGGCCTTCCTAACACCAAATCGATGGGATTCATCCCTTCAATCATCTTAGAAAAAATAATCATATTCATTAGTAATTCCTAATGAATAATTCAGATTCAGTACTCATAATCATTCAATCCATAGGAACACCCACCGTCACACCACTATTGAGTTTTCTTAATGTTAGATCTATGGTTTCGATTAATTTCTCTAATAATTGAATGTGTAATGATTGATTTTTCACAATAGATTCATGGTAAGGGGACAAAAAGGAACATGTGATGAAGAATGGAACAATATTGGGAGAAAAGCACAACCAATCGAGAGTAATGAACCTCAATTGATTATTTTTTTGATCTCAATACTTCTCTATTATAATTATAATGATTAAAAATAACATTCACAAGATTAATATCCAAAAAATTCCCAAAAAATCACCCATCCTATAAGTATGATCGATCTATAGGCCAATCTTTTCATGGATTAGTTTTATTTCGTTTGTAGGAATCAAGAAATTGAATGAAAAATCAATATAATACAAGATACCAAGATTTTGATCACTCAATGATAAAACATTGGCATCACATTGTCATCATTAGTGAGGTCCTTCAAGATTGGGGTGCACCGATCACTGTTATGAGATTTCTTTATCACTGGATTGTGATAATTCTATATATATCTCTCTCCAACATCACTATAGGATTACAGGGTTGTGAGGCTATTCATGGATATCTAATAAGGAGATACATTCCACGAGAAATTTGTTACATTTTTGCATAAAATTTTGGATGAAAATAAGATTTCATAATTTATTTTATTCATTTAAGCATCCATGATGATTTTCCATAAATGACTCATTCTGACCAATGTTAGGATTCACCTAGGGGAAACAGTTGTTTTAAATTCTATGGTGCCCTCTTATTTTTGAACCATGAATCTGTTTAGTGGTTATTCCACTTTTTTAGAAAATCCATGCATGCATGATATTTAATATTTTTATATATTTCAAAAAAAAATCAATGGACATCATACATAGAAATTGTATGCTTTCTCAGCACCTAGTCATGAAATTAATCCATAAAATATTTTAAAACAATA
Organism: Viscum album; assembly: GCA_963277665.1. Lineage (NCBI taxonomy): Eukaryota > Viridiplantae > Streptophyta > Magnoliopsida > Santalales > Viscaceae > Viscum > Viscum album. The sequence continues at coordinate 585,762,771 of OY728158.1, read as the reverse complement.
CCCAGAAAATATGTGTCATTAAATTCTCCCCACCATTGGGCTTTACGTCCCCAGAAATCCAAAACAAAGTATACTAAAAAAGATGATGATAATGAGCATGAGTTTGAGTCTCCAACTCCAAATTACTCTCTTGGAGATTACTATGCTGCCACCAGACACACACCAAGAAAATTTGATGGTCCAAAAAGGATTCTCTATTTCCAATTTGTGATCATCAGTGGGTACTCTAAAAAATATCGCCATCCTTGATGTACTACTTGCCCCAATAGACGATGTGTGATGTGTCATGCACATACCTCCTCAGTTGTGATGCATGGAAGACATCGTGTATCTGATATAACTATGGATGTAGAGTTATGTGGTACGCCACCTTTCTAACTATATATAGTATTTGAAAATGGATGATAACCTAGGAGACAGCTTACTACCCCATCCAAATCTATATAAACTACGTTGAGGTGAAAACCATAGGAACACATGGAATACTTCCTCAATCTCCAATGTAGTTTTCCATCATTATTCATAATAATTTTGATGGCTCTGTGCAGTCATCATATGCTATTGGATGATCTAAACCTTCTTTGTAGTAGGTCACACCTACTCCAGGCCCATGAGTGCTGACTCTCCTTGGTCAATCGAGAAAAGTGGTGATCTATAGGGCCATCCATACAAATCCTCAAATGGACCCATAAAAATGGAAGAAAGGTATATGTTGTGGTATTAATACTCCACCAATGGAATGTGATCCACCCAACTACTACTAAATTATAACATGCAATCCCGCAACATGTTCTCTAGAACCTGATTACTCCACTTAGTCTGGTCGTAATTTTGTGGGTGAAACATTGTGATCAATCTCAACTAGGTCCCAAACTCCTCCTTTAATCCCATCTATAATTAGGTTGTTAAATGAGAATAATTATATGAAAATATCATTAATGGAACTCCATGGAGGTGAACTCTCTCTTCAATATAGTTACATCTTAAGATCTCTACTAAACTCTTATCTCAGATAACTAACAAGTGGTTCGACATGATGAGTTGGTCAATGATCACCCAGATGGAATCATGTTCCATGAACATATGTGGAAATCCTATAATGATGTTCATGGATATACCATTCCATTTCCATTATGAAACCTCATTGGTTGAGCTAAACCCACTAGAACCTGGTGCTCCGGCTTCACTTCCTAAAATGTATGGAATTGAGGAACAAACTTTGTAACTCATTTCTTCATTCATATCCACCAAAACTTCCATAGTATATCCTTGTACATATTTTCCACAATTTTGTGTAAAAAAGGATGTATGAAAATCCCTAAGAACCTCATCCCACAACTCCACCAGTACTATTTTACATCATCTGAAAAGAAAGATGTGATAGCCACCTTTTGAATATCCCCCAAGAGCATTCATTGTGGGCATCAGAGAACATAGGGTCTCTTATTCAGTATCCCCATGGTGTTCTTACTTGACACACTGATAGAGTGAAGTGTTTACCACTATCAACTTGAGGTATGTTGCTCCATATCCAACAACAAAGGATGACGGAAATGAGGCAAACTAATCTAATGCACCATTCAAAAACCAATAACTAGATATCCTACATAGAGATTCTACTACTACCTTCCCCTTCCTAAGAGTATAGATAAAATAAATGTCATACACCTGAGATATTCTTGAATTTGTATATATCTCAAGTTGATATACTTTTGACAGAAGTTATCCTTGAGACACTTGAGATCGATGTAGATGAAAAACCACTTTCCCACTAAATAGATTCATAGTATCATCAATGCAAGGATTTCCACTACGAAATCAAGTTCATGTGTCACATAGTTCTACTCATATGGTATCAACTAGAATTAACCATTGGATATCACTACTTTCCTTTACTTCAAGACACATCCAAGTTTAGTTCTTGATAAATCACATAACACTACATACTCAACAACCAACTCTAGATATCTCAAGATAAATTCAGTAATCAAGATCTTGGTAAACTATATAAAAGATATTTTAATGTTCTATTTCCACATGAATGGATACCCCTTGTGAGTAAAATGTTTCATAGGTTATGATATACTAGAGAAATATTGAATGAATCACTGGTATTATCCTGCCAACGTAAGGAATATCTACACCTCTTTCATTCTCTTAGGTGGATCCAATACTAACAATGCCTCATCCTTGGCCAGGTCCACCACCACTCCTTCAGATGATATAATTTTTCCAAGAAACTGGACCACATAAATATAGATGTAGAACTTATAGATAATTATGTAATGATAGTTCTCTCAGAGTACGTCTACAATTTTCCTAAAGTGAATCACATGCTACTCCTTAGTGATCGAGTATATAATTATATTTTCGATAAATACAACAATGAACCGGTCTATGTATTGCTGAAATATCTGGATCATGAGTCCCATAAACACTACTTGGTACTTTGCCACATGAAATGGAATCACCAATTACTAATAATGACTATAACGAGTTCTTAAGGTTGCCTTTGATATGTCCTCATCCCATAATTTTAGTTAGTGATTGGTCAGCGGTCAACCATACAGAACCAAATGACCCATATCAACTAGTCAAAGAGATCATCAATCCTCAATAGTGGATACTTTTTATTCACATCCACATAGTTTAAGCACTGATAGCCCACACACAATTTCAAAATCCTATCTTCCTTTTTGTAAAACAAAAATGGAGCCTCTGAGTGTAAAACACTATGTCTCACGAAGCCCTTCCTCTATATGTCCTCAAAAAAAATGCTTAGCCCGAGAAGCTTAGAACGCGCCATCCAATACATAGGGGTAGATATTGGTCGATCACAGGGAGTAAATTAGTTCATAAGTTTATCTCCTGGCAGGGAGGTAAACCTGGAATAGCATTAGGAAACACATCCTAGTACTCCACTAGGATTACAGGAAACCGTAAACTCATTGCATACATGGCACCAAGGTTCAAGCTAGCCATCTGATGAGTAATCTACTACACCCTCCTATGAATGAGTCCACATTGTTGTTTCTATGGTTAATATTCATTGAAAAGGCTAAACCTAATTCAATCACTACGGACATAGGCCACCCTTCACCTAAAATAGTCAATCTAGGTATGTACTGTAGATAAAAAATCCATACCAAGAATGACATCGTAATTCCCTGATGTCTCTGTCATGAAGTTCTAACTGGAACTCTCACCTCCAAGGGTTTCATCACACAGTAAGCATAGGTTTGTAGTTTTTTAGTCTCTTCCAGTAGGTGTGTCCATGTTTAAAGGTGGAGTGAATGGTTCAACTAGAATCTCTATGCCTCATAAAATATAAGTGGTGAGAATGGACGAAGTAACACCTGTGTCTATCAATACAAAACCAAAATTACAAAACACATTGATCATACCTTGAATGATTTCTAGATCCCCTGGGCCATAATCCTCGATCGTATATCATTGTCCATACCTATATCCTCTAGCTCCTAGATCCTGCAATAGACCTTCTGGGCGTGGTGGTGGTAACCAGTTGATTAGACCTCCTCCCAATGCCCTCCTAACTCCTCTACAACATCTTCTTTCCTAAAGATATGACTACTCTTATCAATATTTGTACCTTGGTGGTCTATCCATAGTATCCTTGTTATCAGTACAATGGGTGGTATAATCATGATTGATATGTCCCCTACTGTCACACAAATATAACTATATCACTATTGGCTGACAAGACCAACACTATAAGCCATGAACTGTAGATAAAATATCTTTCCACCTCCTACTGAAATTTCTCCCACTTCTAGGTCCTTGTGACTAATGTTGTCTCCCTACTTCTAAGGTCTATGCTCCATCTTTTTCACTGATTACTTTCATTGGATGGTCCAGCTTATCCATAAAGCTTTAAACCAAAAAATCCTACTGAAGGAACCCAACATAAGTAGGAATTCACATATAGATAAAACATGCTCGGATGTCCCGACATAGACCTCTCTCATAGTTATGACCCATGATGTACTTATCCCAAACTACATCCATCAAGTGCCAGTAATAGTTTATGAACCTCGATGAATAATAAGCCTTAGTAATTCTACCCAACTTGAGCTAATGAATCTCCTAAATACACACACCCCACAATGTATCTAGGGATTAATTCTATTGGTGAGGTGATCTAACTCTATTCACAAAATATTTGACTCATCATATATCTGGATAGCCAAACTCCACTATCATCTTATTGATATGCATATTAGGCTTAGAGCTAGTTCCACCATTTGATCTAATGGTACCCTGACTAGATATAAAAATAAGGTTACCTTCTCAATCCATTACTCAACCACCTTGGTATTAGGTTCTATTTATAAGAAGAGGAGCCTCTAACATTGAAACTCATGAAGAACACTCACACTATGCTACTCATTTTCTAGAACTCCAAGTACTACATGTTGACCCAGATGTGGAAGTACGGATGGTGGACCACCATGAGGTAACATCTGGGGAACTACCCTGTATTAAAGCCTCATCTTTGAAAGGGTCATTCTCATGATCAAGCTGTGGAATGATATCTCATATTCATTGAAGAGAAATCTTGTATTAAAACAAGATAAACCATGGTCAAAGAGTATATCAGGAGAACTAACTCACCAAGGTCAAAGAAACCGCCACCAATTCTAATATGATTAATGTATCATTATTTTACCTGTGACTAATGTTCTCATATACTATATTGAAAAATAGTTATTTTGATTCAGGGTGTATGGATATGTCCTTCGACACAACAATATTATATTCATTGGCCTGAAATATTAATTCGAAACACTAAACACTATTACCCCAAAACAATATTAGATACTCATTGTCCTAATTTACGACCAAACTAATCTAATACCACTCTATCATAACCCATTATAGTGTGGCCCATAATACGACTATGCAAACCATCTTTCAAAAGGCCTGGGGCTTGGGACTAGCACAGATTAGGAATGTCACTAACATGGGAGGTATTAACTATGTACATGTATGCATGAAAACATGTCCAAGACCAAAAAATATTGATATTTAAAATCCATTAAGTAATCAATGCATGAATGCCACTATATACCACATATGGAGTTAAATGAAATTTTATGTGAAGAATATTTGGCAAAATAATAGAAGCCCGAGTTTGTAAACACATGTCCAACCAGTATGACAAAGTAGTGGGACTACATTATATACCCATTGGAAAACAGCTCAACCTTCCTGGTCTCACAAATATCTGTTTGGTCCTATTCTATCTAGGACTCCAACAAAAGGTCAATTTTTTATAAAAGACATGACATGTGCGGGAAAATTCCATGTATAGAGGAGTTTAATAACACTCCTTAAACACTGTGAAACCACAACGAAATATAAGATATTAATGTATATTCACCTCGACCCATGTATATATATACAACACATATACCAAGAATATACAGATATACTCAAATCAAGGCACACATTTTAGAGGTAATTCACAACCACTTCATACCGACAATATGAATTCAACATGAATATTCCACCAAGAACTCATCTGAGAGAACACCAACCTGAGTTTGATAACATTGATGATGTATGTCCAAAAGGTACTACTCATTAGGAATAGACATGATAATGATATATGATGATATATCTAAAGAGAAATATGATACATAAATGAGGATCACATCTGAAGCCTTGTGGTAATACAAATAACTCAATGTAGACTACCCTGCAATGTAGAGGATTGTCTTCTACATAGTGTTGGTCACGTCGATACTAAGAATACCACCTAGGGAATGAAGATGAATACAGGATCCTACTCAAGGACTCTTGGGAGATTCCAACCACTCTATTGAGGAAGTTCTAATGAAGGGATTTTATTCCCTATAGTAGAAAATTATTCAAACCAACCTTCTAGTAAACAAGAAAAGGAACAAACCCAAACGAACCTGATCCATGTTACAAAGTACAATTGAATCGATCCATGTCAACATGGGTACACGGTGAGTAGTAGGGTTAGATTTTGTGTCCTGTGAACCTGGGTACTGCCCACGTACAAACTCATGACTCTCTACCCATTTACAAATACATAGGGTAGCCCATGTACTTGGTCAATGACATGTCGTGTGGTGGTGTAAACACCATGTAGGAAAACGATGTACTCTACCATATGTCTATGTACCTACCAATGTACAATCCTAGTTTATCTAAAGGGAAATACATGCCATGCAGTTAGGGACTACACACTGTGTGTAATGGATTTTCCAACCCCCCCCCCCCCCCCCCCCGCCAATCACACCATCAATTGTCTATATCTCTATTTGGTTATTCATTCATCTCAAAATTACATATCAAAGGAAATTCAGTCATCCTAAAATTGAATAGATGGTATTTGGGCCTTTACTTGGCTTGAAAAACGTGATCATATCCATTCTTCATTACAACCAATGAACATAGATTCATGAATCGTCATCATTCGATCCACTGATGAACCCACATTTGCACCTCTATTGAGTTATCTCGATGTCAAATCTATGGTTATAGTTCATTTCACAAAGAATCAAATGTGAAACGATTGATTATTCACAGGGGTTTCAAGGCATATGGATGAACAAAGAATGTGTGATGAAGAATTCATGAATTGGAAGAGAAAATCACATAAAATAGATATGAACAAACGACGATCGGTGTCCATTTCAATCTCAATACATCATCATTAGATAGATAACATATCAAAATAATATTCACAAGATTAATCTACCATCAATTAACAGAAAATTTCAAATCCCCTATATAAGATTGACCAGTGGGATAATCTGTTTGTGGATAAGTTCATGTTCATCGTAAGAATCAATGATTGGAATGAAAAATAGAAACAAGTCATCGTACCAATATTTTTTTCACTCTTAGGTGAAGAACATTCATGGCGTCATTGTCATTGGTGAGGTATATCAATATTGGTGTGTGATGATCTTGGAACTGAGATTTATTCACCTCCTAATTGAGAGAATTCCCCATATAAATCTCTCTACAACATCTTTGGAGGACTGGAGGGTTATGAGGCTAACCCTAGATATTTTTCAAATGGATACATTTAATGTGAAAATAATTGTGTCTCTACATCAACATTTAAATTAAAATAAATTATCATAATTTATTTTATTCATTTAAGAATTCGTGACAAATTTCTAAAAATAAACCACACCAACCAATGATAGGTCACACCTAGGATAAAACAAAAATTCTAAACACAAATGTTCCATCATATTTCTGATTTGGGAACCCATATATAAGTCATTAGACCTTTTTTTAAACCATTAACCTGTGTTGATTTATATTTTAATATTCCCAAAAAATGCAAGGCATAACAAGACTCGGATTCGCCTGCCATCTCTGTGTTTGGTATCTATTACATACGCCTTTGTCGGGGCGCGCATGACCGTCTGTGAGGCTGAAAGGAGCAGTTTTGTTACCCTGCATTCCCCCTTTCCAAAGGTGGCTAGCATGCATTATTTGTTCAGGGACGTCTGCTCCTTGATCAAAATTAGATGATGGGATGTTGGTTCCTCCTTCCTTGGATTCCTTCTCATAGCACATCACCTCGTCTGGGTCTCCCTTGAAGATTTAAGACATTTCTCGGAAAACTATTCCCGGTGCCATATATTTATGGACACTAGTTAATTACATTACTTATGTCCAGAAATTCAAACGGGTCCTGTCATTACAGCAACCCTTGGTCTGGGGAGTAGTCACGTTGGACATCACTGGCGTGTCTAGATTACAATGGCTTGCCACAAAATAAGAGACACAACAACTTCATGATGATCGAGATATCAACAACTTATCGCTGAATGGGTTCACAAAAACTTACCACTGATTGAGGTTAAAACGGATTACAATTGGATAAAGATGCCAACAGCTTATCACTGAATGGGGTTAGAAGTTTAATTCCATACAGTTTGGGGGTGAACCGATGTGAATAAGCACCTGAGGTCCAGATGGATGGTGTAGGCGAACCGACATGAAGGGAGGTTGGAACGACTGGTGTTTTTGCTTGATCCTCATAGATGCTTCCTACGTACCTCACCATAGCAAGGATCAAATTCCACATAGTTCAAGTGGGGGTGAATTTTGGTCTTATGCTCTAGGGTAGCCCAAAGTGTTGGTGAACGGACATGAAGATGGTCGAAATGACCGCGGTGTTGGGCTTGAACCTCTTTGAGGCTTCCTACGTAAAGGGGGTTGGAGAAACCAATGGGTGGTTAGCTTGGACCTCAAGAATGCTTCTTGTGTACCTTTCCATGGCAAGGATCAATGACAACGTAGTTCAGATTGGTGTGTGGGGATTACACTATAGGCTGCCAAATGTGTTGGTGAACCGATGTGAAGATGGTCCGAATGACCAGGGTGGTGGGCTTGAACCTCATGGAGGCCTCCTACGTACCCTGCCTTGTCAAGGATCAAAGTTTGCATAGTTCAGATGGGGTGTGGGGCTTACAATCTAGGCTTCCATAGAGGATTTCATGGTCGGTTCTTACTCTAAGCTCACATGAGTCATGCTCGAGGTGAGAAACAAGATACAACAATGACCTGACGATCACATTGCGAAAGGTGTGTCTGTGGGAAATGAAGTGGGGATTACACATGATCGTAGCCCAAAGAGTAAATAAGGGCTTATGCGTGGGTAGAAGCCCGAAGAGGTTGGCACTTACTCCAGGATGGTGTCCTGGCGGTGATAAAGCCCAGCGGAAGGGGGATTTGGCACCGACGAAAGGAGGGGTAGGGCTGCTACCTTCTGCAAGAAAATCTAGGGGCTTACACCTAGGTGGTTCCCCTTTCCCTCCCATAGGATGCATGGGGGGAGTCACAGTTTAATATCATGTGCTGGGGACGATTGTAACACCCGAGATTTTTATGAGTAATATTTTGTTTTTATATATCATCAAAGGAATCTTTCACTACACACTTTCTTGGCTTACTTTACACGCAATCACGACCTTCCTCGATAGCTTGCGTCGTACGCAATACCGAGTTTCACTAAACAACGATATGCTATTAAAATATTATTAAAACTAGCCGTTATGAATAGTAATAACCAATTTTTGAAACTTTATAAATTTTATTCTTCAAGATGGACTTCATTTTTGGATTCGGAATAACGAAATTAGCCTAGGGTGAAATTTTGGTATTTTTCTGAAAACTTTCAATTTTTGATGAATAGTGAAACCACTAAGTGGTAGGTTAAAAACTGAATTTTTGCATAAAAATTAATTTTACCGCTTCTGTGAATGTAATTTCGAAAATCCGACAGACACAGTTGATATTAGTAAGTAAAATTTGGTTCAATGAGATAAAAATAATTTTTTGGTGAATAGTAACTTTTTACTTTTTTTTACCGCGGTTAATAGTAAATAGGGTAACTAAGGGTAAAAATGATATTACTATTAGCCTAACACATGTCCTAATTCTATTGGATAAGTTTAATTCGACCAAAAAAAAACTTAGGAATAAAATATGACCATTTAGGCCCACTTGGGTTAGATTAGGACATTTATTGTTAATTTATTTAAAGAAGGGTTAAAATAGTTAAAATCAAAGTTTAATAAGTAAATCATTTTTAATATGGGGTTATACATACGATGAATTCTACTATAAGTATTCATTAGAACGCTAAAAAGATTTCCTACATAATGGTATTTTATTTGTAATTTTTAGAAATTAAATAATTTAATTTATTTATGACACAATGATGATGCAGTAATTATCTTATTAATGAAATATTGACATCATTGATGTGATAAACACAAAAATAAATGTAATTTGAGACTTTTTATGAATTCCACTAATTTTATAGGTTACTATGATATATTAGTGTTGATTTAATAAACTTTTTTCGAACATATAATTCTGTTATGACTTTCACAAAAATCATATATCAAATAGTGTCAAAATTGACACAAAATAGTTTTTAAATCAAATATTATATTATTAATTGTTATTTTATTCTTAAAAATCTAAGGTTCGGCCAAATATTATATTATCACTCTCAAGTGGCTCCATGGGGTCCCAAAATTGACCCAAGGCGGACCATGGTCGGACTTGTATTATATAATAGGATTATAACATGTGTTATGGTAAATTAATATTATTATAATATTTTCATTTCCCTTATTTACCCAATTTACCCATAAGCCATGGTAAATAAAATATTTACGGAAGATAGTATACATAATGTATAAAAATAAAAGATACCAATTTACACAATTTAGACCTATTCATTCCAAATATTGAATCCATTTTTCCATATTCAAAATATATCAGTTGAAGAAATTAATTTAATATTAATTCCCGTTGTCAAAACAAATAGCGTATTTTTATGAAATAATAACTATCAAATGATTGACACTTGTTCAAGTCCAATTTCAAAGTGAAATTACGTCCAATGGCTATAATTAGATTAAATGGTATAAATAAATTCTAATAACACTTTAAAACCTATTAAAAGGTTACTTTACCCATATAAATAAATTAGATTAAAAGGAAGTCTTGAATAAAAATGCATTATTTTTCACTATTCATTTAAATATTATCTTTTTAAGAAAAATACCAAAATATTACCTAAAGTAAATTTTGGTGTTCCGATTCTAAATAAGAATTTTATTTTTTAAAATAATATTTAAAAATGTTACAAAAATTAGATTTAAAAATGTTTCACCATCAAAAGGCAATAAATCGTTCTTTTAAATACTATTATATTATTTAAGCTTAAAATTGAATTCATCCACATTTTAATCCTCTAACTTTTATTAGATAAATTTAAAAACATTTAAAAAACATGTATAATTATATTTTAGTTAGTCATATTCATTCCCAACAAAACAACAAATGGAATTAACTACAATTTAAAATTATATTTTATTATTATTTTTCAATATGACTCAGCCTTATGTGTACCATGAGAGTTTTGGAGAAACACATTGTTGTGTGTCTGGTACGCCATCGAACAAAGCATCCCTTTTAAAGTTAAATTAATATTTAATTCACAAATAATAATAAATATGAAAATTTTATATTATTTATTTACGTGGGATGTTGCATCCTTCATCTCTTTTGGAAATTGCATCCTCACATTTTCAAAATTGAGATTAGAAATATCATTGAAGGTCCCACATCGGAAAAAGTGTCAACAAAACTATCACTTTAAAATAAATAAAGGGAAGTACAAAGGTCACTCGAGATAACCCATACTACTATTCCATGAAAAAATGGATATGGAGTAGAAACTAAGTGTCAAGTTCTGATGGAGAGTGATAGTAAACATGATCAAGAGAAAGATAACAACCGGAAAATTATAAATATTTAATAGGTTAAATGGAATTTGTTTTCCCAGTAGGAAATGTAAACGGGAAAAGTTTTCGATTTATGTTTCATTTAGTAATGATAGAGAATTTATTTACGAGATTGATTAAGGACATAAGGAAATATACTTATATTTCAAGTAGAGTTTCATCCTTTAATAAGTTTCAACTAAAAACACCACTTTTCTCTAAATGATGAGTATTCAAGAAGACGTTGTCAAACCTAAAGCACTAGAATCAACTTATAGAGAATCACACAATCCAAAAAAAAATTGAAATGTATATTTCCCATGTCATTAGACATTAACCAAAACCAAAATGGTTTGTACATTACCATATAATCCCCAAAAAAGGATAATTATTTTTAAAAACAAATACTACTCTTAATGCCCATAATTCAACAAACTATACCCAAATTTTAGCAAAGACCATTTAATTAACAACTAACCTTAAAATTCTTCAATGTAACCCAAACTATGATTGAAACCCAAAACTTAGAAGGATTTAATCACATAGCCTTTCATATTAAATAATAACATGTATATCGAAATAACATTGACTACTCTAATGTATCATAGTGAAGAGTAATCAACCTAATCAAATATTCTCTATGAAAGGTTAATAATCTCCATAAATAACCCAACTTTCTTAATGTCAATAATAAAAACATAGATTATTCCTAAATAAAATTTTAACCATTACTCCACAAATGTGATCCCATATTATTCTATTTTCTTTAAGCTAACAGTTTTCCCAAAATAGAGAACTTCTCCCAAAATAAATTTTATCACTTAATCACCAAATCATTTCCCTATACTAAGGATATCCATTTAATAAAACATAAGTTCACAAAATCAACTTATTCTTGATCTATAAAATAAACTAACTAAAATGAGTCAGTCATACTAACCAGGGAATTCACATACTCAAGTGGTAGGTGATAAATCCCAATCACCCATTGGTTGTGGGTTTGATTCCTATATCCTTGTCCGACACGATGTGTTGTCACACAGTCTTCATGTTGTCATTTTCAAAAACTATATAATTTTATAACATACCCAAAAATGAGAAAAATTCCTCAAAAATAACCATAACATATTTTAACCATAAATGTTATCTCATACCTCAGATTTTCTTCCCAAAAAGTAAAAACCAATAATTACCTCAAATTAAAGGATCATATAAACCCAAATGGTTATTTATTACTATATCCAAAAAAGAAAGGATAATTCTTCCTTGAATAAAATTTTCACATATCAAACACCAGGTTTACACATACAATCAAAAATATATCCAAATTAATCCCATCATAAAAAGAGTCTTAATACTTTTAAGCATTTCATCATCCTAAAATCTATAATAACTTTTGAATACATTAAATGTAGGATTTTTACTCATTCAATGTTATTCCTGATCCATTAAGCATTATTTCCCAACTTATTCCACAATACATATTTTCTCCAAACAAAAACATGAATCATATACTATGATTAAATAATGTCAAAACATCAGCTAAGAAATAATCCATACCATCTATTAGTTATTTTCAGTTTTGTCATCCACAATTGCAATGGCATTAGGTATTGGAAAAATATATTTTTACAATCCTTCTAATCTCATTCCCAAACCTTATTCATTGGACATCAATTTTTATAACCAACATACACACCACATTTAAAACATTGAATTGATACCTGGAAAAGAACTTATCTCCCTTTCTTGGGGTCAACAAGATACTTCCTTTTTTGATAGAAGGTTCTTGAATTATGGCCTTAATTACCACATCTATAGAAACATCCCATACCTTTGAAGCATTTTACTAGGTTTTTCTTTCCACGCCCTTCAAACATAGGTTTTTTAAAATACTTACCTTTTTGATAATTACCTGAACTTCCATAGGGATTTGTTTCTCACATAAATGATTCCTTATATAAATCACCATGGTCTATGTGGTCAATCATGAATATAAATAGTTGGTTGAGAATAATCACAAGAGTTCTCTTTGAAGCTCCCATTTCATTTGGTTTCTTATTTAGAAGACTGGAATGGTTTTCTTCACAACCATTGTTACTTTTGTGTCTTCTAGATCCCGTTATTTATTAAAACCAAAAATCTCAGTGGGAGTATATCAATAAAATAATCACATAATGACTTATGAGGAGGGTAAACTCTTTGATATACTTATTCATGTTATCTTAAACCCATTAAATTTATCTAAAATAACTATGACACTTTATAATATGATAACTATTATGGTTATGCCTCTTAGTCTTAAAAAACACAATAACCTCTAAAGTTCTCTAAACCAATAATTGAGACCAACTATAAGGCCCCAGCCTAAACATTACCTAATCTTGAATAAAGATAATAATTCACATTGAGGTTCTTTTTAGTTTTATAGTTTTAGATTATTAGGATATAACTATTACATTACATCTCAAATATTACAAATTAGACACTTATAGTTAGTACCCATTTTTTATAAAATAAAAACTCCAAAAAGAATACAAGAATTCATTTCATGATATAAATCTTCTTGAATTATCCATTTCTGTTACCCTACATTATATCCTGTGAAGAACATTTCAAAAACATGGGTGAGATTAAAAATCTCAATAAGGGTTGTAAAATAATTAAAGAAAACATAAGTCCATCAATACAAAAAAAATATAATCTCTTTAACATACCTCAAGAAATATTAAGATTTATGAATAACACATAGAAATAATAAATCATAAAGGTAAGGTGTGGAATCCATAACATAATTACATTTTAGATTTCACAGATACATAGTGTGTTACATTTGTAATACCCATCAAAGTATATTCCCTTAATCTCTTAGGAGAAACATTAATGTTTACCTATTTTACGTTACCCAATGCATTGAAGAGTTATCTCAGGCCCACCTACCCTAGGTTTATCATGGAACCACCCGTATACGTAAGAAACTCCCAATTACCATAAAATATTAATAAGACATAAAATAGGAAAAAAGATGGATAAAATTTCTACATTGAAATCTCAAAAAAAAAATTCAGGATATTTATATAATCATTGCTTTATCTACCCATTTTCAAAACCATATAAAAAATTTAATAAAGAGATTTTAAAAAAAAGTGTCTCGTACCACTTTAAAGCTTTTGAATGAAATATAAATTTCAAAAAAATCATTTCCTTATAAATTAATCATTAAATCCATCTTAAATACATAGTAATTAATGAAAAATATTTAGAAGAATAAATCATTAAAACATTTAAAATGATATTTTAGTTAAAGTGTTCCTAACAAAATGGGAGACGCTTGAATAAAAATATCTGAGGAATAACAATAATAAAAACTTACTTTATCATGAGAATAAGGATATTTATGATATAATATGTCTAAGGGTAGTATATAAACCATATAAATGTGAATTGGTGTATATCTAGAAAAAACACTTAATGGAATGAAAATTGAGACAAAGCCCCTTGCAAAGATCATATGCTTTGATTAAGGACAAATCAATGACATAATTATGTGTGACAAATACGAATATACCCAATATAATTGGTTATTAAGTTTTAAAAAATTATAATCCATTCAAACTTATTCGTAGCATGACATAATCGAGAAGTAGAAGTTTAACCCAAAGAAATGAAATTGGGTTAAGAAGTTCTCTTAGAGAAATTGGATAGCCTAACGACGTCACATTTAAATTCAAAAAAAAGAGTTGATGAGGGATAAAATGGCCTATAATCACATGGGAATAAAATTTATAGCAATAAGGATATATAATAACATATCAAAATAAAATAAAATGAAAATTTAAAAGACATAACATAAGATAAGTCTTTGATAAGAAGAGGATAATGAAAGGTTCCATTAAAGATTTGGTAACTTACGAAACATACACCGCATTAAATAATGATCATACAATGAAGATTTAAATACCCATAAATTAATGTATATTACAAAATTAATACAATCATGGTTAGTACATACACCACACAAAAGGAAATAATGGAAAATATTTCATGAATCTCACGTGAAACAAAAGTGAGATGAAAACCAATTACCTCGTGTACGACTTGACCTATTCGTTATTTAATATCCTGAATAATAAACTAAATTTAATTTATAATTGATTTAGAAGATTTTTAAAGTATATTATTCAATTTTTATCACTTATTACCATGTTATGAAAATTACATAGTCATTTAAGTTATTAACAGTCATTTTTTGATATTTGGTACATGAGTCAAAATGAACATGTTAAAATTACAAATTGTCCATGTGGTAAAAATTAAATTATCTCAAGAATGATATTAATGATTTAGATACCATATATATCATAGATATTAAATATATATAAATGTATTTATAATAGTACATAACATTTAGAGATAAGAAATGAAATGCACCACTCATGGAGATGGTAAGTCATACGTGCACTTGAATGCTTCCTTCATGTCCACATAGGTATGTCATAATTCCCATATAATATAAAATATTATTTCATTAACTCCATACATTATACATTCCATGTATGGAATTAATGATTCATATCACTTTCAAGGGGTGGTATTCCACACTTCCTCAAATGAAATTACAGTATTTACACATTATGGAAACCATTAAGGTATGTTATAAATAAAAATTACAGAAGCTTAGAGAAAATATAAATATAATATATATCACATATAAATACATTTCCATTATAATGGCCACCATGATAGGTGGTAGGATATAATTGAACAATCATCATTTCGTGAGGCAGTAGTTTGTCATCCAAAGAAATAGTATGTTTGTATCCATTAGATGGAGGTGTGTGGATGTGTAGTTAAAATAATCCTCAAAACAAAATCATAGTATATTTAATATACTTTTTTTTATTAAATAATTTAATAAAGATATTTTAAGGGGATGTATAATGAAAATATAAAGAAAAGAAATTTAGAGAAGATGTTACCTTTAAATTGGGTAACTCTATTTTATTTTGATCCAATGATATCTCTTGGATTCCCTTTTTCGTAGAAGAATGATTCTAGGAGGAAGAGAGGGATGTTCGAATATTCTTGGAGTAGATATTGGATGAGCTAAAGGGTTTTAGAGGTGTGAGTAATGGGTTAGAGGTGGTGGACTTTTATAAAATGGAGGACGGGATCTTTAGGAAAGTTCGAATGTATTATTATATTATATAATTATTTTCTTTTTCAAAAGGTCCAACACTTATTTAATTCTAGGATAAGGTGAATATAAATTGAAATAAAATTATCCAATAATAATTGGATTGTTTTTAATATTTTTAAATCCTTATCTTTTTTATTTAACCCTTTTTCAACTTATTTATCTTCTACCATGTCCTCTTATATATTCATGATATATGGTTAATAGATTTAATATAAATGGAAAAGTGACCCAAAATGTAACCTTTATGCCATTTTTGACATTATTTATCTCATTTTCCTGAATCATAGTTTTTTTGGATTATTTTATCATTTAATAAAATATTAATTGTTCAAAAAACTCATTTATGTCAGTTTTTTAATTATTCATATCTAGACTTTTATAAAAATCCCTAACATCTTGATTCTTTAAAAAACCTTAATTTAGTGAATATTAAAAATTCATAATTATCCGTAAAACTCATGGATAGCATAAAAAGTTTAAAATAAATTTATTTTAATATTTATAATATCATTTATTTGATTCCTTTATTAACGAAGCAATTATTGTGTCACCATTGTGTCATAATTAAGTTTATTTATATAATGTCTAAAAATTATAAATAAAATACCATGATTAATAAAATTATTTTATCTTTTAAATTAATATTTATAGTCTAATATATCACTTATATAACCCCATATAAAATTGTTTTACTAAAGATATATGTTTATGTTATTTTTGTCATTTAAATTAATTAATATAAAATGTCATTATCAATCTTAGGTGTCTCCATGGGGTTATGAAATCGACCCAAGTATGACCATGGTCATAAATATATAATCCAATAGTATTAGGACATGTGTTTGGGTAAAATAATATTATTATAATATTATTTTTACCCTTATTTACCAGATTTAGCTTTTAAACCTGATAATAAAATATTTACGGAAGATATTATTCATAATGTCTAAAAATAAAAGTTACATATTTACAAAATTTGGACATCATGATTCAAAATATGGAATAAATTTTTCCAAATTCAAAACACATAATTTTATGAAAATTATTTAAAATTAATTCCCGCTGTCCAAACAAAAAAGTGTGTTTTTAAGAAATAATAACTATCAAAAGATTAACAATTATTTATGTCCAATTTCAATGTGAAATTACTTCCAATGAACATAATTTGATTCGATGGTAAAAATATAATCCAGTTACACATTAAAATAATTAATGGGTTAATTTAAAAATGTAAATAAATTATATTAAAAGGAAATATTGAATTAAAATGTAGTATTTTTCATTATTCATTAAAAATGAACTTTATCAAAAAAATCCAATATTTTACCCATAGTAAATTTTGACATCCTGATATTAAAGAAGAATTTTATTTTTTTCAAATATAACATACCAACATTAAGAAAACTAGATTTAGAAAGGTTTCTCCCTCAAAAGGCGATAAATCGACCTTTTAAAGAATAATAGTCTATTTATGCTTATAATTTGATTTATTCACATTTTAAGCCTCTAACTTCTATTGGTTAATTTTTAAAACATTTAACAAACATGTATAAGAATATTATATTTATTTCTATTCATTCTTGCCAATATAATGGGTATGTATTAACTACCATTTAAAATAATATTATATTATTAATTTTCGGTATGACTCAGCCTTATGTACAACACGATATTTTTGAAGAAACCCATTTTGGTGTGTCTAGTACTCCATCTAATATAGAATCCCCTTTAATGTAATATTAAAATTTAATTCATAAATATTAATAAATACAAATATTTCATATTCTTTATTTACCTGGGATGTTACAGTTTCTAATGTTTCATTATATGTTCTCTATTTCGTTGGAATTATGACTCAAATGATACCAAATCGGTAAAGGTTTTTATTGTACAATCTCCTTATTACTAGTATTATTTATCATTAAATTTATGATGATGATGTTATATGATCTTTATATCCAAATTATTTTTTATTTTCTTATTATTTGATTATTTCAGGATATTACATGTTCTTATTTCATTTATGACTCCTTATATAATCAATATAATAAAAAAATATTCAAATAAAAATTACTTCATTTTTATCTTATATCAAAAAAGCCTATCTCATTAATATCTATTTTACCTAAAATTATTTCAATAATATTTTTACAATTCACTAATAATTGTATAAATACATTATAACCCATTCTTTATATTCCATAAAAATAGTTAAAAGAAATTTTCATGTAATTTTATGAATGATGTACTTATCAATTTTTTAAAAAAATGTGAAGGAGTCATTGTTTTAATATACCTTACATGAACAAAATTCCCCAAATTCATGATTTCTAAATATTTTGAAGCATCAGTTTCATGTTTTCAAGAATATATTAAAAATTTGTGAATTTTCCAGAAATTTATATTTATTAAATGTTTTTTCAAAGAGGAAATAATATTTCATCAATAATGGGTTTAATGATATTATAATGATATTTATATTAAACAGTGACAACATCCCTCATGGTTACATCTTCTCAATTCACTATTTTTTTTATTAATTCCATTCGTATTCTTAATATTGTTAGATTATGATGTTTTTAAATAGATTATCAAGTAACACATTTCTTTTCAATGAGTAAATGATCCTATGAAAAAACAATGGTTATTGTTCTATTGAAAAGTTCCAGTATCTATTTATTTTTAATAATTCTATAGTTAAGAGAAATATTTATGTACTTTGAATTTTAGTTATATTATAAATAATGTATGGCCAGTTGTATAATAAAACATGTATTGGATAGTTTTTTATACCCCCCCCCCAATGCATTTTGTAAAGAGAAAAAGTTAACCATTTATAGGCTTCTCTTAAGATATTAATGGAAATTAAATGAATGGTAATTCTTTTTGTTATAGTGATTGTAATAGTAATATTATAATGTTTTTCAATGAAACCATCATGGATTTATATATTTTCAATGATATTTTTTTAATCCATGATCGTGGATTGTTTCCACGTTTCTCATGATTACTCACATATATAGACCTTATTTTATGTTATTGATTTATATAATTTCTCGTGAATTTTTATTCTTATTTGAGGGGTTTGATTTATCAAATGGTATCCCATTGAATTTTGATTATATCATCAAACCATTAGGCTCATCTTAATCTCCATGATTTAACTCAACAGTTAAATATTATTTTTACCCCCACTGTGGGTTTGATCTTGTTTTTATTATGTTTTCCTTTTCCCCAGGTAATGAAGTTTGGGGTTAAATAATTTTTGTTTAGAAATGTACCATGTATGAAAAACATAAAGGGGTATGTTGAAGATGTATTTTGAAATTAGGAAATATGTTTATGGTAGGAAAATGATCATTTGAAGACTTGGGTATTGTTATGTAAGTGTTTGTCTAATTTCTTTAAATATCTAGACCTAAATATCTCTAGAGCATGTTGGGAATCCAATATCTCCATTTTATGTTGTATGTTTTGGTTGGTTCAAATTGATTCATGTTTTCCAGTATCAATGATAGTGTTTAATAATTATGTTTTCAATACCAGATTTAGAAATTTTGGTTTAGGTCTATTATAGTTCATGATTGAAGAGAGTTAGATATATTTAGATATTTGGGTGTTCCAATATTAGTATTACATAAGTCATATAGATGTTACAAGGGGTTTATATTTTTATGTTTCATCAAATGTTCAATGTATTATAGCCCAATTATGACGATTTATGTAATGGTATATTAAGGTGATTAATGATATTTTAGGATTCATTTTATTTGGTTGTTGTACATGGAACCCTAATCTATAACCTGAATCATAATTTGGGATTAATGACATTAAATTCTCAAGGATATAAGAAAAATGGTATGATATAACATATAAGGTTTAAAAAATCATTAATATTGAGGTTATTTTTGATGTTGGGTAAATTGTTTACATAATTATCTATATTTAACAATTGGTGTTATTATGGATGTTTTTTTGTTATATGTATTATTTCTTCATATAAAAGTTTATACATTTTATATAATCTTAACTTAAGCTAATAATTTCAATTTTGGATATTATTTGAAGAGATATACAATATTGGTTTAGTGTTATATAGATTATGTGACATTCAAGAAGTTGATTATAGTGCTTCAGACTTTTAGAGTTCATCTGAGCTAGTCATTTCATGGAACACAATATTAAATATTAGTTGATTTTTATCATAGAACAACCAATGGAATATATTTTGACTATGTAATACAATGAAGTCAAGTATGTATATTTTCATAGGTTGTCTATCATGTTAGAAAATGAATCCATCAACTGTTAGAAAATTATCAGGAAGTAAAAAATTTATACATTTAATATATATTCAAATTAATTTATGGAATTCATTATGAAATAATAATTAGGGTTTTATTTTCATTAAATTTCTTATGATTGTTTTCTCTATCACTCTATTATTACTTGGGTGTTATTTTTCTTCTCAATGTCTATGTTGTCACTTCCTTTCAATATTCTCCTTATATGGGAAGCCAAATATGTGTTAGGTTTTTTAAAATTTATATATAACATTACTATCTCAAAAAATTTGTTTCTATATATTTTTTTATGAGTTTGTTTTCAAGAAAGTTTTTTTAAATATTAAAAATGTGATTTATTTAATAATTGGGGGTTTAATCTTCAACTTGTTTGTTTTGATTAAAAAAATAATTCACCACTTTGTATTGAAAAAATATAAAAAAAATTGGAAATAGATTCGTTATTAGGTGTATAACGAAAACCTATATTTTTTAAAAAAATAATATTTTTCTCAATGGATTTCATTTTATACAACCCAAATAAAAAACTCATTTGGGTATACTATAAAAAATTATTACGTAAATTTCACTATTATAACCTAGTCATTAAGTTGGATGTATGTATTGGAATAACCTATTTATTAAAAATATGCGATGTAATTATATACTAATATTAATATGATAATTAATGAACAATAAGAAATTCATTTTCACTAATTCCATTTTATTCTTCTAAAATATATTTTCTTCAAAAATAGTAATTTTTTAATATTTTGTGTGCAGGATAATATAAAATAATTGAATTTTTTAAAATTTGGTTTTAAAATATGAATATAATAATTATTTCACAACATAAAAATTAAATACAGACTAATTTATGAATTATATAAAAAAATGTTTGATGTTATAAAGGAATGGTGATATATACTAATTTTTAATGAAACTTGTCTTTTAATATCTAGTATTATAAAAGATCCATTTTATTTTCGACATGGTTAAAAATAAAAAATATATAATTTAAATATTTAATAATCATATTTTTTCTATTATATTATTATTTAACCTTTATTTTAATATAATGGTTATTTATAGTTATGCAGGATTTTTTTTCCTAGATAACCACTTTTCATCACATTTTATAGTTTTCATTTTTAAATTTGTTCTTCAAATATTTTGAATTTAATTTTACTAAATGTATTATATATTTAGAATAATAATTATACTATTATTAAATATTTTAAAATTAATTTAAATTTATTTTTAATTGAAAATATGGTAAATAGTTAATACAATAATGAAGTTTAAGTCTGGAAATTTACATTTATGTATAATTTGAATAGGATTTTAAATACACCTATAACTTTCATCTAACAAGTTGGATATGTTTTTTTCTTCTATATTAATTTATTATTTTAATTTTTTTCCACTTACATTTTTTTCATTGATAATGTTCTATATAAAATTTTAATCAATGAATAATTAAATATGTCACTTTTATCATTTTAACATTCTCTTATATTTTCACGTAAGGATAAAAACAATTTTTGAATGAATATTAATGATTATTTTTACTGTATTGAAATAATTTTTATTATGTTAATTAATTTTAATGTATTATTAATTATATAATAATTTCAAAGGTGTATACAATGCTAACAAGGTATTTATGTATGTAGTCAAAATATATATATTAATTTTAATTGTTTTATTGTTAAAATAGAATTTTATAGTAATTTGTAATGAATTAATTATAGTAAAATTATTGATTTTAAATTCAATTTCACTTTTGGTATACTTAATATCTAATTACATGAGTATTTGTTAAATTGAATTTGATAATTTTTTAAACAAATTAAAATTTAAAATTATTTAAAAATAATCAAAATCTTGAAAGATATAAATTATGATTAGAAATGGTCTAAAATATCATATCTTGGAATATTATGGAAAAAATTAACTTATAACTAATATCATAACCCTTTATGATTGAATATTTCATTTCCACATATAAGGTAAAAATTAGATTACTAGGGGATCGAATAGAATATACTAAGATTGAAATAGCCTAAAACATGTACAAATCATATTTGATGGATGGATTTCCATTATTATAATCATAATATTAATATTTAATAGTTTTGGGGAAATTATAAATCAAATATACTTATTACTATTTAAATAATTTATAACATTCCATGTTTGAAATTTCCCTAATCTATAATAGCTTGCCCATTATTCAATCCTCTCCAAAATGAAATCCCTTTTAATTCATCTAATACCGATCAAAATTCCTTCTTAAAATATATTCTAATGTACTATAAGAATATTTGTCATTATAATACCAATTATATATGGCTTCACATGAAATAAAATTTATGTTTTTTTAATAAGAGCTATATATTTTAACCAAATTAATTAGTTTCATTTATACTTCTACATTATTGAAGTCATTCTGTCCATTTTTATATATTACCATCAGTATATACCATATAATGATATTAAATTATGTGGATCAAAAAAAATTAATCTATCTCCTTCATTATATAATGTTAAATTAAATCATCATTCATCTGTATGATGAACTAGCACCTTGAAAACTCTTTCAATTTGTTTTCCACCACAACCTGCCATGCATGGTTGTCAAAATGGATTACGTGTATATATACGATATCCATATAATAATTATAGTTATAAATGGATGATATATCATCTATTTTATTACCTATATATCAATTGATAAAATATTATTTCATTCTTGTGTATATGTGGATTATCACCTCCCCAAAGATTTGTGATTCATTTGGTTTTACCACGTCACCTATCTAGTACATATAAGGGAGAATATATTATATTTGAAATTAATAAAATCCTAGAAAGGTAACAAAAATTATTTACCTTATCTCCCTCATGTTTGTTTATGACCACCAAATTAGCATCAAAAAACTCATAATGGAATAAAAATATGGATATGGGTATTATATTCCACACAAAAGAGAAGGAATAAGACGGTGGCCAAAGACTCCTAGATCGCATGAAACCCTTGGAGACACATGGTCACATGACCAGTAAAGGGGCATGTGGATGGGAATGCATAGAATATAAAATACAATGGATCTCATGGAACCCATTTTTACAAGCACTTGTGCTCCCACCAAGGCTCCCTGGAAAACCAATGATCACATGACGACAGCTAGGGAAGAACCCCCATGACACGCTGATTGTCAACTACAAGAAGAAGGAAATACTCTCCAAAAATATTTCAATAATTGGAGGAAAATTTCCAAAATAAAGAGGCCTATTGTGGTCCTAAAACTCATATGATGGGTTTTTTATGACATGAATTATTATCCTTTAAAATAATATAGAGACCTTGTGAGATACCCAACCATTTTAAATTGAACAATGGAAATAAAAATGTAGGATATGGGAGTATCTTGCAATCATAAATGTTATGTGATTCACCACTGGTGATCTAAAAGACATCGTGAGACCCCAGTAAAATTTACACCTCATCTATTGAATTCATAAGGACATTTAATCCTCATCACATGAAGAACCTCAGGTATTTCCAGGAAACATTGCACCCCCACCCCCTTCAGTCCTTAAGAAAAAACTGATGGAATTTTACAAGAAATAATCATTTATCACCATAAAACGTTTATTAGAAATAAAATACATAACCAAAATGTAGAATAATCATCTATGAAAATACTCACACAACATCATATGATCCCCAAGCATTGTAAAATAAAAAAAAGATATAAATGGGATAAATGTGGGAGCCTCTCACAGTCATAAATATCTGTTGATTTTCTAATGATGTTTGTCGTATGGTTATGCAAGACCCATTGAAATGATGGCCTACTACAGTGAATTCCTTTTGATAGTTTCTCTGATCTTTTCAAGGCCCTTGGAGATGTCAATATAAAAATATTGAAGTCCTTCAACATTCCATTATAATTCATTTTCATGACTTATCTCAATGGGATCGTGACATGACTCCCCATGCTTGCCTCCAATTGTCCATAAGATGGTGATTAGAACCAAGTAGGCATATCACTAACATGAGAGGCATTGCATATTTACTTATATGCGAATACACATATACAATGCAAAAAAACAATCATATGTAATAACTACTATGTATCCAAAGCATGCATACCACTATATCCCATGTCCAGAGTAAGATGAAAGGTAATGAACATAAAAGGTAAAAAATAAAATCCCACCACAATGATTATGTAAACACATGTCCAACATATAAGAAAAACTATTGTGACTACAGAATATTACTATATAAACATCCCTCAGCCTTCTTGGTCTCACAAAGCACTGTCTGGTCTTATTCAGCCTTGGACTCTGTCAAATGGTCGATCATGTGCACAAGACATGACATGTGTGTGAAAAGTCCATTCACAGGTGAGTATAATATTACTCAGTAGGACACCACGAAACCAAAAATCCATGTAACTATGGGAATCATAGTCATCTATACAAATTTATATGTCTACAACACATATAACAAGAATATCTATATAGACTCATATCAAGAAAGATAGTCTAGAGGTAAGCCACAACAACTGAATACCAACCATATTAATTTAGAGACTGATAGCACTAATGATCTTCATTCAAGATATACTACTCATCATGAATCATTAGGAGAAATTGATACACTAATAGATCAAATGAGAAATATGACACATAGATGAGAATCATAACCACGTCCATGGGTTGAAACCGCCAACTCAATCTGGATTAACTTCTTACATAGATGTTCAATGCCCAATAGTGTTGGTAATGTTGATACCAAGAACTCCACAAATGCAATGAAAAAGAATACATAATCCTACTATAGACCTCTCAAGGGATTCCAAAAACTATATCTTGGAAGTCCTGTTGAAGTGATTTTATTCCTAAGACTAAGAAAATATTCACACCAACATTCAAGGAAACATGAACGAGATAAAATCCTAATTAAATTTTCATAGTTATGGAGGACATGAGAATAATGCTATGTGAAAATGGGTACAAGTAATGTAGTTGGGTCACACACCATTTACCATGACCTAGTGTAATTCCCATGTACAACATCCGATGTCATTTAAACCATGTCATGTAGAAGATGGGTTCCCACCATGAAGAAAAGGGGTACACAATGTGTCCTTGCATTAGGGGTTCGCCTCTGTAATCAGACTATGTTCTAGTAAATGACATCATCTCGAGTGTATCAACCCATGTACTAGTACATGGGGTAGACCATATACATGGTTCAGGCCATGTCTTGTAGGGGAGTACACACAATTTATATAAATCGTGTACACCACCATGTGTCCATGTATGTCCTATGGTACACATCAAGTTCATCCAAAGGGTAACACATGCCTTGTAGTCTAGGTCTACAAACCTTGTGTATCGTTTTTTTCAGAAACATTTCTTCTTCATCCATATCAAGTCTTCGATCATTTGGATATCATTTAGGACCTCAATTTTCCCCAAAACACCCCATCGAAGGTCATTCGGCCTTCCTAACACCAAATCGATGGGATTCATCCCTTCAATCATCTTAGAAAAAATAATCATATTCATTAGTAATTCCTAATGAATAGTTCAGATTCAGTACTCATAATCATTCGATCCATAGTAACACCCACCGTCACACCACTATTGAGTTTTCTTAATGTTAGATCTATGGTTTCGATTAATTTCTCTAATAATTGAATGTGTAATGATTGATTTTTCACAATAGAATCATGGTAAGGGGACAAAAAGGAACATGTGATGAAGAATGGAACAATATTGGGAGAAAAGCACAACCAATCGAGAGTAATGAACCTCAATTGATTATTTTCTCGATCTCAATACTTCTCTATTAGAATTATAATGAATAAAAATAACACTCACAAGATTAATATCCAAAAAATTCCCAAAAAATCACCCATCCTATAAGTATGATCGATCTATAGGCCAATCTTTTCATGGATTAGTTTTATTTCGTTTGTAGGAATCAAGAAATTGAATGAAAAATCAATATAATACAAGATACCAAGATTTTGATCACTCAATGATAAAACATTGGCATCACATTGTCATCATTAGTGAGGTCCTTCAAGATTGGGGTGCACCGATCACTGTTATGAGATTTCTTTATCACTGGATTGTGATAATTCTATATATATATCTCTCCAACATCACTATAGGATTACAGGGTTGTGAGTCTATTCATGGATATCTAATAAGGAGATACATTCCACGAGAAATTTGTTACATTTTTGCATAAAATTTTGGATGAAAATAAGATTTCATAATTTATTTTATTCATTTAAGCATCCATGATGATTTTCCATAAATGAATCATTCTGACCAATGTTAGGATTCACCTAGGGGAAATAGTTGTTTTAAATTCTATGGTGCCCTCTGATTTTTGAACCATGAATCTGTTTAGTGGTTATTCCACTTTTTTAGAAAATCCATGCATGCATGATATTTAATATTTTTATATATTTCAAAAAAAATCAATGGACATCATACATAGAAATTTTATTCTTTCTCAACACCTAGTCATGAAATTAATCCATAAAATGTTTTAAAACAATACCCAGAAAATATGTGTCATTAAATTCTCCCCACCATTGGGCTTTACGTCCCCAGAAATCCAAAACAAAGTATACTAAAAAAGATGATGATAATGAGCATGAGTTTGAGTCTCCAACTCCAAATTACTCTCTTGGAGATTACTATGCTACCACCAGACACACACCAAGAAAATTTGATGGACCAAAAAGGATTCTCTATTTCCAATTTGTGATCATCAGTGGGTACTCTGAAAAATATCGCCATCCTTGATGTACAACTTTCCCCAATAGACGATGTGTGATGTGTCATGCACATACCTCCTCAGTTGTGATGCATGGAAGACATCATGTATCTGATATAACTATGGATGTAGAGTTATGTGGTACGCCACCTTTCTAACTATACATAGTATTTGAAAATGGATGATAACCTAGGAGACAGCTTACTACCCCATCCAAATCTATATAAACTACGTTGAGGTGAAACCCATAGGAACACATGGAATACTTCCTCAATCTCCAATGTAGTTTTCCATCATTATTCATAATAATTTTGATGGCTCTGTGCAGTCATCATATGCTATTGGATGATCTAAACCTTCTTTGTAGTAGGTCACACCTACTCCAGGCCCATGAGTGCTGACTCTCCTTGGTCAATCGAGAAAAGTGGTGAGCTATAGGGCCATCCATACAAATCCTCAAATGGACCCATAAAAATGGAAGAAAGGTATATGTTGTGGTATTAATACTCCACCAATGGAATGTGATCCACCCAACTACTACTAAATTATAACATGCAATCCCGCAACATGTTCCCTAGAACCTGATTACTCCACTTAGTCTGGTCGTAATTTTTTGGGTGAAACATTGTGATCAATCTCAACTAGGTCCCAAACTCCTCCTTTAATCCCATCTATAATTAGGTTGTTAAATGAGAATCATTATATGAAAATATCATTAATGGAACTCCATGGAGGTGAACTCTCTCTTCAATATAGTTACATCTTAAGATCTCTACTAAACTCTTATCTCAGATAACTAACAAGTGGTTCGACATGATGAGTTGGTCAATGATCACCCAGATGGAATCATGTTCCATGAACATATGTGGAAATCCTATAATGATGTTCATGGATATACCATTCCATTTCCATTATGAAACCTCATTGGTTGAGCTAAACCCACTAGAACCTGGTGCTCCGGCTTCACTTCCTAAAATGTATGGAATTGAGGAACAAACTATGTAACTCATTTCTTCATTCATATCCACCAAAACTTCCATAGTATATCCTTGTACATATTTTCCACAATTTTGTGTAAAAAAGGATGTATGAAAATCCCTAAGAACCTCATCCCACAACTCCACTAGTACTATTTTACATCATCTGAAATGAAAGATGTGATAGCCACCTTTTGAATATCCCCCAAGAGCATTCATTGTGGGCATCAGAGAACATAGGGTCTCCTATTCAGTATCCCCATGGTGTTCTTACTTGACACACTGATAGAGTGAAGTGTTTACCACTATCAACTTGAGGTATATTGCTCCATATCCAACAACAAAGGATGACGGAAATGAGGCAAACTAATCTAATGCACCATTCGAAAACCAATAACTAGATATCCTACATAGAGATTCTACTACTACCTTCCCCTTCCTAAGAGTATAGATAAAATCAATGTCATACACCTGAGATATTCTTGAATTTGTATATATCTCAAGTTGATATTCTTTTGACAGAAGTTATCCTTGAGACACTTGAGATTGATGTAGATGAAAAACCACTTTCCCACTAAATAGATTCATAGTATCATCAATGCAAGTATTTCCACTACGAAATCAAGTTCATGTGTCACATAGTTCTACTCATATGGTATCAACTAGAATTAACCATTGGCTATCACTACTTTCCTTTACTTCAAGACACATCCAAGTTTAGTTCTTGATGAATCACATAACACTACATACTCAACAACCAACTCTAGATATCTCAAGATAAATTCAGTAATCAAGCTCTTGGTAAACTATATAAAAGATATTTGAATGTTCTATTTCCACATGAATGGATACCCCTTGTGAGTAAAATTTTTCATAGGTTATGATATACTAGATAAATATTGAATGAATCACTGGTATTAGTGTAACACCCCGAGATTTTATAAAAAAATATTATTTTAATTTCATTAATGTCTTGTGTTGTATTCTACACCAAGATTACCTTGCGCTATACGCAACACCGTATTAGCTTGTAGTATACGCAACACTATTCTTGGACCGTGTTACACACAATTTTGATAATAGTTATTCTACGCAACATTTAGTATATATATATATATATATATATATTAAATGTATAAATGAAATATGGTTGGATTCTGTTATACGAAACAACGAAGGATTCTTTCACAACACGCAACCCTGACTTGGCTTGCATTACACGCAATCACGACCTTCCTCGATAGCGTGTGTTGTACGCAATACCGGGTTTTAATAAACAATGTTATATTATTATAATATTGTCATGAACTAGCCGTTATGAATAGTATTAACTAAATTTTGAATTTTATAACATTATTATTCATCTTACACATTTCTAGAACATGGTATAAGAACAAAATAAATTTTTCGGGTAAAATAAGTATTTTTCAAAAAATGCAGTTTTGCCGCCTTTTGATGGCGCACCCACTTTAAATATAGTTTTTGACATGTTTATATGTTCAATTTGACAAAATAATATTCTTCTTTTGAATCAGGATATAAAAATTTACATTAGATAAAGTTTTGATATTTTTCCGATAACTTTCATATTTTAATGAATAGTAAAAACACGCTGTATTTTAATTAAAAACAACTTTTTTCATCGTAATATATTATGTGGTTAAATTATAATGTTGAATGGTTTTAAAGTATATTTAGAATATATTTTTACCACTTAATATAATTTTTGTCATTGGACACAATTTTACAATTAAACCGAACATAAACAAGTGTCAATCTTTTGAAAGTTATTATCTCTTAAAAACACGCTTTTTGTTTTGACAGCGGGAATTAATTTTAAATTAATTTCTGCCACTTCTGTGTTTTGAATTTAAAAAAATGGATTCCATATTTGGAATCAGGACGTTCAAATTGTGTAAATAGGTAATTTTTATTTTTAGACATTTTGAATAATTACTGCGGTAAATATTTTATTTACCATGGTTAAGGGTAAATCCGGTAAATAAGGGTTAAAAAATAATATTATAATAATATTAAATTACCCTAAAACGTGTCTTAACCCTATTGGTTGATACATGGTCGACCATGGGAATCTTTGGGTCGATTTAGGGACCCCATTGTTCCACTTGTAAGTGATAATGACACTTTATTTTAATTAAGTTAAAATGAATACAAAATTGACACAAGCATATATCTTTTAGCAAAACAATTGTTACATAGGGTTATATATGTTGGATTTTAGATTATAAATATTCATTAGAAAGATAAAAATATTTCCTACATAATGGTATTTTATTTGTAATTTTTAGACTTTAAATAATATAATTTATTTATGACACAATGATGATGCAGTAATTATCTTATTAATGAAATATTGACATAATTGATGTTATAAACACCAAAATAAATGTAATTTGAGACTTTTTATGAATTACACTAATTTTCTAGGTTACTATGATATATTAGTGTGGATTTAATAAACTTGGTTCGAACATATAATTCTGTTATGACTTTCACAAATATCATATATCAAATAGTGTCAAAATTGACACAAAATAGTTTTTAAATCAAATATTATATTATTAATTGTTATTTTATTCATAAAAATCTAAGGTTCGGCCCAATGACTTAGATAAAGATATATTTATTAATAATATACAATTTGGGGTTCGTTTGGCATGTTATAGTAAGTGTATTAACCATATAGTGAAAGAAAACAAAAAGACACGGTAAAAGTTAAATTGTTTAACTTAGAGTTAAATCTAAATGATAAGGTTAAAATAATAACCTAAACTTGTCTAAATCCTATTGGTTGATAGGATTTCGACCCATCCCCACTTTAGCTTAGAAATAAGACCCTTTGGAACCATTATAAACCGATTTTGACTTTAATATAAAATAATATTTTGAGATATTCCTATGGTGCCCCTCTCCTCCCTTATAAAAGGACACCTCCTCCCCCTCCTCCTCACACCAATTTGAGCACTCAAGCTCGGCCAACCTCTGCCAAAATCTCTTCTCCACTTCCATAGAAACATCCTAGAGGTTCTGGTCTTCCTCAAAGACCAATTTTAGTTCCCTAAGAGGAGGTCTCCAAAAGGCGCTTCAAAGAAGAGGTAATTACCGTTACCAATTCTTTCATCTTTATTTCTTCTTCCACTTCTTCTTCTTAGGTTGTTTCATTATGAAGTAATAACATCAGTATCACTCATATACTGATATGTTATTATAAGTATGAAACAACCCTATTTCACTATCTATCCATCCTACGGAAAAAGAAATCACCGCGCGTGCGTACGTACGGAATACCGTCTCCACGCCGTGGTGTAATCTATTTTCCACCACCACCTTACATGGATGGGTATAATGGTGTAAAGAATAACTATAAATAGTTATTACAACATCATATTGATTCTGATATATTGTATAATCTACTCCAATTCAATTCAATATTTATGGAAATGATATCATCGCTCGTGCGTACGTACGGACTACCGTCTCCACGACGCGATGAGATTCATTCTCCATGTTAACCATTTAAGAATGATTATAAAGTATATATAAGAAATAATAATGAAATATATTACATTATAAAGCTACTGGATTTATGTATATATATATATATGTATGTCATCTACTTACTTCCATTTCAAGACAATAAGGAAAGTAAAACAGCGTTCATGCGTACGTACGGACTACCGTCTCCATGAACGGTGTTTTTCATTTTATTTATCTATCTATTATATATATATATATATACTGAATATATATGATATATAAATCATATTTTATAATCTGGAAGTAAGTAAATCATGATATAAGTAATAATGATGTCAAGAACAACAAGTCAAAACACCTACGATAAATGAAACGATTTTACCCAAAATGCTTCTTTAACATGGAATTTACAAAAGAACGGGTAATATAATGTCATAAGTGAACCATATATGATATCATAACAATGAATATGATTCTTTAATAAGTCAATAACATTATTTAAATCATTATACAGGAGGTTCGGACACTTACAAAGCAAGTCGGACCTAAGGTAAGGGAAATATCACAATCTCATTTTTATCCGAGATTGTTTATTCGTAAGTATTTACTAGGGTGTATTTTATCATCCACATCCATGTTTCATAAATATGTAATATTATTTCCATCCAACTAAAATTTTTTAAATCCAATTTTACCCTTCGTTGAGTTTTTAGTAAAGGAAATGAAAGGAATCTTTTGTCGTTTTCCGTACGAGGTATTTTTTGACTTTTCCGACAAAAGTACGAAGAATGTTTTTTTTAACTTATACGGCACGAACGGATTTCTACTGTTTTATAAAGCCTTATTTTCATGAAGCTTCCTCTAAAAGATTTCATGACTATTTTTAATAAAATCTCTTTCTTTTAAAATTTCATGATGTTTTGTGAAAAGAAATTGATTTTGAAGAAGAAAGGATATTTTCCTCAAGAATTCATTTCAAGTGTTTTATCAAAATTATTTTCCATCTAAGATAATAAAGGGTTCTGTTTCTATCCATATTTTTACATTGATTTGACTATGTTGTGATGGAATTATGTTTATGAATTCCTTTATCTTATATGAATGGTTTTATGATGTCATGTTGTTTAAGAATCCCATTTTTATGACATGGGTTATGAAATGATGTATGATTTATGATTTTGTGGCACACATAAGAATGGTATCATTATGAGATGGGTGGGACCTATATCTCCCTCCAATGCATTGGGTAAAGATTTTATATCTCATGAGATAGACATGGCTGGAATGGTAGGTTATACCGGTTCAGTGAAACAGGACTGAAACGAGGGTTACTCGATTCAGAAAGGGACTTTGTCCACTAAGATAGTCTTGGCAATGAGTCTTGACTAACAAGAAATGATTCTCTATGATTGTGTGTGAATGCCACAAAGTTTCATGTTTTAAGTTATGATTATTGTGATTACATTTCACTGCCATGATTTACCCCATGTTATGGAATTATGATCTCTTTTGCAGGTTATGATTTTCAAAAAGATATGATATGATTTTTATTTCCTTTATTTACCCTTACTGAGCATTTGAGCTCACCCTTTTATGTTTTCTTTTCCCCAGGATATAAAGAATGGTTTTAGATAAAAAAAAAGGAAGATCTTTATGGGAGATTTTGAAGATCTTTCACCATGATTAGAAGATTATATTCCGAGTTTCCAAAGACACTAAACTATTACGATCCTTGTGTGTGTGTTTTTGTTTTGTACTAAGTATTCCGCAAAAGTAATGTAATGTCAATGTACGTCAGGATACGGGTCTCTACAGTTGGTATCAGAGGAAAGGTTTAGTCAACCTTTGGAAACTAGGATGTGAAAAAGTTAGTGAGATCCCTATAGATATTTCTAAGGTATGTCTAGGGATGTCCTTAAGGATAAGTATACGTATAGGATACAGTCCTAGAACTACGGTAACGATCATATAATTTAACCTAAGATGATAGATATTGAGGATACTCCACCTTTATTATGTTGTTTTCCCTAGCATGATTTTTTCCTCTCACACGATTCTTTTTGGGTTTTAGAAAATGGCTGGAAACAAGATGATTCACAATAATGGAGGATATGATGGACAATGGAATGATATTCTTCATAATGAAATGGGATTTGGAAGTCCAAACATCATTATTATGCCGAATCAGCAATCTCATAATATGATCAATAAAGTAAAATTTGGTAAGTTTCCTGACTTGGCTAATAAGAGAAAGATGGAGTTTCATGATGATCATAGAGGAAAGAAAGTTCAATTTCCCCTATGTAATTCATGTGGGAAGAGGCATCAAGGAGAATGTTTCAAAGGAACTGGAAGATGCTTTGGGTGTGGAAAAGAAGGACACAAAGCAAGTAAGTGCAAAGGAAAAGGTTCAGTTAACACCATGGATGAGGATAATGGTATTGCTACGACATCAACAATGGTTAAATGCTTTAAATGTGGAATGTACGGGAATTATGCAAACCAATGCCCTAAGGGAAAGTCTCATGAAGAGAATCAGTATGGTCGTATGGGAAGTATTTATGTTGATGATGATGAAGAAACTACAAATGATATGTGAGATGAAAGAAATGTTGAAGCTCGATCAATGGTCTAAGAATGTAGTGGAATGATTACATGTTTATCATGTGTAATGTTGTATAAGTAATCTCATGGAATAAGGAGACATCTAAGGATTGTTACACTGTTGTCTTTCCTTATGTTTTGAAAGTGTTTGATGAATGGTACCAGTAACCATGAAAGGTTATTCAGATACTTTTGGAAAGTAAATGATAAGTGCATAATGAAAGGATAAGAAGATAATGAGATGTTTGATTGTATTCATGAGCTCATGATTGATATAAGGACTAAGTGATATCATGGTTTGAGTATATAGAATTTTGAGGATTTTGGTATGTGGAAAGTGTTAACTTTAAACTGCATTCATGTTTTCTCTAAGGTATTCAAGAGAATACATGATTAAGGACTTTGAATGTTTAGAATGTGACCAACAAGACATATCTTATGGGGATCAACGATGGTATTAAATCTCTGGTAATTGTTTTCACTATATTATAAGAGTGGACTGCAGTATTATGGATAAGCCTAAAGAAATTATTTTTTGATATTATTGATAGGATGTTATAGTAATGTAGTTTTAGAAAAAGGACAACCTGCAGGACGGGCGACGGCCCATCGCGTCGGACAAGGCTATGGGAATCAAACCCACAACCGAAGTGCGACTGGCCTTTATCGCCTACCACTGGCCTACAGGAAGTCCCTGTTTAGTAGAAACTAGTTTTATTTTATTAAGCGGTATGATATATGAAGTATAAGTTCATTTTTGGAACCATATACGATTAATCTCACTATAAGATGGACTTATAACTTTTTCTAACCCTTTGTTTGAAATAGATGGAATGACCTATCCTTCTATCACATGATCTGCTAATGCTTCACGAATAACAAATTCAACTTCATTTCTTTATGATATGAAGTGGAAATTTTTCAATTCACGAACAACAGTGAGATTGTAACAAAATCATTTAAGTATTTCTTTTAATTCATCAACTTTAGGGAAATGATCTGGAAAACCAAAAATGTTGTCCTAGTGCTCTTATATCTGATTAATCAGATGGTACCTTAGATCGTCACAAATATATGGATTTGTGATTTTTGGCTTTTCCATAGCCATGTTCTCTACCACTCTCCATCAGAACATGATTGTTAGATTTCTCTTCCATATCCATATTCTCACCTATGTGGAAACCTAGTGATTAGTTTATTTGGGTAACCGTTACATTTCATACTTTTGTTTTTAAAGATAAGTTTTGGTATTTTTTTACGATGTGGGTTTCTATCAAAGAAACTTTCGAATAGTAAACCATTTATAATCCCGACGAATTTCGAGGGTGAAATTTATTTTAAGGGGGGTAGAATGTAACACCCCGAGATTTTATAAAAAAATATTATTTTAATTTCATTAATGTCTTGTGTTGTATTCTACACCAAGATTACCTTGCGCTATACGCAACACCGTATTAGCTTGTAGTATACGCAACACTATTCTTGGACCGTGTTACACACAATTTTGATAATAGTTATTCTACGCAACATTGAGTATATATATATATATATATTAAATGTATAAATGAAATATGGTTGGATTTTGTTATACGAAACAACGAAGGATTCTTTCACAACACGCAACCCTGACTTGGCTTGCATTACACGCAATCACGACCTTCCTCGATAGCGTGTGTTGTACGCAATACCGGGTTTTAATAAACAATGTTATATTATTATAATATTGTCATGAACTAGCCGTTATGAATAGTATTAACTAAATTTTGAATTTTATAACATTATTATTCATCTTATACATTTCTATAATATGGTATAAGAACAAAATAAATTTTTCGGGTAAAATAAGTATTTTTCAAAAAATGCAGTTTTGCCGCCTTTTGATGGCGCACCCACTTTAAATATATTTTTTGACATGTTTATATGTTCAATTTGACAAAATAATATTCTTATTTTGAATCAGGATATAAAAATTTACATTAGATAAAGTTTTGATATTTTTCCGATAACTTTCATATTTTAATGAATAGTAAAAACACGCTGTATTTTAATTAAAAACAACTTTTTTCATCGTAATATCTTATGTGGTTAAATTATAATGTTGAATGGTTTTAAAGTATATTTAGAATATATTTTTACCACTTAATATAATTTTGGTCATTGGACACAATTTTACAATTAAACCGAACATAAACAAGTGTCAATCTTTTGAAAGTTATTATCTCTTAAAAACACGCTTTTTGTTTTGACAGCGGGAATTAATTTTAAATTAATTTCTGCCACTTCTGTGTTTTGAATTTAAAAAAATGGATTCCATATTTGGAATCAGGACGTTCAAATTGTGTAAATAGGTAACTTTTATTTTTAGACATTTTGAATAATTACTGCGGTAAATATTTTATTTACCATGGTTAAGGGTAAATCCGGTAAATAAGGGTTAAAAAATAATATTATAATAATATTAAATTACCCTAAAACGTGTCTTAACCCTATTGGTTGATACATGGTCGACCATGGGCATCTTTGGGTCGATTTGGGGACCCCATTGATCCACTTGTAAGTGATAATGACACTTTATTTTAATTAAGTTAAAATGAATACAAAATTGACACAAGCATATATCTTTTAGAAAAACAATTGTTACATAGGGTTATATATGTTGGATTTTAGATTATAAATATTCATTAGAAAGATAAAAATATTTCCTACATAATGGTATTTTATTTGTAATTTTTAGACTTTAAATAATTTAATTTATTTATGACACAATGATGATGCAGTAATTATCTTATTAATGAAATATTGACATAATTGATGTTATAAACACAAAAATAAATGTAATTTGAGACTTTTTATGAATTACACTAATTTTCTAGGTTACTATGATATATTAGTGTGGATTTAATAAACTTGGTTCGAACATATAATTCTGTTATGACTTTCACAAAAATCATATATCAAATAGTGTCAAAATTGACACAAAATAGTTTTTAAATCAAATATTATATTATTAATTGTTATTTTATTCCTAAAAATCTAAGGTTCGGCCAAATGACTTAGATAAGGATATATTTATTAATAATATACAATTTGGGGTTCGTTTGGCATGTTATAGTAAGTGTATTAACCATATAGTGAAAGAAAACAAAAAGACACGGTAAAAGTTAAATTATTTAACTTAGAGTTAAATCTAAATGATAAGGTTAACATAATAACCTAAACTTGTCTAAATCCTATTGGTTGATAGGATTTCGACCCATCCCCACTTTAGCTTCGAAATAAGACCCTTTGGAACCATTATAAACCGATTTTGACTTTAATATAAAATAATATTTTGAGATATTCCTATGGTGCCCCTCTCCTCCCTTATAAAAGGACACCTCCTCCCCCTCCTCCTCACACCAATTTGAGCACTCAAGCTCGGCCAACCTCTGCCAAAATCTCTTCTCCACTTCCCTAGCAACATCCTAGAGGTTCTGGTCTTCCTCAAAGACCAATTTTAGTTCCCTAAGAGGAGGTCTCCAAAAGGCGCTTCAAAGAAGAGGTAATTACCGTTACCAATTCTTTCATCTTTATTTCTTCTTCCACTTCTTCTTCTTAGGTTGTTTCATTATGAAGTAATAACATCAGTATCACTCATATACTGATATGTTATTATAAGTATGAAACAACCCTATTTCACTATCTATCCATCCTACGGAAAAAGAAATCACCGCGCGTGCGTACGTACGGAATACCGTCTCCACGCCGTGGTGTAATCTATTTTCCACCACCACCTTACATGGATGGGTATAATGGTGTAAAGAATAACTATAAATAGTTATTACAACATCATATTGATTCTGATATATTGTATAATCTACTCCAATTCAATTCAATATTTATGGAAATGATATCATCGCTCGTGCGTACGTACGGACTACCGTCTCCACGACGCGATGAGATTCATTCTCCATGTTAACCATTTAAGAATGATTATAAAGTATATATAAGAAATAATAATGAAATATATTACATTATAAAGATACTGGATTTATGTATATATATATATATGTATGTCATCTACTTACTTCCATTTCATGACAATAAGGAAAGTAAAACAGCGTTCATGCGTACGTACGGACTACCGTCTCCATGAACGGTGTTTTTCATTTTATTTATCTATCTATTATATATATATATATATACTGAATATATATGATATATAAATCATATTTTATATTCTGGAAGTAAGTAAATCATGATATAAGTAATAATGATGTCAAGAAAAACAAGTCAAAACACCTACGATAAATGAAACGATTTTACCCAAAATGCTTCTTTAACATGGAATTTACAAAAGAAAGGGTAATATAATGTCATAAGTGAACCATATATGATATCATAACAATGAATATGATTCCTTAATAAGTCAATAACATTATTTAAATCATTATACAGGAGGTTCGGACACTTACAAAGCAAGTCGGACCTAAGGTAAGGGAAATATCACAATCTCATTTTTATCCGAGATTGTTTATTCGTAAGTATTTACTAGCGTATATTTTATCATCCACATCCATGTTTCATAAATATGTAATATTATTTCCATCCAACTAAAATTTTTTAAATCCAATTTTACCCTTCGTTGAGTTTTTAGTAAAGGAAATGAAAGGAATCTTTTGTCGTTTTCCGTACGAGGTATTTTTTGACTTTTCCGACAAAAGTACGAAGAATGTTTTTTTTAACTTATACGGCACGAACGGATTTATACTGTTTTATAAAGCCTTATTTTCGTGAAGCTTACTCTAAAATATTTCATGACTATTTTTAATAAAATCTCTTTCTTTTAAAATTTCATGATGTTTTGTGAAAACAAATTGATTTTGAAGAAGAAAGGATATTTTCCTCAAGAATTCATTTCAAGTGTTTTATCAAAATTATTTTCCATATAAGATAATAAAGGGTTCTGTTTCTATCCATATTTTTACATTTATTTGACTATGTTGTGATGGAATTATGTTTATGAATTCCTTTATCTTATATGAATGGTTTTATGATGTCATGTTGTTTAAGAATCCCATTTTTATGACATGGGTTATGAAATGATGTATGATTTATGATTTTGTGGCACACATAAGAATGGTATCATTATGAGATGGGTGGGACCTATATCTCCCTACAATGCATTGGGTAAAGATTTTATATCTCATGAGATAGACATGGCTGGAATGGTAGGTTATACCGGTTCAGTGAAACAGGACTGAAACGAGGGTTACTCGATTCAGAAAGGGACTTTGTCCACTAAGATAGTCTTGGCAATGAGTCTTGACTAACAAGAAATGATTCTCTATGATTGTGTGTGAATGCCACAAAGTTTCATGTTTTAAGTTATGATTATTGTGATTACATTTCACTGCCATGATTTACCCCATGTTATGGAATTATGATCTCTTTTGCAGGTTATGATTTTCAAAAAGATATGATATGATTTTTATTTCCTTTATTTACCCTTACTGAGCATTTGAGCTCACCCTTTTATGTTTTATTTTCCCCAGGATATAAAGAATGGTTTTAGATAAAAAAAAAAGTAAGATCTTTATGGGAGATTTTGAAGATCTTTCACCACGATTAGAAGATTATATTCCGAGTTTCCAAAGACACTAAACTATTACGATCCTTGTGTGTGTGTTTTTGTTTTGTACTAAGTATTCCGCAAAAGTAATGTAATGTCAATGTACGTCAGGATATGGGTCTCTACAATTAGCCTGCCAACGTAAGGAATATCTACACCTCTTTCATTCTCTTAGGTGGATCCAATACTAACAATGCCTCATCCTTGGCTAGGTCCACCACCACTCC
The DNA here is from genome assembly GCA_963277665.1 of Viscum album. NCBI lineage: Eukaryota > Viridiplantae > Streptophyta > Magnoliopsida > Santalales > Viscaceae > Viscum > Viscum album. Next base: position 585,722,236 of record OY728158.1, on the reverse strand, counting down.
TTCAGATGATATAATTTTTCCAAGAAACTGGACCACATAAATATAGATGTAGAACTTATAGATAATTATGTAATGATAGTTCTCTCAGAGTACGTCTACAATTTTCCTAAAGTGAATCACATGCTACTCCTTAGTGATCGAGTATATAATTATATTTTCGATAAATACAACAATGAACCGGTCTATGTATTGCTGAAATATCTGGATCATGAGTCCCATAAACACTACTTGGTACTTTGCCACATGAAATGGAATCACCAATTACTAATAATGACTATAACGAGTTCTGAAGGTTGCCTTTGATATGTCCTCATCCCATAATTTTAGTTAGTGATTGGTCAGCGGTCAACCATACAGAACCAAATGACCCATATCAACTAGTCAAAGAGATCATCAATCCTCAATAGTGGATACTTTTTATTCACATCCACATAGTTTAAGCACGGATAGCCCACACACAATTTCAAACTCCTATCTTCCTTTTTGTAAAACAAAAATGGAGCCTCTGAGTGTAAAACACTATGTCTCACGAAGCCCTTCCTCTATATGTCCTCAAAAAAAATGCTTAGCCCGAGAAGCTTAGAACGCGCCATCCAATACATAGGGGTAGATATTGGTCGATCACAGGGAGTAAATTAGTTCATAAGTTTATCTCCTGGCAGGGAGGTAAACCTGGAATAGCATTAGGAAACACATCCTAGTACTCCACTAGGATTACAGGAAACCGTAAACTCATTGCATACATGGCACCAAGGTTCAAGCTAGCCATCTGATGAGTAATCTACTACACCCTCCTATGAATGAGTCCACATTGTGGTTCCTATGGTTAATATTCATTGAAAAGGGTAAACCTAATTCAATCACTACGGACATAGGCCACCCTTCACCTAAAATAGTCAATCTAGGTATGTACTGTAGATAAAAAATCCATACCAAGAATGACATCGTAATTCCCTGATGTCTCTGTCATGAAGTTCCAACTGGAACTCTCACCTCCAAGGGTTTCATCACACAGTAAGGATAGGTTTGTGGTTTTTTAGTCTCTTCCAGTAGGTGTGTCCATGTTTAAAGGTGGAGTGAATGGTTCAACTAGAATCTCTATGTCTCATAAAAAATAAGTGGTGAGAATGGACGGAGTAACACCTGTGTCTATCAATACAAAACCAAAATTCCAAAACACATTGATCATACCTTGAATGATTTCTAGATCCCCTGGGCCATAATCCTCGATCGTATATCATTGTCCATACCTATATCCTCTAGCTCCTAGATCCTGCAATAGACCTTCTGGGCGTGGTGGTGGTAACCAGTCGATTATACCTCCTCCCAATGCCCTCCTAACTCCTCTACAACATCTTCTTTCCTAAAGATATGCCTACTCTTATCAATATTTGTACCTTGGTGGTCTATCCATATTATCCTTGTTATCAGTACAATGGGGGGTATAATCATGATTGATATGTCCCCTACTGTCACACGAATATAACTATATCACTATTGGCTTACAAGACCAACACTATAAGCCATGAACTGTAGATAAAATATCTTTCCACCTCCTACTAAAATTTCTCCCACTTCTAGGTCCTTGTGACTAATGTTGTCTCCCTACTTCTAAGGTCTAAGCTCCATCTTTTTCACTGATTACTTTCATTGGATGGTCCAGCTTATCCATAAAGCTTTAAACCAAAAAATCCTACTGAAGGAACCCAACATAAGTAGGAATTCACATATAGATAAAACATGCTCGGATGTCCCGACATAGACCTCTCTCATAGTTATGACCCATGATGTACTTATCCCAAACTATATCCATCAAGTGCCAGTAATAGTTTATGAACCTCGATGAATAATAAGCCTTAGTAATTCTACCCAACTTGAGCTAATGAATCTCCTAAATACACACACCCCACAATGTATCTAGGGATTAATTCTATTGGTGAGGTGATCTAACTCTATTCACAAAATATTTGACTCATCATATATCTGGATAGCCAAACTCCACTTTCATCTTATTGATATGCATATTAGGCTCAGAGATAGTTCCACCATTTGATCTAATGGTACCCTGACTAGATATAAAAATAAGGTTACCTTCTCAATCCATTACTCAACCACCTTTGTATTAGGTTCTATTTATAAGAAGAGGAGCCTCTAACATTGAAACTCATGAAGAACACTCACACTATGCTACTCATTTTCTAGAACTCCAAGTACTACATGTTGACCCAGATGTGGCAGTATGGATGGTGGACCACCATGAGGTAACATCTGGGGAACTACCCTGTATTAAAGCCTCATCTTTGAAAGGGTCATTCTCATGATCAAGCTGTGGAATGATATATCATATTCATTGAAGAGAAATCTTGTATTAAAACAAGATAAACCATGGTCAAAGAGTATATCAGGAGAACTAACTCACCAAGGTCAAAGAAACCGCCACCAATTCTAATATGATTAATGTATCATTATTTTACCTGTGACTAATGTTCTCATATACTATATTGAAAACTAGTTATTTTGATTCAGGGTGTATGGATATGTCCTTCGACACAACAATATTATATTCATTGGCCTGAAATATTAATTCGAAACACTAAACACTATTACCCCAAAACAATATTAGATACTCATTGTCCTAATGTACAACCAAACTAATCTAATACCACTCTATCATAACCCATTATAGTGTGGCCCATAATACGACTATGCAAACCATCTTTCAAAAGGCCTGGGGCTTGGGACTAGCACAGATTAGGAATGTCACTAACATGGGAGGTATTAACTATGTACATGTATGCATGAAAACATGTCCAAGACCAAAAAATATTGATATTTAAAATCCATTAAGTAATCAATGCATGAATGCCACTATATACCACATATGGAGTTAAATGAAATTTTATGTGAAGAATATTTGGCAAAATAATAGAAGCCCGAGTTTGTAAACACATGTCCAACCAGTATGACGAAGTAGTGGGACTACATTATATACCCATTGGAAAACAGCTCAACCTTCCTAGTCTCACAAATATCTGTTTGGTCCTATTCTATCTAGGAATCCAACAAAAGGTCAATTTTCTATAAAAGACATGACATGTGCGGGAAAATTCCATGTATAGAGGAGTTTAATAACACTCCTTAAACACTGTGAAACCACAACGAAATATAAGAATTTAATGTATATTCACCTCGACCCATGTATATATATACAACACATATACCAAGAATATACAGATATACTCAAATCAAGGCACACATTTTAGAGGTAATTCACAACCACTTCATACCGACAATATGAATTCAACATGAATATTCCACCAAGAACTCATCTGAGAGAACACCAACCTGAGTTTGATAACATTGATGATGTATGTCCAAAAGGTACTACTCATTAGGAATAGACATGATAATTATATATGATGATATATCTAAAGAGAAATATGATAAATAAATGAGGATCACATCCGAAGCCTTGTGGTAATACAAATAACTCAATGTAGACTACCCTGCAATGTAGAGGATTGTCTCCCACATAGTGTTGGTCACATCGATACCAAGAATACCACCTAGGGAATGAAGATGAATACAGGATCCTACTCAAGGACTCTTGGGAGATTCCAACCACTCTATTGAGGAAGTTCTAATGAAGGGATTTTATTCCCTATAGTAGAAAATTATTCAAACCAACCTTCTAGTAAACAAGAAAAGGAACAAACCCAAATGAACCCGATCCATGTTACAAAGTACAATTGAATCGATCCATGTCAACATGGGTACACGGTGAGTAGTAGGGTTAGATTTTGTGTCCTGTGAACCTGGGTACTTCCCACGTACAAACTCGTGACTCTATACCCATTTACAAATACATAGGGTAGCCCATGTACTTGGTCAATGACATGTCGTGTGGTGGTGTAAACACCATGTAGGAAAACGATGTACTCTACCATATGTCTATGTACCTACCAATGTACAGTCCTAGTTTATCTAAAGGGAAATACATGCCATGTAGTTAGGGACTACACACTGTGTGTAATGGATTTTCCAAACCCCCCCCCCCCCCCCCCCCCCCCCCGCCAATCACACCATCAATTGTCTATATCTCTATTTGGTTATTCATTCATCTCAAAATTACATATCAAAGGAAATTCAGTCATCCTAAAATTGAATAGATGGTATTTGGGCCTTTACTTGGCTTGAAAAACGTGATCATATCCATTCTTCATTACAACCAATGAACATAGATTCATGAATCGTCATCATTCGATCCACTGATGAACCCACATTTTCACCTCTATTGAGTTATCTCGATGTCAGATCTATGGTTATAGTTCATTTCACCAAGAATCAAATGTGAAACGATTGATTATTCACAGGGGTTTCAAGGCATATGGATGAACAAAGAATGTGTGATGAAGAATTCATGAATTGGAAGAGAAAATCACATAAAATAGATATGAACAAACGACGATCGGAGTCCATTTCAATCTCAATACATCATCATTAGATAGATAACATATCAAAATAATATTCACAAGATTAATCTACCATCAATTAACAGAAAATTTCAAATCCCCTATATAAGATTGACCTGTGGGATAATCTGTTTGTGGATAAGTTCATGTTCATCGTAAGAATCAATGATTGGAATGAAAAATAGAAACAAGTCATCGTACCAATATTTGTTTCACTCTTAGGTGAAGAAAATTCATGGCGTCATTGTCATTGGTGAGGTATATCAATATTGGTGTGTGATGATCTTGGAACCGAGATTTATTCACCTCCTAATTGAGAGAATTCCCCATATAAATCTCTCTACAACATCTTTGGAGGACTGGAGGGTTATGAGGCTAACCCTAGATATTTTTCAAATGGATACATTTAATGTGAAAATAATTGTGTCTCTACATCAACATTTAAATTAAAATAAATTATCATAATTTATTTTATTCATTTAAGAATTCGTGACAAATTTCTAAAAATAAACCACACCAACCAATGATAGGTCACACCTAGGATAAAACAAAAATTCTAAACACAAATGTTCCATCATATTTCTGATTTGGGAACCCATATATAAGTCATTAGACCTTTTTTAAACCATTAACCTGTGTTGATTTATATTTTAATATTCCCAAAAAATGCAGGGCACAACAAGACTCGGATTCGCCTGCCATCTCTGTGTTTGGTATCTATTACATACGCCTTTGTCGGGGCGCGCATGACCGTCTGTGAGGCTGAAAGGAGCAGTTTTGTTACCCTGCATTCCCCCTTTCCAAAGGTGGCTAGCATGCATTATTTGTTCAGGGACATCTGCTCCTTGATCAAAATTAGATGATGGGATGTTGGTTCCTCCTTCCTTGGATTCCTTCTCATAGCACATCACCTCGTCTGGGTCTCCCTTGAAGATTTAATACATTTCTCAGAAAACTATTCCCAGTGCCATATACTTATGGACACTAGTTAATTACATTACTTCTGTCCAGAAATTCAAACGGGTCCTGTCATTACAGCAACCCTTGGTCTGGGGAGTAGTCACGTTGGACATCACTGGCGTGTCTAGATTACAATGGCTTGCCACAAAATAAGAGACGCAACAACTTCATGATGATAGAGATATCAACAACTTATCGCTGAATGGGTTCACAAAAACTTACCACTGATTGAGGTTAAAACAGATTACCATTGGATAAAGATGTCAACAGCTTATCACTGAATGGGGTTAGAAGTTTAATTCCATACAGTTTGGGGGTGAACCGATGTGAATAAGGACCTGAGGTCCAGATGGATGGTGTAGGCGAACCGACATGAAGGGAGGTTGGAACGACTGGTATTTGGGCTTGATCCTCATAGATGCTTCCTACGTACCTCACCATAGCAAGGATCAAATTCCACATAGTTCAAGTGGGGGTGAATTTTGGTCTTATGCTCTAGGGTAGCCCAAAGTGTTGGTGAACGGACATGAAGATGGTCGAAATGACCGCGGTGTTGGGCTTGAACCTCTTTGAGGCTTCCTACGTAAAGGGGGTTGGAGAAACCAATGGGTGGTTAGCTTGGACCTCAAGAATGCTTCCTGTGTACCTTTCCATGGCAAGGATCAATGACCACGTAGTTCAGATTGGTGTGTGGGGATTACACTATAGGCTACCAAATGTGTTGGTGAACCGATGTGAAGATGGTCCGAATGACCAGGGTGGTGGGCTTGAACCTCGTGGAGGCCTCCTACGTACCCTGCCTTGTCAAGGATCAAAGTTCGCATAGTTCAGATGGGGTGTGGGGCTTACAATCTAGGCTTCCATAGAGGATTTCATGGTCGGTTCTTACTCTAAGCTCACATGAGTCATGCTCGATGTGAGAAACAAGATACAACAATGACCTGACGATCACATTGCGAAAGGTGTGTCTGTGGGAAATGAAGTGGGGCTTACACATGATCGTAGCCCAAAGAGTAAATAAGGGCTTATGCGTGGGTAGAAGCCCGAAGAGGTTGGCACTGACTCCAGGAAGGTGGCCTGGCGGTGATAAAGCCCAGCGGAAGGGGGATTTGGCACCGACGAAAGGAGGGGTAGGGCTGCTACCTTCTGCAAGAAAATCTAGGGGCTTACACCTAGGTGGTTCCCCTTTCCCCCCCCCCCCCCCATAGGATGCATGGGGGGAGTCACAGTTTAATATCATGTGCTGGGGACGATTGTAACACCCGAGATTTTTATGAGTAATATTTTGTTTTTATATATCATCAAAGGAATCTTTCACTACACACATTCTTGACTTACTTTACACGCAATCACGACCTTCCTCGATAGCTTGCGTCGTACGCAATACCGAGTTTCACTAAACAACGATATGCTATTAAAATATTATTAAAACTAGCCGTTATGAATAGTAATAACCAATTTTTGAAACTTTATAAATTTTATTCTTCAAAATGGACTTCATTTTTGGATTCGGAATACCGAAATTAGCCTAGGGTGAAATTTTGGTATTTTTCTGAAAACTTTCAATTTTTGATGAATAGTGAAACCACTAAGTGGTAGATTAAAAACTGAATTTTTGCATAAAAATTAATTTTACCGCTTCTGTGAATGTAATTTCGAAAATCCGACAGACACAGTTGATATTAGTAAGTAAAATTTGGTTCAATGAGATAAAAATAATTTTTTGGTGAATAGTAACTTTTTACTTTTTTTTACCGCGGTTAATAGTAAATAGGGTAACTAAGGGTAAAAATGAAATTACTATTACCCTAACACATGTCCTAATTCTATTGGATAAGTTTAATTCGACCAAAAACAAACTTAGGAATAAAATATGACCATTTAGGCCCACTTGGGTTAGATTAGGACATTTATTATTAATTTATTTAAAGAAGGGTTAAAATAGTTAAAATCAAAGTTTAATAAGTAAATCATTTTTAATATGGGGTTATACATACGATGAATTCTACTATAAGTATTCATTAGAACGCTAAACAGAATTCCTACATAATGGTATTTTATTTGTAATTTTTAGAAATTAAATAATTTAATTTATTTATGACACAATGATGATGCAGTAATTATCTTATTAATGAAATATTGACATCATTGATGTGATAAACACAAAAATAAATGTAATTTGAGACTTTTTATGAATTCCACTAATTTTATAGGTTACTATGATATACTAGTGTTGATTTAATAAACTTTTTTAGAACATATAATTCCTTTATGACTTTCACAAAAATCATATATCAAATAGTGTCAAAATTGACACAAAATAGTTTTTAAATAAAATATTATATTATTAATTGTTATTTTATTCTTAAAAATCTAAGGTTCGGCCAAATGACTTAGATAAGGATATATATATTAATAATAAACAATTTGGGGTTCGTTTGGCATGTTATAGTAAGTGTATTAACCATATAGTGAAAGAAAACAAAAAGACACGGTAAAAGTTAAATTATTTAACTTAGAGTTAAATCTAATTGTTAAGGTTAAAATAATACCCTAAACATGTCTAAATCCTATTGTTTGGTAGGATTTCGACCCATCCCCACTTTAGCTTCGAAATAAGACCCTTTGTAACCATTATAAACCGATTTTGACTTTAATATAAAATAATATTTTGAGATATTTCTAAGGTACCCCTCTCCTCCCTTATAAAAGGGCACCTCCTCCCCCTCCTCCTCACACCAATTTGAGCACTCAAACTAGACCAACCCCTGCCATTTTCTCCTCTCAACTTCCCTAGAATAATCCTAGAGGTCCTGGTCTTCTTCAAAGACCAATCTTAGTTCCCTAAGTGGAGGATTCAAAGAGGCGTTTCAAAGAAGAGGTAATATCCATTACCGATCTTTTCAATTTCTTTCTTCTTAAACTTATTCTTCTTTAGTTGTTTCATGATAAAGTAATAACATAAGTATTACTTACATACTGATATGTTATTATAAATATGAAACAACCCTAATTCACCTTCTATACATCCTACAGAAAAATGAAATCACCGCGCGTGCGTACGTACGGAATACCGTCTCCACGCCGTGGTGTAATCTATTTTCCACCATCACCATACAAGGATGGGTATAATGGTGTAATGAGTAACTATTTATGATTATTATAAAGTAATATTGATACTTAAATAATATATATATATACTCTTATATAGTTCCACGATTATAGGAACGATATCATCACTCGTGCGTACGTACGGAATACCGTCTCCACGATGTGATGCGACTCGTTCTACATGATCATCATTACATAGTAATTATATAAATGAATTGAATGAATAAATATGATATATGTTACACTAATACCATTCTGGATATAAGGTATATATAACCTTAAAAGAATAATAAGAATTTATTCGGAAAAACACGCATAAGAACAAAAGGCAATAAGGACCCGAGTAACAAGTAACAATGAAATATTACTAACAAGAAGCTAATAATATGACCATATATGATATCATATCAATATGTATGATTCTGGAATAAGTCAATAACATTTTTTAAACCATTATACAGGAGCTTTGGACATGTACAAATAAAATCGGACCTAAGGTAAGGGAAATATCACAATATCATTTTTATCCGAGATTGTTTATACTTTGGCATTTACTGGGGTGTATTTTATCATCCACATCCATGTTTCCTCAATATGTAATATTTATATCCTTATATAGTAGTTTATATTCAATTTTACCCTTCGGTGAATTTTTAGTAAAGGATATGAAAGGAATCTTTTGTCGTTTTTCGTACGAGGTACTTTTTTGACTTTTCCGACAAAAGTACGAGAAGAATGTTTTTTTTAACTTATATGGCATGAATGGATTTTTAAATCATTATTTCCAAGAAGCTTCCTTTACAAGATTTCAAGTTTATTTTTAATCAACTTCTTTTATTTTAAAGTCGTATGACATGTTATGAAAGGAAAAATGTTTTTGAAGTAGAAAGGATATTTTCCTCAAGAATGGAGTTCAAGTATTTTATCAAAATTATTTTCCATCTAAGATAATAAAAGGGTTCTGTTTTTATCCCTATTATTACATGGATTTGATTATGTTGTGATGGAAATATTTTTCTGAATTCCTTTATCTTATATGAATTGTTTTATGATGTCATGTTGTTTAAGAATTCCATTTTTATTACATGGGTTACGCTATGATGTATGGTTTATGATTATGTGGCACACATAAGAAAGGATTCATTAAGAGATGGTTGGGACCTATATCTCCCTCCAATGCATTGGGTAAAGATTTTATATCTCATGAGATAGACATGGCTGGAACGGTAGGTTATACCGGTTCAGTAAAACAGGACTGGAACGAGGGTGACTCGGTTCAGAAAGGGACTCTGTCCACTAAGATAGTCTTGGAAATGAGTCATGACTAACAAGAAATGATTTTCCATGATTATGTGTGCATGCCACAAAGTTTCAAGTTTCATGTTATGATTATGGGGATCTCATTTTCACTTCAATGATTTATTCCATGTTAAGATATTATTATCTCTTTTGCAGGTTATGATTTTCAAAAAGATATGATATGATTTTTATTTCTTTTATTTGCCCTTTCTGAGCATTTGAGCTCACCCTTTTATGTTTTCTTTTCCCCAGGTTGGGAAGATGGATATTAAGTAGAATATGCTAAAAGGGATCCTAGATATGATGAAATAAATGGGAGACACTGTAGAAGATTTATGAACCAGTTGTTTATGTTTCCCAGTTTCTAAAGACACTATACCTATACGGTCCTTTGTGGTTTTGTCATATGTTGTAATAAGTGTGCTTCAATTTTGAAGTATTAACAATGTACGTAAAGTATGGGTCGTTATAGTTGGTATCAGAGGAAAGGTATAGTCAACCTTTGGAAACTAAGATGTGAAAGCCTTAGTAAGAACCCTAAGGATAAGTCTAAGCATAGAACACAATCTTAGTGTTTTAGAAATGGCCATGAATACCCTAGGATAAGACCTTAAGTGTAAAATTTTATCCTTGATTATGTGGTTTTCCTATTATAATTAGTGTTTCTCACACTATTCTTCTTGGTTTTAGTCAATGGCTGGAACCCGAAGGAACCGTGTTAATGCGGAATGCGATGGGCAATGCAATGATTGTCCCCCTGAGCAACCAAACGATATGGGAGCTGGAATGAAAAATCTTGTAGCCATACTCACACAACTGTCTCAAGCTATGAATCATGCAGGACTTCCAAACGAGCAAAGGAAGGAGCAACATTCTGTTGAATCCTTCATGAGGCAGCGTCCACCTTCTTTCAGAGGGTCTACTGATCCATTAGTTGCTGAACAATGGATTAGTACTACTGAAAATATATTTTCAGTTCTTCAATGTTCTGAACATGATAAAGTCATCCTAGCAGTGTATCGTTTGGAAGGAGATGCTGATCAATGGTGGAATATTATTAAGAATACGAGGCAAAGGGATGAAATTGAGTCTATGGAATGGGACGAGTTCAAGAACTTATTTTTCAATAAGTACTTCCCTCGTATTCTCCGAACAAAGATGGAGAAAGAGTTTCTTGAACTGAAGCAAAGGGATGATGAATCTGTTGGTACCTATGAAGCAAATTTTACAAGACTTGCAAGGTACGCTTCTGGTATTATTATCCAACCTGAGAGTAAGATTGATCGATTCTTTAGTGGATTAAAACCAAGTCTTCGAAGGGCGTTAGCCATAAGGGACTTCAATAGCTACGAGGAAATCGTTCGATGTGCTCTCAAAGTCGAGATGGAGATTGGAGTAACCCATCAGTCACATGGGTTTGATAAGAAGAGGAAGATGGAATTCAAAGGAAAATCTAAAGAGCACACTGAAAAGAAGATGAGCTTTCCCTTATGCTCAAAGTGTGTAAAGAAACATGGAGGGAGTTGTCTTAAAGGGACAAGTAAATGTTTTAAATGTGGAAAGGAAGGTCATCGGGCATTTGAATGTCGCAATAATGGGAAGAAGATGTCTAATGATGCAAACAAAGGAAGGGATACACAGAATAAACCTACTACACTTCAATGTTTCAAGTGCAAGGAGATGGGGCATTATGCTAATCAATGCCCAAATCCATGGGTTGATGATGATGGTCGACGTCAACAAAATCTTAAGTCTAAAGACAAAGGAAAGTCACATGCAATTTCTATCAGCGATGTGGAGTATGATAACGAAGTGGTGAAAGGTACACTTACCATCCAGTCTAAAGTAGCAAATGTTTTATTTGATTCTGGATCCACCCACTCTTTTATTTCTGAAAAATTCTCAAAGGGTATCACCATATTACCTCAACAATTATATGTTGAGTTAGCTGTGACAACACCTAATGGCACAACAGTCGCATCAAAAGTTTATAATTCTTCTCCGATCGAAGATTGTGGGAAAGTGCTTCCTGCAAATCTTGTGATCCTTCCTTTAGTGGAATTTGATGTGATTCTTGGCATGGATTGTATTTCTCTACATGGAGCTCATATCAATTGCCAAAGAAGGGAAGTCACATTTCATATTCCAGATCAATCTATGATCGTCTATCAATGCAAGGATGAACATAACTTCCAGTGGAAATTTCTTCCTTCTTATGGGTATTGATTCCACTAAATGAAGGTTATTTATCTCAAATGGTTGGTGAGAAACTCATGATTAAGAATATGCCCATTGTACGGGAGTTTGATGATGTATTTCCGGAGGAATTACCGGGTCTTCCACCAAATCGTGAAGTTGAGTTTTCAATAGAACTCGTACCGGGTGTTGTGCCAATTTCAAAGACACCTTCTAGAATGGCCCCAATTGAGTTGCAGGAATTGAAGAAGCAACTTCAAGAGAATCTTGATAAGGGATTCATACGCCCTAGTGCGTCACCTTGGGGAGCACCTGTTATATTTGTTAAGAAGAAAGATGGATCAATGAGACTCTGCATTGATTATCGAGAACTTAACAAGATCACTATCAAGAACAAATATCCTCTCCCACGCATTGTTGACTTATTTGACCAACTACGCGGAGATCAATACTTTTCCAAGATTGATCTTCGTTTAGGGTATCATCAATTAAGGTTCAAAAGGGAGGATATACCAAAGACGGCTTTCCGTACAAGGTATGGACACTATGAATTTATAGTGATGTCATTTGGTCTTACTAATTCCCCTGCTATCTTCATGGATCTAATGAATAGAGTCTTTAGAGACTATCTTGATCAATTTGTGGTAGTCTTTATAGACGATATTCTTGTCTATTCAAAGAGCAAGGAAGAGCATGAAGATCACTTGAGAATTATATTGAAGACCCTGAGAAAGGAGAATCTTTATGCCAAATTTACCAAGTGTGAATTTTGGTTTAAAAAGTTGCATTTTTGGGTCACATAATCTCAAAAGAGGGGATATCTGTGGATCCAGCAAAAACAGAGGTTATCGAAAGATGGTCAAGATCAATAACAGTAACTGAGATCCGACGTTTTCTTGGTTTGGCTGGATATTATCGACGTTTTGTAAAAGATTTTTCACGATTATCTAATCCACTCACCAAGTTGACTTGGAAAGGAGTTAAGTTTGTTTGGACAGAGGAATGTGAAGAGAATTTCAAGGAGTTGAAAAGAAGGTTATCCAGTGCACCTGTGCTCACACTGCCTTGTAGTGGAGAATGGTTAGTGATCTACAGTGATGCATCCAAGAAGGGATTGGGGTGTGTTCTTATGCAAAATGATATAGTGATAGCTTATGCCTCACGACAGTTGAAAATCCATGAGCAAAATTTCCCAACTCATGATTTGGAGTTGGCTGTGGTAATCTTTGCATTAATGATTTGGAGGCATTACCTTTCTGGTGAAAGGTGTGATATTTATTGTGATCATAAAAGTTTAAAGTATATTTTCACACAAAAGGAGTTGAATATGCGTCAAAGAATATGGTTGGAGCTGATTAAGGATTACGACTGCTCAATCCATTACCACCCTACGAAAGCAAACAAGGTGGTAGATGCATTAAGTCGACAAGACCATGCTAGTTTATCCATGATGAGGATCACAAAAGATCCAATATTTATGGGTTTACAAAGGATGGATCTTGGAATTATAATGGAAGGGGAAAAAACTTTTCTTTCTCAAATGAATTTTCAACCATCTATACATGTGAAGATTAAAGAGGCACAGAAAGAAGATGTCGAGTTACAAAAGAAGGTGAGAAATGTTCCTGAATTCAACCTTGATTGTGATGGGATAATAAAGTTCAGGAATCGGGTTTGTGTTCCTCCCATCCCCGAATTAAAGAAGGAGCTGCTGGATGAGGCTCATAGTTCATCATTCTCTATTCATCCTGGAAGCACGAAGATGTATAGGGACCTTAAAGAGTACTTCTGGTGGGATGGAATGAAAAGAGATGTTGCTTAATATGTCTCTTGATGCTTGGTTTGTCAACAAGTTAAAGCTGAGAGATAGAAGTCTAAGGGGATGTTACAACCATTACCCATACCCGAATGGAAATGGGAAAACATCACTATGGACTTTGTCACAGTACTTCCACAAACATCCAAAGGCAATAATGCTATTTGGGTCATAGTTGATCGTCTTACAATGTCTGCACACTTCATTGCTATTAGAGAGGGTTTCTCTCTAGATCAGCTTGCCAGGATATATGTAAAGGAAGTGGTAAGATTTCATGGAGTACCACTTTCTATTATATCTGATCGGGATCCGAGATTTACCTCTATGTTCTGGCGAAGTCTTCAGCATACTCTGGATACAGAGTTGAGTTTCAGCACTGCTTATCATCCCCAGACAGACGGTCATTCTGAGAGAACAATTCAAACCCTAGAAGATATGTTGAGAGCTTGCTCTATGGATTTCAAAGGAGGTTGGGATCAACACCTACCTTTGGTGGAATTTTCTTATAATAATAGCTTTCACTCCAGTATTCAGATGGCTCCTTATGAAGCTCTCTATGGAAAGAAATGCAGGACTCCAACTTGCTGGGATGAAGTTGGGGAAAGAACACTATTAGGACCTGATCTCGTTGATGAAATGGCAGAAAAGGTCAGATCTATTCAACAACACATAAGAGCAGCTCAGAGTCGATAGAAAAGTTATGTCGACAACCAAAGAAAAGACCTAGAGTTTGAAGTGGGTGATAAAGTGTTCTTACGAATATCTCCCTGGAAGAGGGTTATGAGATTTGGAAAGAAGGGGAAGTTGAGCCCTAGATATATCGGTCCTTTCGAAATACTGGATCGTGTTGGGAAGGTAGCTTACCGATTGGAGCTTCCACCGAATCTCTCTCAAGTTCACGATGTGTTCCATGTATCTCTCCTGAGAAAGTACATACCAGATCCTTCACATATACTCAGCTCAGAAGTTGTACCGCTGGAGCAAGTTCTTTTTTATGAAGAACAGCCGATAGAGATTCTGGATCGTAGCGAAAAAGTCCTACGAAACAAGACCACTCACTTCGTGAAAGTTTGTTTGAGGAACCACCAATTAGAAGAAGCTACTTGGGAGCTTGAGGATATGATTAGGGAGAGGTATTCTCATCTGTTTGTTACAAAGTGACGAATTTCGAGGGCGAAATTCTTTTTAAGGGGGGTAGAATGTAACACCCGAGATTTTTATGAGTAATATTTTGTTTTTATATATCATCAAAGGAATATTTCACTACACACTTGCTTGGCTTACTTTACACGCAATCACGACCTTCCTCGATAGCTTGCGTCGTACGCAATACCGAGTTTCACTAAACAACGATATGCTATTAAAATATTATTAAAACTAGCCGTTATGAATAGTAATAACCACTTTCTGAAACATTATAAATTTTATTCTCCAAAATGGACTTCATTTTTTGATTCGGAACACCGAAATTAGCCTAGGGTGAAATTTTTGTATTTTTCTGAAAACTTTCAATTTTTGATGAATATTGAAACCACTAAGTGGTAGGTTAAAAACTGAATTTTTGCATAAAACATAATTTTACCGCTTCTGTGAATGGAATTTCGAAAATCCGACAGACACGGTTGATATGAGTAAGTAAAATATGGTTCAATGAGATAAAAATAATTTTTTGGTGAATAGTAACTTTTTACTTTTTTTTTTACCGCGGTTAATAGTAAATAGGGTAACTAAGGGTAAAAATGATATTACTATTACCCTAACACATGTCCTAATTCTATTGGATAAGTTTAATTAGACCAAAAACAAACTTAGGAATAAAATATGACCATTTAGGCCCACTTGGGTTAGATTAGGACATTTATTATTAATTTATTTAAAGAAGGGTTAAAATAGTTAAAATCAAAGTTTAATAAGTAAATCATTTTTAATATGGGGTTATACATAAGATAAATTCAACTATAAATATTCATTAGAAAGCTAAAAATATTTCCTACATAATGGTATTTTATTTTTAATTTTTAGACATTAAATAATTTAATTTATTTATGACACAATGATGATGCAGTAATTATCTTATTAATGAAATATTGACATAATTGATGTTATAAACACAAATATAAATGTAATTTGAGACTTTTTATGAATTCCACTAATTTTCTAGGTTACTATGATATATTATTGTTGATTTAATAAACTTTTTTCGAACATATAATTCTGTTATGACTTTCACAAAAATCATATATCAAATAGTGTCAAAATTAACACAAAATAGTTTTTAAATCAAATATTATATTATTAATTGTTATTTTATTCCTAAAAATATAAGGTTCGGAAAAATGACTTAGATAAGTATATATATATTAATAATAAACAATTTGGGGTTCGTTTGGCATGTTATAGTAAGTGTATTAACCATATAGTGAAAGAAAACAAAAAGACATGGTAAAAGTTAAATTATTTAACTTAGAGTTAAATCTAATTGATAAGGTTAAAATAATAACCTAAACTTGTATAAATCCTATTGGTTGATAGGATTTAGACCCATCCCCACTTTAGCTTCTATATAAGACCCTTTGTAACCATTATAAACCGATTTTTACTTTAATATAAAATAATATTCTGAGATATTCCTAAGGTGCCCCTCTCCTCCCTTATAAAAGGGCACCTCCTCCCCCTCCTCCTCACACCAATTTGAGCACTCAAGCTCGGAAAACCCCTACAATGTTCTCCTCTCCACTTCCCTAGAATAATCCTAGAGGTACTGGTCTTCTTCAAAGACCAATCTTAGTTCCCTAAGTGGAGGATTCAAAGAGGCGTTCCAAAGAAGAGGTAATATCCATTACCGATCTTTTCAATTTCTTTCTTCTTCAACTTATTCTTCTTTAGTTGTTTAATGATAAAGTAATAACATCAGTATTACTTACATACTGATATGTTATTATAAATATGAAACAACCCTAATTCACCTTCTATCCATCCTACGGAAAAATAAAATCACCACGCGTGCGTACGTACGGAATACCGTCTCCACGCCGTGGTGTAATCTATTTTCCACCATCACCTTACAAGGATGGGTATAATGGTGTAATGAGTAACTATTTATGATTATTATAAATTAATATTGATACTGAAATAATATATATATACTCCAATACAGTTCCACGATCATAGGAACGATATCATCACTCGTGCGTACGTACGGAATACCGTCTCCACGATGTGATGTGACTCGTTCTACATGATCATCATTACATAGTAATTATATAAATGAATTGAATGAATAAATATGATATATGTTACACTAATACCATTCTGGATATAAGGTATCTATAACCTTAAAAGAAGAATAAGAATTTATTCGGCAAAACACGCATAAGAACAAAAGGCAATAAGGACCCGAGTAACAAGTAACAATGAAATATTACTAACAAGAAGCTAATAATATGACCATATATGATATCATATCAATATGTATGATTCTGGAATAAGTCAATAACATTATTTAAACCATTATACAGGAGCTTTGGACATGTACAAAGAAAATCAGACCTAAGGTAAAGGAAATATCACAATCTCATTTTTATCCGAGATTGTTTATACTTTGGCATTTACTGGGGTGTATTTTATCATCCACATCCATGTTTCCTCAATATGTAATATTTATATCCTTATATAATAGTTTATATTCAATTTTACCCTTCGTTGAATTTTTAGTAATGGATATGAAAGGAATCTTTTGTCGTTTTTCATACGAGGTACTTTTTTGACTTTTCCGACAAAAGTACGAGAAGAATGTTTTTTTTAACTTATACGGCATGAATGAATTTTTAAAACATTATTTCCAAGAAGCTTATTTTACAAGTTTTCAAGTTTATTTTTAATCAACTTCTTTTATTTTAAAGTCGTATGACATGTTATGAAAGGAAAAAAAATTTTGAAGTAGAAAGGATATTTTCCTCAAGAATGGAGTTCAAGTATTTTATCAAAATTATTTTCCATCTAAGATAATAAAAGGGTTCTGTTTTTATCCCTATTATTTCATGGATTTGATTATGTTGTGATGGAAATATTTTTTTGAATTCCTTTATCTTATATGAATTGTTTTATGATGTCATGTTGTTTAAGAATTCCATTTTTATTACATGGGTTACGCTATGATGCATGGTTTATGATTATGTGGCACACATTAGAAAGGATTCATTAAGAGATGGGTGGGAACTATATCTCCCTACAATGCATTGGGTAAAGATTTTATATCTCATGAGATAGACATGGCTGGAACGGTAGGTTATACCGGTTCAGTGAAACAGGACTGGAACGAGGTTGACTCGGTTCAGAAAGGGACTCTGTCCACTAAGATAGTCTTGGCAATGAGGCATGACTAACAAGAAATGATTTTCCATGATTATGTGTGCATGCCACAAAGTTTCAAGTTTCATGTTATGATTATTGGGATCTCATTTTCACTTCTATGATTTATTCCATGTTAAGATATTATGATCTCTTTTGCAGGTTATGATTTTCAAAAAGATATGATATGATTTTTATTTCCTTTATTTTCCCTTGCTGAGCATTTGAGCTCACCCTTTTATGTTTTCTTTTCCCCAGGTCAGGAAGATGGATATTAAGTAGAATATTCTAAAAGGTACCCTAGATATTATGAAATAAATGGGAGACACTGTAGAAGATTTATGAACCAGTTGTTTATTTTTCCCAGTTTCTAAAGACATTATACCTATACTGTACTTTGTGGTTTTTTCATATGTTGTAATAAGTGTGCTTCAATTTTGAAGTATTAACAATGTATGTAAAGTATGGGTCGTTATAACGATGATGCTTGGTAGTTTAACATCATGTAGCTCGGATGAGGCGGGTTCACATCACACCCCTAGGACATACATAACTGGAACCCTCTACACCTTGGTGTAGTGAAGGGACAGGCAATGCAATGACTGGGGGGTGTTGAGTGGTGATCTCATTGGGGGTCCATGTTAGCATGGCTATGTGACGAAGCAATAGTTGTTACCATACCTATGTGAAAAAGAATGAGGTGAAGCAACGCAATGGGTAGTATCGTCCAAGGGACATTGAAATTACTATGTGCTAACCTGAGGGGCCACATGGTGAATGAGCGTGTGATGCACGAGTGTCCCTCATAAGAGTGGTTTGAACAAGGTTCTTCAAGGTGAGGGTAGCTCATGGAGCATGTGTCAGAGAATGGGCTGAGTTAAAATATGAAAGTTCTCACGCAAGAGGATGGGTTGGCACACATGATGGATAGTGGCGCGCAAGACGGAGGTGATGTGCACAAAACGAGGGTTTGTGATCGAGGGTGTGGCATGCAAGATGTAGGTTGCATGCCAGTTGGACCGAAGGCATGCAAGACGATGGTCTACCACAGAGGGGGCCTGCGTGCAAGATGAGGCCCTTTCGCACAATGAACATTGAAAATTTACGAGGATCAGAGGGTCCGTCCGAAGGCTCCCCAAACCTATCATGCACCAACCATTACCTGAAATCCATGGGTATTCACGCGGTCGAGGAAGGAAGGGTTTGCGCACAGTTGAGAGTCACGTCATCTCTGGTAACCATCCCACGAAGAGAGGGGAGACGGTTTGTTTTATAGCCAGAGTCACTGGAGGGCCACACGAGGGACTAGGGCGGAAACCTCGTTCGTCGTCACGTCGGGCACAGAAACGGGGCCGGCCGCGCAAAGGGGCTTTTGACATCACCTTCGGCGCAGAATCGGTCCCAGCAGCACAAACCCCCTTTTGATGATGCCTTGGGCACAGAAGTGGAGGCTGGAGCAGTCGGTGCACAAACATGCATTCCACATCACCTTCGGCAAGAAACTGGGCAAGGCCATGCAAACAATGTTCGTCGTCACCTTCAGCACAGAATGGGCCCGCGCGCAAACAGTCGTTCATCGTCAACTTCAACACGGAAACCAAGTCGTGCGTGCAAAACTTCTTTCGACGTTGCCTTGGGCACTGAAGAGAGTATGGAGTGGCCGGTTGCAGAGGGAATAATTTTTGGGGCCGAAGTGAATGCCAGTGCACAACGGTTTGCGTGCCGAGGGACACTTACGTGCACTTTTTTCAATTTTGGGTGCGCCCACCCACCGGGCCCCAAGATCATATTTTCTACATCCTAGATTTATTAAGATATTATTTATCTGCCCGAAGTGTTCCTCCTTCGGATTTTGGAATCCAAAAACTCCCCCCTCAGAATCAGAGCTGAAAGGGATCCTGAAGGTCATATTCTGAGGTTATGTTGAAGAATAGAAATGAAATATTTGGTGAAGTGAAAAACGCAGATTGCGCGCCCAAGAGGGCTGCGCGGGCACAAAATATGTGTCCACACCTTATAAATAGGTTTATGCCCCCAGCCCCCTTGTAACTACCTTGACTTTTTCCGTGCGATAGTCTTGCTTTCTCTCGCATGAGAAACCTTCCTCTTCCACATGTAAGATTCCACAATTGAATCCGGGTTTTTTTTCACCATCCAGAATTTTTCCACGCACGTCAACCATCTTTTGTGCTACCACTTTTGCACGCCGGATATTCTTTCTTTTTTTCCACTGTTGTTTTGCGTGCTGATTCCTCTATCTTTCATGCCAACCCCTTCAGAGTTCTAAAAATGGCTGCTCATCAGACCGATGCTGAGAGTCAACTTGTCGTTGCAACAAGGAGAACCCAAATGATCGCGAACCATCAGATTCATCACGTGAGGAGGGTTATTTCTAACAATCAAATGCTTTTCTTCATGTGGAAGAAAGCTCAAAAGGACTATGTCCTGATTTTTATCTTGTCGCTATGGAATTTTGGTCTTCTGGAAGAAGTGCTAATGCCATGTTTTGGGACAGACACACCACTGTCATGGGTGATGCGTGAGGATAGTCTTACACAATTCCATATTACCAACAATGGCCATCCCACTAGGGAGACATAGAATAAAACCATCTAAGTCCTAAATCCAATGACAAGGACTGTTGCAGTAAGCGATCCAATTCATGAGAAATCTCCCACTATTTATGAAAGTACTTTCAGAAGAAACATTATTGAGTAGAGAACGGGCTGGCATGAGTGAGATTTCATATCCAGGGGAAACATCACCAATGAATGGGCATGGGAATATTGGGTACACTAGACATACGAGGAATTTGGGCTAGATCTGCGGGCCATTGGGATTTTTGAAGCTGTTTGGACGTCTGAATTCCAATTTTACCGACAACAAGACTTAGCGGTAGAACTGTTCAGTCGTTGGTCGCCTAATAGAAATACATTTCACCTCAATCATGGGGAGGTGGGAATCAGTCTATGGGATGTTCATTGTATTGGAGGGATCCCCTTAGAGGGGTATCAGTATGATGAGTTTCTTCTGACAGAGAATGTCTGGTGGGATAGGACCCCCACCCCGATTCTGTCATGGCACCTGCTGGAGCTATCTTAAAAGGAACACAAAATAAAATATATCCAAATGAAAATATCCTACATAGGGTGGTTTAGTTTCTTCCTGACCCAAGACACTACCATTAAAATTCCAGGTCGAGGGAAGCAATGCCTGAACACATCTTATAAGGAAAAGGCATGATCATATATGAAGATTTTGGAGATGAGAGAATATAGATCGTGGGGATTTGACATCAATGATGGTCGAAACCTGAATTTAAGAAATGTTGGGTTCCTTGCCGCATTCTTGAGTGGATAGTTGTTACCTATGAGGTACATGAGGATGGGAGTCCACTAGGGGATGTTAGTGATGGTTGGGATCATGGAGGAAATGAACATGGTTAACCTAAGGGTACCAGTGATGGCTAGGCTATACATCCTAGGGTGTATTTCAAGGGGAAGTACACCCAGGAGGATTTGCAGGACATTCCATAATCTCCCGGACTGGGTCGTAGCCCACTATGGTGGTTATGATTTCCTGAATGCCATCCTCCCCTTGGAAATGGTATGCGGCCATCCCTCTTGAACATCACTGGGATCCACCAATTGACACTTAGGGATGATGGCGTCAAGCTCATGATCGGTAGAAACACTCAATTTGACATCCACCCATTCTGAACCCCCATTTCCCAAATGGTAGACGATGGGAAGGGTCTACTAGAGCAGAGGGAGTACCTGCAGAGTATATGGGGTAGTGTGCTAGTGGCCTGAAGTGATGACATAATCTTCTAAAAACCATATGTACCGACTAGATTTTCCATGCAGTTCGGGTGTGTGCAAAAGATGCGCAAGAAAGAATATACTGAGGTATGAGAAGAGCGAAATCCCTACTTTCTCCACCAGCTGTTTCTTATGTTCACAATGGTAGGCCTGGGAAAAATCATTACTCTTCCCCATGCTGATTTAATTGTCGGAATATCGACAGAGTATGCTAAATAGTGGACAAGGATGTACCCAGATGTGATTCTTTGGAAACACATTTGGCAAATCAAGGCAATTAGTGACGAGCCCGAAGAGTAGGAAGGTCGGTGATGTGTCGCGGGGGAAGTGAGGCAGAGAACGGGTTGGGGCTAGCATGGTGCATGTCGCTACTTCATTGGAAGGGAAAATGAGAACTGAAAACGTGCCTCTTCCCTCTAGGGAAGGGAGGTCTCATGCACGTCCTTAGGGTCCAACAAGGGAACTCCCAGGGAAGTAACTCGGGTACCTCCTGATGTTTTCCATCAATGATATCCTCCCTTCTATGTGGTATTCTTGGAAAATTATGCAACTATCCATGTCTACCAAAGAGTTATGGAAGATGTTGATGCATACTAGGCTCCATCTATGAGACATAGGGTGCATCTTGATACTTAATAAGGAAAACATTTATCGCTGACACACAGACCTAATAGACATGGACATGTACGCATGCCAGTATGGGAGATATTAAGAGCCTCATATCTTGGTGAAAGTAATGCTAGGCCAGGCACGGGATCCAGAGAGGCTACCATCTGATGAAGAAAGTGTAGAGGATGAAGAAGAACGAGGAGAATAAGACGAAGAAGAAGAAGAAGGGAGCCAAGTCGAGGGTGTTGGTGGTGAGGGGCCTTCAGAAGCTCCCAATCACTAGCGGTGTTCCTGGGATAGTGGAAAAATTGTTGGCTCTGATAAAGTACTAGACGAGTATCCTAAGGTATGTTTTTAACCTCATACCATTCTTATTTTTTTTCATAGTCTCGATCCATCAACCCAACAATTTCCCATTCCGAAACACGTGGTTGAGGGTTTCTAGGATGTCTTCCCTATCAAGGTCGTGTGTACGCTTGTGGAGACTGGGGAGCAACCATTGGGGTCGGTCTACAGGACCGAGCATAATGGGTCACCGATTTTAGTTTGACTAAGAGATGATGAGCTGGGAAGAGGGCCCTTTTCCATCCTCATTGTCCAAGAGGAGTCAACATCGGCAATCAAGTTGAAAATCATTGAAGGCTCTCATGTGGTCGGGTCCCCCTCCATGAAACATAATTTGGACACCGCTGCACTTTGATCCTGTAATCCCATTCTCCCGGGTTTTTCCTCTTTTCTAGAGAATTCATCTGATCAAGATACTAATTCCTGATATAGTGATCACAAGTTTGGAGTCACGACAAACTGTAAAATCTGGGACATCTAGATGAGTGGGATGGGCAGTAACCACATCGTCTGTTGCAGAAGCAACCATTCTATGCAACCCTAACATGGTACTCGGTGAACCATAGATCACAATGAGGGGTGGTAATGCCACCCATATGGAACTCCAACCTGACAAGAGCGAGGTCACTTACAAGGTGGAGGTTCCCAGAGACGACCTTCTTGCTGAGCTCCTCACTGCTTTCCCAATCTATCAGCTTACTGATCCTAAGGAGGTAAATGATTGTGATTCGAAGGTGGCCGATGAGAGCTGTATGACACATCAAAAAGGGTGGATTTGTATCAAGCGCTTTCTCGGTCTACCTCAGATGGAGTGGCTAAAAAGGATGGGATCGCTCCATACTTGGCTGCACATTATCTGTGCTAGAGGGGTGGATGCTCAACGCCTTCATTTGACAGTCCGTGATTACATGGCTAATAAGCTGTATGAGAGCATCCAATGCTCCGATGTTTCTTGACGATAGGATGTTTCATGGAGTACCCGAGCATTCCTGAAGGAAGAACAAGAAGTCCAACGTCTTGAAGAACGGATGAAGGAGAAGGAGGCATTCCTTGAAAACTGCTCCAAGATTATGGAGCAATTGAGGGACCAGATGGCAGACACCCAAGAGAATCTAGTGGAAGTGGGTCACCAAATGACCACACTTCAAACTGGGAAGGTGTAGGCCCAGGATAGGGTCAGTGAACTGTGCCATGAGGCCACTGATGAAGAAAAGGTTCCCTGGGGGCGGGAGGCAATCCGGGAGGCCACAATCCAAAAGGTAGTGGCACTAGAATTATTTATCCAAGATGATGATCCCTAAGGGATGTGTTTTGATCGAACTCATAAAAAAATTTATCCTTACTATCCCTTATTTTGAAATGAATTTATGGATAGATTTATTTACTTGTTCATTTGGTTTAATTCATTGGACAACAATCTTGATATAAATAGTAATACATTCCTAAGCTCGCGTGGGTCGTACCCAGTGTGAGAAACAAGGGATGCTCACACTATTACTTCATTTGAATGTTGGGGTGGCAACCACAATTTGGGAAATCGTGGTTCGAAAAACCAATTCAGAATCATGGGAAGATAAGGGAGAGACCACACTCGAGAATGATGCTCTCAAAATAGCCAAATTACTATTTTCTTATCATTTTCTTTTGCATGTACGGGGTAACGCCAAGGGCACTGGAATAAATCTGAACAGGGGGAATGGAAATTTCGAATTACAGGGCCCATGATTCAGAACACTATGGTGATGGAATGACAATAAAAGATAACTTTTGACTACATTCGAAACACATCATCTATATTGTGCTAGCCTAAAATGGGGATGACAAATGAGGGCCAACCGCTGACCAGTTTTGAAACATGGTGCCTGACTCGGAATGTCATCAATTAGCCATCCAAAATGTTGGCACAGGATAGTAGGCGATCTATAGGCCAAGCATTCATACTGTTAGGGGACTCCTCTAGAGGTGAAACAGGGTGACGATCTGAATAAAGGGCATGCAAAGCATGGAGAGTGGAGGGACGGGTTCTTCGAATAGATTCCAACATTCTGTAAATTACGCCACAGTGGTGGAAACACATTATGTGGATACACTGGCCTGATCAAGGATCAAACATACTTCTAAACAGGACCTCTATGACAAGAAAATTGTCACCTACCAACATTTATCATGGGGCATTGCGAACTTGTTCAGGGTAGTACCACAGTTTAGTGACATATATTGAGGACATATGACCTCAAGAAGTTTAAGTACATACGATAGGACTTGGAGTGAAAGGGGTGATCCATGGTGGGGAGTTTGTGGAGTGGTAGCTATCATCCTGATGTGAATGAGGACTTGGAGGCCATATCAAACCATGTATCCCAGGAAGAAACACTTCATGTCAAGCGACCAAGTGTGGGAACTAGGTTGGGCCCGAAGCAAAGTGGTCGAGCATTCCTATGTACCCCATGAGGATAGAAATCAAGCCATACGTAGTTCTGAGAGTGTAGTTTAATTTCATGAAGGATGAGGAAAGACATTTGTGGTAATGGTTCCGCCAGTACACATCCTACCAGAACTACTTAGCCCACATGAGTCGTGGTCAATGTGGGAAATAAGAAGTAGTGATGGGACTTTCCTAGCACAAGGAGGCACATGTTAGGGATGATGGGGCATTACATGACTGACATCCCACTAATGATGACCCACATATATAATGCACCTAGATGCGATAAAGAGTAAAGTTGAGCATGTTGTAATTCCACTTGAACATAAGGGAGTGGAAACATGTGAATCATGATGCTTCAGATCTGGCCCACAATGTAGGTGGTGTGACGATAGGGGATAACTATTGACTGTGTTCGAAACACAGAGTCCATATAACGTTATCCTGGAATGGGGACAGACAAATGAGGGTTGACCACTGATCTTTTTCGAAACACTGGACCTATAGAAAATGTAATCAGTGGAAATTAGGGACGTTGGCCCAAAACGGTAAGTGAGCCAAGGCAGAATGAGTCCAGGACGTGAAGAGGTCTCTTCAGATGTGGAAGAAAATAAGGATCCAAATGATGGGTACACAAAGCTTGTACATGGAACTAGGGGAATGTCCCTGTGAAAATTCTATACTTAGGTCTCTTTTCATAAACGCATCTTAATACGACCATAAGACGTATCATAAAGAGGGATTCAAGCCCCCTCCCAAGGATAAGGGTCTTAGTGCCGCACACCTATAGCATAAGGTCCTGCAGTGGACCATTAAGTGGGGCTTGATTTAATGGACTATGTGTAGGGAGGAAAAATATCCAAACGTGATACACATTTCTAATAGTGAGATCTTAGTTTTGGGTCACAGAACTCGGACCACACTAGGAAAAGATATGGGAAGCACATGGTACAGCTATCAAATAACCCAATGTGATTGAGAACCTAAGAGGTACTCTCCACCCCAAGTATTCACAAATGTGTTCGGTCCAAGGGGAAAAAACAAGGGAAATGATTTGTAGATTCTAGGGGCTGGACCCAAAGAAAAAATGCAAGGGCGTTCCTACGTATCCCAGGAGGATGGGAATCAAGCCATATGTAGTTTTGGAAAATGACATGAAATTTTAAGTCTTGTGGAAAGGACGTGCAGTGGTCTTAGTTTATGGTCATAGAGCTCGGAACATGGATGGTATAAAATGTGGAAGACACATGGTGGGGTGATTAAAAAACCTCATGTGAAAGGGAACCTGGGGTTCTAACCACCATGTGTTCTTTGGGGAGGATTTAGGTCAAGGGACTGAAAAAGAAAGTTATGCTGGGACCGAGGCAAAGTGCACGGGCATTCCTATGTATCCCATAAGGATGGGAATCATGGAAAATGTAGTTCATAATATGGAACAGTGGGATTCCAGTTTCACGTATAATAAGGTCATGTAGGTCCATCCCTTGTACTAAAAGAAGCAGTATTTAATATATCATGTTTTTCATTTACGATGAATGAGTGTGTTTCTTTTTTGAAACAATAGACCTGGGATGGGAGTTCCAGGTATCGCCATAAGAATCAA
Source organism: Viscum album (assembly GCA_963277665.1). Taxonomy (NCBI): domain Eukaryota; kingdom Viridiplantae; phylum Streptophyta; class Magnoliopsida; order Santalales; family Viscaceae; genus Viscum; species Viscum album. The sequence continues at coordinate 585,695,229 of OY728158.1, read as the reverse complement.
GCCATATATAACCGTGTACAAATAGTATGGTTTGTAACTGATACCAAACATGACGTCCCCTCGGGTGAGGACATCATAATGCAGTGCCGTTTTTCTTCATGCGGCCGGGATGATAATATCACAGTTTAGGGTCAGCTGAGGGGACCAACCATGCACCTTTAACGTCATGCAGGATGGACACAACATTTTTAAGTCATGTGGGACTGGGCATCATATTTTAACGTCATATGGATTGGGCGTATACAGAAGATACGAGTTTCTAAATGGGATGCACGCAGCATGATAAAGAATATCCAACGTGAATGAGGACAAGGTCCACACCGTACCATGCACAATTCGGAGGAGGAATCCTAGGGATGAAGGGACGGGAAAGATTAGGGGAAAAAGGGGGTAGGAGAAACTATCTCCTAACTGAGCTGGACCTAAAAAAGAGATCTCAGTCTGTTCCTACGTATCCTATGAGGATGCGAATCAAGCCACGCACAGTTCTAAAAGAGATCTTAATTTATGGTCTTAGAGCTTGGACCATAGAGGAGAGAAAAACATCTAATTAAGGGTGGAACTCAACCCAATCCCTATGACCATGTGAGTCAAACTCGGAGAGGGAAACAAGGGAGGAAGAGGTTTGTTACAATAAATGGAATGCACACCAAAGGGAAATCAGTACAGAACCTCGAATGAGGCCCTTACCGCTACTTTTTTCCTCCAAACATGCTGATGAGCACTAAGGAATAGTGTCAGGAGTGTCAAAATTTAATTTGGACATGGGGGTGGACATTGATGTGAATCAGGTAACCAACATTAAAGGCTTTAAGGGGTTGGCATGATGATGTAGGGTAACTATTGATCGTGTTCGAAAGGCAACATCCATATCGTGTTATCCATGAATGGGAATAACAAACGAGCATCAACCGATGACCAAATTTTCCATGCGGGAATTGTATCAATTCATTGCTCAAAAACCATGAGGATGTTGGATTGTAATGGTAGGAGGAACCTTGGGATGAAAATCCATGACATTTTGGGGTCCCTTGGGTGTGATAGATTATGGAAGCCTAGATTAAGGGGAAAATGAAGCCTGAAAAAATGGGAGAAAGCATGTCCAGGTAAAATATGACACTCCAGACACTGATCCAGAGTACTCTTGTGCACATTGGTGAATCACTGAAGAGGGTTGGGGAGCTCATCTTGTGAGCGGGCGATTGAAACGACGAGTATAGAATAAGGGGATGGAGAACTCTCAGGATAAGGAGGTAAATGGCGTGGTTGTTACAAAAACCCAATGTGAATGAGGACAAAATCAAATACCATACTATATACCCCTCTCCCTAGGGGAATGCAGGCCAAGGGGCCAAGAAGATAGTGGACCCAAAGACTAAACGATTGGGTGCTCATAAATATCCCATTAGGATGGGAATCAAGCCATACGTAGTTCTGGCTGAGAGTAACATACATTTTACCGTCATGTAGTAAGGACACAAATGGGTGGGGTACCCCACATAGAGGGGGTGTACAGACTAGAATGTAACCCAACATGAATGAGGACATAATCCCATATGACACTGTAAAACCCTAATTGAGAACTTGGGCCGGGGCCTGAAAAGGCCACGGGGCCTCAGGCTGGGCCTTGGATAGAAATGCCCAACCAGTTTACAGTTTAACGTCTTGCAGTGAGGACAAAGAAAGGGGGAATAGACCCAAAAAGGTAGTTGTACAGTGTGGAAGGTAACCCAATGTGAATGAGGACATAATCCCATACCACACTGTATAATCCTGTAAGAGTTAAGACTTGGGGCGAGGCCCCAATATTGGGCTTCCAAAGCGCAGTAGGGCCTAGGATCATGGTATAAATGATAAATTTAGGGAGTTATGTCTCAAGGGGACATGTGTGGCACGGAGAAATAGACCGACGCAAATGAGGACATAAGTCCACTCCACACCACACAACCCTAAATGAGAACTTGAGACAGGGGTCGGAAAAGGCCAAGGGTCCAGAAAAGGCCAAGGGGCCTGAGGCTGGGTGTCCTAGCCAATGGTATCCATATGAAATCTTGTGCGGTTACTACCTAATCACAGCTCTTAAGCCTATGTGAACAGTAATCGGTGTGAGAAACAAGGAGTCGGACTCGGCTCTCCCTGCCATATAGGGGGATAATAGTTGGCATCGCCCGAAGGGAGTTTGTCATTTGGAGATAAAACGGGGCAGAATGAACCACTTCACTCAATGTTTGGGACATCTAGGGGTACATCTAACAGCAAAGGATAGTTATTTACCATGTTCGGAAAACATCATCCTTATAGTGGCATGGAATGGGTACAAAAAATGAGCATCGGCCACTAACCATATTCACAATGCGTGATTTTTATCAAATTTCTGCTCAACATTCTTGAGGGTGTTGGACCAATGTGGTAGGAGAGCCCTTGGGCCTAGCGTCCCTACCATTCGGGGGACCTTCTGGATGGGAATTATGATATAGTCTTAGTCACTGGTGTGGGTGAAGCATATAAATAACCATCTATGAAATAAGCGAACACCTACGAGGAGTGGGAAATATGGCGGGATCGAGATGAGCTCAACGTGAATTGGGGAAAAAGTCTTTACCACACCATATGTCTTGGACCAAGAAATGATTATGGTGTTTGGGATGGGCCAACAGACAAAATGTCTGGGCTATTTTATGTATCCCATGACGATGGGAATCCAACCATCAGTAGTTCTTAAAGGCCATGCAGTTTAATGTCACGTGGTGAGGATGTGGGAGGATAGAAGAACAGGGAGTGGTCACATGGTGCGACCATTTTAATTCTAGCATGAGTGGGGCTATAGATTCCTATACCATATCATGCAAGGATACTTCAAGAGAATTATTCCTAGGATGCATAGTCAACAAGATGAGTATGGGGGATGGGATCAAGACGAAATGCTTGAGCATTCCTACATATCCTATGCGGATGGTAATCAATCCATTCATAGTTCTAAGGGTGAAATTTAATTTATTTCATGATGAAATACTGTTTAATGTCATGTGGGATGTTCTACAGTTTATAGTCATGTAGGAACAAATAGTTTAGGGTCATGTTGGAGTAAACAGTTTTGGTTCATGTCGGACCATCTGGATCAAGAAAAGTATTGGTTGAGAAACATGGCATTGGAGGGAGGAGTTATACTCTCACCATCCATGGTCACCAGGGAGTATGCACCATTGAGGTAAACACTGTGAATTTTGTAAGGTCCTTCCCTTTTGGACTCCAGTTTGTGTAGTTTCCTGCCATAGATAATTGGTGTCTTGAGGGCTAATACCAAGACGCCTTGTAGGATAGAGAGAAGGTGAACCTTCTTATTGAAGGCTCTAGCTGTCTTATTCGGATGCCTTCCCAGATTTTGTAGGGAACAAAGCATATTCTTGTCATGTGATTCCAATTCAACCAGATGAAATTAAGCTACCTTATCTGGATCCTACTAGTAATAGACTGCTGTGCATAACGAAGGAAGCTAGATCTTGATGGGAAGGATGGTCTCAGCTCCGTACACTATGGAAGATAGGGTCACCTGGGAAGAATTACGAGACGTTGTCTGGTAAGACCGGAGAGCGTTGGGGTACTTTTCCAGCCAACTCTTCTTATTCTGACCAAACATTTTCTACAAAATGTTAGAGAGGTTTTTGTTGAACACCTCGATCTGTTCATTTGCCTTTGTGTGATGGCTAGTGGAATGGTTCGAACAGATGTTGTACTTGACGTACAAATTATTCAAATCAGCTACTCGGAGGTCGGTTCTGTTATCAGTGAGGATGAATTGAGGGACTCCAAAGAGATATATGATATTGGAGCCCATGAAGTCAATTATATAACAGGCCTTGACCTCCCTGAGAAGAACTTCCTCTACCCACATGGAAAAGAAATCCGTAGAGGTCAGGATGAACCTGAACTGGTGAGCTGTCGCCGGTGGATATGGTCCCACAATGCTGAGTCCCCATACTACAAATGTCCAAGAGTACTTGGTGGAGTGGAGAGGTTCTGGAAGCCGATGCATGAAGTTAGCATGACTTTGGAATGCGGGACATCTCTTGGAGAAGTCGATGATCTCATGGATCATGGAGGGTCAAAAGTACCCCAGTCTCTGGATCTGGTGGGATAGCTTTGGCCCAATCTGGTGGGCACCGCAAGAACCAGCATGAACCTCCTGCATGACCTGAGAAATCATGACTCCTTGGATGCAACGGAGGAGGAAATATTCCAACCACACTTGTAAGGGGTCTGCTCAAGACTTGGACCACTCTGGATTGTAAACTGTAGTGTGTGACATCAGATTTTCTCACTCTCGGCCTGATCAGTAGGGAGGTAACCATTTTGGAGATACTTTCCAAAGAGTGCTATCCAGTAGGGGGTCACTTAGACCACTTCATCTGAGGAACCTGGGGGTTATGAAATGGGGGATCTAGTGATAAGATGGCTTATCTGTTGATACCCTTCATCATCTGGGGTGATGGGAGTAGTGAGTCTCTAATGTGCCACGTTTATAATCAGATCTTCCTACTCAGGTTCTGCAAGTGATGCGGCCAGGCCGGCGAGGGCATCCGCTCAACCATTTTGAGATCATGGGACATGAGTAACTTCCGGTCGAGATTTGAATTGGGACATTAGCAGGATAGTGCTCTATAATAATGGTACGAGCTCTAGATTTCTGATGATGTAGTCTCCATTGATTTTCTTTATGACTAGCGCAGAATCCACATTCACAAGGAGATGGGGAACATCGATCTTGAGGGCCATCTTGAGGCCAGTGATAAGAGCCTGATACTCTTCCTAATGGTTGGTGCAGCCTTCTGACAACAGGAATGAGTATGGCAGAATAACATGTGCTGGGGTGATAAAGACAATACCCAGGCCTACCCTATTGAGCATGGGATCATTGAGCCTCCTATCGGTGGGGCTTCGAGAAGAACCATCAAAGTGCATCTACAAACACGTGATGGAATAATCTACTGAGAGGATTACCTCCTTAAGAAAATTGAGATCCAAGGACTGGTCAGCAGCAGTTGGATGGGCCGTAAGGAAGTATTCCAATGCTTTCCCTTTAATATCTTTCTGAGGGACAAGCCTGATATCGAAATACTGAAGAATCACTTCCCACTAAGCTTGACGACCTTTCAACATGGGGCGGTTCAGAATGTACTTCAGCAGGTCTGCCTGAGACACAAGATGTACCTCATGGTGCTGCAAGTAGTGTGGAAATTTTTTTTACAATGGATATTAGTGCAAGACAACTCTTTTTGATGGGGTAGTATATGGTCTCCATATCGATGAGCATAAGACTAAGGTAGTGGAGGCTGTTTTTGGTCCCCTCATTGTTTTTCTGGGCAAGAAGGGTGCAGGGAGATCATTCCAGGGCAGTCATGTATAGGATCAGTGGTTTTACAGAGACTGGTGGCATCAATACTAGAGGATGGAGTAGATACTGCTTTATTTCCTAGAACACAGTCTGGCACTCCACATCCCACTAGTAGGCAGAGCCTTTCTTCATGATCTGAGACAAATGATGACAATTTCTAGCCAGATTCGCAATGAATCAGCATATGTAGTCTAAGTGGACTTGGAAACCATGAAGTTCCCGAATATTGCTTGGGGGGAGGCATCTGACCTATGGCCTTGATCTTCTATGGGTCGATCTCGATGCCCTGGTACCTAAAAACAAATCCAAGGAACTTTCCATAGGTGACTTCGAAGGCACATTTAAATGGGTTCATCTTCAGGTGGTGGGAATAGAGAAAGACAAAAACATTCTTGAGGTCCTTGAGATGGTTTTGGCACTGGCGAGATTTGACCACCAGATCATACACATATCATTCCACCAATGTCCCAAGTATTGGCTTGAATATGCGATGCATGGACCTCTAACAGGTGGCACCTGCATTCTTTAAGCTGAAGGGCATGACAAAGTAACAAAACATACCTTGCGACACCATGAAAGCTGTGGACTTCTCATCATAGGGGTCCATCCATATTTGATTATATCCATAGTACCCTTCTATAAAGGATAGGGCCTGGATCCCAGTAGTAGCATTGATCAACAGTTACATCATATGAAGGGGAAAATCATTCTTCGGATAGTGACAGTTGAGATTGCGGAAGTGGATGCAGACACTAATTTGTCCATTCATCTTCTTGATTGGCATAATTTTGGCTAAAAACTTGGGGTACTGGACATCCTTAATGAATTTGGCCCTGATGAGCTTTTCAACATTGGCCTTGACCATGGCATTGTGAGAAAGGTTCATCTTTCTAGGAGGCTACTCGAACCTGTGATGATTTGTGGAAAGAACGAGGCGGTGGATAGATTCCTGAGGATCTAGTACTGGAATCTCCTTGTAAATCTAGGAAAACACATCATAGAGTTGTTTTAAGAAGTCCATATACCATTGCTACTCCTCGAGGGACTTGGAGGCACTTATCAATGTGGGTCTCGGATCTTCCTCGCTATCGAGGTTCATATGTACTAGTTCATCGACTGTGGTGAGGATTCCCTCTTCCAAGGGAGAGTGAGAATCCTCAAAATCCTATTATTCACTTGTGAAGGAAGGATCCCAAGAGGTAGGAGCTTCCTCTGGGTTGACAGTCCCCCATGAGAGGCTGGTACCAGCCTGAGCGATAGTGGACACCATATCAGGAGATTTATTTTCTGCCGAAACCATAGCAATGAAGGTTGTCCATCTGATCCCATATGGTCTTTGGCCTAATGGGCCACACATGATAATGTCAAAGAAGTAGTGTCATGTCGGCTTAAGCCGATTAATTCTATCCCGGTGAAATAGGCACGTATGACGTACTACTGTTTCCATGGGGTGGACGTCCTGATACCTTATGGGGTAGGAGGCTACGGGATCACCTAAGCTTGATTAGTATAGGAGTACGAGGTGATTTTCCACCATTGCTTGGACATGGGAATATTCTTCTCTCTTTTACCAAAGAAAACAAAACATTGCCCTATTTCGGGGGTCGTGGCCTCCAATTGATGGATCAGGAAGACGTAGGCATCATCCAGACCTGCCCAGGGGTCTGTTGCAACTGCAATGAGTTTGACCTCACTGGCTTGAATATCCTTGTATTTGCTCTTTCAATAGTCGGCGTCCAAGTAGCGGGCTTCACAAGAGGCAAAATGAAGTGCATCACCATGTAGAACGCCCACATGATAATTGAGAGAGTACTTGAGGAACTGGTGATACGACAAGGGAACCGCCATGTGTAGGTGGAGCCATGGTCTGTCCATCAATGCATTGTACGCGGTGTCTTGAGAGTCAACTATAAACTTCGTGCTGGAAAATAGGCCACCAAACTAGGTCTTCAAATGGATCATGCCGACCAGGTTCTTCTATGTCCTTCTGTATCCCCAGATTCTTATGTTAGATGGAGTCATGCCATTTTTAGATAACCCCAGTTTCTGTAGTGTCCAGGTCGAGATTAAGTTGATCCTAGATCCCATGTCAACAAGAAAATGGTGAACCTCCACACTGTTAAATTGGCTAGTGATTTATAGTGTGCTGATGTTCCCCTATATGGGAGAGCCTTCATCTTCTCCAGAGAAAGAAATGATGGACTGACATTCAGCGTTCTCGATTACTTCAACATGAAAGGATTCTGCAGCTGCAACCTCTGTATCAAACTAGAGGGGGATTCTTAAAGACTCAGTGAGGGCTTCAAGCATATCTGGAAATAGGAGAAGGGTTGCGATGATGGAAATTGTCGCTGGGATGCTATAAAGGTTCTTTAGAACATCATACTTGTATTCCTATTGCGAGCATCTTCTTGCAGGTGGTCGTTCGATGACAGGAGGCATGGAGGGCCATGCCGGCTGGGCCGATGGTTGACTAGTGTTGGGAACATCCTACTCCACAATTTTCAAAGCCCACAAAGTAGCTACCGGATGAGGTCCAGATGATTGAGAATGGCCTATTGTAGGGAGGGTCTGGTTGCTGCATGGTCAAGGTCACTCTACCAGATCCAGCAAAACAAACGACACTGGAGGCGGGCATGATGACACCGGATGAGGAGGCTGTGCATGCTGAGCTCTGTGGTGGGTCTGCTGTCTGGTCTTGGTGGTTTTAATGGCCTAGCTAGAGGTTCTATCTAATGTGCCTTGATGACCCATATGGTTGTGTTTCCGCTGACATTGGCGTCGGCTGGGGATGTTGGGTAGGTTCGCCTGGCGATCCCCATCGTTGGGAGTCATATAGGTATTTTTTAACTCCACGGTATGAAATAAAGCATACCCTTGACTATCACTTGAAGAGTCATCCATTACTGGATGAATTCTAGGAGGAATCCCTCTCTGGAGGAATGATTTCACCGATAGTACGGGACGATGATGGCATTGAGGGGGAGTTTCTTTCCTTTGCGCCGCCGATGCCTACTCTTTTGGGAAGAGGTAGGCTATGATGATGATGTCGAAGTAGAGGTTGCAACTTCTGAAGGTTCGGGCTGATTCAGTCATGCATGAATGATACCATGGGAATGAGATACCATTTGGCAAGACATCTAGTCGTCATTCTTTTGGGAATCACGGTTAGACACATGCTGCCACTCTCCCTCACTATCACTACTGTTGTCTGGCCTAACGACGATGCACGCCACGTGCACCAGAGCAGGGCCCAACCTAACTATGTTGTTATCGACCTGGTCCTGAAACAATTCTTTGAACACATAGAACTTCTTGAGGTTGTGCCCCATGATCCTTTGATAGGGGCAATAGTTGGGGACATCGGTGAGGTTTGACTCTTCTGGCCTTCTGTAGTTAGGAAAACAAACAATCCCTTGTTCCAAGGAACTTTAGAAATAGCCGAGGACCTGATTCTCTTTTAATGAGTAGGTCTGGTTTCTTTTGTCCGGAAAGGGGGACCTTGGAGGTTGTCCCTGATAAGGAGCTATAGGATAATGTTGAGGAGGTGGAGCTGGTTTGTCCCACCTAGGTGGTGGCAGCGCATTTCGAGGGGGCACCTCCAGATTCTGAGGAAGTCTTTGCTAGGCTGGAGGCTACACCTGTCATAGAAGGCCTCTGTGAGGCTGGGGAGATGGCTCTGCTAGTAATAATTACACCTATTTGGGGGGCCTTTATTGGGGCCACCATGTTAGGCTCGACTCGGATATCCCATCTCGAGGGAATTGCGAGAGGCAACGGACATGTCTGGTTGACCTATTGTAGGGATTTTTTCAGGCACTGGGACTTATTGGAGTGGTCTCGAAATCCCCCTAGTTAGTTCTAGGTTAATAGAGAGGGAACCAGTTCTATCATGAAATTTCCTACACACATTGTCAGTAATTATTCTTGAGTCAGTGAAATGTCAAGGGAATATGTAATCCCTTTCCACCAAGTGATAAATTCTACAACACACTCATCAGGCCTTTGTTTGAACTTGAAGAGGTCTACGATGCTCATTTTCCATGTGGTCGAGCTGAACTGGTAGAGAAATTTCCTACAAAGTTCTTCCCCATTGGTTATGGATCTGATGGGAAGCTGGATGTACTAGACGAATGCAGGACCCTCCAATGTCAGATCAAAACATCGAATCTTGGCAGCCTCTTGTAGCGCTGGAGTCCCTAACATGGGCCCACAATGTGAGTTGAAGTGGACCACGTGCTGAGGCGGGTCCCCTATCCCATTAAAGGGGGAGAAGGTTGGATTACCGAAACTCAGAGGTGTCGACATATCATCCACCCATGTTGAATATGGTTTTCTATCAGGAGGGATTGTCACCTGCCGTGTTTCCAACACCTCAAGGTGAGCAATGAGTTTAACAACATGAGATTTTATGAGAAATATTTTTTTTAGTTTCTCTGATTTCTTATATTATAGGCTACACCAAGATTATCTTACGCTATATGCAACACTGTATTGGTTTTTAGTATACGCAATCACTATTTTTGGCTTGTGTTGCATGCAAGAGCAACCTTCCTCAATAGCTTGTGTTGTACGCAATACTGAGTTTCACTAAAAAAATATATTATTATAATATTATTATGAACTAGCTGTTATGAATAGTTTTAACCACATTTTGAATATTATAACATTATCATTCAACTAACACATATTCTAGAACATGGTATGAGAAAAAAAAATTCAGGTAAAATAAGTATTTTTAAAAAAATGATGTGTTTCTTCCATTTGATGGCGCACCCACTATAAATCTAGTTTTTGACACATTTATGAGTTTAATTTTATAAAATAAACTTTTTCATGGCAATAATTATAAAAAAAATTTACATTGGATTATTTTTTAAGATTTTTATGATAACTTTCATATTTTGATGAATAGAAAAAAATATGCTAAAATTTAACAAAAAACAACTTTTTTCATCCAGATAATTTATATGGTTAAATTAAAATATTTAATGGTTTTAAAGTATAAATAGAATATATTTTTACCATTTAATATTATGTATGTCATTATCGATAATTTTACATTGAATTAATAGGTAAAAACATTTCAATCATTTGTAATGTTTTAACTTTTAGAACCCATTTTCTCAACAGTGATATTAATTTTAAATTAAATACTGGAACTTCTATGTTTTGAATTTTGAAAAATTTATTCCATATTTGGAATAAGTAGTTACAACTTATTTTAATAGGATACTTTTTATTTTTAGACATTATTAATAGTAACTACGGTAAATTTTATATAATACAGTTAAAGATAATCAGGTAATTAAAGGTAAAAATAATATTTTAAAATTAATCTAACAAATGTATTAATATAAATGGATGATTATATTTCTTCCTAAAATATACTTGGGTCGAAATGGTATCTTGTGGAACCCACTTGGATGTGATTAAGGCCTTTAATTTATTTTATTTAAAGAATGTGAAATATGTCTCACTCAAACTTTAATAATTAAAGTATTTTTAATATAAGGTTATAAAGAATATAAATTCAATTATAAATACTCATTTGAAATAAAAAGGTTTTTCTTCATCATGGTAATTTTTATTTATTTTTAATAAATATATAATTACCTTATTATCTTATACATTAATGATGTAGAAATTATTTATTTATTGAAAAATCAATAAAATAGTTTTTATTAAAATAATAATACCCATAAAAAGGACTAGAAACTTGACCAAACCTTATTGGTCGAGTATATCTATACCCTAATCATCCAAGGGTCGACCTGTGGACCATTTTGATCCTTATAAAATTGATTATGACAACTATATTATTATATTTTAAATGATGTCAAAGTTTTCACATTCATGCATTAATAAAGATAAAATTTTAAAAGTTGGTTGTTTTAGAGTATAAATTTGACTAAAAGTATTCTTATGATATAAATTTTCTTTATATTAATCATATTAGTGTGTTTTTAATTTTTATGAAAAAATCTGTTTATTAAATAATCATACAAAAATGTTGTTGTAATTATTTTATTAAAAGAAATATCAAATAAATGGTTTTAAAAATATTTAAATAAATACTATATGAACTAATTAGTGTGGTCCAAAAAATTTCTAGATGCATATGACATCTTAAAAATATATTAAATATTTTTTTTGAACATATATTATTTGTGGAGTTTATATAAATTCAAATAAATGAATTTTGTCAAAATTGAAACTATTGATATTTTATAAAAATAACATATTATTAAATTGTTTAAAAATCACAAAAACATTTAAAAATTATAAATTGATTTTTATATGTTCTAAAATGTCATAAACTATCCAATTATGGAAAATTCACAACACATAAGTAAGTAATTATAACAATTTAAAATTTAGAAAACTATTACCACAAATAAGATTAAATAAATTAAATAAGGATAAATCAAAATTGTAAGGTTTAAAATAATTTCCCAAAATGTCTAAATTTAACTGGATGATGAGATTACAACCTCATCTCATTTTATCTTCGAATTTGAGTCATTTTGGAAGATTTTATGTGGGTTTTGAGTTATTTATAAATTAATATTTTTGAGGTTTCCAAAAGTGTCCCTCTCCTCTCTTATAAAAGGGCACCTCCTCCCTCTTCTCATAACCCCATTTAATCCTTAATTCAAGTACAACCCCTGCCAATTCCTCTTTTAAACCTATATTTTTATATTATAGTGTTTCTTTTCTTCTCAAAAGGCCAACTCTAGTTCCCTAAGAGGATGTTTAAAAGAGGCACGTCGAGGAAGAGGTAATCTCTTCTAACAATTCTTCCAAGTTTCCTTATTATTATACTTCTTCTTTAGTAGTTTCATCATAAAGCAATAACATCAGAATCAATAATATATTGATATGTTATTATAAATATTAAACATCCCTATTTCACCTTAAATCCATCCTTTGAAAAATGAAATCACAGTGCGTGCGTACGTATGGCCTACCGTCTCCATGTCGTGGTGCAATCTATTTTTCATAACCAACCTACTTTGATGGGTATAATAATGGATGAAAAAAATATATATGATTATTTTAATGTGATATTTATACAGAAAATTATACACCATACACTTCAATACAATTCCATAATCATGTAAATGATATTGTCGCTTGTCCGTACGTACGGCTTACCGTCTCCTTGACACGATGAGGTTCATTCTCTATGTTAACCATTCAAGAATGATTATAAGGTATATGTAATGAATAATACTGAGATATATGACATAATAATGCTACTAGATTTATTTGTATATATGTGTGTGTCATATTCTAACTTCCATTCAAGTCAATAAGAAATGCAATACAACGTTCATGAGTACGTATGACCTACCGTCTCCAAGAACGGTGTATTTTATTTCATTTATCTATAAATTATATATATATATACTAAATATATATGTGATATATAAATATTTTTTTACATTATGGAATTAATTAAATCATGATATAAGTAATAATGTCAAGAACAACAAGTCCAAACACGTACGATAAATGAAATTATTATTACCTAAAATGTTGATTCAACATGGAATTGACAAAGGAATAGGTAATATAAAGTCGTAAGTGAATCATATATGATATAAAAAAATTACTATGATTCTTTAATATGTCAGTGACGTTATTTAAATCATTATACAAGAGGTTTGGACAGTTACAAATGAAATTGGACCTAAGGCAAGGGATAATTATTCCAATCTCGTTCTTATCTGGGACTGTTTATTCATAAGTATTTACGGGGATTATGTTTATCATACATATCCATGATTTCTAAAAATGATTTCATAAATTTTTTACTATTCTTCCATGTATTATTAAATTTATTTTTACACTTTTTTAATTCTACCACATAGTATGGAAGGAATCCTTCTTTTGTTTGCTATACGAGGTACTTTTTACTTTTCCGGCAAAAGTTCTAGAAGAATATTTTTTTTAACTTATACAACATGAACAGATTTTTACAGATTCATAATGCCTTATTTTCATGAAGATTCCTCTACAAGATTTCATGGTTATTTTCAATAAAATTATTTTCTTTTATAATTGAATGAAATTTTTGGAATAGAAAATGATTTTGAAAAAGAAATGATATTTTCTTCAATAATTCATTTCAAGTGTTTATTCAAAACTATTTTCCATCTAAGATTACATTCTTTAATATGGATATGTTTCATGTATAATGTTCCTATTATTTACATGGTTTGATTTTTTTTTATGATGAAACAATATCCATTTTTTTATATGGATTATGTTATGATGGGATGATGTTTATGAAACCCATTATTTGTTTGGGTTATGGTGAATGATTTATGTTTATTTTTTGGCACACGTAAGAATGATTTCATAATGAGATTGGTGGCACATATATCTCCATACATTGCATTAGGTAAATATTTATATCTCAGGAGACAAACATGGATGGAATGGCAAGTAAATCCAGTTCAGTAATACAGGGCTAGAATGAAAAGTAAACCCAGTTCAGTAATAGAATTTTCCTAATATGATGGTCTTGGAAGCAATGCCTTTGCTACTATGGAAATCATATCATGTGATTAATGGTTTCCACAAATACGTGATTTATTCCCATTCTATTTTATCATGATTGATGTTCCTTTAGAATCTATTCCTTATGTACTGCCAAGATTAATGTCATTTCTCATGTTTTAAGTTCATGTTTTAACGTTCAAATGTTTATGGATTGTTTTATTTTCTCCATGCTTTCTCATACTAAGCATTTGATCTCACCCTTTTTATGATTTCTTTTCCACAGGATATAAATAAAGGTTTTAGGTATGTAAAAAGGTGAATAACTTTATAGGAGATGTTGAAGATCTTCCACTATGATTAGAATATTTTTTTATTATTTTCCAATGACACTAAACTACTACGGTATTTGGGTGTCTATTTTTCTTATGTATTATGTATTCCGAAAACACAATGTAATGTCCATGTATGTCATGCTTTGGGTCTCTAAAGTTGGTATTAGAGTGAAGGTTTAGTGAACCTTCAGAAACTAGGATGTGAAAACTTTATTGAGATCCCTAGATATATTTCTAAGGTATGTCTAGGGATGTCGCTAAGGTTAAGTATAAGTATGGGTTATAGTCTATATAATTATGGTAACAATCTTAAAAATAAAGCTAAGATGTTATATATTTAAGGTACTCCCACTTTATAATGTTGTTTTCCAAACATTATTTTTGCCTCTCGCACTATTATTTTTGGGTTTTAGATTATGGCTGGAACACGAAGGAACTGTGTTGATCAAAGTAATGGAAAATATAATGATTTTCCTCATGAACAAACCAATGTTTTGGGAGATGGAGTACAAAATATTATTGCTAAACTTACACAAGCTATGAATCATTCTGGACTTCCAAACGAGTAGAGAAGGGAACAATATTCTATTGAGTCCTTTATGAGGAAACATCCACCTTCTTTCAGTGGGACTTCATACCCACATGTTGTTGAACAATGGATCAGAACCATTGAAAAGATCAATTCCATACATCGCTGTTCGGAAAATGAAAAACTTGTAATGCCCGAGACTTTTATGAGAAATATTTTGTTTTTATAAATCATCAAAGGAATCTTTTACTACACACAACACTAGCTTGGCTTGCTTTACACGCAACCGCGTCCTTCCTCGATAGCTTGCGTCGTACGCAACACCGAGTTTCACTAAACAACGATATACTATTAAAATATTATTAAAACTAGCTGTTATGAATAGTAATAACCACTTTTTGAAATTTTGTAAATTTTACTTTTCAAAATGGACTTCATTTTTGGATTCGGAATATCGAAATTAGCCTAGGGTGAAATTTTGGTATTTTTCTAAAAACATTCAATTTTTGATGAATAGTGAAACCACTAAGTGGTAGTTAAAAAACTGAATTTTTCATAAAACTTAATTTTACCGCTTCTGTGAGTGGAATTTCGAAAATCCTAGAGACACGGTTAATATCAAGGACTAAAATGTGGTTTAATGAGATGAAAATAATTTTTGGTGAAGAGTAACTTTTTACCTTTTTTACCACGGTTAAAAGTAAATAGGGTAATTAAGGGTAAAGATGATATTATTATTACCCTAACACATGTCCTAATCCTATTGGATAAGTTTAATTCGACCAAAAAAAAACTTAGGAATAAAATATGACCATTTAGGCACACTTGGATAAGATTAGAACATTTATTATTAATTTATTTAAAGAAGGGTTAAAATAGTTAAAATCAATGTTTAATAAGTAAATAATTTTTACTATGGGGTTATACATAAGATAAATTCGACTATAAATATTCATTATAAAGATAACATGATTTCCTACATAATGGTATTTTATTTGTAATTTTTAGACATTAAATAATTTAATTTATTTATGGCACAAAAATGATGCAGTAATTATCTTATTAATGAAATATTTACATAATTAATGTTATAAACACCATAATAAATGTAATTTGAGACTTTTTATAAATTCCACTAATTTTATAGGTTACTATGACGTGTTATTATTGATTTAATTAACTTGGTTTGAACTAATAAATCTTTTATGATTTTCAAAAAAATCAATTACTAAATAGTGTCAAAATTGACATAAAGTAGTTTTTAAAACAAATATTATATTAGTAATTGTTATTTTATTCCTAAAAATATAAGGTTAGGCCAAATTACTTAGATAAGGTTATATATATTAATAATAAACAACTTGGGGTTCGTTTGGCAGCTTATAGTAAGTTTATTAACCTTATAGTATAAGAACACAAGAAGACACGGTAAAAGTAAACTTATTTAACTTAATGTTAAATCTAAATGATAAGGTTAAAATAGGAACCTAAACTTGTCTATATTATATTTTATGATATTATTTCGACACATCCCCACATTAGCTTCGAAATATATCAATTTGGAGCTATTTAAAACTGAATGTGACTTTATAATAAAATAATATTTTTAGTTTTCCCAAAGGTGCCCCTCTCCTCCCTTATAAAAGGGCACCTCCTCCCCATCTTCCTCACACCACTTTGAGCCTTCAAGCTCAGACAAACCTTGACAATTACTCCTCTCCACATCCCTAGAGACATCCTAGAGGTCCCTATCTTCTTCAAAGACCAATTTTAGTGCCCTAAAAGAAGGTCTCAAAGAAGCACTTCAAAGAAGAGGTAATGTCCGTTACCGATTCTTTCATCTTTATTTCTTCTTCCACTTCTTCTTATTTAGTTTTTTCATTATGAAGTAATAACATCAGTATCACTCATATACTGATATGTTATTATAAGTATGAAACAACCCTATTTCTCCATCTATCCATCCTACGGAAAAAGAAATCACCGCGCGTGCGTACGTACGAAATACCGTCTCCACGCCGTGGTGTAATCTATTTTCCACCACCAACTTACTTGGATGGGTATAATGGTGTAAATAATTACATTATATGACTATTATAAAGTGATACTGATTCTGAAATAGTATACATACACTCCAATACAATTCCACGATCATAGGAACGATATCATCACTCGTGCGTACGTACGGAATACCATCTCCACGATGTGATGCGACTCGTTCTACATGATCTTCATTTCATAATGATTATATAAATGAATTGAATGAATTAATATGATATATATTACACTAATACCATTCTGTAAATGAGGTATCTATAACCTAAATATAAGAATAATAATTTATTCGACAAAACACGCATAAGAACAAAAAGTTATAAACACCCGAATAACAAGTAGCAATGAAATATTAGTACTAAAGAGCTAAGAAAATGACCATATATGATATCATAAAAATAATTATGATTCTGGAATAAGTCAATAACATTATTTAAATCATTATACAGGAGGTTCGGACACTTATGAAGCAAAACGGACCTAAGATAAGGGAAATATCACAATCTCATTTTTATCGGAGATTGTTTATACTTTATTATTTACTCTGGTGTATTTTATCATCCACATCCATGTTTCATCAATATGTAATATTATTTCCATCCACCTACAATTATTTAAATCCAATTTTAATCTTCGGAGAGTTTTTAGTAAAAGATAAGAAAGGAATCTTTTGTCGTTTTTCGTACGAGGTACTTTTTGACTTTCTGAAAAAAGTACGAGAAGAATGTTTCTTTTATCTTATACGGAATGAATGGATTTTTAAAAAATTATTTCCAAGAATCTTCCCTTACAGGTTTTTGAGTTTATTTTTAATCAACTTCTTTTAGTTTAGAATTGTATGACATGTTAATAAAGGAAAATTGTTTTTGAAGTATAAAGGATATTTTCCTCAAGAATGGAGTTCAAGTGTTTTATCAAAATTATTTCCCATCTGAGATAATATAGGTTTCTGTTTCTATCCCTATTATTACATTGATTTGATTATGTTGTGATGGAATTATTTTTATGAATTCATTTACCTTATATGAATTGTTTTATGATGTCATGTTGTTTAAGAATCCCATTTTTATTACATGGGTTATGCAATGATGTATGATTTATGATTTTGTGGCACAAATAAAAATGGTATCATTATGAGATGGGTGGGACCTATATCTCCCTCCAATGCATTGGGTAAAGATTTTATATCTCATGATATAGACATGGCTGGAACGGTAGGTTATACCGGTTCAGTGAAACAGGACTGAAACGAGGAATGAACTCAGTTCAGAAAGGGACTTTGTCCACTAAGATGGTCTTGGCAATGAGTCTTGACTAACAAGAAATGATTCTCTATGATTATGTGTGTATTCCAAAAAGTTTCATGTTTTAATTTATGATTATTGTGATTACATTTCACTGCCATGATTTATCTCATGTTATGAAATTATGATCTCTTTTGCAGGTTAAGATTTTCAAAAGTTATGTGCTTATGTATATGATGTGATTGATATTTCTTTTGTTTACCCTTACTGAGCATTTGAGCTCACCCTTTTGCATGTTTTCTTTCCCCAGGTCAGGAAGAAAGTTATTAAGTAAGATATGCCAAAAGGGACTATAGATATGATGAAATAAATGGGAGACAGTGTAGACGCTTTATGAACCAGTTGTTTATGTTTCCCTATTTCTAAAGACACTATACCTATATGGTCCTTTCGTGGTTTTGTTATATGTTGTAATAAGTATGCTTAAATTTTGAAGTATTAACAATGTATGTAAAGTATGTGTCATTATAGTTGGTATCAGAGGAAAGGTATAGTCAACCTTTGGAAACTAGGATGTGAAAGCCTTAGTAAGAACCCTAAGGATAAGTCTAAGCATAGAACACAGTATTAGTGTTTTAGAAATATCCATGAATAACCTAGGATAAGACCTTAAGTGTGAAATTTTATTCTTGATTATGTGGTTTTCCTATTATAATTAGTGTTTCTCACACTATTCTTCTTGGTTTTAGTCAATGGATGGAACCCGAAGGAACCGTGTTAATGCAGAATGCGACGGGCAATGCAATGATTGTCCCCCTGAGCAACCAAACGTTATGGGAGCTGGAATGAAAAATCTTGTAGCCATGCTCACACAACTTTCTCAAGCTATGAATCATGAAGGACTTCCAAATGAGAAAAGAAAGGAGCAACATTCTGTTCAATCATTCATGAGGCAGCGTCCACCATCTTTCAGCGGGTCTACTGATCCATTAGTTGCTGAACAATGGATTAGTACAACTGAAAAGATATTTTCAGTTATTCAATGTTCTGAACATGATAAAGTCATCCTAGCAGTGTATCGTTTGGAAGGAGATATTGATCAATTGTTGAATCTTATTAATAATATGAGGAAAAGGGTTGAAATTGATTTCATGGAATGGGACGAGTTCAAGAACTTATTTTTCAATAAGTACTTCCCTTGTATTCTCCAAACAAAGATGGAGAAAGAGTTTCTTGAACTGAAGAAAAAGGATGATGAATCTTTTGGTAGCTATGAAGAAAATTTTACAAGACTTTCAAGGTATGCTTCTGGTATTATTATCCAACCTGAGAGTCAGATCGATCGACTCTTTAGTGGCTTAAAACCAAGTCTTCGAAGGGAGTTAGCCATAAGGGACTTCAATAGCTACGAGGAAATCGTTCGATGTGCTCTCAAAGTCGAGATGGAGATTGGAGTAACCCATCAGTCATATGGGTTTGATAAGAATAGGAAAATGGAATTCAAAGGAAAATCTAAATAGCACACTGAAAAGAAGATGAGATTTCCCTTATGCTCAAAGTGTAGAAAGAAACATGGAGGGAGTTTTCTTAAAGGGACAAGTAAATGTTTCAAATGTGGAAAGGAAGGTCATCGGGAATTTGAATGCCGCGATGATAGGAAGAAGATGTCTAATGATGTAAACAAAGGAAGGGATACACAGAATGAACCTACTACACTTCAATGTTTCAAGTGCAAGGAGATGGGACATTATGCCAATAAATGCACTAATCCAAGGGTTGATGATGATGGTCGACATCAACAAACTCTTAAGTCTAAAGACAAAGGAAAGTCACATGCAATTTCTATCATCGATGTGGAGTACGATAACGATGTGGTGAAAGGTACACTTACCATCCACTCTAAAGTAGAAAATGTTTTATTTGATTATGGATCCACCCACCCTTTTATTTCTGAAGAATTTTCTAAGGGTGTCATCGTATTACCTCAACCATTAGATGTTGAGTTAGCTGTGACAACACCTAATGGCACAACAGTCATATCAAAAGTTTATAATTCTTCTCCGATTGAAGTTTGTGGGAAAGTTCTTCCTTCAAATCTTGTGGTCCTTCCTATAGTGGAATTTGATGTGATTCTTGGCATGGATTGGCTTTCTTTATATGGATATCATATCAATTGCCAAATAAGGGAAGTCACATTTCATATTCCAGATCAATCTATGATCGTCTATCAATGCAAGGATGAACATAACCTTCCAGTGGAAATTTCTTTCATCTTATGGGTCTTGATTCCACTAAATGAAGGTTATTTATCTCAAATGGTTGGTGAGAAACCCACGATTAAGAATATTCCCATTGTACGGGAGTTTGATGATGTCTTTCCGGAGGAAATACCGGGAATTCCACCAAATCGTGAAGTTGAGTTCTCAATAGAACTCATACCGGGTGCTTTGCCTATTTCAAAGACACCTTATAGAATGGACCCAATTGAGTTGCAGGAATTGAAGAATCAACTCCAAGAGAATCTTGATAAGGGATTCATACGCCCTAGTGCGTCACCTTGGGGAGCACCTATTCTATTTGATAAGAAGAAAGATGGATCAATGAGACTCTGCATTGATTATCGAGAACTTAACAAGATAACTATAAAGAAAAAATATCCTCTCCCACATATTGATGACTTATTTGACCAACTACGAGGAGCTCAATACTTTTCCAAGATTGATCTTCATTTAGGGTATCATCAATTAAGGGTCAAAAGGGAGGATATACCAAAGACGGCTTTCCGTACAAGGTATGGACACTATGAATTCATAGTGATGCCATTTGGTCTTACTAATGCCCTTGCTATCTTCATGGATCTGATGAATAGAGTCTTTAGAGATTATCTTGATCAATTTGTGGTAGTCTTTATAGATGATATTCTTGTCTATTCAAAGAGAAAGGAAGAACATGAAGATCACTTGAGAATTATATTTAAGACCCTGAGAAAGGAGAATATTTATGCCAAATTTACCAAGTTTGAATTTTGGCTTCAAAAAGTTGCATTTTTGGGTCACATAATCTCAAAAGAGGGGATATCTGTGGATGCAGAAAAAACAGAGGTTATCGAAAGATGGTCGATACCAAAAACAGTAACTGAGATCTAATGTTTTCTTGGTTTGGCTGGATATTATCGACGTTTTGTGAAAGATTTTTCATGATTATCTAATCCAATCACCAAGTTGACTCGGAAAGGAGTTAAGTTTGTCTGGACAGAAGAATTTGAAGAGAATTTCAAGGAGTTGAAAAGAAGTTTATCCAGTGCACCTGTGATCACATTGCCTTTTAGTGGATAAAGGTTTGTGATCTATAGTGATGCATCCAAGAAGGGATTGGGGTGTGTTCTTATGAAAAATGATATGGTGATAGCTTATGCCTCACGACAGTTAAAAATCCATGAGAAAAATTACCCAACACATGATTTGGAGTTAGATGCGGTAATCTTTGCATTAAAGATTTAGAGGCATTACCTTTATGGTGAAAGGTGTGATATTTATACTGATCATAAAAGTTTAAAATATATTTTCACACAAAAGGAGCTGAATATGTGTCAAAGAAGATGGTTGGAGCTGATTAGGGATTATGACTACTCAATCCATTACCACCCTGGGAAAGCAAACAAGGTGGAAAATGCATTAAGTCGACAAGACCATGCTAGTTTATCCATGATGAGGATCACAAAAGATCCAATATTTATGGATTTACAAAGGATGGATCTTGGAATTATAATGGAAGGGGAAAAATCTTATCTTTCTCAAATGAATGTTCAACCATCTATACATGTGAAGATTAAAGAGTCACAGAAAGAAGATGTCGAGTTACAAAAGAAGGTGAGAAACGTTCCTGAATTCAACCTTGATTGTGATGGGATAATAAAGTTCAGGAATCAGGTTTGTGTTCCTCCCATCCTCGAATTAAAGAAGGAGCTGCTGGATGAGGCTCATAGTTCTTCATTATCTATTCATCCAGGAAGCACGAAGATGTATAGGGACCTAAAAGAGTACTTCTGGTGGGATGGAATGAAAAGAGATGTTGTTGAATTTGTCTCTTGATGCTTGGTTTGTAAACAATTTAAAGCTGAGAGACAGAAGTCTAAGGGGATGTTACAACCATTACCCATACCCGAATAGAAATGGGAAAACATCACTATGGACTTTGTCATAGGAATTCCTAAAACTTCCAAAGGCAATAATGCTATCTGGGTCATAGTTGATCGTCTTAGAAAGTCTGCACACTTCATTGATATTAGAGAGGATTTCTCTCTGGATCAGCTTGCCAGGATATATGTAAAGGAAGTGGTAAGATTGTATGGAGTACCACTTTCTATTATATCTGATCGGGGTCTGATATTTACCTTGAAGTTCTGGCGAAGTCTTCAGCATACTCTGGATACAGAGTTGAGTTTCAGCACTACTTATCATCCTCAGACAGATGTTCAGTCTGAGAGAACAATTCAAACCCTAGAAGATATGTTGAGAGCCTGATCTATGTATTTCAAAGGTGGTTGGGATCAACACCTACCTTTGGTGGAATTTTCTTATAATAATAGCTTTCACTCCATTATTCAGATGGCTCCTTATGAAGCTCTCTATGGAAAGAAATGAAGGACTCCAACTTGCTGGGATGAAGTTGGGGAAAGAAAGCTATTAGGACCTGATCTCGTTGATGAAATAGCAGAAAAGGTCAGATCTATTCAACAACACACAAGAGCCGCTCAGAGTTGACAGAAAAGTTATGCCGACAACCGAAGAAATGACCTAGAGATTGAAGTGGGTGATAAAGTGTTCTTACGAATATCTCCCTAGAAGAGGGTTATGAGATTTAGAAAGAAGGGGAAGTTGAGCCCTAGATATATCAGTCCTTTCGAAATACTGGATCATGTTGGGAAGGTATCTTATCGATTGGTGCTTCCACCGAATCTCTCTCAAGTTCACGATGTGTTCCATGTATCTCTCCTGAGAAAGTACATACCTGATCCTTCACATGTACTCAGCTCAGAAGTTGTACCGCTGGAGGAAGATCTTTCTTTTGAAGAAAAACCGATAGGGATTTTGGATCATAGCGAAAAAGTCCTACGAAACAAGACCACTCGATTGGTGAAAGTTTTATGAAGGAGACACCAATTAGAAGAAGCTACATGGGAGCTTGAGGATATGATGAGGGAGAGGTATCATCATCTGTTTGTTACAAAGTGACAAATTTCGAGGGCGAAATTCATTTTAAGGGGGGTAGAATGTAACGCCCGAGACTTTTATGAGAAATGTTTTGTTTTTATAAATCATCAAATGAATATTTTACTACACACAACACTATCTTGGCTTGTTTTACACGCAACCACGGCCTTCCTCGATAGCTTGCATCGTACGCAATACCGAGTTTCACTAAACAACGATATGCTATTAAAATATTATTAAAATTAGCCGTTATGAATAGTAAGAACCACTTTTTGAAATTTTATAAATTTTATTTTTCAAAATGGACTTCATTTTTGGATTCAGAATATCGAAATTTGCCTAGGGTGAAATTTTGGTATTTTTCTGAAAACTTTCAATTTTTGATGAATAGTGAAACCATTAAGCGGTAGTTAAAAAACTGAATTTTTCATAAAACATAATTTTACCGCTTCTGTGAGTGGAATTTCGAAAATCTGAGAGACACAGTTAATAACAAGGACTAAAATGTGGTTCAATGAGATGAAAATAATTTTTGGTGAATAGTAACTTTTTACTTTTTTTACCACGGTTAAAAGTAAATAGGGTAATTAAGTGTAAAGATGATATTATTATTACCCTAACACATGTCTTAATCCTATTGGATAAGTTTAATTCGACCAAAAACAAACTTAGGAATAAAATATGACCATTTAGGCCCACTTGTATTAGATTAGGACACTTATTATTAATTTATTTAAAAGAAGGGTTAAAATAGTTAAAATCATAGTTTAATAAGTAAATAATTTTTAATATGGGGTTATACATAAGATAAATTCGACTATAAATATCAATTAGAAATCTAAAAATATTTCCTACATAATGGTATTTTATTTGTAATTTCTAGATATTAAATAATTTAATTTATTTATGACACAATGATGATGGAGTAATTATCTTATTAATGAAATATTGACATAATTAATGTTATAAACACCAAAATAAATGTAATTTGAGACTTTTTATGAATTACAATAATTTTCTAGATTAACATGACATGTTATTATTGATTTAATTAACTTTTTTCGAACTAATAATTCTATTATGATTTTCACAAAAAATCAATTACTTAATAGTGTCAAAATTGACATAAAATAGTTTTTAAAACAAATATTCTATTAGTAATTGTTATTTTATTACTAAAAATATAATTTTCGGCCAAATGACTTAGATAAGGTTATATATATTAATAATAAACAACTTGGGGTTCGTTTTTCTTCTTATAGTAAGTTTATTAGCCTTATAGTATAAGAACACAAGAAGACACGGTAAAAGTAAACTTATTTAACTTAATGTTAAATCTAAATGATAAGGTTAAAATAGGAACCTAAACTTGTCTAAATTCTATTGGATGAGGGGATTTAGACCCATCCCCACCTTATCTTCTAAATATATCAATTTGAATCTATTTAAAACCGAACTTGACTTTATAATAAAATAATATTTTTAGTTTTCTCAAAGGTGCCCATCTCCTCCCTTATAAAAGGGCACCTCCTCCCCCTCTTCCTCACACCACTTTGAGCCTTCAAGCTCGGCAAACCCCTGCCAATTCCACCTCTACACATCCCTAAAGACATCCTAGAGGTCCTGGTCTTCTTCAAAGACCAATTTTAGTGCCCTAAAAGAAGGTCTCAAAGAAGCACTTCAAAGAAGAGGTAATGTCCGTTACCGATTCTTTCATCTTTATTTCTTCTTCCACTTCTTCTTCTTTAGTTGTTTCATTATGAAGTAATAACATCAGTATCACTCATATACTGATATGTTATTATAAGTATGAAACAACCCTATTTCACCATATATCCATCCTACGGAAAAAGAAATCACCGCGCGTGCGTATGTACAGAATACCGTCTCCACGCTGTGGTGTAATCTATTTTCCACCACCACCTTAATTGGATGGGTATAATGGTGTAAATAATTACTTTATATGACTATTATAAAGTGATACTGATTCTTAAATAGTATACATACACTCCAATACAATTCCACGATCATAGGAACGATATCATCACTCGTGCGTACGTACGGAATACCGTCTCCAACATGTGATGCGACTCGTTCTACATGATCTTAATTTCATAATGATTATATAAATGAATTGAATGAATGAATATGATATATATTACACTAATACCATTCTGGAAATGTGGTATCTATAACCTAAATATAAGAATAAGAATTTATTCGACAAAACACACATAAGAACAAAAAGTTATAAACACCCGAATAACAAGTAGCAATGAAATATTACAACTAAGAAGCTAAGAAAATGATCATATATGATATCATAAAAATAAGTATGATTCTGGAATAAGTCAATCACATTATTTGGATCATTATACAGGAGTTTCAGACACTTAAGAATCAAAACGGACCTAAGGTAAGGGAAATATCACAATCTCATTTTTATCTGAGATTGTTTATACTTTAGTATTTACTGGGGTGTATTTTATCATCCACATCCATGATTCATCAATATGCAATATTATTTCCATCCACCTACAATTATTTAAATCCAATTTTACCCTTCTATGAGTTTTTAGTAAAAGATATGAAAGGAATATTTTGTCATTTTTCGTACGAGGTACTTTTTGACTTTCTGACAAAAGTATGAGAAGAATGTTTCTTTTAACTTATACAGCATGAATGGATTTTTAAAACATTATTTCCAAGAAGCTTCCTTTACAAGTTTTCAAGTTTATTTTTAATCAACTTCTTTTAGTTTAGAATTGTATGACATGTTAAGAAAGGAAAAGTTTTTTTCAAGTAGAAAGGATATTTTCCTCAAGAATGGAGTTCAAGTGTTTTATCAAAATTATTTTCCATCTGAGATAATATAGGGTTCTGTTTCTATCCCTATTATTACATTGATTTTATTATGTTGTGATGGAATTATTTTTATGAATTCCTTTACCTTATATGAATTGTTTTATGATGTCATGTTGTTTAAGAATCCCATTTTTATTACATGGGTTATGCAATGATGTATGATTTATGATTTTGTGGCACACATAAGAATGGTATCATTATGAGATGGTTGGGACCTATATCTCCCTCCAATGCATTGGGTAAAGATTTTATATCTCATGAGATAGACATGGCTGGAACGGTAGGTTATACCGGTTCAGTGGAACAGGACTGAAACGAGGAATGAACTCAGTTCAGAAAGGGACTTTGTCCACTAAGATAGTCTTGGAAATGAGTCTTGACTAACAAGAAATGATTCGCTATGATTATGTGTGTATGGCACAAAGTTTCATGTTTTAAGTTTTGATTATTGTGATTACATTTCACTTCCATGATTTATCCCATGTTATGAAATTATGATCTCTTTTGCAGGTTAAGATTTCCAAAAGTTATGTGCTTATGTATATGATGTGATTGATATTTCTTTTGTTTACCCTTACTGAGCATTTGAGCTCCCCCTTTTGTATGTTTTCTTTCCCAAGGTCAGGAAGAAGGTTATTAAGTAAGATATTCGAAAAGGGACTATAGATATGATGAAATAAATGGGAGATAGTGTAGACGCTTTATGAACGAGTTGTTTATGTTTCCCAGTTTCTAAAGACACTATACCTATACGGTCCATTCGTGGTTTTGTTATATGTTGTAATAAGTATACTTAAATTTTGAAGTATTAACAATGTATGTAAAGTATGGGTCATTATAAAACTCATTTTGGCTGTTTACCATTAAAAAGGTGAGGCAGACTAGTGGTGGACTCTAATTATTAATACAAGGACCCAAGATAAAATTGAATCCATGAAATGGGATGAGTTCAAGAACTTGTTTTTCAATAAGTATATCCCTCGTATTCTTTGAACAAAGAAGGAAAATCAGTGCCTAGAGATTAATAAAAATGATGATGAATCTGTTGGTATATATAAGGTGAATTTTACAAGGTTTCCAAGGTATGCACTTGGCTTCACCATCCAACCTGAAAGTAATGATGATTTATTCTTCAGTGGCTTAAATCCAAGTCTTAAACGGGCATTAGCTATAAGAGACTTCAGTAGCTATGATGAAATTGTGTCTTGTGCTATCAAGGTAGAACTGTAATTTAGTGTTACATATCCATATCATGGTTTTGACAAGAAATGAAAGATGGAGTTGAAGGAAAAATCTCAAAACAATGATAAAAATAAGATGAATGTTTATTTATTCTACAAGTGCGGAAAGAACCATAGTGGAGATTGTCTTAAAGAGACTAGAAAATGTTTTAAGTGTGTATAAGACGGTCATTGACCAGCTTAGTGTCAAAGTAATGGGAAAAAGGTATCTAATGATGTTAGTAGAGAAAGGACTACATAGAATGCCCCACCAATGCTTCAATGCTACAAGTGCAAGGAAATCGGGAATTATGCTAACCAATGCCCTAATCCAAGGGTTAATGACGATCGAAATCAACAACCTCTTAAGGAAAAGTACAAATGGAAGTCAAATTCAATCACTATTGGTGATTTTGAATATGAAAATGAAGTGGTGGAACGATTAAGTGTAAATGTAACGGGATTCCAAAATAGTGTTGTGGAATCTCATTTATAGTATTATGCAATATTGGAATATCTATGTATTGCTTTTTAATAATTGTATGGTACCAGTAACCATGGAAATTGATTGAAATATTTTTGGAAAGCAGACGATATACTCATAATGAAAGGATAAGGATAAAATAATATGTTTGATAGTGTTAATGAGCACATGATTGATATAAGGACAAAGTGACATCATGGTTTGAGTATATAGATATTTTGGTATTTGGGTATGTGGAAATAATTAACATTTGATAACATTCATGTTTTCAATAAGGTTCTATGGTAATTCATGTTTCAAGAGAATACATGACTAGGGTATTCACATTTTGGAATATGACCAACAAGATATATCTTATGATATATGGGGGATAAATGATGGTAGTCACTTTCTTGGTAGATGACCTCTCTAGTAATCTTATTCTTTATACTATGAGATTGGACAGAAGTATTTTGGATAAGCCTAAGGATTGGAATGGATTATGTTAGACATCAGATAGTATTGTTTCAAGATATAACTTTTTGATATTATTTTTGAAATGTTATAATAGTATAGTTTTAGAAAAATAGACAACTCGTCACGTCGGACAAGGATGCGGGAATCGAACCCACTACTGAAGTGAGAAAGACATTTATCACCTTACACTGGCCAACAAGAAGACCCTGGTTAGTAGAAATTAGTTTTATTTTATTAAGTGGTATGATATATGATGTATATGTCCATTTTTGGATCCATATATGATTAATATCACTATATATGGAATTATGTATATTTAATAACTTTTGCTAACCTTTTGTTTGAGACAGATGGAATGTATAAGGCTCCAGCCTTAAACCTTACTTAATCTTGAGTTATTACAAGATTACTCATTGAGGATCTTTTTAGGTTTAGAGTTTTAGAGAATTAGATCATGAAACGTGCATTACATTCCACATTTAAACAAAGTGGTTACATAAAAGACAGTATTCATTCTTCCCATCAACGGAAACATATTTAAAATAAAACATGGATTCTTTCTTGACACATCCTTGACACTATCATCACATCATGTACCTTTCCCTTGACCTGTGAAAAAAATTTCAAAAACTTGTGATGAGCATAAAAAGCTCATTAAGGGTTATAAAGAAAATATGGAAAGGAAACATGAGTTCATATATAAATAAGAATGAAATCATACTTTACCCATAAAATATAAGCACTTTAACATACCTCATAAAATCATAGAAATCATATGACATAAAGGTAACTTGAGGCATTCATAACATTCTTACGTTGGCAGTAACCCTCTTGGTTACATTTGGAATACCCATCACAGTATATTCCCTAAATCTCTTCGGAAAAAACCTTAATGTTTCACTCCTTCGCGTTACCCAATGCATTGGAGAGCTATATCGGGCTCACCCGCCCTTAGTTTATCACGGAACCACCCATTTTCATAATAATGCCCAAGAACCATAACATAAATTTATCACATAAAACTTGCATAAAGTAAATATAACATTTCCACATTTCAATCACAATATAACATTTTAGGATATTGAAATAATGAATCCATTAAAAAAAACCATTTTCAATACCTTTTAAAACATTTAATAAAGAGATTTTTGAATCAAAGTGTCCCATACCACCTTGAAGTTTTTAACATTTTAAACCATTAATATCCGTATAAATAAATCCTTAAAACCATTTTGAAAACATGGATATTAATAAGAACAAATCATTAAAACATTTAAAGCGATATTTTGGTTAAAGGGTTTTTACCAAAATTAGAGACACTTGAATACAATAATTGAGGAATAACATTTAATCAGAACATTATAATATCATGAGAATAAATGGATTCATGATATAATATTACAAAGGATAGTATATAAACCATATGAGAGTGAATTGGTGCATAACAACAATGAAGTCTCAATAGAGATGTAAAATGCGATGAAATCCCTTATAAAGAAGGTATCCTTAAATTAAGGATAAATCAATCTCAAAATTATGTGTGACAAATATAAATACACCCAATATAATTGAATATTAATTGTAAAACAATAATGGTTCATTCACACATATTCAAACGATGACATAATCAATAACTACATGTTGAACCCAAAGAAATCGAAATTGGGTTAAAAAGTTCCCTTGGTAAAATTCGACAGCCTAACGGCGTCACTTCAAAAATTCAGAAAATGAGTTGATGAGTGATAAAAAATGAAACTCATCACTTGGAAATAAAATTTACATCAATCAGGATATAGAATAACATATCCCAACATAATATTATGTGAATTAAAAGACATAACAAATGAAGTCTTTTAAAAAGAGGAGGGTGAAAGGTTCCCTTACCGATTTGGGTAACTTTCGAAAAGAACACCCCATTGAAGAAGTTTCATACAATGAATATGTAAATACCCATAAATGGAATTATATTACAAAAGGAATGTAATAATGGGAAGTACATAAACCACTCAATGGAAATTGTGGCAAATGTAGCATAAATCTCACGGGAATAAAAGTGAGATGAAACATCTCTTATGAAAACTCGACAGCCTAACGGCGCCACTTAAAACTTCCAAAATGGATTGATTAGAGGGAATAGGGTCTCTCATAAAATCAACATAATGTTTACAGAAAGAGGAATATAAAATAAAATCCCCCAACATAACAAAGAGGAGCTTAAAAGAAGTGACATAAAGGAGAGTACTTAAAAAGAAAGAGAGAGAGGTTAGATCTCTTACAAAAATTCGGCAGCCTAACGGCGCCACTCAAAACATCCAAAATGGATTGATGAAAGAGAATAGGGTCTCTCATAATAAGTACATAAAAATTAAAGTAAGATTAATATAAAAGAACATCCCAATCACAATAAATATGAGCTTTAAAGGAATGACATAAAAGAGTGTACTTAAAAAGAATGAGAGGGGTAGGGTCCCTTACCTCAGGTCCGACTTGACTCGATCATTCTTTAACGTCCTGACTAATAAACTTGATTTAATTTCCACTTTATTAAGAACCTTTTTCTATTTAATTATTCCTTTTAGATCACTTATTGTCATGTTATAAACATTATGTAATCATTTAAGTTAATAATGTTTGTTTTGTTGATATTTGGTTCTTAAGTCGAAAGTGGACTTCTTACAATTACATGTTGTTCGTGTGGTCAAAGGTTCCTTATATCCAGAATGAAATTCCAGATTTGGATAGCATATATATCATATATATCCAGAATATACATGTATTTATAATATTACATAATCATTTAGAGGTATGAAATGAAATGCGCCGTTCATGGAGACGGTAAGTCGTACGTACGCATGAACGCTACTTTCATTTCTTTGTCATATTAATGGAATTAAAACTAAATGAGAGGTATGTATATTTTAATTCCAGAATTATATTCGTCATTTAGATGTATCATTCATCATATATATCAATTATATACATGTACTTATAATAGTACATTACATTTGGGGATAAGAAATGAAATGCACCGTTCATAGAGACGGTAAGTCGTACGTACGCATGAACACTACTTTCATTTCTATCTCATACTTTAATGGAAAGAAATAAAAATGATATATAGTTATATTATAATTCTAGTATAACATCATATATAATAACATTAAATCCATCCTTTATACGTCCCACGTATGGCATTAACGAATCACATCACTTTGACGGGGCGGTAGTCCGCACTTCCTAAAATGACGATATCGCGTATACCCATAATGGAAGCCATAAAGGTAAGCCAAAAATGAAAAATACAGAAACTTAATTAAAACATAAACATATTATATATCATATATAAATATATTGAAATCTTAATGGCCACCTTTGAAGGTTTTATATGAGTGTTGAACAATCATCGTTTCGTGAGGCAGAAATTCGTCATCCACAGAAACAGTATGTTATTTAACCCTTATATGTAGGTGTGTGTAATTGTAGCTCGAATACTTATTATAACAAAATTCTAGTATATTAAAGATATCATATTTGTTACAAAAGAAATGAATAAAAAGAGTTTAGGGGGTTGGAGAGGAAAAATAAAACAAAAGGACTCAAGTGAACACATTACCTTAAAATCGGGTAACTCCCTTTGGTTTGAGCTCAAAGGCTTCCTTGGGAAGACTTCTGCCCAAAGTGAGGCTTCAAGGAGTAATAGATAGAAGTGAAGAGACAAAATGGGCAGAGGTTGGCCGAGCCAAATGCTTTGGGAGTTTGGGTAAGGAGGTAGAGGTTGGGGCCTTTTATAAGAGGAGAGGAGGGGCACTCTTGTAAAGTTACAAAATTTTACTTTATTTTCAAAAGCGTTTCGGATTTTAAAGGTCCCACATTGATATAATTAGGGGATAAGGTGATAATGGTTCTAAATCCACTCATACAATTGGTTTTGGAGATGTGTAGGTCTTAGATTTTACATTATCTTTCCATTTTATTTAAATCCTTTATTAATGAGTTAATCGCTGCAACATCATGATGTCATAAATAATTTAATTTATTTAAAGTCTAAAAATTATAAAAAAAATACTATGATGTAGGAAATCATTTTGTATTTCCAATTAATATTTATAATAAAAAATCTGACTTGTATAACCCCATGTAAAAATTGTTTTAGTATAACATTTCATGTGTGTGTCATTTTTACTTTAACTTCAAATAAAAAGATATTAATGTCATTTTCCAACCAAAGTGGATCCATGGAGTCCCCAAGTTTACCCATGGCTTGTCTTGGTCATCCATGACACATAAAATGAGGGTAGGACATGTGTCTAGGTATTTTCATTTTATTATAATATCATTTTTGCCTTAAATTGCACTAATTACCTCTAATCGCGATTAAAAACTTTATAAGTTACTATTCACCAAAAAATTATTTTTATCCCATTGAACCACATTTTACATCTTAATGACAACCATGTATGTCGGATTTTTGAAATTCAAAACACAAAGATGGCAAAATTTCATTTAAACAGAAAAATCAGTTTTTAGAAGTAACACTTAGTGGTTTCACTATTCATCAAAAATTGAAGTTTTTCAGAAAAATCCCAAAAATTCACCCTAAGATATATTTGATATTCCGAATTCAAAAATGAAGTCTATTTTACAAAATTCAAAACATATAAGTCACATTAATTAATTTAATAATTAATTCCCGCTGTCATGACAAATAGCGTGTTTTTATTAAACAATAAGTATCAAAAGATTGACACTAGTTTAAGTCCGATTTTATTGTGAAATTAATTCCAACAACCACTATTGGATTTAATGGTAAAAATATATTATAATTTCACTTTAAAACCAATTAAAAAGATAATCTAATCATATAAATAAATTAGATTAAAAAGAGGTTTTGAATTAAAATGCAACATTTTACACTATTCATTAAAAAAAAGATCTTTATCGGAAAGATACCAAAAATTTACACAAAGTAAATTTTGATGTCCCGATTCTAAAGAATATTTTTATTTGTTACAAAAGGATGTATAAGAGTGAACAAAACTATATTTAATTACTGTTCTCCATCAAAAGGCGATAAGTGAACCTTTAGTGAAAACTAGGGCATATACGCCTAAAATTCAATTATTTCCGTATTTTATGCCTTTATCTTTTATTGGATAAATCTGAAAACATTTAAAAACATATATAATCATATTTTAGTAATTTATATCCATTCCCCCCAATACCACGGCTACATGTTAACTACCTTTTAAAATAATATTATTTTATTATTAGAGTGCAACGTAAGATTCCCAAGAAACTCGTTGTTGCGTGTTGGGTACGCCATCGAGCATAGCATCCCCTTTAAAGTCATATTAATATTTTATTCACAAATGTGGATAAATATGAAAATGTCATATTCTTTATTTACCTGGGGTGTTACATCCTTCCCCCTTTTGGGAATTGCGTCCTCGCAATTTTAAAATTGGGCTTGGAAACATCCTTGAAAGTCCCACATCGGAAGAAGAGTCGGTAAAACAATCACTTTAAAATAAAGAAAGATAAGTACAAAGGTCACCCGAGTTAACCCATAATAGGATTACAAGTATGAAAACATGGAAATGGAGGAGAAAACAAAGGGTCATGTTCTGATGGATAGTGATAGTAAACATGTCTAGGAGAAAGTTAACCATAAGAAAATCACAAACTTGTGATGGGTTAAATGGTATTTGATTCCCCAGTAGGAAAAGTTAAAAGACAACATTTTTGTTTTAAGTTAATTTTTATTGAGGAATATATTTATAAGGAAACATAATTACTTATCTTGTTGACTTTCAACTTTTATTAGATTTCATACACAAACTCATATTTCCTCCAAATGGTGAGTATTTACGAAGACTTGTTCACATTAAGAGTACTATAATCAACTTTTAGAGAATCACCTAATCCACAAAAGAGAACCATATACTTCCCATGTCTTTAGAATTTAACCAAAACCAAAACCATAAAGGCTAGTACAAGATCAGATAATCCAGAAAAGGATAACCCTTTATAAAAAGAAAATCTATTCTTAACCTCCAAAATTTGTCCAACAAAACCCAAAGTTCAACAAGGACCATTAGATAAACAATTTGTCCATAAAATTATTCAAAGTAAACCAATATAAGATTGAAACCCAAATATTTGAAGGATTTAGTCACATAGTCTTCCAAGTTAAATCGTAACATTTACCTCCAAACAACATCAGTTGCTCCTAAAGTCTCGTATTGAAAAGTGATTAACCTAATCACATATCCTCTATTATAGGTTAATAATTTTCAAAAATAACCCAAAATCAACTTACTCTTAATTCATAAAATCATATACCTAGAAATAATCAGTCAAACTAACCAGGGACTTCACGTAGTCCAGTGGTAGGCGATAAATACCAGTCGCACTTTGGTTGTGGGTTCGATTCCCGCAGCATTGTCCGACGCGACGGGTTGTCACACGGTCTGTGTGTTGTCCTTTTTCCAAAACTATACAATTCTCAAATAATTACCCAAAAAGGGATAAAATCATCAAAAATAACCTTAACATAATTTAACCTCAATTTTATCTCATGCCTTTCACTTCCATCATAACATATAGTAACCCATAATTACCTCAAAAGAAAGGATCATATAAACCCTAATGGTTACCTTTTTAATTATTACCTGAACTTCCACATCGATTAGTCATCTCGTACATGATGCATTATAGAACATACCAAGGTTCACGTGGTTGATCATGACTCCTTGATAGTTGGTTTAGAACAACCACGAGTTTCCTCATTGAATCCCCCATTTTATCTAGTATCATAATCATAGAACCACCACAGTTTCCTTCAAACCTGTTGTCTCTTTGGTGCTGGCTAGATCCATCCATTCACTAAAAACAGAAATGTCAGTGTGAGTATATCAACAAAACCATCACGTACTAATGAGGAAGGTAAACACTAAGATATACTTACTAATTCACTTTATCTAAAACTAGGACTCTTTCTGAAATCCTAACCATTATGGTAATGTCACTTAAGCTTAGAGAATACCTTAACCTCTAAAGTTATCTAAACTGACCTTCGATACCAACTATAAGACCCCAGCCTTAAACCTTACTTAATCTTGAGTTATTACAAGATTACACATTGAGGATCTTATCAGGTTTAGAGTTTTAGAGGATTATATCATGAAACTTGCATTACATTCCACAGTTAAACAAAGTGGTTACATAAAAGACAGTATTCATTCTTCCCATCAATGGAAACATATTTAAAATAAAACATGGATTCTTTCTTGACACATCCTTGACACTATCATCACATCATGTACCTTTACCTTGACCTGTGAAAAACATTTCAAAAACTTGGGATGAGCATAAAAAGCTCAGTAAGGGTTATAAAAAAAATATGGAAAGGAAACATGAGTTCATATATACATAAGAATGAAATCATACTTTACCCATAAAACATAAGCACTTTAACATACCTCATAAAATCATATAAATCATATGACATAAAGGTTACATGAGGCATTAATAACATTCTTACATAGGGAGTAAACCTCTTGGTTACGTTTGGAATACCCATCATAGTATATTCCCTAAATCTCTTCGGAGAAACCTTAATGTTTCACTCCTTCGCGTTACCCAATGCATTGGAGAGCTATATCGGGATCACTCGCCATTAGTTTATCATGGAACCACCCATTTTCATAACAATGCCCAAGAACCATAACATAAATGTATCACATAAAACATGCATAAAGGAAATATAACATTTCCACATTTCAATCACAATATAACATTTTAGGATATTGAAATAATTAATCCATTAAAAAAACCATTTTCAATACCTTTTAAAACATTTAATAAAGATATTTTTGAATCAAAGTGTCACATACCACCTTGAAGGTTTTAACATTTTAAACCATTAATATCCATATAAATAAATCCTTAAAACCATTTTGAAAACATGGATATTAATAAGAAAAAATCATTAAAACATTTAAAGTGATATTCTGGTTAAAGGGTTTTTACCAAAATTAGACACACTTGAATACAATAATTGAGGAATAAAATTTAATCAGAACTTTATAATATCATGAGAATAAATGGATTCATGATATAATATTCCAAAGGACAGTATATACACCATATGAGAGTGAATTGGTGCATAACAACAATGAAGTCTCAATAGAGATGTAAAATGTGATGAAATCCCTTATAAAGAAGGTATCGTTAAATTAAGGATAAATAAATCTCAAAATTATGTGTGATAAATATAAATACACCCAATATAATTGGATATTAAGTGTAAAACAATAAATGTTCATTCACACATATTCAAATGATGACATAATCAATAACTACATGTTGAACGCAAAGAAATCGAAATTGGGTTAAAAAGTTCCCTTGGTAAAATTCGACAGCCTAACGGCATCACTTAAAAATTCAGAAAATGAGTTGATGAGTGATAAAAAGGGAAACTCATCACTTGGAAATAAAATTTACATCAATCATGATATATAATAACATATCCCAACATAATATTATGTGAATTAAAAGACATAACAAATGAAGTCTTTTAAAAATAGGAGGGTGAAAGGTTCCCTTACCGAATTGGGTAACTTTCGAAAAGTACACCCCATTGAAGAAGTGTCATACAATGAATATGTAAATACCCATAAATGGAATTATATTACAAAAGGAGTGTAATAATGGGCAGTACATAAACCACTCAAAGGAAATTGTGGCAAATGTAGCATAAATCTCACGGGAATAAAAGTGAGATGAAACATCTCTTACCAAAACTCGACAGCCTAACGGCGCCACTAAAAACTTCCAAAATGGATTGATGAGAGGGAATATGGTCTCTCATTAAATCAACATAAAGTTTAAAGAAAGAGGAATATAAAATAACATCCCCAAAAATAACAAAGAGGAGCTTAAAAGAAGTGACATAAAGGAGAGTACTTAAAAGGAAAGAGAGAGAGGTTAGATCTCTTACGAAAATTCGGCAGCCTAACGGCGCTACTCAAAACATCCAAAATGGATTGATGAGAGAGAATAGGGTCTCTCATAATATGTACATAAAAATTACAGTAAAGTAATATAAAATAACAACCCAATCACAAGAAATATGAGCATTAAAGAAATGACATAAAAGAGTGTACTTAAAAAGAATGAGAGGGGTAGGGTCCCTTACCTCGGGTCCGACTTGACTCGATCATTCATTAAAGTCCTGAGTAATAAACTTGAGTTAATTTCCACTTTATTAAGAACCTTTTTCTATTTCATTATTCATTTTAGATCACTTATTTTCATGTTATAAACATTATGTAATCATTTAAGTTAATAATGTTTTTTTGTCGATATTTGGTTCTTAAGTCGAAAGTGGACTTCTTACAATTACATGTTGTTCGTGTGGTCAAAGATTCTTTATATCTAGAATGAAATTCCTGATTTAGATAGCATATATATCATATATATCCAGAATATACATGTATTTATAATATTACATAATCATTTAGAGGTAAGAAATGAAATGCACCGTTCATGGAGACGATAAGCCATACGTACGCATGAACCGTACTTTCATTTCATTGTCATATTAATGGAATTAAAACTAAATGAGAGGTATGTATATTTTAATTACATAATTATATTCATCATTTATATGTATCATTCATCATATATATCCATTATATACATGTACTTATAATATTACATTACATTTGGGGATAATAAATGAAATGCACCATTCATGGAGACGGTAAGCCGTACGTACGCATGAACGCTACTTTCATTTCTATCTCATACTTTAATGGAAAGAAATAATAATGATATATAGGTGTATTATAATTCCATTATAAAATCATATATAATAACATTAAATCCATCCTTTATACGTCCCACGTATGGCATTAACGAATCACATCACTTTGAGGGGGCGATAGTCCGCACTTCCTAAAATGACGATATCGCGTATACCCAATATGGAAGCCATAAAGTTAAGCCACAAATGTAAAATAAAGAAGCTTAAGTAAAACATAAAAATATTTTACATCATATATAAATATAGTGACATCTTAATGGCCACCTTTGAAGGTGTTATATGAGTGTTGAACAATCATTGTTTCGTGAGGCAGAAATTCGCCATCCACGGAAACCGTATGTTCTTTAACCATTAGATGTAGGTGTGTGTAAGTGTAGCTCGAATACTTATTATAAAAACATCCTAGTATATTAAATATACTTTAGTTGTTACAAAAGAAATGAATAAAAAGAGTTTAGGGGGTTGGAGAGGCAAAATAAAACAAAAGAACTCAAGTAAACACATTACCTTAAAATCGGGTAACTCCCTTTGGTTTGAGCTCAAAGGCTTCCTTGGGAAGACGTCTTGTAACACCCCGAGATTTTATGAAAAATATTATTTTAATTTCATTAATGTCTTGTGTTGTATTCTACACCAAGATTACCTTGCTCTATGAGCAACACCGTATTAGCTTGCAGTATACGCAACACTATTCTTGGACCGTGTTACACATAATCTTGATAATAGTTATTCTACGCAACAGTGAGTATATATATATATATATATATATATATATTCAATTTATAAATGAAATATTGTTCGATTCTGTTATACGAAACAACGAAGGATTCTTTCACAACACGCAACCCTGACTTGGCTTGCATTACACGCAATCGCGACCTTCCTCGATAGCGTGTGTTGTACGCAATACCGGGTTTTAATAAACAATGATATATTAATATAATATTGTCATGAACTAGCTTTTATGAATAGTATTAACTAAATTTTGAATTTTATAACATTATTAATCATCTTAAACATCTTCTAGAACATGGTATAAGAACAAAATAAATTTTTCGGGTAAAATAATTATTTTTCAAAAAATGCAGTTTTGCCGCCTTTTGATGGCGCACCCACTTTAAATCTAGTTTTTGACATGTTTATATGTTCAATTTTACAAAATAAAATTCTTCTTTTGAATTAGGATATAAAAATTTACATTAGATAAATTTTTGACATTTTTCCGATAACTTTCATATTTTAATGAATAGTAAAAACACGGTATATTTTAATTAAAAACAACTTTTTTCATCATAATATATTATGTGGTTAAATTATAATATTTAATGGTTTTAATTTCTAAATAGAATATATTTTTACCATTTAATATAATGTATGTCATTAGCATTGATTTTACCTTGAATTCGTAGGTTAAATCAATTCAATCTTTTGCAATGTTTTAAACAAAAACCCTTTTTTATTCGACAATGATATTAATTTTAATTTAATTTCTGAAACTTCTGTGTATTGAATTTTAAAAAATGGATTCCATATTTGGAATCAGTGGGTCCAAATTATGTTAATAGGCTACTTTTTATTTTTGGGAATTATGAATAGTAACTACGGTAAATTTTATTTACCATAGTTAAAGGTAAATCGGGTAATTAAGGGTAAATATAATATTATAAAATTACCCAAACACATGACAAAATTCCATTTGATGTCTAAAAGTAAACCCATATCAACTAAGGGTCGGATTAGATTCATTTTATGGACTTTTGACCCTGAAAATAATTTAATTATTATTAAAACCAAAGAAGGTGACAACATGTCACTCTCTTAAATCTTATAAGTATAATAATTTTACCTTAGTGATAAACATCATAAAACATCGAACATGAATAGTCTCAAGAAATATAACAAAATTATCTACATCATGAGAATTTATTTATAATTTTTTGGGATTAAATAATTATCATTAATTGTGACACAAGAGTGATGCGGAAATTATTTATCTAGTGAAAAATCAAGAATATAGTTTTTATTAAACTAATAGTGACCATAAAAGGCACAAAACCCTGACCAAACCTTATTTTTCATATATATTTTTACTATAATCATCCAATGGTCGAATATTTGACCATTTTGAGTCTTATACAAGCAATTATGACACTTATATTATTTTATTTTAAATGATGCCAAAGTTGTCACCTTCATAATTTAATAAATATAACAATTTAAATATTGTGATTTTAAGATGATAAATTCGAGTAAAAGTATTATTGTGAAAGGTAATATATTTATCTTCATCATTGGAGTTTATTTTAAATTTTTATGCAACAAATAAGTATATTAAATAATTATACTAAAATGATGTAGTAATTATTTTATTAAGAGGTAAACCAAATAAATGGTTCTAAAAATAATAAATTAAATATTATATGAACTATTTGATGTGATCCACTAATTTTATAGATACATATGACCTTTTATTAATATACTAAAGCTTTTAGTTCGAACATATCTTATGTATATATTTTATTTAAATTCAAATAAATGAATAGTGTCAAAATTGACACTATTGTTATTTTATAAAAATAACATATTATAAAATTGTTTAAAAATCACAAAAATATTTAAAAATTATAAATTTAAATTTATATGGTCTATAATGTTATAAATTAAACAATTATGGAAAATTAACAACAAATAAGTAATTATTTGTTATAATTTAAAAATTAGAATTTTATTACCACAAATAAACTTAAATAGATTAAATATGGATAAATCAAAATGATAAAGTTTAAAATAAGATCCAAACATGTCTAAATTTGATTGGTTGAGGAGATTACAACCCTATCTCATAAAATCTTCTAATATGAGTCATTTTTGGAGGTTTGTAAGTGGGGTTAGATTTATTATAAATTAATAATTTTAAGAATTCCAAAGGTGCCCCTCTCCTCCCTTATAAAAGGGCACCTCCGCCCTCTCCTCCTCACAACAATTTGATCCTTCAAGCTCGGCCAAACCCTGACAAATTCTCTTCTCAAATTCCCTAGAAACATCCTATAGGTTCTTTTCTTCCTCAAAGACCAATTTTAGAGCCCTAAAAGGAGATCTGAAAGAGGCGCTTCAAAGAAGAGGTAATTTCTGTTACCGATTCTTTCAACTTTATTTCTTCTTCCACTTCTTCTTCTTACATTGTTTCATTATGAAGTAATAAAATCAGTATCACTAATATACTGATATGTTATTATAAGTATGAAAAACCCCTATTTCACCATCTATCCATCCTACAGAAAAAGAAATCACCGCGCGTGCGTACGTACGGAATACCGTCTCCACGCCGTGGTGTAATCTGTTTTTCCACCAACACCTTACATGGATGGGTATTATGGTGTAAAGAATAAATATACATAGTTATTATAACATCATAATGATTCTGATATATTGTATCATCCACTCCAATTCAATTCAATAATTATGGAAATGATATCATCGCTCGTGCGTACGTACGGACTACCGTCTCCACGACGCGATGAGATTCATTCTCCATGTTAACCATTTAAGAATGATATAAATTATATATAAGCAATAATAATGAAATATATGAAATTATAAAGCTACTGGATTTATGTGTATATATATGTATGTCATCTACTTAATTCCACTCAATTCAATAAGGAAACGAAAACAGCGTTCATCCGTACGTAGGGCATACCGTCTCCATGAACGGTGTATTTCTTTCCATTTATCGATCCATTATATGTATATTATGAATATATATTATATATAAATCATGTTTTATATTCTATAATTAAGTAATAATGATCTAAGTAATCATATGAATAATCACAAGTAAAAACACGAACGACAAATGAGACGATTTTACCCAAAACGCTACTTTAACATGAATTTACAAAAGAACGGGTAATATAAAGTCATAAGTGAACCATATATGATATAATAAAAATTAATATGATTCTTTAATAAGTCAATGACATTATTTAAATCATTATATAGGAGGTTCGGACACTTATAAAGAAAATCGGACCTAAGGTAAGGGAAATATCACAATCTCATTTTTATCCGAGATTGTTTATACTTTGGTATTTACTGGGGTGTATTTTATCATCCACATCCATGTTTCCTCAATATGTAATATTTATATTCTTATACAATTGTTTACATCCAATTTTACCCTTCGGTGAGTTTTTAGTAAAAGATATGAAAGGAATCTTTTGTCGTTTTTTTGTACGATGTACTTTTTGACGTTTCCGACAAAAGTAAGAGAATAATGTTTTTTTAACTTATAAGGCATGAATAGATTTTTAAAACATTATTTCCAAGAAGATTCCTTTACATGTTTTCAAGTTTATTTTTAATCAACCTCTTTTATATTTTATGACATGTTAAGAAAGGAAAAAATGTTTTTGAAGTTGAAAGGATATTTTCCTCAAGAATGGAGTTCAAGAGTTTTATCAACATTATTTTTCATCTAAGATAATATAGGGTTATGTTTTTATCCCTATTATTACATGGATTTGATTATGTTGTTATGGAAATAATTTTATGAATTCCTTTATCTTATATGAATTGTTTTATGATTTCACGATGTTTAAGATTCCTGTTCTTATTACATGGGTTATGCAATGATGTATGATTTATGATTTTGTGGAACACATAAGAATGGTATCATTATGAGATGGGTGGGACCTATATCTCCCTCCAATGCATTGGGTAAAGATTTTATATCTCATGATATAGACATGGATGGAATGGTAGGTTATACCGGTTCAATGAAACAGGACTGAAACGAGGGTGACTCGGTTCAGAAAGGGACTTTGTCCACTAAGAGAGTCTTGGAAATGAGTCTTGACTAATATGATATGATTCTCTATGATTATGTGTGTATGCCACAAAGTTTAATGTTTTAAGTTATGATTATTGTGACTAAATTTCACTTCCATGATTTATCCCATGTTATGAAATTATGATCTCTTTTGCAGGTTAAGATTTCCAAAAGTTGTGTGCTTATGTATATGATGTGATTGATATTTCTTTTGTTTACCCTTACTGAGCATTTGAGCTCACCCTTTTATGTTTTCTTTTCCCCAGGATATAAAGAAAGGTTTTAGGTTAAAAAAAGGAAGATCTTTATGGGAGATTTTGAAGATCTATCACCACGATTAGAAGATTATATTTCGAGTTTCCAAAGACACTAAACTATTACGGTCCTTGTGTGTGTGTTTTTGTTATGTACTAAGTATTCCGCAAATGTAATGTAATGTCAATGTACATCAGGCTCTGGGTCTCTACACGTCTGCCCAAAGTGAGGCTTAAAGGAGTAAGAGAGGGAAGTGAAGAGACAAATGGGCAGAGGTTGGCCGAGCCAAAGGCTTTGGGAGTGTGGGTAAGGAGGTAGAGGTGGGGGCCTTTTATAAGAGGAGAGGAGGGGCACTCTTGTAAAGTTACAAAATTTTACTTTATTTTCAAAAGAGTTTCGGATTTTAAAGGTCCCACATTGATATAATTCGAGGATAAGGTGGCAAGGGTTTGAAATCCACTCATCAAATTTTTTTGGCCATGTTTAGGTCTTAGATTTTACATTATCTTTCCATTTTATTTAAATCCTTTATTAATGAGGTAATCAATGCATCATCATGATGACATAAATAATTTAATTTATTTAAAGT
Organism: Viscum album; assembly: GCA_963277665.1. Lineage (NCBI taxonomy): Eukaryota > Viridiplantae > Streptophyta > Magnoliopsida > Santalales > Viscaceae > Viscum > Viscum album. Next base: position 585,651,424 of record OY728158.1, on the reverse strand, counting down.
CTAAAAATTATAAAAAAATACTATGATGTAGGAAATCTTTTTATATTTCCAATGGATGTTTATAATCAAAAATCTGACTTGTATAACCCCATGTAAAAAAAAATTTAGTAAAACATTTCATGTATGTGTCATTTTTACTTTAACTTTAAATAAAAAGATATTAATGTCATTTTCCAACCAAAGTGGCTCCATGGGGTCCCCAAGTTGACCCATGGATTGTCTTGGTCGTCCATAACACATCCAATGAGGGTAGGACATGTGTCTAGGTATTTTCATTTTATTATAATATCATTTTTGCCTTAAATTGCACTAATTACCTCTAATCGCGATTAACAACTTAATAAGTTACTATTCACCAAAAAATTATTTTTATCCCATTGAACCACATTTTACTTCTTAATGACAACCATGTATGTCATATTTTTGAAATTAAAAACACAATGATGGAAAAATTTCATTTAAACGGAAAAATCCATTTTTATAAGTACCACTTAGTGGTTTCACTATTCATCAAAATTTGAAGTTTTTCAGAAAAATCCCAAAAATTCACCCTAAGATATATTTGATATTCCGAATTCAAAAATGAAGTATATTTTAAAAAAATCAAAACATATAAGTAACATTAATTAATTTAATAATTAATTCCCGCTGTCATGACAAATAGCGTGTTTTTATGAAACAATAAGTATCAAAATATTGACACTAGTTTAAGTCTGATTTTAAGGTGAAATTAATTCCAACGACCACTATTGGATTTAATGGTAAAAATATATTCTAATTTCACTTTAAAACCAATTAAAAAGATAATCTAATCATATAAATAAATTAGATTAAAAATTAGTTTTGAATTAAAATACAACATTTTACACTATTTATTAAAAAAACTTTATCAAAAAGATACCAAAAATTTACACAAAGTAAATTTTGATGTCCCGATTCTAAAGAAGAGTTTTATTTGGTCCAAAAGGATGTATAAGAGTGAACAAAACTATATTTAATGACGGTTCTCCCTCAAAAGGTGATAAGTGAACCTTTAGTGAAAACTAGGGCATATACGCCTAAAATTCAATTATTTCAGTATTATATGCCTTTATCTTTTATTGGATAAATGTAAAAACATTTAAAAACATATATAATCATATTTTAGTTATTTATATCCATTCCCGCCAATACCATGGCTACATGTTAACTACCGTTTAAAATAATATTATTTTATTATTAGAGTGCAACGTAAGATTCCCAAGAAACTCGTTGTTGTGTGTTGGGTACGTCATCGAGCATAGCGTCCCCTTTAAAGCCATATTAATATTTTATTCACAAATATGGATAAATATGAAAATGTAATATTCTTTATTTACCTGGGGTTTTACAGAATGACCCATCATTCTATCACATGATCTTCTAAATCTTCACAAATGAAAAGTTCAACTTCATTTATTTAAGATATGAAGTTGAAATAGTTCAAGGAACGACCAACTTTGAGAATGTAACAAAATTAAGTATGTATTTCTTATAATTCAAAATTTTCAAATTTATAGAAATTATCTTGAAAACCAAAAATGTTGTCATAGTACCCTCATATACGATGTATCAGATGGTACCTTAGATCGTCACAAATTTATGGATTTGTTATAGTTGTATTTTTCATAGCCATGTTCTCTACCACCCTCCATCAAAACTAGATGGTTAGACTTCTCTTCCATATCCATGTTTTCACCTAAGTTCTCTTATGTGGACACATAGAGATTGAGTTAAATTGTGTAACCATTACGTTTCTTAATTTTTAAAATTATGTTTTAGTATTCCTTTTTACGATGTGGGTTGTTATGAAAGAAATATTCAAGTAGAAACCGATTTATAACCCCGACGAATTTCGATGGAGAAATTCATTTTATGCGGGGTAGAATGTAACACCCTGAGATTTTATGAGAAATATTATTTTTAATTTCATTGATTTATTGTGTTTTATGCTAAACCAAGATTAGATATCACTATATGCAACACCGTATTATATTTTAGTATACGCAAACATTATTCTTGGCTTGTGTTTCATGCAAGAGCATCCTTCCTCAATAGCTTGTCTTGTACACAATACTGAGTTTCACTAATAAATGATATATTGTTATAATATTATTATGAAATAGCTTTTATTAGTAGTATTGACCACATTTTTAATTTTATAACATTATCATTCATCTTACACATATTCTAGAACATGATATGAGAACAAAATAATTTTTTTGGGTAATATAAGTATTTTTTAGAAAATGCAGTTTTGCCAACTTTTAATGGAGCACCCTCTATAAATCTTGTTTTTGACACGTTTATAAGTTCAATTTGACCCAATAAACTTATTCATTGCAATATGTATATAAAAATTTACTTTGGATAATTTTGTAATATTTTTCTTTTAACTTTCTTATTTTGATAAATAGTAAAAATACGCTAAAATTTATTTAAATACAAATTTTTTCATAAACATAATTTATATAGATAAATTATAATATTGAATGGTTTTAAGTTAGAAATATAATATATATTTATCATTTAATATTATTTATGTCATTATAATTAATTTTATATTGAATTCATAAGAAAAAACATTTCAATATTTTGAAATGTTTTATCTTTTAGAACTTGTTTTCTCAACAGCGGGATTAATTTTAAATTAAATTATTCACCTTCTATGTTTTGAATTTGCAAAAATATATTCTATATTTGGATTCATTAGGTAAAAATTATGTTGATAGGTTACTTTTTATTTTTAGACATTATGAATAATAACTATGGTAAATTTGTTTTACTACAGTTAAAGGTAAATCATGTAATTAAGGGTAATAATAATATTATAAAATTACCCTAACACTTGTATTAATATAATTGGATGATTATATTTCGTCCTAAAATATACTTGGGTATAAATAGTATGTTTTGTAACCCACATGGATGTTATTAAGACCATTAATTTATTTTATTTAAAAAAGTGAAATTTGTATCACTCAAACTATAATAATTAATGTATTTTTAATATAAGTTTATAAGAAATATATATTCAATTATAAATACTCATTTTAAAGATAAAATATTATTCTTCATAATGGTTATTTATTTGTGATTTTTAATAAATATAAAATTACCATATTAGATTATACATTAATGATGCAGAAATTATTTATTTAGTGAAAAATTAATAATATAGTTTTTATTAAAATAATAATACCAATAAAAAGGACCATTAACTTAACCGAACCTTATTTTTAGAGTATATCTATACCATAATCCTCAAAGGTTCTACTTGTGGACCATTTGGAGTCTTATAAAATAGATAATGACATCTATATAATTTTATTTTAAATGATGTCAAAGTTGTCACCTTCATACTTTAATAAAGATAAAATTTTAAAAGTTGGTTGTTTTAGAGTATAAATTCTTGTAAATTTATTCATATGAAATTTATTATATTTATATTAATAATATTATTTTATTTCTAATATTTATTCAACGAATCATTATATTAAATAATCATTCAAAAATGTTGTAGTAATCATTTTATTAAGAGAAGTATCAAATAAATGTTATTAAAAATATTAAAATAAATATTATATGAACTAATTAGTGTTCTCCATAAATTTTATATATTAATATGGAATTTTATGAATCTATTAAATATTTTTGTTCGAACATATCTTCTATGTGGATTTTATTTAAATTCAAATAAATGAATAGTATCAAAATTGACACTATTGATATTTTATAAAAATAACATATTATTAAATTGTTTAAAAATCTAAAAATTATTTAAAATTTATAAATTGAAATTTATATCATCTAAAATGTCATAAATTATCTAATTATAGACAATTCACAACAAATAAGTAAGTATTTATTACAATTTAAAATTTAGAACTTTATTAACACAAATAAGATTATATATATTAAATAAAGATAAATCAAATTGATAAGGTTTAAAATAATTTCCCAACAGGAATAAATTTTATTGTATGATGATATTACAACCCTATATCATATCATCTTAAAATTTGAGTAATTTTGGAAGTTTTTATCTGGGATTTTACTTAAATATAAATTAATATTTTTTGAGGTTTCCAAAAGTGCCCCTCTCCTCTCTTGGAAAAGGGAACCTCCTCCCTCTTCTATTCACTTCATTTCAAGCCTTCATGCATGGAAAATTCCTGATAATTCATCTTCTAATCCTCTCTAGTTATATTATAGAGGTTTTTTTCTTCTCAAAAGACCAACTCAAGTGCCCTAAGAGGAAGTTTAAAAGAGGCACGTCGAGGAAGAGGTAATATCCTCTTCCGATTCTTTCAAGTTTCTTTATTCTTCTACAAACTCTTCATTATTTGTTTCATCATAAAGCAATAACATCATTGTCACTAATATACTTATATGTTATTATACATATTAAATAACCCTATTTTACCTTATATCCATCCTATGAAAAATGAAATCATCGCGTGTGCATACGTACGGCCAACCATCTCCACGCTGGGTGTAATTTGTTTTCTCATAACCAACATACATGGATTGGCATAATAATGGGAGAAATAGGTATATATTATTATTTTAAATTGATATTTATTCTGAAAAATTATACACCATACACTTCAATATAGTTCTACAATCATTGGAATGGTATTGTAGCTCATGCGTATGTACGGCTTACCGTCTCCATGACGCGATGAGATTCATTCTCCATGTCAACCATTCCTAAATGATTATAAAGTATATATAATGAATAATACCGAGATATATGGAATAATAATGCTACTGGATTTATATATATATACATATATATATATATTTCATCTACTTACTTCCATTCAAGTCAATATGGAAAGGAAATAAACGTTCATGCCTACATATGACAAGTTGTCTCCATGAACGTTGTATTTCATTTCACATATCTATAAATTATATATATAAACACACTGAATATATATATGATATATAAATCTTGTTTTACATTCTATAATTATGTAAATCATTATATAATTAATAATATCAAGAATAACAAGTTCAAACACATAAGATAGATGAAAGGATTATTACCCAAAACATTGCTTTAACATGGAATTGACAAATGAAGGGGTAATATAAAGTCATGTGTGAATCATATATGATATCATAAGAATAAATATGATTCATTAATAAGTCGATGACATTATTTAAATCATTATATAGTAGATTCGGACACGTACGGACGAAATTGGACCTAAGGTAAGGGATAATTGTTCCAATATCGTTCTTATCCAGGATTGTTTATTCGTAAGTATTTACTAGGGTTATGTTTATCATCCAGATCCATGTTTTTAGAAAAAAAATTCATAAAATTTTTTCTATTCTTCCATGTAAGTTTAAATTCATTTTAACCTTTTTTTACTTTTACCACATGGTATGGAAGTAATCTTTCTTTTGTTTACCATATGAGGTACTTTTTACTTTTCTGGAAAAATTATGAGAAGGATATTTTTTTAACTTATACGACATGAATGGATTTATATGGTTTCATAACACCATATTTTCATGAAGCTTCCTCTATAAGATTTCATGGTTATTTTCAAAAAATTATTTTCTTTTAAAATTGATGGAAATTTTGAGAATATAAACTGATTTTGTAAAAGAAAGGATGTTTTCCTCAAGAATTCATTTCAAGTGTTTATTCAAAACTATTTTCCATCTAAGATTAAATTATTTAATATGGTTATGTTTCAAGTATAATGTTCCTATTATTTTAATGGTTTTATTTTGTTTATGATGAAATTAATCCATTGTTTTATATGAATTATGTTATGATGGGATGATGTTTATGAAACCCATTTTATTCATTCGGTTATGATGAATGATTTATGTTTATTTTTTTGAACACATAAGAATGATTTCATTATGATATGGGTGGGACCTATATATCCCTCAAATTTATTGGGTAATGATTTATATCTCATGAGATAAACATGGTTGGAATGACAAGTAAATATGGTTCAGTAATACAGGGCTGGAACAACAAGTAAACCGAGTTCAGTAATGGACTTCTTCCACTATGATGGTCTTGTCAGAAATGTCTTGGCTACTATGGAAATCATATCATGTGCATAATATTTTTTCACAATTACATGTTTTATTACCATGATATTTTATCATTATTGATGTTCCTTTATGATCTATGCCTTATTTACTGCCAGGATTTATTTCATTACTCTTGTTTTATGTTCATGTTTTTACGTTCAAATGTTTATAGATTGTTTTACGTTCTCCATGTTTAACCTTACTAAGAATTTGAGCTAACCCTTTTTATGTTTTCTTTTCCCTAGGATATAAATAATGGTTTTATGTAGGAAAATAATTGAATGAACATTATGGTAGATGTTAAAGATCATTCACCATGATTAGAATATTTTGTTCTGAGTTTCCAAAGACACTAAACTAATATGTTATTTGGGAGTCTATTTTTTTCATGTATTAAGTATTTTGAAAAAGTAATGTAATGTCCATGTACATCAAGTTTTGGTTCTCTACAATTTGTTCCACCATAGGATCATCTGGGTGGGGGTCACTGTCTTGATGGGGATCCCTAACCATGAGTGTGTTGGCAGGTTCTTCAACACGGTAAGCAGGCCCAAAGGCTCGTGGAGCAGCTTGCGGCATGACACTCAAGGCAGATGGGGGGGCCTGAACTAGATCCCTTGGATTGTCACAACATTATGGAGGGATTGAAAAGGCATTCTGTGCCCTCTTGTAATAAGTTTCAGCCTCAACCCTGTCTATGGGTGAAGGATGATCTGGGTCGTCTTGAGGCAGCTCACAGAGGGGAAGTTGTTTCCTCCCCTGCTGCCCTAGACTAGGGTTACCGTAGTCTGGACATAACTCTGCTGTTTGTTCATCCAATAGGTTATCGACTAGATTCTTCTTCTCAACATGTTTTTGGTGCAATGTGGCCTTCTCAAGGTATTCCTCCATCTTCTACACAGAGTCGGATGGGTCGGAGTGCTTGGCATCTCCGATGTGCTCTTTACCCTTACCGGAATTCGGGCTGAGTACTAAAGCCTTAGTGGGTGTAGAGAGACAAAGTAGGTTCCTCTAATGGAGATTATCCCTCTTTTATGGGTCCAATAGTGGTGGAACTCCCTCAGGGGGTATGTCCCCATCAAGAAGCTTCAACCCATCCACCTCATCCACTATGTCTGCCATGTTGACCGCAACCCTTCCTGGGGGAATGTACTCGATGTTGCCTAGAAATTCAGGTTGCCACAAGATAAGACTGAAGAGGAGGACATCATACTACCCCCAACCATGGATTTGTGCATGGTGGGAAGCCTCCTTGATGATTTTTTGGAGTATATTGAAACATTGAAAACATTATTCATGGAGGACCTTATGGTGGCCTAGTGACTCAGGGTGCTGGGCCACTAAGAGCGCAGTAGATAGACTAGAAGGCATTTCTCACCAATGTATTCAATATGCACATGGATCCTGGGAAAATCCACTCGCTGATGAAAAATTTTAAAGTGCATTTCGCAAAGGGTTTGGTGAAACAATTTGACCTTCTCTAGGGTGAGGGATTCCAGCACGCGAATATTATGTGCTGCCACGGGCCAGACCATCTCCGAGAAGTGGTCCACTCTGAGGATGTTCCATAACCTCCTCGGTTCATATTCAAGGTCTGGTCCTTCATTTCCCCATTCTTTAATTGGGGGAGGCTTAAGAATTGTTAGTGGTACTGAGGTAGACCGCTAGGGCGACAGGTTGGCCGGTGGAGAGTAGAGTGAGCGGGCATACTGGTCGCTGAATTTTGGGATGTCTTACGAAAAGTGTAGCAACCTGGATGCTACATCATGAAAATATGGGATGATGGTCGCAGTTCTTGGATTAGGGGCTAGGGCTTCTGGTGATAGGCCACGCTACAGCTCGCCCACCATTGGTCCCCAAAATATCTCTCTATGTTATCTGGTTGAGGTAGAGGGCGCTTCTGGTGATGACGGTAGTGATTACACGAACGTGACCTGTGGGGTTTCCATATTTTCATCCTCCTGTATATACCTTTATAGGGAGGTGGGAATCTGATGGACCACGCATTCCAATAGTATTAGGCTGATGCGCCTTGTCCCTGCCCTATCCCTTGACTCGGATGAGTGAGGGGTGGGTTCCCAAGCTGAGTCATATTATGATTTAGAGTCTGAGTAGCAGAATGGTTTTATCTCTGTCTGAACCTTCCCAAAATTCTAATTATGGTGGCAAAGAGCAGTCTTCCCATCCATGGGAGGCTCCTCGAGATGGGGAAAATTTCTAGCACGAGGTCCTTCAGCCGCACTGGTGATGGGCGGAGGTGGTTTCTACCTGAGAAAGCCAAAGTGCGGGGAGCACCAAGATAGATGTTGATGGGGACATGGGGAGGACCTCCATGGGTAGCGCTAGAGTGGGAAAGAACTCTGTTGGAAATGGAAAGAATAGGGGGAGGACCTCCATGCTTGTTTCCCCTGGTGACCTCAGTATAAGGAGGGCCCTTGTACTGGGCTAGCTAAACATGGGAAGGACCTATGTGTTGGGTGTGGGTGGAGCGAGGATGGCCTTCACCCCTCTAGTTGATGATAATAAGAGGACCTTCACCCTTTTCTAAGAGGACACAGGGTGGATCCCACATTGAATAGTGACCATATGCGAAACATTTCCATACCCATGGTGTGTGGTGGGAGGAATGATTCCATATCTGGTGTAGTGGTGATGGGAGAGACTTCTGTGATGAGAATCACTGCCACAGGGAGGACCCTAATTTAGACTGAAGTTGGCATGGGCCAGAACTCAGGGTCTTTCTTGGAAGCTGGGAAGGCCCGCACTCTTTGTGGTAGTGGTACGGGGAGGACCTCGGTACTGGGTGGCATTGCAGTGAGTTAGCTCAAAATGGCCACTGCTTGTGTCGGAGACCAAGAGTGTTGACCCAGCCAGCCCGTGAGGTGGTTGGGGCCCCAATCTTGGTCAGCTGTATAGGTTCCCCATATCTGTGTATTCATGGAACTGATGATAAGCATCAATGGTGGCTCGTGCCATACTAGTCGTCGACGTTGACGCCCCTTGGCGGGCATCCTCAGCTTCTCCCTAACGCTGTCATCGGGTCGGACAAACTGGAGTCGGTGGTGTAGGTACGTGGCTTACCTGCTTCTCATCCAGCAAGACCGGGCAGCGGTACTGACGCGGCTGGGTGGGAGCCCTCGTAGGGAGCCCCTAGAATAGGACTTTGACTGGGCTGGGCCGGGCTTCACCTACCTCATCAGCGTAAGGCAGGGATTCGTCAAAGCGTTAAGGGGGAGAGGCTCCCAAAACGGTTATATGTTGGCGTGGGGAGCAATGTCTCCCTACGCGGACCTCAGGGGCGGTGTTGGCGACGAGGCACAAATGTATCCAGATCCAGGCATGCCATATCCCGAGTCAGGATTATGCCCTCCTCCTCGTACCGGCATACGACACCATTGATCACCTTTTGTTGGAAGACCTAAGATGGGAAGATGGGTCATGGGTGCCCAAAGTTTGTGTGTGTGGAATTCATCGTAGAAGAGGCGGATCCATGAGGGACTATCGCATTGGCACTTCCCATGCCCCTGCATCAGTGTGCAGGCGATGATCAAGTTCTGAGGGCATCAACTTTATTCCTGAGGAGCAGGGAGGATAACCCATCAGTGTAGAAAGAAAAAGGTATCGACAAAACTTCTCTAGTTCCATTCCATCTTCCATGACCGGTAAGAGGGATCCATGCTGTGAATGTTGTAGAATGGGATGTCCAACATTCTACTTCCCCAAAATCTGGTGAGTTTCATGCCAGGCCCACTAAATTGTTTTCTCTGATACAGAACAAGAAGAGCAGCTTGAGGTATGGTTTAAACCTCATATTGGTCTTCATTTTTTCATAGTCTCAATCCTTCAACCAATCATTGTCCCATTCTGAAACACGATGGTGAGGGTTCCTAGTAAGCCTTCCCCGCCAAGGGTGAGGGTATGCATGTGGAGTATGGGGAGCAACCTCTGGGGTCAGTCCTTGGGATCAGGTATAATGGGAACCGATCTCTGCTTTACAAGGAGATGATGATCTTGGAGGATGGTTCCCTTCCATCCCCATTGTCCAAGAAGAGATGACATCGGTAATCAAGTTGACAAGCACCGAAGGATCTCCTGTGGCGGGGGCCCCTGTCATGACATAAGCTTTAGACACCGCTATACTTGTCTCCTATATGTCCCTTCTGCCTGGTTTTCCTCTTTGCTGGAGAATTCAACTGCTCAATATACTGATTCCTGATGTAGTGATCGCAAGGTTGGAGGCATGACAAACCATCGAATCCAGGACATCTGCTGGATCAGGATGGGTAGCGACCACATCGACCTTTATAGATGCAACCATTCTAAGAAACCCTACACCTATACTCGGTGATCCGGAGAACATAATGATGGATGTTAATGTCACTCATATGAAACTCCGACCCGATGAGAGTGAGGTCACTGATGAGGGGGAGGTTCCTAGAGAAGACCCTGCTATTGAGCTCCTCATTGATTTCCCCGTCTATCGGCCTACGGATCCTGAGGAGATAGATGATTCCAATTCTAAGGAAGCTGATAAAATCCATATGACACGTCACAATGGGTGGAAGTGTATCAAGTGCTTTCTCTGTCAGCCTCAGATGGAGTTTCTAAAATGGATGGGATCGCTCCATACCTGGATGTGCTTTATCAATGATGGAGGGGTGGATACTCAATGCCTTCATTTTATAGTCTGTGATTACATGGTCGAGAAGCTGCGTGAGAGTATCCAACACTCCAATGTTGTCCAGTGTCAGGAAGAGTCGGGGAGTACCTAAGTGTTCCTAAAGGTAGAATAAGAAGTCCAAAATCTCAAAGCACGGATGAAAGAGATAAAGGCATTCATTGAAAAATGCTTCGAGCTTGTGGAGAGATTGAGGGTACGACTAGCGGATTCCCAAGACTAGATAATGGAAGAGGGCCACCAAATGACAACAATTCAAATTTGGAAGGCGCAAGAACAAGATAGGGTCAGTGAACTGAACCCTGCAACTACTAATGAAGAGAAGGTTCTTAGGGGGAGAGAGGCAATCCTAGAGGCCACAAGCAAAATGGTTGTAGATCTAGAGCGATTTACCCATGATTTTGATCCCTAAGGGCCCTATTTTGGTCAAAATCATAAAAAAATTCTCTTAATGTCCCTTATTTTGAACTACATGCCTAGATAGAGTTATATACTTGTTCATTTGGTTTAATTAATTCAACCACAATCCTAAAATAAAAAGTAGTCAATTCTTATGCTCGTGTGGGTCTTACCCAGAGTGATAATCAAGAGAATCTCACACTATTATGTCATTAGTATGTGGGAGTTCCAACCATGCTTCAGGAACCTAAGGATCAAACAACCAATTTAGATTCTTGGGAAAAGAAGGGAGAGACCTGATTGGAGAATGAAGCTCTCATAACAGCCTAATTACCATTTTTTTAGCGCGCTCTTGTGCACAAATGGGGTAATTCTAGGGGAACTACAATAAAACCGAATAGGGGGATTAGAAATTGGGAACTATAGTACCCAATATTTGGAACACTTTCAGGATGGAGAGACAATAAAAGATAATTGTTGACCGCGTTTGAAACACAGCATCTATATTGTGCTAGCATGAAATAGGCATGAAAAATGATGGCCGACCACTGACCATGTTCGAAACATGGGGCCTAACTCAGAATTTCATCAATTAGCCTTCCGAAATGTTGGTCCAGTATAGTAGGTGAGCCATAGGCTGAGTATCCATACTGTTAGGGGGTTCCTCTAGATGTGAAGGAGGGAGAGGATCTGAATAAAGGGAACACAAAGCATGGAGAGTGGAGTGATGGTTTGTTCAACTAGAGTCCAACACTCTTGAAATTATGCCACTATGGTGGAAACACATTAGGTGGATACACTGTCCTAATCAGGGATCAAACATACCTCTAAACAGGAGCTCTCTAACATGAAAACTGTCGCCTCCCAATATTTATCATGGGGCATCCCGAACTTGTTCAGGGTAGAACCATAGTTTAGTGTCATGCGTGGAGGACATATGAACTCATGCAATTTAACATCATACGATATGAAGTGGAGTAAAAGGGAAGATCCATGGAGTGGAGTATGTGGCGCGGTAGCTATCAACCTAATGTGAATGAGGACTTGGAGTCCAGATCACACCACCTATCCTCAGAAGAAAATCTTCATGTCAAGGGACCAAGAGTGATAATTAAGTCGGGCCTAATGCAATGTGGTTGATCGTTCCTACGCACACCATGAGGATGAAAATCATTCTATATATAGTTTTTACAGAACAGTTTAACATCATGTAGGATGTAGAAAGGCATGTCTGGCAATGGTTTCACCAGTACACATCCTACCAGAACTACTAAGCCAACGTGAGTCGTGCTCGATGTGGGAAATAAGAAGTAGTGATGAGACTTTCCAAGATCATGGATATATGCGTTAGAGATGATGGGACATTAGATGATTGGAATCCCATTTATGGTGAACCTCCTATATAACTCACCTCGATGTACTGAATAGTGAAGCCGAGCATGTTGGAATTCCACTTGGATATAAGGGAGAGGAAACCTGTGAATCATGATGCTCGAGATCTGGAGCACAATGATGGTGGTGTGATGATAGGGGATAGTTGTTGATCATTTTAGAAACACAGCTTCAATATCATGTTATCCTGGAATGGGGACAGAAAGATGAGGGTCAACAGCTAACCATGTTTGAAACATGAGACCTGTCACAAAAGTCATCCAAGTTCTTTAGGGACGTTGGCCCGAAATGGTAGGTGTGCCGAAGTGGCATGAGACTAGGTCGTGAAGGGGGTCCCTTCGGATGTAGAAGAATATGAGGATCCAAATGATGGGATCAAGATGCTTGGACATGGAACAAGGGGAATGTCCCAGTGAAAATTCTAAACTTTGGGCTCTTTGCCTAAACACATCTGAATACGACATTAAGACGTATCAGAAAGAGGGAATTGAGTCCCCTCCCAAGGACAAGGGTCATGGGGCCGCACAACACAAGCTTAAGGTCCTGGGGTGGATTGTTAAGTGGGGATTGATTTAATGGACCGTTTGTAGGGCGGAGAAATAGCCAAACATGACGCGCAGTTCCCATAGGGACATCTTTGTTTTGGGTCATAGAACTCGGGCGACACTGGGAAAAGATATGGGAAGCACATGGTGAGGCTATCAAAAAACCCAACATGAATGAGAACCTAAGAGGTAATATCCACCCCACATATTCCTAGATGATATCGGGCCAAGGGGTTGAAAAAGAAGGGATAGGGTTTGTTGATTCTTAGGGCTGGACCTGGAGATAAGAATGTGTGGGCATTCCTATGTAACCCATGAGGATGGGAATCAAGTCATACATAGTTCTGGAAAATGAAATGTTGTTTAACATCTTGAAAAAATGACATATTGTGGTCTTTCTTTATGATTATAGAGATTAGACCATGGATGTTAAGAAATTAGGGAGAAACATGGTGCGGTGATTATAAAATCCCACATGAATGGGAACCTGGGGTTCTGACCACCATGTGTTCTTTAGGGAGGTTTTAGGTTGAGGGACTAAAAAAGAAAGTTAAGCTAGGCCCGAGGAAACGTTCATGGGCGTTCCTATGTATCCCAAGAGAATGTGTATCAATCCAAATGTAGTTATTAAGATGGCACGATGGGATATGAGTTCCAGGTATAATAAGGTCTTCCATGTTAGGCCCCTGCACCAAAAGAAGCGGTATTTGATATATATTGTTTGTCTTTTAGGATGAATGATTATGTTTTTTTTTTGAAGAAATGGACCTTGGATGGGAGGTCCAGGTATCACCACAGTAATCAATCCATTTACAGGTGTTTAAAAATGGTATGGTGAGTAACCAATACCAAATATGACATCCCCTCAAGAGAGGACATCACAATGCAGTGTCGTTTTTCTTCATGCAGCCAGGATGATAAAATCACAGTTTAGGGTCATGTGATGGGACCAACCATGCACTTTTAAAGTCGTGAAGGATAGATGAAATAGTTTAATATCATGTGGGGCAAGGCATCATATTTTAACATCATATGGCTCGGATTTATACAACAGATAAGAGGTTCCAAATTGGATGCACATGGTGTGATAAAGCATATCTTTTGTGAATTAGGAAAAGGTCTACGTCGTATTGTGTGCAATTATGAGGTGGAAACCATGGGCTGAGGGGCTGGGAATGATTAGAGGAAAAAAAGGAGGTTGGAGAAACTACCTCCTAATTGTGTTGGACCTGAAAACGAGACGTATATGTGTTCCTAAGTATCCCATGAGGATGGGAATCATGCTACATGTAGTTCAAAAAGAGATCATAGTTTATGTTCTCAGAGCTTGGACCATAGAGGAGAGAAAACCTTCCACGTAAGTGCGGACCTCAACCCGAACCCTAAGCTCACATGAGTCAAACTCGGTGTGGGAAACAAGGGAGGAAGAGGTTTGTTGCAATAATTGGAATGCACGCCAAAGAGAAATCGGTGTGGAGCCCCGAATGACACCCCTACCGCGGCTTTTGTCCTTCTAATGTGCTGATGTGTAGTGAGGAATAGTGTCAGGAGTGTCAAAAATTCATTTGGACATGGGGATGGACATTGATTTGAATCATTTAACCATCATTCAAGGCTTGAAGGGGCTAGCATGACGATGGAGGATAACTATTGACTGTGTTCGAAGCATAGAATCCATGTCGCATTAGCCTGGAATGGGAACAAAAAACTAGCATCACCGCTAACCAAATTTGCAATGCGGGACTAGTATCAATTTTTCTGCTCGAATCCCTTGAATAATTTGGCCCATATTAGTAGGAGGGCCCTTGTGCTGAGCATCCATGCCATTTAGGGTTCCCTTCGTGTACAAAAAATTATGGAAGCCCAGATGAAGGGGAACACAAAGCCTGAAAATGGGTGAAAGAAAGTCAAGGTAAAAACCGCCACTCTAGACACTGATCTAGAGTACTCTTGATCACATTGTTGAATCAGTGGATTGGGTCGAGGGGCTCATCATTGGAGCCGTTGATTTGAAAATTCGATTATAGAACAAGGGGATGGAGAACTCTTAGGAGAAGGAGGTAAATGGCGTGGTTGTAATGAAACCCATCATGAATGAGGACATAATCTCATTCCACACCATATACCCCTCTCCCTTGGGGAATGCAGGCCAAGGGTCCAAGATGAGGCTGTGCTCGAAGACTGAATGTCCAGGCTGTCCTACACATTCCATGAGGATGGGAATCAAGCCATACATAGTTCTTTCATATAGTATTGTGCAGTTTACTGTCATGCAGTAAGGACACAAATTGGTGAGGTACCCCACACAGAGGGGGTGTACGGTGTGATGAGTAACCTGAAGTGAATGAGGACACAATCCCATACCACACCGTAAAACCCTAAATGAGAACTTGGGTCGGGGGCCCGAAAAGGCCAAGGGGGTTGAGGGTGGGCCTTAGACAGAAAGGCCCGACCAATTTGCAGTTTAACGTCTTTCATAGAGGATGAAGAAATGGGGAATATCCCCAAACAATATAGGTGTATGATGTGACAAGTAAACCTACGTGAATGACGACATAATCACATACCACACCGTAAAATCCCATAAGATTTAAGACTTGGTTTGGGGGCCCAAGATTTGGCATGTGAAGCACAGCAGGGCCTGGGATTGTAGTATGGGCGATAAATGAATAGAGGGATGACACAAGGGGACATGTGTGGCATAGAGAAATAACCCAACGCGAATGAGGGCATAAGTCCTCTTCACACAGAAAAACCCTAAATGAAAACGTGGGCTAGGGGGTGGAAAGGCCAAGGGGTCGGAAAAGGCCAATGGTCCTCAGGTTGGGCGTCCCGACCAATGGTTTCCATATGACCTCTTCTCCGGTTACCACCTCATCACGGCTCCTAAGCCCACCTGAGCAGTACTCGATGTGGGAATCAAGGATTCGTACTTAGCTCTCTCTATCATATAGGTGCTAATAGATGGCACCACCCAAATGGAGTTCGTAACTTACATAGCCCTTGGGCCTAGCATCCCTGCCATTTAGGGGACCTTATGTATGGGAAAGATGATGGAGTCATAATAAAAGGAGTGGGTGAAGCATAATTGTACCCATCTTTGAAGGATGAAAAAACCCTCCCGGGAGTGGGATGTATGGCAGGATCGAGATGAGATTGATGTTAATTGGGGAAATATTCTACACCACACCATATGTCTTGACCTGAGGGAAGATTCTGGTTTTTGGGTAGGGCCAACAAACG
This sequence comes from Viscum album, assembly GCA_963277665.1. Taxonomy (NCBI): domain Eukaryota; kingdom Viridiplantae; phylum Streptophyta; class Magnoliopsida; order Santalales; family Viscaceae; genus Viscum; species Viscum album. The sequence continues at coordinate 585,635,080 of OY728158.1, read as the reverse complement.
AAATGTTCAGACATTTTTACCTATCCCATGAGGAGGGGAATAAATCCATACCCATTTAATGAAGGCCATGAAGTTTAATATCATGTGGTGAGGACATGGGAATAAAGAAGAATGGGGAGTGGGAACATGGTGCGACCGTTGTAATTCTGGCACAAGTGGGGATAAAGAAGCCTACACCATATCATGCAAGGATCCTCCCAGAGAACTATACCCAGGAGTAATATTCAAAGAGAAGTGTTTGGGGGCTAGGCTCAAGATAAAATGCTTGAGAGTTCCTTTGTATCCCATGTGGATGGGAATCAAGCCACATGTAGTTCTAAGGGTGCAGTTTAACATCTTACAGGATGATATATTGTTTACTGTCAAGAGGGACATTCTACAGTTTACAGCCATGTAAGACCAAACAGTTTATGGTCATGCTGGACTGAATAGTTTAGGTTAATGTCAGACCATCTGGATCAGACAAAGTATTGCTTGATAAACATGGCATTGGTGGGAGGAGTTATACGCTCACCATCCAAGGTCACCAGAGAGTATGCACCATTGAGATAAACCCTATGAATTATGTAAGGTCCTTCCCATTTGGACTCCAATTTGGGTGGTTTTCTTCCAAGTATCATTGGTGTCTGGAGGGCCAATACCAAGTCACCTTTCTAGAATGAGTGAAGGAAAACCTTCTTGTTGGTAGCTCTAGTTATCATATTTTGACGCCTTTCCAGATTATGTGGGGCATGAAGCCTATTCTCTTCAAGTTCTTCCAATTCAGCCAGATGAATTTCGTCTACCTTATATGGCACCTGCTGGTTATAGACCGTTGTGTGTAATTAAGGAAGCTGGATCTCAATGGGAAGGATGACCTCTACTCCATAGACCAGGGAAAAATGTGTCACCTGAGTGGATTTAGGAGTCGTCATCCGGTAATCCCAAAGAGTATTGGGGAGCCTGTCCGGCCAACCTTTCTTATTCTGACCAATCATTTTCTACAAAATGTTATAGAGGGTTTTCTTGAGCGCCTTGATCTGTCCATTTTCCTGCACGTGGTAGTAGGAGATATGGTTCAAATGGAAGTTTTACATGGCCTATAACTTCTTCAACTCAGCTTCTCAGAAGTTGGTTTTGTTTTCGGTGAGAATGGTCTGGGGGACTCTAAACTGATAGATGATATTGGAGCTCACAAAGTCAACAATAGAATGAGCCTTGACCTCCCTTAGTAGAACTGCCTCTGCCCACTTGGAAAAGAAATCTGTAGTGGTCATAATGAACCTGCACTGGCGAGTTGTCATCGGAGGATATAGTCCCACATTGTCGAGTCCCCATACCTAAAACGGCCAAGATTACTTGGTGGAGTGGATAGGTTCTTGTAGATGATGCCTAAAGATAGCATGATTTTGACATTCGTGACATCTCTTGACGAACTCGAAGCAATCGTGGATCACGGAGGGCCAAAAGTACCCCAGCCTTTGAATCTTGTGGGACAGCTTCAGCCCACTCTCATGGGCACCGCAAGAACCAACATGAACCTCTTGCATGACCTGAGAAGTCTCGACTCCCTGGATGAAATGAAGGAGGACACCATTGAACCCACACTTGTAGAGGGTATGTTCAAGTTTGGGACCACTCTGGAGGGTAAACTGCAGTGTGTGGAATCGGCTTCGCTCGCACTCAGCCTGATCTTCCAGGAGGAGTCCATTTTTGGAGATACTCAAAAAAGGGGTCTCTCCAGTTGGGGTCACTTCAACCACATCATCTGAGGAACCTGGGGGTCCTGACGTGGAGGCTCCAGCGGTAAGATGGCCTATCCGTATGTTGTTTTCATCATCTAGGGTGATAGGAGCAATGCCTCTCTCATGTTCCACATGTATAATCGGATCTTCCTACTCGGGTTCTACAAGTGATGCAGCCAGGCCGGCCTGGGAATTTTCTCAACCGTTCTAAGATCGCGGGACATGAGTAACTTGTGGCCAAGATGGTAATTAGGCCATTATCTAGGGAGTGCGCTCCAATAATGGTATGAGCTCTGGCTTTAAGATATCATAGTCACCATTTATTTTCTTGATGACTAGTTTGGAATCCCCTTTCACATGTAGATGGGGCACATCGATCTCAAGGTCCAGCTAGAGGTCAGTGATAAGAGCCAGATTCTATTCCCCTTTGTTGGTGAAGCTTTCTGAAAACAGTATTGAGTATGGCATAATGGCTTGTTCCGGGGTAATAAAGACAATACCTAGGCCTACCCTGTTGAGACTGGGATCATTGAGCCTCATGCCAATGGGGCTTCGGGAAGCACCATCAAAATGAGTCTGCCAACACGGGATGGTGTGATCTACTGAGAGGATTGCCTCATCATGAAAATAGAGATCCAAGGACTGGTCAGCATGAGCCAAATGGGCCTCTAGGATGTATTCTAATTTGTTCCCCTTAATAACATTCTGATGGACAAACCTGATATTGAACTGCAGAAGAATCAATTCCAACTGAGCTAAACAGCCTATCATCGTGGGGCAATTCAGAATGTACTTCAGTGGGTCTACTTGAGACACCAGCTGTACCTCATGGTGCGGCAAGTAGTGTCGCAATTTCTGTACTACGAATACCAGTGAAATGAAGCTCTTTTCGATGGGGGAGTATCTAGTCATTGTATCGATTAGCATACGAATGAGGTAGTAGATGCTTTTTTCTATCCCCCCATTGTTCTTATGGGTGATAAGGTCACAAAGAGATCATTCCATGGTAGTCACGTATATGATCAGTGTATTTTTAGAGATGGGTGGCATCAAGACCGAAGGTTGGAGTAGATACTGGTTGATTTCCTCGAACACGATCAGGCACTCTTCGTCCCACTCGTAGGCTAAGCCTTTCTTCATGAGATGAGAAAAAGGCTTTCAATTGCTTGACATATTCAAAATGAATCGTCCTATTGAATCTAAGTGGAAATGGAATCCTCAAAGCTCCCAAATATTACACGGGGGAGGCATCTGACTGATGGAATTGATCTTTTTGAGTCGATCTTGATGCCCCGATACCTAAAAACAAAGCCAAGGAACATCCCATAGGTGACCCCAAAGGCACATTTTTATGGGTTCATCTTCAGGTGGAGGAAATGGAGAATGCCAAACACTTTCTCGAGGACCCAGAGACGTTCCTGGCGCTAGTGAGATTTTACCACCAGATCTTCCACAAATCATTCCACCAATGTCTTGAGGATTGGATTGAATATGCAATGAATGTCTTGATGATAGGTGGCACCTTCATTCTTTAAGTCGCAGGGAATGACCTGGTAATAAAATGTACCTTGCGGTGCCCTGAAAGCTGTCGACCCCATATCCTTCAGGCCACCTGGATTTGATTATATCTGGAGTACCCATCCATGAAGGAGAGTGCTTGGAACCCAGATGTAGCATCGATCAACAATTCTGTCACAGGAAGGGGAAAATCATCCTTCGAATAGTGAAATTTTAGATAGTGGAAGTCGATGAATACGTTGATTTGTTTATTCTTCTTCTTGAATGGCACAATGTTGGATATCCACTTGGGGTACTGGACCTCCTTAACTAAGTTTTCCCTGATGAGCATGTCAACTTTGGTCTCGACCATGGCACCATGGGAAGGGTGCATCTTTCTGGGAGGCTGCTTGAACCCGTGATGATTTGACGGAAGACCAATGCAGTGGATGTCTACCTAAGGATATAGTAATAGAATCTGATTTTAACTTCAGGAAAACATGTCACGTTTTTGTTTCAGGAAGTATACAAACCGCAACTTCTCCTCAAGGGACATGGTGACACTGATCAATGTGTGTCTCAGATCTGCCTCTCTAGCAAGGATCACCTGTACCAGTTCACCGACCGTGGAGGAGATACCCTCTTCCAAGGCTGGCGGAGAATCCTCCAAATTCTCTTCTTCACTTGCGGAGGATGGATCCCCACTAGGAGAAGCTTCCTCTGGGTCGAAAGACCCATGTGAGAGGCTGGTGCCAGCCTGAGCGGTAGTGGAAAACATATCAGAAGATTTATGTGCTGTCGAAACCATAACAACGAAGGTCGTCGATCTAATACCGTTTGGTTGTCTGCCCAACGGGCCACACTTGATGATGTCAAAGAAATATAGGCATGTCGGCTTAACCCCATTAATTCTAGGCCAGAGAAACAGGCATGCATGACGTACTACTGTTTCCATGGGGGAAACGTCCTGATAACTTATGAGGGTAGGAGGCTCTAGGATCACCTGAGTCTAATTTTTGTAGTAGTACGAGGTGATTTTCTGCCATCACTTGGACATGAAAATATGCTTCTCCCTTGTAACAGATATAACTAACATTGCCCCATGATAGGGGTTTTAGCCAACAATCGATGGATCTAGAAGATGTAGGCGTCATCCAGACTTGCCTAGGGGTCAGTTGCAACCGCGATGGGTTCAACCTCAATGGCCTGAATCAACTTGTCCATGCTCTTGTAATAGTTGGTGTTCAGGTCGTGGGCTTCACAAGAGGAAAAAGGAGACATGTCACCTTGTATCAAGCCCACTCAACCACTCAGGGAGTACTTGAAGAACTGGTGATACGACTAGGGAACCACCGCGTGCAAGTGGAGACATGGTCTTCCCATCAATGCATTATGCGTGGTGTCTTGAGAGACAACCATAAAGTCGGTGTTGGGAACTAGGCCATCAAACTGGTTCTTCAAATAAATCTTTCTGACTAGGTTCTGCTCAATATTGTCATATCCCTAGATTCTTAAGTCGGAGTGAGTCAGTTCATTTTCAGATAACCCCAGTTTCCGCAGTGTCTGGGTTGGGATTAAGTTGATCCCAGAGCTCGTGTCAACAAGACATTGATGAAACTCCACACTGTTAAATCGGTCGGTGATATATAGTGGTTGGATGTTACCTTGTATGAGAGAGACTCCATAATCTCTAGAGAATGAAATGATGGCCTGACATTTAGAGTTCTCGACCACTTCAGCATGAAAGGCTTCTACAGCTACTACATCCGTCTCAAACTCGACGGGGCTTCTTAAAGCATCAGCAAGGGCCTCACACATATCTGGAGACATGCAATTGGCCTCGAGGATGGAAAGCCTCACTGTGATGCTAACAAGGTGATATAGAATATCATACTTCTGTGGCAGGCACGAGATACTGCTTGCTGGAGGTCGTTCTGCGACAGGATGCATGGCGGGCCCTACCAGTTGGGCTAGTGGCTGACTGGTGCTAGGCACATCCTGTTGCTCAATAGTTGAATCCTGTAGACTAGCTACCGGATGGGGGTCGGATTACTGAGGCTGACCTATAGTAGGGAGAGGCTGGTCACAGCATGGTCGAGGTGGATTTTCTTGATCCAACAACACAAATGGTAGTGGAGGCGGGCCTGATGACACTAGAAGTGGAGGCTGTGCGTGCTGAGCTCTGCGCCGGGCCTCTTGTCTGGTCTCAGTAGCATGCACGACCTGGCTAGAGGTGTGATCTAATTGCCTCAATGACCCATATTGATGCGGCTCCTCCGACGTTGGTGTCAGCTAGGGACATTGGGGAGGTTCACCTGGTGCTCCCCATCGTTGGGAGTCATATAGGTATTTACCAACTCCACGGTATTAACTGAAGCATACCCTTGACTATCACATGAAGATGCATCCATTAATGAGATGATTCTAGGTGTAATCCCCATCTTCGGAGGCATGAAGTCACCAAGTGTGGGGTACGATGATGGCATTGGGTGGCGCATTGGTTTCCCTTGAGCCGACGATGCTTTCTCTTCTTGGAAGAGGTTGGTTGAGATGATGATGCATAAGTAGCGGCAAGAGATTATGAAGTCTCTGTCAGATTAAGGAATTCATGAAGGATACCATGGGCATGAGAGCCCATTTTTCAAGCAATCTAGTTGATAAATTCTGTTACTCATGGTTAGAAACCTGATGCCACTCTCCATCCTTGTCTCTGCTGCTGTCTGGCCTTACGGCGACCCCGACCACTTGCGCCGGAGACGGGCCCACCCTGAATAAGTTGTAATATCCCTAGACCTGAATCCTGTCATTGAACACATATCACGGCTTGAGGGTGTTCCCTAGTATTTGATGATAAGTGCATTAGTTGGCGTCATCAGTGAGGTTTGACTCTTCTGGCCTACTGCACTCAGGAAAACACACAATACCTTGTTCTAAGGCACTTTGAAAATATTCGAGGACCTGATTCACATTGAATGAGTAGTTCTAGTTTCTTCTATCCAGAAAGGGGGAACTTGGACCCTGTCCCAGAAGAGGATCTGGAGGATCCTGTTGAGGAGGCGGAGCTTGGTTATCCCGCCTAGGCGGTGGCGGCACATTTCGTAGGGGCACCTGCCAATTCTGAGGAAGCTGCTACTAGGCTGGAGGTTGGGCCTGTGGTAGCGGGCCTCTGCGAGGCTAGAGAGGTGCCTCTGCTAGTAATAATTCTAGCTGTCTGGGGGGCTCTATTTGAGCCACTGCTGTAGGGATGGCTCTGACAACCCTTCTCGCAAGAATTGCGGGAGGCAAGAGACTTATCTGGTTGAGCTGTTACAGGGATTCTTCCAGGTGTTGGGCCTTATCATAGAAGTCTCAAATTCCCCAAGGGTAGTTATAGGTTATTAAAGAGGGGTCCAGTTCTGTCTTGACATTTCCTACACACATCATTAGTAATGTTTCCCGAGTCAGTGGCATTTCAAGGGAATATGTAAGCCATTTCCACTGGGCGATAAAGTCCATGTCATGCTCATCAGGCCTTTGTTGTAATTGATGTGGTCTTTGATGCTCATTTTTCACATGGTGGAGCTGAATTGGTAGAAGAATTACCTGTGAAGGTCCTCCCAAATGGTTACAGATCAGATGGCAAGCTGGTTGTACCAGACGAATGCACACCCCTCCAATGTATAAACAAAAAAATGGAGCATGGGAGCCTCCTGCTGTGCTAGAGTCGCTAACATGGGCCCACACCTTGAGTTGAAGTGGGCCAGGTGCTGAGGTGGGTCCCCCATCCTGTTAAATGGGGATATTGTTGGATTCCTGAAACTCAGAGGTGCTGGCATATCATCCACCCATACCGGATATGGTTTCCCGTCCGGTGGGATTTCCACATGTTGTGTTTCAAACCCCTTAAGGCATGCATTAAGTGCCGCCATTGGATCATATGGGAGGGGTCCCTGTCTTGATTAGGATCCCTAACTACGAGCATGTTGGCGGGTCCGTCAATATGGTAAGCAGGCCGAGCGGATCATGGAGCAGCTGGCGGCATGACCCTCAGGGTGGTTGGGGGAGCCTGAGTTGGGTTCCATGGATTGTCGCACCATTCGGGAGGGATTGATGAGACATACCATGCCGTATTGTCATAGGTTCTAGCCTCAACCCTGTCTCCGGGTGCAGGACGATCAGGGTTTTCTAGTGGCAGCTCACCGATGGGAAGCTGTTCCTACCCTTGCTTCCCTGACCTAAGGTCACCGTAGTCCAGTCGTTGCTCTGCAGCGCATTCATCCAAGAGGATATCGGCCATATTCTTCTACTCGGAAACTTGTTGGCACAATTTGTCCTTCCTAGGGTCTTCCCCCATATTTTTCACTGAGGAGGACATGTCGGATTGCTTTGAATCTCCTACATGCCTTTTAACCATACTGTAATTCCAGTTGAGTACTAATGCCTCGGTGGGCGCAGGGAGACCTAGTGGGTTCCTCTGCTGGTGACTAACCCTCCCTGATGGGTCCAATAGTGGTGGAACTCCCTCGGGGGGTATGCCCCCATGAAGAATCTCCAACTCTTCCTCCTCATCCACTAAGTCGTCCATCATGACTGTGACCCTTCCTCGGGGAATTTCCTTTATATCGCCTATTAAGTCGAGCAGCCACCGGATAGGACTAAAGAGGAGGGTAGCATACTACCCCCATCCACGGATGTGCACATAGGGGGAAGCCTCCTTGATGATCTTGAGGAGTATCTTGAAACTCTAAACTCATTTCTCTTGGAGTACCTTACACCATCCATGAGACTTGGGGCGCTGGGCCACATGGAGTGCAACCAGATCGACTAGACGACATTTCTCATCAATGTATTCAAGAAACACTTGGATCATGGGATAAACCACTCGCTGATGACGAAGGCAAATGTGTGTCTCCCAAAGGGTTTCGCGGAAACATTCGACCTCCTCTAGGGTGAGGGATTCTGGTGCGTGAAAATTCGATACTGCCATAGGCCAGAACATATCAAGGAAGTAGTCCACTGTGAGGATGTTCCATGAGCTCCTCGGTTTTGATTTAGGGTCTAGCTTTTTATTGCCCCATTTCTCAAATGGGTTGGTTGAGGAACTATAAGGGATACTAAGGTATACTACTGGGACGGCATGCTGGCTGGTGGATAGGGTTTCAACGTAAGATAGCCGGGGTGTGAGGAGCACTAGGACAGATGTCATAAGGGACATGGGGAGGACCTCCATGGGTAGCACTGGAGCCAGCAAGACCTTCCCTAGAAATGACAGGAGCATGAGGAAGACCTTCATGCTTGTTTCCCCTTGTGACCTCAGTATGAGGAGGGTCCATGTAATGGGCTTGCTAAACACAGGTAGGACCTCTGTGCTGGGTGCGGGTGGAACAAGGTTGGCCTTTACCCCTATGGTTGATGAGGCAAGGAGGACCTTCTCCCACTACTAAGAGGATACGGGGAGGATCCCCACGTAGAATAGTGACTAGATGTGCAACATCGTCATACTCGCAGTCTGTGGCGGGAGGAATGATTCAATATCCGGTGTAGTGGGCACGGGAGAGACATCCATGATGAGCATCACTGCCATGGGGAGGACCCTTATTTGGACTAAAGGTGCCACTGGGCAGACCTATGTGTCATGATTTGAAGCAGGTAATGCTCGCTCTCTCAATGGTAGTGGCAGAGGGAGGACCTCCATACATGGTGGCATCGTTGCAGGTTAGCTCGCGGTGGCCACTGCTTGTGCCAGCGACCAAGAGAGTCAACCCAGCCTACTTGTGGGGAAGTTATGGCCTTGATCCTAGTTGGGCATCCAGGTTCCCTTGCTCAATGTATTTAGGGAACTAATGAAATGTGTCTACGATGGCTCGGCCCATAGTAGCCATATATATTGATGCCCCTTGGTGGGCATCCTCAGCTTGCGCCCAACGCTGGTGTCGGGTCGGATTATCCGGAGCCAGTGGTACAGGTACGTGGATTAATTACTTCTCTTCCAGCAATACTGGGAAGTGGCGCTGACGCAGTAGGGTGGGAGCCCTCGCTGGGAGCCCCTAGAATGGGACTTTGACTGGGATGGGCCGGACGTCACCTACCTCTTCAGCGTATGGCTGGGAGTTGTCAAAGAGTTCCAGGGAGAGGCTCATGAAATGGTTATATGTCCGCGTAGAGAGCTACGGATCCCTACACAGCCTGTGGGGGTGGTGTTGGCGATGAGGTGTAGATTCCTCCAGATCCAGATGGGCCATATCTCGAGTTGGGATTATTCCCTCCTCCTCATACCGGCATACGAGGTCTTTGATCACCCTTTGTTGGATGACTTCGTACAGGGAGATGGGTCATGGGTTCCCCATGGTTGTGGGTGTAGTGGCCATAACAGAATTGGAAGAGCCATGCAGGACTACCATATTGGCACTGCCCCTACCCCTACATCTGTGTTCAGGCAGTGATCTCGTTCCGAGTGCAGAAACAGGATTCTTGAGGAGTAGGGAGATTAACTCATCAATGCTGAAAGAAAAAGGAATCAACGACCAATGGCTCAATTCCATTCTGTCTTCCATGACTGGTAAGAGGGATCCACACTGACAACATTGCATAATGGGATTTCCAACGTTCTACTACCCCAACTTCTGGTCAGTTTCAAGCTAGGCCAGCAATTTTTCTAGCGGGACCCGGTGCTGGATAACTGGATCTGTTGACATGATAATCCATTGATTCCTCAATAACTACGAATCTATATATTGAGGAGAAGATATTTACATCGGGTTCACCATTTTGGTTTTTGATGCTTTCTCCAGAGCGTGTGCGCCCTTCTGGGAGGATGAAAGGCGCCGTTTTGTTTCCCGGCATTCCCGCTTTCCAAAGGCGGGCGCCATGCATTCCTTGTTCATGGATGTTTGCTCCTTGATCGAAACAGGATGATGGGATGTTGGTTCCTTGTTCTTTGGATCCCTCCTCAAAGATTTTCACTTATTCAAAGTCTCCCTTATAGATTTAAGATTTTGTTTTTGAAACTCTTCCCGGTGCCATTTTTTTATGGACACTAGTGAATTACACTGCTTCTGTTAGGACATTCCAAGGGGTTGAGTCAGGGGAGTAGTCACAATGGATATCACTGACGTGTGTGGATTCTGTGACACTAGTGTGTCTACGTTTCTTCCCCTTATTATAGAGCTTCTTGAGGGCACAAAATCCTGAGGCATCCCGCGTCAAATGTGAGTAATTATATACCATAGAAATTTCTATGTGTTTTTCCTCAGCTTCCCATTTTTAACACTCTGTATGCCGCTAGTTTAACATCCAGCGAAGACAGATCGGAGTAATCAGAACACTGACTAGAGTGGATCAGATGAGTGTATCCCCTGGAGGACACTCAGATGTTGGTGGGTTGATAATACCACATCGGGATGTGGTGGCCCCGGTAAGAATCAAGATGGATGATGGGGTACTGAGGGAAATGGGTGGCGAATGGAATGGAACCGCTTTGAGAACTATGGTAATGTTGGGCTTGAGTCATAGGAAGACTTCCTATGTATCCCCATGGTAGGGAGTCAAAGTATTCATAGTTCAAGAGGGTGATGGGATGTCTAAGGAAGTGACCTATAAAAATGGATGCATGGTTGGGACCCGGAGGAAGTGGAACCTCTTGGTTGGTATGTGGCCTTCCCAAGACACATAGGCTTGATGGAAAGATCAGGTGATGAGCTTGAATAGGGATAATCACATAGGACAAGAAATCGAGGTTGTGTATGGGGCCTACGCATGGTTAGCAGCCCGAGTTGGTCTGATGTCACTAGGACAGACCAGAGGTGTGGGTCCTAGATAAAGGGATTACAATGGCATTCCGCTGAAAAGGAGACACAACAACTTACCATTGATCGAGATATAAAAAACTTGTCACTGAATGGGGTCACAACGTCTTACCACTAATTGAGGTCACAACGTCTACCACTGGATAGGGATGTCAATGACTTATCATTGTATGGGGTCCCAAGTTTAATGTCTGCAGGTCGGGGTGAACCGACGTGAATAAGGACCTAGGGTCCAGATGGACAGTGTAGGCCAACCGATGTGAAGGGAGATCGGAACAACTGGGTGCTGGGATTGAACCTCATGGAGTCTTCCTACATACCTTTCTATAGCAAGGATCAAAGTCCACATAGTTCAGGTGGGGAAATTTGGGGTTACGCTCTGAGGTATCAAAAATTGTTGGTGAACCGACATGAAGATGGTCGGAACAACCAGGGTGGTGGGCATGAACCTCATGGAGGATTCCTATGTAAAGGGGGTCAGAGTGACCAATAGATGGTGATCTTAGACCTCAGGGAGGCCTCCTACATACCTTGCCTAGGAAAGGATCAAATTCCACGTAGTTCATATTGGTGTGTGGGGATTACACTCTAGGCTTCCCATTGTTTTGGTGAACCGATGTGAAGATGGTCGGAATGACCGGGGTGGTGGCCTTGAACCTCATAGAGGCTTCCTATATACCCTGCCTTGGCAAAGATCAAATTCCACGTAGTTCAGGTGGGGTGTTGGGCTTACACTATAGGCTTCCCATAAAGGATTCATGGTCGGTTCTCGCTCTAGGCCCACATGAGTCATTCTCAGTGTGAGAAACAAGAGACAGCAAAGACCTGATGATCACATCAGGAAAAGTGCATCTATGGAAAATGGAGTGGGGCTTACACGTGATTGCAACCCAATGAGGAAAAGGAGGCTTATTCATGGTTAGAATCTTGAAAATGCTGGGATTTACTCACAGATGGTGTCCCGGTGGTGAAAAATCCAAACGGAAGAGATTTTTTTCACCGATGAAAGGAGGGGTAGGTCTAATGCCTTCTCCAAGAAAAGATAGGGGTTTACACCAGGGTGGTTACCCTTTCCCCATGTTGGATGCATGGGGGAAAGTTATAGCTTAACGTCATGTGATGAGTATGATGAAGCTGGGATGTTTAACGTCCTACAGCTCAGACGAGGCGGGTTCACTCCACACCTCTAAAATATATATAACTGGTATGCTCTGCACCTTGGTGAAGAGAAGGAACAGACAAAACCATGAATGGGGGGTGTCGAGAGGTGATCTCATTGGGGGTCCACGTTAGCATGGCTATGCGAAAAAGAAATAGCAGTTAGAGTGCCTATGCAAAGAAGCATGAGGAAAAGCAATACAACAGACAATATCGTCCAAGGGACATTGAAATTACTCAGTGAAAACCTGAGGGGCCACACGGTGAATGTGCATGTGACACATGTGTGTCACGCGTAGGATTGTTTTGGAAACGGTGCCACAAGGTGAGGGTAACATGTGGAGCATGTGTCAGAAAATGGGCCGAAGTAAAATAGGAAGTCCGCGTTCAAGAGGAAGGGTTGGCACACAAGATGGATGGTGGTGTGCAAGTGTGACTTGTGGCATTCAAGATTGAGGTGTTGTGTGAAAAACGAGGGTTTGTGGGTATGTTGGGGGTGTTTTGTGAAAGATGCAGGTTGTACGCAAGTCAGACAGGAGGAGCGCAAGAAGAGGGCCTGTCGTAGAGGGGGATTGTGTGCAAGACGAGACCCTTGCACACAAATAACATTGAAAATTTAAGAGGATCTGAGGGATTGTCTGAAGGTTCCCCAACCTATCGCGCAACAACCATTACCTGAAGGTCATGGGTTTTCGCACAGTCATGGAAGATGGGGCATTCACGTAGTAGAGAGTCTCTTCGTCTTTAGTAACCATCTCCTGGAGAGAGGGGAGATGGGTTTTTTAAAATTTGGAGTCCTCGGAGGGCTGCACAAGGGACATGCGTGCAAGGGACTGACATAGAAACCCTGGTCGCTGTCACTTTGGGTGAAGAAACGTGTTCGGCTGTGCAAATTGTCGTTTGACATCGCCTTCAGCACAAAACCAGTCCTGGTCACACAAACCACCTTTCAACAATAGCTTGGGCATGGTAGTGGGGGCCGGAGCAGTCGGCATGCAAACAGGCGTTCCACATCACCTTTTTCATGGAACCAGGCCCAAACACGCAAAAGATGTTCATTGTTGCCTTAGGTGCGGAATGAGACCGTGTGCAAATAGACATTTGTTGTCTCCTTTGGATCCAAAATTAACCCACGCATGCAAACTCCCTTTAGGCGATACCTTGGGTGCGGAAGCGGGTTCGGGGCGGCCGGTCGTGGAGGGCAGCGTTTTGGGTGCCAAAGCGAAGGCTGATTCACAACGGTTTGCGTGCCGAAGTCCACTTGTGCACACTTTTTTCAATTTTGCACACGCCCACTCTCCAGGTCCCGAGATCCGCTTTTTTTCATCTCGACTTCATTTGGAGCTCTTTGATTTGCCCGAAGTGTTCCTCCTCCGGACTTTAGCATCATCATTATCGAAATTAATCCATAAAATGATTTAAAAAATAATATATGGATACTCCATATCATTACTTTCATCAACTACCCATTAATTGGAAATAATGAAATAAAGGAGGTGTTGAGGGGATTTAATAATAGTCGTTGAGATTCTAGAGATGCTCCCAGGGTGATTCATTGTGGGGACATGTGAAGAAGTGTAACATCATAGCCCAGCTCTAGCTCTAAAATGTATTTTTGTAATGCACACCCTGAAAAGTTTCAAATAAATAGGGTGGAGATGCCTAAAAATCCCCCACCCCATCCTCATAGAGGATGTTCTCCTTTTTCATCTAGACATACCAATGTACCCAAGTATGAGATCTCATTTCTCATAGTACATAATGTTATTACTGGGATTTTTTAGGTTAGGTTAGATACCGGAAAACAATAGTACTTATCGTGAAACATCTATATGTTCTTCTCATGATAACTCATAGATCACACTAAGGGTTTATGGTGGGACACTTTGTGAACACCCTAAATTACTTCTCAAAGAAGCAAGACTTAATAAAAGATAACAATAATCAAGTATAAGGAATTAAAAATTTAAATTATATAGTGAAGGATAAAACATAAGAGACATAAGAAAAGAAATATATGTTATTCCCCATGTGTTGGGCATGAACCACCCAGACAATGCGACAACAACATGTCATGTTTACCAGATCAAATTACACTACCTTGTCATACTATTTGGATAATCCAATTCACCTAGACATGTCAAAGAAAGTCATAGGGTGTCTCAGGGGAATGCCACCCCAGTCTCATGAATCCCACTGAGATCGCCATAAAATCCTTGTGGTTCTTTTCAGACATGTCACCTAGCACATATAAAAGCATCAGTTCATGTCATTAGAGTCTCACGGTAGCTCCTAATCATGTAAATTGGATCTCATGATGCAATTCGAGCATGTTATCTAGGTCTCATCTTACACTCCATACATGAAAACAAGAGAATGTGACACCCTCTCTAGAATGTAACATTGACTATCATGAAGCCCTCAGAGTGTGTCATCCATCTCATAAGATGACACAACAGAAATTCAATAGGATCTTATGAAGATTTATAGTCTTATCATCTAGTTTGATGCAATGGATTCCAGGATCAGTCGTCTAGGTCTTGAATGTACTCCAGATAAACCGGACTTCATCATGTGAAAACCCTTAGATATTCAATCCAAGATACACGACATCCTTCATAAAAGACTAATAGATATTTTGATTATCTATTTACATGTATGAAAAAATACCATACATTTGGAAACCCCCACCAACATGTTAAGACATTCAATCAAGGCTTTTCATCAAGAAAATCTAACAAGCTGGTGGGAAAACAAGCCACATCAACTGGGTATCCATAAACCTAAAAACCATGTACTTCTTCTATTTGTAAGCCCTAATCTATAGGGGATTCTTAGAGTGTGATCCCATATCAAAAAAAACAATATTGAATCTAATTTGTTTCATTACCAGGATACGTAGGATGCCTCTTTAATGCCAGAGCACTTTTTAATAATATAATCGTTTGTCCCAATATATGATTCATGCATCTATAAGAATTGAGAATGATCATTTTCTATCCATTTGTTCTCACACAATCATATCTAACGTGGTATTATGAAGATTGAATTATCATTTCACTTACACAAAATGTCACTAAGAAGGAAAGGGAAACCTCAGATTGTAAACCCAGATCAGTGGAATAATATGATATGTCCCACTTATAGGGAAATCTCAACATGTAAGCCCTAAATAACTGAATTACAATGAATCTGGTTCCTATTTTAAATAGGATAAGTTGGATTCCTCTGTGATTCTTATTCTCTACGTTAATATTCCATAGGGAATACCTAGAACATAAGTCACACATCCATAAGCAATAACAATGATCATTTTCAATCCACAGTTTCTCACACTGAGAAAACCTCAAGTTGTCTTAAGAAGTTTTAATAATCATATAATTTTCATCATAAAACCCAATAATGCCAACGGGATCCCAAAAAATGATAACCTTTTCTATCCTCAGTGTGTAATTTAACTCCACATGATTTTATAGCATATTTTCTAAAATAAATTTAATATCTTGTATTCCATGCAACATTGATATCAAATGCACTACATTCTCTTGACTTTTATTACCATGCTGTTAAAATAGATGTAATGAATAGTATTAAACACAATAATAATTAATTTTTTTGAATATTCCCCCAAAATAAATTAGGGATAATATAAGAATGAATTCAATTTAATGTGTTAAAAGGCTATATTTTTTTAAAGGCGGGATAACTGCCTTTTGATGATGAACTTTTTTTTACTATACTTCTTGACACTTTTATAATTTATAACTGAAAAAATATTCATCTTATTAAAAAGTGGAATATAAAAATTTACATTGGTTGATTTTTTTTTATTTTTTTATAGGTTTTATGTTTTGATGAATAGTTTAAAAAATACTAAATTTTAAATGAAAACAACTTCACGTTTAAATACATTTAACTATAAAATCATATTTTTTATTGGTTTTAAAGTATAATTAGATAAATTATTTATCATTTAATCTTTTATAGGTCATTAGAATAAATTTAACAATTAATTTAGAAATAAAAATATTTCATTATTTTTAATATTTTCACATTAAAAACTCGTTTTCTTGTTCCATCAATGGGATAAATTTTAAATTAATTACTTTAAATTCTGTGATTTGATTGTTTAAAAATAGATTTAATATTTTGAAAATGTGGGTCCAAATTATTTTAATGGGTTTCATTTATTTATGGACATTGTAAAAAGTAACTTTAATAATTTATTATTAACAAGGTTTAATGAAAATCGATTATAAAGGGTAAAAATAATATTATAAATATTATAAAATTACACTAACACTCATACAAGTTTTATTATTTCAGTGGGTGTTGATCAAATAAATCCTTGTTCCATGATTATACCCTTCAGAAGCCACATGGATGAGAGTATAATATTTATTATATTTTATATAAATAAAAGATAAAGTTGACATAATCATATATTTAATTCATATATCATTTTTAACATATGGTTTTACAGAATATATATTATACTATAAATAGTTGTATGAAATTTAAAATATTTTTATTAATATTGAAAATTTATCATTAATATTTAAGAAATAAATAAATAACTTAATGTCTAATACAGTGATGATGTATAAATTATACAGTTATTTGAATTATTGAATAAATGAGATTAGAAATATTAAAATTAATTTAAATTGAGATAATAAATCTTACCCATTAATTTTATAGAAAAAATTGACATGATACTAATATGATACATTTTTTGGTTTGAAGATATCTTGTTTTATTTTTTAAGTCTATGTAATGAATATTATCAAAATTGTCAATAATGTTAAATTAAATTAAATAATATTTTATTAAATGATATAAAATTCATGAAAATATAGAATTACACCAAATTAATTCTATAAAGAGTAAAATTTCATCCATGGCTCATTTATTGTAATTTTTTCATTTTATTGAATCTATATTAAAAATAAAATTGTAAGTACATGTGTCGTCACTATTATAGTTAGTGAGTTTAAATAAGCATTAAAACAAAAATATGATGGAAACCATGAGACATAAAATGTCTATAAATTTATTTTTGACTAAATTAAGAACCATCCTTATATTATCTTGAAAATAACTCACCTTTGACCTAATTGGTGTTTTAAATTAATTTATACTCATTTATGATTTTGAGATTTTAAAAAATTTCCCCTCACCTCAATTATAAAAGGACACCAACTCCCTCACTTTGTCACACAACCTTGAACATTATAGATCAACTAAACTAAGACCATTTATCATCCCAACATCTATATCTTTAATTTTGAGTTCCTAGACATCCAAAAATATTAACACCATATCCCATGGAAAATATATCTCAAGGGATTCTTCCAGAGAAGATGTAATCATTATTAACCATGCATCCAAGTTCATTTCTTCTTCCACTTCCTCTTCCCAGGTTTACATGACTATGTAATAAATCTAGTATTATATTTATGATGATAATTTATTATGATTATGATACAAACATATTCCATGATTTATCCATCCTACGAAAAACCAAATCACCATGCGTGCATACGTACGACTAACTGTCTCCACACCGTGATATAATTGTTTTCCCATCACTATATTACATGGATTAGTATAATGATGGAAATAATTGATATATATTTACATATAGTTCATATGAAATGATATTGATTATTTATAATTAATATACCATTAAATTCTATACTCTTACACCATCAAATGAATGATACCATTACTCGTGCGTACGTGCGGCCTACCATCTCCATGATGGGATATGATCCATTTTTCATGTTATCCATTAATGAATTAATATAAAAATGTATATAATCAATAAATATGATATATACGAACTATGTATCATTATTGAGATAAAATAAATATATCATATGAATAAGAAATATGACTTACATTACAAGACATGCATAAGAAAATGAAGTAGTTAACACATAAAACAAGAGTAATGACGAAATATTTTTAACAAAATGATATAAGAGGATCATATAAGATATCACAAACATATATATGGTTATCGTACGAATTAATAACAATATTTAAAAAATTATACATGTAGTTAATGAACATTCAACTAATGAAATGTGCAATGGAATGGTTAATTTCAAAATCTTGTTATTATTCGAGATTATTTATAGCTGAGAATCTATAGGGAAATATTTATCATCCATGTCCACATTTCCAAAAAATGTTTCCAAAAATACATTTTTTTATATCCTAAAAATACTAAATTTATTTTTATCAATTTTTAATACTTATAAATCCATTTAAAATGAATCTTACCGGAATTTTCAAAGTGAGGTACATTATGAGCTTTTCGACAAAAAACGAAAAGAATGATTTTTTAACTAATATGGAATGGGTTTAACTTTTTACCGACAAGACAACTTAATCTATTGATGATTATTTTTTAATTTTATAATATTATTTTCAATTAAAATATTTTCTTTTAATTTTATGTTTCCTTTTAAAGAAATTATTTCAATATAAAAAATGGTAATTTCTCTCATGAAATTTCAATGAATTTATTAGTGTATATTAATCTATGTCAACATCCATTGTTTAACTTTATGATTAATTAATGTTTATATATTAAGATATCTTATACCATATTTTATTATGTATTTTATGATTAATTTGATTGTGGATGTACTATTTTGATATATTTTATAATATATGGTTAATGTATTCTCATTTTGAATGAGGTATTTTTAATAGGAATTATTATATTGTTTATGATTAAATATTTTCATATGATTAAGGCATAAGAATTAATAATTGATGGGTATTTCCTGCTATAACCCCTTGATTCAATTGAAGACCTCATTACAGAAACTATTTTTGTTATAGGCTAAGGCCTTATAAGTTTCTGTACGCAGTCTTGGTCGAAGCCATGAAAATATGTTTTAAATGCCCAACATTATAAATTACCTAATTATGAGATTAGTTATTGATATTCCATGTTATTATTAGGTTAGTACTATATCTTTGTGATTATTTATATGGAATTATTTTACATTCATTTATTATTTCCCTTTTGTGCTCAATATTATGTTCAAATAGATTATATTTCAGTTATATATACCTTTCCATAATGTTTATTATTATTTATCCATAATATCTTACATAGTATGCTTACCCTTACAAAGCATCTAAGATTACCCCTTTCATATTTTTTATTTTTTCTATCATTCCAAGATGTATATTATGATTGTTATGGAGGGTTAATATTGAAGAATATTGGTGATCTCAAGTGGTTTACTATGTTTTTATTTATAGTTTTAGTTGTAATATATGTTTCATGTATGTAATCTAGATTACCATTCATCTAAAATTACTATTCCATTGGAATGATACTATTGTATCTATTCCAATGTAATAAAGTAATGCACTATGTTTGGGATAATGGGGTAGGGTTCTTTAAAGTCTACATTAGAGAAATTTTATTATAATCATTAGAAACAAGATTTGGGGAATATATATTAGTGAAGTGTAACCCTATAACGGACTTTGATAAAATTCCTAATGTAATCATCATTTTGATCTTGATATTAGTTATACAAAAATTTCAAATTAATGTTAATTATTTTACCTGTTAATGATTATGAAATATGATTTTTGACATAATCCACTCAATTTTATTTTTTAGAAATTATTCTTAGTAGAATAAATGTAAATTGTATCAATGCATGTAGTCATTATAGTGATTTCACACATATGAATGCAAATTATGTTGGAGCTAGAGCTAATATTGGGGATGGAAAATTTATAACTATTACGCGATATATAACTTAGGTTATGAACAATAACCATACCCATATGAGGAATTTGGATCCACAACATGGAGGAAAAATTTTAGACCACTTCATGATAGAACAAACTCCATAATTCTAGGGGACTAAAAATCAACATGTAGTTGACTAATAGATAACTTTTATAGAAAATATATTTATTTCTTTGGGATGTAATGAAAGGAAAAAAATTCATGAAAATTTATCATCTCTTAGGAGATAATGATCAATGGTGGTCATTAATTCAAAACATGAAAAAGGACAAAGAAATAAAAAACATGAAATAGAAGGATTTTAAGAAACATTTCATAGAAAAGTATTTTCCACCCAAGTAGAAATTGGAATGGATAGGAAATTTATATAACAAAGAAAAATGAAGATAAAAAAAATTTATTAATGAATCCAACGTTACATGGATGGAAAGGTATGATTTGGATTAAGTGTTCTCTAAAAGGATCAAGATTGATTGATTTGTTCATGGTTTAATTCCATTCCTCTTAGGGGAAATTATCTCTAAACCCCTCTCATCCATAGAATACATAGCCTCATGTGATGTTAAAATAGACAAATAATTATATAAGTCTTATGAATTTAATGTAAAGAAAGATAATAGAAGGTTTTTTGAACAATATATAAAATGAAATAAGGAAAAGGGGAAGAATGGAATATACGACTTTGCATTCTGTAATAAATGTGGAAAGAAACATCATGGAACATGCCAATTGGGGACAAGGGTTTGTTAAATGTGTAGAGAAAAAGACCATTAATCCTATGATTACATAGGAAATGAATAATATATTAATGTGCATTGTGTTTAATCTAATATTATGGTACAATATGAAAATGATTTTCCTAAGCATAAAGTATCCTTTCCACAAAAATAATCTAAGGGGATATGACCATGCATATGCAATCACAACTACCTAGGATTAAATTGAAAATGATGCAGTTCA
The DNA here is from genome assembly GCA_963277665.1 of Viscum album. Taxonomy (NCBI): domain Eukaryota; kingdom Viridiplantae; phylum Streptophyta; class Magnoliopsida; order Santalales; family Viscaceae; genus Viscum; species Viscum album. The sequence goes on along the minus strand of OY728158.1, from coordinate 585,614,165 downwards.
AGTTACTTTAATCATCACCTCAAACTTAGTTAATGATTAATTTGTTTCTATATACTTTCATTATTTTATTTATTTTCATTTTTACATGAAAATTAGACATTTTCTATTTGATTTAAAAATGTGTTAGTCAGTCAAGACACATATTGGAAGTTTCATTTCAACAAATATGTGTTGGGAATTCCCCTTTTTAACACATAAAGATGATTTACTTGTTATAAATGTAATCATACCTATTCCTGACATTGATATAATCCTAAATATGAAAATTCTTTCAAAATATGATGAGAAAATTTATTGCGAGAGAAGGAAATTATGATTTGTGAGGAAGAAGAGAAAATACTTATATTAAGAGAAGAAAATTCAGCATCAGATTCTTCCACCCCTAGTAGCTCCACTAAATGAAATTCTTGGGGAGGAAAGAAAACAAAATATATGGATGAATATGACAATCTTAGATTTGTAGATGTACCAATTGTAAAGGAAAACATTGATTTATATTATAATGAATTACCTAGAAACCCACCAAGAGAATAATGTTGATTTTTCTATTGACTTAATCCATGATTCAAGACCAATATCAAATAATCTCTATAGAATAGACATAGTAGAATTAGTTAATCTAAAGAAAAAATTAGAGAGATTAGGTGAAAAAAAGATTAATTTTTTCCATGTGTTTCTCCATGGGGAGCCCATATTTTATTTGATAACCAGAAAAATGGAACCATGAGGCAATGTAATGATTATAGGTAAATCAATCCTATTACATTGAAGATCTAGTATAATCATCCTATCAATGATTATCTATTTTTTCAACTCCATATTGCTATATTATTTCTATTGATTTTCCTTCATTCTAGAATTCATCAATTACGAGGAACTTCTATCAGTGATTGTTTATTTTATGCTACCAACTAGTGAAGAACATCTCAATGTATATAGTGATTCTTCATGGAAGAGATTAGGTTCTTTACTATTTCATAATGACAAAGTGAAAGAGTATGACTCAAGGAAATAGAAATTTAATGAAAAAAATACCCAAAAAATGATTTGGAGTTGGATTATATTATATTCATGTTGAAAATATGGTGTAATTTTCTCATTGGGAGAAGTGTGAAATGTATCTGGATTATAGGATCCTCAAGAATAAATTCACTTATAAAGAGTTTAGTATGTTTCTTAAATGATATTTAGATATGAATAAAGACTATGACATCTCAATTCATGACAATCATAGGAAAACAAATATAGTGGAAGACACTATATGTATAAATTATCTAGATATTTTGTCATTAATGATAATCAAGAAAGATTTTATTTTCATAAATTTGAAAAGGATGGACATGGGAATCATAAAGGAAATAACACCACAAATCCTTTCAAAAAAATTTGATCAATCCTCAGTTATGGAGAATATAATGGATTCATAAAGATATGATGTGTATATTAAAAATAAGGTGGAAGTTATATGAAATTTTTAATACATAAAGTTCAAAATTAATGAAGAATGGGTCTTAATATTTTGATCATGACTATATGTACCATAAATTATTATGTTAAAGAAGGATCTTCTAGATGATTCACATAGATCGACCATATAAACCTATATGTGTATCACATAGATGTATTAATATCTCCAAGATTACTATTTGTGGGATAATATGAAGGTGTATATTGAAGAGTAAAAATCAAGGTGTCTTGTCTGTCATAATGTGAATGATGAATGGAAAAATTATTGGGGATAATTCAACCGTTACCTATAACTACATTAAAATCAGAAAACAAAATCCATAGAAATTGTCTCTAGTCATCCAGAGACATCAATATGAAATACTTCAATATGGGTAGTGTGGATTAGCTTAAAAATAATACTCAATTAATTGTAATTTGAGTGGAATTATCTATGAATCAACTTGAATGGATATGCATTTGATAAGTGGTGAGGCTGCATGGAACACCACTATCTGTACTATCTGGTTAATACCCAACATCTAACTCCAATTTTTAGAAGAATATATAACATTATATTAATACTAGTTTTATCTTCATCACTTCTTATCATCTTCAAACTCATGGCCATTGTGAGTAGACCATCAAAGGACACTATGGAATGTAGAGTTCATGTTTAATGGACTTCAAAGGAGGATGTGATAAACATATTTTTATGTTTTAGTTCTCATACAATAGTAGTTTCCAATAATGAATCAAAATAGCCCCATATGGAGCCCTATATTGGAAGAGGTGTAAAACATATTCATGTTGGGATGATGATAGTCAAAGCTAACTACTAGGTTCTGAAATTTTCTTTTAAGTGATAAAAAAGTTCATGACTAATTAGTAGCATATCAGGGATTCTCGGAGCTGACAAAAGAGCTATGATGATAATCGTTAATGAGACCGAGAGTCTGTGGTTGGAGGTAAGTTATTAATCCTCATATCTCCATTTAATAATGTCATAATATTTTTTGAAGAAGGTAAATCATAGTTCAAGATACATCATCCCCTTTGAGATATTTTATCACATAAACGTGGTAGCCAATCAACTCGAAAACCCATCTAAATTTTCTCAAGAAAATGTTGTATTTCATGTATCCATATTGAGGATGTACATACCAGACCCTAATATGTTTTTAATCCATAGTTGCTACCACTGGATAAAGATATATAATATGAAGAGAAACCAGTGATGATTATTGATTATAGATACAATGTTCTTTAAAATCTAACAATTCACCTCATAAATGTTATATGAAGGAAAAAACTATTTGAAGATATGACATAGAAATTGAAGTAGGTGATTAAAAAAATACAATTATCTATTTTAGTGAGTGAAATGAAAATTTCTATGGTGAATTTCTTTATTGGTGATGATTGTAACAACCTATCGTTTTATAAATAAAACTCCCATTATGATTTAATTAAACATATTATTATATATTGTGGTTATAAAATTGACATTAAATAATTTGCTTGTATTATATCATATCAAAGTTAAATGAGCATTAAGCATCATAACCATTGATAATATAGTCATTGAGTATTTATAATTTGATTAGTATATATATATAAGGTTTTGACAAATCCTATTGATATATAAAAAGGACGTGGCAGCATCAACCAATAGGATCATACCCTATGAATCCCATTTATTAGAGATTTTGAGGGATATTGCATCACTGGGCCTTTATAATGACCAAGCCCTATCCAAGATCCAATAATAATATCCAGAGAGAATATATTTATGGGTGAATTTCATGATCATCTAGATCATGGATCAACCCATGTATGTCAAACCACCCAATAAGAATATCACTATCATGTAACTTCCCCTTATGATGTCTCTTGGTATAAGGAATTTCTATGTACCAAGACCCTAATAATATGCATATGTATATTTTATAGAATAATGAATATTTTTTTTAATTTATATATTATATTGATTTTGTATATGATAAAATAAAAATTATATTTTGATGTAATAAAATTTTAAATTAAGACATTTATTTTGAAAAATTAATGGATTTTTGAAATAAATATTATTTAAATAAAATATTATTATATTATTTTTATTATATGTAAATGATTATATAATTTTTTATGATGTTAAAGGTAATAACATTAATGGTTGGAAGTTTTTTATTGTCAAAATAACCAAGAATTTCTCAATAAATGTCAATTGTTTTTTAAAAGTTTGAATTAATATGAATATATATATATATATTACTTTTATATATAAATATTATATTTTAAATAATTAAATAAAAATTATCCAAGGGAAAACTATTCAAAATTTTCTAAGACATTTGAATTTTTTGGTAAAAATTAAAAACAGTATATATATATATATGGTCTGTATTATGACATCATAGTGACCCAAAAGTGATGTAATTAATGAAATAAAAAATTTCAATGAAAAATAAATGTCTTCTTGAGGATATTTTTTAACTTTATATTGCATTTATTAATCCTCTGAAACTTATAATATTTTTAATGATTTTGAAAACATTTCAATAAGAATATGACTCAATAACACATAACTAATGGTAATATTTCAATAATTTATTCTCATTCGAATAAAAAATAATTACAAAAACTTATATTTTTTTGGAACCATGGGAAAATCCAAATTATGGTCTGAGGATTTAGTTACATTATCATATTGCTTCAAAAACCTTAGTTTGGGAAATAATAAAGAACTCCCTATATTTTCATATACAAACCCAACCAATCTTCCATTCCTATTCACTTAAAAACCATGGTTCAGATACATAATCTACCTTCCACTCTCTACATCCTCCCATGTCACCCCTCAAGATCTCATTAATCCCCTCCCATGATTTCGGATTTACCCTCTCATGGTATGACCCCCTCCCCTTCTCCCCATTTTTGAATAAGACTATTAATTTATGCCTTTTATATATTATTATTAATGTTCAGATATGTGTTTACAAATCCCTATTACATTAAACATTATTTTAAAAAAATCATAGACCTTTTTTAACTTACTAAAAAAATTTAGGAATCGTTACGTACTGCTATTTTTCTGCTGAAATTTCACTATGATTTTTCCATGAAAAACCATATTATTGTGAAGACAATCACAATTTTAAATCAATTTTATTCTCCCAGACATACATTTGACTATTTAATTGGGGACTTGTATGCCCATATTCCACATTCCATGATCATGGAATTAAATGTGATAAAGTACGATCCTATGTTGAGTGATCTTTGTGGAACACTTATGCTTGTACATGATAGAAAATAAACAGGTGCACCTAGAATTATATATCACTCTAGTATATATGGTAATATATTAGTATCATGAGACATCATGAAATGGATTAGGCAGCGAACTTAATCAATCATTGTAATTTTTCCTCTATGTTATGATGTCTCTTTGTTTATTTGTGACAAATGATTATGATTTTAGGATTACTATTGTTTCTCTATTTCCAATGTTACCTTGGTATACCCTGAATTATTTTCATGTCTATGATTATCAACACTTGAATGTCCCATTGAAATTCCTATTTCCAAACATGTAATACTTTCTTCATGTATTAATTATATTCTCCAACTATATTTCATATCTCACCCCTTTCTTATGTACATCCCCAAGTTATCCCATGTAGTTTAGAGAACTAATGATTTCTAAATGAATATTAATGATTTTTTCCATTATGTTATTATATCCAATGTTTGTGATATTATTCTATGTACCTAATTCATAGAGAAACTATAATTCATGATCACATGGATTGAATTATGCTTATCATTAATTAATAAATCATGATTTACTATGTATTAAAGGAAATGGTTGTGATAAGACATTGTTGTGACATCTGGGCAACAAACTGGTTCATTATAAGACTTCATTTCAAAAATCTTTGTAGACCTATAATGGTTTCTATTTTCAGGGTAACCTGAAATGATTTCATAATAGAGTCTCTTAGATAGGGAGTTGATTATATATAGCAATTAAACAGATCCAAATTCTCAACCTATTGAATCATATGTTTATTAAGTAATTTTTGTGGTATTTTTTCACTTATTTGTTTATTTTACCAACATTTACCTCATTGGACACTTATTAATGAAATTTTTTAACAATTATTATAGAATGTACAATCATATACAGGCTCTAAAATTTGGTAGAGTGTGACCCCCCAAGCTCGAATCATTCAATAATTTCCTGACTCAGTGGCCATGTTTCCAGGATTGCTCCTCCCCACACACCAAAGGATGATAACTATATAGATGTTCTATGATGTTATGTTTGGGAGACTATACCATGTTTTAATAATGCGACATAATGGTGAAAATAAGAAATAGTAATGGAATCATATAATATAAAGGATAATGAATATAAAAAATCTAGATAAATGAATGGAAATGTATAAAAATATCTAATATCATATACAAAATGATTATTTCATAATACTATACAGAAATAGGTAGAAATGAATACATATTGATAGCATGAGACAAAAATGCATTACAAAAACATACAACAATGAAAAATGTTATCACCATGAGAAACATGAGGACTATCCCAGTCCTCTCCTCCCTTACTCCATCCTATAATACCATAAACAAACCATAAATATATAGGAACTTCCATTTTTCCCTACCTTCATCCATGAAGTCTATCCAAACACCAATCGAAGGCCAAAATAGAGTGCAACTAAAACATAGTAGGACACCACCAACTGTTTTTGGTACTATACAACATGTGAATATAAAATGAGGTGTGTGGATAAATATTGAATAATTATTGTAATATAAAAAACCACATCAACCCAGGTTCCTCGAGGGACACATATCTGATGATAAATTCTTTGATCTATGTTGAATGTTTGGAAAACAAATATCATAACAGACTCTTGTTTCAAATAAGGGGTAATAGCATATCATCATAACCTGGGATACATAATGGAATGTACAATAATCACAATAAATGATGTGGATATTCAAGTCCAATATATTATTATAAGGTGATATGGAGTTTCATTTCCAATAATTCCAAATAAATGTTAAACGGATCCATGCCCAACATCACTTAACAAGGTATTTGTGTAGTTTCATGTCCATATATTACTATAAACAATGAGGAGATCTGTGTTCAACATTGATTAACCATTTTACAGTGATGAAATTACATGGTCCAATCATAGTAATCAATTATTTTAGTTATTTTAATTTAATCCCATAGAACGTCCTTCCCACATTATGTTCTTCTATTCATTTACACATTTGAATACCCAATCATAATTTAAATGAAAAACATGGGTCCATTTTAGTATATCCACTTAATTTAAATTCAATTGTATATTTTTTTCAAACCATTTCATAGAGCCAAGTGAATTTTTTTAAACAATTTTACTGTTAATTTATTCTAATTTAATCTTCATCCCACTTCAGAAAATAATAAATGATAGTGATATAGTACTTAAATTAATATTTAATTAAATTTATCTAAATCATTTAGTTAATTTTATTTATTAATATTGTTCTATAAGGACAAACAAAACCAACTTAGAAGGTAATTAGGTCACATAAGTGTTTAGAGAGGATCAATGGAATTTAATATACCCACCAAAAGGGGTGGTTGTAGTCTAGGTCACAACCTACGGAAATATAATTTGGATCACAATGTAAAAAATTTAAAGGTGGTAAAAATTTATTAAATTAGTTTTCAATTAATAAGAATTGAATGGAATGGCTTTTGCGTAGAAATACGATGCATAATATAGAGATAAATAATTTTGGGAAAATAACTACACCGCCTTCCCTAAAACGATAAACAACTCCTCATCAAGTACCAACATTTAATTCATGTTAGAATGGAAGAAATTTGAAAATTATACAAATAACCTTAAAATATGAAAATTATCTCTCATATATATAATATTGAGTAAGGTAATAGAAACTAAAAATGGATACAAGTGGAATTATAAAATTATTAGTAGTTATCCAATACGATGAACAATGCATGTATTACATCCTATATGAAGAATTCATCCAAAATCCTAGGAAAAAAAGAATAAAGTTCATTAATGGGGATATATATCTTGATAATTGAAGGATAAAATAGGAGGAAGAAAGATAAATAGAGTAGGGGAAATAGATATTTTATAAATTTTAATGGGGCCATAATTTCTGGCTGCATGGTTGGACAACTTGTGTGACAACAATGCGCCTGAAACTATCCTTGAGCCACACTATTTTAATGGTACTTTTACATGGTTTGGAATATTTTGAACTGGAAAGTGCCTCATGAAACACACCCTTCCAGACATGGAACATATTTTTTATAGATTAATCACTAGCTATACAAAATACCCCAATAATAAAATACAGTTTTTTCACATTCATGGTATCCAATTTTCACTATTTAACAAATCATGTGACTCTCATATATGGATGCATGGTTGAGGTGAATGGTTAAACTATCCAAATACTAACTCTTCACATGAATCATTTAATTAAAAACTGGGATTATATGATTCTAACCAAGAAGAAACCCTTACAAATTCTTAATGACCTTATTATGAAATTACATGTAGATAAATCATGAGGGTTAAGATTAAATTTAGAGGCTCCATACCTCATAGAAAAAACTAGTAACATACAAGCTCCCCACACTAAAACTACTATTTCATAATATTCTCTTCTAATAATGGTTGAGTGGAATTTGAGATTCATTCAATCTAGTAAGAACATATGTAATATTCTTACACTCATGTCTCCTCTTTCACTTGACTATGAAACAATATATCCCAAACCAATAGAACTGAACAACATTGAAGATACTTCATGATCTGATGGAAAAAATGAATGAGATATTCATCAAAAAATGCATCAAACTCCAAAAAAATGTCATGAGTCTTGGAAGTGAGATACAAATCACAATAATAATGACATGACAAACAAAAATGGATGAACGCATGGATTTCCATATAAATCTATGAATGTTCTTCCTATATTACACTACTCGGATACTCTCCAACCCTACAAAAGGTCAAAATAATCTAGTATATGGTTTTATTTACAAAAAAATATATCAATTCCCCAACCAAGGTAAAACATGTTAGGGAACATGATCCCCTACCAAAAACTCAAATGGATAGTGGAGGTGATCAACATTGGAATTCTAAAAATAATGTGATATATCTATATATTTCATAATTATTTGTACCATCATATGTGTATCATAAATGATGCATATTTTTAGTAGTACTCTCTCACCTACCTCCAACTATCATGGGGGAAAACAACACGACCTACCATACAGGGCCTTATAAGGACCCATATGATTCACAGATCAAAACCTATTATTATTTGAGAACTCAAATAGAGGTAAATGTTTCTCTAATGATCCTACAAAATCAATAAATCTAGTTTAGAAAATTTCTTATAATACCTGAATCATACACAAGTATCGGCTGCCGATCATAGGGCGATAGGTTTCCCCCAAAAGAACTTATAAACCATATGACTTCCACATCCTATTACAGAACTAAGAGGTGAAGTGATCATACCTCTATGACATTATTGTATAAGTGATAACATAAAGATTTATAATCTCAATGATATATAGTTCCCTATTTTCATCCACTAAGAAGTTCTTTCTAAAAGTAAATAAGTGGAAAAACTTCATCTTTTTTTCAATGATCACCCACAATCTATCACTACCTCAAGGAAACCCTAGTAAAATCGTCAAATAATATATAATTATTTCATCCAATTTACACTATGGTATAGTTAATGGATTTAATACGGAAGAATCGAATATTGAATCCTCCATCTCTAACCAATGGGTGGAACAATAGGTAACAAAATATGTTATCCCATTTCTATTTCCTATCCACAAATATGGTCGGCATAAATCTTGACACATACTATTTACATTTGGATGTACTACACATTTCAAAGAATAATAATATCATATCAACTCCACTCACACATATATTGGAACCCATGAGCATAAATGGATATGAAAGACCTCATTCCCATCAATGACCCTACTAGGAGGTGGATCCTTTCCTGAAGAACTCACCCATATGACCAATCCCTTGAGATTAGAATGTTGTTGAATATGGTTTATATAATATAATGTAATATCAGATGTAGGATCAATATATATCACATAAATGTATAAATTACAAGAGGGGTTGATTTTAGTTTGTAAATTTTAGTTTAAAATAATTAAACTAAACAAAACAGAAAGAATCTTTATGTAGGTTATCAAACATGTAAAAATTCCGGTTAACAATGTCACCGAATTAGAACCTGGAAATAGTTTGATTAAATCGGAGTAAAATCATACTCACAATGGATCCAATTTATTAGTGTATTATATTTATAAAACTCATATTAGTAAAAACAAAAAAATCAATATTGAAATGTTGAATTTGATGATCAACTTTCAATAACATGCATTAAAATAAAACATATATCAAAATAATAAATATCAATAAATAATAAGATTGAATTACAATATATTTATAAATTTAGATATTTTCACAATAAGAGTAAGGTGTTCATCAACCTTGACTAAATGTACCCACTATTTTATAATTAATGTAATTTTTTTCATTCCATACAAACAACTCCCTCAATATGATGATCAGAATTATGTGTCTTCCATTCCTCAAAATCCCTCAATTCATTGATCAGCTCTATCTTAAAATCCTCATAACCCATATATCCAATGATAATGGTCTCTATCAGTCTATCATTGAATCCCTTAATCATTGTGATGATCAAATGTTGGGAACAATTACATAAATTTCTTAAAGAGACAACCTACCACAGTTTTTTTCAAAATGAAAAATATCTAAATAAATAAAACGATTATGAATGAGCATTTAATCATATGAATTATTCTGAAAACATGAGATAAAATGTAATCATACAAATCACAACTTTTCAAATGACTTGGTATTTATAGGAGAGCTCTTAGAGGTCATATTATGATCTCACAATAGACATATTGCCGAGTATGTTGTAATGGTTTCCAAAACCTGACACTTGATTTATCATAAAAATATAGGGTAATTGAATATCTACATCATATTTATTATCGTAATAATGGGGTTAATATTTTTCCTAAAAATAAAAAAATTTCTTGAATACGATTATAAATCTAAGTCATTTCAAGGGACTTCCTTATGATTGTCATTACGATAAACATTATGAGAATCTGTCATCTGTTTTCTCTAAAAGTATAATTTTGTTTGTTAATACATTATAAGTACAAAAGAAAGGAATAAATATAAATCCTAATATGATATAGGTGAGTTAGATTTGTCGAGAACAAACTCATTATAATAATTTTAATTAAGAAATTTAATGTTTAATTTGGTGATAAATTTTATCTTATTCTATGTATGGTAAAAGATAATGTCTTATAAATAAACATTCTATGGAAATATGGACATATAATGCTAGAAAACCGTTTTTTTATGAATGAATTTGTGATTTAGAAAATTAAATGAATTGAAATGTATGATTTATAACTTCCAACTTATCAATCTCCCCCATTTTGGGACTAAAAAATCCAAAATTTAAGGATAATAACATTAAATAACATATATTCCTTTTTTCTTTTAAGTAAATCATATTCAATGTTTGTCTTTAAAACATAACACCCCCAAACTATGTTATTAACACTTTTGAATATGATAGAAAGCATGATATTATATAAAATGAACTCCACATTAGGATTATATCTCCCGAAAAGGATCATATTCTCCCCTTTAATATGTAATAATCCCATTGATAATATGTTCTCCAAATTTAAGAATTTATCCCATAAATAATGATATATCCCTCTTTTTAAAAAATTCTATCACAATGTGATTTTAATTGTGGAATGGAGAAAAATTCATAGATTCCTTAAAATTTATAAAAAATAGATGAATATATGAATGATCATTCAACCAATCATAATTGGTAAACATTCAACCCAAAAAAATTAGATGAAGAGACAATTCAATCATTAGAAACGATTCAAATGTTTATTAAACACAAGTACATCAAGAGTCAAATTGAAAATTCATTCTTTATTCAATAATTTTTTAAAAAAGGAAATAATCATATTAAATTCACTATAGTCTTTGTAATTATTTGAAAGCATTTATTCTTGAATCTAGACATTCTTTGTCAACTACTTATATTGATATCTAATTATGATAACTTTTTTTCACAAGAACAAATTCTATAAATATATATATATATATCCATGCCAGTTTTTGAACCTTTTAGAACATTTTAATATATATTACATTCTTTGGTTTTATCCCAGAACTCTTGCACAAAAATAACACATTCATCGATGTGTTTTTAGAATTTGTTGAAAGAACTTTCTGGGTCGTGAATCAACTTCTTCATTTAATCAAAAAACCCATCATTCATTATGTTATCAGATTTGATTTAATTTGAACACTTAATTATATAATTTCAAGTCCCCTTATCTTCCTCAGAACATTTTTGGAAGGTCTTAAACTCATCATCACCTTGGATAACATTCTCTGCCTCCAACTTTATCGAATCAAATTTGACATTTAGATTTTATTGAATATTATGGAATTGGGAAAAAAGAATTGTAAAATAGGATATTGTTCATTAAAAAAATTCATTAAACATAAAAAATATTTCCAAAATCATTACAAGTTATTTTTCTAACTGAATTTAATGGTTTGGGGTCAGCCTATGGAGGAGTTTTCTGCTCTTACCAACATCTATTACTTCTTTATCCCATTAAACTTTTGGAAATTTCATATCATATTTTTTTTAAATTTTATTATCCTTTTACAAGAACATTATTTCCACATCATTAGTGTCATCTATTTCAGAAAAAATTGGTTTTTGAACTATGGTCGTTTTCCTCTATATTTGAAGATGAATTTTATTTTTCTTCAGATAAGAATTATTCCAATTCAGTATAACTATCTTGACATTCCAGATATATTTTTGAAGGTTTGTATAAGGATGATGACTCTAAGGATGATTTTTATTATATCATTTCAGATGATATTTTATTCTTATCATCCTCTTTATTCTCATCCCCTTCCAAATCTTCATCTACCTATACTTCATCTATTGTTTCAACTTTTTATCATTGTTCTTATTATTTTTTTTCACCACCATATTTTTTTCTTTTTTTGACCATAAACATCCTCATAAATTTCTTTTTCTAAATATCCATGAATATTCTTAGATGTTCCTACAATTTCCTTTTCTTGAGAAACGGGTGTTATTTTTTTCCTGAAAATAAGGAATCATTATTATATAACATGTTTTCCCTTTCCTTTTTCTGTGATGGGAAGAATATTGGGGTTGAAAACCATAGTTCCTGGAAATATTTATTTGGATTTTGTGCTGATCATATCAGTTTGGTAAGATGGTAAAACAACCTTCAAAGTGCCCACTCATAGCCCTTCTATCACGATTTCACATAAAATGGATTCACACAACCTTTTATATTTCTTCGTCTTTGATTTTTCTTTTTTTAAAACTTTTGATGCATGAAATATGGATTCCTTGGATTCAGTAAGATTGAATTCATATTCTGAACCCCACATTTTTTGTTGTTGGAATAAACCTCCATCCACTAATCAATTACTTCTTTGGGAACATTCTTTTATTTATTACTCTTCTCTAGAGGATAACTGTATTCTTTAATTTTCTTTATCTTTTCAGATTTTCTAGTTTCCTAGAAGGATCAACTTTTGATGCAGTAGGACCAGTTTTCCAAACATACTTATTATATTTTTAATCAAAAAAGAGATTCATTCTATTCATCGTATCTTCACTGATGAAGGGCATATTCTCCATCAGAAACTTTGAATCTTGGTCCACCATAAAAAAATTTATACATTAAATAACCCTAATTATTATAAATGTAGAAAACATAATACTCTTTTATTTGGGTATTCATGTTTTCATGTTTTTAACTATGATAAGGATGAAACTCACCAGATAATTTATCCCCATACTGACTACACACTTCAATAAAAAACATTAGATAATTTTAATGTATCTCTATCTGACATCCTCAGTATTATAAATCCATTCATCAATAGATCTAGTACTCCATCATATATAGTGACATGAGGAACCATAACAATATTTTCGTATTCGTTAAAAAATTATTCCACCCTTTTTTTCTTATCAAAATACCCACGATTTTCTCATAGCTTATGTGAATGACCATATGTTTCTCCATCACAAGGTATTCTAACCATGTTTCCAATATTATTAAATGAAAACTTCTATCTCCTTCCATTCAATTTAAAAAAATATTTTATTCCCCATGTTCATTGAAAAGTTTAATAGATTCACTAAATTCATGTACCACATCAGGATAATACAAATGAAATCCATTATTAGGTTTCTAAAGACACATTGAATACCATCATTAAAAGAATAATATATTCTTCATTATTGACTCTTACTCCTAATAAAAAGATCATTTTATTAACTATTCTAGGTGGATTAACCACTTTGAAAAAACATCATTAGTCACTATTGTAATGACACTAAATTAAGTTATAGGTTTCAAAGATGTTCTGTTGTACTGTAAAATTTAAGGGGTGCATAATATCATGGGAAAAAACCCTGAAACAAACGATTTGGGGAAGGATGGTTCCCTATATATAATATATCTTAGGGGTGATAGATCATATATCAAATTAAATTCAATGGTCGATAATAATAATTCAATGATCTAACACTTAGGATAACTTCAAATAATTTTTTTGAAAATATTTTTTAACTCGTTAGGTTTTTTAAAAAAATTAATTGGATTGAAAAATAATATGATTAGTAAATGTTTTTTACCTTGGAAAAAAATATAACTATATTTAGCAACAAAAAATATAGGACTAATCATAATGAGATAGTGATAAGCATAAATGAACAAAAAAGTTCCTTTCGAAGTGAAAAAATAAATAGGTATGATAACTTTTTCATGTAGGTTTTTGTAAACTAAAAAGTTACAATAGTTTTAAAATAATTTAATATAGTAGTTTTAGAATAGAAACTATTAATGACATATTCATATGTAAAAAAATTTTATGATAAAACATGATTGCAAAAATCATGATTCGAGAATAGTTTTAAATTAATATTGAGTCCAGATTTTTTATAATATTTCCATAGTACCAATAAAATTATGATGATTTTAATTTGATGTTTTAATAAAAAATAATGAGTCTAGAAAACTCATTATGATAAATCTATTTGAAATAAATTTTTTTTGAAAATGTAAAATTTAATAAAAACTATAACATTATAAAAACAGAAAACATAATTACTCCCCCTATGAAAAGGAGTATATTAATGTATGGATATGAAAATACAATAAGTATATATGAATAATTACTATATGTTTATCATTTTTATATCCTGTTTAATATATTCAAAACAATCTGAAGGAAGAGGTTTCGTAAAAATATCATCAACTTCTCCATGAATTATAATGAATTGTAAAATGATATATTGTTTTTGTGTGTGATCCTAATGGAAATGGTCTCTTATATCTATGTGTCTTTTAAGTGATTTTTGTGATGAGAATTAAAATAATGCAATGGGACATGTTTTATCAAAATGTTTTTCAGTTTTAGTAAAATCCATGCCAAAGTTAGTGAGTGTCTTTTGCATCCAAAACAAACATGAACAACAACTTCTAGATGCCACATATTCTACATCTGTAGTGATCACTTAAAATGAGTTTTTATATTAAAATACCAAGAAACTAAATAATATCTTATGAAATGACATGTTCTGGATGTGTTTCTCATATCTATTTCACAACCACCAATGATGGCATCCAAAAATATTTTTAAATTAAAAACATTTATAGAACAGTAGAAAATTCATAAATCCATTGTTCCCTTCTGAAAAAAAATATTTTTTTTTGAATTATAAATGGGATTATTTTATATTTTCATGATATCCTTCAAATATTAATACATAAAACATTTAATAACAATTATTATTTGTTAAGTAAATTAAATTCAAATCATACCACCAAAATTCGTTTGATCAATAAGATTCATTATTTCATCATGATCTATAGTATTTGAAGTAATGATGGGAGTAATAACACATTTAGTATTTAAAAATTAAAAAAATTAATAATAACTTTTATATAATTATGATGACTTATAAAAGAACCTTCTTGTCACTGTGAGATTTGAAAACCATGAAAATAAGTTCGCTCACCTATCGTACTCATTTCATACTCATATTTTAAAGGATCAACAAAAAAATATGTTATTGATTTTTCAGTTGATAAAAATATAATGTCATCAACATAGAGTTATGCAATAATAATATTATTATTAGCTTCTTATATAATAATTTTTGGATCCGCAACTCCCATAAAAAATATTTTGTATCAAATATCATATTAATATATCATACCAATATCTAGGGGATTGTTCAATTACATATAAATATTTGGTATGTTTATAAAAACATTATATATTTTTTATTATTAAAACCATGGGGTTGTTTAAAATATGATTCCTATTGAACATATCTATAATGAAATGCACACTTCACATCCATTTGAAAAATGTTAAAATTAAATAATTATACAAATTTTAGAAGTATTAGAATATATTCTAGTCTTTCTATTAACACATAGTTTTATAATTAATATATACCTTTTTTATTATAACCCTTAGAAACAATTATAGAATTAATTTTATCCAATTTGAATTTTTCATCACATTTTTTTAAAAAAAACATTTTACTTCAATTATTGAGGTTTTTATAGGTCATTTAACTAAAATCCACAATATGTTTCACTAAAATTTGTTGAGTTCATATTACAAAAATTTAATCTAATACTCATCACATAAAGCCTGATTTATATTTTAAGGTTAAAACTAGGATAATAATTATCTATTTTAAACTTCATTTCTTGAAGTACGTATAGTCCTAACTAGTTTATTAATATCACCAATGAGTCTTTCACTTGGATGTTTCATTTGAAAGAAATAATTTCATGGGTTTTCAAATGTATTTTCTTCAGTAAAAGGTATAATTTATTCATGAAGAATAAATTTAGAAACTATTTCTTGAGTACATTACTTTTCACAAAATCCTCATAACAACGACGAAAATCAATTTTAGAAATAACATACAATGATTTCGGTTGGGGTTGATTAAAAATAATATGGTATAATTCATCAAAAATAAAATGTACTATTTCCTCAACATTATAATAGATTTTATAAAAAATTATAATATTTAGAAGTAGTGGAATAAAATAAAAAACATTCCTTCATCAGAGTTGGGTGAAAATTTATGTAAATTATTTTCAAAATAAAAGAATTCTACATTGAAAAAAAATCATTGAAGTGTGAAAATTTTGGTTTTCTTTCTATCCAAAACTCATAAGGAGTTTTATCAAGAAACGGTATAACTAAAACATGATTACTAGTATATCAGGAATTACAAACCTCTTGATCCAAAAAATGATTAGTAACTGAGTATTTACATATCATGGTTCTAGTTAATTCATGATAAATTATATATAATCATTTAACTACAAAATTTTTCTTGGGGGTTCTAGGAACTGATAATTTATGATCAATACATTTATTAGGTCAAAGTGTATCAAAATAAAAATTGTCAAATTCTCCACCATTATCAATACGAATAGTTATCATGAAGTGGTTTTCATATTTTTTAACCCGGGATACAAAAGTTTTAAAATAACTAATGGATTTGGATTTCAATTTGGTAAAATAGAACTAATTATATCTACTATTTCCATCAACTAATAAATATAAAAAGTATTTTCCACTAATAAATCTAGTTTTTGAGTGAAGAAATAAGTCCATGTACATGAACTATAAATCAATATATGTTGAGAATTTCATATTTTATTTAAAACATAACATATGTTGGTCACCGTATTGAAAAGGGTCAAAACCTTTTGAAGTATAAAACCTATGTTCTGATAAATCATTTAAAAGTCCTTCATTTGTCAACATATATATGTTTATAAGGATATATTATCCAAACATACTCTGTCATATGTATGATTGGTCATACATTTCACTAAGGAAAGGTAATTCCTGGCTCATATGATCGTCTAAGATAATTGTGTAAAAATTTTAAAGTCTATTGTAAGAAAGAATACATTCATCTGGGTAACTATATACTAAACTATTACCATTCAAAAATCTCCCAAGGTGAACCTCAATATGTAATTGAATTCTTTTGATAAGGTTATACATAAGATCATTAACTAATAAATTTATTTAAATTAAATCATTACAATGAAGAACATTTTTACCTATTAATATAATCTCTCCTTGAGCATTATTTATGAATGTGACTTTAACACCATCTATTTGGATAATCATCTTGAAAAAATCATTAATTCCAATCTAGTGTATGTAAAACACACTATCAATGTACCATATTTTTTTGGTACTGTCTTTGTTTTCCCAAAAACAAATACATTATAATTTCGGAACAAAAACCATATTTCATCCAACAATTATAGAAAATAAAATCATAATAATCCACATTTTTTTAGAAAAATAGTCATTATAGAAACTAAGATTTTGGAAATTATTACGGGAACATGATATTTTCCAATGACCACCGCTTTGAAATATTTTGCAAAAGATTTATTTTAATGAACAAAATAATTGTTACTAAAAATAGTTTTTCATGGGTATAACCCATTATAGAACTAGTACCAGGAATAATTTTTTTAAAAAAAATTAATCATTTTTTTCTTTACCTGTAGTACAGTTTGATAATTTTTTCCTCAAATATGTTATTAAAGGTTTTAGTTTCACAACTAAATTTGTATGCTCATTAGTAATATTTTTTTATCTAGTATTATAAATATAAGGACCCAGACATAAAACATTACATAATCAAGAAATAAATGAATAAATCACATTGAGGATATTTTCAGGTTTAGAGTTTTAGAGAGTTAGGAAATAACTTTTACATGGAAAAATATTACAAAGTAGACACTTATAGTCAGTTTCAGTTTTTTCATAAAATAAAAACTCTTTGAAAATAAGAGTCATTTCTAGTTCCATGTTTTAGACGGCATGACTTTTCCTTGATCCCATCCTTGACCCTATTCCAATTTATGTCCTGTAAAAAATATTTCAAAACTTGGGATGAGCATTAAAAGCTCAGTAAGGGATACACAAATAATGAAACTGTTAAATTTTCAAAACAACATGTAAACCATGAATAATTTATGATAAGTATCAATTGAAACAATTATTAAGTAGTAAATACTCTTCACTGAATAAAAGATCATTGCTTACCCTTTTGTAACCAAAATATTACCATAAAACCCAAATCAAGAACACAAAACATATAAAGGTAACTTGAAAAAATAAACATACTTAAATGGAATAACCATACGGTCGAATTCCACAAATATTAATAAATGGAATAGCCATATGGACAAATTCCATACTCAATTAATTACAGGCTATAACGTAACCACCCATCCTGGTATTAACGGCACCTCCCTTCATTTGGTTTATCATGTAACCACCCATCAAATGTCTAAGTACCATTATAAAATCATAAGACCTAAAACAAATATAAAGGAAAGAAAACATTTCCACGTTTTAATCACAATATATCACTTAAATATATTAACATAAAAAATCCATTATCAAAACCATTTTTAATACCAAAATATATAAAATAGTATTTAGAATTTATATTCAATTAAAAACTTTACGACTTGTTGAGGAAGCCAAAGATCAAATAATACTCGTGGCGGCGGAAAAATCATTGCCACCGCTTACGTTAAAGAAACATTACTTTTTTTCATTTATTAAAACACTTCATAGAAAAAGTTTTTCTTTTGAAAATTCAAGGGTGTTTATACAACGTATAAAATAAAGTCATGTATTAAAACAAAATATGCCTAAATTAAAGGAGATTGAGACGAAGTCCCTTACCTCATGTCTGAATTGACCCGTTCGTTCTTTAACCACCTGAATAATAAACATAAGTTAATTTATACTTGATTAAGAACCTTTTTCTAGTTTATTATTCATTTTATATCACTTATTACCATGTTATAAACATTATTTAATCATTTAAGTTAATAATGTTCGTTTTGTCGATATTTGGTACTTGAGTCAAAAATGGACTTCTTATAATCACATGTTATTCATGTGTTCAAAGGTTAATTATCCAAAATAATTTTTAGGATTTGGATATCATATATATAATATATATCCATCATATACATGTATTTTTAATAGTACAAAACATTTAGAGGTAAGAAATGAAATGCACCGTTCTTGGAGACGGTAAGTTGTACGTACGCATGAAGGCTACATTCATTTCTATTTCTTATTTTAATGGAATTAAAAAATATTGATACATTGGTATATAATAATTCCAGTATAATTTCATATATAATATCATATATAATATCATTAACTCCATCCTTTATACGTCCCTCATATGGAATTAACGAGCCATATCACTTTGAGGGGGCGGTAGTCCGCACTTCTTCAAATGAAATTATCGCGTTTACCCATAATGGAAACAGTAAAGGTATGATATAAATGGAAAATAAATAAGTATAAATAAAACATAAACATAATATATATCATATATAAATATAGTTCCATCATAATGGCCAACATGAGAGGCAGTTGGAGAAATTTGAACAATCATCGTTTCGTGAGGCATTAGTTTGCCATCAATAGATTCATTATGTTCTTTATCCATTAGATGTAGGTGTCTATAAGTTTAGTTAGAATCCTTCTCATAACATCATCCTTGTATATTGTGTATACTAGTGTTGTTACAAAATAAATTAATAAAAATAGTTTAGGGGTTGGAGAAGTAAAATAAAAGAAAACAATTTAAGAGAAACCATTGCCTTTAATTTGGGTAACTCCCTTTGGTTTGACCCAAAAGACTTCTTGTAGTTCCTTCTGCCTAATTTAAGGCTTCTAAGAGAAGGATAGGGATGTAGGTAGATTAATTGGTCAGAGTTTGGATGAGCCAAATGGCTTGAGTGGTGTGAGGAATTGGTTAGATCTGGTCTCCTTTTATTAGGGGGAGGAGGGGCACTTTAGGAAAGTGTGAAAATGTTATTTTATTTTATAATGATATTTGGTTTCTAAAGGTCCAAAAATCATTATAGTCAAAGATAAAATGACTCATGGTCGAAATAAAATCATCCAATTAGAATAGGATATGTTTTGGATAATATTTTAATCATTATAATCTTATTTATTTAAATCATCTATTAATGAGGTAAATACTGCATCATTATTGTGTCACAAATAATTTGATTTATTTGATTTCTAAAAATTATAAAACAAATATCATTATGTAGAAAATTGTTTTATATTTCCAATTAATATTTATAGTTGAACATACAATTTATATAACACCATATAAAAAATTAATTTACTAAAAGATTTTTGTTTATGTCATTGTTGCCTTTACATTAAATTAATTAATCTAAAGTGTCAATATCACTCCCAAGTGGCTCCATAGGGTCCCAAAATCGACCCAAGGATGCCCTTGGTCTTAAATTACACATCCAATAAGGTTATGACAAGTGTTAAAGTGTTTTGTAATTATTATAATATTCTATTTACCTTGAATTACCTTATTTACCTTTAACTACGGTAAATAAAAGTCAAAAGTTACCATTCACAAAAAATTATTTTCATATTATCGAACCATATTTTACTTCTTGATAACAACCATTTATGTCCGATTTTCAGAATTCAATTCACAGAAGTGCTAAAATTTCATTTAAATGAAAAAGTCAGTTTTTTTAACTACCACTAAGTGGTTTCACTATTTATCAAATACAGATGTTTTTCAGAAAAATAATAAAACCTAATCCTAAGATTTATTTGATATTATGAATTCAAAAATTATGTCTTTTACCAAATTCAAAACATTGAAGTGGCATTAATTAATTTTTAAATTAATTCCCGTTATCAAAACAAATAGCGTGTTTTTTAAAAACAATAACTATCAAAAGATTGATACTTGTTTATGTCCAATTTCAAAGTGAAATTAATTATAGTGACCAACATTGGATTAAAAGGAAAAATATATTTTTATTTTACTTTAAAACCAATTAAATATATAATATAAACATATAAATAAATTAGATTAAAATGAAATTTTGAATTAAAATACAATATTTTTCACTATTCATAAAAAAAATGAACTTTATCAAAAAAATACCAAAAAATTACCCATAGTAAAATTTGATGTCCCCATTCTAAAGAAGGATTTTATTTGATCAATTAGAATGTATTAAAGTGACCAAAACTATATTTAATGAGGTATCTCCATTAAATGGTGGTAAATCAGCCTTTTAATGTAAATTATGCTTAAAATTAGATTCATTCATATTTTAAGCCACTAACTTTTTATTGGATAAATGTAAATATATTTAACAATCATGTATAATCATATTTTAGTTAGTTTTGTTCATTCCCTCTAATAAAATGTCTAAGAGTTAACTACCATTAAAATAATAATATTATATTATTCGTGTGCAATGTAAGATTTCAAAGAAACCTGTTGTTGCGTATCGGGTACGCTATCGAACATAGAAACCATTTTAAAGTAAAATTAATATTTAATTCACAAATATTAATAAATATGAAAATATCTTATTCTTAATTTACCTGGGATATTACATCCTTCCCCCTTTTGTAAATTGTGTCCTCACAATTATTATTCACTTATCAAAATTAAGTGGGGGTATTTATCCCTCATAGCATTTTCAGATTTCCACATTGCCTCTTCAATCATATGGTTTTTAAAAAAAACCTTTACCTGGTGAATTACCTTACTTCGCAACACTTACTCTCTATGGTCAGGAATCTGGACTGTTTGTTCCACATAAGAGAGATTCTCTTCCAACTGAACTACGTCTCGGCTCCAAACATGCGATGGATCTGGCATATACTTTCTCAACATTGAAACATGAAAAACATTGTGCACCTCAGATAAACTTGGAGGTAAAGTCACTCTATATGAAACTGATCCAACTTTCTCTAGAATTTCATCAAGTCCAATGAACCTCAGACTCAACATTCCCTTATTACCATAACTTATCACACTTTTCCATAGAGAAACTTTGAGAAAGACATGATCACCTACCACAAAAGAAAGATCTTTCATCCAGTTATTTGCTTAAATTTTCTGTATACTCTGAGCTGTTCTCATGTGCTTCTGAATCAACTAAACTTTCTCTACCATCTCTTCTACCAATTCAGGTCCCATCAGCTTCATTTCAACTACATCATCCCAAAAAGCTAGAGGTCGACAATGATTTCCATATAGTGCCTCAAATGGAGCCATCTGTATACTGGAATGAAAAATGTTATTATATGAAAATTCAACCAAAGAAAGATGTTGGTCCCAAATTCCCTATTAATCCAGTGAACAAGCATACAACATATCCTCTAAGGTCTGAATTCTTCATTCTGACTACCAATTTGATTGAGGATGAAAAGCTGTACAAAAATTTAATTTAGTACCAAATGACTTCTGAAGGCCATTCCAAATGTTAGAAGTAAACCTGGGATCATGATCAGATACAATGCAGAGGGGAACTCCATGCAACCTGACTATCTCTTTAACATACAATCGAGAAAGTTGATCTAGAGACAAAGTATCTCAAAGAGGAAGTAAATGAGCAAATTTAGTCAATTGATCAACTATAACCCATATTACATTATTACCTCTAGATGACTTTGGTAATCCCATAACAAATTCCATTGATATATTTTCCCATTTCCAATCTGGCAACAGTAAAGGCTGAAGCATTCTTTTTGGTAACCATCGCTCTTCTTTAACCTGTTGACAAGTCAAACACTTCACAGTAAAATCAGTAATATTACATTTCATTCCATCCCACCAATAATACTCCTGAGTATCTATGTACATCTTAGTACTACCAGGATGTACTGAAAATGGATTACTATGAGCTTCACATAACAACTCATTCTTCAACTAAGGAACACATAACCTCTTTCCAAACCTCAAAACACAATAATTATCTATGTTAAATTCAAGAAACTTACCCTTCTGAACAAACTCTACCTTTTTTTGTAACTCACTGTCTTCTTTCTGTGCTTGATATATTTTGTTTGATAGAGATTATTTCACTGACTCCACAAACAAAACAGTAGAGTTTTCTGCACCAAAAATTTTTATGCCAATGTTTATCAAATCAAAAACCAACGGATCTTGTTCCAAATGTAACATAGTTGATGAAGCATTACTTTTTCGACTCAAAGCATCAGACACTTTATTTTCTTTTCTTGGATTATAATGGATCGAGAAATCATAATCCTTGATTAATTCTAGCCATCTCATCTGTCTCATGTTCAATTAATTCAGACTGAATATATAATTCATACTTTGGTGATCACTATATATTCCACACTTCACTCCATAAAAATGATGCCTCCAAATTTTTAAAGAAAAAACAACAGCAACTAATTCCAAATAATGTTTAGGGTTATTTAACTCATTTGGTTTCAACTGACTTGAAACATAAGTAATTACCTGATCATTATGCATTAAGACACAACCAAGTCCTTTTAACGAAGCATCATTTTAGATAACAAACACATCATTTCTAAATGGTAGTGCCCAAACTGGGGCATTCAACAATCTTTTTTTCAAATCCTAAAAACAATCATCACATTATTTTGTCCATATGAACTTAACACATTTTTGAGTTAACTTAGTCATTGTACTAGATAACTGTGAAATTTTTTCAAAAAACCTTGTATAATAACCTGCTAAACCAAGAAAACTACCAATCTCGGTTATATTTGTGGTTCTTGTCCAATATTCAAACATTTTTGTTTTATTAGGATCAACAGTTATGCCATTTTTTGAAATAATGTGACCAAGGAATGAAATTTTTTGCAACCAAAACTCACACTTGATGAATTTCCCAGATAGTTTCTTTTCTTTTAAGGGTTTCAAGATGACCCTTAAATGACTTTCATGTTCCTCATTAATTTTATAATAATCCAAAATATCATCAATGAACACAATCACAAATGTAACCAAGAACTCACCAAGAATTCTATTCATAAGATCCATGAAGACAGCAGGTGCATTGGTTAACCCAAAAGGCATAACTAAAAATTCATAACGGCCATATCTAGTACAAAATGTTGTCTTCAGAACGTTTTCATCCTTTACATTTAACTGATGGTACCCTGACCTTCAGTCAATCTTCTAAAAATATTGAGCTCCCAAGAGATGATCAAAAAAATCATCAATATTATGCAATGGATACTTGTTCTTAAAAGTAATGTTTTTCAATTCTCTATAATCAATGTAAAGTCTCATTGAACCATCTTTCTTTTTAACAAAAAAGACAGGAGCACCCTATGGTGTTGTGCTAGGTCGAATGAATCATTTATCTAATAATTCCTGCAATTGCTTATCTAACTCCAAAAGTTCATTTTGATCCATTAAATAAGGGGGTTTTGAAATTGGCTTAGCATCAGGAACTAAGTCAACAGTAAATTCAACTTCCTGATATGGTATAATACCAGGAAAATCATCAGGAAAAACATCAAGGTACACATTTACCACTGGCACATCATTAATCTGAACAGTTCCATTGTTTTCATCAGTATGTGCAAGGTAACATTCATTTCTATATTTTAATAGTTTCTCAGCTTCCTGATATGTTATCAAAAGAAATGTTTCATTCTTGTACACAAACTGTAAATATTTCTGAAAATAAACCTCTTTAGCTCTACAATCAATCTTAGAATGATAAACAAAAATCCAATCCATTCCCAAAATAACATCAAACTTTACAAGAGGAAAACAATAATGTTTATAGGTAGATTCTTTCTACACACAAGGACAGTAATGTTCTTATGTTTTCTTTTTGTCTCAAAATTTCCTCCATGTGTTTTTACTATAAGTTCTGTATTAATATCTGGAGATGGAATTCCCAATTTACTAGAAAATTTATCAGAAATGAAAGAGTGTGAAGACCCTGAATCAAACAACACATTTTCATAATCTGAACAAACAAATAGTGTACTAGATACTACTTCATTTGATGGCACAACATCTGCTGAAGTAGTTGCAAAGTATTTCACCACCCCTTTCTGCTTGTAGTCTGGCTGCTTTTCATCATTTGAGTTCTTCTCTGAACACTCATTTGCATAATGACCCATTTAATTACACTTAAAACATCTTACCAATGGCTTTTCATTACCTGCTTAATCATCTTCCTTACAGTTACGAGAAATATGACCAGACTTACCATTCCATAAGCACTTTCTAGACATTGATAAACATTTTCCAGGATGCTTTTTACCACACTTCTCAGAAGATGGATATTTAGTTTTCTTACTGTCAGGCTTCTTTGATGAATTCTTCCCATTTTCCTACCAACTAGACCTCTTATTCCGTTGTTTTGTTAAAGAACACTTGATCATCTGCAAACTCCATTTCCACCTTCTTTGCACATCGAACAAGTTTTTCATAACTTTTGAAATCATGAGAGTCTAACGCTCGTCGATTTCACGGATTCAGTCCTGAGTCAACTTTATTTATCTTACTATCAATATCTCAGATGAAATTTGGTGCATACTTTTCCAGTCGAGTGAACATTGCTTCATAATCAGCCACTGAGTCATCCTCTTGCCTCAATTCTAGGAATTTTTTTCCATCCTAAGACAATCAACCTTAGGAAAATATTTCTCAAGAAATATACCTTTGAATTCATTCCAATAAAGAGCATCAATATCCTCACTATCCCTGATATTTTTCACCATAAACCACCACTGATCAGCTACACCTTCAAAACGGTAAACAACAAGACTATCCTTTTGATGTTCTGAACAATCCATGACATCAAAAATCTTCTCCAGTGTTTTAATCCACTCTTTAGCTAGCACCGGGTTAGATGATCCTCTGTATGATGGAGGATGTTGCCTCATGAAATGTTCCACTACAATCATGTTTCTCTATGGTTAATCTGGATGATCTCATGCATGGATACCACCACCATTTATAGCCTGAATCAACTGTGTCATCACTGCAATAAATTGTTCAGTTCTGATTCCGACCATCTCAGGTTGCTGATTTGGAAGGTTTTATTCCTCCTGATGTCATCCCAACATAGATACCATGTTTCTTCTGTGGAAAACCATTCTGAACACAGAAATATCATAGGTGAAGCAACATGGTAATCTTTAAATGCAATATCATTTCAATATTACCATAAATTAATTTATGGACATTTATTTAACAATACCCTAACTCCTAAAGTTATCTAAATAGACCTCTGATACCAACTATAAGGACCCGACCTTAAAACATTACATAATATTGAATTAAATGAATTATTCACATTGAGGATCTTTTCAGGTTTAGAGTTTTAGAGAGTTAGGCCATAAATATTACATTTCAAAATATTACAAAGTAGACAGTTCTACTCAATTTCTATTTTTTTCATAAAATAAAAACTCCTTGAAAAAAAGTTTCATGTCTAGTTATAAGTTTTAGGTGGCATGACTTTTTCTTGACACCATCCTAGACCCTATTCTACTTTATGTCATGTAAAAAACATTTCAAAACTTGGGATGAGAATAAAAATCTCATTAAGGTATACACAAATAAGGAAACTATTAGTTTTCGAAAACAACAAGTAAACCATGAATACTTTTTCATAAGTATCACTTTTAACCTTTATGAAGTAGTTAATCCTCTTCACTAAATAAAAGAACATTTCATACCCTTTTGTAACCAAAAGATTACCATTAAACCCAAATGAAGAACACATTACATATAAAGGTAACTTGGGACATAAACATAATTAAATGGAATAATCATACGGTTGACTTCCATACATATCAGTAAATGGAATAGCCATACGGCCGACTTCCATACCCAATGAATTGGAGGTTATAACGTAACCACCCATCCTGTTATTCATAGCACCACCCGTCATTTGGTTTATCATGTAACCACCCGTCAAATGTCCAAGTACCATTATAAAATCATAAGACATAAAACAAATATAAAGGAAAGAAAACATTTCCACATTTCAATCAAAATATATCACTTAAATATATTGACATAACAAATCCATTATCAAAACCATTTTCAATAACAAAATACATAAAATATTATATGGTATTTATTTTCTTTTAAATACATTACAGCTTGTTGAGGAAGCCAATGATCAAATAATACTTGTTGCGGCAGAAAGGTCGTTGTCCCCGCTTATGTTAAAAGAAATATTCATTTTTTTCATTTAGTAAAACACTTTGTAGAAAAATATTCCCTTTAAAAATTCAAGGGTGTTTATACAGTGTATAAAAGATATTCGGGTATTAAAACAAAATATGCCTCAATGAAAGGATTTTTAGACAAAGTCCCTTACCTCATGACCGACTTGACCCGTTCATTCTTTAATCTCCAGAATAATAACCATAAGTATATTCTACTTGCTTAATAACCTTTTTCATGTTTATTATTCCTTTTATATCACTTATTACCATGTTATAAACATTATGTAATAATTTAAGTTAATAATGTTCGTTTTGTCGATATTTGGTACTTGAGTCAAAAATGGACTTCTTATAATCACATGTTGTTCATGTAGTCAATGGTTCATTATATCCCGAATGATATTCATGATTTGGATATAATATATACCATATATATCCTACATATAAATGTATTTATAATAGTACATAACATTTAGAGGTAGGAAATGCAATGCAATGTTCATGGAGACGGCAAGTCGTACGTACACATGAATGCTACTTTCATTTCTATTTCTTATTTTAATGGAATTAAAACATATTGATAAATAAGTATATTATAATTCTAGTATAATTATATTATAATATCATATATAATATCATTAAATCCATCCTTTCTACATCCCACATATGGCATTAACGAGTCATATAACTTTGTGGGGGCAGTAGTCCGAACTTCCTCAGATGAAATTATCACGTTAACCCATAATGGAAACCATAAAGCTATGATATCAATGGAAAATACAGAATAATAAATAAAACATAAACATAATATATATCATATATAAATATAGGTCCATCATAATGGCCACCATGAGAGGCAGTTGGAGATATTTGAACAATCATCATTTTGGGAGGCGTTAGTTTTCCATCCATAGAAGCATTATGTTCTTTATCAATTAGATAGAGGTGTGTGTAAGTGTAGTCATAATCCTTATAATAACAACATTCTAGTATATTTAGGATACTGGTTTTGTTACAAAAGAAAGTAATAAAAGGAGTTTATGGGTTGGAGAAGTAAAATAAATGAAAACAATTTAAGAGAAATTGTTTCCTTAAATTTGGGTAACTCCATTTGGTTTGAACCAAAAGACTTATTGAAGTGCCTTCCTCATAAGGTAAGGATTCTAGGAGGAGTATAGGGATGTGGGTAGCTTAATTGGGAAGATTTTTGATGATCCAAATTGCTTGAGAGGTGTGAGGAATTGGTTAAAAGTTATCTCCTTTTATGAGGGGGAGGAGGGGCTCTTTAGGAAAGTGTGAAAATATTATTTTATTATATAATGATATTCGGTTTCTAAAGGTCCCAAAATCATTATAGTCAAAGATAAGATGACTCATGGTAGAAATAAAATCATCCAATCAAAATTGGACATGTTTTGGATAATATTTTAATCATTATAATCTTATTTATTTAAATCATTTATTAATGAGGTAAATACTGCATCATTATTGTGTCATAAATAATTTAATTTATTTGATGTCGAAAAATTATGAAAAAAATATCATTATGTAGGAAAAAAATTTATATTTCCAATTAATATTTATATTTGAACACACAATTTATATAACACCATATAAAAAATTAAATTACTAAAAGATTTTTGTTTATGTCATTTTTTCCTTTATATTAAATAAATTAATCTAAATTGTCAATATCACTCCCATGTGGCTCCATAGGGTCCCAAAATCGACCCAAGGATGCCCTTGGTCTTTCATTACTCATCAAATATGGTAAGGACAAATGTTAAGGTATTTGTGAATTATTATAATATTCTTTTTACCATGAATAACTTTATTTACCTTTAACTGCGGTAAATAAAAGTCAAAAGTTTCTATTCACCATAAATTATTTTCATCTTATTTATCCACAGTTTACTTATTTATAACAAGCATGTATGTCTAATTTTTTAAATTCAATTCACATAAATGGTAAAATTTCATTTAAATGAAAAAGTCAGTTTTTTTAACTACCACTATGTGGTTTCACTATTCATACAAAATTGAAGTTTTTCAGAAAAATACCAAAAATTATACCTAAGATTTATTTGATATTCCGAATTCAAAATTGATCTATATTTTACCAAATTAAAAACAAATAATTTTAATTAATTAATTTTAAATTTAATTCCCTTTATCAAAACAAATTGAGTGTTTTTAAGAAACAATAACTATCAAAAGATTGATTCTTGTTTATGTCCAATTTCAAAGTGAAATTAATTCCAATGACCACCATTGGATTAAAAGGTAAAAATATACTTTAATTTTACTTTAAAGCCAATAAAAAAGATAATCTAACCATATAAATAAATTATATTAAAAGGCACTTTTGAATAAGAATAAAATATTTTTCACTACTCATAAAAAAATGAACATTATCAGAAAAAATACCAAAAAATTACCCAAAGTAAAAATTTATGTCCCCATTATAAAGAAGGATTTTATTTCGTCAATTATAATGTATTAAAGGGACCAAAACTATATTTAAATTGGGTTATCCATTAAAAGGTGGTGAATAGGCCTTTTAATGTAAATTATTCTTAAAATTAGATTCATTCATATTTTAATCCACTATAACTTTATTGGATAAATTTAAATACATTTATCAATCATTTATAATCATATTTTAGTATTTTTTGTTCATTCACTCCAATACAACGGCTAGGAGATAACAAATATTTAAAATAATAATATTATATTATTAGTGTATAACGTAAGATTTCAAAGAAACCCATTTTTGTGTATTGGGTATGCTATAGAACAGAGCAACCCTTTTAAAGTAAAATTAATATTTAATTCTCAAATATTAATAAATATGAAAATCTCTTATTCTTAATTTACCTCGGATGTTACAATAAATACAATTTTTTAAAACATCATTCTTTGAGACATAATTTTAGAAATCATTTTAAATATTTTCCTTTTTTAGGATTAAACTAATGCAGATAGTTAAAAAGATATGAAATTTCATTTTTTAAATCATTTATTCTTGAATCAGCCAGATAATGATTCTCTTTTACATTATAATGTTTTCTTATAAAATTAACAGTTACCATTTTCCTAATTTTTTAAAAAAGATTGAAATCATCACTAGAGGGTAAATATTTATCTTTACTATTCATAGAATATTCTTTATCTAAAAATGTAGAATTTTTCTCATCAGGATAATAAGAACATAATTAAGTATTGGAAGAGTTCTTATATGTTCATGCTTTTTCCATAAAACAATTATTTTCATGAGGTTCCTTAAAAAATACATAATTTCCTCTTTCTAGAACCTTCCTTCCCTGGAAATATTTCTAAATAATCACCTCCACTAAAAATACATGTTTTTGTAACTTTCAACACATTTTTGAAATTGTGCTTGTAATAATTTTTGGAATTCCTATCATAATTTATATACTTTATGTCATTCATCTTCATATTTGGAAAATATATTCTTATATATCTTGCTATCATGCATTTTTAATGAGTGATATCCTTTTTATTTTCATTTTATCCTTATGAATTTTCATGTAATGATACAAAAAATAATATATCTAACTATCTTTTTCATCTTTGTGGCGATATTATATAAATCATTCTCAGAATGTTCAAATGTACTAGAATCATATTAAATAATAAAATTTCTCTTCATTAAATATTTAAAAACATTCATAGGATATTTCGTTTTAGAAGGTAAGTTAGTAGTATAAAATGAAACACCTACATTTTTCTTCATTACATTTTCAACATACCTTTTGATTCACCCTCATATTTATTAAGGGTACCAATATGATCATCCAAGGTAATTGTATTCATCTTACTAATCCCATAATAAATTTTTCTCTTCGATTACCACTCATTTTAAAGTATATCAATTATAGTTTCCCCAAGTATCTCATCATCAAGACCTTTCTCACTATTAGATTGTAAATTGTTAAGGATTTTCATAAATCAATATTGTATCGTTGAAAATAGATTTTCTAGGAATATAATAAATTGTTTGGTAGTATGATCTAATATATGATCTCCTCATCTCAACAGAATTTAATTTTTTAAAATTTCTTACCTCAATCCTTTCGCAACTATTATTAATAGATTCACAAGAGGATATCTAGATTTATATACTTCTTTTCATAGAACATAACAATTTTTTTAACTATATGATTCAATTGATATTCTTTTTTATGCCTTTGTAAATGTAGTGTATTCCATATAAAAAATATTATAATTTATAGTTTAAATAATAAAATTATAAATGTAATGTTTATCACAAATGTATTCATTCTTTTTATCTAGTATTCAGAATAATAAAGAACATAAATAGGTGGTCTATGCATATTTAGATTATATATTGAACCCATTTTTGTACCTTCCATCTTTAAAAAAATCCCCAAAAATATCTTCCCCAAATAAAATTAAGTAAAAATAATGTTTTGAAAAATAATTTTTATATTAAAATCATTAATAATCATGAAATATTAAATAATTTAAAAATTCATCATGTATTTGAGTAGTGGAATCTTGCTCTGGTACCAATTGTTTATTTATATATCAATAATATTATATTATATCAGATGTAAGATTGAAAAAAATCACATAAATGTATAACTAATAAGGGGAGGTGAATTTTAGTTTTAAAAAAATTATTTAAAAATTTAAACTATACAATATCCAAATCCACTTTATGTAGGTTGTCAGAATTTGAATGAATCCAACTAAAAATTCACAAAATAGGAAGCTAGAAAAACTATTATTAAATCTTAGTAAAATAGTAGTCATAATGGATATGATTTATCATATTATTGTATTTTTCAAAATTATATGTGTATATATAAAAAAATCATCCTAAAAATGAGGAATACGACAGACAACGTTCTATAACATACAAGGGAATAAAACACTAGTAAAATAAAGAAATAGTAATAATAACTTATAGGCTATTTAAATCAACAAATATTTTATCATTAAGAGTAAGGTAGTGAACAACCTTGAATAAATGTATCTACTATATTATTATTATATAAATTTATGACACTCTTTAATAAGAAATCCCTTTATACGATACTATGTATGGTATTTATTCTTCCCCTCAGAAATACTCAATAAAATGATAATATATGTATTACTGATACCTTAATTATTTTATCTGAAGAGATGATTTTATAAGATCGAATCCACTGAATCTCTAGATCAATATGATGTTTGGACATGATTATAAATTTGAAAATGTTCTTAATGAGGAAGCTTGGCTAGGTTTCATTCATAACAACGGATTTCTAAAGAAAATAAATACTAACAAAAACTGTTCACATTATTTTTCATCTAATGACTAGAGAATAATGTAGTGGATTAGTTCCAAACTCTTAAAATGACATTTATCTTATAGTCAAGCCTCCAACAATCATAATGTGATCTCTCAGAGGTCATATTTCTTAGTTTTTTGCAAATAAATTAGACACCAGACACTTGATAGTTCATGATGATCTAAAATAAATAAATTTCCAACATTCTATTGACTAACAAAAATATAGTGTAAAATAATTTCTTTGTGTTATAAATAACCCTTTTGAATATTATTATAAAAATTTATTATTCTGATAAACTTTATTATGA
Organism: Viscum album; assembly: GCA_963277665.1. Lineage (NCBI taxonomy): Eukaryota > Viridiplantae > Streptophyta > Magnoliopsida > Santalales > Viscaceae > Viscum > Viscum album. The sequence goes on along the minus strand of OY728158.1, from coordinate 585,580,731 downwards.
TTTTCATTATGATAACCATTATGAATATCAATCTATTTTTCTGATACCATTATCTATCCAATTATTAAAACATTTTGAGTATAAAATACATTAGTAAATATTACTACAAATCTGATATATGTGTGTCTGATTTATTAGAAACATACTCATTATGATAATCATGATGAAGAATTGTAATGTTTAATTTTTTTAATAATGTGATACATATTAAATTTATGGTAAAATATAATTATTTCTCAAAAAAATCATGATAAAACACATTGTGTATAAAATATTAGTAAAAATGTTTTTAAGAAAGAGTATGTGATTGAAAAATTACTGTATTTGAAAAGTAAGAGGTACAAATTATAACTTAATTATTTTATCATCTTCACTCTGTCTGTATTGAGATAATTCAATAATACCTATTCAAGTATATGATACATGTGAAACTATTGAAAATATAAATGCATGCTAGAAAATTGTTCCATAAACCGAAATTAACTTCTAGACTCTTAAATGGATAGGTCTTGAGTTCTACTTCTCAGAGAATCAACCACAACATTTCATTTCACAGATTTATATGCAAACATAATGTTGACTAAATATAGTTAATTAACCCATATTCACTTTTTAATGATTATATCTTAGTGATTGAATATGTATATGAATATTTTATGGTCCATACACACCCAAAACGGATCTCATAGAAGATAGTGCCTCCAGAAATGTAATGAATTGACAACAAGTATTAACAAAACATTGTGTGTTTGGTAATTTCAATCATGAGGCCTCAAATGATAACACACATACACCCTAACTTTTTCTTAGAATCAAAATGGCTCCCAACTCTATTCTTGTCGCGCCACAATAAACTTCATATCTTGCACCTACCTATGGTTGAATTAGGATTGTTGTTGAGTTCATCCTTCCTTTAAACTCTTGAAATTCCATTTTAAAAGGATTTTAACCATAGAAATTTCACACCCATCTATGTTTAGCTAGTAATATGTGCTTCAAGACATGTATAATCATGAATAAAGTGCAGGTAGAATCCATATTTCCCCATGAAACTCCATCGATCAATGATATTATTGGGATGTTACCATGAAATCAATGGTCTCACATTCTATGGATGAAAAAAGAAAAATACATGCAAGATGTTCTAACATATGAAGTGAGAATTATCAGTACATACATTTCATTTGGTGAGATTGTAATATAGATGGTTCTCTCTCAGTGTATCAATAATTATTTCTAGGTGTTTGAAATGATCAAATTTATTCTATGAGTATATAATTTTTTCAACCACATAACAATCCCAAATGAATCTGGATATGAGTAGAAAACATGACTCATCAAGGATATAATAATTGTTGGTGAATTCATCAAACCAACTAGAATAAATAGCTACTATTATAAATCATACCTTCCTTGGAATGATATACATGGTTTTTCCAATTTTCTCACTCATACATTAATAGAGGCTGAAATTAGATCAATTTTGTAGGAGACCATGTCTCCTTAGAGATATTCAATTATTCCTTCTATATACTTTATTCAATACTAGTTCTGAACCATCAAATAATTTAAATTATGATAATTAATACAAATCCCTTGAGTTCCATTAATCATCATTGAAAAAAGAATGAGAAAACCCCAATGTGAAGCACATGGTCCAATAAACCCCTTGGCATCTAGGTCTTTCGTATACATTTTCTATTCCTAACTCTCAGTAGGATCCATCACATAATGTGGTATAAATAAGGGTTATACTCATAGAAATATCTATATAGTGAACTATACCTTTATCTTGGGAGGTAACCAAAAAATACATCTAGGAAAATGTCCCTGAAATGATCCACTATAAGAAGGAGATGGAATTTTCACAATCCCCAATGATCTAAAAAGAAGATGGAAATCTAGGATGATGTTATATGCAGCCTGCGATGCTCAGGTCTATCCCAACTATCATGGACATAATGTTCTCTATTATGAGTGTATTTACTTCCCACATGTGATATAAAAACACACGTCTGTGAAAACAATCAGCATGTTTGAGATAGGGCACAAGAAAATCAATCTTGAGAATTATTGTAACGTTCTTCATCTTGAGGATGAAATGGTTTCATACAAAATGATAGACTACTACCTTAAGAAGATATTCCTTACATTAAATTACACTCTCTAATAGAAATCCTAACAGATTATCAAGAGATATCACTCCATATAAGTACATGATCTACAAGAAAATAATTTTAATGATCTTCATACATATGAATGATTCTGAATCACCTGTGTAAAATAATCAATACACCACATTGGAGGATAATAAGATCATACCATGTAATATAGACAACCCAATTGTCTTCTCCTTAGGATTAGGATGCATAGAATGTAGATGGACTAATCTATGGGCCTATGATATAGAATGACTACCTTATGAATTTATGCTCTACTCACACTGAATATTAGAAGTATAGCATCATCGATCATGACTACCACATCAGCATGACTAGATGGGAATACTCCAACTCCCATCTTAACAATTTGATACATATCAAAATCTATAACCAAGAGTTGGTGAAGACTATCTCTCAATGTCCATAGGAGGAAATATTCTGCAAAAACACATAATATGACTCATCCTTCCAAAATTCCAACACTCAACATGGTCTCAAATACACTGAGGAATACGGTTACAAGGATTATTACACTGATTTAATATCACACTACAACTGATGTGGATACTCTGGATGTCACTACCCTAATGAAAAATTTCACAATCTGTCCTAGAGGGTCCATGTCACGACTAACCCATGCATGCCTCCAATAACCAAGGGATGGAGACCAGCTCCATGTATGCATAACCCATAAATGGGAGGTATTATCCTAATGTAACATAAAAACACATATTAAAGCCCACATAATGTGGAAATATAAAAAGCTAAAATAATTCATGTAATCGTCTAAGATCTCACAACAGAGTGATAGTAAATTGTTGAAAACTGAAACAGGAAAAAACTAGCCCATAACAAAACTATAAAGAGTCCAATATTCTCCGAGGGAGAGGAATAAGTCAAAATAAAATTCTTGAAAAACCCCTCTATCTATAAACCTTCATCTACACTCCATGCACTACATGTCCTCATAGGAAACTGTCAAAAATGGGCGTCGTCTGTACAAGACATGACATGTGCATGCAAAGCATGTGCAGGGTGTGTAACATCCCAGGTAAATAAATAATATTACATTCTAATGTTTATCAATATTTTTGAATAAAATGTTAATACTACTTTAATGGGAATTCTATGCTTGATGGAGTACCCAATACGCAGCAATGAGTTTCTTTGAAATCTTACGTTGCACACTAAGAATATAATAATATTATAATAGTTATTGCCTAGCCGTTGTAATGCCAGGAATGAACAGAAATAACTACAAAATGATTACATATGTTTGTTAAATATTTTTACATTTATCCAATAAATGTTAGAGGCTTAAAATGAAAATGAATCCAATTTTAAGCATAAATCTTCTAATATTCTTTAAAAGGTCGATTAACCGCCTTTTGATGGAGAAACCTTTTTAAATATACTTTTGACAATTTTATATGTTGTATTTGAAAAAATAAAATCCTTCTTTAGAATCTGTACATCAAAATTTACTTTGTGTAAATTTTTGTTATTTTTCCGATAAAGATAATTTTTAGTGAAAATGTTGCATTTTAATTCAAAACCTCCTTTTAATATGATTTATTTATATGGAAATATTATCTTTTTAATTGAGATTAAATTTAATTTAGAATAAATTTTTAACATTTAATCCAATGGTGGTCATTTTAATTAATTTCACTTTGAAATTTGACTTAAACTAGTGTCAATCTTTTAGTAGATATTGTTTCTTAAAAACACGCTATTTGTTTTGGTAGAAGAAATGAATTATTAAATTAATTAATGCAACTTATATATTTTTAATTTTATATAATATACATCATTTTTGAATTTGAAATATCAAATATATCTTAGGGTGAATTTTTGGTATTTTTCTGAAAAACTTCAATTTTTGATGAATAGTGAAACCACTAAGTGGTAGTTAAAGAAACTAATTTTTCATTTAAATGAAACTTTACCACTTCTGTGATTTGATTTTCAAAAATCTGACATACATGGTTGTCATTAGGAATTAAAATTTTTTTCAATGAGATTAAAATAATTTTTTGGTAAATAGTAACTTTTATGTTTTATTAATCACGATTAGAGGTAATTAGTGTAATTTAAGGTAAAGATAATGTTATAATAATATTAAATGACCTTGACACATGTCCTACACTTATTGGATGAGTCATGGACGACCACGAAAATCCATGGGTCCACTTGGGGACCCCATGGAGCCACTTTGGTTGGAAAATGACATTAAAAACATTTTATTTAAAGTTAAAATTAACATGTCACAAACATGTATTGTTTTACTAAAACAATTTTCACATGGGGTTGTACAAGTAATATTTTTTACTATAAATATTAATTAGATAGATAAAAATATTTTCTACATCATGATATTTTTTTAAAATTTTTAGACATTAAATAAATTATTTTATTTACGACACCGTGATGATGGAGTGATTACCTCATAAATGAATGATTTAAATAAAATGAGAATATTGGGTGAAATATAAGTCTTACACTTGTCACAAACCTATTGGATAGGTGGATTTCAAAACCTTATCACCTTAGACTCTAAATATATCCTTTTGGGACCTTTAAAATCCGAAAATCATTTTATAATAAAGTAATATTTTATAACTTTCCAAGAGTGCCCCTCCTTTTCTCTTATAAAAGGCCCCCACCTCTACCACCTTACCCACACCTATCAAGCCTTTGGGTTGGACAAACCATGTCCATTTCATCTCTCCACATACCTCTCTTCATTATTGAAGCCTCACCTTTGGCAGAATGCTCTTCAAAAAACCCTTTTGGTTCAAACCAGGAGGAGTTGCCCGATTTAAAGGTAATGTCTTCACTTGTGTTCTTTTGTTTTATTTTGCTTATCCAAACCCCTAAACTCTTTTTATTCCTCTTTCTGTAACAAAAATAGTATATTAAATATACTAGTATGTTTTTATTTGAAGGGTTTGAGCTACACTTACACACACCTCCGTCTAAAGGTTAAATAACATACTGTTTCTGTGGATGGAGAATTACTGCCTCACGAAACGATGATTGTTCAATATTCTCTTAACACCTTTCATGGTGGTAATTATTATGTCACTGTATTTTATATATGATATATATGTTATTTATGTTTTCCATATGCTTATGTATTTTATAATTAAAACATACCATTATGTTTTTCATGTTGTGCAAATACGATAATTTCATATGAGGAAGTTTGGACTATCGCCCCCTCAAGTGATGTGACTCGTTCATGCAATACATGGAATGTATAAATTATGAAATTAATGAACTTATGTGACCTATAAAACATATATATTATACTTTAATTATAATATATATATCTCTCAATTATTTTTAATTCCATTAATATGTCAATGAAATGAAAGTAGTGTTCATGCGTACGTACGGCCTACTGTCTCCATGAACGGTGCATTTCATTTCGTTTTGTCTCCAAATGTTATGGAATAGAATAAAATGAATATTTACTGGATATATATCATATTTTAATCAGTAAAACTATTCTGGAGATTATTTACTTATAACTACATGGACATTCATTTTCAAACAAGTTCATTTTTGACTCATGTACCAAACATCGACAAAAACATCTGATATGAACTCACATTATTAACCAATTATTATAACATTATAATATGTGATATGAAATGAATAATAATCTTTAAAGGAATAACTTAAGAAATTATAAATTTGCCAAAGTTTATTATTCAAAAATATAAAGAAACGAACAAGACAAGTCGGACTTGATGTAAGGGATCTGGCCTCTCTCTTTCTTTTCAAGTACCCTCTTTTATATCATTTCATTTATGCTACATGTTCTATGTTGGAGGATGTTATTTTATATTCACCATACTGTAATTTTTATTTTCATATGATGATATACCCCCTCTTACTCTCATCAAATCATTTTTAAGAATTTTTAATTTGTGCCGTTAGGCTGCCGAATTTTCTTAAGGGAACCTATCCCTCTCTTTCTTTTTAAGTACACTCTTTTATGTCATTCCTTTTAAGCTCATCTTTCTTATGATTGTGATGTTCTTTTATATTAAACATACTGTACATTTTATGTTCATATGATAAGATATCATATTTTCTCTCATCAATCCATTTTGGAAGTTTTGATTGGCGCCGTTAGGCTGCCGAATTTTCTTAAGAGATCCAACCTCTCTTTCTTTTTAAGTACTCACCTTTATGTCACTTCTTTTAAGATCATATTGGTTATGTTGGGCGATGTTATTTTATATTAATCATTCTGTACTTTTTATGTTAATATTATGAGAGACCCTATTTGATCTCATAAATCCATTTTTGGAAGTTTTAAGTGGCGTTGTTAGGCTGCCGATTTTTCGTAAAGGATTTTTCATCTCACTTTTATTCCCGTGAGATTTATGCTACATTGGCCACTATTTTATTTTTTTTGGTGTATGTACTTCCCATTATTTTACTATTTATATAATATACTCTCATTTATGGTTATTTACATCTTCATTGTATGACCCTTCTTTCATGGGGTGTACGTTTCGAAAGTTGCCCAAATCGGTAAGGGAACCTTTCACACTACTCTTTTAAAAAGACTTATTTTGTTATGTCTTTTAATTTACAATTTTTTATGTTGTTATATATTCTTATATATCCTTATTGATGTAAATTTTATTTCAAAGTGATGAGATACCATTTTCTCTCTCATCAACTAATTTTATGAAATTTAAAGTGACGCCGTTAGGCTGTCGAATTTTACCAAGGGAACTTTTTAACCCAATTTTGATTTCTTTGGGTTCAACATGTAGTTATTGAATATGTCATCCTATGAATATATGTGAATTATCTCTGGTTGTTTTACACATAATGTAATCTTATATTGGGTATATTTATACTTGTCACACATAATTATGAGATTTATTTATCCTTAATTTAAGGATACCTTCTTTATAAGGGATTTCATCTCATTTTACATTTCTATTGAGACTTAATTGTTGTTATGCACCAATTCACTCTTATATGGTGTATATACTATCCTTTGGAATATTATATCATGAATCCCATTATTCTCATGATATTATAAAGTTCTTATTAAATGTTATTCTTCAATTATTGTATTCAAGTGTCTCTCATTTTGTTAAAAACCTTTGAACTAAAATATCGTTTTAAAAGTTTTACTGATTTATTCTTATAAATAATTCTCATAAATATCCTTGTTTTCAAAATGGTTTTAAGGGTTTATTTATATGGATATTAATGGTTTAAAATTTTAAAATCTTAAAAGTGGTATGGGACACTTTTATTCAAAAATCACTTTATTAAATGTTTTAAATGGTTTTGAAAATGTTTTTTTGAATGGATTCATTATTTCAATATCTTAAAATGTTATATTATTATTGAAATGTGGGAATGTTATATTTCCTTTATGTTTAAGTTATGTTATATGATTATGTTATGGTTCTTGGGCATTGTCTATGATGATGGTTGGTTCCGTGAAAAACTAAGGGCGCGTGAGCCCAATATATCTCTCTAATGCATTGGGTAACGCGAAGGGGTTAAACGTTAAGGTCTCTCAGAAAAGATTTAGGGAATATACATTGATGTGTATTCTAAACGTAACCATGAGGGTTACTCCCCACGTAAGAATGTTATGAATGCCTCAAGTTACCTTTAAGTCTTTTGATTTCTATGAGTTACTTGTAAATCTTATGATTTCATGAGGTATGTTAAATTGCTTATGTTTTACGAGTAAAGTATGATTTCATTGATTCTTATGTATACATGGACTAATGTTTTCTTTACGTATTTTTATAACCCTTATTGAGCTTTTTATGCTCATCCGAAGTTTTTCTTAAATGTTTTTCACAGGGCATAAAGTTGAATAGGGTCAAGGATGGGATCAAGGAAATGTCAGGCTATCTAAAACAAGGAACTAGACATGACTCTTTTGTTCAAGAGTTTTTATTTTTGTGATAAAAAATGGAAGCTGAGTAGATGTGTCTACTTTGTAATCTTTAAGATTTAATAGTTATGTCCTAATTCTCTAAAACTCTAAACCTGAAAAGATCCTCAATGTGAATTATTCATTTAATTCAATAATAAGTAATGTTTAAGGTCGGGTCCTTATAGTTGGTATCAAAGGAAGGTTTAGATAACTTTATAGGTTAGAGTGTTAAGTGAAAAGTTGTGTATAACCACAATGGTTTTTATATTAGATAGAGTTATTGTTATTTTTGAAGGTTGTAATGAGTTTGAGATAACTTGGATAAGTATATCTTAGTGTTTATCTTCCTCTTTAGTATATAATGATTTTTTTGACATGCTCACACTGACATTTCTAGTTTTAGTAAATGGATGGATCTAGAAATCACCAAAGTGACAATGGGTTTGAAGGAAACTGTGGTGGTTCTCTGATTAAGAGACTAGATGAAACAAGGGATTCAATGAGAAATCTCGTGGTTATTATAAACCAAATATCAGGAGTCATGATCAACCACCTGAACCTTGGTGATTTCTCTAATGCATCATGTACGAGAGAACCAACTCGACATGGGAGATCATGTAATAATTATAAAGGTAACCATTAGGGTTTATATGTCCTTACTTTTGAGGAAATTATGGGTTACTATACATTATGATGGAATATGAACGACATCAGATAAACTTGATGTTAAATTATGTTATGGATATTTTTAAAGATTTTATCTCGTTTTGGGGAATGTTTTAAGAATTATGTAGTTTTGGAAAAATGAAAACACTCAGACCGTGTGATAACCCGTCTCTTCGGACAAAGCTACGGTAATCGAACCCACAACCAAAGTGCGACTGGTATTTATCACCTACCACTGGACTACGTGAAGTCCCTTGTTAGTTTGACTAATTATTTTTAGTTAGATGATTTTACGAATCAAGAGTAAGTTGATTTTGGGTTATCTATGGAAATTATTAACCTATCATGATGGATATGTCATTAGGTTAATTACTTTTCAGTATGAGACTTTAAGAGCAACTGATGTTATTTGGAGATAAATGTTAATTTGTACCTTGGGAGACTATGTGATTAAATCCTTCAAATATTTGGGTTTCAATATTAGTTGGGTTTACTTTGAAGATTTTTATGGATAAATTGTTTATTGAATGGTCTTCATTGAACAATGGGTTTTGTTTGACAAATTTTGGAGATTAGGAGAAGTTTTTCTTTTTGTAAAAAAAATCCTTTTTGGGCATCATCTGATCTTGTACTAAACTTTTTGGTTTGGTTTTGGTTGAGATCTAAAGACATGGGAAATATATAGTTCTCTTTTTGGATTAGGTGATTCTCAAGAAGTTGATTATATTACTCTTCCTAAATACTCGTCTTTTGGAGAAAATATGATTTTGATTAAGGAATCTAGTAAATGTTGAAAGTCTATGTGACAAGTAAGTATGTTTCATTATGATTAAGTTAATCTCAAAAATAAATTCCTAAATGAAGATTAACTAAAAACAAAAATGTTGTCTGTTAACTTTTCCTACTGGGGAATCGAATACCATTTAACCCATCACAAGTTTGTGATTTTCTTGTGGTTAACTTTCTCCTAGACATTCTTGCTATATCTCTCCATCAGAACATGACCATTTTTTTCTCCTCCATGTCCATATTTTTATACTTGTAATCCTAGTATGGGTTAACTCGTGTTACCTTTGTACTTCTCTCCCTTTCTTTTAAAGTGATAGTTTTACTGACTCTTGCACTGATGTGGAACTTTTAATGAAGTTTCCAAGCCCAATTTTGAAATTGCGAGGACACAATTCCCAAAAGGGGGGAAGGATGTAACAACCCATCTAAATAAATAATATTACATTCTAATTTTTATCAATATTTTTGAATAAAATTTTAATACTACTTGAAAGGGAATTCTATGCTCGATGGCATACCCAATACACAACAATGAGTTTCTTTGAAATCTTACGTTGCACACTAATAATATAATAATATTTTAATAGTTTTTTCCTAGCCATTGTAATGGAAAAAATGGACATAAATAACTACAAAATGATTACATATGTTTGTTAAATATTTTTACATTTATCCAATAAATGTTAGAGGCTTAAAATGAAAATGAATCCTATTTTACGCATAAATCTTCTAATATTCTTTAAAAGGACGATTAACCGCCTTTTGATGGAGAACCCTTTTTAAATATACTTTTTACAATTATATATGTTTTATTTGACAAAATAAAATCTTTATTTATAATCTGGACATCAAATTTTACTTTGTGTAAATTTTTGTTATTTTTCCGATAAAGATAATTTTTAGTGAAAATGTTGCATTTTAATTCAAAACCTCATTTTAATATGATTTATTTATATGGATAGATTAACTTTTTAATTGATATTAAATTGTATTTAGAATAAATTTTTAACATTTAATCCAATGGTGGTCATTTTAATTAATTTCACTTTGAAATTGGACTTAAACTAGTGTCAATCTTTTAGTATATATTGTTTCTTAAAAACACGCTATTTGTTTTGATAGCGGGAATGAATTATTAAATTAATTAATGAAACTTATATATTATGAATTTTTTAAAATAGACAACATTTTTTAATTTGGAATATCAAATATAGATTAGGGTAAATTTTTGGTATTTTTCTAAAAAACTTCAATTTTTTATGAACATTGAATCCACTAAGTGGTAGTTAAAGAAACTCGTTTTTCATTTAAATGAACAATTACCACTTCTGTGATTGTATTTTCAAAAATCCAACATACATGGTTGTCATTATGAATTAAAATGTGGTTCAATGAGATTAAAATATTTTTTTGGTGAATAGTACCTTTTAAGTTTTATTAATCACGATTAGAGGTAATTCATGTAATTTAAGGTAAAGATAATGTTATAATAATATTAAATGACCTTGACACATGTAATAAACTTATTGGATGAGTCATTTCCAACCAATACAATCAATTGGTCAACTTGGGGACCCCATGGATCCACTTTGGTTGGAAAATGACATTAATAACTTTTTATTTAAAGTTCAAATTAAAATGTCACAACCATGTATTGTTTTACTAAAACAATTTTTACATGGGGTTATACAAGTAATATATTCAACTATAAATATTAATTAGATAGATAAAAATATTTCCTACATCATGATATTTTTTTTACAATTTTTAGACATTAACTTAATTATTTTATTTATGACACCGTGATGATGGAGTGATTACCTCATAAATGAACGATTTAAATAAAATGAGAAGATAGGGTGAAATATAAGTCTTAAACTTGTAAAAAACCTATTGGATAGGGGTATTTCGAAACCTTATGACCTTATCCTCGAAGTATATATTTTTGGGACCTTTAAAATACGAAAATCATTTTATAATAATGTAATAGTTTATAACTATCCAAGAGTGCCCCTCCTCTTCTCTTATAAAAGGACCCCACCTCTACCACCTTACCCACACCAATCAAGACTTTGGATCGGACAAAACCTGTCCATTTCATCTCTAAACATACCACTCTTCATCATTGAATCCTCACCTTTGGCATAATTCTCTTCAAGAAACCTTTTTGGTTCAAACCAAGAGGAGTTACCCGATTTAAAGGTAATGTCTTCACCTGTGTTCTTTTGTTTTAATTTTGCTTCTCCAAACCCCTAAACTCTTTTTATTCCTTTATTTTGTAACAAAACCAGTATCTTAAATATAATAGGATGTTTTTATGTGATGTATTAGAGCTACACATACACACACCTCCGTCTAATGGTTAAATAAGATACTGTTTCTGTGGATGGCGAATTACTGCCTCACGAAAGGATGATGGTTCAATATTCTCTTAACACCTTTCATGGTGGCCATTATGATATCACTGTATTTTATATATGATATATATGGTATTAATGTTTTCCATTTGATTATTTTTTTTATATTTAAAACATACCTTTATGCTTTTCATGTTGTGTAAGTGCGATAATTTCATATGAGGAAGTGTGGACTACCGCCCCCTCAAGTGATGTGACTCGTTCATGTAATACATGGAATGTATAAAGAATGAAATTAATGAACTTGTGTGACCTATAAAACATATATATTATACTGTAATTATAATATATATATCTCTAAATTATTTTTAATTTCATTAATATGTCAAAGAAATGAAAGTAGTGTTCATGCGTACGTACGACCTACCGTCTCCATGAACGGTGAATTTCATTTCTTTTTATCTCCAAATGTTATGATATAGTATCAAATGAATATTTACAGGATATATGTGATATTTAAATCATTAAAACTATTATGGAGATTATTTACTTATAACTACATGGACAATCATTTTCAAACAAGTTCATTTTTGACTCATGTACCAAACATCGACAAAAACGTCTGATATGAACTTACATTATTAACCAATTATTATAACATTATAATATGTGAAATGAACTGAATAATAATCTTTAAAGTATGACCTTAAGAAATTATAAATTGACCAAAGTTTATTATTCAGTAATATAAAGAAACTAACAAGACAAGTCGGACTTGATGTAAGGGATCTGACCTCTCTCTTTCTTTTCAAGTACCCTCTTTTATGTCATTTCATTTATGCTACATCTTCTATGTTGGAGGATGTTATTTTATATTCACCATACTGTAATTTTTATTTTCATATGATGAGATACCCCCTCTTACTCTCATCAAATAATTTTTTATAATTTTTAAGTGGCGTCGTTAGGCTACCGACTTTTCATAAGGGAACCTACCCCTCTATTTCTTTTTAAGTACACTCTTTTATGTAATTATTTTAATATAATATTTATTATGATTGGGATGTTATTTTATATTACACTTACTGTAATTTTTATTTTCATATGATGAGAGACCCTATTTTCTATTATCAAACCATTTTGGACGTTTTTATTGGCGTCGTTAGGCTTCCGAATTTTTGTAAGAGATCTAACCTCTCTCTTTCTTTTTATGTACTCTCCTTTATGTAACTTCTTTTAAGATCCTCTTTGTTATGTTGGGGGATGTTATTTTATATTCCTCATTCTGTAATTTTTATTTTCATATTATGAGATACCCTATTTGATCTCATAAATCCATTTTTGGAAGTTTTAAGTGGCGTCGTTAGGCTGCCGAGTTTTCATAATGGATTTTTCATCTCACTTTTATTCCTGTGAGATTTATGCTACATTGGACACTATTTCATTTTGTGTGGTGTATGTACTTCCCATTATTTTACTATTTGTATAATATACTCTCATTTATGGTTATTTAAATCTTCATTGTATGACCCTTCTTTCATGGGGTGTACGTTTCGAAAGTTGCCTAAATCGGTAAGGGAACCTTTCACACTCCTCTTTTAAAAAGGCTTCTTTTGTTATGTCTTTTAATTTACATATTTTTATGTTGGGATTTGTTCTTATATATCCTTATTGATGTAAATTTTATGTCTAAGTCATGATATTCCATTTTATCTTTCATCAACTAATTTTATGAAATTTAATGTGACGTCGTTAGGCTGTCGAATTTTACCAAGGGAACTTTTTAACCCAATTTCGATTTCTTTGGGTTCAAAATGTAGTTATTGAATATGTCATCCAATGAATATATATAAATTACCTCTAGTTGTTTTATACTTAAAATACACTTATATTGGTTGTATTTATACTTGTCACACATAATTATGATATTGATTTATCCTTAATTTAAGGATACCTTCTTTATAAGGGATTTCATCTCATTTTACATTTCTATTGAGACTCCATTGTTCTTATGCACCAATTAACTCTTATATGGTGTATATACAGTCCTTTGGAATATTATATCATGAATCCAATTATTCTCATGATATTATAAAGTTCTGATTAAATGTTTTTCCTCAATTATTGTATTCAAGTGTCTCTCATTTTGTTAAAAATATTTTAACTAAAATATCGTTTTAAATTTTTTAATGATTTATTATTATAAATATTTCTCATTAATATCCATGTTTTAAAAATGGTTTTAAGGATTTATTTATATGGATATTAATGGTTTAAAATGTTAAAATCTTCAAAGTGGTATGGGACACTTTGATTAAAAATCTCTTTATTAAATGTTTTAAATGGTTTTGAAAATATTTTTTTGAATGGATTCATTATTTCAATATCTTAAAATGTTATATTGTTATTGAAATGTGGGAATGTTATATTTCCTTTATGATTAAGTAAGATTCTATGATTATGTTATAGTTCTTGGGCATTGTTTATGAAGACGGGTGGTTCCATGAAAAACTAAGGGCGGATGAGCCCGATATAGCTCTCCTATTCATTGGGTAACGTGAAGGGGTTAAACGTTAATGTTTCTCTGAAGATATTTAGGGAATATACTGTAATGGGTATTCCAAACTTAACCATGAGGGTTACTCTCTACGTATGAATGTTATGAATGACTCAAGTTACCTTTATGTATTTTGATTTCTATGAGTTATTCATAAATCCTATGATTTCATAAGGTATGTTAAATTGCTTGTGTTTTATGAGTAAAGTATGATTTCATTGATTCTTATGTATACATGGACTAATGTTTTCTTTCCGTATTGTTATAACCCTTAAAGATCTTTTTATGCTCATCCCATGTTTTTTTGAAATGTTTTTCACAGGACAGAAATTTGAATAGGGTCAAGGATGGGATCAAAGAAATGTCAGGCTATCTAAAACAAGGAACTAGACATCACTCTTTTGTTCAAGAGTTTTTATTTCTGTGAAAAAAATGGAAACTGAGTAGATGTTTCCACTTTTTAATCTTTGAGATGTAATAGTTATGTCATAATTCTCTAAAACTCTAAACTTGAAAAGATCCTCAATGTAAATTATTCATTTAATTCAATAATAAGTAATGTTTAAGGCCGGGTCCTTATAGTTGGTATCAAAGGACGGTTTAGATAACTTTAGATGTTAGAGTGTTAAGTGAAAAGTTGTGTATAACCACAATGGTTATTATATTAGATAGAGTCATTGTTATTTTTGAAGGTTGGAATGAGTTTGAGATAACTTGGATAAGTATATCTTAGTGTTTATCTTCCTCTTTAGTACATAATCATTTTGTTGATATAATCACACTGACATTTCTGATTTTAGTAAATGGATGGATCTAGCAGGCACCAAAGTGACAATGGGATTGAAGGAAACTGTGGTGGTTCTTTTATTAAGATACTAGATGAAATGGGGGATTCAATGAGAAATCTCGTGGTTGTTATAAACCAACTATCAAGAGTCATGATCAACCACCTGAACCTTGGTGATTTCTCTAATGCATTATGTACAAGAGAACCAACTCGACATGGAAGATTAGGTAATAATTTTAAAGGTAACCATTAGGTTTTATATGATCCTTACTTTTGAGGCAAATATGGGTTACTATACATTATGATGAAATATGAATGACATAAGATAAACTTGAGGTTAAATTATGTTATGGTTATTTTTGATGATTTTATCTCATTTTGGGGAATGTTTTAAGAATTATGTACTTTTGGAAAAAGGACAACACTCAGACCGTGTGACAACCCTTCGCGTCAGACAAAGCTACAGGAATCGAACCCATAACCAAAGTGCGACTGGTATTTGTTGCCTACAACTGGACTACGTGAAGTCCCTGGTTAGTTTGACTAATTATTTTTAGTTAGATGATTTTATGAATCAATATTATGTTGATTTTGGGTTATATATGGAAATTATTAACCTATCATGGAGGAAATGTGATTAGGTAAATTACATTTCAGTATGAGACTTTAAGAGTAACTGATGTTATTTGGAGATAAATGTTAATTAGTACCTTTGGAGACAATGTGATTAAATCCTTCAAATATTTGGGTTTCAATCTTAGTTGGGTTTACTTTGAAGAATTTTATGGGTAAATTTTTTATTGAATGTTCTTCGTTGAACTTTGGGTTTTGTTTGAAAAATTTTAGAGATTAAGAGTAGTTTTTCTTTTTGTAAAAAAATTCTTTTTGGGTATCATCTGATCTCGTACTAAACTTTTTTGTTTGGTTTTGGTTGAGATCTAAAGACATGGGAAATATATAGTTTTCGTTTTGGATTTGGTGATTCTCAAGAAGTTGATTATAGTACACTTCCAAAGTACTCGTCTTTTGGAGAAAATATGAGTTTGATTAAGGAATATAGTAAAAGTTGAAAGTCTACGTGACAATTAAGTATGTTTAATTATGAATGAGTTAATCTCAAAAATAAATTCCTCAATTAAGAGTAACTTAAAACAAAAATGTTTTCTGTTAAATTTTCCTACTAGGGAATCGAATACCGTTTAACCCATCACAAGTTTGTAATTTTCTTGTGGTTAACGTTCCCCTAGACATGTTTACTATCACTCTCCATTAGAACATGACCCTTTGTTTTCTCCTCTATATCCATATTTTCATACTTGGAATCCTAGTATGGGTTAACTCGGGTGACCTTTGTACTTCTCTCCCTTTCTTTTAAAGTGATAGTTTTACTGACACTTTCTCTGATGTGGGACATTCAATGAAGTTTCCAAGCCCAATTTTGAAATTATGAGGACGCAATTCCCAAAAGGGGGAACGATGTAACATCCCAAGTAAATAAACAATATTACATTCTAATGTTTATCAATATTTTTGAATTAAATTTTAATACTACTTTAAAGAGAATTTTATGCTCGATGGCGTACCCAATACGCAACAACGAGTTTTTTTTGAAATCATACGTTGCTCATTAATAATATAATAATATTAAAATAGTTATTTCCTAGCCGTTGTAATGTAAAGAATGAAAAAAATAACTAAAAAATGATTACATATGTTTGTTAAATATTTTTACATTTATCCAATAAATGTTAGAGGCTTAAAATGAAAATGAATCCAATTTTAAGCATAAATCTTCTAATATTATTTAAAAGGTCGATTAACCACCTTTTGATGGAGAACCCTTTTTAAATATACTTTTGACAATTTTATATGTTTCATTTGACAAAATAAAATCCTTCTTTATAATCTGGACATCAAAATTTACTTTGTGTAAATTTTTGTTATTTTTCCGATAAAGATCATTTGTAGTGAAAATGTTGCATTTTAAATCAAAACCTCCTTTTAATATAATTTATTTATATGGATAGATTATCATTTTAATTGAGATTAAATTTTATTTAGAATAAATTTTTAACATTTAATCCAATGGTGGTCATTGTTATTAATTTCACTTTGAAATTGGACATAAACTAGTGTCAATCTTTTAGTAGATATTGTTTCTTAAAAACACGCTATTTTTTTGATAGCGGGAATGAATTATTAAATTAATTAATTCAACTTATATATTTTGAATTTTGTAAAATAGACATTATTTTTGAATTTGGAATATCAAATATAGCTTAGGGTGAAGTTTTGCTATTTTTCTGAAAAACTTCAATTTTTGATGAATAGTGAAACCACTAAGTGGAAGTTAAAGAAACTAATTTTTAGTTTAAATGAATCATTACCACTTTTGTGATTTTATTTTCAAAAATCCGACATACATGGTTGTCATTAGTAATTAAAATTTGGTTCAATGAGATTAAAATAATTTTTTGGTGAATAGTAACTTTTATGTTTTATTAATCGCTATTAGAGATAATTATTGTAATTTAAGGTAAAGATAATATTATAATAATATGAAATGACCTCTTGTAGGAGCTATGGACGACCAATAAAATCACTGGGTCAACTTGGGGACCCCATGTAGTCACTTTGTTTTGAAAATGACATTAATAACTTTTTATTTAAAGACAAAATTAAAATGTCACAAACATGTATTATTTTACTAGAACAATTTTTACATGGGGTTATAAAAGTCATGTTTTTTACTATAAATATTCATTAGATAGATAAAAAATATTTCCTACATCATGATATTTGTTTTATAATTTTTCTAGATTAAATAAATTATTTTATTTATGACATCGTGATGATGTAGTGATTACCTCATAAATGAATGATTTAAATAAAATTAGAAGATATGGTGAAATATAAGTCTTACACTTGTCACAAACCTATTTTATGGGTGTATTTCTAAAATTTATCACCTTATCCTTGAAATATATTTTTTGGGACCTTTAAAATCCGAAAATCATTTTATAATAAAGTAATATTTTATAACTTTCCAAGAGTGCCCCTCCTCTTCTCTTATAAAAGGCCCCCAACTCTACCACCTTACCCACACCTCTCAAGTCTTTGGATCGGCCAACCCCTGTCCATTTCATCTCTCCAAATCCCTCTATTCATCATTGAAGCCTCACCTTTGGAATAATTCTCGTCAAGAAACCCTTTTGGTTCAAACCAAAAGGAGTTACCCGATTTAAAGGCAATGTCTTCACTTGTTTTATTTTGTTTCATTTTGTTTCATTTTTCTTCTCCAAACCCCTAAACTCTTCTTATTCCTTTTTTTTGTAACAAAAATATTATATTAAATATACTAGGATTTTTTTATGTTAAGTATTCGAGCTACACTTAAACACACCTCCGTCTTGTGGTTATAGAACATACTGTTTCTGTGGATGGAAAATTACTGCCTCATGAAATGATGATTGTTTAATCTTCTCTTAACACCTTTCATGGTGGCCATTATGATGTCACTATATTTTATATATGATATATATGGTATTTTTGTTTTCCATATGCTTATTTATTTTATATTTAAAACATACCTTTATTATTTTCATATTGTGCAAATGCGATAATTTCATACGAGAAAGTGTGGACTACCGCCCCCTCAAGTGATGTGACTCATTCATGCAATACATGGAATGTATAATGAATGAAATTAATGAACTTATTTGACCTATAAAACATATATATTATACTGTAATTATAATATATATATGTATCTCAATTATTTTTAATTCCATTAATATGTCAATGAAATGAAAGTAGCGTTCATGCGTACATACGGCCTACCGTCTCCATGAACGGTGCATTGCATTTTTATTATCTCCAAATTTTATGTAAAACTATAAAATGAATATTTACTGGATATATATGATATTTAAATCATTAAAACTATTCTGGACATTATTTGCATATAACTACATGGACAATCATTTTCAAACAAGTTCAATTTTGACTCATGTACCAAACATCGACAAAAACGTATTATATGAACTCATATTATTAACCAATTATTATAAAAATTTAATATGTGATATGAACTGAATAATAATATTTAAAGGAGGACCTTAAGAAATTTTAAATGGACCAAAGTTTATTATTCAGGAATATAAAGAAACGAACATGACAAGTCGGACTTGATGTAAGGGATCTGACCTCTCTCTTTCTTTTCAAGTACCCTCTTTTAAGTCATTTAATTTATGCTACATGTTCTATGTTGGAGATGTTATTTTATATTCACCATACTTTAATTTTTATTTTCATATGATGAGATACCCCCTCTTACTCTCATCCAATAATTTTTTATAATTTTTAAGTGGCGTCGTTAGGCTGCCGAATTTTCGTAAGGGGACCTGCCCCTCTCTTTCTTTTAGGTACACTCTTTTATGTCATTACTTTTAATCTCATCTTTCTTATGATTGGGATGTTATTTTATATTACACTTACTGTACTTTTTATGTTTATATGATTAGATACCCTATTTTCTCTCATAAATACATTTTGGAAGTTTGGATTGGCGCCGTTAGACTGCCGAATTTTCGTAAGAGATCCAACCTATATCTTTCTTTTTAAGTACTCTCCTTTATGTCACTTATTTTAAGCTCCTATTTATTATGTTGGTGGATGTTATTTTATATTCCCCATTATGTAATTTTAATTTTCATATTATGAGAGATCCCATTTGATCTCATAAATCCATTTTTGGAAGTTTTAAGTGGCGTCGTTAGGCTGCCACGTTTTCATAAGGGATTTTTCATCTCACTTTTATTCCCGTGTGATTTATGCTACATTGGACACTATTTAATTTTGTGTGGTGTATGTACCACACATTATTTTACTATTTTTATAATATAATCTCATTTATGGTTATTTACATCTTCATTGTACGACCTTTCTTTCATGGGGTGTACGTTTCAAAAGTTGCCCAAATCGGTAAGGGAACCTTTCACACTCCTCTTCTAAAAAGACTTATTTTGTTATGTCTTTTAATTTACATATTTTTATGTTGGGATATGTTCTTATATATCGTTATTGATGTAAATTTTATGTCTAATTGATGAGATACCATTTTATCTCTCATCAACTAATTTTATGAAATTTAAAGTGACGCCATTAGGCTGTCGAATTTTACCAAAGGAACTTTTTAAACCAATATCAATTTCTTTGGGTTCAACATGTAGTTATTGAATATGTCATCCTATGAATATATGTGAATTTACTCTGGTTGTTTTACACATAATATACACTTATATTGGGTGTATTTATACTTTTCACACATAATTATGAGATTGATTTATCCTTAATTTAATGATACCTTCTTTATAAGGTATTTCATCTCATTTTACATTTCTATTGAGACTTCATTGTTGTTATGCACCAATTCACTCTTATATGGTGTATATACCATCATTTGGAATATTATATCATGAATCCCATTATTCTCATGACATTATAAAGTTCTGATTAAATGTTATTCCTCAATTATTGTATTCATGTGTCTCTCATTTTGTTAAACACCTTTTAACTAAAATATCATTTTAAATGTTTTAACGATTTATTCTTATAAATATTTCTCATTAATATCCATGCTTTCAAAATGGTTTTAAGGATTTATTTATATTGATATTAATGGTTTAAAATGTTAAAATCTTCAAAGTGGTATGGGACACTTTGATTCAAAAATCTCTTTATTAAATGTTTTAAATGGTTTTGAAAATGTTTTTTAAATGGATTCATTATTTCAATATCTTAAAATGTTATATTGTTATTTAAATGTGGGAGTGTTATCTTTAATTTATGATTAAGTTATGTGTTATGATTATGTATGGTTTTGGGGGATTTTTTATGAAGACAGGTGGTTCCATGAAAAACTAAGGGCGGGTGAGCCCGATATAGCTCTCCAATGCATTGGGTAATGTGAAGGGGTTAAACGTTAAGGTTTCTCCGAAGAGATATAGGGAATATACTGTGATGGATATTCCAAACATTACAATGAGGGTTACTCCCTACGTAAGAATTTTATGAATGCCTCAAGTTACCTTTATGTCTTATGGTTTCTATGAGTTATTCGTAAATCTTATGATTTCATGAGGTATGTTAAATTGCTTATGTTTTATGAGTAAAGTATGATTTTATTGATTATTATGTATACATGGACTAATGTTTTCTTTCCGTATTGTTATAACCCTTACTGAGCTTTTTATTCTCATCCCAAGTTTTTTTGAAATGTTTTTCACAGGACATAAAGTTGAATAGGGTCAAGGATGGGATCAAGGAAATGCCATACTATCTAAAACAAGGAACTAGACATGACTCTTTTGTTCAAGAGTTTTTATTTTTGTGAATAAAATGGAAGCTGAGTAGATGTCTCTACTTTGTAATCTTTGAGATGTAATAGTTATGTCCTAATTCTCTAAAACTCTAAACCTGAAAAGATCCTCAATGTGAATTATTCATTTAATTCAATAATAATAAATGTTTAAGGTCGGGTCCTTATAGGGTGAGTATAACAGCACTTAGTAGGACACCCAGAAAACAGTAAACATGTATAACTTATTATAGTTACCTCAATAAGATATATCAAAATTGATGTAAAATAGAATAAAAAAGATACACTTGTTAAAGAATCTTCATCATCAGGCAGTCATAACCCACTGCCACCCATAGGATTCTGCTCGAAGCAATACACATTTTAGGAGAACTCACTCCATGAACCATGCCATCATAAGAGGCACTCGACGAAAAGGTGTAGCTCATTGGGCCCCACTATAACACCTTGAGTTTCAAATAAATGATTTATTTATTTTATTAGTAAATTTATTAATTCAATGTTAGAAATTATAATAAATTCAATTTTTTAAATAAATATTATGACAACTGTACAGTCTTAAATTTAATCATATATTAATATTCTACAAAAAAAAATTTATTGATTGGTTTTAAAGAAATATTTTTATATTTATTTATTTTATAAAAGAATTTTAATTTCAATATATATTTTAAATGAATAAATTTTTAAAATTTATATATTTTTAAAGAGATATATTTCATATAAATAATGTAATTGATAATTATTTGATACTAAATTATGATAATTATGGATTTTGAGTATTTAATAAAATAATCATATTATCATGAATTGTTATACTTACTAATATTATAATTAGTTAAATTTTATAATAGGATTTTTTATTAATAAGATTAAAATAACCAAAAAGAAGGAATTTATATTTTGACTTAAATTCAACACTCTAAAACATAATATAATTGTAATATAAGTAGTGTACCATTTATAAATGATTTTTGAAAAATATATTCATACTAAATAAAATATAATTTATTTTTAATTAACACAATTATTGAATAAAGACATAATTAAACAATTATGAAAATGAAGTATTGTAAATACTATTTTGAAAAACACATAAAATAAGAATAATATTTTGATTATACAAATGATTCATATAATTATGGGTAATAATGTTAAAATAAAATGGTGAATAAATGAAATCATATATAATATGTATTTATAAAGATAGAAATTAATTATATATATATATAAAATGATGAATAAATTGTGTAATATATATATATATTGGATTGAATAAAAGAATTATATTAAATATATTATAATAAATATAATCCTATAAATAAAAATATAATAAAAAGAAATAATATGTTGATGGATTGAGATTGAAGAGAGGGGTTTGGATTTCTAAGGGTTTCATTTCAGGTTAACCTTCGGTGGAGGATATGGGAGGTTCAACCTAGAGATGGGTTGAAGTTGAAGGGGAGTTCGATCCAATATCTCCTTTGGATTTTTTGAGAAAGGGGAGAATGTAGAGAATGTCAAGGATTTGGGTGAAGGGATCATCCATAAGCACCAGAGGTGTCAATCCGAGCTGAGTCGAGTTTTGAGAGTCCAATGTAGGTTGTGCTACAACAAAGAGTCTAGTCCTGGTTTAGGGTTTCAACTGATGGATAAGGACCAAAAAGAATGGAGATACGATCATTATCTTCATCATGTTATCATATTTTCATATCTATAGGTTGGATTGAATTTATTTTATCTGAATATGTTTTCTAGATTTGATTTTAACTATAACAAATACCTGAATTGTCATATGCCTATTATTACGAATTTAAGTTCTTATATTCCTATTGATCGTTTCTCATTGTTTTTTATTTTTCATACAATGCCTCTCTCTAATATTAATCTTTTAAGTATTTATTTTGATTCAGGATCTGTTTATCTCAACATTTCCATCTGATTTTGTCTTTTTTCTATGAGTTTCATAATGAATATCCATCAGTCTGTTGGTTTTCCCTTCGTTAGTTCCCACTTGTAAACATATGATTCAATTTTCTATTCCCAGTTTTTCATGGTATTCATTAATTTAATCCACTGAGTTTTTTTCTTCCAAATAAGATATAAGCTTCAATATATGACTTTTATATTTTATCATTACTCAATAAGTATTTCATCGGATCCAATAATTTATAATTCAAACTATGAACTAATTTTCATGATAAAATTTAATTTATGGAATTTAACAGTGTATTTGTCTATTCTATTCATTTGAGGTTATAAATAGAGAGGGTACAACCTGACGGTTTTAAGGCATTGCATGTTTTCTGTGCAATGAGTGAAGGTTCTACAATAAATATTATAAAGGTATTTCTTATTTATTTTTTTCAATTTATTTTCCTTCCAAAACTATAATTTTTCATGTGAAACGTATTTTTTCCATGGGTACATCAAATAAAAATCCACCTGTTTTTCTCTTTTGAAACATTGATAAATTAAAATAAGAGATCATTTTATTAAAACTATTTTTGTTTTATGATTTGAAACCAGATCATATATTTTAGTATTCATCTTTTAACTATTTTCAGCAAATAAGATTATGTTTGGGTAAAGGGAGTTTCATCATTTCACGTTATAATCACTATTTTTTTGGTTTTCTAGTTATATATGTTTACTTATTCCATGTTTTATACTTCTACACAGTTCAACTCTATATATTTAATTCACAAATTGAATATGTGTGCGTTTTTGTTTATTCGTGATATATATATATACAAATATATATAAATTTTCATTATTATGCTTGCTATATATATGTATATATTGAAGTGTTAATTTTCATACAAACCATCCAAGTGAGGAATTATTAGTGTAAGATACATGTTCACATTCTAATCAAACATATATATAAAAATAATTTATTTGATGTCTAAGATCATTGGTTTTTCTAATTCTAGTTCTATGATTATCTATATATATATGGGTGTGTGTACATATTAATGTTATGTTCCTTAAAATGTAAGTACATATATATATATATATACACACCCATGAAATAATGATTGTATTTTTTAATGATGTGTCACATTCATAAATTTTTGTGCGACACCTAATTATCTATTTATTAAGATTAATTTTAAAAGACAAAATTATAAGTTCTCTATTTCTATTAATTTATACATTCAATTCATTATTTCATGAATAATTCAAATTAAAAAAAATGTATTTGCAATTTTAAGTATGTGAATGATAATTTATCTTCCTTGTGATTATGGAAAGTTTATTTATCATACGATTTAGTTGTACCATATAAAACCTGTAATTTCCAATGAATATTAATATTTATATAATTATATATAAGTAAAAGAGAACGAGATCATTTCATGTATTATTATATATATATATATAAACTAAAACACTATTGAATATGTGTATATACGTAATGCATGTTTAGAATTATTTTTATAAAAGCCTATACTTGAATGTAGTAAATATGGTAGGGAATTGAGGAGGGAACCCAATCCCTAAATAAGTTGGTTGGCCCATGATAGCCTTAAATGTTTCAATTTTCCCAAAAAAAATTCAAAATCGTTCATATATGTTTGTTTGAAAAATCACAGGATTAATTTTAAAGAAATTTTAGTCAATGTATTTTAAAAATATTGAATTATTTTCAACGCATAAATAATTTCATTATTATTTTCAGATGAACTTTATGAAAGTATTTTTAAGGAATTATCAAAAGAAATTTTCAAAGTATTTTATTAATGTTGTTTTAAATGAAATATTATCTAAAAACAACTTCAATTATTTCAAAACCCCTTGCTAGGGAATTGAAAGCACATCATTTGTTTGAAAATTATTTTCCAAATTTATCTTAGAAGATCAAAATCAAATTTCTTTTCTTTTTCAGATAGCACCATCGGAAGTTTTGTAGGAACTTATTTTATTTTTCATTAACTATGATAAATGTATGGTGTTTTCTAATCCTAAAAAATTATATACTGATAAAAGGTCCTCATTTGAGTAATATTTTGTGTAATTTACTTTTATAAAATTAATTACATATCATTTTCAATTGCTAAGTCCAGAATAATGGGATCAGGCAATTATACTTGGTTTCATAAGAATTGTATAGACATATTTGGTTATTATTTTTTTTATTTTGAGGGAAAAAAATATATGTGACCGTGTTTTCCTAAAATAGTATGTCCCCTTAGAAATGTTTTAATTTTAAAGAGGGAAATTTATAATTTTATTAAGTTCAATGCACGAATTGTGAGGGTGAAATTAATTTAAGGGGGGGTAATTTAAAACCGTTAGTTTCAAATTAAACATTTATTTATTTTATTATTACCTATATTAATTCAATTTAAGTAATTATAATAATGTCTAATTTTGTAAATAAAAATTATGAAAAATATTTATTTTTCATTTATATCTTAAATTAATATTATACAAAAAAAATATTGTATATATTAGTTTGAAATAATATTTTAATATTTATTTATCTCATAGAATAATTTCAGTTCAAATTTTATTTTAAATGAATAAATTTCAAAAATTAATATATTTTAAAAGAGATATCTTTCATATCAATAATGATTTTTATAATTGTTTGATACTATATTATTCTAATTATGGATTATGTGTATTAAATAAAATAATCATATTTTAATTAATTATTATACTAAGAAAGAGTGTAAATATTATAATTTTATAATATCATTTTTTATTAATAAGAGTAAAAAACTAATAGATAAAATTTATAACTTGAATTAAATTCAAATTTGTAAAAAATAATATAATTATAATATAAGTAGTATAACAATTAAAAATGAGTTCAGAAAAAAATCATTCATACAAAAAAAATATCTGAATTTAAATTATGAATTATTAATTAACAAAATTATAGATATAAATATATAATAAAGTTGTTATGAAAATGAAAGTTTTATTAATACTATTTTGAAAAAACACAAACAAAACATGAGTAATATTTTGATTATATAAATGCTTAATATAATTATATCTAATCTTGTTTAAATAAAAAAGCTGAATAAATGAAATCATATATAATATGTATTTATAAAGAAAAAAATTAAATATATATACATATTAAATGATTGTTATATATATATATATTAAATGGATAGAATAATTGAATTATATTAATTATATTATAATAAATTTAATCCTTTAAAAAAAGATATACAAAATTAAAATAATCTGTGGAAAATTGAGATTGAAGATAAGGGGTTTTGATTTCAAATGGTTTCATTTTGGGTTAACCATCTGTGCAGGATAGGGATGGATCGAGCTAGATATGGGGGGATTCTGAAGGGGAAGGTTGAGCCGATCTCCATGATGGATTCGTTGGAAAAGGGGAGAATATCGTGGAAGCTCTAGACTGGAGAGAAGGGTTTTTTGTGAGCTCCTAGGGTGTTGATTCGAGCCGAGCCATGTTTCAATATTCCTATTTAGGCCATGTGACATCAATGATTCAGAGATTGATTTAAGGTTTTAATTGATGGATGAGGATCGAGAGGAATAGATATCCCATCATTATATTCTTCATTATCATGGAATCTCAAATCTGTAGGTAGGTGTATTTTTTATCCAAATCTATTTTCTATATTTTCATTAATGTGTAACAAATAACTGCTCTTTCATCTATCTGGTGTCACTGATTTTAGTTCTATTATGCCTATTGATTCTTTTTCATCATTTGGGATCTTCCATCTAATTTCTCTGTCTTACAATAATCTTTTATGTGCATATTTTTATCCAAGATCGATTTATGTTAACATTTCCATCTATTTTTGTGTTTTTTCTATGAGCATCGTAATGAAGACTCATTGATCCATTTATTTTTCTCTTCTTAAATTCCCAAATGTAAACATCTAATTCAATTATCTATTCCCAGTTTTGGATGAGATTTATTCATTTAATCCTATGAGTGTTTGACTTTTGGTCCAAATATGAGATATGATAAAATATATGAATGTTATTTATTATTCATTATCTGCAAGAATTTTATTAGAACAAATAATTTCCTATTAAAACAATGAACCTATTATTCATAAGATAATTTCATTTATGGAATTAAAATTTACTTTGTCTATATGGTTCATTTGAGGTTATAAAAAGATAGGTTACTGCATACCTATTTTAAGGCATTGCATGTCAGCTGCGCATAGAGTGAAGGATTATTCAATCTAAAATTATTAAGGGATTTTATATATTTATTTTATCAATTTATTTTTATTCAATAATTATAAATTTTCAAGGGGAATTTATTTCTTCCATGGGTTCTGCAAATCAATATCAACATTTTTTCATTTCTGAAACATTGATAAATTATAGTAAGAGAACATTTTATTAAAATGATTTTTGTTTTATGATATGAAACCAAATTATATATATTAGTATTTAGCATTAAAGTTTTCTCATGATATAAATTTATGTTTTTGTAAGGGTTTTTTCTCCATTTCAAGTTATAATACCTAATTTTTCGGTTTTCTAATTATTTAAGTATTTTTATTTCATGTATTGTACTTATATGATGTCCAAATCTACACATTTAATTCACAAATTGAATATATGTGTGCTTTTTTTTATGCATGATATATACATATATGAATATATATAAATATTCTTGTTTATGCATGATATATATATATTAAAGTGTTAATTTTCATACAAAGCATCCAAGTTTCTAACTATAGTTGTAAGATACTTGTGCACATGATAATCCAACTTATATATAGAAATAATTTCTTTAATGTTCAAGATCAATGGTTTCAAATTCCATTTCTAGGATTTTTTATATATTTATATATACTTCATAAAGGTACATTCCATAAAACATATATACATATATATATATATATTCATGAAAGCATGATTGTATATTGTAATGAAACATTACTTTTATAATTTTGTGTACGACACATAATTATCTATTTCTTCTGATTAATTTTTAGAATACAAATTAATATGTTTTTTATTTCTATTTTTTTATACCGCCATGTCATTATTTAATGCATAAAATATATTAATCAAACATTTCCGTGAAATTATATGTACTTAAATGATAATTAATCTTCCATGTGGTAAAGAAAAGATTATGTATCATAATATTTGGATAAACCAAGTCAAACATTTAATTTATAAAGATGATTAATATTTATATAATTATACATAAATAAAAGTGAACATGTTTCATTAATGTATGATTATATATATATATATAGTTAAAACTACAACTCCAAGGAAATTGTATATATATGTAAAGCAATCTTAAAATGATTTTTATACAAGAAGGTACTTAAACATTGTAAATATTTTATAAAATTAGGGAGTGAACCCAATCCCTCAATAAGTAGGTTGGGCCAAGATAGCCTTCAATGTTTTATGTTTCAAAAAAAAATTGTTTTTAATAGAATGCGTAAAGGTTTTCCCAAAATATCACTGGATTATTTTTAAATAAATTTCAGCATAAATATTTTCCAAATATTGAATTATTTCCAAGACATAAATAATCTCAGTATTAATTTATATGGTATGTTTTGAAAGTATTTTTGACGTATTATGATAATAATTTTTTAAAGAATTTTCATAAAGTTGTTTTCAAAAAAATATTCTCTAAATAGTACTTCAATGATTTCAAAAACTATTACTGGGAAAATTCTATGCTCACTATTTTTTTAAATTATTTTTTATAGGTATATTTTATGTGGCCTTAAAAAATATATGTTTTCCCATATCCTTTTTAATTAATTTTTATTAATTTAGTTTCTTATTTTAATACTTTTTAATAATTAATGATACTTATTTAATTTTATCACTAAATTTATTAATTTATCAATTTTTATAATTAATTGTACATTATAATTCTTAAAATAGTTAATTTATTTCTTACTTTAGTTTTATAGACTATTAACTATTTATTTAGATGGTTTATTTTGTCGGAATAGTTAATTATTTAACAATAATTAATTAATTAATTCTCCTTATGCATATAATTAATGTAGTCTTTATTTAATTTTTCATGTTTTAATTATTAATTAATTTTAAGTAACTCAATCTTTCAAGTCATCTTTTAATAATTCATTAATTAAAATAATTGATTATATACCTACTTCAATCATTAAGTCACTTTTAATTCTATTACATCAATTAAAATTTTGGTTTAATAATATAATAATTATCTTTCTACCTTAAATTATTTTAATTTGATATTGTAACTATTTAACTATGTCTTATAAATGTTTAAATTTTATGTTAACTTTTAATAAGTCAGTTGCTTTTTAATATAGTAATAATTTAAGTTATGCGAATTAAAGTTATTAATAATTTAATATAAGTTTAATTGTTTATATAAATTTATTAATCTTAATTTTGAAAATTAAGTTTGCATTTTCTTTAATTCAGTTTTAGTTTTTATTAATTACTTTCTTCATATTCTATTTAAGTTTTAATTTTATTTATTTACTATGTTTATTTTGGAGGTTAATTTTTTTATCTCGGTCACTATCACAGTGTCTCCACGCACTGGTCTCCTTACGGTCTCACCGTGTCACTGCCCCTCTTTACGGTCTCACAGTAAGCCATGACACCGTAACCTTTGCCATCGTTTTTATTTAACTATATCACCGTAACACCCCCTTAAGGTGTCTCGCTGTCTTGATACCATGACACCCCTTACACCACGCACTGTATACCCTTTACTGTGTCACTATTTCACACACATTACCTGTGTCTCAGTGAAACCAATTAAGTTGTCTCACCGTCTAACCCTTCACACCAGTTTCAGTCACCGTATCCTCTTCACAGTTCCATCCATAGTTGTCTCACCGTAACTTTTCCGCATTCCTCATTCACAACATTGTTGTTTCTTTCTAGAATCTTCGCCGCATCGCCGCTACAATTCCATCAAAACACAACACAAAAAATCATCAACAAAGAAAATCATTTCACCAATCACTTCTCAACCAAAGCCATCAACATATTCAAAACTCTTCCACTGCTAGAATTTGATGAAGTCGCCACTGCTGGATAAGAGGATAACGAAGTTGCATACTAGCTAGGATGGAGACTTGATGAAGAGCCACTTGAGGAATCAGATTTTCTATTGTGGTGAGTAAACAGATTTTGAGTAGATGCTACTCGAGCTGCTGTTCCGCAAGGAGGAAGATCTGGAGCTCGGTGCTGCGAGAGGAGAAGGGGTCACCCGCGTGAGTGTCATCGGTCTGAAGGGTCCGCTGCTCACCGTGGAGAACTGAAGCTATGTGAGGAGACGATCGAGACTTCAGCCGCGTTAAAGGAGTGGGGGCTGAGCTGAAGTCTCCCATCATCGAAGCACCACCAGACCTGCTCACATCAGGAAGAGGAAACCTAATTCTCTATCTTGGTGCTGAACAGGAGACCCAGGGAGAGGATAAACAAATATAAAAAAACAACAAACACATAAAATAATACATTAACAAGAATATAATTTAAAATAATAATATTGATAATTAAAATTTAACTTAAACAGTTATAAAAAATATAATTATGAATAAATAAAAATTATTAAATAACAAATTTTAAAATAGAATTAATAGTTTAATTTACTTTAATAAAACATTAACTAAGATAAACTAATAAATTATAATTTCTTAATTAATCATATATTATTTATAATTTAAGGTGGAAACATAAATATTATTACATTAAATTAATAATAATAATTTATATCGAAATTAAATAAACTAATCTAATAAACATAAGTTGGTTAATAAATTAATTTATTAATAATGACAAACTTTTAATTTAACATTAATAACTCTAATTTAAAAAACTAGATAACTTTATAATCAGTTATTTTAGGACTTTTAATAAACTAATAAGTTAAAAATGTTTATTTATTTGCATCTCATTTCGAATTATTTTGTGCGTTAATTTTTGTAGGTTCATACAGGAAGTGAGTTCACATCCTGGTGCATGTAACTAACTCAACGGGAGTTAGTTACGTGAGTAAATTTATCACGATGTGCTTGTCACAAACACACACACATGTGCGGTGTGCTCGTGAAGAAAACTGAATGTCGGTGGAAGGCAAGTGGTGACTAGCAGCAGATGACGGGGGATATTAAAACAGAGAAGCAACAGAATTTTGGGGGACATTAATGGGAGAAAACAAACACCACTGGAGAGCAGAGAACCTGAAGCGACTCTCGTGAAACCATTCCTTGGAGACCCGAGGGCCTAGAGCATGAGGAATTCATGCAAGCAGAGGGATTTTTCTTCCTCTGTTATGTTTTTCATTTTATTCCCCTATAATTTAATGTTTTTAGAACACGTAAAGAATAAAAATTTAGGCTAAATACATACAGTTTGGGGGGAAAATTGAGTTTACTGGTTATCGTTCTTTTCTTTTCTCACTATCCTGTTAATGTGATTGGAATTTATTGGCGAGATCAGTTCTGATTACATTAAATTGAAACGTACCACTTGTGCTTAATCTAAGATTTCCACATTTATACGGTGAGTTTAAATGTGGATTTATTTTCTTGAACATTTAAATGGAAATAAAAGGCTACAAGACATACGGTGAGTTATTTCTGTGTTCTTTTCAAACTTGAATTTTTTTAAGTTGGTTAATCAACGGGTGGCGAACTCTGAAATTGGCCGATTTGAGTGATTATCTCCTGGCAAGGGAAATAAATCACTCTATTTCAGTGGTTTTATTTGTAATCAATGTCGTGAGAAAGTATACCTTCAAAACCAGTAGATTTGATATACTCCTTGAACGTTTTTCTCCATATTGTTTTCTTTTCAGTGCACTACTCTCTCTTACTTGCTGTTTTGAGCCTTTTCCTTGTTTTGATACAATTTAGAACAGAAACTAAAAAAAATTGTTGTTTCATTTGTGCCTTACAAAAAATATATAAAAAAATTAGAAAGATTAGAAATTCAACTTCACTGCTGACAATAGTGGGATCTTTAGTTAGTTTTTAGATAATAGTGGACAAAATAGCCTTCCCTGTGGGTTCGACCCTACTTGCCACATTTACTGTAGTTAGTAGGAAAATAAATATTAAACTTTGACCGGCTTCAACTATGATTTATTTCATGTTTTTGGTTCCGTTTTTAGGGAAAACACAAGCCATTGATAAAAAAATAACTCTAAAAAACACATATATAAAAATCTTATAAAAATTGAATATTTTGAAAACTGTAAAAAACGGTTACTTTACTTTCTGAGTTGTTACGGTTAGAAACTATCTACCAATGTTTGTATGATAACAAGAACATATGTTGTTAGATTAGAGCCCCTAAACCCTAAATTAGATAAACATTTAGCTACTGTAAGAAGAAATAACAAAATTGAAATGGAAAATCAAGAAAATAGAGTTCCTGATAATAATAACTTACGAAATAACCATCCATAACTCTTAGATGATAATAAAAGTCCTAGGATGAGGGAGTTACAACTCCCACAAGTTTCAAGAAACCCATCTTTGATTAGGTTTAGTCCGAGAGCCAGAAATTATGAGCTTAAAAAATCTCACATTTCACTACTGCCTGCATTTAATGGGATCTTTAATGAGGAATCTCTGGCCTTCATTAGAGACTTTTATAACACTGTACAGTAATTACCACTTTTTGGACTCACTGAAATCGAACTAAGGATGAGAGTTTTTCCCTTTTTCCTTCAATGGAATTCTAGGAATTGGTTTTTAAGTTTAGATGAAAACATTTTTGAGAACTAGGATCAAGTATATAACTCATTCATTATGAAATTTTATCAACAAAGACTGAAAGGAAAACTGAGAACTAAAATCACTAGTTTTTATCAGGAGGATGGAGAAGACTTCCATAAAGCATGTGATAGATTTAGGGACCTACTTAGGCTGTGTCCCAATCATCAACTCCCATCTCATCTCCTCATGGACACCTTCTATGAAGGTTTGCCCTCCTCTGGTCAGAATTTAGTGGATCAAGCTGCTAGGGGTAATTACAATGACAATAATGATGAAGAACTTAGACAGATCTTTAATAATCTGGCCCATAATTCTCAAAACAAAAATTCAAGAAGAAAGAGAGTGAATAGGAGTGCTAACACTGGTTCAATAAATGAAATTCAAAGTAAACTAGCTTAAATCACCAACCAACTTCAAACTTTAATGAACCAGAATTCAAAACAAACTGTAAATAAAGTTGAAAATCAGAATCAGTATCAATCTCTTAGGCAACAGTGCACTCAATGTGGTATGTTTGGGCACTCTGAAAATTTTTGTCCCAATGTTGATATAACTTCCCAACAATATGAAACTTCTAACTTTGTTAATTATGGTCCTAGGATGCCTTAAAAAGAAGATCCATTCTCAAATAATTATAACCAAGGCTATAGGAACCATCCTAATATGTCATGGAAGGATCAAGGTGTCATCAAACAATTCACTACCCCTAATTATCAGAATCAAACAAGGCCAAACATTCAAAATCAACAAAGGGGTGAGACTTAAAATGTTCAAAGAAGTAATGATAATCAAATGTCTTCTAAATTGGATCAGATCTTGAATAAAATATATTCACAAGAGGAAAGGTACATGACTTCACTTAATAAATATAAAAGTCAATATGAGTTAGACAAGATGAAAAATGATTTGAGAATGCAGAACATGGAAACACAGCTAGGACAATTAGCTAGATATTTGACTTCTACGGATAAAGGTAGGTTTCCTAGTACAACAAAACTTAATCCTAGGGATAATATCATGGTTGTTGTCACTAGAAGTGTCCTTAATACTCAAACAGTTGCCGAAAAACACAATGAAAATGCCCAAAATGAGAAACTGTTTGAATCTGGAAATGAAAATCTGCTTTGTTCACAAGCTGAAAATTCAACGATTAATGTTGAAAATGATGAGAATCTGAATTTTTCTCCTAGAAATGAAGTTGGAACTTCTATTAAAAATCAAAATAATAAAGGAAAAGAAACAGTTGTGGAAGAGTTGAGGGATATACCTACTGTTCTGAAGAATTTTTCCCCAACCATCCCTTTACCTGAGAAGCTTAAACCACAAAGTAATACCAGGGATAAACTTCTTCAGTTCCTTGCTCTTTTTTCTAAACTTCAAGTGAACATCCCATTCATACAAGCTTTAATTCAAACTCCATCATATTTGAAATCTTTGAAGAAAATTGTTTCAAACAAAAAGACCCTTGAAGAATTTGATACCTACAGCCTCACTAAAGAGTGGAGTTCTATTCTCCAAAATAAAATCCCAACCAAACTAAATGATCCAGGTAGCTTTTTCATCCCTTGTACCCTATGAAATTCAGGTCAGCTCAACTGTTCATGTGATCTAGGTGCCAGCATCAATTTTCTTTCATACTCACTGTTTTGACAGTTGAGGTTATGAGATCTTCAACTCACCATGGTCATACTACAATTAGATGATAGATCATTCACTCATCCTGTGGGTAGGGTAGATGAATTGTTAGTTGGAGTTGGGAAGTTATTCTTGCCTTCTGACTTTCTTGTCTTAGACATAGAGTGTGATCAAGAGGTGCCCATCATCTTGGGTAGGCCCTTCTTGTCCATAGGTGGTGTTGTCATTGATGTGTCAAAGGGTCAACTGATATTAAAAATTGGTGAACAAGAAGAAGAGTTTAAGGTGTTTAAAAATATTAAGGGACCAACATATTCTGAAAACTGCTCAAAAATTGAGTCTCTTGAAGATGAATGTTCTTATAAGAATCAACTTGAACACATTGAAGAATCTGAAAAGCAATCCTCTATTGAAGAAAACATTTGTGAAGCTGAAAATTTTTGTGAATCTGTTCTAGAGATTGAGAATTATGTTGTAACACCAAAATTGGAATATTTTTCAGAACTGGACAACTATCCAATTTCTGTTGTAGGAGAGTACTCTGTTGCTGGTCTTAGGACCTTTCTGAGTGAATTTGAGGGTGTCTCTGTTAACATCAACACTTCTGAACATTTTGATGATATTGAGGGAGAAATTTTATGACAACTTGATGATTTTACTTTGATACATTTGTTGTAATCTGATCTGGAAAATCTGGACAGCATACTACCCACCTAGGACAGTAGCACTATTATTCCTGAATCTAAACTTGAAATTGAAAATCTTTCAACTTTAAATACTCCTTATAAGAAATATGTTTAAGATCATGGACCTCCCAGGCCTAAGATTCTTCCTTCTAGTGTAGAACCACCTGATCTTGAGCTTAAACCCATCCCTGCTCATCTCAAATATTAAATTCTAGGTGAGAACTCCACTTTGCTTGTAATAATTTCTGTTGAACATAATGCAAACCAAGAGAAAATATTGTTGAATGTTTTGAAGAAGTTTAAATCTGCCATGGGAAGGACCATAGCTGACATAAAAGGAATTAGTCCTTCATTCTGTATACACAAAATTCCTATGGAGCCTGATCATAAGCCTAGGGTATAGTGTCAAAGAATATTAAATCCAAATATGAAAGAAGTTGTGAGGGAGGAAGTAATTAAACTGCTGGACACTGGAATGATATATCCCATCTTTGATAGTGATTGGGTCATCCCTTTCAAGTTTTTCCCCAAGAAGGGAAGTTTCATTGTAGTTAAAAATGAGACGAATGAAGAATTACAAGTTAGGAAAGCCACAAAATGGAGAGTCCGTATAGATTATAGGAAGCTTAATGAAGCTACTAGGAAGGACCATTTTCCAATTCCCTTTTTGGATCAAATGCTTGAGAGGTTTGCTGGAAATGAATTTTTCTGTTTTTTGGATGGGTATTCTGGTTACAACTAGATTCCTTTTGATCTAGTGTATCAGGAGATGACCACTTTCACATGCCCCTTTGGAACATTTTCCTACAGGCGAATGCCCTTTGGGTTGTGTGGAGCTCCAGCCACCTTTCAAAGGTGTATGATGGCTATATTTTTGGATATGATTGAGAGAATCATTGAATTTTTCATGGATGAATTTTCAATAGTGGGGAGTACTTTTGATACTTGTTTAAGAAATCCTAAGTTAGTTCTAGAGAGATGCATTGAAACCAACCTTGTTCTTAATTGGGAGAAATGTCAGTTTATGGTTACAAAAGGTATTGTTCTTGGTCATAAGGTGTCTAAGAGAGGTTTAGAAGTTGATACTGCTAATATTGAAGTTATTCAGAAACTCCCACCTCCTGGAAATGTTAAAGGTGTTAGAAGTTTTCTAGGGCATGTCGGTTTCTACCAGAAGTTCATAAAAGATTTTTCTAAAATAACTAATCCCTTGTGTTCTTTGCTGGCCAAGGATGAACGTTAAATTTTTTATGAGAACTGTTTGAAATTATTTAATCTGCTTAAATAGAAACTTACTACATCACCTATCATTACTGCACCTAATTGGAAATTACCTTTTCATCTTATGTGTGATGCTAGTGACATGGTTGTAGGTAATGTCCTTGGACAGAGGAAGGATAGGAAATTTTATGTGGTGTATTATGCTAGTAGACTACTAGATGATGCCCAAAAAAATTATACCACCACTGAAAAATAATTTTTAGCTCTTGTGTTTTCTCTTGATAAGTTTAGGCAGTATCTATTAGCTTCAAAAGTCATCATTTTCACTGATCATTCTGCCTTAAAATACTTGATGTATAAGAAGGAAACAAAACCCAGACTGATTAGATGGATTCTGCTATTACAAGAGTTTGACTTAGAGTTTAGGGATAAACAAGGAGCTAAGAATCTAGTTGCTGGCCATTTTTCTAGGTTACCTCTTACCCATTCTGAAAATCCTAGGGAGATTAACTCTTCCTTTCCTGATGAGAAGTTGTTTACTGTGTCAGTCAGGCAATCTGCTTGGTTTCCAGATTTTTCCAACTTCCTTGCAGTAGGTGTCATTACCAAAAATCTGTACAATAATAAAAGAAAAAAGTTCATTTCTGAGCTTAAATATTATCTGTGGGATTATCCCTTGCTGTTTAGGAGGTGTGCTGATGGTATTATTAGGTGATGTATTCTTGAGGAAGAGTTGTTGTCTGTTCTTGAAAGTTGTCATTCTTCACCTTGGGGAGGTCACCATGGGGGTGATAGGACTGCTCAAAAACTCCTACAGTCTGGTTCATATTGGCCTACACTCTTTAAGGATGCTATGAGCTTTGTGGTTGGGTGTGATAGGTTTCAGAGGCTGGGAAATGTTTGTAGAAAGCAGGAGTTACCCCATAAAGGTATTCTGGAAGTTTAAATCTTTGATGTATGGGGTTTATATTTCATGGGTACATTTCCATCATCTCATGGGAACGAGTATATTCTTGTTACCATGGATTATGTATCAAAGTGGGTTGAGGCAGTAGCTCTGCCCAATAATCAATCCAATTCTGTAATAAAATTTATTAAGAATAATATCTTTACAAGATTTGGAGTCCCAAGATATTTTATCACTGATAATGGAACACACTTTAAGAACTATAAATTTAAAGCTTTAGTGGAGAAATATGGTTGTGTTCATAAAACCGGAACTCCTTATCATCCATAGTCCAGTGGACAAGTTGAAATTTCAAATAGAGAACTAAAATTAATTCTTGAAAAAACTATGTCAAATTATAGGAAGGACTGGTCTCTTAAACTGGATGATGATTTATGGGCATATAGAACTGCTTTCAAGACCCCAATAGGTATGTCTCCTTACAGTCTGTTGTTTGGGAAATTCTATCATTTACCTGTGGATTTGCAACATAAGTCTTATTGGGCAGTTAAGGCTCTGTACTTTGACTTTAAGAGTGTTGGTGAGAGGATATTACTTGAGATGAGTGAATTAGATGAGATTAGAAGAGAGAGTTATGATAATTGAAGAATTTATAAAGAGAGGACTAAGATTTTTCATGATTCTATCATTCAAACCAAAGAGTTCAAACCTGGACAGAAGGTCCTCCTCTTTAATTCTAGACATAAATTTTTTCCTGGGAAGCTAAAGTCCAAGTGGTCTGGATCGTTTACTATTGTGAGAGTGTTAAAGAATGGAGCTTTGGAAATTGTTGGTGAAGAGAATAAACCCATGTTGGTCAATGGGAAAATAATGAAACTTTATTTTGAGGGGCAGCCAAATGGCTTGGCTGCCTTCAATATTCTTGAAAATTGTTCTTGAATGAAGTCTAGCTGGGGACTTTAAACCTAGCGCTGCATGGGATGAAACCCATGGTTTTTTCTGTTCTAATAAATAAAAAAATTGTAATTAAATAAATTATAACTGAAGACCTTAAATTCAGTGATTCTTGGGAGTCATCCCATGCTCTTTCTTTAGTGTTTACTTTTATTTCTATTCTTGTTTTACTTAGAATAAAGTGGTTATTTGCATTCTTATATATACTCTATCTCTACTGGTTACTTGTTCCTAGTTTATATACTCTGTGTTTCTAGGAATGCTGCTGTTGTCATCTAAGGAGTGGAATTCCCATGGTCATTTTTTGACAAGAACTTAGTCAGGTAAGTACTTCAATTTGCTGCATTTATTTTTCTGCACCTATTTTTGTTAATAAAATTCTGCTCACTTAAGAAATTATTATTGTATTAAAAAAATCTGCTACTTATATGCTGCATAAATTGCTCATATAGTAAATTATGCTGCATGTCATTGTTTAGACATAAAATCTGCATGTACGTCACTACTTGGAACTGAATTGAATTGTTATTAAAACCATTTCACTGTGTGAAATTAAGTGTGGGGGGGGTATATGTTGTTGTTCTTGAATCTGATTAGTCTAAGGGGTTTTAGCATGCATATTTATGTTTTAATGAACATCGTTTTGAATTTTATTTTTCTAAACATGTTTACACCCAATTAATTGTGTACCCACACATTATATACTTCATTTGAGTTTTAATGAAAATATTTGTCACTTTAATGTGTGTCTGGATATGAACCTGCTATTTATTTATTTATTGTGGAAAATTAGATTTTTGAACTTCATTGGGACAATTTTTATATGTCACATATATACTTAATTGAAAATATGTTTTGAACCTTAATTGATTAATTGTTCTTCTCCATATTTAGAAGTCAACTTTGGGGACAAAGTTCGGTTTTATGTGTGGGGGAGGGGCTCAATTCTTGACTGTGCTAAACTGTGCTTTATTAAAGGCCCATCAATTCCCACTACAACATTAAAATTTTTTGTAAAAAATGTATAAATATTTTCAAAATTCTTGCATAATTTTAGGCTTTACACTTTTCTCAATTGGATCTTGCCTTAGGATAAGTTCCTTGTTGGTAGATAATGGCTGCTTTGATTCAGAAATTAATGATAATGGATGATTGATGAGTGGTCTTTCTTAGTGATTTGATGGAAATTCGGTTTGGGAACTACCTCTGGAAGTGATATGGGTTGCATTTTTATGGAGTTATGGTCATAACCATTGGAACTGAACGTTTGATTCTGATTCTAGGGGCCTCACTTTTTTTCTTTTAAATTATTAAAATTAGTCACTTTAATGATCCAATGTAAATGGTTTCTATATAAATCTTTTGGAACTGGGGTAATTTGGGCATCTGAGATCCCACGGTGAGTCTCTGAGACCCTAGATGCTGGGTGTGTTTCTGTTAACATTTAGCCCTATGTTGATCTTGAATAAGTGCATTGCACAGTGCTTAGCACAATGATACATGGCTTGGAAAAATAATAAATAATGTATCTAGGGTCAAAAATGAGCTCATTAAGGTGAGGGGAATGATGAACGCCAGATGAAGAAGGGGTCAATTGATTTATATGGAAATCATTTAGGTTGTATCAAAAAGGTGATTCGCAAAAAAATTATTTATTCTTTGAAACCTAGGAGATGAGTCAAAGTACAAGGTTCCTCTATTTATCTTATTAATTCCACATAAATGTCACCTTTTGTCACCCTCGGACCTTGGACTTAAGTTTGGATTGAAATTAGTCACTAAGTAGTACCACATATGAGGCATGACGTCTTCATTACTTGATGATTCATAGTTTTCAAGACTACTAGTGAGTATTTTCTTAAGGCAAGGTTCATATGAGAAACTTAATTTCTAAAAGCCCAGTGACATGTTACTGTCCTTTGTTTCAAATTGTTTGTCATGTTACATTTTGAGGAGTATCATGAAAATCATACTTTTGTTTTCAAAGAATATAATACATGGAATTTTTTTAGGAAAAACAATGATTAAGTGGGGGGAATTTTGAGGTGGACTTAAAAACAAATGTTTTGACACGTCCTTTTTAATTAATTTTTATTAATTTAGTTGCTTATTTTAATAATTTTTAATTAATAATGATACTTATGTTATTTTATCACTAAATTTATTAATTTATCAATTATTATAATTAATTGTATATTATAAGTCATAAAATAATTAATTTATTTCTTACTTTAGTTTTATATACTATTAACTATTTATTTAGATTGTTGATTTTGTCTGCATAGTTAATTATTTAACAATAATTAATTAATTAATTCTTCTTATGCATATAATTAATGTAGTCTTAATTTAATTTTTCATGTTTTAATTATTAATTCATTTTAAGTAACTCAATATTTTAAGTCATCTTTTAATAATTCATTAATTATAATAAATGATTATAGACCTACTTCAATCATTAAGTCTCTTTTAATTCTATTACATCTATTAACATATTGGTTTAATAATATAATAATTATCTTTCTACCTTAAATTAATTTAATTTGATATTGTAACTATTAAACTATGTCTTATAAATGTTTAAATTTTATGTTAACTTTTAATAATTCAGTTTCTTTTTAATATAGTAATAATTTAAGTTATGCGAATTAAATTTATTAATAATTTAATATAAGTTTAATTGTTTATATAAATTTATCAAAAGTTTATTTTTCAAATTAAGTTTGCGTTTGTTTTAATTTAGTTTCAGTTTTTATTAATTACTTTGTTCATATTCTATTTCAGTTTTAATTTAATTTATTTACTATGTTTATTTTGTAGGTTAACTGTTTTATCCCGGTCACTATCACGGTGTCTCCACACACTGGTCTCCTTATGGTCTCACTGTGTCACTGCCCCTCTTTACGGTCTCACAGTAACCCATGACACCATAACCTTTGCCACCGTTTCTATTTAACTGTCTCACCATAACACCCCCTTACGGTGTCTCACTGTCTTGCTACCGTGACACCCCTTACACCACACATTGTATACCCTTTACTGTGTCACCACTTCACACACATTACTTGTGACTCCATGAAACCAATTAATTTGTCTCGCCGTCTAACACTTCACACCGGTTTCAGTCACCATATCCTCTTCACGATTCCATCCATAGTTGTCTCACCGTAACTTTTCCACATTCATCATTCATAACACTGTGGTTTCTTTCCAGCATCTTCGCCACGTCGCTGCTACAATTCCATAAAAACACAACACACAAAATCATGAACAAATAAAATCATTTCTCCAATCACTTCTCAACCAAATCCATCAAGATATTCAAAACTCCACCACTGCTG
Source organism: Viscum album (assembly GCA_963277665.1). Classification (NCBI taxonomy): domain Eukaryota; kingdom Viridiplantae; phylum Streptophyta; class Magnoliopsida; order Santalales; family Viscaceae; genus Viscum; species Viscum album. The sequence continues at coordinate 585,538,626 of OY728158.1, read as the reverse complement.
GAATTTGATGAAGCCGCCACTGCTGGATAAGAGGAGAACAAACCCGCGGACCAGCTAGGATGGATACTTGATGAAGATATTCTTGAGGAATCGTATTTTCTATTGTGGTGAGTAAACAGATCTCGAGTTGATGTTGCTCGAGTTGTTGTTCCGCGAGGAGGGAAATCTGGAGCCCAATGCTGTGAGGGGAGAAGGGGTCGCCTGCGTGAGTGTCACCAGTCGGAAGGGTCCGCTGCTCGCTGTGAATAACTGGAGCTGTGTGAGGGGCCAATCGAGACTTCATCCACGTTAAAGGAGTGGGGGCCGAGCTGAAGTCACCCATCATCGAGGCACTGCCAGACCTGCTCGCATCAAGAAGATGAGACCTAATTCTCTGTCTCAGTGCTGAACAGGAGACCCGGGGAGAGGATAAACAAATATAAACAAACAAAAAACACATAAAATAATACATTAACAAAAATATAATTTAAAATTATAATATTGATAATTAAAATTTAACTTAAACAGTTAAAAATTATAGTTATGAATAAATAAAAAATATTAAATAACAAATTTTAAAATAGAATTAACAGTTTAATTAACTTTAATAAAACATTAACTAAAATAAACTAATAAATTAAAATTTCTTAATTAATGATAAATTAATTATAATTTAAGGTGGCAAACATAAAAATTATTACATTAAATTAATAATAATAATTTATTTTCAAGTTAAATAAACTAATCTAATTAACATAAATTAGTTAATAAATTAATTTATTAATAATAAAAAACTTTTAATTTAACATTAATAACTCTAATTTAAAAAACTAGATAACTTTATAATCAGTTCTTTTAAGAATTTTAATAAACTAATAAGTTCAACATGTTTATTTATTTACTTCTCATTTATAATTATTTTGTGTGTTAATTTCTGCAGGTTCATACGGGAAGTGAGTTCACATCGAGGTGCATGTAACTAAATCAACGGGAGTTAGTTACATGATTAAAGATAGTGCGATGTGCTTTTCATGAACACACACGCATGTGTGGTGTGCTCGTGAAGAAAACTTAATGTCGGTGGAAGGCAAGCGGTGACCAGCAGCAGATGATGGGGGATATTAAAACTGTGCAGAAGCAGAATATTGGGGGGGCATTCATGGGAGAAAAAAACACCACTAGAGAGCAGAGAACCTGAAGCGACCCTCAGAGAACCATTCTTTGGATACCTGAGGGCCTGGAGCAGGAGGAATTCATGCAAGCAGAGGGATTTTTCTTCCTCTGTTCTTTTTTTTCATTCTCTTCCTCTGTAATTGAATGTTTTTAGAACACGTAAAGAAATAAATGTTAGGCTAAATACTTACAGTTCAGGGGAAAAATTGAGTCTACTGGTTATCGTTCTTTTCTTTTCTCACTATCTTGTTACTGTGACTGTAATTGATTGGCGAGATTAGTTCTGATTACATTAAATTGCAACATACCACTTGTTCTTAATCTAAGATTTCCACACTTATACGGTGAGTTTAAATGTAGATTGATTTTCTTTAACATTTAAATGGAAATAAAAGGCTACAAGACATATGGAGAGTTAGTTCTTTGTTCTTTTCGAACTTGAATTTTTTTACGTTGGTTAATCAAAGGGTGACGAACTCTGAAATAGGCCGGTTTGAGTGATTATCTCCAGGCGAGGGAAATAAATCCCTCCATTTCAGTGGTTTTAGTTGTAATCAATGTCGTGAGAAAGTATACCTTCAAAACCAGTAGAGATGATATACTCCCTGAACGTTTTTCTCCAAATTGTTTACTTTTCAGTGCACTACTCTCTGTTACTTGCTGTTTTGAGCCTTTTCCTTGTTTTGATACAGTTTAGAACAAAAAATAGAAAATTGTTTTGTTTCATTTTTGCCTTATAAAAAATATAAAAAAATTAGAATGATTAGAAATTCAACCTCACTACTGACAAAATTGGGGTCTTTAGTTAGTTTTTAGAGAATAGTGGCCAAAATAGCCTTCCCTGTGGGTTCGACCCTACTTGCCACATTTACTGTCTTTAGTAGGAAAATAAATCTTAAACTTTGACCGGCTTCAACGATGGTTTAGGTCAATATTAGAATATCAAATTAAGATGTCATACATTTTAGAGTTATCATTTGCAGAAGCGTATTAGGAACTTTTTTAATAATTTTTTCAAAAATGAATAATGTAATGTGTTGTCTAATCTTCTAGATCCATGATTGTTAAAAGGTCCTCGTTTCTGGAATATGTTGTGTAAATTACTTGTTTAAAAAAATTACATAGAATTTCCACATATTGTGTCCATAATAGAGGGATCAGGATATTATACCCACTCAAAGAGAAAACACATCCCTAGGAAGACTTTGATAAATAGATTGGGGTCATGCAAAAAACCAATAGGGTACCCCATGAACCCAATCTAGATCAAACCGCTACAAAGGGGATCATAGGTCAATAATTCCACAATCCCTACTGATGCATATTAATAGATACAGGATCATGACCCTAATAATTGGTGTTATTCCAATCCAAAAAACTACTACTTGGGATCAATGTGTCATGGATGATCACACTCCATTCCCACATAGGGACACTAATATTCTATCTAATAATCAGCCTCTTCAGGGGATCAGAATCTAGTGTTATTGATGTAATTACAAATTATACAGTTTTGGAAGAGGAAAAAGGGAACATCAACATCCTATATTGTCCCAAACTTAGAAAACAAATAACATCAAGCACTCTTGAAGGGATTACACAGAGTGTCCCAAGGGGTGCACGATGTGTCTAGTTATCTCATTTCCTTCCCATGTGGAAGAGCCTTAAATGGCATGTAGTTTCCATTAAATGGAATGAAGAAGCATATAAATGGAATACAGATATTGAAAATATCCATCCCATGTATCCTAACTGTGTATGTATACCAAATCAATGTCCATGTATTGGTATGTGTATGTGAAGCCATGTTTATGTGTGAGTACAAAGTGTGTTTGTGCTCGTTCACTCCAACCCATGTCTTTGTATCATCCAGAGTACAAGAAGAATTAACTAGGTAATTTTACATGCCATGTTAATGTGGTCACATGTTTTATGGACATTATCATCATCCTAAAATCCAATCGTCCACATAAGGTGGCCCGCACACCATGTAATCCATGATTACAAGCCTTGTGTATAGTGATTTTCCATGATAAATTTTACTTCCTCCAACTTGCTCTTGGGTCACAGCCGCACTTGAATCCTACTTCAATAAATCTACAAAACAATGATCTACCCTAGACAACCCTCACCATCAATGTGAAATGTTCACCAGTAATGCAATTTGATGGGAAACAAGGTTGTTCTTATGAATCATCTTCTATGCATGATGCTCTAAAATTGGAGGATTCCAATATAGTATGATATATTATTTACTTCAACCATTTCTCCTCTATTTTTTATTAACATAAATAGATCTTCAATCTTATATTTTTGTATCATGAATCACGTGCACAAAAATCGATCCATCGATAGTGTGTCTGACTATGGACCCAAGGGTCACCTACAATGAATGAGAATGGAGGGTTAAAAGAAAAAATGAAAAACCTTAATGAATGAACCATTATTATATTCATTTTTTTCTTGATTATATTCCATTATAATGATAAATGAATATAATTTAAACAATCATACGAAATCTCCTAAAGAACCCCCCAAATATGACCTTATCCCTCAAGGCGATCGAAAAATAAATCAATATGTTCATTGATTTATTTTTTTCATTATATTAATTAAAAATAGGGAATAATACACATAAAACCAACATAATACCATGATTTATACTTATCATTAATAATAAAAATTTTGTCTCCATCATCATTGGAATGATCTAATGAATCAGTTCCGTATTGACCATCGATTCACGATTAGGACTCTGTTTTCTAGATATAATTAATCAGAGTTTTCTGAAATGTTGCTCCTTCATCTCCAGGGTTATGCGGATAAAACATGATTTACAGCACAACAATATATTTTAATTTTTAAATATGATGTGTTAGAAAAATTGAATAAAATGATTTTATTGAATAATTTAATTTTTTTAATGCATGCAACCACATTTCCACAAACAGACCGCGTTGATTAATGTTAAGTGATACCATGGGTAAAACCACCAATATAAACACAAATATTCCCTCATATTTCAGATATATATACATTCATTTATATGATATTCCACTTTATCTGGAAAACAAAAAGTGCATGATATTTAATATATTTAATATTTAAAAAAAATATATTCTAGGCACACCGGGCCTCATAATCGCATTAAATTTAATAACACACACTAAAAAATACATATACTATATAAAAATAATTTTAAAAATACAATTCATTATATTATCTTCACCATGGAGATGTACATCCCGGATATGGAAAAAATAGATTTGAGAAATATATGAGTAATGAGCATGAATCTCATCATCATGCACCTACATACTCTCCTAAAGATTCCCATGAAATCACTAGACACACTCCAAGTGTAACATTCCAGTAAAATAAATAATATAAAATTTTTCTATTTATTAATATTTTTGAATTAAAAATTAATTTTAAGTGGGATATTATATTCAAGGGTGTACCTGATATGCAACAATGGGCATCTTCAAAGTCTTATGTTTCACACAACGTTGAGCCATACTGAAAAATAATAATATATTATTATTTTAAATTGTAGTTAATTTCTAGCCATTTTATTAGAAAAAATGAATAGAAATAACTACAATATTATTATACATGTTTGTTAAGTGTTTTACCTTTATCCAATAAATGTAAGAGGCTTAAAATGTGAATGAATCCAATTTTAAACGCAAATACTCTAATATTATTTAAAAGGTTGATTTACCATCTTTTAATGGAGAAAACTCTTTAAATATAATTTTTTCACTTTTATATTTTCTATTTGAAAAAATAAAATTATTATTTAGAATCAGGACATCAAAATTTAATTTGGGTAATTGTTTTTGTATTTTTTTGATAAAGTTTATTTTTTAATGAATTGTGAAAAATACTGTATTTTAATTCAAAACTGCCTTTTAATCAAATTTATTTATATGGCTAGATTATCTTTTTAATTCGTTTTAAATTGTAACTAAAAAAATTACCATTTAATCCAATTTTGGTCATTAGAAGTAATTTCATATTAAAATTGGACATAAAAAAGTTTCAAACATTTGATAGTTATTATTTCTTAAAAACACTCTTTTTGTTTTGACTGCGGGAATTTATTTTAATTAATTTCCTCCACTTATATTTTTTGAATTTAAAAAAATGGATTCCATATTTTGAATCAGGAGGTCCAAATTTTGTAAATAAGTAACTTTTATTTTTAGGCATTATCAATATTTTAATATGTAAATATTTTGTATACCATGGTTAATGGGTAAATCTGGTAAATAAGGGTAAAAAATATTATTATAATAATATAAAATTACTCTAAAAAGTTTCACAATACTATTGGTTAATACATTTCCGACCATTGGAATCTTTGGGTCGATTTTGGGATCCCATGTAACCACATAAGAGTGATAATGACACTTTATATTAATTAATTTAATGTAGAGATAAAAATGATATATACAAATATCTATTATTAAAATAACTTTTTATATTTTGTTATATAAGTTATCTCTTAGACTATAAATATTCATCTGAAAGCTAAATATATTTAATACATCATGTTAGTTTTTTAATAATTTATAGATATCAAATATATAATATTAGTAATGACAAATTAATGATGCAGTGTTTACCTCATTAATGAAGGATTTAACTAAATAAGATTATAAATACTAAAAAATATCTAATTCCTATCTAATTCTTATTGGATTATTTTATTTATAACATGAGTAATATTATCTTATACTTTAGTTATTTTTTGTCTTTTTGAAACCTAATATAAGTTTATAATAAAATAATTGTTTCATACATTCCTAAAGAGAACCTCCTACACCTAATAAAAGTACCCCCACTTCTATCCCATTACTTACACCTCTCAAGAACCTTGGATCATCCAACCTATTCCTAAATAATCTCCCCACATCCCTATACTCCTCTTAGAAGCCTTTCCATAGGTATAAGAAACTTTAAGAATCCCATTTTTCTTCAAACCAATGGGAGCTACCCGATTTAAAGGTAATATATTTTCTTAAGTTCTTTTGTTTTATTATACTTCTCCAACCCCGTAAAATCTTTTTATTACATTATTTTATAACAAAAACAGTAAACTAAATATAATAGGTTTTTTTCTGAGATGTTTTCGAACTACATTTATACACACCTCCATCTAATGGGTGAAGAACATACTGTTTCTGTGGATGGAAAACTAACGCCTCAGGAAACAATGATTGTTTAATTATATCTTACCGCCTCTTATGGTGGCCATTATTATAGCACTGTATTTGTATATGATATATATTATGTTTATTTTTTCTCTATTATTATGTGATTTTTTATTTTACAAAAATACCTTTATACTTTCTAATATATGTAAACACAATAATTTCTTTTGAGGAAGTGCGGACTACCCCCCCCCCCCCCCTCAAGGTGATACAATTCGTTCATGACATACATTCTATGTATAAAGGATGGAATTAATGAAATTATGTAACATATATATAATATGATATTATACTATAATTATAATATCCATATGTTTCATTATGTTTTCATTCCATTATATATGAAATAGAAATGAAAGTAGCGTTCATGCATATGTACGACTTACCATCTTCATGAACTGTGCATTTCATTTCATATCTCCAAATGTTATGTAATATTATAAATACATAAATATACTAGATATATATGATATATATGATATCTAAATCATGAATATCATTCTGTAGATAATGGTATTTGGACCACATGAATAATTTGTGATTATAACAAGTTCATTTTTGTCTCATGTTCCGAACATCGACAAATATCCAATATAAACTCAAATAATTAACTAATTGAAATAAAAATTAATAAGTGATATAAAAGGAATAATAAATTTTATAAAGGTTCTTAATAAAGTAGAAACTAACATAATTTTATTATTCATAAAGAACAAGGAACAAATGAGTCCTGTCAGACACAAGGTAAGGGATTTCTGATCTCACATTCAATTCTGTGAGATTTCCTTTATTGGCCACTTATTTATTGAATGTGGTGTATTGGGTACTGTAATTTGATATATACTTTAATTATTATCTTTATATTCATGGTATTATGTGATTCATTTTGTGGTTATTAACTTTTGGTTATACAACTCAATTGATTACAACGTGGTAAGCGTTTTTCATCTCACTTTTTATTCCTGTGAGATTCATGCTATATTGCCATTATTTCCTTTTTTGGTTTATTTAATACCCATGATTTTATTCATTGTGTAATATAATTAATATTATGGGTATTTACATCTTCATTGAATGATCTGACTTTCATGGGGTGTATGTTTCGTAAGTTACCAAATCGGTAAGGGAACCTTTCACCCTCCTATTTTTAAAATACTTATTTTTGTTATGTCTTTTAATTTACATATTATTATGTTGTAATGTGTTATTTTATATCATTATTTATGAAAATTTTATGTCCATGTTATGGGATACCCTTTTCTCTCACATCAATTCGTTTTCTGAATTTTAATGTGACGATGTTAGGCTGTCAAATTTCTGTAAGGGAACTTCTTCACAAAATATCAATTCTTTGGGTAAAACTTCTACTTCTGGATTATTTCATGCTATGAATAGGTGTTAATAACATATGATTTTTTCACACTTAATATTCACTTATATTGAGAGTCTTCTTAATTTTCACACATTATTATGTAATTGATTTATCCATAATCTAAGGATGCAGTTTTTATAAGGGACTTCGTCTTAATCTTCTTTTATTGAGGCATATTTTGTATTAATACACGACATTCTTTTATAAACATTATAAACACCATTGAATTTTTATTTCATTAAAAAGTAATAATTTTATAAAATTCATTTTACTAAACCATAAAAAAATAATGTTTCTTTTAATATAAGTGGTGACAATAACCTTTTCTGCCGACGTGAGTATTATTTGATATTTTGGCTTCCTTAAGAAGCCATAATGTTTTTAAAAGGAAAATAAATACCATATAATATATTACCTATTTTGGTATTGAAAATGGTTTGGATAAAATATTTTTTATTTCAATCTATTTAAATAATATATTTTTATTGTAATGTGGAAATGTTTTCTTTCCTTTATGTTTGTTTTATGTGTTACGAATATGTTATGGTTGTTGGGCATTGTTATGTATACGGGTGGTTACATGATATACCTAGGGAATGTGAGCCCGAGATAACTCTCTAATGCATTGGGTAACATGATAGAGGTAAACATTAATGTTTCTCCTAAGAGACATAGGGAATATACTATGATGGGTATTCCAAATTTGACTCCCTATTTAGCTTTAATAGCTATAATGTAAGTATTTTATGAATGACATAAGTTACCTTTATGATTTATGATTTCTTTGTGTTATTAATAAATCTCATGATTTCATTAGGTATGTTATTATTGAATAGTATGGTTTCATTGATTTGTATTTATTGATGGGATAATGTTTTCCTTCTTTTATTTATAACCCTTACTAGGATTTCTATGTTGATCTCTTGTTTTTGAAATATTTTCCACATGACATAAAGATGAATAGGTTCAAAGATGGGATCAAGGAAATGTCATGTTTTCTAAAACATGTAACATGACATGTTTCTTTTTAAGAGTTTTTAATTAATGAAAAATGAATACTAAGTAGTAGTTTCTACCTGTAATATTCATGTTGTTATGTAATAGTTACAACCTAATTCTCTAAAACTATAATCCTAAAAATATCATCAATGTAAATTATTGACGTAAATCAAGATTATGTAATGTTTAAGGCCATGTCCTTATAGTTGGTATTAGATGTCGGTTTAGATAACTGTAGAGGTAAGGGTGTTTCTTTAAGCATAAGTGACATTACCTAATGGTTAGGATTTTAGAAAGAGTCATTGTTATTTTTGATAAAGTGAATGAGTTTAAGATTATATGAATAAGTATATCTTAGTATTTATAATAATCATAAGATATTATATGATTATTTTACTGATATACTCACAGCTAATTTTTTGGTTTCAGGGAATGGATGGATCTAGCAGGCCCCAATGTAACAGTGGATGAGAAGAAAACAGTGACAGTTTTCTGAATGGGAAACTGAATGAAATAGAAGCTAAAATGAGAACTATTGTGGTTATTCTCAACCAACTATATAGATTCATGATTTACAACATGAACCCTGGGGATTTTTATAAGGATTCGTATATGCAAGAAACAAATCCCCACAATAATTCAGACAATAATCATAATGGTAAGTATATTCAGAAACCTACGTGTCAAGGATGTAGAAAGAAACAAATAGTAAAATATTTCAAAGGGATGAGAAGATGATATAGATGTGGATGTTATGGTCATAAAGCAAGAATATGCCATAGAAAAAGGAATCATCCAGTTGACTCTAGGAAAGGGAAGGAAGTTTATTATGAGGGATCAATTTAATGTTTTAAATATGGTGTGCATGGACATTATACAAACATATGTCCTACAAATTCGTTTCGGGAATGGGATCACCAAGATTGTACAAATATATGATTACCAATACATAATTCCATTCCTATTGAGGATGAAGAAACTGACAATGACCAATGAATGGTATGGTTTATTTCTTAACATATGTTTTGATATTATTAAATCATAGGATTTGACTCATGATTTTCTATGTAGAAAAGAAGTATTTCAGATTATGTTGGAAAATAGTGGTTAATGGATCATTAAAAAGGTTTAATGAGTAAGAAGTAAACATATAAGAGATTCAAGAGTTATGGTATATTTTAAGATAATGAAATTCATAAAGGTATTAAGGATCCTTTGGGGATGTGATTAATTTAGAAGACTTTTTATAGTATTTGTAACCCTGTTGTTTGATATATGAAAATTTTATTCAAGGAATAATTATCCTTTCTTTAGTGGATATAGTTATAAAGAACCATTTGGGTTTATGTGATCTTTGAATTTGAGGCAATTCTAGGTTAATACATTTTGGGATGAAAAATGAATGTTATTAGATAACATTTATGGTTAAAATATTTTATAGTTATTTTTGATGAATTTATCTCTTTTTTGGAATTTTATAAAATTATATAGTTTTTGAAAAAGGACAACACACCGACCATATGACAACCCGTCGCATTGGACAGAGCTGTGTGAATCGAACCCACAATAAAAGTGTGGTTGGGATGTATCACCTACCACTGGACTACATGAAGTCCCTCGTTAGTATGACTAATTAAATTTAGTTAGATAATTTTCAAAATAAAGAATATGTTAGTTTTGGGTTATCTATGGAAATGATTAACCAATCACAGAGAATATGTGATTAGGTTAATTACACTTTAGTATGATACTTTATGAGTAGTTGATGTTTTTGGAGATAAATATTAACATTTACTATGGAAGACTATGTGATTTAAATACTTTTGAGTTTTGGGTTTCAAGGTTAGTTTTGATTATTTTTATATAAATTTAAGGTCAATTGTATATTGAATGGTCCTTCTTGATCTTTGGGTACTTTTTGTTGGATTTTGGAGATTAAGAGTAGTATTTCTTTTAATAAAGGATTAACCTTTTAGGGATTATCTGAACACATACTAGCCAATTTTGTTCTTGGATAATGTATAATGATAAAATAAATATGTGTTTAATATTTTTTTGGATCATGTTATTCTCTAGAAGTTTATTTTAGTTCTTTTGATGTGTCCAAGTCAACTTTAATATTCATCGTTTTGAGAAAAGAAGAGTTTGTGGTAGAAATTTAGTAAAGGATTAAATTCTACATGATAAGTAAGTATGTGTCCTTATGTTATTAGTCAGGCTTATAAATAAATTCCTCAACATTATGAAAAGGAACTTAAAAAAAAATTGTCCATTTACTTTATCTACTGAGAAACCAATGATCGTTTAACCCATCACAAATTTGTGTGTTTCTTGTTGTTAACATTCTCCAAATCATGTTTTCTATCACTCTGTATCAGAACCTGATACTTAATATCTATTTTGTACCCATGTTTTCATGGAATCCTAGTATAGGCTATCTTAGGTGACCATTTTACAAAAAAAATTAAATTTTATAGTTTTATTTACTCTTTTTCCAATGTGGGACTTTCAATGATGTTTCCAAGCCAAATTTTAAAATTGCAAGAACGCAATTTCCAAAAGGGGGAAGGATGTAACATCCCATGAAAATAAAGAATATGAAATTTTCATATTTATTAATATTTCTAAATTAAATATATATCTTAAAGGTGATGTTATATTAAAGGGCGTACTTGACACGCAACAATGGGTTTCCCCAAAGTCTTATGTTGCTCACAATGTTATGTCATACAGAAAAATAATAATATATTATTATTTTAGATGGTAGTTAACACCTAGACGTTTTATTAATAGGAATGAATAGAACTAACTAAAATATGGTTACAAATTTTTGTTAATTTTTTTTTAAATTTATCCAATAAAAGTTAAAGGCTTAAAATGTGAATGAATCTAATTTTAAGCACAAATACTCTAATAATCATTAAATGGTCGATTTACCATCTTTTAATGGTGAGCCCATATTAAATCTAGTTTTGTTCACATTTATACGTTCTATTTCACAATAATATTTACTTCTTTAGAATATGTATATCAAAATTTACTTTGGGTAAATTTTTTGTATTTTTTGATAATGTTCATTTTTTAATGAATTGTGAAAAATACTACATTTTAATCAAAAATGCCTTTTAATATAATATATTTATATGGGTAGATTATCTTTTTAGTTGGTTTTAAAGTTTAATTGGAATATAGTTTTACAATTTAATCCATTTTTTCAATTTGAAGTAATTTCACTTTGAAATCAGACATAAATAAGTGTTAATCTTTTGATAGTTATTATTTATTAAAAACACTCATTTTTTTACAGAGGGAGTTAATTTTAAATTAATTTATACCACTTATGTGTGTTGAATTTTAAAAAATTGATTCTATATTTATAATAATGAGGTCCAAATTTTGTAAATAGGTAACTTTTATTTTTATACATTATAAATATTTACTCAAGTAAATATTTTATTTACCATGTTTCAAGAGTAAATCTGGTATATAAAGGTAAAAAAATATTTTTATAATAATATAAAATTACCCTAACATGTGTCCAAATACTATTGGTTAATAAATATCGGACCATGGTAATCTTTGGGTAGATTGTGGGACCCCATGGAGCCAAATATGAGTGATAATGACACTTTATATAAATTAATATAAAGTAAAGTCAAAAATGACAAAAACAAATGTCTCTTAGTAAATCAATTTTTCATGGTTTTATATAAATTATCTCTTAGACTATAAATATTTATTTTTAAGATAAAAATATTTCCTACATCATGGTGGTTAACTTTATAATATTTAGACTTGAAATAAATAATATTATTTATGACACAATAATGATGCAGTGTTTACCTCATTAATGAATGATTTTACTAAATAAGATTATTAATAATAAAACAATATATAAACAATGTAAAATTATTATTTGATGATTTTATTTATAATATGAGTAATATTATCTTAGAATGTAATAATTTTTGGACCTTTTGAAACGAAGGATACGTTTATAATAAAATAATTATTTCAAACATTCCTAAATATCCTCTCCTCCCCCTTATAAAAGGACACCACTTCTAACCAATTACATACACCTCTAAAGACCCTTGGCTCATCCAAACTCTATGTAAATAAGCTACCCACATTCCTATACTCCTCCTAAAAGACTTACCTTAGGCAGAAGGCACTTTTAGATACCTTTTTCATTCAAACCAAAGGGAGTTACTTGATTTAAAGGTAACGACTTCTCTGAAGTTATTTTGTTTTATTTTACTTATCCAACCCACTAAAATATTTTTATTCCTTTATTTTATAAAAATAAAAGTATAAAAAATATACTAGGTTGTTTTTATGAGAAGTATTCGAACTACACATACACACACCTCCATCTAATGGGTAAAGAACATACTATTTCTGTGGATGGAATACTAACGCCTCATTAAATGATGATTGTTCAATTATCTTCTACCGCCTATTATGGTAGCCATTTATAATGGAACTGTATTTATATATGATATATATTATTTTTATATTTTTTCTATTCTTATATTATTTTTTATTTTACAAACATACCTTTATTCTTTCCAATATGAGTAAACACGATAACTTCATTTGAGGAAGTGTGGACTACCGCCCCCTCAAGGTAATATGATTCATTCCTGACATACGTGGCACATATAAAGGATGATATTAATGAAATTATGAATCATATATATAATATTATGTTATAATGGAATTATAATATACTTATTTATCATTATTTTTTCATTCTATTATATATGAAATTGAAATGAAAGTAGCGTTAATGCGTACATACGGCTTACCGTCTCCATGAACGGTGCATTTCATTTCCAATCTCCAAATGTTATGTAATATTATAAATAAATAAATATGATGGATATATATGAAATATATGAAATCTAAATCATGAATTTAATTCCAAAGATAATGGAATTTGGACCACATGAACAACTTGTAATTGTAACAACTTCATTTTTGACCCATGTTCTGAACATCGACAAATGTCCAATATGAACACAAATAACTAACTAATTATTATAGCATGGTAATAAGGAATAATAAAAATGAAAAATTTTGCTAATTAAGTAGAAATTAATATAACTTTATTATTCAGGAAGAACAAGGAACAAACATGTCAAGTCGGACACAAGGTAAGGGATTTCTTATCTCACTTTCAATTCTGTGATATTTCCTTTGTTCCCAACTTATTTACTGAATGTAGTGTATTAGGTACTGAAATTTGATATATATTATAATGATTATCTTTATATTCATGGTATTATGTGGTTAATTTGGTGGTTATTAAATTTTTTTCATACGACTCGATTGATTACAACGTGGTAAGGGTGTTTAATCTCACTTTTTTTTCCCGTGAGACTCATGCTATATTGCCACTATTTCCTTTTGTGTGGTTTATGTACTTACTATGATTGTATTAATTGTTTAATATACATAAATTTATGGGTATTTATATCTTCATGGTATGATCTGTCTTTTATGGGGTGTTTGTTTTGTATGTTTCCAAATCGGTAAGGAAACCTTTCACCCTCGTCTTTTTAAAAGAATTTTTTTTGTTATGTCTTTTAATATAAAAATTCTTATGTTGGGATTTGTTATTAAATATCCTTATTTATTTAAATTTTATGTCCATTTGATGAGACACAATTTTCTCTCTCATGAATACGTTTTCTGAATTCTAAAGTGATGTCATTAGGCGGTCAAATTTCTCTAAGAGAACTTCTTCACCCAATTTCAATTCATTAGGTTAAACTTGTACTTCTTGATTATGTGGTGCTATGAATATGTGTGAATAACCAATTATTTTTTCAAACATTATATCCACTTATATTGAGTTTATTTTTATTTGACACACATTATTATGTAATTTATTTATACTTAATCTAAGGATACAGTTTTTATAAGGTACTTCATCTCAATCTCCTTTAATTAAGGCATATTTTGTATTAATAGATGAATTTTTTTTATACACTGTATAAAAACCATTGAATTTTAATTTCATTAAAAGGGAATATTTTTTTATGAGGAATTTTACTAAATGAAACAAATGAATTTTTCTTTTAACATAAGCGTTGACAACAACCTTTTTCACCACCGTGAGTATTATTTGATCTTTTGGATTACTTAATAAGCTGTAATTTTTTTAAAAGGAAAATAAATACCATATACTCTATTATGTATTTTGGTATTGAAAATGGTTTGGACAATTGATTTTTTATGCCAATATATTTAAATGATATATTCTGATTAAAATGTGGAAATTTTATTTTTCCATTATATTTTTTTTTTGTTATTATGAATATGTCATGGCTTGTGGGAATTGTAACGTATATGGGTTTTTCTATGATAAACCTAAGGTGGGTGAGCCCTAGATAGATCTCCAATGCATTGGGTAACATGAAAGAGGTAAACATTATTGTTTCTCCTATGATATTTAGGGAATATACTGTGATGGGTATTCCAAATGTGACTCCCTATATAGATGTGATAACTACAATGTAAGTATGTTATTAATTCCATAAGTTATCTTTATGATTTATGATTTTTGTGTGTTACTCATAAATCATAAGATTTCGTAAGTTATGATATGATTGAAAAGTATGGTTTCATTGATTTGTATTTATTGATGGTCTATTGTGTTCCTTCTTTATTTTATACCCCTTACTGAGCTATTTATGCTAATCCCAAGTTTTTGAAATGTTTTCCACCAGAATTAAATATGAATAGGGTTGTGCATGGGATTGAAGAAAATTCATGACGTCTAAAACATGGAACAAGAAATGTTTCTTTTTTAGAGTTATTATTTTATGAAAAATTGATACTAAGTAGTAGTGTCAACATATAATATTAAATTTGTTACATAATTGTTACAACTTAATTCTTTAAAACTCTAAACCTGAAAAGATACTTAATATGAATTATTGGCATAATTCAAGATTATATAATGTTTATGGTCGGGTCCTTATACAAAGTGGATCGATCGCCAATGAAGGATCCACTCCCTTGGATCCACGATCTCTACTAGGTTCCCGAAAAATGTTTATCTATCATCGGTGTCCAGCTCAACCCAGTCAATAACATGTGATGGTTCATGCACGTACCTCTTCAACTATGACACGTGGAAGATACCATGTACTTGGTCTAACTACTAAGGTAGATCATAGAAGTCTGCAACCTTTCCCACTCTACAGAATATTTAGAAAGTTATAATGAACATTGGAGATAGATGGACGTTGTGGAAAAATATCTACAACCAACATCGAAATGAAAACCTTAAGAACACATGGTCGCCTTAATCAAACTCCAATGGCCTTAGTTTCATGTCAGGATAAGAATATGGATCACTGGAGTCTTCATCCACTCCTGGATGATCTGTACCTTCTCTATTGTAGCTCACCCAAACTACTAGCCTAGGAGTGATGAATCACCTAGTTCAGTCCAGAAAAGTGGTGAACTATAGTTTTTCGCATAAAAATTCATGAATGGTCCCTTAAAAATGGTGAAATTGTTTCTATTGTTGTATTGAAACTCGATAAGTGGTAAGTGATACTCTGAAAAACAAAATATTCCTAACTAGTAACCTGATAGTTTTTCATCCAGAACATGAATGGTCTCCACATTTTGGCTAACAGTTTATGGATGAAATGTTGTGTACAATTGTAAATGGGTCCCAAAAAAATCATGTAAAACCTTCAAAAACCATGATGTAAAGATAGAATCATAATCATAAAAAATCATTGATTGAAGTCCATGGACTAGAACTATCTCTTACACATAGACGCATCCAAATCCCAATACAACCTCATCCCATAAAATCACTAGTATGATACAACATCCATGATTAATTAAAAAATCTCCCCACATTTTGAAAATTAATTAGGAGCATGCCATGCTGATATCTGAGAATGTAGTGTCTCATAGGTAGTATTCCCAAGCTATGCATCCCTAACTCATAGTAAGAGAGTAGCGGTGACAACCATCGACATGGGGTAAATCGATCCATCCCAATACAAAAAGGATAACTAAAATGAACCTAAATAATCTGAAGCCTCCTTCAACATCTATGATCTAGATCTCTTACTGAGAACACATGCTATGATTTTTCCATCCCAGTAGTATAGAAAATTTCAATTTCATAGTGTAACGACCCAAAAATTCATTAATGGAAATTCTTCTTGATCTAATTAAATTCCTAATTATGGTTATATAAAATGTGAACATCATTGGTTTTATGTTTCTATAATTTAAAAGACCATTATGTATTGTGACCGTTGGAAATATAGTCATTGAACAATGACCACATTATTATTATAAATATTGGGCATTAATAAATACAATTTACTTAAGAAATGGATGTGATGACCTCATCCCATAGACATTCACCATACGAAGCCAATTTGTCGGAGCTCAGAAGCGAGGTGGAGTCATTGGGCTTCACACATGAGCAGGCCCAAACCGAGTATGAACATGTTAAGATTGAGCAAAACTGACTATAGGAGAAGTGGTCGTTAATAGAGATTACCACCTAAGAGATGCTATCTGAGCCACCCCAAGAGTCTGTCACCATCGCACACCTTACTATTCGGTCTTATATGGGTGCTATAAGGGGTTATGTAACAATACCATTGCACTATGATTATTTGAATTATTTTTTATATAATAATGAATATATATTCAATTTATTATTTTTACTTTTTAAGTAGCTTTTAATGCACAAATAGTATTTTTAGTTAATATTCCACCAAGAAATCAATTTTAATGAATTAATGGATTTTTGAATTAAATAATATTTTAATAAAATATTATTATTATTATTAAATTAATTTTTATTAAATATAAATGATCAAATAATTTTATGAATGAAATTGTAATTTTTATTAAGGTTTGAAAGCTGTTTTTGTGAAAACCCATTAATTTTCGCTAATTTGCAGTTTTTATTTTTAAATGTAAAAATTAAAATTTTAAGAAAATTATTTAGATAAAATTGATTTTATTTTTGGAATCAGTACATCAAAATTATCCAACGGTAAATTTTTCATAATTTTCCGAGACAGTCGAATTTTTGGGTAAAAATTAAATATCGTTTAAATATATAATGTGTTTTATGACATCATAATGACCCAATAGTGATGTAATAAAAAACTTTAAATGTTATTGTCAGCCAATATATTTTTTACCATTAAAATAATGTGATTTTAGGTTTGTTTGTTTTATTTTACAAAACATTAGTGGACCCTCAAAAGTTATAAAACATTTTTATTATTAAATTATTTTCCTTGAGAGTGTGACTCACCTCCACATAAGTAAACCTATTATTTTAAGAATTTAGTCCAATTTCCTTATAAAATATTGTATTCCAGTACCCTTTGGAAAAAACCATGGGCAACAACAATGGTTTGGTTTTTGGTTTTGATTAGTTTAATGTGAGGTGTCCCAAACCTAAATAATAAAGAATTCCATCTCCTTTCCTATATAAACCTACCCAATCTCCCACTTCCTCTTCACTCAAATACTTTGGTGTTCAACCAAACCCTTCCCTCCCCTCTCTAAAATCTTCCCAAGGTTCCCCAATCTCCAAATAATCCTCTCTGAACCCTCTCACAGGCCATTGGTGTAACAACCCGATATTTTATGATAAGTATTATTTTTAATTTATTTGATGTCATGTGTTTTATGCTACAACAAGATTATCGTGTGCTATACGCAATGCCGTATTAGCTTGTAGTATACGCAACACTATTCTTAGATTGTGTTACATACAATTTCAAGTTCGGTTGATAATAGTCATTCTACGCAACATTGAGTATATATATATATATATATATATTCAATGTATAAATGAAAAATGGTTGGATTCTCTTATAACGAAACAACAAAGGAGTCTTGCACAACACGCAACCCTATCTTGGCTTGCATTACACACAATCTTGACCTTCCTTGATAGCATGTGTTGTACGCAATACCGAGCTTCACTAAACAACGTTATGCTATTAAAATATTATTAAAACTATCTGTTATGAATAGTAATAACCACTTATTAAAATTTTGTAAATTTCATCTTTCAAAATGGACTCCATTTTTGTATTCGGAATATCAAAATTAGCCTAAGGTGAAATTTTGGTATTTTTCTAAAAACTTTCAATTTTTAATTAATAGTGAAAACATTAGGATACTATTAAAAAACCGACTTTTTATTTAAATAATTATTTATTTTATTTTTATTTTATGTCAAAATTGATAAATAATACTTATATAAGTTCAATTCAATTCATTAGAGTCATTTTATAATAATTTTAGATATATAAAAGTTTTATTGAACTTTTCACCTTCTTTTACCCACCTCCTAGGAGAATTTCCAAATTCAAATAAAACTTAATTTTACCGCTTCTGTGAGTGGAATTTCAAAACTCCAAGAGACACAGTTGATTTCAGTAAGTAAAATTTGGTTCAATGAGATGAAAGTAATTTTTGGTGAATAGTAACTTTTTACTTTTTTTACCACGGTTAAAAGTAAATAGGGTAATTAAGTTTAAAAATGATATTATTATTACCATAAAACATGTAATAATTCTATTTTATAAGTTTAATTAGACCAAAAACAACCTTAGGAATAAAATATGACCATTTAGGCCCACTTGGATTAGATTAGGACATTTATTATTAATTTGTTTAAAGAAGGGTTTAAATAGTTAAAATCAAATTTTAATAACTAAAGCATTTTTAATATAGGGTTATACATTAGATAAATTTGACTATAAATATTCATTATAAAGATAAAAAGATTTAATATATAATGGTATTTTATTTATAATTTTTAGACATTAAATAATTTAATTTATTTATGACACAATGATGATGTAGTAATTATCTTATTAATGAAATATTGACATAATTGATGTTATAAATACCCAAATAAATGTAATTTGAGACTTTTTATGAATTAAAATAATTTTATAGGTTAATATGACATCTTATTATTTATTTAAGTAACTTATTTTGAACTAATTATTCTGTTATGATTTTCATAAAAATCAATTACCAAATAGTGTCAAAATTTACATAAAATAGTTTTTAAAACAAATGTTATATTATTAATTGTTATTTTATTCCTAAAAATATAGGGTTAGGAAAAATGACTTATATAATGTTATATATATTAATAATAACCATCTTGGGGTTCGTTTGGCTTGTTATAGTAAGTTTATTAACCTTATTGTGTAAGAAAACAAGAAGACACGGTAAAAGTTAAATTATCTAACTTAAAGTTAAATCTATATGATAAGGTTAAAATAGATACCTAAACTTGTATAAATTATATTGTATGAGAGAATTTCTGACCATCCCCACCTTATATTCTAAATAAATCAATTTGGATATATTAAAAACTGAATATGACTTTATAATAAAATAATATTTTTTGTTTTTCCAATGGTGCCCCTCTCCTCCCTTATAAAAGGGAACCTCCTCCCTCTCTTCCTCACACCACTTTGAGCCTTAAATCTCGGCCAACCCCTGAAAAATTATCTTCTCCACTTCCCTAAAAACATTCTAGAGGTTCTGGTATTCTCTAAAGACCAATATTAGTGCCCTAACAGGAGGTTTCAGAAAGGCGTATCGAAAGAAGAGGTAATATCTATTACCAATTCTTTCAACTTTATTTCTTCTTATACTTATTATTCTTTAGTTTTTTCATTATGAAGTAATAACATAAGTATCAATAATATACTGATATGTTATTATAAGTATGAAAAAACCCTATTTCACCATCTATACATCCTACAGAAAATGAAATCAATGCGCGTGCGTATGTACGGAATACCATCTCCACGCCGTGGTGTAATCTGTTTTCAACCACCACCTTACTTGGATGGTTATAATGGTGTAAATAAATAACTATATATGATTATATCAAAGTTATATTGATTCCAAAATCTTATACATACACTTCAATTCAATTACACGATCATGGGAAAGATATCATCGCTCGTGCATACATACGGACTACCGTCTCCACGACGCGATGAGATTCATTCTCCATGTTAACCATTCATGAATGAATATAAAGTATATATAATAAGTAATCATGAAATATATGACATAATAATTATATTGTATTTATGTGTATATATATGTATGTCATCTACTTAATTTCATTCAATTCAATAAGGAAACGAAAACAGCGTTCATGCGTACGTACGGCCTACCGTCTCCATGAACGGTGTATCTCATTTCATTTAATCGATATATCATATATATATGTATATACTGAAATATATATTATATAGACATACATTTTTACATTCTGGAATTAAGTAAATCAGGATATAAGTAATAATATCAAGAACAACAAGTCCAAACACGTACGATAAATAAAACGATTTAACCCAAA
This sequence comes from Viscum album, assembly GCA_963277665.1. NCBI lineage: Eukaryota > Viridiplantae > Streptophyta > Magnoliopsida > Santalales > Viscaceae > Viscum > Viscum album. Next base: position 585,517,469 of record OY728158.1, on the reverse strand, counting down.
ACGCTACTTTAACATGGAACTTACAAAAGAACAGGTAATATAAAGTCATAAGTGAACCATATATGATATCATAACAATGAATATGATTATGTAATAAGTAAATAACATTATTTAAATCATTATACAGGAGGTTCGTAAACGTATGAAGCATATCGTACCTAAGGTAAGGGATAATTATTCCAATATCATTCTTATCCGAGATTGTTTATTCGTAATTATTTACTGGGGTTATATTTATCATCTGTGTCCCCAATTTCTAAAAATGGTTTCATGTATGTTTAGATTCCTTTTTACCCATTTTTTAATTTTACTACATGGTGTGTAAGGAATATTTATTTTACAAGGTACTTTTTGACTTTTCTGAAAAAATTACAAGGAGAATGTTTTGTTTAACTTATACAGAATGAAAGGATTTTTACGGTTTTATAAAGCCTTATTTTCATGAAGCTTCCTCCAAAATATTTCATGAATATTTTCAAAAAAATCTTTTTCTTTTAAAATTTCATGACATTTTGTGAAAATAAATTGATTTTTAAGAAGAAATGATATTTTCCTCAAGAATTCATTTCAAGTGTTTTATCAAAACCATTTTTCCATATAAGATGACATTATTTCATATGTGTATGTTTCAAGTATAATGTCTCTATGATTTACATGGTTTCACTTTTCTTGTTATGAAATTATATCCATTTATTTTATATGGATTATGTGATGATGGGATGATGTTTTTGAAACCCATTTCATTCGTTGGGTTATTATGAATGATGTATGTTTATTTTGTGGCACACGTAAGAATGATTTCATTATGAGATGGGTGGGACCTATATCTCCCTCCAATTCATTGGGTAAATATTTATATCTCATGAGATAGACATGGATGTAATGGTATGTTAATCTAGTTCAGTATTACAGGACTGGAACGAGGAGTGAACTCGATTCCGAAAGGGACTTTGTCCACTAAGATGGTCTTGGCAGCAATGCCTTGGCTAATATGGAAATCATATCATGTGATTAATGGTTTCCACAATTACATGTTTTATTCCCATGCTATTTTATCATGATTTATCTTCCATTATGATCTATGCCTTATGTACTTCCATGTTTTATGTCGTTGCTCGAGATTTTGATGTTTAAACATTACGTTCATGTTTTTAAGTTCAAATGTATATGGTATGTTCTATTTTATCCATGCTTACCCTTACTGAGCATTTTAGCTCGCCCTTTTTATGTTTTCTTTTCCCCCAGGATTAAAAGAAATATATTAGGTAAGGAAACAAAAAGTGGAAGATCTTTATGGTAGATGTTGAAGATCTTTCACCACGATTAGAATATTGTGTTCCGAGTTTCCAAAGACACTAAACTATTACGATCCATGTGTGTCTGTTTTTGTTATGTACTAAGTATTCTGCAAAAGTAATGTAATGTCCATGTATGTCAGGCTTTGGGTCTCTACAGTTGGTATCATAGGAAAGGTTTAGTGAACCTTTGGAAACTAGGATGCGAAAACGTTAGTGAGATCCCTGGAGATATTTCTAATGTATGTCTAGGGATGTCCCTAAGGATAAGTATATGTATAGGATATAGTCCTAGAACTATGATAACTATCTTAGAATTTAACATAAGATGTTATATAATGAGGGTACTCCCCCTTTGCTATGTTTTTTTCCCTATCATTATTTTTTCCTCTCACATTATTCTTTTTGGGTTTTAGACGATGGCTGGAACCCAAAGGAACCATGTTGATCAATGTAATGGACAATGTAATGATTTTCCTCATGAACAAACAAATGTTATGGGAGATGGAGTGAAAAATATTATTGCTATACTTACACAAGCTGTGAATCATTCTGGACTTCCAAATGAGCAGAGAAGGGAACAATATTCTATTGAGTCCTTCATGAGGCAACGCCCACCTTCTTTCAGTGGGTCTTCTAATCCACTTGTTACTGAACAATGGATCAGTACCACTGAAAAGATATTTTCAATTCTTCAATATTCTGAACATGATAAATTCATCTTAGCAGTATATCGTTTGGAATGTGAAGCTGATCAATGGTGGAATCTTATCAAGAATACAAGGCCAAGAGGTGAAATTGAGTCCATGGAATGGGATGAGTTCAAGAAATTATTTTTCAATAAGTACTTCCCTCATATTCTTCAAACAAAGTTGGAGAATGAGTTTCTTGAACTAAAGCAAAAGGATGATGAATCTTTTGGTATATACGACGTGAATTTTACAAGGCTTGCAAGGTATGCATCTGGATTTATCATCCAACCTAAAAGTAAAGTTGATCGATTCTTCAGTGGCTTAAAACCAAATCTTTGAAGTAAATTAGCTATAAGAGACTTCATTATCTATGAAGAAATTGTGCGTTGTGCTATCAAGGTAGAAATGGAAGTTGGTGTTACATATACATCTCATGGTTTGGACAAGAAAAGAAAGATGGAGTTCAAGGAGAAATCTCAGAATAATAGTGAATAGAAGATTAATGTTTCCTTATGCTCAAAGTGTGGAAATAAGCATGGTGGAGATTGTCTTAAAGGGACTAGAAAATGTTTTAAGTGTGGAAAAGAAGGTCATCGAGTATCTGAGTGTCGAAGTAATGGAAAAAGGGTTTCTAATGGTGTGAATAAATAAAAGACTGCAGAGAACACACCACCAACACTTCAATGCTTCAAGTGCAATGAAATAGGGAATTATGCTAATCAATTCCCTAATCCAAGGGTTAATGATGATCGACATGAGCAACCAATTAAGGAAAAGTACAAAGGTAAGTCACATGCAATCACTATTAGTGATGTTGAATATGACAATGATTTGGTGGAATAATTATGTGTTTATGTAATTGGATTCCAAAATAATGTTGTATATAGTATCGTGGAATATTGGAATATTTATGTATTGGTCTATTGTGGTTTTCAATAATTTTATGGTACTGGTAACCATGGAAAGTGATTGAGATATTTTTGGAAAGAAGATGATATGCACATAATGAAGGGATAAGGAGAAAATGAAATGTTTGATAGTATTCATGAGCTAATGACTGATATAAGGAAATACTTATATCATGGTTTGAGTATATAGAATTTTGGGGTTTTGGTATGTGGAAAGAGTTAAATTTTGACAACACTCATGTTTTCACTAAGATTCAATGGGTATTCATTTTTTCAAGAGAATACATGATTAAGGATTTAGAATGTTTGGAATATGACCAACAAGACATATCTTATGATATATGGGGATCAACGATGGTATTAACATGATTGTTATATGAAATCTATGATAATTGTTTTCACTATATTATGAGAGTGGACTATAGTATTATGGATAAGACTAAAGATTGGAATGGATTATGTTGGAAATAAGTTAGTATTGTTTAAGGATAGATGTTTTTTTCGATATTATTGATGGGATATTATAGTAATGTAGTTTTAGAAAAAGGACAACATGCAGGATGGGCGACAGCCCGTCGCGTCGGACAAGGCTGTGGGAATCGAACCCACAACCAAAGTGCGACTGGCCTTTATCGCATACCAATGGCCTACAAGAAGTCCCTGGTTAGAAGAAACTAGTTTTATTTTATTAAGCGGTATGATATATGAAGTATAAGATCATTTTTGGAATCATATACGATTAACCTCACCATAGATGGACTTATGTATATTTGATAACTTTTGTTAACCTTTTGTTTGAAATAGATGGAATGGCCCATCATTCTATCACATGATCGATTAACACTTCAAGAATAACAAATTCAACTTCATTTCTTTAAGAGAAGAAGTGGAAATTGTTCAAAGCACGAACAATAGTGAGATTATACCAAAATAAAGTAAGTATTTATTCTAATTCAAATTCTTCAACTTTAGGGAAATGATCTTGAAAACCAAAAATGTTGTCCTAGTGCCCTTATATCCGATGAATTAGATGGTACCCTATATTATCACAAATTTATGGCTTTTTGATTTTTGACTTTTTCAAAGCCATGTTCTCTACCACTCTCCATAAGAACATGACGGTTAGATTTCTCTTCCATGTCCATATTTTCATCTATGTTATCTTATGTGGAAACCCAGTTATTAGTTAACTTGGGTAACCGTTATGTTTCATACTTTAGTTTTTAAATTTATGTTTTGGTATTTCATTTTACGATGTGGGTTTCAATTAATGAAACATTCAAGTAGAAAACCATGTATAACCCCGACGAATTTTGAGGGAGAAATTCATTTTAAGGGGGGTAGAATGTAACAACATGATATTTTATGATAATTATTCTTTTTAATTCATTTGATGTCATGTGTTTTATGCTACAACAAGATTATCGTGTATTATACGCAATGCCGTATTAGCTTGCAGTATACACAACACTATTCTTAGATTGTGTTACACACAATTTCAAGTTCGTTTGATAATAGTCATTCTACGCAACATTGAGTATATATATATATTCAATGTATAAATTAAAAATGGTTGGATTATGTTATAACGAAACAACAAAGGAGTCTTTCACAACACGCAACCCTATCTTGGCTTGCATTACACGCAATCGCGACCTTCCTTGATAGCGTGGGTTGTACGCAATACCGAGTTTCACTAAACAAAGTTATGCTATTAAAATATTATTAAAACTAGCCATTATGAATAGTAATAACCACTTTTTGAAATTTTTTAAATTTCAACTTTCAAAATGGACTTCATTTTTGGATTCGGAATATCGAAATTAGCCTAGGGTGAAATTTTGGTATTTTTCTAAAAACATTAAATTTTTAATGAATAGTGAAAACAATAGGTTACTTTTTACAAACTAAGTTTTTATTTAAATAATTATTATTTTTATTTTTATTTTAGGTCAAAATTGATACATAATACCAATATAAGTTCAATTCAATTCATTGGAGCCATTTTATAATAATTTTAGATATATACAAATTTTATCAAACTTTTCACCATCTTTTACCCACCTCCTAGGAGAATTTCCAAATTCACATAAAACTTAATTTTACTGCTTCTGTGAGTGGTATTTCAAAAATCCGAGAGACACGGATGATGTTAGTAAGTAAAATGTGGTTCAATGAGATGAAAATAATTTTTGGTGAATAGTAACTTTTTACTTTTTTTTACGATGGTTAAAAGTAAATAGGGTAATTAAGGGTAAATATTATATTATTATTATTACCCTAAAACATGTCCTAATTCTATTCGATATGTGTAATTCGACCAAAAACAACCTTAGGAATAATATATGACCATTTAGGCCCACTTGGATTAGATTAGGACATTTATTATTAATTTATTTAAATAAGGGTTAAAATAGTTAAAATCAAAGTTTAATAACTAAATCATTTTTAATATAGGGTTATACATAAGATAAATTTGACTATAAATATTAATTAGAAAGATACAAAGATTTAATACATAATTGTATTTTATTTATAATTTTTAGACATTAAATAATTTAATTTATTTATGACACAATGATGATTCGGTAATTATCTTTCTAATTAAATATTGACTTAATTGATGTCATAAATACCCAAATAAATGTAATTTGAGAAATTTTATGAATTACAATAATTTTATATGTTAATATGACATGTTATTATTTATTTAAGTAACTTTTTTTGAACTAATCATTCAGTTATAATTTTCAAAAAAATAAATTACCAAATTGTGTCAAAATTGACATAAAATAGTTTTTAAAACAAATATTATATTATTAATTGTTATTTTATTCCTAAAAATCTAAGGTTCGGCCAAATAACTTAGATAAGGTTATATATATTAATAATAAACAACATTGGGAATTTTTGTCTTGTTATAGTATGTTTATCAGCCTTATAGTGTAAGAAAACAAGAAGACAAGGTAAAAGTTAAATTATCTAACTAAAAGATAAATCTAAATGATAAGGTTAAAATAGATACCTAAACTTGTCTAAATTATATAGGATTAGAGGATTTAGACTCATCCCCACCGTATCTTCTAAATAAATAAATTTGGAGCTATTAAAAACTGAATATGACTTTATAATAAAATAATTTTTTTTTGTTTTTCCAAAGATGCCCCTCTCCTCCCTTATAAAAGGGAACCTCCTCCCTCTCTTCCTCACACCACTTTGAGCATTCAATCTCGGAAAACCCCTAACATATTCTCTTCTCCAATTCCCTAGAAACATTCTAGAGGTTCTTGTCTTCTTCAAATACCAATCTTAGTGCCCTAAGAGGAGGTTTCAAAAAGTCGTATTGAGAAAAGAGGTAATATCTGTTACCAATTCCTTCAACTTTATTTCTTCTTATACTTATTCTTATTTAGTTGTTCCATTATGAAGTAATAATATCAGTATCACTCATATACGGATATGTTATTATAAGTATAAAACAATCCTATTTCACCATCTATCCATCCTATGGAAAACGAAATCACTGCGCGTTCGTACGTACGGAATACCGTCTCCACGCCGCGGTGTAATCTGTTTTCAACCACCACCTTACTTGGATGGGTATAATGGTGTAAATAAATAACTATATATGATTATTAAAAAGTGATATTGATTCTGAAATATTATACATACACTTAAATGAAATTTCACGATCGTGGGAATGATATCATTGCTCGTGCGTACGTACGGACTACCGTCTCCACGACGCGATGAGATTCATTCTCCATGTTAACCATTCATGAATGATTATAAAGTATATATAATAAGTAATCATGAAATATATGACATAATAATGTTACTGGATTTATGTGTATATATTTGTATGTCATCTACTTAATTTCATTCAATTCAATAAGGAAATGAAAACAGCGTTCATGCGTACGTACGGCCTACCGTCTCCATGAACGGTGTATCTCATTTCATTTAATCTATATATCATATATATATGTATATACTGAAATATATATTATATATAAATCATTTTTTACATTCTGGAATTAATTAAATCAGGATATAAGTAACAATATCAAGAACAACAAGTCCAAACACATACGATAAATAAAACGATTTAACCCAAAACGCTGCTTTAACATGGAACTTACAAAAGAACGGGTAATATAAAGTCATAAGTGAACCATATATGATATCATAACAATTAATATGATTATGTAATAAGTCAATGACATTATTTAAATCATTATACAGGAGGTTCAGAAACATACGAAGCATATCGTACCTAAGTTAAGGGATAATTATTCCAATCTCATTCTTATCTGAGATTGTTTATTCGTAATTATTTACTGGGGTTATATTTATCATTCATGTCCCTGATTTCTAAAAATGGTTTCATGTATGATTAAAGTCCATTTTACCCATTTTTTACTTTTACTACATGGTGTGTAAAGAATCTTTATTTTACGAGGTACTTTTTGACTTTTCCGAAAAAAGTACGAGGAGAATGTTTTTTTAACTTATACGGCATGAAAGGATATTTACGGTTTTATAAAGCCTTATTTTCATGAAGCTTCATCCAAAATATTTCATGACTATTTTCAAAAAAATCTATTTCTTTTAAAATTGCATGACGTTTTGTGAAAATAAATTGATTTTGAAGAAGAAATGATATTTTCCTCAGGAATTTATTTCAAGTGTTTTATCAAAACCATTTTTTCATCTAAGATGACATTATTTCATATGTTTATGTTTCAAGTATAATGTCTCTATGATTTACATGGTTTCACTTTTTTTGTTATGAAATGATATCCATTTATTTTATATGGATTATGTGATGATGGTATGATGTTTTTGAAACCCATTTCATTCGTTGGGTTATTATGAATGATGTATGTTTATTTTGTGGCCCAGGTAATAATTATTTCATTATGAGATGGGTGGGACCTATATCTTCCTCCAATGCATTGGGTAATGATTTATATCTCATGATATAGACATGGCTAGAACGGTAAGTTAATCCGGTTCAGTATTACAGGACTGGAACGAGGAGTGAACTCGATTCAGAAAGGGACTTTGTCCACTAAGATGGTCTTGGTAGCATTGCCTTGGATAATATGGAAATCATATCATGTGCTTAATGGTTTCCACAATTACATGTTTTATTCTCATGCTATTTTATCATGATTTATGTTCCATTATGATATATGCCTTATGTACTTCCATGTTTTATGTCGTTACTCAAGATTTTGATGTTTAAACATTACGTTCATGTTTTTAAGTTCAAATGTATGTGGTATGTTCTATTTTATCCATGCTTACCCTTGATGAGAATTTGAGCTCACCCTTTTTATGTTTTATTTTCCCCCAGGATTAAAAGAAAGGTATTAGGTAAGGAAACAAAAAGTGGAAGATCTTTATGGGAGATGTTGAAGATCATTCACCACGACTAGAAGATTACGTTCCGAGTTTCCAAAGACACTAAACTATTACGATCCTTGTGTGTCTGTTTTTGTTATGTACTAAGTATTCAGAAAAAGTAATTTAATTTCCATGTACGTCAGGCTTTGGGTCTCTACATTTGGGATCACACTTCCAAGTAAGGGATTTCTTCCTTTCTCATGTTGTGAAATTTTCTTTAAGTTTTTATGCCTTTTTATTTTCAATTAAATTTTTTGGGGAATGATTTATCACCTCCCCCATACTGAAAGATTTATGTTTTGAGGATGGTAGATCCATTTCCTTCTCATTAATTTCTCCCATGTACACTCGTTACCTTGCTGAAATTCCGTGAATGAGTTCTCTCTCCTCTTTTACATCTAAGTAATTATTTTGTATTATGAATATAAATTTCATTAAGTTTGTTGGGAAATTTATATATATGACCCCCTTACTTTTTATTTCATTGTACATATGATGAGACTCCCATTTTACTTTCCTCAACCATTTTCATGAATCCTTATGTCAAGCCGTTATGCTGCTGAAATTGCACTGTGTTTTTCCAAGCCAAGATCATTGGGTAGTGAATACCATACCCATGTCTAAATCAAGGGTATTGACCTTTATTCACATATATATAATGAATGGAAAATTCATTTATTTATTCCACATTACTTAATTTTGTAATAACGTATTATTTTGACTGATTCCATTTGATATGACCCATGTGGCACACTAATGCATGAAATAAAATTTTTAAGAAGGGCGCGCCCTGATAGTGATCCAATGCATTGGGTAAAAATTAGTATGACGATACATTAAGTAAAATGAGTGTTCAATCATGATAATTTACTCAGGCTTCATGTTGAATTAACCTAGGCTCATGCTAAAATAATGTAAAATGTTTTTTCATCATTTCCATGTTATGATTATCAAGCATTATCATGGATTTATGTTCATGTTTCTCTTGTTCACTATTGATATTCCTATTGTCTAACATATATTGTATTACTAATGTAATTCCATATTTATTCCCTTACCGGGCTTTATAGCTCACCATTTTCTTATCCATGTCCTTAGGTTATCCCAAGAAATGCTAAGTATGATGGAATGTAGTGGTCATGTAAAATATGTTTTCAATAAAGATGTCGTGTTTCATGTTTTAAGTTATTATTTAATGTTCCTAAGACCCAAAGACATTAGACCTATTGATCTTCAATGTTGTATCATGTTAATATTATATGTAATAAATCATGTCTATGTGTGAAATAAAGATAATGGTTGTTATAGTTGGTATCTGAGGATAAGTTTAGTTATTTTTGGGATTATGATTAGAAAACCCTAGTGAATACATAGAGACAATAATAAGTATAATAAAAATATCCCTAAGTATTGGTGAGTATTGAGTAATTGGTTTATTAATCAAATACATCCATGTATTGATACGAGCAGTTAGAGGCAGCTCTAGCACATATGTATCCTAGGGGTAAAACCTGAAAACACTGCTTTGAGGTAGAATCGAATAGGAACCGGTGCAGGACAATGGGACTTTTTTCACTCTTGGATACAAAACTCCTATGAGATATTCTTTGGTAAATTCACAAGCTTTGTATGAACCCTTTTTTAGTTAATTTAAAAAATTCCCCTAAGAATATATGTTAGAAAGTAGATCATGAAGAGCATGGATTGAAGACTATAGATTCAAAATTTAAGGAAATAAAAGTTATTTATAAGTCATAAATTTTTTCCATGGATTAACCTTTATGTGTTACCCCTAACATTCCTTTTATTCCAACCAATGGCTGAAAATTGCAGGAATCGGGCTAACAACTGATGTGAAGATCAATGCGATAAGTGTGCTAATGAGATGCCCAATACGATGGGAACGGGGATCTCGGACATTGTCATGATTCTCTCATAGTTAACACAAGAATTGAATAGAAACATGGGTCAACAGGAACGTTCAACCCCTCTATGAAAAAACAAGTCGATATCGATTGCATCATGAGACAATGGTCTCCTACTTTTTTTGGATCATCTGATCCCTCAATCACTGAACAATGGATCAACTCCATGGAAAAGATCTTATACATCCTTCAATGTTCCAAACAAGAGAAGGTTCTATTGAATACTTATCATATAGAGGGTGAAGCTTATAAATGGTGTAAGTTGATAAAAATATGAAGCCTGGGGAGAAGATCGATGCATTGGAATGGCAGGATTTCTAGAATTTGTTTTCCGATAAATATTTTCCATGCACCCTGTGACTTAAGATGGAATGGGAATTCCTTAAAATCAAGAAAAAAAGGAGAAAAATATATTAGAGCGTACAAGGAAAACTTATAAAGGCTTGCAAGATATGACTCCAGCATTGTTGTTACCCCTGAATGCAAGGTTGACTGCTTCATTGGTGAGTTGAAACCTATCCTATGGAAAGCACTGGTGATCTGTGACTTCAAAAGCTATGAAGAAATTGTTTGATGTGCCCTTAAAGTCGAAATGGGGATCATAGAATCTTAAGGTTATAATGGGGATATGAAGCGTAAGTTGGACTTCAATGCAGGCATTCCGATGGATAAATCCAATATTTAAAAAAAGATCTACCACCCCACATTCCAAAGGTGCAGAAAAAAGCACCCTGTAAATTGCCTGAAGGGGATGAGGAAATGCTTTATGTGTGGAATAGAAGGGCACCAAACTGTTATCTGTAAACAACAAAAACCCACTGCTGTAACAGAGGAGTGGAATGCTCTCTTCGAACCTCAACGTGTTGTTCATTGTTACAACTGGAAATAACTAGGGAATCTTGCAAATCAGTGCCCTGCGTCAAGGGTTCTCAGAGGCAACCAATAACCTCCAAGGAAGCAAAGGAGATCTTTTTCCATCACTACTGCTGATGTGAACCCCGAAAACGAACTAGTTATAGGTACGCTAGTTATTCATTCAAGAATAGATAACTTAATTTATGATTCAGGTTCTACACATTCTTTTTTATCCAAAATGGTTAGAAAAAAAATCCTAGAACCACCACAAATCATGGAAGTAAATTTGTCAGTATGTACGGGAAATGCGGAAATCATTTCATACCATTAATATAACTCGTCCCCTGTCATAATCTATGGATTGAATTTCCCAGAAAACAACATAATAAACCCTCTGGTGTGATTTGATGCAATTTTGGGCATGGATTGACTTTCCTTATATAAAGCCAACATAAATTTATGTGAGAGGGAAATCAGTATTCAGGTGGAGAATCGACCCCCAATTATATACAAGTTCAAGGAGGAAGATGAATATTCTTTAGATCTATCACCTCTATTGTGGATATTACTTCCATATGAGCACGCGTATCTGGCTCTGATGATTGCATCTAAGGAGGATACCATCCATGAAGACATTCCTATGGTGAGAGGATATGCGGATGTGTTTCCAGAGGAATTTCATGTTCTTTCTCTTATAAGAGATGTTGAATTCTTAGTTGATCTTATACCTGGGGTGTGGCCAATATCCAAGAATCTGTATAGAATGTATGTTGTGGAGCTTGAGGAGCTAAAAAACAACTAAAAGAGAATCTGGATAAAGGGTTTATACATCCAAGTGCTTCACCTTGGGGTGCACAAGTCCTCTTATTCTTGAATAAATATGGTTCAATGCACCTTTTCATAGATTATCATGAGCTTAAAAAATCACAATAATGAACAAGTATCCTCTCCCACGAATTGGTGACTTGTTTGATCAGCTTCTTAGAGCATAATACCTCTTTAATGTGGATTTACAGTCAGGATATTATCATGTAATGATGAAGAAGGAAGATATCCCCAAGGCTACTTTTCGTACAAGATACGGGCACTATGAATTCATAGTAAGGCCTTTCAGACTGACTATTTCTCCAGAAATCATCAAGGACATGTTTAATAGAGTAATTAGAGAATACATCAGAAAATTTGTTGTAGTCTTTATTGATGATATTCTAAAATACTTAAAAAACAAGAAGGGTCATGAGGAGAATCTAAGAACTGTACTAGAGACCTTGTGAAAGGAGAATCTCTATGAAAAGTACAACAAGTGTCAGTTTTAGTTGAAGGAGGTCTCATTTTTGGGCCATATAATCAAATGTAATGGGATATATGTGGATCCATCCAAAACAACTACAATAGAAGGATGGTCGAGGACAACATCGGTAAAGTATATTCATAACTTCTTGGGGTTAGCTAAATATTATTGATTATTTGTGAGAAATTTCTCATGATTATCCACCCCTCTTACCAATCAAACTCAGAAGGGAGTAAATTTTTCTTGGAGTGATGAATATGAAGAAAGCCTCAAGGAGTAGAAAAGGATACTTATCATTTCTCCCATGCCCACTTTACCCAAAAGTGAAAATCATTTGTGGAATTCAGTGATGCTTCAAAGAAGGGTATAGGATGTGTGTTGATGAAAAATAACAAAGTTAGTGCCTATGATTCAAGGAAATTTAATGTTCATGAGAAGAATTATCCAACTTGTGATTTGGAGTTTGCTATGGTGATCTTCTCTTTAAAAATTTGGAAATATTATCTATTTGGGGAGAAGTGTAAAATATATACGGACCACAAATTCCTCAAGTATATATTCCCACAGAGAGAGTTGAACATGCGCCAACGAAGATGGTTAGTTCTTATCAATGACTAGGATTTCTCAATCCATTACCAACCTAGGAAAGCGAACGTGGTGGAAAATTCTCTAAGTAGAAAGGACCCAACGATTATATCACTGATGAGAATTGATAAGTATCCAATCCTATTAAATTTGATGAATATGGACATGGGAATCATAATGAAGGGAACATCATCAATCATTTCACAAATGATTACTCAACTGTCTCTTTTGGAAAGGTTAAAAGATCATCAAAAGATTGATGTGGAAATTCATATGAATGTGTAAGATATCAGAAGAGGTAAATCCTCAGAGGTCAATGTTAATGAAGAAGGAATTATGAGATTTTGGAAAATAATATGTGTTCTATCAAGTTCAGAGATGAAGAACGAACTTTTCGATGATGCAAATAGTTCAAATTTCTCTATTCACCCAAGAAACACAATGATGTATCGAGATATCTGAGAGTATTATTGGTGGGATAACATGAAGAAGGAGATCGCTGAGTATACATCAAAGTGTCAGGTGTGTCAGCAAGTGAAGGCAGAGAGGCAGATGTCTATGGAGATGATTCAAACATTTCCCATACCAGCATTGAAATGGGAGAAAATCACCAGGGACATTGTCATCGGACATCCCAAGATATCAAAAGGCAACAATTCAATCTGGGTTGTTGTGAATCGTCTTACAAAGATTGCATAAATTATTTTAATTCAAAATGACTTTCTCACTGGATCAACTAGCACATATATATAGCAGAGATGTGTTAAGGGTATATGGGGTACCATTATTGATTGTATTCGATCGAGATTCAAGATTCACCTTAAATTTTAGAAGATTCTTCAGCATGCTTTGGATCTGAACTGAACTTCAGTACGACCTATCATCCTCAAACTAATGGCCGATCTGAGCAGACTATTTAGACCCTGGAAGATGTGTTAATATCATTTTCAATGGACTTTAAAGGAGGTTGGGATCAACATCATCTTCTGGTTGAATTATCTAATAATAACAATTTCCACTTAAGAATATAAATAACACATTATAAATCTTTGTCTGGGAAGTGGTTCATAACACCGACCTGTTCGGATGTAGTCAGTGAGCGTAAGCTACTAGGACCAGTAATGGTCGAAGAAATGGTGGAGAAGGTGAAAACCATTCAGCATCATATCTAGACAGCCCAATGTCGACAACAGATTTATGCAGATAACCATCTATGAGACCTTGAGTTTATATTTAGAGACATGTTATTACTACGCATATCTCCATGGATGAAGGTCATGAGGTTTGGAAATAAAGGGAAGTCCTTGGTACATTGACCCCTTCGTGATTCTTGATTGTGTCAGGGTTGTGGCCTATCAACTACCTCTTCACCTTCCATGGACAAAGTACATGATGTATTTCATGTATCACTCTTAAAGTAGTACATACCAGACCTATCACATGTATCTCTTCATAGGGGGTACAGTTGGAGGATTATTTTTCTATTAAGGAGATACCTGTGAAGATCTTAGATCATAGAGAAAACGTTTTATGAAATAAGACAATGCCCCTCCTCAAGGGGTTGTGAAAAAACCACATGTTTGAAGAATCAATGTTGGAATAAGAGGAAATAATAAAGCATAGTTACCCACATCTATTTTACTATGGGAAAAGGAAATTTTGAGGGTGAAATTTCTTTAGGTTGGAAGATTGTAACAACCCAAACATTCATTAATGTAAATTCCTCTTGATCTAATTAAATGTATTATTATGGTTATATAATATAAGAACATTTTTGGTTTTATGTTTCTAGATTTTAAAATATTGTTATGAATTATGGACGTTGAAAATATAGTCATTGAACATTGACCACATGATTAGTGTAAATATAGAGCTTTAACAATTCCAATTTACTCAGACAAAGGAACTGATGTCCTCATCTAGTATACTTTCCTCGTATTAAGACCATTTTTCAGAGCTCAGAAAGGAGGTGGTGTCATTGGTGTTTTCTCTCGAACAATCCCAATCCATGCTTGAACACGATAAGCTTGAGTGGAATCGACTACAGGAGAAGTGAATGTTAATAGAGATAACCACCCGAACAATGTAATCGGAGCCACCCAATAGTCTATCACCATCGCATAGATTACAATTCGGTCTTATGTGGTTGTTATAAAGGGTTATGTAACAAGACCTTAGAACTATGATTATGTGCATTATTTTTATATAATAATTAATATACATTCATTTTTTTATTATTACATCGTAAATAGTTTTTAAAGCACAAATAGTATTTATAGTTAATATTCAAACAAGAAATCTATTTTGATGAATTAATGGATTTTTTAATTAAATAATATTATAAAAAATTATTATTATTATTATTAAATTACATTTTATTAAATATAAATGATCAAAAAAATTTATGAATGCAATTTTAATTTTTATTAAGGTTTAAAAGAAGTTTTTGTCAAAACCCATGAATTTTCGATAAATGGTGATTTTTATTTTAAAAGTACAAAATCACATATTTGTAATATTATTTAGATAAAATGAATATTATTTTCGGAATTAGGATGTCAAAATTATCCAATGGTAAATTTTTAATAAATTTACGAGACAGTCGATTTTTTGGTTAAAAATTAAATACCGTTTAAATATATAATGTGTTTTATGACAACATAATGACCCAATAGTGTTGTTATAAAACACTATAAATTTTATGTTCGGAAAAGATATGTTTTCAATTAAAAAAATGTGATTTTATGTTGGTTTGTTTTACTATACAATACATTAGTGGATCGTTCAAAGTTATAAATCATTTTATCTTTTTAAATTATTTTTGTGGTGATTGTGACTCACCTCCACATAAGTAAACATGTTATTTTAAGATGTTCGTCCATTGAACATATAAAATATTTTTTTCCACTCCCCTTTAGAAAAAAACATTGGAAAAAAACATGGGTTGGTCTTTGCTTTTGATTAGCCTAATGTGAGGTGTCCCAAACCTAAATAATAATGAATTCTCTCTGATTTCCTACTTAAACCCACCCATGCTCCCACTTCCTCTTCATTCAAAGACTTTTTAGATTGACCAACACCTGACCTACTCTCTCTATAATCCTCCAATGGTTTCCCAATCACCCAGGAAACCTTTCTTTAGCCTCTCCCAAGCCTTTGGGATCACACTTCCAAGTAAGGGATTTCTTCCTTTCTCATTTTTGTCCAATTGTCTTCAAGTTGTTATGCCTTTTTTCAATTACAATTATTGGGGTATGATTTTGAACCTCCACCATACTACCATATTTATGTTTTGATGATGATATATCTCTTTCCCTATCATTAATCCCTCCCATGTACACCCATTACCATGCCGAAATTCACTGAGGGATTTCTCTCTCCTCTTTTACATCTAAGTAATTATTTGGTATTATGAATCTAAATTACATTATGTTTGTTGGTAAATATATCTATATGAACCCCTTACTTTACATTTCATGTAAATATGATGATACACCCATTTCTATTTCATCAACCATTTTCATGAATCCTTATGTCCCACTGTTATGCTGCCGAAATTGCACTACGATTTTCCAAGCCAAGATCATTGTGTACTGAATACTATACTCGTGTCCATATCAAGGGTATTAACCTTTATGAAAATATAAATATTGAATGGTAAATTAATTTATTTCTTCCAAATTACTTAATAATGGAATAACTTATGATGTTGATTGATTCAATGTGACATGATCTATGTGGCACACTTATGCATGAAATAAAATGTTTAAGAAGGGTGATCCCTGATAGCACTCCAATGCATTGGGTAAAGATTAGTATCATGATATGTCAAGTGAAATTAAGATTACTCAGGATAATTCAAGTTAAATTATGATTTACTCATGCTCCATGTCCAATGATAATTGGATCATGATAAAATCATGTTAAATTGTTTTGCCACATTTCTATGTTATGATAATCATGTATTATCATGAATTTATGTTCATATTTCTAATGTGCTTCAATGATATGACAATTGTTTAAAATTTATTGTATTCCTCATGTTATTCCATGTTTTTTCCCTTACTAGGATTTATAGCTCACCCTTTTTTATGCATGTCCTCAGGTTATCCCATGTGATGCTAAGTACGAGAGAATTTAGTAGTCATGTATAGGATGTTTTTAATAAAATTTTGTGTTTCATGTTTTAAGATGTTATGTAATGTTGTTAATACCTAAAGACACTAGACCTATCAATATTCCATAATGTATTATATGAAGATTTTATGTAATAAATCATGTCTATATGTGAAATAAAGAGCAGGGTTGTTATACATAGTCCTTGAGGATCTCTAGATATTTCCTCTATCTAAATTAAATATACTTATGAGAGAAGATATAAATGAGTCTCATATGGAAAGAGTATGCAATAAACAACTTAACTTTCTAGTAATGTCACCACATCTTCAATGCAAAAAATATTGTTTATAACCCAAGTTCATGTGTCGCATTATTATGCTCATGTAGTTTGAACTGGTGTGAACTATAGGCAATAACATCTTGCCACTACATTGGAACAAATCCATGTCCAGTAATGAGGCAACATAGAAAACTATGTACTCGACACCATCCTTTGGTTACCACAAGAGGGGACCACTCTTCAACCTCCCCCTCAGATCCTAAATACACTGTATGTAATTTTCCACCCACACAAATATACTCCCATTCCTTGTCAATGTTATCGTGGGTGCTATCACTATGAAGAAGTTGGGTATAAACCTCCTATTTCCCCCAAACATCCCCAGGAAACTCTGTATCTCAATATAAATTTTGGTTAGGTCCCTTGAAATCACTCCCTTAACCTTCATAATACCAACTACAACTCCATCGTATAAGATGATGTGTCCAATAAAATGAACCTCTCAAATCCAAAACTGAAACATCAGATGATTCCTATAATGTTTGTTTTCATGGAGTGAGTCCAAGAACATCCTCAAGGGTCTCATGTGACCCTCCATGGATTCTGAATAAAGTTGGATTTCATTGAAGTAGACTACAATAAACTGTTCTTTGAAAGGATGAAAGATCTGGTTTCTGAGTCCCATGACCACTTATAGGATATTGTTCATTCCAAACAGCATCACCAATTACTAATAGTAACTATATTGACATTTAAAGGTGGTATTTGGTATATTTGTGTCCCGTACTCATAGATGGTAAAACCTCATACGAGTTCATTCATCGAGAACCATTAAAACCCATTCAACTAATCAAATAGGTCATTAATCCTAGATAGTGGATACTTTTTTTTCATGATCACTTGGTTCAAGCACGAGTAATCCATACATAACCTCAAGATCATTCAATCATTATAGTCGAACAACACTTGGGCTACAAAAATTAAATTCATGGGTCTCAATAATTTCTTATCCAACAAGCCATAAAAGAACACCTTTAGCTCTAAATTATCTATGAGGGCCATATGATATACTATTACATATATTAGTGAATCTCAAGACGCATTCCAATGAAGTAATCTAGCTCTCAAAGGGGAGGTATACATGGTACATCCTAATGAATGAAATCCTTATATTCCACCCCTACTATTGGAAACTGGGAAATCACCACATCCATGAAACCAAGGATTTTTTTTATCCAACAGATGAATAATTGGTTGCACGCTCCTATATATTAGTCAATCATTCGTTGTGTGTTCATCATTTCCCCCCCAAAAAAACTGGTCAAATCACTTTGGACATACCTAACCCTTTTAAATAAAATAGTCAATTTTAGCATGAACTATAGCGATCTAATCCATACATAATACGACTTCATAAGTCATCATTAAATTAAAAAAAAGATCCAATACAAGACACTATCCTCCAAGAACAAGGTTATACTATCGAAACAAGGGAGAAATCATTGAGTCACTGCCCGTCGGAGTCTCCAACTATAAGGGTCTATTCAAATGATCAACTATAATATCCATGTCTAAAACTAGGGAAGTGGAAATTAATGAATGGATAGAACCAATGTATATAAATACTAGATCTATGATAGAAAATAATTATATCATACATTGAATCATTCCTTGAGCCCTAGGGTACGAGGCCTCTATATCTGGTAGCAATCTCATCCCTACCCTCTAGCTCAGTGAGCTTGTCGTGCACCGCCTAGGGCTAGTGGTGGAAATAGAAAGATCCTATGACCACCTAATACTATGATTTCTGTCCGTTTTCCACATATTTTAGATTACAAAACACCCTATTCATACCTCTATCTCTTTCTTGATAGTCCCTTGACCATCTATAAGTCATCTATATGAAAGATTGGTGAATCTTGTGCTAGATGTCCATGAATGCCCTAAGAGAAACACCACTTGTGGATTACCTAATTTTATCCACCATGATAACCCTGCACCACTAAACCTTAGTCCAAGGATCACATCTTAATTTTCCTGACCAACTTGGATCCCTATTAGAATCATTGAACACCTACTGTTGAGGTCTCTATTACTCAATTCCCATTGCTAGCTCCCTCTACAAGTGACTACTCCAAAAAATAACATTTTACCGAAAAGGATCACTAAATAACTCTATCATAGTTCTAAATGATAAGAGATACCATTAAATCCAAGATGTCCTAGTGCATGTACCTCACAAAGGTCCAAGAACTAATCAACTGGTATCAAACCATATCCAAGGAGTAAAGTGAGAGATTAGTAAACCTTGTTGAATACTATGTCATGGTCATACTACGAAGTTGTAGTTGAAAAATATCATATATGAATATGGATTGAAAACAGTCTAGATATAACTCTTCTCAAAAGTGATGATCAAGACCCATCCCTAATAGAGTTTTCTCATTATGTGACAGATCACAACCCCATAGATCCTTGATGAAGAAGTGTTGCACGAAAAACCATCAGATCAATAGGCTTCCTCACACAGTGGTAAGCGAGAGTGAATAACTCTTTCTAGTCCTCAGTCACTTGGGTGTCCATCTCACCAATAAATCGAATGTCACTTCCTCTAAAACTCATGAAATTCACTCATCTGACATGCATCCTATTCTGGTAGTTTTAGTTCTATTTGATGCTCAAAGGGTGGTGGTATATCTGTTAAACCCCTAGGAGGTGTTATCTCTTATTAAATCCCATGTACCAATGCATCTTCACTAGTAAAATCATCCTTGTGATCACTTGTTGGAATCCTAGATGGTAGTCTATGTGGAGACATCCTGAAATAAAACAAGATGTACCATGACTAAATGTGTAAATGTCAGGATCTTACCCAGGAAGTACATGGAAAACACAACCTATTACGATATGAACCATGTACCATTTTTTACCTAAAACCAATGTTTTCGTGTATAGAGACGTAAATTAGTTGATTACATTCCCAGTGTATGGATACATCAACCACCACACTAACATTAGATTACATGTCCTGAAAGGAAAGATCAAAGAACATTACACTATTTCCCCAAAATAATTTCAAAGACACTCAATCCTAATGTTTAACTAACAGATTTAATACCACACTATCCTGAACCATCCCAAAGGGGCCCATGCCCCGACTACCCCAAATGAACCTCCAATAGGCCAGGGGTAGGAGAAAAATTCCAAATAGTAATATCCCACAAATGGGAGGAATTAACCTAATGTACCTATACACAAAGACACATCTCTAATCCCAAAAAATGCTAAAATGTATAAAAAATATAATGAATGCAAGAATACATCTAGAATCTCGTAATAGAGAATGACAATGGTGTGTTGAATATATGAAAGTGTAAAACGATCCCAACACAAAAATGTAAAGAGTATAACCTAGTCCAAAGGTGGGGAAAATTTAAAAATAACACGTCCAGTAAAAACATTATTCTATCAAGCTCCAAATGGGAATTATAACGACCCATACTTTACATACATTGTTAATACTTCAAAATTGAAACATACTTATTACAAAATATAACAAAACCACGAAAGGACCGTATAGGTATAGTGTCTTTAGAAACTGGGAAACCTAAACAGCTAGTTCATAAAACATCTACCTTGCCTCCCATTTATTTCATCATATCTAGAGTCCCTTTTTGGCATAGTCTACTTAATAACATTCTTCCTGACCTGGGGAAATAAAACATACAAAAGGGTGAGCTCCAATTCGCAGTAAGGGTAAACAAAAGAAATATCAATCATATCGTATACATAAGCGCATAACTTTTGGAAATCTTAACCTACAAAAGAGATCATAATTTCATAACATGGGATAAATCATGGCAGTGAAATGTAATCACAATAATCATAACTTAAAACATGAAACTTTGTGGCATACACACCTAATCATAGAGAATCATTTCTTGTTAGTCAAGACTCATTGCCAAGAATATCTTAGTGGACAAAGTCCCTTTCTGAACCGAGTCACCCTCGTTTCAGTCCTATTTCACTGAACCGGTATAACCTACCGTTCCAGCCATGTCTATCTCATGAGATATAAAATCTTTACCCAATGCATTGGAGGGAGATATAGGTCCCACACATCTCATAATGATACCATTCTTATGTGTGCCACAAAATCATAAACCATACATCATTGCATAACCCATGTAATAAAAATGGGAATCTTAAACATCGCGACATCATAAAACAATTCATATAAGATAAAGGAATTCATAAAAATATTTCCATCACAACATAATCAAATAAATGTAATAATAGGGATAAAAATAGAACCCTTTATTATCTTAGATGGAAAATAATTTTGATAAAACACTTGAACTTCATTCTTGAGGAAAATATCCTTTCTACTTCAAAAACACTTTTCCTTTCTTAACATGTCATACAATTTTAAACTAAAATAAGTTGATTAAAAATAAACTTGAAAACTTTAAAAGTAATCTTCTTGGAAATAATGTTTTAAAAATCCATTCATGTCGTATAAGTTAAAATAAACATTCTTCTCATACTTTTGTCGGAAAAGTCAAAAAGTACCTCGTACGAAAAACGACAAAAGATTCCTTTCATATATTTTACTAAACACTCACCAAAGGGTAAAATAAGTTTTAAACAATTTTAGGTGGATGTAAATAATATAACATATTGAGGTAACATGGATGTGGATGGTAAAATACACCCTAGTAAATACCAAAGTATAAGGAATCTCGGATAAAAATGAGATTGTTATATTTTCCCTTAACTTAGGTCTGACTTGCTTTGTAAGTTTCTGAACCTCCTGTATAATGATTTAAATAATGTTATTGACTTATTCTAGAATCATACTTATATTTATGATATCATATATGGTCATATTCTTATCTTCTTAGTAGTAATATTTCATTGCTACTTGTTATTCGGGTGTTTATAACTTTTTGTTCTTATGCGTGTTTTGTCGAATAAATTCTTATTCTTTTCTTTAGGTTATAGATACCTCATATCCAGAATGGTATTAGTGTAATATATATCATATTAATTCATTCAATTCATTTATATAATCATTATGAAATGAAGATCGTGTAGAACGAGTCACATCACATCGTGGAGACGGTATTCCGTACGTACGCACGAGTGATGATATCGTTCCTATGATCGTGGAATTATATTGGAGTATATATATACTATTTCAGAATCAATATCACTTTATAATAGTCTTATATAGTCATTATTTACACCATTATACCCATCCAAGTAAGGTGGTGGTGGAAAATAGATTACACCACGGCGTGGAGACGGTATTCCATACGTACGCACGCGTGGTGATTTCCTTTTCCGTAGGATGGATAGATGGTGAAATAGGGTTGTTTCATACTTATAATAACATATCAGTATATTAGTTATACTGATGTTATTACTTCATAATGAAACAACTAAATAAGAAGAAGTGGAAGAAGAAATAAAGATGAAAGAATCGGTAACGGACATTACCTCTTCTTTGAAGTGCTTCTTTGAGACCTTCTTTTAGGGCACTAAAATTGGTCTTTGAAGAATACCATGACCTCTAGGATGTCTCTAGGGAAGTGGAGAGGATAAAGTGTCAGGTGTTGGCCGAGCTTGAAGGATCAAAGTGGTGTGAGGAAGAGGGGGAGGAGGTGTCCTTTTATAAGGGAGGAGAGGGCACCTTTGGAATAACAAAAACTATTATTTTATTATAAAGTCATGTTCAGTTTTAAATAGCTCCAAATTGATATATTTAGAAGATAAGGTTGGTATGGGTCTAAATCCTCTCATCCAATATAATTTAGACAAGTTTAGGTTCCTATTTTAACCTTATCATTTAGATTTAACATTAAGTTAAATAATTTTACTTTTACCATGTCTTCTTGTGTTCTTATACTATAAGGTTAATAAACTTACTATAAGTAGCCAAAAGAACCCAAAGATGTTTATTATTAATATATATAGCCTTATCTAAGTCATTTGGCAAGAAATTAGATTTCTAGGAATAAAATAACAATTACCAATATAATATTTGTTTTAAAAACTATTTTATGTCAATTTTGACACTATTTAGTAATTGATTTTCGTGAAAATCATAACAGAATTATTAGTTCTAAACAAGTTAATTAAATCAATACTAACATCTCATATTAACCTATAAAATTAGTGGGATTCATAAAAAGTCTCAAATTACATTTATTTTGGTGTTATAACATCAATTATGTCAATATTTCATTAATAAGAGAATTACTCCATCATCATTGTGTCATAAATAAATTAAATTATTTAATGTCGAAAAATTACAAATAAAATACCATTATGTAGGAAATCCTTTTGTATTTATAATGAATATTTATAGTCGAATTTATCTTATGTATAACCCCATATTAAAAATTATTTACTTATTAAACATTGATTTTAACTATTTTAACCCTTCTTTAAATAAATTAATAATAAATGTCCTAATCTAATCCAAGTGGGCCTAAATGGTCATATTTTATTCGTAAGTTTGTTTTTGGTCGAATTACACTTATCCAATAGAATTAGGACATGTGTTAGGGTAATAATAATATCATCTTTACCCTTAATTACCCTATTTACTTTTTACCGTGGTAAAAAAAAGTAAAAAGTTATTATTCACCAAAAACTTATTTTCATCTCATTGAACCACATTTTACTTACTGACATCAACAGTGTCTCAGATTTTTGAAATTGCACTCACAGAAGCGGTAAAATTAAGTTTTATGAAAAATTCAGTTTTTTAACTACTACTTAGTGGTTTCACTATTCGTCAAAAATTGAAAGTTTTCAGAAAAATACCAAAATTTCACCCTAGGCTAATTTCGATATTCCGAATCAAAAATGAAGTCCATTTTGAAAAATAAAATTTATCAAATTTAAAAAAGTGGTTATTACTATTCATAATGGCTAGTTTTAATAATATTTTAATATCATATCGTTGTTTAGTGAAACTCGGTATTGCGTACGACGCAAGCTATCGAGGAAGGTCGTGATTTCGTGTAAAGCAAGCCAAGCAAGTGTTGTGTAGAAAAATATTCCTTTGATGATTTATATAACATAAAAGTATCGGGTGTTACATTCTACCCCCCTTAAAATGAATTTCGCCCTCGAAATTCGTCACTTTGTAACAAACAGATGAGGATACCTCTCCCTCATCATATCCTCAAGTTCCCATGTAGCTTCTTCTAATTGGTGGTTCCTCCATAAAACTTTCACCAATCGAGTGGTCTTGTTTCGTAGGGATTTTTCGCTACGATCCAGAATCTCTATCGGGTGTTCTTCATAAGAAAGATCTTGCTCCAGCGGTACAACTTCTGAGCTGAGTACATGTGAAGGATCAGGTATGTACTTTCTCAGGAGAGATACATGGAACACATCGTGAACTTGCGAGAGATTCGGTGGAAGCACCAATCGGTAAGCTACCTTCCCAACACGATCCAGTATTTCGAAAGGACCGATATATCTAGGGCTCAACTTCCCCTTCTTTCCAAATCTCATAACCCTCTTCCAGGGAGATATTCGTAAGAACACTTTATCACCCACTTCAAACTCTAGGTCTTTTCTTCGGTTGTTGGCATAACTTTTTTGTCAACTCTGAGCTGCTCTTATGTGTTGTTGAATAGATCTGACCTTTTTTGCCATTTCATCAATGAGATCAGGTCCTAATAGCTTTCTTTCCCTAACTTCATCCCAGTAAGTTGGAGTCCTACATTTCTTTCCATAGAGAGCTTCATAAGGAGCCATCTGTATACTAGAGTGAAAGCTATTATTATAAGAAAATTCCACCAAAGGTAGGTGTTGATCCCAACCTCCTCTGAAATCCATAGAGCAAGCTCTCAATATACCTTCTAGGGTTTGAATTGTTCTCTCAGACCGACCATCTGTTTGAGGATGATAAGCAGTGCTGAAACTCAACTCTGTATCCAGAGTATGCTGAAGACTTCGCCAGAAATTCGAGGTAAATCTCGGATCCCGATCAGATATAATAGAAAGTGGTACTCCATGCAATCTTACCACTTCCTTTACATATATCCGGGAAAGCTGATCCAGAGAGAAATCCTCTCTAATAGCAATGAAGTGTGCAGACTTTGTAAGACTATCAACTATGACCCAGATAGCATTATTGCCTTTGGATGTTTTAGGAAGTCCTGTGACAAAGTCCATAGTAATGTTTTCCCATTTCCATTCGGGTATTGGTAATGGTTGTATCATCCCCTTAGACTTCTATCTCTCAGCTTTAACTTGTTGACAAACCAAGCATCAAGAGACATATTCAGCAACATCTCTTTTCATTCCATCCCACCAGAAGTACTCTTTTAGGTCTATATACATATTCGTGCATCCAGGATGAATAGAGAATGAAGAACTATGAGCCTCATCCAGCAGCTCCTTCTTTAATTTGGGGATGGGAGGAACACAAACCCGATTCCTGAACTTTATTATCCCATCACAATCAAGGTTGAACTCAGGAACATTTCTCACCATCTTTTGTAACTTGACATCTTCTTTCTGTGCCTCTTTAATCTTCACATGTATAGATGGTTGAACATTCATTTGAGAAAGATAAGATTTTTTCCCTTGCATTATAATTCCAAGATCCATCCTTTGTAAATCCATAAATATTGGATCTTTTGTGATCCTCATCATGGATAAACTAGCATGGTCTTATCGACTTAATGCATCTGCCACCTTGTTTTCTTTCCCAGGGTGGTAATGGATTGAGCAGTCGTAATCCTTAATCAGCTCCAACCATCTTCTTTGACGCATATTCAGCTCCTTTTGTGTGAAAATATACTTTAAACTTTTATGATCAGTATAAATATCACACCTTTCACCATAAAGGTAATGCCTCCAAATCATTAATGCAAAGATTACCGCAGCTAACTCCAAATCATGTGTTGGGTAATTTTGCTCATGGATTTTCAACTTTCGTGAGGCATAAGCTATCACCATATCATTTTGAATAAGAACACACCCTAATCCCTTCTTGAATGCATCACTATAGATCACAAACCTTTCTCCACTACAAGGAAGTGTGAGCACAGGTGCACTGGATAACCTTCTTTTCAACTCCTTGAAATTCTCTTCACATTCTTCCGTCCAGACAAACTTAACTCCTTTCCGAGTCAACTTGGTGAGTGGATTAGATAATCGTGAAAAATCTTTCACAAAACGTCGATAATATCCAGCCAAACCAAGAAAACTTCGGATCTCAGTTACTGTTGTTGGTCTCGACCATCTTTTGATAACCTCTGTTTTTGCTGGATCCACAGATATCCCCTCTTTTGAGATTATGTGACCCAAAAATACAACTTTTTTAAGCCAAAATTCACACTTGGTAAATTTGGCATAAAGCTTCTCCTTTCTCAGGGTCTTCAATATAATTCTCAACTGATCTTCATGTTCTTCCTTTCTCTTTGAATAGAAAAGAATATCTTCTATAAAGACTACCATAAATTGATCAAGATAGTCTCTAAAGACTCTATTCATCAGGTCCATGAAGATAGCAGGGGCATTAGTAAGACCAAATGGCATCACTATAAATTCATAGTGTCCATACCTTGTATGGAAAGCCGTCTTTGGTATATCCTCCCTTTTGACCCTTAATTGATGATACCCTGAATGAAGATCAATCTTGGAAAAGTATTGAGCTCCGCGTAGTTGGTCGAATAGGTCATCAATGCGCGGGAGAGGATATTTGTTCTTGAGAGTGATCTTGATAAGTTCTCGATAATAAATGCAGAGTCTCATTGATCCATATTTCTTCTTAACAAATAGAACAGGTTCTCCCCAAGGTGATGCACTAGGGCATATGAATCCCTTATCAAGATTCTCTTGGAGTTTCTTCTTCAATTCCTGCAAATCAATTGGGGCCATTCTATAAGGTGTCTTTGAAATAGGCAAAGCACCCGGTACGAGTTCTATTGAGAACTCAACTTCACAATTTGGTGGAAGTCCCGGTAATTCCTCCGGAAAGACATCATCAAACTCCCATACAATGGGCATATTCTTAATCGTGAGTTTCTCACCAACCATTTAAGATAAATAACCTTCATTTAGTGGAATCAATACCCATAAAATGGAAGAAATTTCCATTGGAAGGTTATGTTCATCCTTGCATTGATAGACGATCATAGATTGATCTGGAATATGAAATGTGACTTCCCTTCTTTGGAAATTTATATGAGCTCCATATACAGAAAGCCAATCCACGACAAGAATCACATCAAATTCCACTATAGGAAGGATCACAAGATTTGCAGGAATCACTTTCCCACAAACATCAATCGGAGAAGAATTATAAACTTTTGATGCGACTGTTGTTCCATTAGGTATTGTCACAGCTAACTCAACATATAATTGTTGAGGTAATACGGTGATACCCTTAGAAAATTATTCATAAATAAAAGAGTGGGTGGATCTAGAGTCAAATAAAAAAATTTCTACTTTAGAGTGGATGGTAAGTGTACCTTTCACCACATCATTATCGTACTCCACATCGCTGATAGAAATTGCATGTGACATTCCTTTGTCTTTAGCCTTAAGAGTTTGTTGACGTCGACCATCATCATCAACCCTTGGATTAGGGAATTTATTGGAATAATGCCCCATCTCCTTGCACTTGAAACATTGAAGTGTAGTAGGTTCATTCTGTGTATCCCTTCCTTTGTTTGCATCATTAGACATCTTCTTCCTATCATCACGGCATTCAAATGTCTGATGACCTTCCTTTCCACATTTGAAACATTTACTTGTCCCTTTAAGACAACTCCCTCCATATTTCTTTCCACACTTTGAGCATAAGGGAAAGCTCATCTTCTTTTCAGTGTGCTCTTTAGATTTTCTTTTGAATTCCATTTTCCTCTTCTTATCAAACCCATATGACTGATGGGTTACTCCAATCTCCATCTCGACTTTGAGAGCACATCGAATGATTTCCTCATAGCTATTGAAGTCCCTTATGCCTAACGCCCTTCGAAGACATGGTTTTAAGCCACTAAAGAATCGATCGATCTTACTCTCAGGTTGGATAATAATACAAGAAGCGTACCTTGCAAGTCTTGTAAAATTTGATTCATAGGTACCAATAGATTCATCATCCTTTTGATTTAGTTCAAGAAACTCTTTCTCCATCTTTGTTCGGAGAATACGAGGGAAGTACTTATTGAAAAATAAGTTCTTGAACTCATCCCATTCCATGGACTCAATTTCATCCCTTTGCCTCGTATTCTTAATAAGATTCCACCATTGATCAGCATCACCTTCCAAACGATACACTGCTAAGATGACTTTATCATGCTCAGAACATTGAAGAACTGAAAATATCTTTTCAATAGTACAAATACATTGTTCAGCAACTAATGGATCAGTAGACCCGCTGAAAGAAGGTGGACGTTGTCCCATGAAGGATTCAACAGAATGTTGCTCCTTCCTTTTCTTGTTTGGAAGTCCTGCATGATTCATAGCATGAGAAATTTTTGTGATCATGGCTACAATATTTTTCATTCCATCTCCCATAACGTTTGGTTGCTCAGGGGGACAATCATCGCATTTCCCGTCGCATTCCGCATTAACACGATTCCTTCAGGTTCCAGCCATTGACTAAAACCAAGAAGAATAGTGTGAGAAACACTAATTATAAAATGAAAACCACAAAATCAAGAATAAAATTTCACACTTAAGGTCTTATCCTAGGTTATTCATGGCCCTTTCTAAAACACTAAGATTGTGTTCTATGCTTAGACTTATCCTTAGGGTTCTTACTAAGGATTTCACATCCTAGTTTCCAAAGGTTGACTATACCTTTCCTCTGATACCAACTATAATGACCCATACATTACATACATTGTTAATACTTTAAAATTGAAGCATACTTATTACAACATATAACAAAACCACGAAAGGACCGTATAGGTATAGTGTCTTTAGAAACTAGGAAACATAAACAACTGGTTCATAAAGCATCTACTTTGCCTCCCATTTATTTCATCATATCTAGAGTCCCTTTTTGGCATAGTCTACTTAATAACCTTCTTCCTGGCCTGGGAAAATAAAACATACAAAAGGGTGAGCTCAAATTCTCAGTAAGGGTAAACAAAATAAATATCAATCACATCGTATACATAAGCGCATAACTTTTGGAAATCTTAACCTGCAAAAGAGATCATAATTTCATAACATGGGATAAATCATGGCAGTGAAATTTAATCACAATAATCATAACTTAAAACATGAAACTTTTTGAGATACACACATAATCATAGAGAATCATTTCTTGTTAGTCAAGACTCATTTTCAATACTATCTTAGTGGACAAAGTCCCTTTCTGAACCGAGTCACCCTCGTTTCAGTCCTGTTTCACTGAACTGGTATAACCTACCGTTCCAGCCATGTCTATCTCATGAGATATAAAATCTTTACCCAATGCATTGGAGGGAGATATAGGTCCCACCCATCTCATAATGATACTATTCTTATGTGTGCCACAAAATCATAAATCATACATCATTGCATAACCCATGTAATAAAAATGGGAATCTTAAACATCGCGACATCATAAAACAATTCATATAAGATAAAGGAATTCATAAAAATATTTCCATCACAACATATTCAAATCAATTTAATAATAGGGATAAAAACATAACCCTTTATTATCTTAGATGTAAAATAATTTTGATAAAACACTTGAACTTCATTCTTGAGGAAAATATCCTTTCTACTTCAAAAACACTTTTCCTTTCTTAACATGTCATACAATTTTAAACTAAAAGAAGTTGATTAAAAATAAACCTGAAAACATTAAAAGGAAGCTTCTTGTAAATAATGTTTTAAAAATTCATTCATGCCGTTTAAGTTAAAATAAACATTATTCTCGTACTTTTGTCGGAAAAGTCAAAAAGTACCTTGTACGAAAAACGACAAAAGATTCCTTTCATATCTTTTACTAAAAACTCACCAAAGGGTAAAATAGGTTTTAAACAATTGTAGGTGGATGTAAGTAATATTACATATTGAGGTAACATGGATGTTGATGATAAAATACACCCCAGTAAATACCAAAGTATAAGCAATCTCGGATAAAAATGAGATTGTGATATTTTCCCTTACCTTAGGTCCGACTTGCTTTGTAAGTGTCCGAACCTCCTGTATAATGATTTAAATAATGTTATTGACTTATTGCAGAATCATACTTATTTTTATGATATCATATATGGTCATATTCTTAGCTTCCTAGTAGTAATATTTCATTGCTACTTGTTATTCGGGTGTTTATAACTTTTTGTTCTTATGCGTGTTTTGTCGAATAAATTCTTATTATTTTCTTTAGGTTATAGATACCTCATTTCCAGAATGTTATTAGTGTAATATATATCATATTAATTCATTCAATTCATTTATATAATCATTATGAAATGAAGATCATGTAGAACGAGTCGCATCACATCGTGGAGACGGTATTCCGTACGTACGCACGAGTGATGATATCGTTCCTATGATCGTGGAATTGTATTGGAGTATATGTATACTATTTAAGAATCAAAATAACTTTATTATAGTCTTATATAGTCATTATTTACACCATTATACCCATCCAAGTAAGGTGGTGGTGGAAAATAGATTACACCACGGCGTGGAGACGGTATTCCGTACGTACGCACGTGCGGTGATTTCTTTTTCCGTAGGATGGATAGAAAGTGAAATAGGGTTGTTTAATACTTATAATAACATATCAGTATATGAGTGATACTGATGTTATTACTTCATAATGAAACAACTAAAGAAGAAGAAGTGGAAGAAGAAATAAAGATGAAAGAATCGGTAACGGACATTACCTCTTCTTTGAAGTTCTTCTGTGAGACCTTCTTTTAGGGAACTAAAATTGGTCTTTGAAGAAGATCAGGACCTCTAGGATGTCTCTAGGGAATTGTAGAGGGGAAAGTGGCAGGGGTTGGCCGAGATTGAAGGCTCAATGTGGTGTGAGGAAGAGGGGGAGGAGGTGTCATTTCATAAGGGAGGAGAGGGGCACCTTTGGAATAACTAAAACTATTATTTTATTATAAATTCAAGTTCGGTTTTAAATAGCTCCAAATTGATATATTTCTAAGCTAAGGTGGGGATGGGTCGAAATCCTCTCATACAATAGAATTTAGACAAGTTTAGGTTCCTATTTTAACCTTATTATTTAGATTTAACATTAAGTTAAATAATTTTACTTTTACCATGTCTTCTTGTGTTCTTATACTATAATGTTAATAAACATACTATAAGCAGCCAAACGAACCCCAAGTTGTTTGTTATTAATATATATAACCTTATCTAAGTCATTTGGCCGAACCTTATATATTTATGAATAAAATAACAATTACCAATGTAATATTTGTTTTAAAAACTATTTTATGTCAATTTTAACACTATTTAGTAATTGATTTTTGTGAAAATCATAACAGAATTATTAGTTCGAACCAAGTTAATTAAATCAATACTAACATGTCATATTAACCTAGAAAATTAGTGTGATTCATAAAAAGTCTCAAATTACATTTTTTTTGGTGTTTATAACATCAATTATGTCAATATTTCATTAATAAGATAATTATTGCATCATCATTGTGTCATAAATAAATTAAATTATTTAATGTCTAAAAATTATAAATAAAATACCATTATGTAGGAAATATTTTTATCTTTATAATGAATATTTATAGTCGAATTTATCTTATGTATAACCCCATATTAAAAATTATTTACTTATTAAACTTTGATTTTAACTATTTTAACCCTTCTTTAAATAAATTAATAATAAATGTCCTAATCTAATCCAAGTGGGCCTAAATTGTCATATTTTATTCCTAAGTTTGTTTTTTTGTCGAATTACACTTATCCAATAGAATTAGGACATTGTTAGAGTAATAATAATATCATCTTTACCCTTAATTACCCTATTTACTTTTTACCGTGGTAAAAAAAAGTAAAAAGTTACTATTCACCAAAAAATTATTTTCATCTCATTGAACCACATTTTACTTACTGACATCAACCGTGTCTCTCGGATTTTTGAAATTCCACTCACAGAAGCAGTAAAATTAAGTTTTATGAAAAATTCAGTTTTTTAACTACCACTTAGTGGTTTCACTATTCATCAAAAATTGAAATTTTTCAGAAAAATACCAAAATTTCACCCTAGGATAATTTCGATATTCCGAATCCAAAAATGAAGTCCATTTTAAAAAATAAAATTTATAAAATTTTAAAAAGTGGTTATTACTATTCATAACAGCAAGTTTTAATAATATTTTAATAGCATATCGTTGTTTAGTGAAAGTCGGTATTGCGTACGACGCAAGCTATCGAGGAAGGTCGCGATTTCGTGTAAAGCAAGCCAAGAAAGTGTTGTGTCGAAAAATATTCCTTTGATGATTTATATAACATAAAAGTCTTGGGTTGTACAGGAACCACCCCTCATTATCCTTTTAGGATACCGTCAAAAGGGTCATTGTCTACACAAGACACGACACGTGCATGCAACGCCAGTGCTGGGGGAGTATATCAATAATCAATAGGATACCCCGAAAACAGTAATCATGAGGCACTAAGTATAGTAAGATCAATAAAACATATAAAAATCAATGTATAATTGATATAAAAATTGAAATATACTCAGGAAAGACAAATTTATTTCCAATGTTCATAAAAAAATGTCAGACACGTGATTCTGCTCGATGAAATTCTCATTCTAGGAGATCTTACACCACATACCATTATATAATTGGGGACACCCGATGAATAGGTATATCACATTTGGACCGACCCAATATAACACAATAGTCTACAAATAATTTGATAAACAAATAGGCGTCCATGCCCAGTACCGCTAGGGGATACAACAAACCCAAACTGGAACAACCGGCTATGTAGGGGATAATATAATAATTATTCAAACACACCTACCAAAGTGGATATATTAATAGAGTATTGAAACCCTACTTAAGGAGGCCATGCCAATTACAAAAACACTAATTAAGGATTAGAGGATGTTAGAGGATCACAATTCAATCTCATGGAGGGACACCAAAACTCAATTTGAGACTCATCCTCTATAGGGGATCACAATCTAGTGATGTGGATGTGAGGCCTCATTGTAACCTATAGGAAAAGGTCATAGGGAACATAATCAACTTATATTGGTCCATTATATGAAAACAAAAAGCCACATGTACTCTTTAATAGAGTACACGTCTGTCCCAAGGGGTACATGACATGTCCATCTCTCCCATGTAATTATCATGTGGATGAACCCCACAAGTCATATAGTCTCCATATATATGGAATTTAGAAGGATATACATGGTGTTTAGAGGCATACAATATCATTCTTTTGTTTCCTATAAGTGTCTTTGTACCAATGTTTTCTATGTGTACTAGTATGTGGAAGCCAAGTAATGTATGTGTGCGAGTACATGCCGTGATTCTGGCCATGTACTCCATGTCAGGTTCAGGTACTCCTTGAAGTACAAAACATGTTATCTTGGGAAGTTTACATTTCATGTTATAGGTTTCAAAGACCAATTGGTCCTTATCTTCATCAAGAAACCCTAGATGATGCTGAAGGAGGACCACACACTCTATAATTTTGGATTACTCATAGTGTGCATTACTATTATCCAAAATCTATAGTTCTTCCATCTGCTCACACATGTGTCGCCACCGCCTTAGAATCTCGATTCAATGAATCCAAGAAACATGGATATTTCAATACCTAGACTCATTGGGTACATGCAACATGCTCTGGAAATCAAATATGATCGATTTTTGTTTTTCATATGAATCATCTTCCACGCATGATGCTCGAAAATTAAGGGTTTCCGAACTGGTATGATCTGTTCTCCATGAACACCATCGCACCATCATCGCATCATACTATGTCCATATCTACAATCTTGGATTTTTTGTGCATTAAATCACAAATGAAACAATCGATCCATTGGAATGACATCTAACCATGGACCAAGTGGTCACCCATGATGAATGAGAGGGGAGGGAGAAGAGCACAAGAAAACAACATTGAGGAATGAACCTCATCCATTGTTCGTATTGGCCTCGATCATTTCTATTAAAATGAAAAATGAATAGGGATCAAAAAATCACATTAAATCTCCCAAATTATCCCACGAAAAATGATCCCATCCCACAAGGAGATTGAGTCACAAGTCATTCTATCTGTTTATTGATTTACATTCATCACAAAAATTAAGAATGTGGAAGAATTCACATAAAACATCAATCCATCCTAGATTCATATTGATCACTGATAAAGAATGAGGCATCATCATCTTCATTGGTATGATCTCTAAAATAAGTTTCACTTCGATCATCGATCAACGATCGTGCCCCCATTTTCTTTTGAAAGTTCACAAGATATCTCTACAATGGTATTATGGTGTCTCCAATGTTATGCGGCTAACCCTAGATTTCAATCATGTCAATCTACATTACGATTAGAAAATTTATGTGTTTGTGAAACAAAAAAAATTATTTTATTATATTATTATATAAATATTAACCCCCCATGATATCTTTTCCACAAATGGACCACACCAAATAACATGCTTGGGTTCTATTTAATATATTTAATATATTCATGAAATTTTTTCAGGTACACCAAACCTCCGAGTCACACTCTATATTAACACCTATTCTTGAAAATAATGCATTTAATATTTAATGTTACCACATTGAAAATATAAGATGATATAAGAAATATCTTGTTGATGCTTCATAATGATTTTTAAAGTACTTCCTAGCATAGGTGCTAAACCGCTCTAGCCCGCAACTCTAACTTCCCTTAGAATTCACTCAGTGATGTGTACATGGTTTACTTTATCAGAAAAAGGTGTCAACCAAATAAAATTCACATTCAATTAGATGTTGTACCTGATTCCACACAAAAACCTCCACGAAATGGATAGTTTGTATCCCAAATGTGTAGGAACAAAATGTTATAGCTCTATGAAATAAGTGAACTAGTATATTACAAAAAAGTACACTACTATGGAAATATAAAATCCTTATCTTAGTCAACCATCAATGTATCCTGATATAATTAATCATATAAATTATTCTAAAAATCCCTCCCAAACACAACATGATATGGATCATTCAATGTAATAACATTCCACCATTACCTAGAATATCTGTGAAGCATGTTTATTGTGATAGTCACTCCACTTTTAGAAGGGGTCTAGAGATGCTTAAAAATAGATAGAATGGTCTCTATCTATGAATTTTCATCATGTGGACCCCCATCCCCATAATATTTAAGGGGTTGTTTCAATTATAACTCCCTTGTAAAATATACCATATTAGGGTTAGGTTTTGGTGCTCCCAACATAAATTTCATTAAAAATATAAAACCCTCTCAAAACTAAACATCAGTTCCTAGATCAGGTATACCATGAGGTTCTACAGGTGTAAATATGGTTTGTTATACTAGTAGTGAAGGTCCCACCACGTATGTAGAATTTTTTCCCCACCCTCAAAGAAAAAGACTCAATTATTCCATAGAGGCATATATATACAATTCCAAGAACACACCACAAATTGCGATTCAATAATAGGAATGATTTCAAATAAAAAAGAATTTTTCTATTTAAAATCCTTCATACCCAATATTTACATACAAATATTGACCACTATGACTGGGTCTTGGTCAACGGTTCAAGTATATGAAGTGTCAATTGCATGTTATTGAGGACAACACAATTTATGCAGAAATTGAATCCCCATTTAACAAATACTATAAAATTTATGAATTATAATTCAAGTAGTTTATATATGTATATATATTTATATCTTGGTCTAGTTATATGATTAATAATTCTTATTTTATAAATATATAATCTTTAAAGTAAAAATTATAACACTGTGTAACTAAGACAAGAATTTTACATTCAATCATATTATGTAATAGGTCTATATATGATGGTTTACTTGTAACGATAACCATTAAAAATTTACAATGGATCCAAATTTATAATATAAATTTTGAATTCATTTAACTGCATATAACGAGGTTAAAATTGTATATTTTGGGTGACACCATCAATTTATGTGGGAAAACACATATTTCTAATTTTATAGACACATTAAATAAAACATTTCTCATTCCCAATAGAATATATATATTTCACAAGTATATATATAATCATAAATTCACACATAACATCCATGACTAATTCAACCAATGAAATAAATGAGATACACCTATATGTCATGGCATATACACGACATGTGAATACATTAGTCCCTGGGATGATAAATGTATCAATTACCCCTTTCCATTTAATTGAAAGAGTGTGAAATCCCATAAAATATAATATCATCATAAATAATGTTAGTCACCCTACAGTGAAATAGTATAACCATAATATGTGTGATCAAAAATGAAAATTCCAATCCCATCCAACTTGAGTTTTCCAGGTATGTGGGTTAGATACATCCAAGAATGAAATATTTTCAATATCCACAATGACCCAATATCATATGCACCATCAATAATAATAAGATAATGAAAAGAAAAATAAACCACTATGATATAACTTTTTTACATCCCAAGCCCGACTCACTCAATAGATGCCTAACTCGGTGGACACATGCCCTTAGGTGCACCTCCGTGTATGCTAGAGGCAAAATAATAATAGCAACGGTCTATCATAGAACATTTGTTAGACAATAACCTATTTTATCAATGTTTCACAGCATTAAATAAAGAGGAAACTGTAGTAGA
This sequence comes from Viscum album, assembly GCA_963277665.1. Taxonomy (NCBI): domain Eukaryota; kingdom Viridiplantae; phylum Streptophyta; class Magnoliopsida; order Santalales; family Viscaceae; genus Viscum; species Viscum album. The sequence continues at coordinate 585,480,286 of OY728158.1, read as the reverse complement.
AATATAATAAATAGAGTCATATAAAATTAAGAACCATCCAGATAAATGAATTGAAAATTAAAAAAATATCCAATATCATATAAAAATCATTACTCATGATACTATACAAAAATAGTGGGTATTGGATTTAGGTATCAAGAACACAAAACAAATGTTTTAAAAAAGTATAAAAAATACCAAATATGTCTCCAATATCATCAAGAGCACAATCTTGGTGATCTTGTCCCGTACTCCAACTTATCATCGAATAATCAAGATTTCATTTCTAGGAACATCCCTATTCCCCTAAATAAATCCATGAAGTCTTTATGGGTACCAATGGGAATCACAAAAAGGGTTGGAGTAAAACATAGTTCTCCCCCACTGATAGTGTTTATCACTATACAATATATATATATAATGGGTAGTGTGAAGTAATAATGAGTAGGAGAAATATATAAATTAACCAACTCAGCATGGGTTCCCTTAGGGATAACCTGCTAATTCTAGCTACATCATCCTAATCATAATTTCTGGACCATATGTCATTAAGGTCTCATAAAAAATGGGGACACATAATTTCATGTCAGACAATTCTAATCAATGATGTAGAGGGCCATGTCCAATATTATAAACTAAGGGTGTTTGAATAGTGATGTCCTATAATTCATAATAAATGATGAGGATCTCTATGTACAACATCATATAACATGGAGGGTGTGGAACATTATTTACAATAATTCCAAATAAAGAAGTTCAAGATCCATATCTAACATCACATAACTATTTTATAAAAAAACCAATGACTAAAATAATAAATTATTTCAATGAATATTTTAACATAGTCAAATAGAATATCTATATCGCATTACCTTTCACCATTCCATTAACCATTTCAATAGTACATCACCAATAATTTTATATACATGGGTCAAGTCGACTATAACTACATAATTACAATTCAAATGTTTATTTATGTTATACACATTACAAGAGAAAAGGTAAGTGTATAAACTATTTAATAATTTATTTACTATTATTAATTATATATACTATTTCTTAAAATAATAAGGGTAACACACTTGGTCCATCATTTCATATCCCAGAAAATTCATTTAAATCATTTTGTAAATTCAATTTATTGACTTTAATCATCAATGAAAATATAAACCCTTATTAGAGGTGGTTTGGATACATGTTTATTTATATAGTATCAAAGGAATTTAATAATCACACATGAAGTGGTTGTTATAGTCTTGGTTGCAACCTCCCTCAATGATATTTTAGTTGGAAGGGAAACAAATTTAAGATCTTAATAATTTATTAAATTAATTTTTCATTTATGTTTAGGGGTATATAATGTCTGGTGTGTGGCACAAAAATGTATAATATAAATAGAACATATTTTAGGAAAAATAACTAGATCACCTACCTTATATCATTAGATGAATCCTTATCCAATATTGGCCTTTAATTTGAGATAGAATAGGACAAAATGTTAAACTACAAAAATACCATGAAAATAATGTGTAATAGCTTGCACATATATGCCGTTGAGGATTATAAGAGAAACTGAGAAAGCAAAGAATAGGGATTATTTTATTAGTATTTCATATCTAATGTGTTGAACAACACATAAATATGAGATTTTATGATGATGTTTTACAAAATTATACGAAAAATGGGGATCTCAAAAAGGGATACTCCACATGAAAGATAGGGAGAATATAGGGGGACTAAGCATAATTGAAAAGTCATGTAATTGAAATTTCACACATTTTAATGCGGTAGGGGTTTTCATAATGTTGGGCTATACCAATTGTTGATAATGAAACTCACAATATCAATGGGATACACCCTATTCATAGTCCATGTGAATGGTTTGAAAAATTATACACACAAAACACACTTGGAACTACCTCAGGACACACACCCTTCTTGGTTAAGTGCATAGTTTTTACTAACTATATTTATGTTCTATGACGTAATCCAATAAAAATTTATAGGTTTAGAAACTTTCTGCGATATATATTGCATGTTTCAACAATCTTTTTGACACCCCTATTGAGATACATGATTGAGGAGAACATTTTTACCGAACCATGCACTAAGTATGCTTCTCAATAGTTTCTTTAAAACCATTGACTCTTGGTCCTAAAATGATCCTAAATTCTCTCGAAACATCACTGAAATATTAATAAATATTAATATAAATTATATATTAAGTTTTAACTAAAATTAAATAGATCATTATGTCATTGTGAAAATAAATATATTCATTAAGTTTAGTGGTTTCAGTTTTATTTTTTTTTGGTTTTTGCCTAAGTATTCCTCGGTTTGAGAAACAAATATTGTCAAATTAAGTTAAATATTGTCCTTTCCATTGACCGACTAAACCTGTGTAAACTTCATTGTTGACGCTCCTTTCGTCACAGAATCTAAAGATCGGTAAAGGGGAATATATGAGCTCAAAGTGATTCAACCTTTGAAGAAAACATCAAAAATCGACAAAGGCATGAACAAAGGATCAATAGCAACTGCACCGCGCAAGTTATATCACTGTCGCGCAAGTTCACTTGCGCGACGCCCTTGGTCACGCAAGTGAATTGCGCGACCTAAGTGATAACCGCCCGGTAACCGCCCAGGGTCTTCTTCTGCCTATAAATAGACCCTGTGGGCCCCCTATTCGAGAGGATCTTTTTCCAGAAACTCGGATTGAAGATCCCAACGCCCAAGTCTCTTATCAAATCTTCCGGAACACTTCTAAGGTAATTTTTTACCTAGAATGGAAGATCTAAAGAGAAGGAGGCATCCTTCTCAGTAGTAAGCCCCAAACCTTAATCCATAACCTGGGTCTCCTTTTCAGGAATAAGACTCAGTTATAATCTTGGGCTTCCTTTTCAGGAGTAATCCCCAAGTCCCCTAACCTGGGCCTCCTTTTCAGGAATAAGTCCCAGTCATAATTATGGGCATCCTCTTCAGGAGTAAGCCCCAAGTCCCTTAATTTCTCTTAACTAGTCCTAATTTACCCTTGATTTGGGCTTCCTTTTCAGGAGTAAAACCCAATCATAAGTCCCCTCCTAACTTGGGCATCCTCCTTAGGAGTAAGCCCCAATATTAGAGTATTCAAATCTCCATGAAGCACATATACCTTTATGGACCCTGTTCATGGATTTTCTCCCTAAAAGTAAATCCTAAACCTTCATCTATCTGGGCAGTCATACATACATAAGCCCCAAACAATTTCTTATGATTGCATCTTTCATGGAACAATTGTCTAATTTTTTACCAATACCTCTTGTTTCTCACACCGAGCATGACTCACGTGAGCTTAGAGTGTAAAAGTAATTATGACATCCTTCTTTGAGCCATCAATCATAAACGTAATACTCCCTTACTCGAACTACGTGGGTTCTGATTCCTTTCCCAAAACAAAGGATACGTAGGTATCCCATTTTCGGGTTCGATCCCAACTCTGAAATAATTCATATCCTTCTGAATGACAATAAACTTCAAGTGCCCCACTGAGTGGCTTTAAAACCAGCCTGGTCATCATAATGACCAAGAGACTTTTATAAATGGTTTGAAGGATACCATTGACCAAGAATCTCTAAATAGATACAGATGATTCTCTATTGATGAAGAACCTCGAATACATATAAAAGATTCTCTAAATTTCTTACATATTTAATCATTAATTGTTAAAACTAAAGGAAAGCTCACTTTATACTTGGTAATGTAATAAGGATTCACGAACATAACTTAAATCTATAAAGAGAGTCCCGGAGTAGACAATATTTCCCCTCAAAAAGGTGTGATGAGTCCGACCTCCCATCCTCTCGACCAATGCAAATTCCTAAGCCTCATCAGTCCACAAGCTAATGAGCGCCTACCTTTGGAAAGTAGGTCCAAACGGATGTGGAATCATTGGATGTTTCCGGTTCTACGAACAAACCCGTTAGAAACCGATCGGAACGTTTGAATCTCCCATCCAGGAGGTCATCCCCGAATTCCGAGCGAAACAAAAATGGTGAACCCGACGTGAATCCATAACCAAGTTAAAGTGATGTTCTTCTTATTTGTTAGGCCCCTTGGGCCAACAAAGCAATCATTGACATGTGCTCATCCAAAATATGCAGTGGCCAGATTCATCTTGATTATGTCTGTTATATGGAACAGGCACTCTTTTCTCAAGATCTTCTGCAAAATGGATTTTCTTAAATTCACCCATGTGAATACTGCTGCTGTGAACACCTCTACTGTGAGGTCTACTGCTGTGAAAACCAATGCTGCTACTCCTGCTGGAATGTCGTCCGCTCTGAGGATGACATCACCAACTCAGCATCTTCAACGTTGGGTTTCTAATGCACTGGTTAAGGAGTACCGTTGCAACGGTACTATCCCAACTATGGAGGCCGCTCGTCAATCCCTCCAAGTTAACAACTCTACCTGGTCGTCCGGACAACGGTGACCAGCGATCAAGAAGCAGGCAGTGTTGACTACCGTCTCCAACTGTTTCGGGTCGTTATCCCCAGAATGCAATTTCCATTCACTCCCTTATTCTGAGGAAGTGAATGAGAAGGTCCCTCGGGGCCTTAATTAAAAAAGACAGGAGTCCTTCCCGAGGGCTCCCATCAACAATCCCCGCTAGACTCATGCGGTAGTGCGCCCTCAACATGATGAGGGTACCGACTCCAGGCATTCAGCTCAGGTTCCTCGAACCCGACCAGGCAAGATAAACCGCCAGAGACGGAATCCGATTAACAATAAGCAGGTTATCATCCCTTCCATCTCCGGAGAAGTCCACCAACCTAACTTGGTGGCAAATAACGAGCAGGCACACACACCTGCCCGTTTTAAATCCGTTGTCCAGCAGACTCGTCTGAAAGCATCAAGCCAATCCTGCCAGGAAATTCCAGCGGAGTACTATAGGCAGGAACATACACCTGCTTATGCATCATCAGTTAGTCAGCAGGCTCACCTGACTATATACGATGGATTCCACCAACCTAACTTGGTGGAAAATAACGAGCAGGCACACACACCTGCCCGTTTTAAATCCGTTGTCCAGCAGACTCGTCTGGCAGCATCAAGCCAATCCCGCCAGGCAATTCCGGCGGATTACTATAGGTAGGAACATACACCTTCTTATACATCACCAGTTAGTCAGCAGGCTCGTCTGACTACATATGATGGATCTCATCAACCGCCTTTGGAGATGTGTAATCAGCAGGCACATACACCTGCTAATACTAATCAAGCCTACCAACAGTCTCGCTTGGTAGCGCACGGAGAAGTCAGTCGGAAAGCCCCGACAACAAACAGGAGGCAGACTCAACTCTCTGCCTCCACACTTGAGTACTGTCAGGATTCAATGACAGGAAAAGGAGGACAGGAGCAGGCACATACACCTACTCCAAACCCTGAATGTACGTATATTCCCATTCTGGTGGCTGAAGTCACCAAACATATTTTGTCAATGGTGAAAGAGCAGAAGCAAATTCCTGCTCATATTCTGGATGCTTGCCAGGATATCATAACAACTTCAGCATCATCTCAGGGAAAGAAACATAAATCTATCCCTAGCAGTGGAGTGACACATCAACGATTCACTCCGGAATAGACACACACATCTGTTCCAGTCCAAGAGGGTTATGGGGAATACTCCCCCATATCATACGGACAACCAAGTCAGGCACATACACCTGATTTGAGTGGAGACCGTCAGCCTAACCTGACCATCTTTCCTGATCAGGCACATACACCTGCTAATAGTAACCACTTTCATCAACAAGTGGTTTCTAAAGCGAGTAAGAAGGCATCTAAAAAAAAGATCTGCCCAGCACAGTCAGGAGATCAAAGGCCAATCTGGAACAAGGCCTTGCTCGATGCTGGAGTTCTTGAAGCCCTCAGACATTTATCTGTTGCAATTAAAGGTTCTACTCCCTCAGTTCCCAATAACGGGAACATTAATTCTGAAGGTCTTCAATAGACATTTCCTCATGAAGGCTTGCTTCATGAAAATTCGGTCAATCTTGAAGTTTCTTCTTTAGATGAGAGCCACAGGAACCCTCTTTGTGGTCAGAAGACCAAGAAGAAAGAGATCTCATCTTTTGCTATAACCCATTATGGTGGTCCTCCCCATGATGATGAACTTCGCTGCGAAAGTCCTCTTCGCAGTAGAGATTCACATTGTCTGGAAAATACTTCAGTGGACAATGTAGTGCCGATAAAGCCCTCTTATCTTGAGGCACTTGCAAATGCGAAACCAGTCATGTCTGATGCTTTATCGCTAATAAGTGAAATACTTTCTCAATCAGAAGATAGCCCAGGGTGTAGGTCATTCTCCGAACCACCCCTAAGTCATGCATCTTCTAGTTTGATCAATGATCTCTCTACCAATCTTGTTGAATCCGATGAAGCAACAAGGAAACACCAACTCTGGTCAAAATAGGTAGAAGAATCTTCAATTAATGATAAAGAGGAAATGCTAAATATGAGGAAAAAACTGGCAAAAGGTGAGGTACCAGTCATGTTTTGTCCTTTGGCTGACTCCCAGTACGACATTCCAAAGATGTTGACGGATGATGGAATCCATGATATTCGTCTCAACATATGGAAAACTCTTTGTCAATTGAAGAAGAAGGTATTATCTTATGATGAATATGAAAATCATATTAAGATAAAAGAAGGGCTACAACGTCAGATTGATTTGGCATCTCTATCAGTCTCTCGGTATCCGAAGGCTGAAAAGCAACAGAGAACCCTTCAACGTTCATGCCTTGGCACACTAAGAAAATTGTGTCAGTTAATTGCCAATGCTCCACCTGGTGTTCATATCAGAGGATGAGGTGTTCATGGAGCACTATATTTCACAGTGCTTTCCAGTCAACAAAGCCCTCCAAAAATGGTCTCATGAAATGATATTGCCCATGGCCGGCCACAGTCAATGGGCTTTGTTCATAATCAAAGGCTTGCTCAAGAACAGGCTTCAACTAGTTCCTATCAAAGTCAAGCATATAGAGAACAAGTTGTTGAGTTGCTCCTACATCAAGCAGGCGAGAATATTGCACAAGCCTCTCGTATGGAGCAAACACGTCATCAAATGACAGAAGTTTCAGAAATCATCCAACGGTCTGTTGAACCAGGTGATAAAAGTGGATACAGGTTAATGCATCCAGCTAATTTCCGAACTAAGGTTCGCAAGATCAAGAGAGATTTTAATAAAATCTCAAACATAGCATGTCAAGAGACACCCCAGCTTGTCAGACTGGGGACTTCTTTAACCCAACCCTCAGAGTCAACAAATGGGATTCGAGGAGTTGAGCGGAATCAGCAGGAACATCCCCAATTCACAAGACTGGGGACTCTTTCAAATCATCAATCCCCTCCTCAGATAATATCGGTCTTTTCTCGATTGGGGAAGAATCCCCAAGAGGAACGAAGATCCAAATTATCAGGAGATTCTCTCCAAATTATAGCTTGTCAATAAGTTCCTAAAAGATTGAATCAACAAAAGGCAATGTCTCGTCAAAGACATGAAAGAAGACAATATCACAAAAATGTTGATAGAAGGGATGTGATGCATTATGCATCAATCAATGTCATCAATGCCGTTGTTGCTAATCCACCAGAGGAGGTTCACACAAGGGAATCAGATGAAGAGCATCCTGCTCAAGAAAACGTACGCACCGATACAAATGAAGAAGGTGTGCGTACACGAAGTCAAAGGATTACTCAGAACCTAGGTAATCCACTTCCCTCTCTCCAAAAGGTATCCAACAAAGGGAAGGGAAAGAATCAGGTTACATATCCTTCCTCTGGAGAAGGTCAATCGCTCTCATTAGAGAAAAGGTTTGCACAACAGGAGGAAGAAATGAAAGAATTAAGAAGGTTGAATACAGAACTACTTCAGAGTAGTCTTCTTTTTAAGAATGCTGAAGTCCGGCAGCCGAAGGAATTTGTTGTAACTACTGAGATGGATCAGGAATATCCTCATTTATCAGTACACCCTCAGAGGTCTAATCCAACGGGTCAAACGCAACAACGGTTGGCAGCACTACCATCAGTTGCAGCACCAACCACCACGTCTGTCCAAGCTCCATTCATTACACCTACCCAAAACCAAGTTCAACCTAATGTTTCTCAAAAGTTAATAACTACTATTGAGTCATTAACAGCTCGGTTAGAAACTATGGAAGGGAAACGGGCGCAAGTTCAACCTAAAAAGAAAGTTTACCCTGAATGGGTAGATTCAATTTCTCCTCCATCCAGTTTTGGAAACCCTGTTTTCCCTACTTTCAATGGATCGGGCGACCCTAAACAACATTTGACGCATTACGTGTCTTGTTGTGATCCTATGATGGGAACTCCAGAGCAGCAAGAAGCAGTGAAACTCAGATGCTTCGTGCGAACCTTACAAGGACCAGCTTTTGTCTGGTATACATGCTTGCAATCCCGGTCAATCATCGGATGGGAGGATCTTCGTCAAAAATTCCTTCTTCAGTTCAGCTCAACTTTGCCAAAAATGACAGTTTTTGATCTTACAAACTGCAAGCAAAGGGAGAATGAAAGAGTCTCTGATTTCATTGCTCGCTGGAAGGGATTAACGTATTCCCTGAGTTTAGCACTCCCTCAGGAGGAGCTGTTGCCAATCTGTGTGGCAAATTTCTGTGACGAATTATGCACACCATTGATCCCTGTGAAATACACAGGAGGGTTTCGAGACCTTACTTCAATCGCTCAACAGATTGAAGATTCCCTTATACAGGCTAAGGTTAAATCTCATGTAATTCCATCAGCTCTAGGAAGAAGAATGGGTAAAGCAGAAACTGCTACAGTTATGCTTAAACAAGCACCTATACCTATTTCTACTTCAAAACCTTCATCTTCTCGAAGGGCTCCACCTCCTGAACGCCAACAACAAAGGCCCTTTCATCCAAATGATCAAAAAGATCAACGAAGAAAACAATTTGAGGATTTGAAGAGTAAAACATACTCTTTCTGAAGTGAGCAAGTTCCTGGTTACTTCATTTCAGCTCTGGAAAATAATTTGGTTCAATTACCAGTGCCCAAAAGGCCAAACAAGGAAGGAGATGAAGATCGTCCCAATTATTGTCCATTTCATCAAATGTTGGGGCATCCCATCCAGGAGTGTTTTGTCTTTAAATACCTCCTGCAAAAGATGGTCGACTTGGGACAAGTCAAATTGAAGGGTTCTTCAGCTCATGTAGCGTGTGTTACCGCTACAGATCCAAAGGAAGGAGGCGAGTGGCAGGAAGTCAAAAGCAAAACTGCGCAAAAATATGATGATTGGATGGTCAGAAAGACAATCAATCGGACCCATGCCATTTTGCGAACACAATTGAAGAAGCCAATTTTGTCTCCTACAAAAGCTGTAGTGAAGCCTCCATCAAAAGACAAATCCTCAAAAGGACAGCGCAATTCAAAGAAGAAAGAGGAATCAGAAGAAGATGAGTATGTGTCTAAGCCTAAATTTTCTTTGACTCTGGCAGATTTCATGCCATCTAATTCAAAGCCACGAGCACCACCCCACCAAACGGCACAGCCTAAACAGGCTAACCAGGCAGAGTCTTTATTAGACGAAGAGTTAATCTTCGGTTCTGTTAATATGATTCAATTAACAGATCCATATTCCAGTCTGGATGAGCCTGAATTCCCTGTATCAAATAAGGGAATCCGAGGAAGTTTTAGAGGTTCAGGATACATGGGAAGACGTGGATCTTTTCGAAGCCACTATTTCAATTCTACCCCTGCTAGCACTGTGTATGCAGCAGAAACTCGCGGTAGAGCCCTTCAGCGAGCTCAAAAAGAACAAGTTCTTCTGCCAATAGTCAACTCAGTCTTGGCACAGTTATTTTGGAAGACCGATTGAAAATTCCATCTTCTTTATCTCAGCAAGTAAATGGATCTAATCGGTCTAATCTTCCAAAACCAAGTATTTTGCCAACTTCTATCCCAATACAAGATGCATCAGCTTCCAAAGCATATGCTTCCAAGGTACCTGCTAAACCACATATTCCTGTTGGGAAACGCAGACCTTTAGATCAAAAGTATGATATATTGAAACACTTGGCCCAAGTTCCAGCCAAGTTATCAATTTTGGTTTTTTGAATCTGTCAAAAGATCTTCGGGAAGCACTCATCGAAGCTTTGTCAAGTCCTCGAGAGTTTGAAGCTGAAATTGTTGCAGCTGAAGTCTATCACATAGAGAATAATCTGGAAGAATGCCATGCAGTGATATCTTTTACTGATAAAGATGAATATGATGTTGTGTATGGGCACATAAAACCTTTTTACTTATCTGGAAAAGTCAATGGTGTAGATATCCGAAGAGCTTTCATTGACAATGGTTCAGGAGTCAACCTCATGCCCATTCGTACACTTCGTCGATTGGGCCTCACGGAATATGATTTATCTCCTTCTACCATGATGTTACAAGGATATGATAAAAATTAACAAGAACCACTGGGCGAAGTTACACTCAAAACTCAGTTTGGAGATCTTGTATCCAATTCGGATTTCATGATTGTTGATCAAGACTCAGCTTTCAACATCTTGCTTGGAAGACCCTGGCTACATCAGCATGCGGCTATCCCTTCAGCATACCATCAATGTCTCAAATACTGTTTCAATGGTCAAGTTGGAACATTGTATGGTGATAAGACCCCATTCAAAACATGTGAGTCTCAGTACATTGAGGCGGAATTTTATCACATGAAGGGAAGAGAAAAATATACAATGAAGGAAGTTACCAAAGTTAATGCTCCATATGGTTTGGAGAAAATTCCAATAAATCCATTTACACATGTGAGTACAGATTATGTGTTACCTATTAGTAAAATTGACAAAATAGGCCCAAATCAAAATACTCTTATGGAAAGATCCATAATATCAATTACAACAATTGAGCCAGACAACATGGGAGAAATTGTTAACCTACCAAACAGTGATGAAAGCATAAGTGGTGATGTTTTCATTTCATCTGCTGAAGTCCAACAAGTCTATACTTCTCCAATCAGGCCAGAAGAAGTTATAGCAACACTAGAGGTGAATAATGATGTCGATTCTCAATCCATCATCTCCTCTTTATTTCCCAATGAAGGCCCTTTATCATCAATAGGGTCGGAAATGGAAGCTTCTTCTTCAAAATGTGCAAATTTTGACATCTCTTATGATCATGAGAATTTCGTTTTTTTCATCTACTATGCAAGTAGAAATGGAAGAAATAGCACATGATGAAGAGGGAGAGGAAGATCTTAGAGATGCTCTTCCAGCATTTGAAGAGGGTATCTCTACCACTGTGGATGAACTCAGAGAAGTAAATCTGGGTACAGAGAAAGATCCACGCCCCACTTTAATTAGTGCGTCCATGACCCTTGAAGAGCAAGAGATGTATATTTTTTTCTAAAGAAAAATAAAGATATTTTTTCTTGGAATTATACAGAAATGCTTGGGATTGATCCTGATGTTGCTACTCATCATTTGGGTTTACCAAAAGAACATCAAGGATTTAAGCAAGCCGCGAGAAGAACACACCCAACTTATGCTTCCAAAATTGAAGCTGAAGTGGATAATCTAATCAAATCTAACTTCGTCAGAGAAGTTCAGTATCCCAAGTGGTTGGCTAATATTGTCCATGTAAAGAAGAAGAATGGACAAATTAGGGTTTGCATCGATTTCAGAGATCTTAATCGGTATTGTCCTAAAGACGATTTCCCAGTTCCAATTACAGAACTCTTAATTGATGTGACGGCTGGCTATGAAGTACTTTCCTTCATGGATGGATATTCCGCATATAATCAGATCCGAATGGCCCCAGAAGATGAGTAATCTACAGCCTTCAGAGCCCCTCAAGGTGTGTTTTGTTACCGGGTGATGCTCTTTGGTTTAAAGAATGCAGGTGCAACATATCAACACGCCATGCATCGTATCTTCAAACCTTTCTTAAGGAAGTTTGTTGAGTGCTATGTGGATGATTTGGTGGTTAAATCCAAACAACATTCTAATCACTTGGCTGATTTGGAAGTCATATTCCACAAGCTTCGACAACATAATTTGAAGATGAACCCCTTAAAATGTGCTTTTGGGGTAAGCTCAGGAAACTTTCTCGGCTTTGTTGTACGCCATCATGGTATTGAAGTCGATCCTGAGAAGACCAAATCAATCCTTGGTATATCACCTCCTCAGAATTTGAAAAAATTAAGAGGACTTCAAGGACACTTAGCCTATATTCGGCGTTTCATCGCCAATTTGGCAGGCAAAAGTTTACCCTTTACCAAATTATTGAAGAAAGGAGTCACTTACCAGTGGACTGAAGAATGTCAAGAAGCATTTGATGTTCTCAATAAATACCTCTTGATTCCACCAGTACTCATGCCACCTGTTGAAGGTAGACCAATTATCCTCTATGTGACAGCTCTAGAGAAATCATTGGGTGCCTTTCTCGCTCAAAAGAATGATGCTGGGAATGAAAATAGCCTCTACTATCTCAGTAGAACTATGCTTGAAGCAGAAACCCGGTATTCAAGTATTGAGAAGTGTTGCCTGGCATTAATCTTTTCAGTTCAGAAATTGAGACACTACCTGCAACATCACGAGGTCCAATTGGTATCTCGCAATAATCGGCTCAAATTCATCCTTAGTCATCCAATGCTTACAGGACGTCTAGCAAGGTGGGAAGTTATTTTGCAGCAATTCGACATTCAGTATGTGTCTCAAAAGGCAATTAAAGGCCAAGCTCTGGCTGATTTTCTGGCTGAACATCCTTCAGTGGAAGACACGTCTTCAGATATTGAACTCCCTGATGAGGAAGTTTTCTCTATTCAAGAGAATCCTCAAACATGGGAAATGTATTTTGATGGTGCTTCCAGAAGTCCAACGGGGAGGAAAATGGAAAATCCTAAATTCAACAAAGTTGGCTTAGGAATTGTGCTCATTTCTCCAGATAAGGCAGTGTTACCTTATTCCTTTTTATTGTGGGAAGGTGGTACTAATAATGAAGCTGAATATCAAGCTCTCATTATAGTCTTGGAGTTAGCACTTCAAGAACAAGTGAATCACTTAAAGGTGAAAGGTGATTCAGACCTGGTAATCAAACAAGTCAATGGGGATTACGCCATCAAAAAAGAAGAATTAATCCCTTTGTATGATTACGTCAGAGAGTTAATGGCAGAATTCCCTTCAGAACCGACATTTTCTTATGTCCCAAGATCACAAAATTCTCAAGCTGATGCACTGGCTAATATAGCCACAGCTCTAGTAGATTCAAATCGGGATGAGACAACCGTCAGTATTGCGCACCGTCGTGCAATTTCACCTTATGTTCAAGCCAGAACAGAGGAAATTAATGAAATTAGTCCCATTTCTGAACCGTATGGTCATACTACAGGATGGATGTCACCTATCAGGGAATACCTTCAAAATGGAACACTTCCACCTGATAGAGCCGAGAAAGAACAAATCCGACGACGTGTGGTCAATTTTACTCTTTATGATGGCCCAAACCACCTAGAGAAAATTCTCTACAAACGTGGTTTTTATGGAGTTCTCTTTAGATGTATTGATGGTGAAGAGACAATGGCTGTCATAAAAGAAGTGCATGCAAGAGTCTGTGGTGCCCACCAGTCTGGACATAGACTGTCTGATCAAATTCGAAGGCTTGGATACTTTTGGCCTTCAATGATACAAGATTGTGTTAATTTCACAAAGAAGTGTCATTCATGCCAAGTATATGCCAACTTCATTCATCAACCTCCAGAGTTTCTTCATACAGCTAAATACTCATGGCCATTTGGCACAAGGGGAATGGATGTGGTGGGACCTTACCCTTCAGCTACGGCCAAGCAGTTTAAGTACATTCTTACTGCTACTGATTTCTTTTCCAAATGGGCAGAGGCAGTACCTCTCAAAGAAGTCAGTTCTAAATGCATTTTTAGCTTCATCAAGTCTAACATCATTACTATATTTGGTGTCCCTCATACCATATTAACGGATAATGGCACCAACTTCTGTTCTTCTGAGGTGAAGAAATTGTATCAAGAATACAACATTAAATCCAACCATTAATCTCGGTATCATGCGGCGGCCAATGGCCAAATAGAAGCCTTTAATAAGACTCTTTCAAATATACTGCAAAAGATGGTGGATAAAGATAAGAGATCATGGCCTGATAAACTCTTTCATGCTTTATGGGCTTATCGGACTACCACCCGCAATGCAACGCGGTCAACTCCATATTCGTTGGTATATGGAACATAAGAAGTCTTTCCAATTGAAGTTCAATTGCCCTCACTCAGAGTAGCCTTTTGTGAACAGTTATCTACAGATGAGCAATCCCAAAAGTGATTGAATGAATTGGAATGGTTAGATGAGAAAAGATTGTGCACTTTGCACCACTTGGAAATCTATCAAAATCGAATAGCACGAGCTTTTAACAAAAAAGTTCGTCTTCGTTCATTCAATCAGGGAGAATTGGTATTAGTTCTCAGAACTCCAATGATACCAAGAAAGAAACCTCCCATGCTTGAGCCAAAATGGGAAGGACCTTATTCAATACATAAGGTCTACTCTAATGGAGCTTATTCATTAATCTCAATGGATAGAGAACTCATCACGACTCCAACCAATGCTAGATTTCTGAAGAAATATTTTGTATAAACACAAAATATGGTCCCCAGAACCAAGATTCTTACAATTGGTTCATACAGCAGTGGTCCAGTAAGACCTTAAACTACAACTTCGTCCCACACGATGTTAAACTGTGAAAAAGTTCCCTAAACAGTCCAGCATGACCTTAAACTGCATCATCCCTAGTCCATGCATATGACCATAAACTATTTGAAAATCCCTTATGTCCAGCAAGACGTTAAACTGTGACGTCCTAACTACATGATGCTAAACTGTATAAAAGTCCCTCACGTCCGGAAAGACGTTAAACTATATAATCAGCAATGGTCCATTATGACCTTAAACTGCATCAGCAATGGTCCAGTATGACCTTAAACTGCATCTACAATGGTCCAGTATGACCTTAAACTGCAACTACGTCCAACATGACGTTAAACTGTAGGAAAGTACCTTACGTCCGGAAAGACGTTAAACTACATAAGCACTTAAAAGTCCAGTATGACATTAAACTGCATCATCCACGGTCTATGCATATGACCTTAAATTATTTGCACTTTTGTCCAACATGACGTTAAACTGTAGAAAAGAAGATGTCCCTGCAACATGACAGTAAACTGTGCAGCATCAATTCGTCCTTGCTATATGACATTAAACTATACAGCAATGGTCCAGTAAGACCTTAAACTACAACTTCGTCCCACACGACGTTAAACTGGGAAAAAGTTCCCTAAACCGTCCAGCATGACCTTAAACTACATCATCCCTGGTCCATGCATATGACCATAAACTATTTGCAAATCCCTTATGTCCAGCGAGACTTTAAACTGTGACGTCCTAACTACATGACGCTAAACTGTATAAAAGTCCCTCACGTCCGGAAAGACGTTAAACTATATAATCATCAAAGGTCCATCATGACATTAAACTGCACCATCCATGGTCCATGCATATGACCATAAACTATTCACACTTTCGTCCAACATGACATAAATGGTGTGTTATTTTGTCCTTACTGCATGACATTAAACTGCACAGTCCCCCCTTTCATCCAATATGACGTTAAACTGTTTTATCCCCATCATCCTAACTACATGACGTTAAACTGTACAGAAAATCCTTGATATGTCCTATATGACATTAAACTGTATTTTGTCCCTGCTACATGACACTAAACTGTGCAGCACCAATAGTCCTAACTGCAAGACTTTAAACTGCATAGTCCCTTTATATGTCCTACATGACATTAAACTATGCATCGTTAAGGTTGTTGTTACCTCTTGTTTCTCACACCGAGTATGACTCACGTGAGCTTAGAGAAAACATCAACCATAACAGTCCTTTGGGCAACTAACCATGTGTAAGTCCCAACAACATTTTAATTAGATCGTTGTCCCCAAGAACAACTTGATCATTAATTCATTCTTTAATTGAACTACACAGACTATGATCCTTTCCCTCCAGGCTGGGTATGTAGGCAACCTCCTAAGGTTCAAGCCCAAAAACAATCTCTTCACATAGGTTCACCACCATCTCATATGATGTTGATTCGTGAAACCGCCCCTGGAATCAATATCTTTAAATTGATTCACTTTCATCCATGTTATATGACGTTAAACTATACAACACTTCTGTCAGTTACGACAATAAACTAAAATATTCTTTGATTTCCTCATTTGAGAGAGAACTATTATTGACATTGATTTTTTTCAATCATGTTTCATTTCAAAAGACTATGTGCATACATGGTAATGCCTAAACTTTTTATCTTAGGTTAAACCATCATTGCACTAAAGTCCCCTTTCACCCTTCACATGTACGAACCAATTTTGTACAGAGGGTAGTTATAGAACTACGTGGACTTGATTCCCATCCTTATGGGATACGTAGAAACATTCGAGTGTCCCTCGAATCCAGTCCCAAGTCTTTTGGGCCTAACCCCAAATTTTCACTTTCAGTCCCTTGGCTGAAAAGTCCTCATGAAAATACACACTGTGTATTCATTATTATGGTCCGAACTCTATGACCCTAAACTAAGATCTCTCATACTTTCGTCATGCACGACGTTAAACTGCATTTCAAGAACTACGTATGGCATGATTCTCATTCTTATGAGATATGTAGTGAAGTCTAAAATTTCAATTCAGGACCTAGCCACAACATGATTATGGTTATCATTGACCTATGTATCTCTATATACATTGGACAATACCCATCTTTATGTGTTATAATCCTAAACCTTAAATATTTTTAGATCTTCATAACCCTTTTCATGACTTCTAGTCACAAAAATGTTAAACTTCTGAGAATTCTTTTGCTTGACTATGCAGCACGTGCCCATAGGTGGCCTTGCATAAACAGTCCACATAACAGACTTGTTAGCCAAAAGATACTATTTATTTGACTATGCAGCCAATGCCCTTAGGTGTCCCTGCATAATTCAACCCCCTAACGGGTTTTTTAAATGATGGTAACTTCATTCTTGGGAAGAATGCATCTTTTGTCCTTATTTGTCGTAAACGACAGTATGTAGGGATCCACAAAAAAATATCCATCCTTAACATATTTTTCCCATATCCTTTTTGATGATCTGAAAGTATTCAAGTCTATGGTTTATTCTTCTTCCCTATGTTTGGGTCAGACCTTCGTAGGAGTGATATTCATCCAGTTCTTCGATAATCTTTTCTAGAAATATCTTCTCCATATTCAAGTACCTCTTTCCATACAACAAACTCTATACTTTAGATAATTTGAATCTCCATAAACTTTCACTGGATTTTAGCACTAGGAAAGTAAATTTTTGGGTGTTCTTTTGCCTGACTATGCAGGACGTGCCCATAGGTGGCCTTGCATAAATAGTCCACATAACAGACTTGTCAGCCGAAAGATTCTATTTATTTAACCATGAAGCCAATGCCCTTAGGTGGCCCTGCATATTTCAACCCCCTAACGGGTTTTGTTAAATAATAACAACTTCATTCTTGGAAACTACTTCTTCTAATGCCTTTTAGCTCTTTTTCATATCATTCCTCAGATTCAAATATTCTTAAGCCATAGTTTACATATTTTCCCTCATACTTGAGTATGGTACTATGTTTTCAGATGAACTTTCAAGGAATTGTGTCAATTCTAATCCATTTCGGTCAAAGCTATTTTGACCTTAAACATTAGCCCCTTTATGTCCGGCATGCATGACTTTAAACTGTCCACAAAAGACAAAGGAACTCTGAATAAAAGTCAAGTTCCAGCTCACTAAATATACATTTTTTGTATTATTTAGGTAATATTGAGCAATTAAAAGATTCATAGTTTGTAGGGTTATTTGTAATAATCCTAGTAAAAATCAAACTATGCTTACTAAGACCATTGGCTTAAGTAAATTTGAAGCAGGTAATGAAAGAATGCAGGTACAAATGATTGAAGACGAAAGTGTTTTTCATTGATACACAAGAGTTAGAAGGACATCCACAGACTGGAGTCCCTTCTCTTTTTCAAGAATTACAAGAGGCTTTCAACATAACACTTCATTTGATTTACGGCATCCCGAGCTTCATCAACAACCACCTGGAATTCATTCATTCAACTGGATACAATATGAGATGCAGTGATACTAGCTCTTCTTGGAACAATTGTAAAAGGATGTTCTTGAGTGCGGTTTGAGAAAATTTTCTGCTGATCAAACAGTGACTCTGTTTCTGTCCAAGAGACTTGTAAGATGGATACATGGACTTGAGAATGGAGCATTGGAAGTAAAGATCCATTTGGAGAGAGTACTCTTTTCAGATATTGCTCTAATGCCATGTTTGTCTTCTCTCCACCAACCGGCAGTGGAAAACATTTCATCCCACGGGTTTGCCATTTTCATATCTGCAAGGAAATGACATAGAGGAAGAACTTGAAAGTTCACACCATTGTTGTTGCTCTTAATGCACGGCATAACCGAAATAGATGAGTAGTCGTGCAGCTGCATCTCAGGTGTATAATTGTTTGCATTTGGAACATTGACTCCTTGCAGATGACCATGACCACACAGAGGCAGATAGATGCTCTGTGGAAAATTAGGATGATATTTCTTCAAGTACTTAGCCAAATCTGGGAGAGTGTTGTCACAGATATCATAGTAATCGTGGCCAGTAATGTTCATCATGTCATCAATACGCTTGCTAGCCAGTTCATCAGACATTTTAATTCCCTTGGGAACCACTGAATCTGCACAAAAGATGAATAAACAAACTCTTAAATAGGTTTTTTTTCATAAAATTTGTGAAGAAATTTGAAAAAAAGGCTAAGTCATTAAGGCGCGCAAGTCTAAACAATGGCGCGCATGTTTTCGTGTGTCGCGCTAGTTTTTGATGCGCAAGTGTAAACCGTGCAAGTACAAATACCTTTACAATAGCGCGACATCAAGGAAAACATTGGAAAACAGAGCAACTTGCGTGGTTAAGGTGACCTATGCGATGAGAGCTCAAAGGTATGAAGTCTGGAAATCTGGATGCTTGTACGGAGGTGAGGCCATGTATTTATAGGCCAAGAGGCCTATCTGCGCGTCGTACCTAGTGCGCTTTAAGGCCTGCGCGATGCAAACTTGCGCGCCTCCCTCTGTGCCCTGAGGACTTGCGCGCCCCCTTTTCCTTTGGATGGATTCGATTTCCTCAGAGTCAAATCCTCATTTCTCTCCAGATCCAACTCTGAGGGGGGACTTTTGTTGACGATCCTTTCGTCACAGAATCTAAAGATCGGAAAAGGGGAATATCTGAGCTCAAAGTGATTCAACCTTTGAAGAAAACATCAAAAATCGACAAAGGCATGAACAAAGGATCAACATCAACTGCACCGCGCAAGTTATATCACTGTCGCGCAAGTTAACTTGTGCGACGCCCTTGGTCGTGCAAGTGACTTGCGCGACCTAAGTGATAACCGCCCGGTAACCGCCCAGGGTCTTCTCATGCCTATAAATAGACCCTGTGGGCCCCCCATTCAAGAGGATCTTTTTCCAGAAACTCGGATTGAAGCTCCCAATGCCCAAGTCTCTTCTCAATGCTTCTGGAACACTTCTAAATTAATTTTTTACCTAGAACGGATGATCTAAAGAGAGGGAGTAAGGCCTAAGTTTTGAAATGCATCAACACTTGCGCGCCTAAGTGGCCAGCCCTTGAGGGAAGTTTCCACACTTGCGCGCCGCCTTTATTCCTTCGATAGAACTTGCACGTCCCGTTTCTGGAATAACCTCAAGAGGAATCTAAAGGCTTTATTAAAGATTCGCTTAAGTATTTGGATACTGGTTGAAAATCGCGCAAGTAACCCACATGTCGCACGAGTATACTGGCGCGACCAATACTTGCGCGCCCACGCAAGACTTGCGTGCCTTTCAAGACTTGCGCGCCCCTACCATTTTGGGTGCCCATCTTGCCCATTTTACCCCTCTTAAGCCATTTCACCTTTCCTATTCAAGATTTAGTCTTCAAGATACTCTTCAAAGCCATTTATGGCATGATTTCTTGATTTGACTTCCTTATTTGAAAGGAATTCTGTGGAATATCTCTCAAAACATAGTGATTTATACATCTTTATGTCACCAAAGATTGATAGTTCATTCATTCAACCTCATCCTTTAAGATGAGAGAATTATTAACCTGGTTCTCCTTTTTAGGAATAATCCTCAGTTATAAGTCCTTTAATCTGGGCATCTTCCTTAGGAGTAAGCCCCAAATTCTTAAAGTTCCCAAATCTGGGCATCCTCCTCAGGAGTAAGCCCCAAACCTTATTTCTTTAATTTGAGCATCCTCCTCAGGAGTAAGCCCCAATCATAAATCCTTTAATCTGGGCATCCTTCTTAAGATTAATCCCCAAGTCCTCTAAATATGGGCATCCTTTTTAGGAGTAAGCCCCGAGTCCCTTAATTTGGGCATCCTTCCTAGGAGTAAGCCCCAATCTCAAATATGGGCATCCTTCTCAGGAGTAAGCCCCAAAACTTAATCCCTAACCTGGGTATCCTTTTCGGGAATAAGACTCAGTTATAATCTTGGGCTTCCTTTTCAGGAGTAATCCCCAAGTACCCTAACCTGGGCCTCCTTTTCAAGAATAAGTCCCAGTCATAATTATTGGCATCCTCTTCAGGAGTAAGCCCCAAGTCCCTTAATTTCTCTTAACCAGTCCTAATTTACCCTTGATTTGGGATTCCTTTTCAGGAGTAAAACCCAATCATAAGTCCCCTCCTAACTTGGGCATCCTCCTTAGGAGTAAGACCCAAGATTAGAGTATTCAAATCTCCATGAAGCACATATACCTTTATGGACCCTGTTCATGGATTTTCTCCCTAAAAGTAAATCCTAAACCTTCATCTATCTGGGCAGTCATACATACATAAGCCCCAAACAATTTCTTATGATTGCATCTTTCATGGCACAATTGTCTAATTTTTTACCAATACCTCTTGTTTCTCACACAGAGCATGACTCACGTGAGCTTAGAGTGTAAAAGTAATTATGACATCCTTCTTTGAGCCATCAATCATAAACGTCATACTCCCTTACTCGAACTACGTGGGTTCTGATTCCTTTCCCAAAACAAAGGATACATAGGTAGCCCATTTGTGGGTTCGATCCCAACTCTGAAATAATTCATGTCCTTATGAATGACAATAAACTTCAAGTACCCCACTGAGTGGCTTTGAAACCAGCCTGGTCATCATAATGACCAAGAGACTTTTATAAATGTTTTGAAGGATACCATTGACCAAGAATCTCTAAATAGATACAGATTATTCTCTATTGATGAAGAACCTCGAATACATATAAAAAATTCTCTAAATTTATTACATATTTAATCATTGATTGTTAAAACTAAAGGAAAGCTCACTTTATACATGGTCATGTAATAAGGATTCACGAACATAACTTAAATCTATAAAGAGAGTCCCGGAGTAGACAATAATTCCCCTAAAAAGGTGTGATGAGTCCGACCTCCCATCCTCTCGACCAATGCAAATTCCTAAGCCTCATTAGTCAACAATCTAATGAGCGCCTACCTTTGGAAAGTAGGTCCAAACGAATGTGGAATCATTGTATGTTTCCGGTTCTACGAACAAACCCATTAGAAACCGATCGGAACGTTTGAATCTCCCATCCAGGAGGTCATACCCAAATTCCGAGCGAAACATTCATACTGGTATGAATTTTTATAGTGGACATTTTTGTCACACCTGAACCCCAATTTCTATATTATTTATCATAATTACTGAGTTCTAATATGGGTTCACTTATTTTATGGTTTTCTGAATGCATATGATAGTTTTAAGGTAATCCTACTATTTCACGGTTGAATCTATATTTGGATGCAACATGGCCTATGTGTCTATGAAATGGTGATCCTATGGTTCAAAATTGTAACTAGGTTTAATGTAAAGATTTTTATATAGACCACAACATAGACTATAATATACATACCGTAATCCTCTCCCTTTCTGAAGGACTGTGTCGTAATGTTAAACTTATGCCACAGTGTCTTGTCCCCCTAGTAGTAGTGGAACTAAAATTCATGGAATCATTATGTTATATACATATTCCTACGTCACATGGGTGTGTCAGAATAGGACACCAAATCATAGTATGTAGGGTTGCATCATGGGTAGTGTCTGGGTTGGTTTTTTAAATAGTGTTTTTAACATTATATACTACTGATGTTTTAAATATTTTTGGTGTATAATCCTCCTCTCATTCAATTACATGACCAAAACACTCCCACTCCTTCCTTTTCACCTCTTCCATAGTGACTCCACATGGGTTTCCCCAAGAGATATTGCTGATTATATATGGTATGTCACTAAAAATAATCATGAATCCCCTTTTTAATCCTTTCACCTATTGTTTCATTCCACTCTTAAGTCCCAATGACCTAGGTTTTTGTTTACTCATTTTGTATTGGGGGGGAGGTGTTCTATTTTTCTTGTTCTTTAACGTTACCTAATGATATTTGTTTTATTATAAAGGTGTAATAATACCTTTCTTAATAAAGTGGTGACTTGTAGTAGGATTTACCCAATTTTCAATCTTTAATTTTAAAACAATTGAATGATTTTTCATTAAATTAATTGTTTGAGAAATTAATGATGATATTTACAGTTTTTATTGAATTTTTAAGTATTATTCTAGAGTATCACATTGATTTAATTAAATAAAATAGGTTAGTTCATTTAAAAATATATTTAAAATATAATTTTTTCACATTCCAATATCAATTATTTAAAAAAATCAAAATAGACATTACAATGGGATTTTGAATTACTCAAGTGCGTTTAGGCCCTTAAACTAATTTACATGGGGATATATGTATCTTAACTACATTATTAGTTCTTAAAAATTTATGTTTAAAAATATAAAAAATAATTTGTGTTTTTATGTGGTTTTGTGACTAGTTTTATTGGTGATTCCATTAGATTTTATAAAAAATTATTTAAAATGAGGGCTGGTCACCACATTCAAATATTGTTTTCTAAAAATAACGTATCTAGGAAGTGTACCCCTTATGATTGATTTAATTGAGTTCATCTTAGGGAAAACTATATTTTTATTTGAATTGAGTGGTGTTGTTGATTATTTTTTTGATGGTGTTGGTGATTATGGGTCATATTTATTAAATGTATAAATATATATAAGTATACTCATAAATATGTATGTATGATTCTCTTTTCACTATGTTATTGAATTGATTTTATGAAATCCCATTGAAATGTCATGGGAAACCTATAATAGCATGAGGGATTCCCATATACACATTTTTCAGTAGCATATGATAGTGTTCTTAATATTTGACCTTAGTATGGATCACACCTTTATTTGGGATACCCCCTTGGTTAGGTCAGGTAGGGTATGAAAAAGCTATATGGTGATTGGATTACTTTAGGTGTGCTATTATGATGGATAAATTTCTAATATTCTTCTAGATATCCCCCTTAGTTTTGAGTTTTTACCGTGTTCCCATATTATTATCTTATTATTATTAGTATTAAAATTATTTTTGTGTGTTGTTATTTGACTTTTAATCATTAATTTTTTATTGAAGTAATGGTTTATCACTTTAAAATTTATTTCCTATTTTAGTAAAACTCTCCTTCCTTTTTTATAATAACTAAATTTTTGTGTTACATGACCTATATAGAATCCATAATTTAATGAAAATATATCCAAATACCTAATGACTTGTGATATGATTTTGAATAATGTTGGAAACCTAAATTCTGAATTTATTCCAAACAAGATTTAAATAATACTTTTATGTAATGGGGTTGTGGTTTATATTGAATTTTTAATGGTTCTTATTATTATATCCATAACTTTAAATTCCCTAATTTTTGTTGAATTTTCATGTCCCTCGAGGGATTATGTTTTCGAGGATCATTGGTGACCATGGTTTCAAATAAAAATTGGGGCATGTATTGTTGAATTTTATTTTAGATCTTATGATGTTTTGACTAGATCGGTTTTCTCCATTGATTTGTATAAAACTTCATGATGTATTATTAAGATTTTTATGAGTATTATGATTCTCTTGGTTGTTCTATTATTGTATCATTTAGAATGGGATACCATTTATTTTCATTGGATTGTACATCCATGTCATTTCTTAAGTAAATGAAGGGTTCTACAACTTATTAAATTGATTTTCATGGAAAAATCATTACTACCATGATCATTATGGTTACCATGTGAGGTTAACTAGAATGTGGGGACTGGTAATACCCTTTGGGCATAACCAAATTACTCATTGAACAAGTAGTTTTTTGGTGGATGAGGCTATCTCATGAAAAATTGTATAGTATCTGTCATAATGATATAAATCCCTGGAATCCTAGGAATTAATTATATTAGGTATAGAGACAAATATCATGTTTTCTCCTAATAATTACATAGTATCATGCATAAAGTGATGAATCCTAGACATCCTATGAATTACATGTTTCCAGTATAATTTTAACTCCTTAATAACTTCTAATTAATTCCATAGTGCCTATCATAAAGATTAATCCCAAGAGTTTTGGGAAATAATTCATGTAGACATGAGGATAGTGCATCCCTACCATGATATCTTTTTTATTGAATAGTACATAGAAATAAAACTCAAATCATTATCCATTTATTTCTATGGTTAAACTGCAATTCTACAACAAATAATTTTAAAACATAACCCATACTAGGGTCAACATTTCACCGATGAACCCCCTGAAGTACCCTAGGTCACACCCTGGCAGAAACACCTAACATGGGATCCATGATGTTAATATCCAATGTCGGTTCAATCCAATATATTATAATATATAACATCCAATGATGTCATTATAATCTTATTATGGCCTCACTATCCTCATTTTTTATACACCACTACAATTACTATAACGAGATTACACCATGTCTATCTAATTTCCCAAGGTCATCAGAGGTCGGTCCTCTCTCCCAACCAATAACATATCCACTATAGGTCCACCCACTTGGGTACTCACATACTAATTGTGAGGTATCCCTTTCCCTACTCATGAATCAATAATCCGGAAGATTTAAGTCCTCTCAAATCCATCATGACCTGCCCCCAAGTTCTATAGAGAATATTGTTGTTACCTATTTATGATCCATTACTACTCCCTATCCAAGGGAGCTATGGGAACCTTATACTAAGGTCCCACATATTCCATAATTTATTTAAATTACTACCCTAAGGATCCATACATATATTTTTCATTCAATTACATGACCATCAGTGATGGAGGCATCAAGCTAGTGCTCAAGGGTATATCATGGACCTTCACAGTTTCATCTTTGCATATGAATTTATTTTAATAAAACTATTTTTTATGGAAAAATGTTGGTCACCCTCAATGCTAATATAAAATATAACATACCTATAAATAAAATTATTTTTCCATAGTTGTATATACATGGGATCACCAATCCCGTATACATTTCCCATCCTTTAATGTATATTGACCACCACATCCTAGGACCATAAAATCGTTGGTACTGTAATGAAATGTATATAATAAAATATTTATATAATCAATGACATGTATATAAAATATTTATATAATAAATGACATGTATATAAAATCAAATAAATCAAATCACTGTACTAAAAAGCTCCATGTTACTTTAATATCTTTGGTAATAGGTTCTTTACACTACTCATTCATCGTAAAAGATCTATATAGGTGTACAAAATCAAATCAATATCCCTTTTGCGGAGCTAATTTTGAAGAATGAATTCTATCCTATTTCAAGGAACCCATTATAGGCAATCAATGTACACCACACATTGGGAAAAATTAATGGAAATAGAGACAAACTTGGTTCAGTTAGTGCTGACATCATAAATATATTTATAGAAAGGAAAGGTCCTATAATCCATCTCCCAATTACCTACTAACTAACTATTCTTACATGTGATCCAGTCAAAAAATCAAATGTCAAATCAATCCTTTAAACAAATTTCAAAATATAATTCCCAATTTCTATTTCCAACATTCCATTCACATTTCAGAACTAGATCATAGTTTTTCATCATTTTATTCCATTTCAAATAATAGTTCAATTAAATACATTTTCCTTATATGAAGATCAAATCAATTCATCAAATCAATTTCCAAATCAAGCCATTGTTTTTTACAAATCCACACCACACTTTCTAAAAATATAGACATCCAATTAAATAGAAAATACTTAGTTGAACACAAAACATTATTTAAATATCGATAAATAAACACCTACCAAAAGAACAACTAGTGAAGAAAAGTGATATTAAAGATCAGGAAATGAAACCTAGAATCAAGATCAATCAAAACAATGATGGTATCCATAAATAACATAATGATATATCAATATATAATATGGAGAAAATAGTATATCCAATTAAACCATGTGAGGATAGATCTACATTATCGAAGGATATCAATTGAGATTGACCATGTGTATATCCTCAAGGATTTGGGGTTTTAGGAACCAAATCAACATATTGAGAGCCTTCAAGACCGAAGAGTTTTATTAGGGTCATGTGGGGGATATTAAGGGTTAAAATGGAGGGTCCATAGATTTTTAATAAATTATATTGTTTTATTAATTTCAACATGCATTGTTTTATAGGAATGTTACATTGTGAGGAGTAATAGTGTACCCCAACATGTCTTCTGTTAGGGTTTGATGGTTAGTGTAACAAACCAACCTAGGTCAATTAGAAAACACACCCAAAATGGTTTGTCACATAAAACAAAGATTAACATGATAAAAATAACTGATCCTCAATAAACGAAAAACAAAGCATTAAACCAGAGTACATAGTAGAATCAAATGAGATACCACAATGAAATACATTCTATGAAAAAATATTCCAAACCATAAAGTATTCCAAGTCCCCATGTAACCAAAAATCACCTCCAAACAAACCCAAACCAAAATTATCATCATAAACAGAAGAAATTATGATACACATTACTCTTCCCTTTAGATTAATCCATAAATAAGACAAATAAAAACACTATCATAAGGACGGTGTGATCCAAATACCAATAAATATTTCATAATAGTTACAAAAATGGCATAATAACATCAATTCAATAATTTTAAATTCGAAAATAATAATGTTTTAGATTGCATTTTGATGAATTAAAACTAATTTTAAATCATTTTCCATTTGTATTTCCATCAATCCTTTCATAATCTCAAACCAAACACTTGAAAAGTAGAAGTGATAAAACAAGGAAAGAATATCCACGAATCTAGAGTTAAATAGGTAAACACATGTTTATTAAACAACCTATTAGGAAAACCTCTGTGATAAAAACTCATATTTAAAACCATGAATAACAATCCATGATAAAAATCATGTGATAAATAACCATAAATGATAAATAAACTCACATATGGGATAAATAAAATTTTACATTATATATATTACACTAGAACATATATAAATGCATAACATTGGATCTAACTAATATCGATTCCCACCTTTCAATATCACAAAAGGTTACCTCCTTGTGGTTCCACAGACAAACTAAGTCTACTCATCTCTCCTTCTCGATACACCTATGGTTCCCAATGTTATATTTTCCAAATTAATTTAAAAACCCAAACACAATTTTTCATTAAACACTTTCAATGAAATGAATATCTTCTTTGGAGTTTGAAATCCCATTTAGAAATCCAGAAAATTCAATTTCAAAGTAAAACCCCATTTCAAGAACATTTCCCTTTCCATGGAATACATTAAAATCACATATCACATAAAATCCATGACAACCAAAAATGAATTGATCATGAATGACATTAAATCCAAATAAAGTAACACATTGTATAGAATCACCTACCTCAACATAGTATAAACCTATCCACCCTTGACAGTGATGACTAAGAAACCAAGAAACTGGCCTTTAAAAGTCATGTCACAGTAAGAAACTGAAATGGATCGATATAAAAACCATTTGATACAAAATAAAAACGTTTTCAGTGTTAAAACCATATCCCTAACCAAAGAAAAATGATGACCTAGTTGTATTGAAAACAAATAGTGAATAAATAAAACCACAATGGTGATCAACTATTGAATTAAGTGACCCATAAGGAATGGAAGAATAAAAAACTACCTAGGTAGACCTTCTAGGTCAAGAGGAAGTATTCACACAATAAATAATAATAAAAATTGCACATGTATCTACCCAAAAATCCGAGGTCATGACTATTATATGGTGTTTAATCACCTTTTACATCAGGTAATCCAATAATCACCCATAAATCATAAAACCATTCACATTTTTATTAAAAACAAAATATTTGACATTACATGGCATGTAAACCTCGCATTCTATGTATCTAGTTTGTAGATTCTTCCTGGAATCCATTACAAGTCATGTACTCACATTAAACTATGTGAAATCACCAAGAGAACATAAAAAAATAATAGTTTTATATGAATAAATATATCTTAAAAATTTATACATCGCCATTATTAGTATCCTTCTAATTCTTTTTTCATCATTACACATCAAAAAGGAAACATAAAGAAAATCTTACAGAATACCTAATAGAAAGGTAATAGAGAATTATAATGTCTGCACTAACATAGTACTCTGACTAGGGGGATCATCTTACCACATAGTAAGTTATCATGGTGATCCATAATATGAACAATTTACTCAACCAAATTTGTATCAGGCTCAACATCAACATCCTTTCATTTAATCACAATGGAAGGACTGGGTTCATACATCCACAAAAGGGTAAGATGAAACATATT
Organism: Viscum album; assembly: GCA_963277665.1. Taxonomy (NCBI): domain Eukaryota; kingdom Viridiplantae; phylum Streptophyta; class Magnoliopsida; order Santalales; family Viscaceae; genus Viscum; species Viscum album. The sequence continues at coordinate 585,451,388 of OY728158.1, read as the reverse complement.
TTGGATTACTTTCAGGAATGATATAAATTAAAACTAGTAGGAATCCATCTCTATAAATCCAATAAAATAAAAGGGTCACATAAAACCCATCTCCATCATACCCTATATTTCCAATATTTGTTGTCTAATGTGAGGTTAAACTCTAAGAAAGACACATTAACCAACCTTAAACTACATCGGTTAACAATGATGGTCCCTATAATTTTAGAGACCCAAAGCATGACGTACATAGACATTAAATTACTTTTTCGGAATAGTTAATACATAACAAAAACAGACACCAAAGGACCATAATAGTTTAGTGTCTTTGGAAACATGGAACATAATCTTCTTATCTTGGTGAAAGATATTCAACATCTCCTATAAATATCTTCCCTTTTTTACCTAAAAACATTCATTATATCTTGGTTAAAAGAGAAAATATAAAGGGTGAGCTCAAATTCTCAGTAAGGGTAATAATGGAGAAAATAAAACAAACTATATACATTTGAACTTCAAAACATGATCATAAAGATTAAACACCAAAATCTTGAGTTGTGAAATAAATCATGGCAGTACATAAAGAATAGATCATAAAGATAAATCAATTTTGATAAAATAGAATGGGAATAAAACATGTAATTGTGGGAAACCATTAAACACTTGATATTATTTGCATAGTATCCAAGTAAATCCTTCCAAGACCATCTTAGTGGACAAAGTCCCTTTCTGAATCGAGTTCACTCTTCATTCCAATCATGTATCACTGAACTGGATTAACTTACCATTCTAGCCATTTAAATCTCATGAGATATAAATCTTTACCCAATTAATTGGAGGTAGATATAGGTCCCACACATCTCATAATTAAATCATTCTTACGTGTGCCACTACATGAACATAAATCATTCATCATTACCCAAAGAATAAAATGGGTTTCATAAACTTCATCCCATCATAACATAATCCATATAAAAAATGGATTTCATTTCATCATAAGAAAAGTGAAACCATGTAAATAATAAAGACATTATACTTGAAACATACACATATGAAATAATTCCATCTTATATAAAAAATGGTTTTGATAAAACACATGAAATGAATTCTTGAGGAAAATATCCTTTCTTCTTCAAAATCACTTTTTTTCACAAAATGCGATGAAATTTTAAAAGAATTTGATTTGGTTGAAAATATTTATTAAATCTTGTAGATTAAGCTTCATGAAAATAAGGTTTTTTGAAACTATAAAAATCTATTCATGTCGTATAAGTTAAAAAAAACATTCTTCTCATAGTTTTTCCGGAAAAGTCAAAAAAGTAACTTGTAAAATCAAAACAAAAGAAAGATTCCTTACATAACATGTAGTAAAGTCAAAAATGGGTAAAAAGGAAATTAAACATACATGAAACCATTTTTAGAAAACAAGGACATTTATGATAAATATAACCCCAATAAATACTTACGAATAAACAATCTCGGATAAAACGAGATTGGAAAAGTTATCTATTACCTTAGGTCTGATATGATTCATGCGTATTTGAACCTCCTATATAATTATTTAAATAATTTCATTGACTTATTAAAGAATCATATTCATTGTTATTATATCATATATGGTTCACTTATGACTTTATTTTACCCGTTCTTTTTGTAAATTCAATGTTAAGGCAACGTTTTGGGTAAAATCGTTTTATTTATCGTACTTGTGTGGGCTTGTTGTTCTTGATATTATTAATAGTTATATAATGATTTAATTACTTCCATAATGTAAATATTGATTTATATATCATATTTATTCAGTATATATATATATAATTTATAGATAAATTAAATTAAATACACCGTTCATGGAGACGGTAGGTCGTACGTATGCATGAATGTTGTTTTCCATTCCTTATTGACTTGAATGGAAGTAAGTAGATGAAATATATATATACATAAATATATTAGCTTTATCATGTCATATATTTCATTATTATTCATTATATATACTTTATAATCATTCTTTAATTGTTAACATGGATAATTAATCTCATCGCATTGTAGAGACGGTAATCCGTACGTACACACGAGCGATGATATCATTCCCATAATTATTGTATTGAAATAGAGTGGATGATATAATATCTCAGGATCTTTATGATATTATAATAACTATATATATTTCTTCTTTACACCATTATAACCATCCAAGTAAGGTGGTGGTGAAAAAATAGATTACACCACGGCATGGAGATGGTATTTCGTACGTACACATGCGCAGTGATTTCGTTTTTCGTAGGATGGATAGAAGGTGAAATGGGGTTATTTAATATTTATTATAACATATCAGTATATTAGTGATACATATGTTATTACTTTATAATTAAAAAACTAAAGAATAAGATGTTGAAAAAGAAAGAAACTTGAAAAAATCAGTAGAAGAGATTACCTCTTCTTCAACGTACCCCTTTTAAGCTTCCGCTTGAGGCACTATAGTTAGTCTTTTGAGGAGACCAGAACATCTATAATGTTTATAGGGAATTTGATAAGGTAAATGGGCAGGGTTTTCCAGAGCTTGAAGGCTAAAAATTGTGTAAATAGAATAGGGAGGAGGTTCCCTTTTATAAAGGAAGAGAGGGGCACCTTAGGAAAACTGAAAATATTATTTTATAATAAAGTCACATTCGGTTTATAATACATCCAAATTGATTTATTTAGAATATAAAGTGGGGATGTGTCGAAATACTATCAACCAATAGGTTTTATAAATGTTTAGGTTACTATTTTAACCTTTTTATTTAGATTTAACTCTAAGTTAAATAATTTAACTTTTACCGTGTCTTCTTGTTTTCTTACACTATATGATTAATAAACATAGTATAACAAGACAAAAGAACCCCAAGTGGTTAATTATTAATATATATAACCATTTATAATTCATTTGTCTGAACATTAGATTTTTAGGAATATAATAACAATTAATAATATAATATTTGTTTTAAAAACTATTTTATTTCAATTTTGACACTGTTTGGTAATTGGTTTTTGTGAAAATCATAACAGCATGATTAGTTCGAAAAAATTTGATTAAATATATAATAACATATCATATAAACCTATAAAATTATTTTAATTCATAAAAATTCTAAAATTACATTTATTTGGGTATTTATAACATCAATTATGTTAATATTTCATTAATAAGGTAATTACTGCATCATCATTCTGTCATAAATAAATTAAAATATATAATGTCTAAAAATTATGAATAAAATACCATTATGTAGTAAAGATTATTAGATTTATAATGAATATTTATAGTCCAATTTATCTTTTGTATAACCCTATATTTAAAATGTTTTAGTTATTAAACATTGATTTTAACTATTTTAACTCTCCTTTAAATAAAATAATAATAAGTGTCCTAATCTAATCCAAGTGAACCTAAAGGGTAATATTTGATTCCTAAGGTTGATTTTAGTCGAATTACACTTATCCAATAGAATTTGGACATGTGTTAGGGTAATAATAATATCATTTTTACCCTTAATTGCCCTATTTACTTTTAACTGTGGTAAATAAAAGTAAAACGTTACTATTCACCAAAAATTATTTTTATCTTAATGAAACACATTTTACTCCTTGATATTAACAATTTCTCTCATATTTTTTAAATTCCACTCACAGAAGTGGTAGAATTAAGTTTTATGTAAATTTTCAAATTCTCCTAAGAGCTGGGTAAAAGACGGTGAAAAGTTCAATAAAATTTTTATATATCTAAAATTATTATAAAATGACTCCAATGAATTAAATTTTACTTATATAGGTATTATGTATTAATTTTGACCTAAAATAAATTTAAATAAAATAAATAATTTTTAAAATAAAAAGTCAGTTTTTAAATAGTAACCGAGTGTTTTCACTATTCATAAAAAATTGAATGTTTTCAGAAAAATACCAAAAAATCACCCTAGGCTAAATTCAATATTCCAAATCCAGAAATGACATCCATTTTGGATGATAAAATTTATTAAATTTAAAAAAGTGGGTATTGTTATTCATAATGGCTGATTCATAATAATAATATAATAATATCTCATTTAGTGAATCTCGGTATTGTGTATTACACACGCAATCGAGGAAGGTCTTGACTGTGTGTAATGCAAGCCTAGTCAGGGCTGCGTGTAGTGAAAGTTTTGTTTGGAGTTGTGTATAACATAAACAAAACTTATTTTATTTATACATTAAACAAAATCTATTCATAATGTTGCGTAGAATAATTTCCGCAAAATGAACTTGAAATTGTGTGTAACACGAGCCAAGAATAGTGTTGCGTATACTACAAGCTAATACAGTGTTGAGTATAGTACAAGATAATCTGGGTGTAGTGTATAATAGAATACATCAAAGAAATTAAAAATAATATATCTTATAAAATCTCGGGGTGTTACATTCTACCCCCCTTAAAATGAATTTCACCATTAGAATTCGTCTGGGTCATAAATCATTTACTACTTGAAAGTTTCATTAATAAAAACCCACATAGTAAAAGGAATACAAAAACTTAATTTTAAAAATTAAAGTAAGAAATGTAAAGGTTACCCAAATTAACTCATCACTGGGTTTCCACATAGGATAACATAGGTGGAAATATGGATATGGAAGAAAAATCTAACCATGAAGTTCTAATGGAGAGTGGTAGAGGGCATGGCTTTGAAGAAGCCAACAATCATAAAGCCATAAATTTTTGATGATTTAAGGTGCCATCTAATTCATCGGATATAAGGACAATAGGACAACATTTTTTTTGTTTTCAAGATCATTTAACTAAATTTGAAGAATTTTTGAATTAAAATAAATACTTACTTGATTTTGTTACAATCTTAATGGTATTTGTGACTTGAGCAATTTCCACTTCATCTCTCAAAGAAATAAAGTTGAATTTTTCTTCTATGAAGTGTTTGCATATCATGCGATAGAATGATAGGTCATTCCATCTATCTCAAACTAAAGTATTGAAAAAGTTATTAAATATACATATGTTCATATATAGTGATATTAATCGTATATGGTTCCTAAAATGGACTTATACTTCATATATCATACTGCTTAATATAATAAAACTAGTTTCTACTAACTAGGGACCTCTTGTAGGCCATTGGTTGGCCATAATCATTGTAGTTTCATTAGTGATACCAAATGGAATATCTAGAGAACCCAAATTAAAAAAAATGAATCATAAATATTTTCTTCAGTAAATCCCATTATTTGTCTCTAAATTGGTGATATATTTAATATTGGTCAACCATAGAAAAAACGAGCCTCTCTAAGATGATCAAATATATCACCAATCCTTGGAAAATGATATTTTTTATTAATAATCACCCAATTAAACATTCCATCTTCAAAAAAAATTGTATGGGGATCCCATATTCCATTAGATAAAAAGGATAGAAAAATCCCATTATGAAATGATATGATGATTAAATCCTTTAGACTAGAGGTCATCATGTTGGATGTTATGTTCCACCAAATCAGAAAGTTCCATATGGTAATATGACATAGAAATGGGTATCATACCAGTAATCATGTCAATATTTTACATTAACTTTCTCTAGTGTGGTAAACCATAAAAATCATCTATAATGACCATATTGTACTTACACACCACTAAAATAATTTCTCCTCCCATGTAAGCTTCAACTATAACTTGAAACATTTCTGACAATTGGAATGATATTACCACATCATAAGAAACAACATGCCATATCATTCCCGATCTAGTATCCCCCTCACCTTAGAAATCCAAAGTGACCCCATTTGTAGAAAAGAACTGATCCTAATGGAGATTAAAGTATATATGGCACTTAATATTGATCATAAAAATCCATTTTTGTAATTATGTACATGATATAAAGATCAATCACTAAAAAGTCCCATTCCACTTTAATGACATCTATCATCACACAAGACATGGTACATCTAAAAAATTATATATATATATTTCCAAATGGTTTATAAATGTAAAATATGAATATAATAAGTTTTGAACATTAACATACCACATCAAATAACATTAAAGATGTAAATTAATGAGCTAAAACATTATTAAACAAAGATAAAACCATAGAATATTAGTTAAACACTATTAATTTTAATAGAGATATCCCTGGTTCATATTCCTTTGGTCTGTACTCCACTGCATAAATTTATCTTAAAAAAGGGATATAAACATCTCCTAGGGAATAAGTGTTATACCCACTACCCTTTGAAGAATATTCATGAAAATGTGAACCCTTGGTGAGAGTTGATGTTTCCCTACTACTAGAGATATCTATTAAAAAACATTAAAGATTGAAATACTTTCTATAATGATAGAAAATTTTGGATCCAACACATTTTTATGCTTGGTAATACCTATCCTTACTCGCAGGTAGCAAAAAAACTTATACTACCTTATCGAAAACCATAAAACATGTCATGAAGTAAACTAAACACTCTTAGGCTTCATCTTCTGTATAGAAGATACACCCTAGCTAACCACTAAACCAACTGAATCTCCACCCTATCCTATCTTCCTAGCTATGTCTTCCTCAAAAACAAATTCATTGTAACTACAATGATAACGGTGAAAATGCACATGAGTATCAATATCAACCAATTATTAAGCCCTAGTCCTTACTCAAACATATGATACTTTAGGTACTCATTAATGAAAAGAAATAGTGCACATGATCTTTCTTAAAAAAATTCTATAATACTCCAAAACATTATGCTCCCCTTACTCTATGGTTAGAGACATATAGGTCTTCACTAAACAAAATGTATCATAGTAAAACTATTGATTAATTATTTTCTTAAAAGAATCATATGTAATATTATCATGTAACATTTCTGGAACAATAGGGTCCCACCATCTTTCTTCTAGTCTCTCAATAATATATGTTGAATACACTACCATAATGTCTTTAATAGTCTCAAAAAGATGAATATCCTATCTATCTACAATATAAATTCCTTAAAATCATTAGGTCTTTTGTCTCCATGAAATATTAGTGGATGCTTCTTAGTAAATTCTGAGACATTATTTACTATGCATACTATGTTCCTGACACCGACATGACCTATTGTCTTAATAGTGAGGATAAATTTTTTACCAAATTCTATTACACTAGTGGATTCACCCACTAAACCTATATCAATTATTCCTCTCACATATTTGGAAGATATCTTCTCAAAGGCATTTTATAAAAATTGTGAAAAACAAATCATTCATGGGAAATTAAAAAAAATATTAGGACTAACATTACATGTTGATAAAATAAATTTTAAAAAATGTGAATTTATAGAAACCATGAATGTAAATACATAAAACATTAGTAGAAATTTTAATAAAATCCATATATAGTTCAATTAAATAACTTAATGTTTCTAGTATCAAACGTGGTTAAATTCCTTGAACACCCATGGTAACTCAGATTTAGTCTCAGATGTGAGTTGTTCATGCCCCTTTTCTGTACAAGATATCTGGATTACAATGGTCCTAAATCCTATTTCCAAATTACATAGAACCAATCTAAATAAGGGTTAACACTCTTTTGGTTGAGAATCACACTTGTATCAAATTTTAACTAACCTACCTGGGTTGACTAGACAGAACATCTAAACCAACCCATCATGTAAAAAGAAGTAAAACATGATAGCAGAACCCGCTAATGAATATATGAAAAACAATACATGTGACCAATGTATTGAGTGGAAAAAATATATTTCACAATGAAAAAACATCCATTCCAATTCATGCCAAACCAGGATGTATGTCAAGTCCCCACATAACCTACATTCATGCCCAGGACAACCTGAACTGAATATGGAATGAACAGAAGAATCCAATATACTAAATGATTCTCATCCCATAAACTAAATCCTCAAAATAAAAATATTAAAATTCCATAATTCAAATATATGGTCTGATCAAGTGACCATTGGGATACCACCACAGTTTATATATATGGTCTAATATCTATTATGACATAATTATAGAATTTGAAAACACTATTTTACAAAGAATGTTTTGGAATTAAATCCATTTGTAAATAATTTTCCCTTTTTATTATAAAAATCATATCATATTCTCAAACTAATGATATGATAAGTAGAATTAATATATCATGGAATACATATCTATGCAACAAGGGAAAAATAGTTAAAAATATATCCATGAAAATTTGTATCTTGAATATATTTGTTATAAAACATCATATAAAAACCTGTGAGCAATAATACATGATAACAAATTTATTTGATAAATAACAATATATAAAAACTCACCTCATATATGGGCTATAGACTATGATAAACTGTATACTAGACACTAAATATCCTAAAAATTCATAACACAAGATCCAAGTTTATTGTGTTAGGCAATTCGATATCGCAAAAGGAAACCTCTTAGTGTTTCCAGACACAAACTAATGATACCCTTGTATCATTCCCAATGTAAAAAAAGCTTCCCAATGTAATATTTTTCTAATTAATTTCTAACACATGATCAAATTTTCATAAAACATTTTCACAGACAAGATGATCTGATTCTGAATTCTAAACCACAATTCTAAATCAAGAATAGTCATTTTAAAATAAAAAACCCTATTAAAAGTATTTTACTTTACCAAAAATCCTTTAATACCACAAATCTATTCAAAGTAATGAAAAATACTAATTTATTGTTAAATAATGGCATCAAATTATTCAAATTTTCCATTATATATAAAAAATTACCTCAACATAGTGGAATCCTAGCCACTTTCAACAATAGTGACCAAAAAAAATGTTAACGACCATTGAGAGACATATAATGACAAGAAATATAATATGATCTACATAAAACACTATCATATCAAAAATATGAACACAATGATAGTCAAACTCATATCATAACGAATGCCACTAAAGAACCATAATAATTAAACATCACATGTTTCTCACAGGTGAAGGTAAAATGTATCATTTCTGGAAACATATGATACCCTCTAAATAGATGGACCATTCACCATTGGTCTCTCTAATATAAAAAGAGTCTCTTATGCAATGTAATTTATCAATTTGTAGTTTCAATGGTATAACAGTCTGAAGAAGAGATAAATTCATTTAAAGACATTCCAAAACAACCTTAATCACATAGAATCATTATCCTAAGTGAAATTTAGTACATAGATATATTACCATCCTCTATTTTGAAAACTCAACCATGGCCTGGGTTAGGGTTTTCTTCAAAAAGCATCGGAAACAACATTCCCCTTCCATAATGTGTATAGAATTTTGAAATAAAAATATTGAAGATTCTCCTCCCAATTCCTCTATTAGAGGTTCAATTATTTTGTATTGAAAATATAACTCTGTATATTTAAAAAACAATAAACATTTCTCCAAAAAGTTAATGGAAATAACTCCTAATTTATTGCATCATGATTGTGAGTTCAATTTCATGATTTAGATATATCTTCTCTTGTGTACTGATCTTTTGAGATCCATTTTCTTCCACAAGATCACCTTTTATAAGAATATATCCAACACCCAAACCTAATATGTCAGAAAATACTAGATATCCCTTGTTTCCCTATAGAAGAATCAATAATGGCATTTAGGTCAACAAATATTTCAAATCAACAAATTAATTCTTACATTTTCATCCCAAATAAACTTCACTATATTTCTTGGGAGTGTGTTCATAGGAGAATCCATTGTTGATAAATAATTTAGAATCGAAAAATAATATTCACTTAGGACCAAGTAGATCCAAATGTGAAAAACATTTTGTGGTTGTTCCAATGACATAACATCCTTTGTCTTATAAAGATCAAATTAAATTCCATGTTTTGAGACCCCATGTAGCTAAAATATAACTTACCAAATATAGAAATCACATTTGGTAGCTTGGCATAGATTGGTAATTTCTCAAAATATCCAAAACGGCTCTTAGATAATGCACTTGATACTCATCCTACTTAGAGTAATCAAAGATTTCATATAAAAGGGCCCCCATGAACACATTAAAAAAATCATTAAAATAATTTTCACAAATTAAATAATGACTTTAAGATCCTTTTTTAGACTAAATGGAATGAAAATATACTCATAATGGAAATACATACTCTATAAATTTGTCATTTGAATGTAATACTCTTTTATTCTCAACTAGTGATAACCAAATTGAAGATCAATATTTCAGAACCAGTTTACACCTTTAAACTTTTCAAACATACCATGAATCCCTAGTAAATTATTTTTATCATCAATTGAAAACAATTAGTATATCTATAAATAAACACAGTTGAAGTGTTCTATCACCTTTATTTGAAAAATAAACATTTACTGCCCAATGTGACACACTCAGGTGAACAAATATTGTCTCTAAGAGATCATAAGACTGAGTTATAAACATATTTAGTTCATCGAGTTCCATATCGAAGGAAGAAATAGACACTAGCAGTGAACCATGTAATAAATAAATAGAAAACACAACCTCTCTTCTTAGTGGATATCTAAAAAAATCAAAAGGAAACATGTTACGAAAATCTAGGAAAATTGGATGGAGGTCATAACCAAAAAGATTAATTCTAAATGTAAAAGGAAAACACTGATATTTCCCTACCCATATATTGATGTGTAGGTATGTATCTACTCAAACTCAGGTCACGTTCTACTTGAAACACACATCACACCCCATTTTGCATAGTAACGGAGACCTACTAAAGTTAAAAATAAATATATGACTTATTAGAAATAATCCAATCAATCCCAAAAAAATGTTAATAGGATTTATGTTGAGAACACAAAAATATAGGTAATATCAATGTCTAATAAATAGAAATTGTCAGGATAATATCTTCATGTATTAATCTCATTTTGTGTTAAAGTAAACACATTACACCACAGGCATATACTGTAACACTATTTTTTTAGTGAATTTCTTAGTGACATGTATTTGGTGACCAATTAATGTCTTTGTTTGTATTAAAAAACATAATGAGGATATTAAGGACCCTTTTCACTCTATGTTCCAAGATTCAAGGTAATATCAATCTCATAAGGCAAAATATGCAGTGGATGATTTAGAAGATTAATAATAAGACTTGATATAAACAAGTGAGATAACCAAAATCAAATAACTTAGTCACTAAATATGAAGTTATTTTGATTTTACCTATCATAGTCAATGTACTCACGTTAACTTCCTCTTGAGAATATTCTACTACATGAATAATCCTCATTATAGATCCTTCTGGCTATATCTCCTTTGTTCGTGACGAATATGATTTCAATAATTTACTTTTTGATTCTGATGAGTATATTAAATATAATAGAGTAGAAAAGAAATGTAAAATTAGATATAAGGGGCATGACATCAAAAACAATAAATCATGGGTTCCTCGGAGCAATTACATTTCAATTGCCCAACCATTCCGCATTGAGAACTAGCCAGAGGTCCTCTACTAGGAAATAGAGAATGTCTGGAGGAATAATGCTATCTATATATAGTAGGATGATCATAATGCATTTCATTCCCATTAAATGAACATACATAACTACCATTAGTATAATATGTAACTCCCAATAACCCTGAACATACATCCTAATAAAGATCATCCATTAATTTTATATCCAATAAATCAGCATAAAAATTTAATTTCATCATGGAAACCTATGATCATATTTAATATTTAATACCCATCACAAATATTTAGGTTTTCAATTTTTCATATTTCACTACGTTGTGGGAAGAAAGAAAAATATTTTTAAAATGGTTTTAATACTACGTCACAATCCAATCAATCTTCTCAAGGTTATGAAACTCCATGGATTTTCTAGACCATCTACTAAGGAGAGATTTGATGAGTGAAAAGTACACTAATGTCCTTCCACAACAAGACCTCATGATTATTCACCATAACCATCAAATAAAACCATATCATTCTATTTAAATCAAGATTAATGGTAGAACACATTACCTTATTCAAGTAATGAGTTTCCAAGAACTCAAAAAAGAATCTCTATCTTTCTCAACCAATCCATAGGTTCTACTGGATCATTGAATCCTTGGAACACTGGTAGATTATGTTGAATATAATATTGAGCATGAATATGAGACTCATCTGGTGGAGGATCACCTATTTTATCCTTAATTGTAATAGGTGTAGGTTAATGTCTCATAGCTTATATGACACGCACATCAATCTCAAAAATATTTCGGTCTATGGGATAATTCTCTCATTGTGATTCACTAGAACCATCTTTCTAGGTATTTATGATACATCTTCCCAGAGACATGATTTTAAACAACATCATCAAAATATATTGATATATTAATAATGAAACTCATATTAATAAATCAAATAAGGGATATAGGAATATTAATCCCATCAAACTGAAATCTAGTTCGGGGATTTTGACATACTCAGATCATGTTTAGTAAAAGGCCTTGAATTAAATACTATCAATCATCAAACACACTTTTTTCAAATAGAAATTTTATTTGAATGATTGTTACAATGTGATATGGTCAATAAATAACTCTTATATTCCTCTTAAGTCCCATAAGTCCTAACTTAAGTATACTAGGAAAACTCAAAATACATACTAAGATCCATGAAAGATATAGAACTACACATCTGATACCAATTTATCTTGAACCTTCATAAATACCCAAATAACCTAATAAATAAGATGGATATGACATACATGAAAGGGAATTACCAAGAACAATGGGTTAGTGACTATCACTTTTAATGATATAAGAATCACATGGGAATAGTTTTTTCAACAAAATTGTGGAATAAAAGAAATAAAATTAAATAAATCAACACCCCACAAGGTGATTGTAACAGAATAAAAAAACTATAAAAAATCCAAAAAATTAAATGACTAATGTTATAAATAAATATCATAAAAAAGATATAACATAACATGAAAAAATAGGATGATGCATCTACTGTTCACAACCATCACTCAAATCCCAAATGATCAAGAATATCCACCTATCCCAACTACCTTTTTCCCTTTCCTCGATCCAAACATAATAAAATATAAAACAAAAAAAATAATAATGGGGTGTTTTTTATAAATCCATATAGGGTATCACCAAGTTTTTGATAATAATTACTATATCAATAAACCAATTGTCTTATCAATTTATATCAAACATGGAATGACATGGAATTTAAATATTTTCAAGAAAACTTGATTTTCAATCAAAACATAGTTGATATATCAAAACAGGTTTAGATGAAAATTTTATATAAAATAATTTATGTAAATAATTAGGAATGATTAAAATATTTCAAAAAAATTCTTCATGTATAACAAATCAAATAAAGCAAAACACCATTCTAATAAGCCAAATAGTAAATTAGTTTCTTTTGTAATAGGATCCTTTGACATTCCATTCATCATCACGACTCAATATTGGTGTACATACTCAAATAAACATCTAATTTGGGTAACCTTTTATGGGAAATCAATATACACCACCTTCTGGGAACCCATTACAAGCAATAAATCTACACCCCATTCATGGAATCCATTTTTCGAAATCAATCCGAACTTTGTTTACATAGTGTTTTAATAATAAATCCAATTATAGTGAGAAAATTTCCTAGAGATCTTGAACCTATTACATATAGACTAAATAGAAGTAATATATCATCCATCGATCAATGAAATTAGTAATAAATAATTTCAAATCATTTTAAAAGACAATTACAAAATTTTAATTTTCAACATGCATTGATAATTTCAAGATCAAATCACATTTTTTAATCATTTGAACATAATTTAAGATAAAAATTTAATTTAATCCATTTTCATAATAAGATTATCATATCATATTATCATTTCTATTGCCAAATAATTCCATCAATTTTAACAAATACACACCCAAATTTTATTTCCATTGATATTGGGTTTTTCTCATTTTCCATGCCTATTTGAAAAGAATGATAAAATCATATAAACACCATGGTTTTTTAAATTTAAAAACTATTTTAAAATTAATCAAGAACTAGAGGGTTTCAAATTAATTGAAAATATTTTGTGAACCACTTACACATTTTCAATGATCTAGATATCAATACCTACAATGGGATCCTCCAATGAAATACTATGGTGTAATAGATAATATAATCAATACTAGAATTAAAATCCACCAAAATAGATAATAATCAACATATAACATGATCATCTATCAATATATGTGGAGGATGAAAGAGGATATTATAATAAATGACATTATGAGAGTTCTACATACCTAAAGGAGATCAAAAGAGATCTCCCATTCTTCAAACCAACAAAAAGGGGTTGGAGGATCATGAACCACCTATTGAGAGACTTCAAGATCAATGAATTTGAGTAGGGATTAGTGGGGTTAATTTTAGGTTAAACTGGGGGGTCCCATGATTTTTATTCCAATGGGAATTAATTCCTACACATATGGTTTTCTATAAAGGATTCACAATTATGGATAACCATGATCTTTAACTGTCCATCCTTAGAAGATTTATTTCTGATGTTTGCGGTTTTTCTACATAGTTACACTAACCATGAACCAACTATGAAAACCCTCCACATAAAAATTTGAACGGTTTGGATGGATGAGCTCACATTTTGGTCAATCCACATGCTGTTTCCCATGGCACATTCTTGGGCACATAGTTACCTTCGCCGAACCACATAGTTTTACCTAACTGTGTACCAACCATTCATAGTCCTTGGGCATCCCAAATTATCCAAATTCCATATAAAATAATCCATATCCATCCATAAAATATGCATGATCACAAAAATGGTGAGTGAGTAACTCTATGAAGGTAACAAGATGTTACGAGATCCATGAGAAAAGGGGTTTGCACCACCCCTTGCATCTAATATGAACCTTAACACACAATGATCTAATTTAACTTTCATATTATGTCATTAATTTAACCCAAATTCCAAAAAAATAAATAATACCATGTTAGTGACTTACCTATTTTAATATGTAAAAAATGGATTGATCATCCTATTGGGTTCTCCATTAGCTAAAATGAGAAAATTTCCATAGATATGGAGATGATTGCACTATGCTTCAGTAAAATCATCACCCAAGACATATCTTGGGTTAAAATTAATCAACAATACAGAATTGGGAAGCGGACAAGGAAATGATCAATTTATATGGTTATATTGACTTTAATATTTTTTATGTCAAATGATGTTCACATTCTTTAAAAATTTCGATAGATATCCCCTAGAAAGGTAATGATTTATCCTCATGTGTCACTATGTACTGGGTTTTAGAACACCCATATTCCCACTTTTAAAAGGATAAAAAAATAAAAATTAACTATTATTTATTTATTTATTTAATTATTCTCTTATTTCCAACATGGTGATTCCTACTTACGGATGGTTTCCCACATCACATAACAGTCACTCCATGCATAAGGGGAATCTCACCTTTAACATATGGGTCACTACTTATGTAAGGGTGGATTCAACAATAATATTTGTTTTACACCTTTTATAAGGATGATATCACCTGAAATGTATGTTTCTCCACTTATACAAATGTTTACATAACATTATGGTATGGTTATCCCCATATATAATGGTTTCCACATGCTTCATTTGAGGGTCACATTTTACATAATTGTAGTCGCACATCCTACATAAAGGTTCATGCGCATCACTTATATAAGGTTTTTTAGAATCCATCACATAATGTCCCTAGACTATTCCAAAATATTGAATAGTGTTGATGAAAATTTTACCATGAGGTATCCATAACATGGATAACCTAATCCCCCAAACACCTACAAGGCCTTCTTCCCTCATCCAAAACTCTTATATAGAGGTTGTCCAACTCCTGAAAATGAAATCTAAATATTAGTTATCACAATGATCTTCCACCCAAGAGTTAAAAATTATATTATTCATATTCCCCTATATCCTAACCTATAATTGTATGAGATATTATAACCTCCATATCATAATACTTCTCATCCTTGATAAGGATTTTTGATCTATCAGTAATAAATCATGACATTTCCCAGTATTCTATTTCTAATTAACTCATGTAACATCCCTTTATTATTTTAAGTCATACCTAAAACCCTCTTTTGATATTTCTTTTGTTGGGTTTAATTTAAGGGAGAATAGGATGGAATTTAAAATTTTTATAAAATTTGGGGCTACAACCCAGTTCATGCATAGTTTTCCAAAATAATGCACCCTCTCGGGGAAACCGCTAAAAACCTAGGCAGTTGGGTTTTTCATGTCATGCACATAGTTTTAAAAACAGTGTGAACTCTTATAGGAAATAATGATACCCATTTTAAAGGGATTCCTGGATAGTCCTCACAATTTGTAAAAAACATGTTGCTTTTCCCAAGAAACTATGCACAACATTTAACTAATTCGATAAAATAATTCTAAAATCTATAACACCCACTCCCCTTTTGTGATCGAAAGACCTACCATGACCCCATATGATTTACTATTCCTTAGGATAAACCAAGAGGTGATTTTGGCCCCTCCACACCATCCCAAAATTAGATCAAAGCTTTCATAACAATGTATAATCTCTAACCAGTTGGTTTCATCTTCCCATTCTCAATATTATGATATCTCTCTTCTCTATCATAGAGTTTTTTAGATACATGTGTTGATTTGTGGATCTAATACCCACTATTTTGGGATCGTAAACCAAGGTCAAATTCCTGGTTTCTATTTTAATCATTAATCATTTGTGATTCCCATTTAGGGTTTGGTGTTTTGGGAACCATTAATCCTATGGTAGGTGGTTTTGTATCAATTCGAAATATTTATTAACTTAAAATGGTTTATGTAAATTAATTTGCAGATTTTAATTCAATTGATTGTTTTATATGAAATTACATTCAGTTAGTTGATAAAAAACCCAATTCCATTTTAATAGGTGTTTTTGTAAAATGGATTTGTCTTGAAATTGGTAATTCCCCCATTTCAATAAAATTAGGGTCTTATTTAAAAATTGAAGGAAATGTTTTGGAAATAATTGTTGAATTTAATTGTGAAAAGGAATTGGGAAATTGGACTGTTAATTGATATCAAATTCTTATATGAGAAAATTTTCTTAAAAGGTTTGGATTTGAAACCAAGTGTGTTTTTTTTTTGAAAAGGAATATAGTTAATTAAAACCTATGATATTGGTTTTAAATTTTAAGGTGGGGTATTTGAAATGGACAGTACTCTATAATTTACATCATTCCAAAACATAAATGAAGAATATCATATCCCCAGAGAAATGGTGATAAATTCCACTTCTCCAGTGTTAAAGGGGGGAATGTGTAAACACAAATTTATGAGTCACCATGAGGTTGTGAAGTACTATAGGTGAGAACTATCATATAATTTGGTTTATTATCTTGTTTGTCACATGTTTATATTTGAGACATAAATGTATTATAATTTTTTTAGGTTATTTCCCATGATGTGTGACTTTAAATAAACTATTTTATATTAAATCCTTATTTAATCCATTTATTTAATGTATTTCTATTTTTTGAAATGTGAATCATGATTTGTATAAATATCCTTTTGAAATTACAAACCTTTCTTTAATTGAAATATATTATTTTATTAATTAAATGTCTACATCTTATTATGGAATCCACTGTGAATCCCCTCTAGTATTTTTTTCATAGATTGTACTTATGCCTTCGGGTTATTGTATATTTTATCCTTCTAGGTGTGATATTGGTTAAAGAACCACTTTGAGGTGGTTCTAGCTGTTGATTCACAGATATTCATATTTCCTTCCATTGTGAATTGAGTAGTTATCTATTTTTTATTTGTACATTGACATAGTACATTGGTTTTTTTATACATGTTTTACTTTTGGAACACTTCTCCAATGTAGTTTATCCTATATTTATACTAATGTGTTATCTTGATTCATCAATGTTTGTGGAAAAATCATCCCACTATCAATTTCTATGAGATCAGGTGACAGTCATTAAACCATGGGGATCAGGATGTCCCATTAATCAATGTCAGTTCCAACATGGTAATTAGGATATAAGGATACATGGTATGGTCCGTGAATTGGTGGCTTCAAATATTGAGTTTGGGCATCATGTATTGATGTCAGTTTTCATTGTGTAATCATATAAGGACGTAGGAGGGAGTTATGATAAAGTGTTTTTTCCCACTCTCACCATAAGGAACTTTCTGTCACCATGAGTGGTTTTGAAAATATTTCTTGAGGATAATTTCTAATATTTTAGCTTCTTTTGATTTGGATATATTGAAATCTAAATCCTCTTTATATATCTCTTGGGATTAATTTCCCATGTTACAATGCATGATTATTAATCTGATATGTTGTTTATTGTTTTATAATATTTTTTAGCGTCATGCCTCTATAAATAGATGGGAATTTGTTCTAGGAGGAATCTTTTAGTGAAACACGGTGAGAAAATCCCATTGTGGACCATAATATGGTTGAGGTGATTATGCATGTTGTCCAAGATCTTGGAAAACAACCACCACTAGTTCCCATTATAGCTCTAGATATAGAACCTCAAAAGGATAATATCTAGAATTGTTCATAGGAATTATTTATCTAGAATATGGAAATGTTCAAAGGCTCAAATGATCCTCAAGAGGTTGGGTATTGGTTGGGAAGGATAGAGTTTGTTTACGTTCTTGGAGACCCCTGTTGTGAAAGAGGTAAAGTGTTCCACCTTTATGATTTAAGGATCGATAAGGAGATTGTGGGACACAATGGTGATGGATAAGAAGCACGAATTCATAGAGTAAAAATACATAAAAGTAAATTTCATCAACCAATTATATTTAGATTCATTTCTACAAGACAAGGCAACTTAGTTGTTCATACATGATCAGGTTGACAGGACTGTGATAGTGTATGCAAATAGTTTGGATTATTTTTGATGTTTTCACATTATATAGTATCAAATGAGAAGATGAATGGTCAATGATTCAAGGTGGGACATCAATCTAATATTCTTTCTTTGGATTCATTATAATATTTCCTACTTATTATAATGTGTTGTATAGAGTAGTGATGGTTGAAATGGACCTAACTAGAAAGTTATTTTTCTCAGTAGTTCTTTTCATTCCTATTAGCTATGTGAATTTATCTAAGGGAACATGTAATTTTAATGATTCTCATGGTGGGTCTCGATAGAAGGGTATCTCTATAACTCCTAGAGTATCAGTAAGATGAATTTTAATTTGATACTAGTGTATAATTCCATAGAAATATAATTTTTTCACTAGGAAACCCACGGTATGTGGATCTCGTGGATTCATAGATGATATTAAGTGGTTCTTATATTTTAATTCCCTTCCACATAGTGTAACGATGTAATCTACACCTTCAAAACCTATATCACAGTAAGATGATTTTTGTATAAAAGTGATCCAACTAAATATATCTAGAATGAAGCTTCTTCACATAGTAGAATCATCTCCTGAGGAAGATAATGTGGTTCCCACAAAAGTTATAGGTACCGTTACTATAGATTCATCATTAGTGACTAATCTATATGGTACTAGTGAATCTAATTCACTTATTTCATTCCATATATTTAATATTCTATATTTTCTTGCAGAGAAATTATCCTATGTAGTGGAAATTACTATATCCACTTGGTATGAATATAGAAAAAGGTCTCTATAGACCTAATTTTGTTTTCTCTCTCTTAGATATTGAGCTTACATGGGGTTTTCTAGTTCTTAACATGAATCATTTTTAAATAATTTTCATTATGGATTAACTCATTTCAAATAAATCCAAGATTTATTGTTATCTTCGATGGGTCTTCTACATTGAAACCAATGGTGGGTGTCATGTATTCCAAAGAGATTGGGTCCCAATATCATGTAGAGCCAGAGCATCCTGTCTGGAGTTTGGGAAAGAGATTTTTTTTCTTTTGATCTATAGTAGGAATCATTCTGTGGTTATATCCGACCAATTTTATTTGAGTTTCCCTATATGTTTCCCTACAACTTCTCAAGTTATCCATTGGTAAGGGGGGTATAGTTTACTCTTAATGTAGGTCTTGGTACTAAACAAATTTATATTCTATATTACCATATGGATCCATGTGAATTGACAGATCTAAAGATTTAGTTTGATGTTCTCCAAGATAAATGATTTATATTACCATGTGTGACACCTTCAGTGGTGCTATATCTCTTTACTAATAAAAATGATGGTTCACATTTCTTATGTGTTTGTTATCAAAAAATAAATCATGTAATGATGATGATCCAATATTCATTTCCAATTATTTATGATCTATTTGATCAGTTGAATCGGGAATAGTGTTTCTTGATGGTTGACCTATGATTTGGTTACCATTTTTTGAGGACAATAGAATTGAATGTCCCTAAAACAATCATTCCAGGTAGATACAACCATCATGAGAACATTTTCATGCCCTTTGGTATAATCAGTGAACCTAATGTTTTTATGGATGCAATGAAAAAGAATTTACATTAGTATCTTGATACCTTACACGTAGTCTTTGTGGATTACATCTGGGTTTACTCAATGTTCATGGAGGATCATGTGCATCATCTGATAATATTTATAAGCTCTCTGAGAAATCATATAGTTTATTCCAAGTATATGAGATATGTGTTTTGTTTTTGAGAAGTGAAGTTCTTGGGGAAAGATGTTTTATAACATGGTTTTTAAGTTGACCATGGAAAGGTGAATACTATTATATCTTGGGAGTAACAAAAGACTATTTTCAATATTATGAGCTTCTTGGGTTTAGTGGGATATTTTTATGGGTTAATCAACGAATTACCAATGTTGGATTCTCTGATGACTACATTACATCGGAAGGGATTAATGTTTTCATGGGATGTGAAATTTCAGAACTCTTTTTTTAGCAGAAAATCCTTTTGACTAATGTACCAGTGTTTACTCTTTTAGGAAAAAGGAACGGCTATGTGGTCATTTATGATGCATCGGGTTCATGTTTCAGCTGTTTTCTTATAAAAAGTGATCATATCATTTATTATATATTTAGTCCGCTTATGTGACACAGGAATAATTATCTGACCCATGACCTTGAACTTACATCTATGATACACACACTTAAGAGATGGTGGAACTAGCTTTATGTGTAAAGTATTACCTTTTTTTCATACCACAATATCAGGAGTTGTATATTATTTAAAAAAATTCATTCTTTTCCAAATATATTGGGTGGAATACCAACAATATTTGTGCATTGACATTTCCTACACCTCATGGAAAGGTAATATCATTACTGATTCTATGATATTGAAACATCCGACCCAGGCCATGCTTGATTTTTTGGAAGAGTGGAATGTCATGGATCTATTTCCATAGTTGAAAATTGGATTCCAAAAATCTATGGATGAGGTTTTCGTGTCTAGTGATCAATTGAACTCCACCCTTCTTGAAATTAATCTTTATGAATATAAGCTGGATGATTAGTTATATATCCTTAGATAATAATATTATGAAGGGAAGACTATTGATGAGTGGTCTTTCTCCATAGAGAGTATGGTATACTATCAGAGTCACATTTTTGTACCATTAGTGGTAATGAAGGTTGTGATAGGGGTTCCTATAGCTGCAAGGGGGTAGTTTACCTAAGAACCACAAATATTTTATATGACATGTGGCGATGATTCTTGTGGAAATGTATGACATGAGGAATTTCTGACATTGTATGTCATGGTTACATGTCCCAGAAGGTCAAATATGATTACAAAAAGCCTTCATGTTTGATTTATCCAATTCTTGTCACTACATGGAAGAGGTATGAGATCTAAATAAAAATTTTGGGGGGGTTTACATGTACCCAAAGAAAGAATAATGTGAAATGGGTTTTTATCCATAGGTTTACTAAATAGGATAACTTTATACCCATTAATGATACACAACAATAAAAGGAGTTAGGAAGTTTCTATGTGAATGAGATTTTTCATTTTCAAAGATTTCCATATTATATAGTTTCTATTATGTATCCTTGGTTCACTTCTCACTTTTGGATACACCATTATAAGGTACTGGGACCTCGTGTCTATTTTTTTATGGCATACAATCCATAGTTGAAGGGTCAAAAGAAAGATATATATAGATTCTTGAGGATATGTTTTTTTATTGTGGTTTTTATCTTTTTTGGAGATTGGGTTGATCACATGGGTCTTTTTGATTATTCTTTTAATAATAATTACCATTCCATAATAATAATGGTTCTATTTCAAGAATTTTATGGCGGACCTTTCAGATCTCCATTTCATCAGTTGGAGATTGGATAGAGTTCAATGGTTAGACCAATATTGGTTTAAGAGATAATGACAATGATTTACATGATTCATAAGATAATGTTGATGAATCGTAGCTTATATAAGTCTGATGTTGATCTTTATCACATACCATTGGAATTATCAGTTGGTGACCAGATGTTCTTGAAAGTTTCTCCCCATTTGAGTCATCAATTACATGGGATGAAAGAGAATATTTCTCCCTTTTGGATGGGCCTTTTTATGTTATTGAGTAGGTTTTGAATGTTTCTTACCATATATTACATCCACCACATCAAATTTCGATACATAACAGGTTCCAAGTATCACATCTATAAAATTATCTATCTGATCAATCTCATGTTTTCAGTTGGAGAAATCATGATGTTGAACTTGAATTATCCATGATTAAATAGCCAGTCATGATAGTTGATTCTAAAGCCATGGTACTAAAAGGGATAATGAAACATTTTTTGAGTTCTATGTGATTATTTTGGTGTTATTTATGAGGAATTAGAGATGGAGTAACAAATGATAGTGCATTGGCCTCATATTTTTGGAATGGAATATTATGAGTATGATATATAGGGACAGAAAGGTTCTACGGTAGGGAGGTTGAAAAGCCTATTACTATTTTCAGTTATTCCAAAAACCCACATTGGATCATTATTTGATTTGTTTTTTAAGTGATATTCCGCTAGAATTTTAAAAAATATCTAATGTTCTGGGCTACTTTATGGTTGGCGTATGATTTTCACAAACCATGAACCCTCTTAGGGAAAACAATTAAAACCCATGAATTGTAGTTATTCACATCACTAACCAAGTTTGAAATACTATTCCACCACTTTGGAGAAATAATGCAACCAATTTTAAAGGTAAAAATTGTTTCTCTTCATGTTTTTTCAAACCCTATATCTATTCCAAGGAAACAATGCATCACTTTTAATTAATCTAAAGAAATAATTTTATAATCCCTAACCCTCCCCCCATTTATGTTCCCAGTATACCCAGAATTACCCCATATGATTTAATCATCTAGGGTATCACCCAAGAGGTTCTTTTTCCACTATACACCCTCCATTAAATGAATAAAATTTTGGATAACAATGGTCAATATCTACCTATTAGGTTTCCTATAGAGATTATTGATCTTCTGTTATCTTTCTTCTCTCATACAGGGTTTTATAGATCCCCAAGGGGATATGTGGATCTAATAACATATATTTCTAGATTTTTAACCTATATTTGATTTCTATTTTCTATTTTCATCTTTATTTATTGGATAATACCCTTTAGGGTTTTGTGCTCCAATATCCATTGATTATGAAGTAGGTAGTTCCATTATGATGCCTAATTTTTATTAACCCTAAATTTCAGGATTTAAATTGAATTTTTTTTAAAAGATATTTCTGACAACTTTTTCAATAAGAATCCAATTCAATAGATCTTGGTTTTGGTCAATTTTATATCCTTTAATTTTTGAAAACCCCAAATTCCATAGAATATGTGATGTTCTTGTGACATTGATGGAAATTTTTTGCAATTAAATTTTTTTATTTTAATTTTTAAAGATATTGTTAAATGATTTAAATTTATTAAATGGGAAAACGGAATTTTTTATTTAGAACCCCATTTTTTATTATGGAAAATGCATGTTTTTTATTAAAAACGCATATATAGGTCATTAAATGGAATGTTGAATATTTAGAATGGGGAATGTGATGAATTGCATTATAAATGGGTTTAAAATGAATTTACCATCATTGATTATATTAGAAGACAAGAAATACAACAAGATATTAATTTGTTTAGAAAAATATCTATGATTTACAATGTTCCAAAACTCAAATGCAGCATTTCGCATCCCCAATAGGATAGTGATCATGTCCTATTGATCAGTTTTGAAGGGGGTGCATCTATACACATATTATAGAGTAACCTTGAGTGTGTGGAGTCCTATAGCCTGGAACTATCATACATTTTGTAAGATTACCATGTTAGTCTCTTATTTATATTTGAAATATAAATTTATGTCAATGTTTGTAAACATTTTTTCATTCCATTTGAGTTTATATAAACTACTTATATAAAATATTTATTAAATAAATTTATTTATAGTATTTTAATATTTAGGAATGTAAAACATTTTTTTAAAATATTCTTTTAAAATCAAAAACGTGTTTATTGGAAATTGAAATCCCATATTTTGGTTTATTAAATGTTGGAATACTATAATTGAATCCTTGGTGATGCTCTACTTAACATTTAGCTCACGCCCTACCTGTTATATCAGGTGTTTGTAGATTTTATTCTTTGATATTTGAGTAGGGGTAATTCACCACATAGAGGTCATTCTACCTGTTGATTTATGCAATTCAACAATTGCATATGATGTGACATAGACATTTATCTATCCTATTTTATGGTAAGTTGTTGTAGTACTGTAGTTTTCTTATACCTATTTGACTTCACGTACACCTCTCCATGTGGAGTTTTTATTTTTGTTATACTGATTTTCTATCTTATATACTTTATTTTTTTGGAAAAACTGTTCCAACGTTCATTTTATATGACGTCAGGTGGTAGTCACCAACCCATTGTGATCGAGAATGCCCTTCGGGATATTTTATTTCTAGCTTAGTTATTAGGTTAATAGGGTACATAGTCTGGTTCATGAAAACTCACATTGGTCTACCCTAAATGTTGAACAATATTCCACTATGAATATCTAACCACAGGGTTCAATTTAGGAAAAATGATGACCCCATTTGGTGTGGTTCACATATCACCACACCAAATATCAGGTCAAAATATAGATTTGTGTCTGGTATTGCTCCTCATAATCGAATCAAAAATGAATCAAATGTTCATCCACCATAAAATAACAAATCCAAAATACACCAAGGATTACTCAAAATTATTTAATAATTATTTATGCGCAGATTTCATACTAGATATGATTCAGTTGTTATAGTTTCATACCCACCACACCCATTACTAGGAAAAATCATTGGTCAAACCTCCTCTACAAACCATCTCGTTTTCAAAACAACCAATTCTGATTAATGCGTCATAAAAGGCATCCTAAAAACAATAAATACCCAAAATAATGAAACAACCTAACACATGAGGTAATTCCATGATTGATTCCTCAAAAGACCAAACATGTCATTACACACTCACCCTTAGCACTAATGAACCATAACATTACTATCACATGGATTTGAAAAAAACAACCTAAGACTATTTTCAATGCTCATAAACTATATGGAACCACATCTGAAATTTTACAACTAATATTAATAAAGGAATCTAGATAAACTGAATTCACATGAACAGTAAAATCTATTGCATTTTTAACCATCCACTAAATAGTCTCATCATACACATAGAATGTATAATACAAGGGTCACAAACCCATGAACAGTAAGACTCTACCAACCAAATGAGAGACTCTATCACTGATCTTTTGGGTCCAACAATTATAATAATTCACACACTCCATCCATTAATATAAATAATGATTGTACTGGTCAGCACCCATATAACTGAGATCTAACACAACACATCAATCAAGACTCATTCCCAACTCATATGACTTATGTAATGATAATATTACAATATAATATTCATAATGAGGATCAAACACACCAAAATCCTATGGTTATCTCTTCTCCATATATATTTGATTATAGAAATCTATATGAAAAACATCAACAATTTAAATCTTCATATGCATGTCGCTCCTCCAGATCCACCCTAATCTGTATTGTTAACACCTGACACCATCAATCCATAAGGTAAACATCATTCTAGAAGGAAATATATATTTTAACCAATGCTTCACCTCTATATACCCATAATAAATCATTCAAAAATAGTACTCATTGGTCTAAAGATTGATCCTCACTGATATACATACCAATAGTACTAATCCTAGACCACACACACTACCTTGGTCTCATATAAAATTAATTGTTTTGTACTCCAAATCCAAATTATGTTGAATCATAACTAATTATCCCATTAATACAATATCACCATACTTGGGATCACTTTTATAAATTGAGGATCCAAAGTATTTAATAACGACTCAGATGGGTGGTGTTTTGAGTCATTTTTTCACATGTATATGTTTCAATAACCTTAAAAATATAACCCCTACAAGATTTTAATTTTTATGTCCTTATCAAATTTTATTAAAGACTAATGTATGAAAAAGTTGGAATAAAAGCCAAGCACATGAGATTTACAAGGTTTAGCCTTAGTGTGAGAACATATATCCTTGTCATTGCCACTCCCATGGGTCTATGGAAATTCACTATTATGAATAAGAGAATAAAACATGAGTTAAATCCTATTAGACATCTTCAGTATCCTGATAGGAATGATTTAACTGACTTCAGTTAGTTTATAATGTTTCTCAAAAAATAATTTAGTGAAAAAAAAGATAAATACTCTATTAAATCTAATCCAAAAAAGTCACTAGGTCTGATGACCCTAAATAAAGTTTCCTTTAGTATAATTAACCCTTTCAGATTTACATAGTCTGATAGATTCAATGTGTTTCTCCCATTCTCAATCAATACCTGAAAAAAAAATTATTTTTTATCTGGATAACAGAACATTCTCTTATTAGTATGTACTCAAAACAATATATGAACATACTCAGTTCGAAAAATTCAGTCTGATGGACTCAATACGATGAAATTAATTCTCAATTTATGCTTCCCAAACTTTACACAACTACTTAATATGATATTTCATACTATGATAAACAAATATTCTAGGTTTCCAACAATCTTATGATATCTCAATATGAAAATAATGTCTTGGAATGTATGTACGCATCATTCCTATTTTTTTCATTCATAAAATATTTCCAAATTTGAATGAACTATGTTTCTATTTATAGGTGTCTCCAAATAACTATTGAAAGAAACTAAAAAATATTTACCGCATACTAAAAATTCAAATCTCTATAAATCAATAAAATTTAACCTTTTACATTTACTTCTTTAAACCTTTTCAAGTTTTCTATGAGATCTCTTTTTCCAAAAAAAACTAAACTTTCTTTAGTTAGATATATCTTCCTTAGCTCATTATAATATTACATTATTCCTCTTCTCATTAAGATGTTACTTTCCAACTCTACTCTCTACGATCTCACATTATTTAGTTTATTATGATTCTCCTAAATTAATATAATTATGATCTGATTTTCCTAATCTCATTAAAAAATGACAATCTTTCTATCATTAAGATATGAATATATTTATATCATTAGGATCTAAAAATAATCATCTCATTATGATCAGATAATTTTTCGCTTACTACAATGAAATATCGTTAGCTCCCAAAGATCTGACTTCTTTCTATTCTCATTATGTTTTGAATATCATTACTAGACATACTATGATTGGATTTCTTTCTTAGAGTTATTGTAACCATGTTTTAATCACAGATCCAATACATTCATTTTTTGTTTTTAGATTCAGTCTAATGGAATTTACATAATGATGGAACTCTCATTTTCATAAAATGGTGGATTTCTCCTTATAATGTTATTCATCTGATGATAACTCCACTTAGTTCAATTTAAATTCGTTATACTTCATTACCTTCACACATTTGAATATCATACAACTTTTGTGTAAGATCCCGTTTTTTGGAAAGGTATGTTTTCATTATGTTTTGGATGAATCCCTTGTTTTGGACCTTAAGGGATGTCTTCCAAAGGTGTGAGAGGCCTTGGGGTGTTCCGGAGGCTCCGAGCATGAAAGGAAGAAAACTGGTCAAGATAGGCTAGGACGCACGACCTGTCCACGGTCAGCCAAACCGTACGGCCTGCCCAGGCTAAGCCGTGTGACCCTCCCTCTTCTGGACAGAAGTGAACACATGGTTTGCGCATGGTTTGCCAAACTGTGCGGCTAAATCATGCGGCTCCTCCTCCTTCGGGCAGTGGCATGCGCATGGTTTGCGTACGGTTTGCCAAATAGTGCGGCTAAACAATGGGGCCACTTAAAGTTGGGAAAAATTACAAAATTTCCACCTGGCACTTTTTATACCTCACTCGGGATTTTCCTCTCATCCTCCCCTCTTCACCCTAGGATGAACCAATTCGACCCAAGCTTCCCAAGGGTGGTTCTCCTTCGATTCTTGGCCGTTTTGGACGTCGTTGGTTGCAGATCAAAGCTCTGGGTAATTATAATCCTCTATACCCCTCTGTTCTTCATATTAGGGCTTGTGGTTTCTCTCATCTTGTTCATAAACTCAAAAACCCTATCTTTTGGGTGAGTTGTAGGTTGAAGTTCTAAAGGTTGGATGGATCGAGGTCTAAGGACTCGATAGAGACTGCGTTCAACTGCGGTTTCGAGGTAGGTGGTCTACGAGTGATATCCCATGGTTATTTGGGAGTTTGTGCATGTTTAGTTGTGTTCTAGTTTTCCCTTGGTTATTTTTTGGGATAACCTTGGCATGTTTGGTGATAATGGTGTTTTAAATGGAAAATGGGAACCCTCGCAATCCACGTGGGATACGTTGGGTTGACTTGACCTAATTTAGGGCCATCCATGGGATGTGCCAGCTTTCACGGGTTTGGGGATTGATATTAAACAAGTGAACTTGTTGTAATAAATTATATAACCCTTGATAAACATGTTGGAATGAATGGTTTATTCAGGGAAATGATGAAGGCGTTAAATGGGTTAATGTGAAAAATTATTAAAGACCATAATGGGGTAGATTATGGGTCTAGGATGGAATGCTTAGTGAGATAGGCATAACACATGGGAATTAGTTGAATGGTTAAATGATGTGAAATGGTAAGGTGTTAATGGGTTAAGGAATGATGTGGTTTCCCATGTGGGTTGTTGGGAATGATGGTTTTTGATGGGCAATGGTTGGAAGGTTGATGGTTACTTATATATAAGCATGTGCACATGGATTCGTAGAGTGGGGTATGATAGGAGGATCTATGCCCATGGGTCGAGTGAAGACTGAGGCTCTAAACTCCACCCAAAATGCACTGTTTCTGAAAGGGGACTGAGGGTATATTCTCCTAACGGTTGCATCCACCCGGACTCAGGCTTCGAGGTGAGGATATGGTTGATATGAGGGAGTTAGTCATAGTGAGATAGGATAACGGTGTCTTTACCCTCTTGCATGTGATTGTTGGCCTTAGACCAATGTAACATAATATATGTGATTAACCCATGGAAATGTGATGAAATGGTAAATGATGATAATTGGTGTGAAATGAATGGTATTGGAAGTGGTAATGGCTTTGGCTCTAAATTGGTTAAATGCACCTTAAATAATTAATTGGCATTTGTCATTCATTTTCCTTTTTCATGCACTACCTATTTATACAGGTTATTTTGTAGACACCATTGGCGGTGGCCTACTAAGTTGTAGTCACACCCTACTCAGGCCACCATTGGGTACCCGAGAAGGCTTCATGTTTTCAGGTCTGGAGAAGGGCAAGGTTCCTTTCTAGATAGTCGAGTGGATATGGGTAGCACTTGATGGTGGATACAGATTTTTAGTTGGGACCATTTCGGGGATTTTGGTTGTTTTCTTTATTTTGGGCTTTTGTACACTTTGCACTTTTAGTATTACATGGCAAATTTGTTGTTGGGATTGTTTTTCATACATGTTCCTTGTTTATTGGTTATTTTTTCTACTATTTGGTTATTCTGTTGTGCCTTACTTAGATAAATAGGGGGTATAGTCTCCCCACTTGACTACATAGACCCCCACTACTAGTCGGCAACCTTTGGTGTATGGGGAGGTGCGCTTAAGGTCATGCAACCACCCGGCTTGGAGCACTGGTTTAGTGGATTCCGGGATGGGGATGTTACAATGTGGTATCAGAGGAGGTATTTCTTCTCCTTCTATAAGGTCTTATTATTTGGGATTGGTATCCAAGAGTTAATACATTTTAGGCATTAGTAATGAGCTCGTGCCTGGGAGTAGCTATCCCAGGTACGGGGGAAACCCATGTCACCCAGGGTAGGAATTGTTGTTCTTGGGTTTGTGTTGTTACAGTTGATGATATTTCACCGTTGGGTGATGCACATGTGGTTTGATGTGAATGTTTTATGAAATTTGTCTTGTGGCCTTAGCGGCATGAGGAATTGCATTAATGCATCATTATAGGCACCTAGAGAGATAGGTGACATGCATTGTGTTAGGCACACACACATGGTGTGTGTGTGAGGAAGGAAAAGTAGGATGCATCATGCATTTCATGAATTCAAGAAATGATGAGATGAATGAAATAAAACAAGTGGGTGAATGAAAGGAAAGAAAATTAGAAATGGTGTGACCAGGTTAAAGTTTTGGGTTGTGAAAAATTGCAAGGGATGATTCTGTGTCCAAAAGTAAAAAGGGGTAATTACATAGTGACGGTAAAATTGTTAATGAATTCTTCATAATAAAAGGTGTAAATGTGTTAAAATGATGATTTTAACATGTTGTGAAATGGGAAATTTTCTTAAGAGGAAAGGATCATGTTGTGAAAGAAGAATTTTTTTGAATATGTGTTGACAAAAGACTTGTGATTGAGTAAGTTGGTTACCCATATTGACCATGACCGCGGTAGGTATGGTAGGGGGTGGTGTTCTAAGTGTGATGATGGTCATTGGGGTAAAGAATGAATAATGGTTTATTTATGGATTGATCATGTGGGATATTTCCATTTGTGGTTAAATTCTGTCGGTCATTCTTTCGAAGTACCGAGTGAATGACAAGTTTGGAATGTGAATGTTTGAGTGCAAATGTGGGCATCCTTAGTGATGTCGGTTATCCCCTTGTATGCATGGGTCGGGGTCGTGACAGTGCCCTAGTGGAGATCTTGGTCTTCGATTTTGAGGCCTTCCTGGTCATGTTATGGCCTAGGTGGTGTGTTTAAGGAGTTGGTATCGTTCAACCTTCAAGGTGACCTATGAGAGAGGTCAGACAAGGCTTCTAGTGCTTTTGGGTGTGTTTCAAACCTATGGATGTTTTAGACCTTGAAAGTGGGGCATCAAGTGTAGCGTGGTACTGTATTGTGACGTAAGGATATGTGGGAAGGTCGGTGGTCTAGTTGTGCCTGGTTCTTTCATAAGGGCACCCTAGTTTTTGTGATAAGGGGTAAGGTTTGTTTCGAATGGTTGTATCACTTGAATGCATGACTCACCTATTTGAGTGAGGATTAATGGAGGTCTGGAAGTTGTTTTGAATAGGAAAACAGGGGTGGCTGAAGTATGGTTATATAATCTCACTTGATGGTGACACTCGTGGTAAGGGTGGGTCATGTGGATGAACTTGTGTATGAATGGGTTGGTTTTGGAGTGATGGTCGATCCTGGTTAGCAATCGCACCTGAGTGGTGATGGTTAAGTTTTTATGTGGCCCATTCGGTAGGGAAGCCTGAGATTCCTAGCAGGTCCTGTTGTCCCATAGCTTGACATCAAATACGGGTAACTTGGTGGTGGTGTTCCTCGACGACTTCTTAGCGTACCTCAGCAAGTGACGAGCATGCCCAAAATCTTGACATCATCAAGGGTATGTTGAGAATCTCTGTCTCTTGCCAAGAGACATGAAGGTGTTTGTTTGGATGAGGGACATCATGGAGTTTACGCCCAAGGAAATGATATGTGTGGAGTTTGATGATGGGATGTACACCCTTGATGGCTTAGGGTGGAGACCTCAGGATGGGTCAAATGTTGACAATACAGTGGGTTCCGTTCATGGAGTCCGAGAACGGGAACTAGGTGATGTTCATTTCATTATTTTGGGAAAAAGGATGGATGGCCATATCTATGTTTGGGGTTTAGTTTGTGATCGGTTTTAAGATGTGGGGGTTGGAATCCCTCACGGTGAGCAAAGGTAACAACGCTCCTAAGGTGGGGAGTGATAAATCTTCCTTGAATGTGGAAGATAGAACATCGAGATGGCGTAGTGGCACCAGGGTAGCAATGAGGAACCGGTGAGGTGCATGTCAGGTTCCTTGGAGAGGCATGTGGATCTTAGATGTGGTGACAAATGAGCCAAGTGATGGCTTGAGCTCAGGGTGGTTCAAAGTGAAGCTTGTGAGATTTGTTCTTAGTTGTGGGAGGATGTGGTTGGAAATGACAACAGGTTGTGGCAAGAGAAGTTGAGGTCTTATAACTCCAACAGAGATTGGGGTTAGACCTAGTTCAATCGTCATTGTGTGTTTTTAGGGTTCCATGAGGTTATGTGAAGCTTGGTCATGTGATGTGGTGTCATGCCAAGGGTGAGGTCGATGACAGTTGGGAGGGTGGTAATGCTGTGATAATGAATTCTACTGGAATTCATGAAATGACCTCGGTGGGTTTTCTGGGGAAAGCTAGTCGAAGGTGGTCCGACCTGAGATGGAAAACTTGAATGGGTGAGGTGAGAGTGACCACTTACGAGCTTATGTTGTAGCGGAAAGCGCCTTTCGAATAAAAGTTGAACCTAAGTGAGGTCATGATGATCTTAGTCCTTGAATGGATGGTGTAGGAATGTCTTCCCAATGGTTGTGATGGTGCAGCTAGATGCCAAGGCAGCGTAATGATCCTATGGATGCTTGGGGCCAGTAGGTTAGAATGTGTTAGGAAATGGGAAGGTTGGGTTGAGATCTGATTGTCCTTCATCAATGGAGGAGGTTGCATGTAACCGGAAATGGTGGAGATAACCATATCGGATAAATGTTCAGTTGATGACATAACCATAGTTTCTGGTTAGAAGGACTTGAGTGGTCACCATTCGGGTGAGTTGTCCCTGGTAGAGTGCTTAGGCACGGTTTAACTGGTTAAGTAGATGAGAGTTTTGTTTTGCGTTGGGTGTATATTTGTAGAGTGATATCTTCAGGAAATGTGGTTGGAAGGGTCGTGTGTTTTCCTCCGGGTGATACCGGGATGGGTCACCATTGGAGTCGGGTGAACAGAAAATGACAACAAGTGATTTGGGGTCATGAGTTGTGCAGAGGATCAGGTAGATGAAGTGACGATTGGTTTCCACATGATGATGAGAAGTTGTGTGTTAAGTTTCCTTGTGTTGTGAGTTAGGTTTTTTCACCTATGTTTTCCCCATGAAGTTCTCTTGGTAAGAACGGTTGAAGTCGATAAATTCTTGAGGATTTTTCAGCTTGTGTCGTGGTTGTGGTGAGGAAGGCTTGTGGGGAAAGTTCGTGCCCTTGATTCATGTTCAGTAGGATTTGTGATGTACATCCAAAACTTGGAAAGTGGGAAGTGCATCCTGGTTTTACCAAGATGTATCTTGATCTCCGAAGGCAGTTTTGGTGGCCTGGAATAAAGAAGGATGTTGCGGGCTTTGTGGCACGGTGCCTTACCTGTCAATAGGTGAAGGCCGAGCACCAACGCCCAGGTGGTTTGTTGCATCTATTTCCCATTCTGGAATGGAATTGGGATGATGTAACAATGGATTTTATCGTGTTTCTTCCGAGGAAGCCATGAAATAATAATGCAATATGGGTGTTTTTGGATCAGTTAACGAAAGTGGCTCATTTCTTACCGATTCAGGAGACCTTTACAGTCGACCAGTTGGGTGAGTTGTATGTTCAAGAAATAGTTCGGTTATATAGTGTGATGTAGACCATAGTTTCAGACTGAGATCCACGTTTCACATCATGTTTCTGGAAAGGGTTGCAGAAGTCACTCGGTACACAAGTGTTTTTGAGTACAGATTTCCACCCGCAGATGGACGGGCAGTCGGAGCGTATGATCCAAGTGTTGGAAGACATGTAAGGAGCTTGTGTTTTGGAATTTAGTGGTTCTTGGGAGAGGCACCTATCGTTAGTTGAGTTTTCTTACAACAATAGTTTTCAGCCTACGATCCAGATGGAACCGTTTGAGGAGCTTTACAGGAGGCCATGTAGACCTCCATTGTGTTGGTTAGAGGTCGATGAGTCTGAATTTTTGGGGCCAATTCTCATGTAGGAGACTTCAGAGAGATTTAAGTTGATCAGGATGCTGATGGCTATAGATCAGAGTAGGAAAAAGTCATATACAGATCGGAGGCATAGACCTCTTGAGTTTGGGGTGGGAGAAAAATTGTTCCTTCAGGTGTGGCCATGGTTGGGTAACCATCGGATTCAGAAGCAAGGAAAGTTGGCACCCAGGTATGTGAGACCTTTTGAGATTGTGGAGAGGATCAGACCAGTAGCTTACCGATTGGCTCTTCCATATTGGTATGGTGGGATGCATGATGTGTTTCATGTGTCACAGCTTCGATGGTATCACCCTGAACCATCTCACGTGGTTGATGATGAGGATGTGGAGCTTGAGGCTGATGTGTCCTTTGAGGTGCATCCGGTTCGTGTGGTGGATCATAGTAAAAAGGTTTTTTGAGGCAAGGTTGTGCCATTAGTGTAAGCACTATGGAAGCATGTGAAATTTTAGGAAGAAACATGGGAGCGGGAATCTGATATACAGGTTCAGTGGCCCGAACTATTCTCTTCGGTGGAGCAATGAGGCTTGGAAGCTCGGCTCGAGGATGGGCCATCATAAGGTGGGGAGGTTGTAAGATCCTGGTTTTTGGAAATGTACATTTTCATTATGTTTTGAATGAATCCCTTGTTTTGGACCTTAAAAGATGTCTTCTTCAAGGTGTGAGATGCCTTGGGGGTGTTCCGGAGGATCAGTGCACGAAAGGAAGGAAAACTGGGAAAGACAGGCCAAGACGCACGGCCTGTGCACGGTCAGCCAAACCATGTGGCCTTCCCAGGCTAAGTCGTGTGACCCTCCCTCCTCTAGAGAGAATTGAGTGCACAGTATGCGCATGGTTTTCCAAACTGTGTGGCTAAATTGTGTGGATCCTCCTCTTTCGGGCAGTGGCGTGCGCACGGTTTGCACACGGTTTTCCAAACCATGTGGCTAAACTGTTGGGCCACTTAATAGTGGAAAAAATTACAAAAATTGCCACTCCATGATTTTTAAACCTCACTCGAGATTTTCCTCTCTTCCTCCCCTCTTCACCCTAGGATGAACCAATTCTACCCAAGCTTCCCAAGGGTGGTTCTCCTTCGATTCTTGGACGTTTTGGATGCCGTTGGTTGAGAATAGGAGCTCCGGGTATGTCTAATCCTTTTTACCTCTCTCTTCATCGGATTATGGCTTGTGGTTTCTCTAATCTTGTTCCGAAACTCAAAACCCCTATCTTTTGGGTGAGTTGTAGGTTGAAGCTCTAAAGGTTGGTTGGATTGTGGTCTAAGGACTCGATAGAAAAGGCGTTTAACTGTGGTTTCGAGGTAGGTGGTCTACAAGTGATATCCCTTGGTTATCGGGGTGTTTGTGCATGTTTAGTTGTGTTCTTGTTTTCCCTTGGTTATGTTTTTGGATAACCTTGGAATGTTTGGTGATAATGGTGTTTTAAATGGAAAATGGGAACCCTCATGATCCCTGTGGGATGCGTTGGGTGGACTAGACCTAATTTAGGGCCATCCATGGGATGTTCCGGCTTTTTCGGGTTTAGGGATTGATATTAAACAAGTGACCTTGTTGTAATAAATTGTAGAAAACTTGATAAACATGTTGGCATTAATGGTTGATTAATGGAAATGATGAGTGGGTTAAATGGGTTAATGTGATAAATGATTAAAGACCATAATGGGATAGATTATGGGTTTAGGATGGAATGCTTAGTGAGATAGGCATAACACATGGGAATTGGGTGAATGGTTAAATGATGTGAAATGGTAAGGTGTTAATGGGTTAAGGCATGATGTGGTTTCCCATGTGGGTTGTTGGGAATGATGGTTGCTGATGGGAAATGGTTGGAAGGTTAATGGTTACTTATATATAATCATGTGCACATAGCTTCGTAGAGTGGGGTATGATATGAGGATCTATGCCCACGGGTCGAGTGAAGACTGAGGCTCTAAACTCCACCCAAAATGCACGGGTTAGAAAAGGGTACTGAGGGTCTATTTTTCTAACGGTTGCATCCACCCGGACTGAGGCTTCGAGATGAGGATATGGTTGCTTTGAGGGAGTTAGTCCTAGTGAGATAGGATAATGATGTGTTTACCCTCTTTCCTGTGATTGTTGGCCTTAGACCCATGTATCATAATGTATGTGATTAACCCATGGAAATGTGATGAAATGGTAAATGATGATAATTGGTGTGAAATGAATGGTATTGGAAGTAGTAATGGATTTGGCTCTGAATTGGTTAAAGGCACCTTAAATAATTACTTGGAATTTATCATTCATTTTCCATTTTCATGCACTACCTGTTTATGTTGGATATTTTGTAGACACCATTGGTGGTGGCCTACTAAGTTGTACTCATAACCTGCTCGGGCCGTCGTTGGGTACCCGAGAAGAGCTCATGTTTGAAGGTCCGGAGAAGGGTAAGGGCCCTTTCTAGATAGTCAAGTTGATATGGGTAGCACTTGGTGGAGGATCTAAACTTGGAGTTGGGACCATTTTGGGGATTTTGTCTGTTCTCTTTATTTTGGGCTTTTGTACACTTTGCATTTGTAGTATGACATGGCATATTTGTCGTTGGGATTGGTTGTTATACATGTTCCTTGTTTATTGGTTATTGATTCCGCTATTTGGTTATTCAGTTGTGGCTTACTATGATAAATAGGGTGTATAGTCTCCCCACTTGACTACATAGATGTAACACCCGAGACTTTTATGCTATATAAATCATCAAAGGAATCTTTTTCTACACAACACTTGCTTGGCTTGCTTTACACGCAATCGCGACCTTCCTCGATAGCTTGCGTCGTACGCAATACCGAGTTTCACTAAACAACAATATGCTATTAAAACTAGCCGTTATGAATAGTAATAACCACTTTTTGAAATTTTATAAATTTTATTTTTTAAAATGGACTTCATTTTTGGATTCGGAATACCGAAATTAGCCTAGGGTGAAATTTTGGTATTTTTCTGAAAACTTTCAATTTTTGATGAATAGTGAAACCACTAAGTGGAAGGTTAAAAACCGAATTTTGCATAAAACTTAATTTTACCGCTTCTGTGAATGGAATTTCAAAAATCCGACAGACACGGTTGATATCAGTAAGTAAAATATGGTTCAATGAGATAAAAATAATTTTTTGGTGAATAGTAACTTTTTACTATTTTTACCGCAGTTAATAGTAAATAGGGTAACTAAGGGTAAATATGATATTAATATTACCCTAACACATGCCCTAATTCTATTGGACAAGTGTAATTCGACCAAAAACAAACTTATGAATAAAATATGACCATTTAGGCCCACTTGGATTAGATTAGGACATTTATTATTAATTTGTTTAAAGAAGGGTTAAAATAGTTAAAATCAAACTTTAATAAGTAAATCATTTTTAATTTGGGGTTATACATTAGATAAATTCGATTGTAAATATTCATTAGAAAGATAAAAAGATTTCCTACATGATGGTATTTTATTTTAATTTTTAGACATCAAATAATTTAATTTGTTTATGACACAAATATGATGCAGTAATTATCTTATTAATGAAATATTGACATAATTGATAATATAAATACAAAAATAAATGTAATTTAAGACTTTTTATGAATTCCAATAATTTTCTAGGTTACTATGATATATTAGTGTTGATTTAATCAACTTGGTTCGAACATATAATTCTGTTATGACTTTCACAAAAATCATATATCAAATAGTGTCAAAATTGACACAAAATAGTTTTTAAATCAAATATTATATTATTAATTGTTATTTTATTCTTAAAAATCTAAGGTTCGGCCAAATGACTTAGATAAGGATATATATATTAATACCAAACAACTTGGGGTTCGTTTGGCATGTTATAGTAAGTGTATTAACCATATAGTGAAAGAAAACAAAAAGACATGGTAAAAGTTAAATTATTTAACTTAGAGTTAAATCTAATTGATAAGGTTAAAATAATACCCTAAACTTGTCTACATCCTATTGTTGATAGGATTTCGACCCATCCCCACTTTAGCTTCGAAATAAGACCCTTTGGAACCATTATAAACCGATTTTAACTTTAATATAAAATAATATTTTGAGATATTCCTAAGGTGCCCCTCTCCTCCCTTATAAAAGGGCACCTCCTCCCCCTCCTCCTCACACCAATTTGAGCACTCAAGCTCGGCCAACCCCAGACATTTTCTCCTCTCCACTTCCCTAGAATAATCCTAGAGGTCCTGGTCTTCTTCAAAGACCAATCTTAGTTCCCTAAGTGGAGGATTCAAAGAGGCGTTCCAAAGAAGAGGTAATATCCATTACCGATCTTTTCAATTTCTTTCTTCTTCAACTTCTTCTTCTTTAGTTGTTTCATGATAAAGTAATAACATCAGTATTACTTACATACTGATATGTTATTATAAATATGAAACAACCCTAATTCATCTTCTATCCATCCTACGGAAAAATGAAATCACCGCGCGTGCGTACGTACGGAATACCGCCTCCACGCCGTGGTGTAATCTATTTTCCACCATCACTTTACAAGGATGGGTATAATGGTGTAATGAGTAACTATTTATGATTATTATAAAGTAATATTGATACTGAAATAATATATATATACTCCAATACAATTCCACGATCATAGGAACGATATCATCACTCGTGCGTACGTACGGAATACCGTCTCCACGATGTGATGCGACTCGTTCTACATGATCATCATTACATAGTAATTATATAAATGAATTGAATGAATAAATATGATATATGTTACACTAATACCATTCTGGATATAAGGTATCTATAACCTTAAAAGAAGAATAAGAATTTATTCGGCAAAACACGCATAAGAACAAAAGGCAATAAAGACTCGAGTAACAAGTAACAATGAAATATTACTAACAAGAATCTAAGAATATGACCATATATGATATCATATAAATATGTATGATTCTAGAATAAGTCAATAACATTATTTAAACCATTATACAGGAGCTTTGGACACGTACAAAGCAAATCGGACCTAAGGTAAGGGAAATATCACAATCTCACTTTTATCCGAGATTGTTTTTACTTTGGTAATTACTGGGGTGTATTTTATCATCCACATCCATGTTTCCTCAATATGTAATATTATTTCCATACACTTACAATAGTTTAAATCCAATTTTACCCTTCGGTGAGTTTTTAGTAAAGAATAAGAAAGGAATCTTTTGTCGTTTTTCGTACGAGGTACTTTTTGACTTTTCCGACAAAAGTACGAAGAATGTTTTGTTTAACTTATACGGAAAGAATGGATTTTTAAAACAGTATTTACAAGAAGCTTCATTTACAAGTTTTCAAATTTATTTTTAATCAACTTATTTTAGTTTAAAATTGTATGACATTTTAATAAAGGAAAAGTATTTTTGAAGTAGAAAGGATATTTTCCTCAAGAATGAAGTTCAAGTATTTTATCAAAATTATTTTCCATCTAAGATAATAAAAGGGTTCTGTTTTTATCCCTATTGTTACATGGATATTGATTATGTTGTGATGGAAACATTTTTATGAATTCCTTTATCTTATATGAATTGTTTTATGATTTCATGTTGTTTAAGAATCCCATTTTTATTACATGGGTTATGCGATGATGTATGATTTATGATTATGTGGCACACATAAGAAAGGATTAATTATAAGATGGGTGGGACCTATATCTCCCTCCAATGCATTGGGTAAAGATTTTATATCTCATGAGATAAACATGGCTGGAATGGTAGGTTATACCGGTTCAGTGAAACAGGACTGGAATGAGGGTGACTCGGTTCAGAAAGGGACTTTGTCCACTAAGATAGTCTTGGCAATGAGTCACGACTAACAAGAAATGATTTTCCATGATTATGTGTGCATGCCACAAAGTTTCAAGTTTTATGTTATGATTATGGGGATCTCATTTTCACTTCTATGATTTATTCCATGTTAAGATATTATGATCTCTTTTGCAGGTTTTGATTTTCAAAAAGATGTGATATGATTTTTATTTCCTTTATTTTACCTTACTGAGCATTTGAGCTCACCCTTTTATGTTTTCTTTTCCCCAGGTCAGGAAGATGGATATTAAGTAGAATATGCTAAAAGGGACCCTAGATATGATGAAATAAATGGGAGACACTGTAGAAGATTTATGAACTAGTTGTTTATGTTTCCCAGTTTCTAAAGACACTATACCTATACGGTTCTTTGTGGTTTTGTCATATGTTGTAATAAGTGTGCTTCAATTTTGAATTATTAACAATGTATGTAAAGTATGGGTCGTTATAGTTGGTATCAGAGGAAAGGTATAGTCAACCTTTGGAAACTAGGATGTGAATGCCTTAGTAAGAACCCTAAGGATAAGTCTAAGCATAGAACACAATCTTAGTGTTTTAGAAATGGCCTTGAATAACCTAGGATAAGACCTTAAGCATGAAAATTTTATTCTTGAATTATGTGGTTTTCCTATTATAATTAGTGTTGCTCACACTATTCTTCTTGGTTTTAGTCAATGGCTGGAACCCGAAGGAACCGTGTTAATGCGGAATGTGATGGGCAATGCAATGATTGTCCCCCTGAGCAACCAAACGATATGGGAGCTGGAATGAAAAATCTTGTAGCCATGCTCACACAACTTTCTCAAGCTATGAATCATGCAGGACTTCAAACGAGCAAAGGAAGGAGCAACATTCTATTGAATCCTTCATGAGGCAGCGTCCACCTTCTTTCAGTGGGTCTACTGATCCATTAGTTGCTGAACAATGGATTAGTACTACTGAAAAGATATTTTCAGTTCTTCAATGTTCTGAACATGATAAAGTCATCCTAGCAGTGTATCGTTTGGAAGGAGATGTTGATCAATGGTGGAATCTTATTAAGAATACGAGGCAAAGGGATGAAATTGAGTCTATGGAATGGGACGAGTTCAAGAACTTATTTTTCAATAAGTACTTCCCTCGTATTCTCCGAACAAAGATGGAGAAAGAGTTTCATGAACTGAAGCAAAGGGATGATGAATCTGTTGGTACCTATGAAGCAAATTTTACAAGACTTGCAAGGTACGCTTCTGGTATTATTATCCAACCTGAGAGTAAGATTGATCGATTCTTTAGTGGCTTAAAACAAAGTCTTCGAAGGGCGTTAGCCATAAGGGACTTCAATAGCTACGAGGAAATCGTTCGATGTGCTCTCAAAGTCGAGATGGAGATTGGAATAACCCATCAGTCA
The DNA here is from genome assembly GCA_963277665.1 of Viscum album. Lineage (NCBI taxonomy): Eukaryota > Viridiplantae > Streptophyta > Magnoliopsida > Santalales > Viscaceae > Viscum > Viscum album. Next base: position 585,409,911 of record OY728158.1, on the reverse strand, counting down.
CATGGGTTTGATAAGAAGAGGAAGATTGAATTCAAAGAAAAATCTAAAGAGCACACGGAAAAGAAGATGAGCTTTTCCTTATGCTCAAAGTGTGGAAAGAAACATGGAGGGAGTTGTCTTAAAGGGACAAGTAAATGTTTTAAATGTGGAAAGGAAGGTCATCGGGCATTTGAATGCCGTGATAATGGGAAGAAGATGTCTAATGATGCAAACAAAGGAAGGGATACACAGAATGAACCTACTACACTTCAATGTTTCAAGTGCAAGGAGATGGGGCATTATGCCAATCAATGCCCAAATCCAAGGGTTGATGATGATGGTCGACGTCAACAAAATCTTAAGGCTAAAGACAAAGGAAATTCACATGCAATTTCTATCAGCGATGTGGAGTACGATAACGAAGTGGTGAAAGGTACACTTACCATCCACTATAAAGTAGAAAATGTTTTATTTGATTCTGGATCCACCCACTCTTTTATTTCTGAAAAATTTTCTAAGGGTATCACCGTACTACCTCAACAATTAGATGTTGAGTTATCTGTGACAACACCTAATGGCACAACAGTCGCATCAAAAGTTTATAATTCTTCTTCGATCGAAGTTTGTGGGAAAGTGATTCCTGAAAATCTTGTGATCCTTCCTTTAGTGGAATTTGATGTGATTCTTGGCATGGATTGGCTTTCTCTACATGGAGCTCATATCAATTTCCAAAGAAGGTAAGTCACATTTCATATTCCAGATCAATCTACGATCGTATATCAATGCAAGGATGAACATAATCTTCCAGTGGAAATTTCTTCCATCTTATGGGTATTGATTCCACTAAATGAAGGTTATTTATCTCAAATGGTTGGTGAGAAACTCACGATTAAGAATATGCCCATTGTACGGGAGTTTGATGATGTCTTTACGGAGGAATTACCGGGTCTTCCACCAAATCGTGAAGTTGAGTTTTCAATAGAACTCGTACCGGGTGCTTTGCCTATTTCAAAGACACCTTATAGAATGGCCCCAATTGAGTTGCAGGAATTGAAGAAGCAACTCCAAGAGAATCTTGATAAGGGATTCATACGCGCTAGTGCGTCACCTTGGGGAGCACATGTTCTATTTGTAAAGAAGAAATATGGATCAATGAGACTCTGCATTGATTATCGAGAACTTAACAAGATCACTATCAAGAACAAATATCCTCTCCCACGCATTGATGACTTATTTGACCAACTACGCGGAGCTCAATACTTTTCCAAGATTGATCTTCGTTCAGGGTATCATCAATTAAGGGTCAAAAGGGAGGATATACCAAAGACGGCTTTCCGTACAAGGTATGGATACTATGAATTTATAGTGATGCCATTTGGTCTTACTAATGCCCCTGCTATCTTCATGGATCTAATGAATAGAGTCTTTAGAGACTATCTTGATCAATTTGTGGTAGTCTTTATAGACGATATTCTTGTCTATTCAAAGAGAAAGGAAGAGCATGAAGATCACTTGAGAATTATATTGAAGACCCTGAGAAATGAGAAGCTTTATGACAAATTTACCAAGTGTGAATTTTGGCTTCAAAAAGTTGCATTTTTGGGTCACATAATCTCAAAAGAGGGGATATCTGTGGATCCAGAAAAAATAGAGGTTATCGAAAGATGGTCGAGACCAACAACAGTAACTGAGATCCGAAGTTTTCTTGGTTTGGCTGGATATTATCGACGTTTTGTAAAAGATTTTTCACGATTATCTAATCCACTCACCAAGTTGACTCGGAAAGGAGTTAAGTTTTTCTGGACAGAGGAATGTGAAGAGAATTTCAAGGAGTTGAAAAGAAGGTTATCCAGTGCACCTATGCTCACACTGCCTTGTAGTGGAGAAAGGTTTGTGATCTACTGTGATGCATCCAAGAAGGGATTGGGGTGTGTTCTTATGCAAAATGATATGGTGATAGCTTATGCCTCACGACAGTTGAAAATCCATGAGCAAAATTACCCAACACATGATTTGGAGTTGGCTGCAGTAATCTTTGCATTAAATATTTAGAGGCATTACCTTTATGGTGAAAGGTGTGATATTTATACTGATCATAAAAGTTTAAAGTATATTTTCACACAAAATGAGTTGAATATGCGTCAAAGAAGATGGTTGGAGCTGATTAAGGATTATGACTGCTCAATCCATTACCACCCTGGGAAAGCAAACAAGGTGGCAGATGCATTAAGTCGACAAGACCATGCTAGTTTATCCATGATGAGGATCACAAAAGATCCAATATTTATGGATTTACAAAGGATGGATCTTGGAATTATAATGGAAGGGGAAAAATCTTATCTTTCTCAAATGAATGTTCAACCATCTATACATGTGAAGATTAAAGAGGCACAGAAAGAAGATGTCGAGTTACAAAAGAAGGTGACAAATGTTCCTGAATTCAACCTTGATTGTGATGGGATAATAAAGTTCAGGAATCGGGTTTGTGTTCCTTCCATCCCCGAATTAAAGAAGGAGCTGCTGGATGAGGCTCATAGTTCTTCATTCTCTATTCATCCTGGAAGCACGAAGATGTATAGGGACCTGAAAGAGTACTTCTGGTGGGATGGCATGAAAAGAGATGTTGCTGAATATGTCTCTCGATGCTTGGTTTGTCAACAAGTTAATGCTGAGAGACAAAAGTCTAAGGGGATGTTACAACCATTACCCATACCCGAATGGAAATGGGAAAACATCACTATGGACTTTGTCACAGGACTTCCTAAAACATCCAAAGGCAATAATGCTATCTGGGTCATAGTTGATCGTCTTACAAAATCTGCACACTTCATTGCTATTAGAGAGGATTTCTCTCTAGATCAGCTTGCCAGGATATATGTAAAGGAAGTGGTAAGATTGCATGGAGTACCACTTTCTATTATATCTGATCGGGATCCGAGATTTACCTCGAAGTTCTGGCGAAGTCTTCAGCATACTCTGGATACAGAGTTGAGTTTCAGCACTGCTTATCATCCCCAGACAGACGGTCAGTCTGAGAGAACAATTCAAACCCTAGAAGATATGTTGAGAGATTTCTCTATGGATTTCAAAGGAGGTTGGGATCAACACCTACCTTTGGTGGAATTTTCTTATAATAATAGCTTTCACTCCAGTATTCAGATGGCTCCTTATGAAGCTCTCTATGGAAAGAAATGCAGGACTCCAACTTGCTGGGATGAAGTTGGGGAAAGAAAGCTATTAGGACCTGATCTCATTGATGAAATGGCAGAAAAGGTCAGATCTATTCAACAACACATAAGCACAGCTCAGAGTTGACAGAAAAGTTATGCCGACAACCGAAGAAAAGACCTAGAGTTTGAAGTGGGTGATAAAGTGTTCTTACGAATATCTCCCTGGAAGAGGGTTATGAGATTTGGAAAGAAGGGGAAGTTGAGCCCTAGATATATCGGTCCTTTCGAAATACTGGATCGTGTTGGGAAGGTAGCTTACCGATTGGTGCTTCCACCGAATCTCTCTCAAGTTCACGATGTGTTCCATGTATCTCTCCTGAGAAAGTACATACCAGATCCTTCACATGTACTCAGCTCAGAAGTTGTACCGCTGGAGCAAGATCTTTCTTATGAAGAACAGCCGATAGAGATTCTGGATCGTAGCGAAAAAGTCCTACGAAACAAGACCACTCGATTGGTGAAAGTTTTATGGAGGAACCACCAACTTGAAGAAGCTACATGGGAGCTTGAGGATATGATGAGGGAGAAGTATCCTCATCTGTTTGTTACAAAGTGATGAATTTCGAGGGCGAAATTCTTTTTAAGGGGGGTAGAATGTAACACCTGAGACTTTTATGTTATATAAATCATCAAAGGAATCTTTTTCTACACAACACTTGCTTGGCTTGCTTTACACGCAATCGCGACCTTCCTCGTTAGCTTGCGTCGTACGCAATACCGAGTTTCACTAAACAACAATATGCTATTAAAACTAGCCGTTATGAATAGTAATAACCACGTTTTGAAATTTTATAAATTTTATTTTTTAAAATGGACTTCATTTTTGGATTCGGAATACCGAAATTAGCCTAGGGTGAAATTTTGGTATTTTTCTGAAAACTTTCAATTTTTGATGAATAGTGAAACCACTAAGTGGTAGGTTAAAAACTGAATTTTGCATAAAACTTAATTTTACCACTTCTGTGAATGGAATTTCAAAAATCCTACAGACACAGTTGATATCAGTAAGTAAAATGTGGTTCAATGAGATAAAAATAATTTTTTGGTGAATAGTAACTTTTTACTATTTTTACCGCGGTTAATAGTAAATAGGGTAACTAAGGGTAAATATGATATTAATATTACCCTAACACATGTCCTAATTCTATTGGACAAGTGTAATTCGACCAAAAACAAACTTAGGAATAAAATATGACCATTTAGGACCACTTGGATTAGATTAGGACATTTAATATTAATTTGTTTAAAAAAGGGTTAAAATAGTTAAAATCAAAGTTTAATAAGTAAATCATTTTTAATTTGGGTTTATACATAAGATAAATTCGATTGTAAATATTCATTAGAAATATAAAAATATTTCCTACATGATGGTATTTTATTTGTAATTTTTAGACATCAAATAATTTAATTTGTTTATGACACAAAGATGATGCAGTAATTATCTTATTAATGAAATATTGACATAATTGATAATATAAATACCAAAATAAATGTAATTTAAGACTTTTTATGAATTCCACTAATTTTATAGGTTACTATGATATATTAGTGTTGATTTAATCAACTTGGTTCGAACATATAATTCTGTTATGACTTTCACAAAAATCATATATCAAATAGTGTCAAAATTGACACAAAATAGTTTTTAAATCAAATATTATATTATTAATTGTTATTTTATTCCTAAAAATCTAAGGTTCGGAAAAATGACATAGATAAGGATATATATATTAATAATAAACAACTTGGGGTTCTTTTGGCATGTTATAGTAAGTGTATTAACCATATAGTGAAAGAAAACAAAAAGACATGGTAAAAGTTAAATTATTTAACTTAGAGTTAAATCTAATTGATAAGGTTAAAATAATACCCTAAACTTGTCTAAATCCTATTGGTTGATAGGATTTCGACCCATACCCACTTTAGCTTCGAAATAAGACCCTTTGGAACCATTATAAACCGATTTTGACTTTAATATAAAATAATATTTTGAGATATTCCTAAGGTGCCCCTCTCCTCCCTTATAAAAGGGCACCTCCTCCCCCTCCTCCTCACACCAATTTGAGCACTCAAGCTCGGCCAACCCCTGACATTTTCTCCTCTACACTTCCCTAGAATAATCCTAGAGGTCCTGGTCTTCTTCAAAGACCAATCATAGTTCCCTAAGTGGAGGATTCAAAGAGGCGTTCCAAAGAAGAGGTAATATCCATTACCAATCTTTTCAATTTCTTTCTTCTTCAACTTCTTCTTCTTTAGTTGTTTAATGATAAAGTAATAACATCAGTATTACTTAAATACTGATATTTTATTATAAATATGAAACAACCCTAATTCATCTTCTATCCATCCTTCGAAAAAATGAAATCACCGCGCGTGCGTACGTACGGAATATCGTCTCCACGCCGTGGTGTAATCTATTTTCCACCATCACTTTACAAGGATGGGTATAATGGTGTAATGAGTAACTATTTATGATTATTATAAAGTAATATTGATACTGAAATAATATATATATACTCCAATACAATTCCACGATCATAGGAACGATATCATCACTCGTGCATACGTACGGAATACCGTCTCCATGATGTGATGCGACTCGTTCTACATGATCATCATTACATAGTAATTATATAAATGAATTGAATGAATAAATATGATATATGTTACACTAATACCATTCTGGATATAAGTTATCTATAACCTTAAAAGAAGAATAAGAATTTATTCGGCAAAACACGCATAAGAACAAAAGGCAATAAAGACCCGAGTAACAAGTAACAATGAAATATTACTAACAAGAATCTAAGAATATGACCATATATGATATCATATCAATATGTATGATTCTGGAATAAGTCAATAACATTATTTAAACCATTATACAGGATCTTCGGACACGTACAAAGCAAATCGGACCTAAGGTAAGGGAAATATCACAATCTCACTTTTATCCGAGATTGTTTTTACTTTGGTAATTACTGGGGTGTATTTTATCATCCACATCCATATTTCCTCAATATATAATATTATTTCCATCCACTTACAATAGTTTAAATCCAATTTTACCCTTCGGTGAGTTTTTAGTAAAGAATAAGAAAGGAATCTTTTTTCGTTTTTCGTACGAGGTACTTTTTGACTTTTCCGACAAAAGTACGAAGAATGTTTTTTTTAACTTATACGGAAAGAATGGATTTTTAAAACAGTATTTACAGGAAGCTTCCTTTACAGGTTTTCAAGTTTATTTTTAATCAACTTCTTTTAGTTTAAAATTGTATGACATGTTAATAAAGGAAAAGTATTTTTGAAGTAGAAAGGATATTTTCCTCAAGAATGAAGTTCAAGTATTTTATCAAAATTATTTTCCATCTAAGATAATAAAAGGGTTCTGTTTTTATCCCTATTGTTACATGGATATTGATTATGTTTTGATGGAAACATTTTTATGAATTCCTTTATCTTATATGAATTTTTTTATGATGTCATGTTGTTTAAGAATCCCATTTTTATTACATGGGTTATGCGATGATGTATGATTTATGATTATGTGGCACACATAAGAAAGGATTCATTATAAGATGGGTGGGACCTATATCTCCCTCTAATGCATTGGGTAAAGATTTTATATCTCATGACATAAACATGGCTGGAATGGTAGGTTATACCGGTTCAGTGAAACAGGACTGGAACGAGGGTGACTCGGTTCAGAAAGGGACTTTGTCCACTAAGATAGTCTTGGCAATGAGTCACGACTAACAAGAAATGATTTTCCATGATTTTGTGTGCATGCCACAAAGTTTCAAGTTTTATGTTATGATTATGGGGATCTCATTTTCACTTCTATGATTTATTCCATGTTAAGATATTATGATCTCTTTTGCAGGTTTTGATTTTCAAAAAGATATGATATGATTTTTATTTCCTTTATTTGCCCTTGCTGAGCATTTGAGCTCACCCTTTTATGTTTTCTTTTCCCTAGGTCAGGAAGATGGATATTGAGTAGAATATGCTAAAAGGGACCCTAGATATGATGAAATAAATGGGAGACACTGTAGAATATTTATGAACTAGTTGTTTATGTTTCCCAGTTTCTAAAGACACTATACCTATACGGTCCTTTGTGGTTTTGTCATATGTTGTAATAAGTGTGCTTCAATTTTGAAGTATTAACAATGTATGTAAATTATGGGTCGTTATAATAGACCCTCGCTGCTAGTCGGCAGCCTTTGGCGTACGGGGAGGCGCGCTTAAGGTCATGTAACCGCCCGGCTCGGAGCACCAGTTTAGTGGCTTCCATGACAGGGATGTTAAATTTTGAATCCAGTTCTTATCGATTTGATAGTATATGTTTGGGTTTCTAGAATAGATAAAAAACATTATAATCCCTCCATTTAATAAAAAAATAATTTATCGGGATATTTTTCATGGTTTATGAGAACAACATGTTTTCTAGTGCATCTTCTAACATTAGGATACAATGGTTATGAATTTTTACCCCCTAAAATCACTTTCATTATCCTACTTATTTTAAAAAATCTTCATTTATACCATAGAGACACCATTCTATATCTTATAATGTTAATGGAAATCAAATAACATTCAAAAAATTATGCCTCTGATTTTTTTGGATATAATGATCATTATATTTGATTTATCAGTCTAATGTACTCACTCCACAACATCTGACTATCTACCCAATGTCATGTATAATTAATCTTGAACTTTATTCTAATGTATTTGAGTCTGATGGTGAGTCTGACCAATAACATTAAAGATATTCCAGCATCCATCTTCTTTACACTTTCATTCAATGGCACATCTCAGATTGAAAAATAGCATTCTTGCAAATACTCATTCCAATGGTATATTTATGATTTGGAAGGGAAAAAATATTTTGGAAAAATATTAAATATTATGAAATAAAAAACATTATAAAAAATATTATATATTATCTTCAATCTATCACTTTGGATTTTTTGAAAACTCATGTTATATTTTTTTACTCTCATAAATTTTTCATAACACATCTTTTGTAGAAAACTCAAATTTATTCACATTTACCAAAATAAACTTTCTAAAAATATCATGTCAGGTCACCACAATACTTGATAAATTAATGTTGTTGATGGAATTACATACCACGATGACAAGATAATTTTTCAGCCACGTTTTGATATAATCTCTATCACTTTTAGCTATTCTCACCTTTTCAATTTCTCTAACATTTCTTTTCCTCTCCCATTTAATCTGATAACCATAGCATTAGATTACTAATGAAAAGTATAGTAACAAATTCTTACAATATTATTTTGCTAATTTCTCTTCCCCTTTTTCATCATAATCAAATCATGGTGGGGGACTTCCATATGATACATATGAAGTAATTAGAGGAGGTTGATCATGATGTTCTATCCTCATATAAACCAATTGTTCTTTCATCATTGCCTTTGTGATGATATCAACAAATTTTATACTTATTTGTGATATATTCTAGCAAAAAACTCCTGAAAAAAATCTATTTGATAATGTGAAACATTTTATCAATGTTTATTGATCTTCAATGTTGGAGATTATTTTTAAACAAATCAATTTCACTCTAATTTTTACAATTTTTCCACAATGATTTTGAACCATTACTTTCAAATAATCTAGTTGGACATTCATACATAAAATATAAGTACATTTCTAAGTAGCCACAACATATTATGATTATAAAATTATCAAAGTAAGAAAATATTATGTCTTACTATGCCATATCTGTCAACATTCATCAAACAGAAATAATCTACCTAATGTTTATTTTTTATCATTAAAATCTCTAGCACAAATGACTTTAGTATAACCGTGAAACTACTTCTCATAAATTATATCATAGAAAAAACAATATGAATTTTTTCCTTTTACATATATCATAATTCAATTTCTTTTTAGTATATTTGATTGTTTTAGATTACATTGATACTCGGCCCAATGATTCACCGCATAAACAATATCAAGCTTTGAGTATGTAAGGTAATGTAAAATTCCTATCATGTTTCAAAAGACTTTTTGATTCACAATTTTTCACGAATAATCTTTACACTACATTATCCTGACTGATGTCGGATTATAAGCTTATTTGGATTCTTTCATACCAAATGTTTTTAACAATTCACAAACCTGATTTTCGTAAGATAAGATAATGTATTTTTCTTTTTGTTGAAATTTTAATAGAAGGAAAAATGTTAATTGTATTAACATATAAATCTAAAAATTTCTTTTAATTTATTATGGTAATGTTATAAAAAGATCTTATATATCCCTAAACAATTATATCATCCACATTAACAATTCAAATTAGAGTTCTAGAGTCAACATCTTCCACCAATAGGTTTCTATTATGCATTCCATTGCAAAAAATAATCATTATAAATCAATTTTATATAATTGATTACAATGCATGTAGAGATTTTTTCCACAGATATAAGGAATTTTCCAATCTAAAAAAATTGATTCTATCCTCATTAGGTAGAAAACTACAATTTTGTTAAGTGTAAACTTCTTCCACAATAACACCATTTAAGAAATATTAATTTACATATATCAAATAATCTTTTTAATTTTTATGCATAGCCACTGAGTGAAACAATATAATAGTTTTGAATCAACTAAATGGGGAAAAATATTTTCAAAATCCACAACTTCAACCTATGTATAGCCATTACAAACATGTCTTTCTTGGTTCTTGAAAATTTATCATGTTCATTCAATTTATTTCTATAAACACTTATTCTAATAACATTATTATCTTCTATCCATTGAACATGCTCCCATGTTTTATTTTTCTAAATATGATCCAACTCTTCATTCATTGAATCCTCCCATTAATTGAATTGAATATCTTCTGATATTGTTGCTGTTTCAAATGTGTAGATTAGTGAAGATTATTCTTCTAATATCAACATTATTCTAGTATGAACTAGATACTTCTAATTATAGAGAATATTATCTATCTCAACATGTTTTTTATGATAGGGAATTTTAATGTTTCATTCCGAACTGAAATTTCCTCAGCACATGATTCTTCTGAATCTTGATAACTTTCTTTTGTATCATTTGGTTTATCCTCCCCATAATTCGCAAAAAAATGTGGAGGAACATTTTTCTCAATAACATTCAGATCATATTAGTCAACTAAAATTTGTTAAAATTGGTTAAAAAATATGTAACTTTTGTCATTCTATGAATAACACATAAAAGAACATACTTCATCTTGATCATCAAACATTATAATATCATGATTTATTATTTTTAGAAAATAGGGACTTCAAAAATTCCTGAATTAAATCAATTAAAGGGTCATTATACCCCATTTTGTAGGGAGTTATGTTTGATTCAGGTCTCAATAATTATTTTTTATGAACATGTACAACACTATAAGCAACATCTCTCCAATAGAACATTGAATGTTTCTATTCAACTAACATGCTTCTTCCCATATCCACCAATATTATTTTCATCCTTTCTGATACACCATTTTTTTATAGTGTATAAGGAGATCTATAAAAATGTTTTATACCGCGATTTTTCATATAAGTATCAAAATTATTAGATATGAATAATGTTTCATTATTTTTTATTCATATTCTTTATAAGAACCTCCATTTCTTTTTAAACATCTTTTTTAAAAATTAGGAACATTTCTATAGCATCTGAATTGTTCATCATAATCATGATGTTGGTCATCCAAGAAATGTCATCAATAGAATTGATAAATTTAAAATATGACTTTGTTGATTTATGTCTCGTTGACCCATGTAATCTATAATAAATAATATCATGAGTCTCATTAGATAGAATCTCAAATTGCTTGTGATTTTTATTAGTTATCATACTATTCTGACTAGAAAAAAACTTCTTCATCTCATATTTTCAATTATGGAATGTTTTTTATAAAATCAAATTTATAAAGTGTGATCATGCTTTTCTAAACAAAATGGTTATGGAATAGGTTGCATATCATATTATCATCTTCATCACTAAGAGAACATGAGTTGTTAAGTTCTCTAATCCAAAAAATATTTCCAAAAATCATATCCCCATTTGTGACAATGTTTCCATCTATCACACTTCAAATAATACATGAATATTTTCTTAAAGTCACTTATTTTACATTATAACACTCTCAAAATACTCTATGTATGTAATGTTTTATGACATAAAAAAATAAAACATCATTACATTTCAACTTTTCTTTTTCAATCTCATCCATTCTGATTGTTCTGATTTTAAGGAAGTATTATTCCCAAATGTAACATCACCACCATTATGAATTACTTCATGTTTCAATATCTTTTAGTCATCATTAATTTTTGATGAACAAACACTATTAATAATCCATGGTTTATTCTTTTTTACATTCTTTCAAGGTGGTATTAAAAAAAGGAACATTCATTAACTTTATTTATTATTTCATTATCTTATTTTTTGGGATACAAATATGTTTACTGAGGAGTACTCATGCATTCATCGCAAATATGAACATTTTGATCACATAATCCATAATAATCTTCAATAATATCATACTAATTATTTTATGGAACATTTATAACATCTTGAGAATTTATTTTTTAAACTTTATAGATGTTTAAAAATATAAACATTCTACTTTAACTTTTTCATCCACTCTTTTCAAGACATAATCCAATTGGGGATAAGTCATGAGAACATTTATAAGCCTTGTTCCCATAGATTCCACAACACTAAAAAAAGCTTAAATTCTTGACTACTTAATCAAGTAATTTCTTTCTCTGTAGAAACATTGTTCAGGTTGATAACTACATTAGGCACTAACAATATCTGGATGTGGACTTTCATTCCACCTGAGTGATTCTTAATCTTTTATAGATGTAATGGGTTTCTCACTTCATTTTTCCACCAATGCTTTCACTACACCTAATACAGAACCTAAAATATAAGAAAATTCTAATGAAACATTATTTTTTGTGGGTGGGGATTTCAACTTATTCTTGATCTGAGATTTCTCCCCAACTATAGAAGTATCAGATTTTAATTATAACAGTTTATTGATGTTTTCATTTGTCTTCCACATGGTACCTTTATCTCAAGATGTATTGATTCCAACTTTTTAAATTATTCTCTATCTTCCATTTTCTTACATAGATCTTCATCATCCATTCCTTATTTAGTAATTCTACATTTTTAACATACCATATCCTAAATGTATTCATTCAATAGATTGATGGAATCTTTTCCTTCATCATAAATTTCGTCAAAATATTTTTTTCCAATCTAATTTTTTACATGGGAGATTTATTTTTTCTAGAAATGTATGATTTTCTATTATAAGAATATATTATATAAAAGATTATTCACCTCATTCTTCATTACTATTTGAGTAGTATTCCACTTTATGAATATTTTAAATAAAGGTTATAAATTTTTTTAACTTTTGAACTTATAGGAGTTGATTTTAGTTGAGTATGATTCATCATTATTACTCAGTAAACACCATTTATCTCTAGTGAAATTTTATATTTTATGGACGACTTTTCTTATTTAAAACATTTATTCTAGCTATTCCATTTATATTTTTCATCCAAATTGCCTCAATTTTATCCAAATTTATTCTATGTTAAATTCATAGAACAATATCAAATTCCACCTTACACAAATCATTTGATTGGATGTTTACCTCAATACTTTCATCTTCGCCATTATTAATTATTGGATCTAACAGGAAAGATCTATTCATTTAACCCGTCATCCCCATTATCTTTAGAGTAACAAGGATCAACATCTTAAAAATATTGAATTTTCTCTTTTATCATGGATTCAACAATCCATTTCATCATTTATCATCATTTTGATCATTATAGATTTCTTTATTTCAAAATAAATAAGAATGTTATGAAATTATTCAATAGAAAAATCAACCTTATCATCTACATAATAAATTTTTGAATTTATTATACCCAAATAGTTTTTCATATGTTTCTTCAAAATTGTATAATATTATATGTCATCTCTAAATCTTCTAATGTTGAAATCAATTTCATTCACTCTGGTAAAGTATTCATCAATAATATTATCATCTCTGATTTTTATGTGTTCATACTAACTGTGCAAGATTTATAGCTTTACTTCCTTCACATTAGTATTTCCTTCAAAAATTAATTCCAAGTAGTCCCATATACTCTTTGATGTTTTGAGACACATCGCCTTCATATAAAACATTTTGATAAGGTCATAAGGATTGAACTTCTTGTATTACCATCAAATTCTATATTTCCCTTATCAAAAAACATCATAAGATCACCTTTATCAATTGGTGGAAAGCCCTATGTAGAATAAGAAAAAACATCCAATCTGAGAGATATAATATAATAAATCGTACTATTTTTCTATACAAAATAATTTTCACCATAAAATGTAGGATTTACTCTACTTTTAACAAAATTTAGATTATCCATGATAAGGATTCAACATGGGTATATTGGATTTGATACAAATTGATGTTTTAATGGATCAAATAACAACTGAGAATTGGGGTTGAATTATTTGTTCACTTTTATGTGTTACAATAATTTTAAAAAAAATAATCTCTTAAACTTGTTATATTTTTTATCCTTATAATCTTTTAGTAAATATTAATGAGGGAAAAAACATGAAATCTTGTAAAATAAAATATATATACAAGGTTTGGACTATGCGTGAGAACCTGCATCCCTACCATAGTCACTCATATGAGTCTATAAAAAGTCACAATTAAGAATATTTTTATACAACCTTTTCCAACTCGCATTAGAAACCTTATATCTATCGATAGTAATGATTATACACACTCTAAATAGTTTAAAAAGTAGATTGCCAAATAATTGAGCCAAAAAATTAAATAATTTGTTTAGTGTATTCCATAAAGTTCATGGGTTTAATGCACTTAAATCTGAGGGCCTTTAGTCTGATGAACCTTCTCTGATTGGAATAGTCTTATTGAATCAATATGATACCCTCATACTCAAATTGCATTTATAGAATATTCTTTTCTGTCTATATAAAAAATGTTTTATTCTCAAGAACAACTCAAGACTCAATATGAACTTCCTCAGTCTGATTAATTCCATTGAATTGACTATGTATAATGAACACCTTTCATAGAATCTGCTTCTCAAACTCCAATAAACTTCCAAATATGGTCTTACTCATTTCAGTAAACAAAATTTTTAGGTGTCTGACCTACTTCTGATATTTCAATCAAAAATGAAAAACATGGAAGGTATACTATAGTTTCCCACCGTTTTTTATTTCATAAAATATTGAAATATTCGAATTAACTATTATTATATTTATATGTGACTCATAATAGAAAAGTATGAAACTGAAAAACATTTCGGGCACCCCCAAATTTCAAAACAATGAAAATTACTCACATTTATAAATCAACTTTGGAATATTGAAACCTTCTCATGATTTGTCTTATATCAGTTTCTTCTCAAAAAAACTACCTTTTTTATTCCAATATAACTTCTTAATATCATTAAAATTTGAATTTATTTCTGTTATTCTTATGACTTGACTTTCTTCCTCTGATTAGACTAATCCAAATTTCATTATCATATTAATACATGACTATCTTCAGCTCATTATTATATGATTTTAATTATATAATTATGATATTACTACCTTCATCCCATTACAATATAAATTTCTTCATCTAATTATGATCTTACTATCTTCAACTCATTGAGACATGACTAGCTTTAACTTATAATGATGAAAGTTCTTCATCTATCTATGATCTGACTTTCTTTCTCTACTCGTTACGATATAACTACCTTTAGTAGTGTTTGTCAAATATTCATTCTCCTCAAATGTTATTCTGATCATCATTCCCTCAGACTAGTATAATAATATATTTTCCTCTGAGCGGCGGAGCTTCTTCCCTCTCGCTCGCTAGGGTTTCTCTTTTGATTTCATTCCCTCCCCTCCTCCAGCGCAACTCTGTGTGGGTCAGCGGCAATTTCCTCGTCTTGGCGTTGGCTGGATACGGTGATGGATGGCGAGGATCCATTTGACCACGTCGTCTCGGTGAGGGCTTTTTGATGCTTCAACTGTTGTTTCAGGAAGCGTTGCCTCGGCGGCGTGTTGGGCATGGCTTCGTTTGTCCTTGCGAAGGCTCTGGAAGTGTGGATCTGGCCTTGTCTTCCCTACTCAGTGAGTTTCAGGTTTTATTTCTTTGATCCTCAATTTGGTGTCAGTGGGAGATGGCTTCGGCTGGGCTAGATTCGTCTCAGGCGTGGCTCGGTGCTGGTCTCGGTGTTTCATGGATGGGGGAGGGTCTCCTGTTTCTGGCTTTTGGTGCTTGTAGCTCTCCTCATAGGTCTTCCTTTTGTTATTTATCATTTGGTGCTGATTTCATTTAAATGGTGGTGGAATTCATTCATTGATTGGGGTTTCTGCTCCTTGCTATAATTGTTGTGTTGATTGGGTTGGAATGATGGTGGAATTTTATCTGGGAGTTTCTGCTTGCTGTGATTGATGTTTGCCGATGACATACGGTTCAAAAGTTCTTGATTCCAGGTTTTCTTCAGAGATTTATTCATATGAGGTCTAGAGCTATAAGTTTTCACCAAACTTATGTGTTTCAGTATTGGATGATTGAGAGGGTATGGCCTTGGCCATCGTTATTGGCCCGTCATTGTACGGGATTTCTTGCCATGCACGTTGGAATGGTGGAAACTGGATTTAATGTTGTTTATGCTGGGGTGGGGCCTTATTTGTTGTTTGATATTTGTTTTTGAATTTTGGACCATTGGAGCATGGTTTCATGTCTTAAGTCGATGAAGTCATGTATCTTGGTTTCTCACTTTTTCCTTAAAAGTGTTTTCTTAATAAAAAAAGTTAATGTTCAGTCTGATAATCATTCCCTCTCAGAGTTAGTCCGGTCATCTTTTCTTCATAGATTCATTCTGATGGTATTCACATATCAATTTATTGATTTAATTTTTATTATAATGTTCTACATCTGATGATATATAAACTTATTAACTTTGAAATTCATCAAACTTGATCATCTTTACGCATTATAAATTCTTAATATATATGTTTCTAGTACATTTGGATCTGATATTTTGGGTCTATGTTTTTGGAAAAGATAAAAACATTTTGATTACTTAATATCTACAAAATATTTTATCATAATAGTTATCATGATTTTTTAGAACATCATATTTGGAAAATAGTCTTTTGGATTATAGATAGAATGTTTATGAACTATCTAACTCCTAACATCATTAGAATTATTAATCTTTTTCAGCAGTATTCTAACCTTCTATCGCAAAAACTTATTTTTATCTATAATAATATTAATGGAAAACATAAAACAATAAAAAATTTATGCCTCCATTTATTTTGGATCCAATGATTTATATATTTGATTTATCATTCCATCTTACTCAGCCCAAAACTGCTGAATTTATTACCACTATAATTTATGATTAATATTGACGCATTGGTCAATGGATCTGAGTATGATTGTGATTCTTATCAAAAAAAATTATAGAACATAAAATTTCTATATTCTATACACGTTCTACATCTGGTATTGCTTTGTTAAAAAAATAGATTTTTGTTAAAAAATTCATCCATATGGGTTGGGTCTAACTTGAATAACAAAAACATTATATTCAAAAAAAATATGACTGTAAATACAAAACATTTTTAAAAACAAAAAATCACAAATCTTCTTTATAAAAAACCATTCTATATTAATATATTAATTTTAGATAGATAAAACTATCCTCGATACTCTTTTCTAATTATCATTGGAATCATAATAAATGTCATGATTCTTTTTGTAACCATTTCCAATAAGTAATTATCTATAATTATGGTGTATTCCATCCATTTATATTTTCTTATTGAAAACCCATTTGAATCCAATAGAATTTATATCCACTAGAGGATCTACAAAAATCTATACATAGTATTGAATTACGGGATACATTTAATAATTCATGGCTTCTTTCAATATGGAAGAATCTGTGAAACATAATTTTTCCTTATAGGTTATAATATCATTTTTATCTACTAATAATGAATCATCATAATTGGTCACTAGAAAACCATATACTTTTGGTTCTCTAGCATTCCTCATATCATACATAGTACTTTTGTCCATTCAATATTCTATTCTATGGGGATGTATGGAATATATTATTCTACCAACTCCATTGTATCTTGTGAATAGACTAATTATATTTCTATCTCACTCCCACTATCTCTATTAGATATATTCTATATCTCAAAAAATATGGGATTTCTATTAACCACAATCATTTTATCTAATGGTGGGATCATATAATATCCTTGAGTTTCATTAGGATATCCTTTAATGAACACTTTGTGTCTTGATGTGGAATTTTATTTCTAGATATTCCCTTAGCAATCATTTCACAACCCCACAATCACATATACAAAAAAAAGTTTATTTCCATACAAAATTTCATATAGAATATAATATTTCACTTTATTCTTCATAATTTATAGTATGTGTGTTGTTATATATAAGGAATATCCCTAAAATGATAAAAATACAAACATGATTCGTCACTGATCTTATCATTTATTAAAATTATTTGTTACTCATTTCATTCACCCCATACCATTAGGGTGTTTAAGTATGAATGATTTTTGATAGAATCCCTAACTCTTATAGTTATTCAAATAATTATTGATTATGATATTATCCATGATGTTCTGTGCGGAGTTTCTTAATATTCTTACCATAATGGTTCTCAACATCATTGTTGGGTTATTTTAATTTTTAAAAAAAAATTACATATGCTGGCTTATGTGTACATATTCATATATACTTAAATCATCTATAAATGTTTTTTATTATGAGTACCCATCCATGAATTCAATTGGAAATGGTCCACTAAACATTTTATGAACCAATTCAATAGTGTCTTTGGCCCTATAAACTATTCCACTAAATGGGGATCGGTACATTTTTCCTTCAAAAAAGTGTAACATACAACAAGTGTTTTTTATTTAAAAAATCTAAATACCAATCTTGGTGTAATCTAGTAACGTCACATTACCTTCTTTTAGGGATTTTCCCACTATTATCTTGTTTTCCTTTTTTTGTATTGGTGTTTTTCATTCCTTTCTTGGATAATGAGATTTTTTAGGGAAAATGAACTGGTATTTAGGGATATATTTTTATTTCAATTAATGGAGTTTGGGTATATGTATGTAAAATGGTGTAAAACGGGTGATACATGGGACCCAGTTGATTTGGATACCATTTTTGAGATTTTATGTTGAAATTAGATTGTTAATTTACTACAAGATATATTCACAACGTGAACTGGATACACGACATGATTTTATCTTTGGTCAGATTCCATTAATCTGGTTTATATCATTAATGGAATATGGGCCATGATTTGGATGATGTTGATAATTTTTTTGTATTAGTAATTTAACCTATTGTGATTCCATTTTCAATATATATTCTAGTAATGATATTCATATTTTGATTCAAGGATTCACATTGGGAAAACTTTGATTCTAAAAAGTTTTTATACAATGAACACAATAACCTAACCTCATTTGAAATGTATGCTTTCATCTTTGACCTTTTGTCGACTCTGGGATATTTTTTGAGATATCTATCCTTTTGGATCATATTGTTCAGTGTTTTATCTCGCTATAAGTTCAATTACTTCTAATGATTTTTTTGCCTTTTTATTTTAGATTTCTAATGATTCTGGAAATAGAAATGGTTGTATTTACTATTCAGGTTGTGATCAGTGGGTAATTTCTATCAATCCTTCCATTTATCCATCAAACCATTCATTCTAGAAACTGGTATGATTGTTTATAATCTCCATTTGAATAGGTGGCTTGGTTTCCTCTATTATATATGTTTTTATCTCAATACAAAGTGTTAATTGGATGAATTAATTATTAATTAATTTCCCATCTATCTTTTCACCCCTTCATTTTCCCCTCCCCTCTAGGATTTCTTGATGTTCTGTATGGTAGTGAAAACACTTGTTATTCATTGAGCATCATTTTCTAATCCCTGTATATTTTCTTCATCCCCTTCATGAATTAGTTTTTCACTGGTGTAGATATCGGATGGCCCTCATGGACCCACTTTTGGCCTAACCCTACTCATCAAACCTCTATTCCGAGTTTGGGTGCCAATGATTCTAGAGGAATGTGTCATCGTCAAGGGTGTAATCCTATATTCATTCTACTACCCTAACCATGCTTTCTAACAAACAATTCATGACCCCATCTTGGTCGGTCTCGGTGAGGGTTTCAATATATATTGGAATAGTGTTAGAGGGGGATGGATTCTGGTTTTTTCTTGTCCACTATGGACATTTTCTTCTCCTCCTCCTCATTGGTTATTTTATATTGTCCTGTTTGAATTTATTCTTCATTGATGTTTAGAGGTTGTCAATGTATAGCTGGGGTCATTCTTCTTCTGGGAGGCTTTTTATGATATGATTTTTCTGGTTAATTTGTTATGGCTTGGTGTTCTGATGGTGGGGTTTCTATTATCCCTTTGGTTCTCATAAGTGAAGATGAAATAATTTCTTGATATTGTGACTCAAGAATTAATTTTATGATGATGATTTATCTGAGAGTTATAGTTTAATAATTTTGTTTTCATTCATGATGGTGGTGGTGGTTGTTCAATAATTGCATGCATGGTGGTTGATCTGAAGATGGAATTGGTCGCTATGGAAACGTGCTCATGGTTAAGGTGTTGGTCTACTCAATACTATTCTCTTTGTTGAGGATTCCACCATTCTTCCCCAATAATAAATTATGAGGTTCTTTTTATGGTTTTCTGGGATGTGATTTGGAGTGGCTTATGACTTTCAAGGTGGTGTCTCTCATGGTGGACTCATCTCCATATTTGGGTTCTGCTGGGCATAACCTTTATTATTATTGTGATGATAATTATACTAGTAGTTCTCATGCCTTGGATGATTTATGATGTATTTTTTTCTATTTCATTATAAGCACCATTAGATTTCAGTGGGAGGTTCTCACCATTGGCCTGGTGTAGTTGAGTTGTACGTTGTGGGTCGGGGTGCGGAACGTGATTCAGCTCACCAACATAGGCAATGATGGTGTTTTCTATTTGAAATATTAACCTTTTTTTCAATGGGAAGAAATGTGTATATTGATGATTTTTAGAGTAGAGAATTTGGATATGATTATGATCAATATGGCAGTCACTCAGTTTGAGGCCTGTGATTTTTACATCTCAACCTCTTATCTTTTTTCATCTTTTATGTTTGAATTTAGAACTATGTTATGTATTTAATTTTTAAATCTATGGATATATGTGTTGTTACCCCTAAAAATCCAAATCAACCTGATGGTTATCAGCATTATTTTTCTCCCATTTTTGAGATGCCTTGATATACTGGTGAATGGTTCTATCCCTCTTGACAATTTATTCAGCGATCATAGGACCCCATAGCATAATTTCTCCGACCTCATGCTAACAAGTTGGAACTATACATTTCATACCATATAGGGCATTATATTTTGACCTCTAAATTCTTGATTAAAATATATTTTTGTATGAAAACTCAACTAAAATAAGGTGTTGATACAAACCTCCATTGAAATCCAGAGTACATGATCTCAACATATCCTCTAGGGTTTTACATGTTCTTTCAGATTGTCAATCTATTTGAGGATGATAAGAAGTACTAAAACTCGATTTTGTATCAACTTCTTTCTAAAGACATCTCCATAACATTGAGGTAAACCTCTGATCCCGATCGTATACAGTACAATGTGGTAATCCATGCATTCATACTTCTTATTTAAGGTATATTCAGGAAAGATGATAAAGATATAAATCTTCTCTAATAGAAATGATGTGTGCTCACATAGTAAGGTGATCGTCTACAACCCATAAATCAATAAACACTATAGAGATTTTGGGTTGTCCAATGAAGAAATGCATAATTATTTTCTTCTATTTCTATTCTAGTATGGGTAATGGATACATCATTACATTAGAGTTTTTTTTCTTTAAGCCATAAATTTCTATCATACCAAACACTAAGATAAAAACTCGGTGATATCTCTCATCATTCCATCACACCATAATCATTTCTTCATGTCCCTATAGATTTTGTACTTATATAGTGGCCAAATAATGAAAAACTATGAGATTCCTCTAACAACTCATTCAAATATTGTATTGATGGAACATATATACGGTTACTGAACCTTATCATTCAATCCAAATCATGGTTAAAATTAAGAGCATTTATGACCTCATTTTGTATATCTTCGTCTTCGTTTTTGCCTCTTAAATCTCCACATGTATAGAGGGTTGAAGAGTCCTTTTAGAAATATATAATTTTCCTCTTCCATAATGATTTATAGATAAATCCATTGAAAATAAAAAAACATTAGATCAATTGTGATCCCCATCTTGGATAAGATGCCATGACCATTCTGAATCAAAGCATTAGCCACCGTGGTTTCTTTCTCAGGATTGTAATGTATTGAGTTTTCATAGTCCTTTATCAGTTTTAACCATATTCTATGGAATGTGTTCAACTTCATCTGTGTAAATGTATATTTCAGACTTTTATTACTAGTGTTTATATCACACTTTTCACCATAATGATAATTCCTCCATATCATTAATGCAACGATCAACGTTGAAAACATGAAATAATTAGTTGGGAAATATTTCTCATGAATCATAAACTATCATTAAAAAGAGTCTATAACCATGCTATTTTTTATAACAATGCATCCCAATCCCTTAAATGCATCAATAGATATTAAAAACCATTCTCCACTACATGGTAATGTATGCACAGGTGTACTGACCAACATTCTCTCCATTTCCTTTAAATTTTCCTCACATTCATCTGAATATAGGAACTTCACACCCTTTGGATTTATCTTGGTAAGAGGATTATGAATTCATGATAAATTTTCCACAAACCATCAATAATATCCAACTAAACCAATAAATCTATGGATCTGATTCATCGGGGTTAGTCTAGGCCATCATTCAATAGCCTCTATCATTTATGGATGTACTACAATACCATCTATTGAGATTGTGTGACCTAAAAAATGATACCTTTTGTATCCAAAATTGACAGTTTGTAAATTTTTCATATAACTTCTTTTTCCATATGGTGTTCAGTATAGTTCTCAAGTGATCTTCATTCTCTTAATTGCTCTTTTAATGTATATGAATATCATATATATAGACAACAACAACAAAAATTATGTAATATCTAAAGACTCTATTAATTAAATACATGATGATAGTATGGGGAATTAGTAAGACCAAAAGGAATCATTATATATTCAATGCAAACATAGCTTGTATGGAATGTCATCTTATATATACCATCCTTCATGAACCTCAATTTATGTTATCCAGAATGAAGGTCAATCTTGAAAAAATAGTGAGCTCCATATAGTTCATCAAACAAGTCATCAATATTGGTAATATGATACTTTTTCTTGATTCTAATCTTGTTCAACTCCCGATAATCAATGCAGAGTTTCATTGATCCATCTTTTTTCTTCACAAAAAGAATTGGATCACCCAATGTGAAACACTTGTCTGAATTAATCTCATATATAGGTTTTTAGGGAGTTAGATCTTTGATTCCTGCAACTCCATCAAGGCCATTATATAAGCAGTGTTTTAAATTGGTGTGGAATTATGTAAAAGTTCTATTGAAAACTCAACGTCACATTTTTGTGTAAGACTATGAAATATGTAATGTATTTTATTTTCCATGTATTTATTTAAAAAATATATATATGGAATTATTTTGAGACCAGGCGTGAAAACAACACATCAATCTGAGGCCCGGTGAGCCCAGAACAGTGGTTTGCACTTTTTAAGTTAAGTGAGTCTGCACTTGTGTGCGGTTCTGGAAGTTTCCAAATGGGTGCCCTGATTAAAAATATAAGGGCACCGTTACATCCGGGATGATGACTTTACTTAAGAATGATTCTAACCTCGACCAATGCAGGTCGAGGAAAAAACTTTATTTTCAGACGTTTTTAGTAAAATAAAAATAAAATAAATTGCTAAATGTTTATTTTATTGGATGGAAACATCCGCTGCAGCGTAGATACATGACATCAATTTTCTTATTTAATGATCCGTCATAATGACTCAATAATGGAAAGATGGAGTCATTAATATTGTAGCATATCTTAAATTCCAATCATTTTCACCCTTTTAATGGGTTAAGTTATTGGTGGTCTTTGACAAAATTTTGGGAGAAATCGTTGGAGGATCCATGGAGCGCTGGAGCGAACCCTCAATGGAGAACGACGACGGATCAGAGTTGAGAATCATTGCGCCAACGACATTGAAGGATCTTGACGTTGGCGTCAGTGTGACACCTTCATCAGTGATCGATCACAGTTGAGGTAGGGGTTTGTTATTTAATTTCCTCTTTCCGCGTTCTTGATTTAAAATGACAAACGTGGATCAACCACGAACAAGTTGATCCACGGATTCGTAAGTTCTTGCAGGAGGGATTTTTTCTTTGGGATGATCTCAGGGATTTGATCCATGTTTTGTTTTATTGTTCGATCCTACTCCATTTATGCCTAATGATGGGAACAGATCAACGCCGTGAAGAATGACGACGGAGGTTCATTCCTTATACTATTTTATTGGATTTTTTCCCCCTTTTTATTTTCTCGCACGTTCTTCGTGATTTTTATGGGGTGATGAAAAATGGATCTTTGCGCATCCATTCTATGATGCAATGATCCCAAATAGACAGTTCGGCACTGCAATGAACATTTAGAGGTGCGACGACAATGGCGGATGACGAATCAAACCGAATCGGGATGGACTGTTCTTCGAGCATTCTTCACATGGGAAGATCCAAACATGTTTTTGAAGCTAATCGGAGCTTCTAAAACACCGAAAGTGTCTTCGTAGTGTCGGGGCGACCAAATCCTGAAGGTTTCGTGGCAATCAGACGGTCGTATCAATGATCGGAGTAGCTCGGGTGGTGCGCTGGTGAAGAAGGTCGTTTCTGGAAATTTCCAGAATACATGCCATGTACTTTTGAAGAACACACCATGTAGTACTGACTGTGGCGGCTAGGGTTCGGGGGTCAGAGAGGAATCACACAGTGTGTGACCCTGGTCACACAGTGTGTCAGACTTTCCCCAAATATGGGCATGTATTTTGGGAAATACATGGACACAGGATGATCTACATGGCTTCAGGAGACACGGTGTGTACAGCATGGAAGAGGAGGCTATGTGGAACTTGGCATGTTCCCAGGGGGTACACGGACACGGGTTGTAGTACATGGGTTGATGACCATGTACGGCCCCATGGTTAGTGACACAGGGCCAACCCTAGTCACCCGGACATGGCGTGTACATCGTACTACACGCCGTGTACCCAGTTTTTCTATATGACCAGCCTTACGACATGGGCCATTATACACGAGCAGTACCCAGGGTCAGACAACTCGACGTGTAAATTTTCTACACACCGTGTACTTTTTTGTAAAATGACATGGTCTGCTTTTTCACCATATCTATGACATCTTTAGTTCGGGTTAGTTCTACTTCTTCTCGTTCCCCTGAAGGCCAGGCATCATTTCCTCACACAAGAGTGTGATCCCTTCAGCAGGACTTTCTATGATAGAGTCAGGCATCCATCCGAGAGGCCCAGATCAAGATCCTTTATCCATTTCTGACCCTAGGTAGAGTCATGCATCGACATGACCAACTCTACCAGGCATTGATCCTCTACCTAGCTTGTGTATCACCTAACTGGTGAATCCGGATGAGTCGTGGTATCCGCCATGGCCCTGGTAGTGATCCTCATTTGTGTATCGTTATCTTTCCTACTCATGAGTGTGCCTCCCGTAATGAGTGCTTATATCAATCATATATCTTCCCACTCAAGAGTGTGTATCTTTTAATGAGTGTGAATACCTCTCATGACGGTTCCTGATGGACGGTACTTCTCGGACGGACGTCATCAGAGTTCTAAGACTCGTGGAGTGTGTTCTCCCGGGAGGTGTGCTTCGTGGAATCTTCGACCTGAATCTCTAACGGGGGTATGCGGTTGTGCGACTTGTCTCTAGACTATAGGTCTGGGTATTTAGTATAACTTTTTTTCTATGTTTTATGTAGACATAAACTGTGTATAGATAACTGTACCTTTACTTTGTGTATTGTTTTGTGGTTTTCAGGGTCCTCTACTGAGTATTGTTATACTCACCCTTGCACGGGCTTTGCCTACATGTCTGGTGTCTCATGCAGATGAGCATCCTTTTGACAGATTCCTAGGTGGACCAGGATAAGACTGAGCCTTCTGAGTTCCCTACAGGCCGAGGCATTCCTACGGCTACGAGCAGCACTCCCAGTACCTTTTGTGTTTACAGGTTGGACATTGCAGTTTTCAGACTCTTGTTTTTAGTGGGCTTGTATTCTGGCCCAGTTCACTTTTTAGTACTCTACCTTTTGACGTACTCTATTGGTTGTTTTTAGTAGTATGCATGTATTTTTTGTTCGTTAGTGTTTTTTTTACATTTCAGCTTTATGGGATTGGAGATGTGTGTGTGTGTGTATAGGTACATAGGCAATGCCTCCCAAGTTATTAATATGCCTACTCGAAACTAGTCACCAGCCCCTGGCTTATTGGAGGTGGGCTTGGGGAGTCACAGTGCAGGCCCCACTGGGATGGGTCATGATAGAGTGGTATCAGAGGTGGTCGGTTCTACCTTAAGACCAAGAGTCTGTGAGTTTGGTTTGGGAAAATAGTGTTGAGTGTTTCGGGTTCGGCTTTCAGGCCAGAGATTCCAATGTTGGTGCAACGGCCGATGTATCCATACAACTAGGCTCTGATAACTTTCTTTTCAGCTCGGTACATGAAAACACAAGTTTCGGGGGAATAAAGTATACATGCATCATATAGGAATGGTTTTTGTTTTTTATGTCCTTTATGTCAGCTATCGAGATATACTCTTTGACCATGGTAAATCTTGTTTATTTACTGGATTCCTCTGCGATGCATACCCACTTGGATTCAGTAGCACGATCATGAAGATGACCCCCTTAGTGATGAGGCTTTGATACAAGGACGAGTTCCCCAGGCGTTTCCACCAGGTGGTGCACCAGGTATTCCACCACCAGTGGAGCAGCTAGTGGTACCTGTAGTACCGACTGGCGAGGAGCACAGGCATAGCACACTCCATGTATTCCAAAGACAAAGAACCCTCAGGTTCTGAGGCGAGCCCGACCCTCAAGCAGTTGAGGACTCTCTTGAGGTGGTGACTAGAGTTTTCCATCTTCTGAGGACACAAGCAGACCAGATGGTGATCCTAGGAGCGAGCCTTCTTCTGGGTTCGATGGGACGATAGTGGAGTCTGACCACACAGACTCATGAAAAGGAGACTCTTTCATGGATGGAGTTTTAGCAACTCATCAGGGAGGAGTTCTATCCAGTTACACTAAGAGTTGTACGCATCCAGAAGCTTCTTTAGCTCCAGTAGGGCAGTATGATAGTAGCTGACTATTCATCGTGGTTCACCAACCTCGCCAGGTACTCGATGGACTTGGTCATGGATCAGTACTTCAGAGATCGGACCTTCAAGAAAGGTATATGATGAGACATCCGAGCTAGTGTCGTACCTCAATTAATATCGACTTATGTTGTATTTCTCGAGCGAGCCTTGGTGATCGAGAGTTTCTTGGTGGATTAGAGATAGCTGCCACCAATCAGCAGCAGGAAAACAGGTGCAGAGACCCCAGTAGTAGGGAGCCGATGTCAGGCACAGGGACTTGGATGTGGGAAACTTTATAGGAGGACCCAGGACACGAGATTGATAGTCCATGGCTCTCAGGCTGGATCCAGTCAGCCTAGGGAGAAGCGATGTGACACATGCGACGGTAGGAGACATCTCGCTAGAGATTTCCAGACCTGTCGAGCTGCTGATAGGGAAGCGGTGGACAGAACACTGAGGTCAAGGCATAGAATGGAGCATGCAGATCTGCCAGTCAGAAAAAGTGGAAGTGGAGCAGGGAGAGCTGCAGGTGGTGGAAGACGCTTCGACTTACTTCCACCACCACCCCCAAGAGGTCCGCACCAAGCTCAGGGAGGTGGGGAAAGGGGTGGGGACAGCTGCATGTGGTCGAGGAGTATGACCTAGGGACTCTAGGGATGATTCGAGGTATGATCTGTGTCTTCTCTACCTTACCTTTCGTGCTTATAAACACAGGTTCCAGTCATCCCTTCATAGCCACATGTCTTTCCCGAAACCTTGAGATTCCAGTAGAACCGTTGACTCGATCCTTACGTTTGGAGATACCTACGAGAGGAGACTCGACGATCACAAACCTTTGCAGACAGTGTGATATTACCCTTGGAGGCGATAGTTTCGGTTGGAACCTCTTGGTGGTAGCATCGAGGCCTTATGACGTCATTATCGGTATGGATTGGTTGTCTTTAGTCCATGCCCAGATTAATTGTTTTAGGAGAAGAGTGTGGTGTGTCCATCGTGATGGAACGAGGTTTTCCTTCGTTAGATAAAAGGAAACACAGGTAGAACAGAATGGACTTATGCATAGGAGGGTGCAGCCAGTCACTCATGA
This sequence comes from Viscum album, assembly GCA_963277665.1. Lineage (NCBI taxonomy): Eukaryota > Viridiplantae > Streptophyta > Magnoliopsida > Santalales > Viscaceae > Viscum > Viscum album. The sequence continues at coordinate 585,382,030 of OY728158.1, read as the reverse complement.
GTTGGGTAGTCATGCCCTAGGAGCAATCGATGTTGTGAGCTCCCAGTTCCTAGCAGTAGTGGTGGAGTAAGAGGACGTCTTTCCCAAAGATGTTCCTGGATTACCTCCTCACTGGGATATCAACTTCTACATCGACTTACACCTCGATATGGAACTGATTTCCCCATCAGTATATCAGATGGCTCCCATAGAGTTTTGCAAGCTGAGGGTGCAGTTGAAGGATTTACAAGACAAGGGTTTCATGAGACCTAGCGTCTCACACTGGGCGGCCCCAGTCTTGTTTTCCAATAAGGCAGACGGGAGTCTGAGGTTGTGCATGGATTACCGGTGCCTGAACCAGGTGATGGTAAAGAACAAGTATCCACTAACGAGAATCGATGACCTCTTCGATCAGCTAAGAGGGTCCCGGTGGTTCTTGAAGGTTGACCTTCGATCAGGCTATCACCAGCTATGAGTGCGAGATGAGGATACACCGAAGATGGCTTTCAGATGCCGCTATGGTCACTATGAGTACTTGGTGATGCCTTTTGGCATGAAGAACGCCCCCGTAGTGTTCATGGGAATGATGAACCTAGATCCTCCAGCCATAATTGGACCGATTCGTAGTGGTCTTCATCGATGACATCCTTGTGTACTCAGCATCAGAGGAGGAGCACGTGAGACACTAGCGGATGGTTCTGGACATACACCGGGAGCACCAGATTTATGGGAATATCTCGAAGTGATAGTTCTGGATTCAGGAGGTCCACTTTCTGGGACATTTCATCTCATCAGATTGAGTAGCTGTGGACCTATCCAAGGTGGAGGCTGTGTTATCATGGGAGCCACCTCGGAGCATGACCGAGGTGCGGAGCTTCCTTGGATAGGAAGAATATTACCAGAGATTCATTCTTGATTTCTCTCAGATATCAGCACCAATGACAGCCTTGACCAGTAAGGGAAAACCCTTCCTATGTATGGAGAAGTACCAGCAATCTTTTGAGCAGCTGAGACCGAGTTTGACGAGCACCCTAGTCTTGATATTGCCATAGGAGGGTTTCGGGTATGTATTTTTCTACGACTCATCAGGGACTGGTCTCAGCTGTGTCCGGATGCAGTGGTGTGCATTGATTGCTTATGGTTCATGCCATATTGGGCCACATGAGCATAACTATGAGACCCATGATCTCAAGTTGGCAGCGGTGGTCTTTGCATTGTATATTTGGAGACACTACCTGATGAGTGAGTGGTTTATCGTCTACTCTGACCACAAGAGCCTCAGGTACATCCTTCACAGAATGATCTGAATCTGCGGTAGAGATGATGGCTAGATTTCCTCCAGGACTATGATTTCAAGATAATCTATACTCCTGGAAAGGGGAACAAGATGGTGGATGCTCTTAGAAGAAGGTCGAGCTCACAGCTGTTGAGTGAGGTGACACAGCAGTTAGCCACGTTGCAGTTATCCTTTGTGGATGGAGAGGATATAGCTTACCTGTAGTTGATGGTTGTCACCCCTACACTCTTACAGCGAGTTAGGGAGGAACAGTTTGGGGATGTTGACTGTGTGGATTTATGCGCTCATTTATCCATAGGACATGATCCTGATGGATATTCACAATGTGGGGAGCACATACTGATTTTTAGAGGACGCACTGTTGTACTGGTGGCGTTTCATGAGGAGATCCTGAGGGAGTTTCATACGTCCCCTTTGGCGGTACATCCTGGGGTGGAAAAGATGTACCAAGATCTCTGATGATAGTTCTGGTGGTCAGGTATGAAGAAACAATAGCGGAGTTTGTTTCTTGATGCCTCACATTCCAGCAGGTGAAGTTTGAGCACCAGGTTCCAGCGGGATTAGCTCACACCATGGATATTCCAGAGTGAAAGTGGGATGGAATATCGATGGACTTAGTGAAAGTATTACCACAGGAATCCAAGGGGAATGATTCCATCTGGATGATATTTGACATACTCACCAAGTTGGCCCACTTCCTAGCTATCATGGAGCAGAGTTCCATAGAGTGCTTTGGACGCCTCTACGTGCGGGAGATAGTTTGGCTTCATGGATTCTCCTCAACTATAGTCTCAGATAAAGATGCTCGCTTCACATCCCAGTTGTATAAGAGATTGTAGGAGGCTTTTGGGACTCATCTACGCTTGAGCACAGTGTTTCATCCCCAGACTGATGGTCAGACGGAGAGGACTATTCAGGTTTTGGAGGATATGTTGTGAGCTTGTATCTTGGACTTTGGTCGCAGCTGGGAGGACCACCTATCACTGGTGGAGTTTGAGTACAAAAACAGTTACCACTCCACCATTGGTATAGCACCGTTCGAGGACTTGTACGAGAGACTATGTCGGTCACCACTTTTCTGGACCGACCCTGGAGAATCAGCACTCATGGGTCTAGAGTTGGTGTGAGCTACCACAGTGAAGGTTCAGATCATCCAAAAGTGAATGAAGACTACACAGAGCCTGTAGAAGTCCTATGATGACCGATTATGGAGGCCTCTCGAGTTTGAAGAGGGAGACATCGTCTTTCTTCAGGTCTCACCTCGATGAGGGTTGCAGAGATTTGGCTGAGGCGGCAAGCTATCTTAGAGGGTCATCATACCCTTCCATATACTGTGAAGAGTAGAAAAGGTGGCATACCACCTAGCCCTACCACCAAATTTGCATCGGGTGCATGATGTCTACCATGTGTCGCATCTAAGTATGTACGTGCAAGACCCTTCACACGTCATCGACTGGGGAGAGCTGGACATCGTGGATGGAGTGACCTTTGTTGAGTACCCAGTGGAGATCGAGGATCGGTAGGAGAGGATCCTTCATGGGAAATCGATTCCCATGGTGCACATCCTGTGGCAGCACGGGAATTATCAGGAGAGCACGTGGGAGCGGGAGGCCCAAATCCATGCCCAGTACATTCATCTTTTTTGGTAGCCTTTGTTTTTTATTTTTGGGGACATAAAGCCCCAAGTTGGGGAGAATTTAATGTCTTCTATTTTCCATGTATTTTTTTAAAAAAAAAATATATGGAATTATTTTGAGATTGGGCGTGAAAACGGCACATCATTCTGAGGCTCGGTGAGCCTGGAATGGTGGTTTGAGCTTTTTAAGTTAAGTTAGTCGGCACTTGTGTGCGGTTGTGGCAGTTTCCAAATGAGCTCCTGGATTAAAAATCTGAGGGAACCATTGCGTCCGAGAAGATGACATTACTTAATAATGATTCTAACCTCGACTGACATAGTTCTAGAGAAAAAGTTTGTTTTTGGACTTTTTTAGTAAAATAAAAATAAAATAAATTTCTAAATGTTTATTTTGTTTTATGGAAACATCCGCTGCAACGCAGTGACGGGAAATTTGTTCCTTATTGAATGACGTGTCATAATGACTCAAGAATAGAAATATGGAGTAATTAATACCACAGTGTATCTTAAATTACAATCATGTTCCCCCTTTTTAATGGGTTATGCGATTGGTGCTCATTGAAAAACTTTTGGGAGAAATCGATGGAGGATCCGCGGAGCACTAGGGCGAACCCTCAACAGTGAATGACGATGGATCGAAGTTGAGAATTGTTGCACCAACGACATTGAAGGATCTTAACGATGGAGGAAGTGCGACACATTCATCAATGATCGATCACAGTTGAGGTAGGGGTTTTTTATTTAATTTCCTCTTGCCTCGTTCTTGATTTAAAATGACGAACACTGATCAACCACGAACAAGTTGATCTGCGGATTCATACATTCTTACGGGAGTGATTTTTTATTTTGGATGATCTCAGGGATTTGATCCATGTTTTGTTTTATGGTTAGATCCTGCTCCGTTTAATCCTATTGACGGGAGCATATCAATGTCGTGATGAATGAAAACGGCAGTTTGTTCCTCATGTTGTTTTATTGGATTTATTTCACCCTATTTCTCTTCTAGCGCGTTCATCGTGTTCTTCATGGGGTGACGAACAACAGATCATTTTGCATCCGTTCTGTGATGTAACGATCCTAAATCGAAGGATTGGAACCGCAAAGACCTTGTAGTGGTGCGAAAACAATGGCTAACAACGAATCAGACCGAATTGGGAAGGACCGTTCTTCGAGCGTTCTTCACGCAGGAAGATCAAAACATTTTTTTGGAGCCAATCGGAGGCCTGAAATCACCAGAAGTGGCATCGTGGTGTCAGGGAGACCAAAACAAGAATGTTTCGTGTCAATCATATGTTCGAATCAATGATCAGAGCAACTTGGGAGGTGCGCTGGTGAAAAGCATCATTTCTGGAAATTTTCAGAATACATGACGTGTACTTCTGAGGAACACGCCGTGTAGTCATGATAGCGAGAGCTAGGGTTCGGAGGTCAGAGAGGAATCACACAGTGTGTGACCCTGGTCACAGGGCATGTCAGACTTTCCCTGATGCTCGGCGTGTATTTTGGGAAATACAAGGAAACAGGATGATCTACACAACTTCAGGCGACACGGCATGTACAGCATGGTAGAGGCGGATACGCGTAACTCGGCGTGTAACCAAGGGGTACATGGACACAGGTTGTAGTACATGGTTTGATGACCGTGTATGGACCCATGGTCAGTGACACGGGGCCAACCCCAGTCACTTGGACACAACGTGTGCCTCATACTACACGTCGTGTACCCAATTATTCTACACGACGAGCCTTACAACATGGGTCGTTGCACACGGGTAGTACCCGGGGTCATAAAACATAGCGTGTAACTTTTATACACGCCATGTACTTTTTGAAAAACGGCATGGTCCTCTTCTTCAACGTATCTTGGAAATCATTCGTTTGGGTTAGTTCCCTTTATTATTGTTCCCCTGAAGGTCAGGCATCATTTCCTCACATAGGAGTATGATCCATTCTGCAGGACTTTTTGTGATAGAGTCATACATCCATCCGAGAGGCCCGGATAGAGATCATATATCCATTCATGACCCTAGGTAGAGTAAGGAATCGATGTGACCAACTCTACCGAGTGTTTATTCTCTATATATCTAGTGTATCACCTAACTGGTGAATCCGGATTAGTCGTGGTATCCGCCATGGCCCTGGCAGTGATCTGCATCTGTGTATCGTGATATTTCCCACTGAGGAGTGTGCCTCTTGTAATGAGTGCTTATATCTATCGGAAATCTTATGAATTAGGAGTGTGTCTCCTGTAATGAGTGTGACTACCTCTCGTGAGAGTTTTTGATGGATGGTACTTCTTGGAAGGACGTCATCAGAGCTGTAAGAATCGTGGAGTGTGTTCACCCGGGATGAGTGCTTCACGGAATCTTTGAAGTGAATCCCTAAAGTGTGTATGCAGTTGTACGACTTGTCTCTAGACTAAGGTTCTGGGTTTTTAGTATATCTGGTTTGTTCTATATATTCTGTAGACATACACTATGCATAGCTAACTATACCTTTACTTTGTGTATTGTTTTGTGGTTTTCGGGGTCCTCTACTGAGTATTGTTATACTCACCCCTGCACAGGCTTTGCCTACATGTATGGTGTCTTGTGCAGATGACCAGCCTTTTGACAGAGTCCAGGGCAGACCAGGACAAGACCAAGCCTTCTGAGTTCTCTACAGGGCGAGGCGTTCTTACGACTATGTGCAGTATTCCCAGTACCTTTTGTGCTTACATGTTGGAATTTTCAGTTTTCAAACTCTTGTTTTTGGTGGGCTTGAATTCTGGCCAAGTTCACTTTTTAGTACTCTACCTTTTGTCGTACTCTGTTGGTTGGTTTAGTTGTAGGCATGCATTTTTTGTTCCTTAGTGTTTTTTTTACATTTCATATTTTTGGGCTTGGAGATGTGTGTGTGTGTACAGGTACATAGGCAATGCCTCCCATGTTAGTAATATGTCTACTCAGTGCTAGTCACCAGCCCCTGGCCTATTGGAGGCGGGCTTGGGGAGTCATGGCACGGGCCCCACTAGGACGGGTCGTGACACAATACATCTAGAAAGACATCCCAAAAATCTCAAACAACATGAATATCATTGATTACAATCTTCTTACCAACCATTTTAGAAAAACAACCCTTTTGAATGGGTATTAACACCCATACATTGGATGTAATCTACATAGTAAGTTCAATATTATCATCACAATGATGGATGGCCATATGGGTTCTTGAAATATCGAATGTAACTTCCCTTACTTGATAATTGATGTGGGATTTAATAATATAAAGAAAATACATTCCTATGATGACATCAAATTCGACCAAATGTAGAATGGAATGAAATTTAGGAAGAAAAATCCCATAATCTCCAATTAGAGAGGAATCGTAAACATAAGATGAAATAATCGTACCATTAGGGGTTTGTGCTACTAATTCCACCTCAAAGTATTTTGGAGGAATCTTAACACCCTTATAAAATTCATTAGATATGAAAGAGTGGGTTGATCTAGAATTAAATATGACATTATAAGTTCTAGAGTGGATGGAACATATACCATTCCTCGTGTTTTTATCACACCCCCATTAGATATACCGATTTCTTGATATTTCCCCTTATCTGTCATATTAAGAGGTTTCTAACATCAATCATCATCACTAGCCACCGGGTTTGTGAAATTATTAACATAATGCTAATTCTTTATACACTTGAAGCACTAAATCCTGTGAGTTTCATTCTATGAAGTTTTTTATCCATTATCATTTTGAAAAAACTTATTCCCATCAGATAAAAAATCAATTTTCATTTCCCCGTGGTTTTTAGAGCTTCCTTTTAGCTCCATATTCTTCTTCTTGTCAAATCCATGAGATTTATACGTGACTCACACCTCCATTTAAACCATTATTTCACAATGCACAGTATCATTGTAGAAACTATAGTATCTTAAGGAAAAAACCCTTCAAATACTTGTACTTAAACCACCAAATAACTAATCATATTTACATTTAGGTTGGATAATAATTCCTAAATCATACCTCACAAGGGTCATGAAATTAGTAACATATGTACCAATAGACTCATCATCCTATTGCTTCAACTCAATGAACTCTTTCTCCAACTTGGTATGAAGAATACGAGGAATGTACATATTGAAAAAATAAGTTATTGATATCATACCAAACAATGGATTCAGTCTCATCATGATGCCTCGTATTATTTATTATATTCCCCCACTAATTTTAAATGCCTTCCAATAAAAAAATTTCCATAATTACATTCACATTCTCCGAACACTATCGAATGAAATATATATTTTTTGCGGTACTAATACATTATTTATAAATAGGTGGATCTAGAGACCCTCGGAATGAAGGTATAAGTTTCCTCATGAAATACTCAATATAATGGTGTTCCCTTCTTTTCTCATTTGGAATCCCACCATGATTCGTAGATTGATATATTTTTGTGTGAATAATGACAATATTTTTCATTCTGGATCCCATATCATTTAGATTATCATGAGGAAAATTGTTACATTGTCCATTGGAATCACCATTAATTCAGTTTCTTTGGGTTCCATCTATTAACTATTCCAAGATCATAGAGTAAAAAATAGTTATCATAATGAGGAATCTCATAATCCTGGAAAATCACATATTGGATTTCTAAATTATGAAAAATTATTTAATCTATGACACCTTAGGTTTATCCTAGGTTATTTATATCCAACCAATATTTAAATTATTCTTAATTTTTCATGAAGAGTTTGTGAATTCCCATAGAATATCCCCTGAGAGTGTCAAAAAAAGTGTGCAACAGGGCCCATTGTCATTTTCAAGATTACCCCTAGTCAATCCTGTATCATCTTGTTGGAGTTGTTACCACTAGGTATATCTGTGATAGATCCACATCCACTTGTAGTATATAGAATATGATTTATTTATAGGAATCCACTCACCATATCCTTAACCAAAATTCCAGGACATTTTCCTATACTTTTCCTTATACTTAGACTTCTCCTTAGACATGTACATGGGGTTCTCACTATGGTTTTCTCACCCTAGTTTTCAATTGTTAACTATACATTTTCTATGATACCAGTTATAGAAACCCACTATTTAAAAACATTAACATTACATAACTTGTGTTGAATACGTAAACATTATATGAATAGATGACCAAAGACTGTAGTTGGTATAGTGACTTTGGAAACATGGAAACATATCACTGTTACATATGATTTCTAAATTATCTCCAACTAGGTTCTTCATGACTAGAACACTTCATAGACACATAAAACATAATAAATATCATCATAACAAAGGGAAGGAAACATAAAAATGGGTGATCTCAAATGCCCATTCAGGGTATACAAGGGACACATGTATGAATAAACATGAGCATAAGGGGATGAGAACATTATCATGAAAATAAAATATCTTTCCATGTATATCAAAGATCATATACAAGAATAATGGAATAAATCTTGGAAGTTCATAATACATGAATTAAAAGTAAGTTAAATAAATAAGATATTAAATCATAACATAGAATTAATACAAGTAATTTTTTAACACATAAGCATATATTGATTTCCATAGTTGGTAAGTCATAAATGCCCAGACCATATTAAGGGAAATATTCATTTACTAAACAAGGTAACCCCCTTTCTAGACCTTTATTATTAAAAGGAGTTACACTCATTCTACCCCTAGATTACTAATCTAATTAACCCTCATTCCAACCTTGTATTACATAAGTGAGTCACCCACATTACATACATATATTATATCATAATATATAAATCATTACCCAATGAATTAGAGAGAGATATAGGTCCCACCCATTCGCATAATTAAATCATACATACATGTTCCCCAAGATAATAAAAAACATTTCATAACAATGAAATGAAACTAGTATCATAAAAATTTAAACAATCTGTAACATATAGAAAGATATAGGTTTCATAATCATTTCACCATAAACATTACCAGTGAAATGAAGTATGCTCCAATAACATAAAACTTGTGAATGAGGAATGGGTTTCATTACATCATGACATAAAAAATAATATAATAAAAGAAATAATCAGAATGGAAAACTTTTATAATTTCCCCATAAAGTCATGGGAAACACCGTTGGATGTTATCTTATGTTGGAAATAAATTTGGAAGACCTTTTAAAATATATCTTGTGGAAAGTCTCATTTCTTCTATAAAAAATTATTTTTATAACATAAAACATTTTGAAAAGAATTTTCATTGAAAATATATTTGAAAAAATATATAGGAATATTTGAAAACAATAAAACATGTTTAAAATCCCTTTTCGAAGAATAGTATCTTCAAGGATCTTTTGGAAACATTTTTCAAAAAAGGTTGTTTAATACAGTGGACTTCCGACTAAAAAGAGAGAGACCATTCGATTTAATTAAAAACATTATCTTATGTTACAAAGAGTGGAAAAATTTTACAAAAAATGAGGACAACATGAATAAACATAGCGTAAGTAAACTCAAAAATATTATTGAGTTATTTCATCAATGGAATCATAAACATAAACAATCTAGAAAAACAATAATATTTTGTCTATAAACTCCTATAACATGGTTACATGGGATCATACTCTCCATGTAAGAATAGTAAATTAAATTAAGAATAATATATCAATAAAATAAGGTGATTCCGGATATAAGATGTAAAATGGATGTATATACACCTCAAAAATGATTTTAGGTGTATAACAAACCATGAGTTTTAATAAAGGAATGTTCAGACAAAACTATTTTACCGATTTTGTAACTTTTGAATGATAATTCCCATGAAATAAGGAAAATATAATGAATATTTGAATATTCATAAATTTATGTATAAGATACATATATTAAATCATGGTATGTACATTCACCACCCAAAAGTAAAGAATGATGATCCTAACATGAATCTCACAGAAATTAAAAGTGAGGTGAAATTCCCCTTTCCTTGTGTCTGGAATCTCTCTGTACTCGTACCCGATTATTGTATAATAAATTTAGGTTTATTATAAATATACTATAAAAAATATTATAATAAATTATACCATATATTGTTTTATTATTACCTTATATTACCCACTTTTTATTGATCCAATGTTAATATTTCACTTAGGGTAATCATTTTCTTTGTTCTTCGGCTTTGTCTTAATTTGATATAGTGTTAGTCAATATAATTATATCATGATTACAAAATCTATAAATAGATATAAATATCATTTATATAAAGTATATATATTATAATAATATATTGTATAATTATGTTCGAATTGAAATAAACAGTTCATGGAGATGGTAAGTCGTTCGTACGCATGAATGTTGATTCCGTTTTTAATTGTCTTATTGAAAGAAATAATTTCAATGAAATATGTATATATATGTATGTATATATATATATATCATTATTCCTATAGCATTAATGTATCATATATATCATATAATTTCATTAAACCCATCCAAAATAAATTCTTTGTGCAGTGTGAATGAATAACATTGCTTTGAGGGGGCGATAGTCAACACTTCATCAAATGAGGTTACCGTATTAACACCAAATGGAAGGTAAATGTATGTGTTTTAAAAACCAAATAATCAATATTAAAGACACAATAAATATAATATATTACATATATAAATATATTATCCATCATAATGTTGACCATGATTTGTGGTAAAGGAGAAATGAACTATCATCATTTTGTGAGGTAGTAATTCACCGTACACAGAAATAGTATATTAAACATCCAATAGATGGAGGTGTGTGTATTTGAAAGAAATAAAATTTTCATAAAAAATCATATTATATTTTTTATAAAGGTTTTTTACACAATAACGGAATAATGGGTGTGTAGGGGGTGGTGAGGTAAAATAATGGAATGGAGCTTGAAAGAAGATGCTACCTCTAAATCAGGTTAACTAATTCTGGTTTGGGCCAAAATGATTTCTTTGAGAGGGTTTCTTACAAAATGGAGGCTTCAATTTCTAAGTGATGATTATTGGGAGCCAATATGTGAGATTTTGGGAAAACATAAAAGGATTTATAGGTGTGGGTAATGGGTAGATATGGGGGCTTTTATAGGGAAGGAAAATGATTCACATGGAATTTTTAGAAACAAATTAGGTGTGCAAATGTTATTACCAAAAAAAAAATTATCAAACCAAAAAAACTCAATAATGGAAGATTAATGGAATATATTTGGACATAATATGGGTTTTGGACAAGTATATAGGTCATTAGGGCCCTTAATTTTAAGGTTTAGACCCTAATTACGCTTAATTTGTCCCTAACCGCTCTGATTAATATTAATAACTTTTACTAATCATTTTGGTCAAAAAATTAACATGGTATCATTGAATTAAAAATATTAGAACTAATACAATGGCATATTCTGGATTTTTCAAATTCCAATCATAGAAGTGGAAATATTAACATTAGTGCAAATCCTGTAGATGGGACAAAATATTGGGGTTTAAAAGTAGAAAAAAGTTCAAATGATTGTTAAGATTTTACATTCAATTTCAAAAAAAAATTGATTATAACAAATGAAATTGTATTAATAGATGTAATATTAATCAAATTCCACCTTAAAAATATTTATAATATCATTTATGATTAATAAATAATTATACAAAAATGTATTATTTAACTAAAAAGTAGTATTTTCACTATTCATCAAAAATGATGTATCTCAGAAAAATCCCAAAAATTCACCCAATAATAATTTCTATGTTATTAATTCAGAAATGACATTTATTTTAACAAATTAAATTTTCACATGTGTCTAAAATTACTTTCATTGTTAAAATCAGTTCTTTCGTGAAAATGATGTTCTTAAACATCAAATTGACTTTACCAAAAATCATATTTTTTATTATCAATGTGACTTTTTTATATAAAACAATTATAAAAAATATTTTAATTTTTTTAGTAATATTAATATAACTATGTTTAACCACTTGGTTTTAATTATATTTTTTAAAATAATTAATATAATAAAAGGAGTTATTTAGTAGAAATTCAGTGTTGTGTGTATCATACACCAACTCAATGATGCATGCATCGTATTCAATGTTAATGATTTGTGGAACGTATTCTAAGTTAGTTATGTGTGAAATGAATCCTTTAAATAGTGAATTTAAAGATATTAATGAAAATTAAAATTTATTGGGAAAAAATAGGTCCATAAAAACATGAGGGGTTACATTAGTAAAACCTGTAATGGTGGGAGACCCAGGTGAGTGGTATTTCTCTCCCAATAAAGCATTGTGTCTCCATAGTAGGTTGGTTCATTCGACTTAAATGAACCAGGTGATGAAGGGAAATTGATATTATTCATGTATTTCTATACAAATTGGGACTACCAAGTTGTTTAATGAAATGACACATCATTATAGGTAGCCAAGAATGACATGGTCAATTAAATATTTTGTATCATAGTGACTCACTTTTTAAAAAATTATAGTGGATAACCATAAACCTATTTATATTTATGTCATTTAATCATTATATTATTAAAGTGGTATTATATTTAAATGTACTTCATCATTGTATTTTTATGTAATCCTATAGGTAAGGGTGTGATTTGGGTTATCATTAAAAGAATTATGCAGTCTTATCATTTTATACCTACCAAGGAGATAAAAAAGTGGAACAGATCACAGAAAAGTATGTCTAAGTGGATGTTATATTTCATTGGGTTCCCTCTGCAATAGTTTCTAATAGGGACTCAAAGATCACATTGAGGTTTTGCATGGGTTTTCATGTGGTGATGTGTAACCATTTGAAATTTTGAATGACTTATCTTTCACATGTGGATGGACAGATAGATAGAGCTATTTGGGTTCTTGAGGATATTATTTTTAGCATCTCTTATCAAATTTTGTGGTTCTTGGAATAGAATTTACCTATGTATTATATTTTAAATAGTATCAGTTATTAGTATTAGAATAATTTGGACCCCTTTAATAAATATTATGGGTGTTCATGTAGATATACATTATGTTGGATAGTGTTATGATAATGGTATTTATTTGGTGGGAGTCTCATTTAACAGTTGAATAAAAATAATTAGTTAACCTAGAATAGGTTTATCAGGGATTAATATAATCATAAATAATATACAAACTATCTTGATCTACTGATTTTGTTTGATGTAGGTGATCGGGACTTTTTTTCCTGGTTCACCTCACATAGGTTATCATCATTTAGGTATGTAGGGTATGTTGGAATAACAGAATATTGGACCCTTTTTAATCATTGTAAGACATGAGAATGTGATAAATTAGTTGGAATTATTGTCTCATATGAATTCTATATCTGATGTGTCTTATATTTTCATGTTTAGTATATATCAATTGTATCCTTCTCATGTGAATTAATGGGATGATAATGATATTGATATTAATACCACTTTTCATTAGAAACAAGTGTTTATTATTTATCTAGGGGGTATGTTATTGTATAGTAAAATGATCCCATTTCTCTGGGTACAATAAATGTGTTGATGGGTTGGCCCTGCGATGTAGGATAGGATATCATTGAAGAATAAGAAGTGTTAGAATCTTTTTGTTATTTTGGGATCATGAAAAATTTTTGGGGATAGAAATATTGTAAGATGGGGGGATTATAACATATCATTACCTTATTTTTAGTACTTCCCAACTCTTATCTTGTTTCCATTATTTTTAGTTGTATTTTATCATTTTAGGCATGTAGTTATTTTTTTGGAGAATATAACCAAATTTTTTGGGTTGTATTTCTTTTATTTAATTGGGTCACTGTAAAAATGTTTAAAAAGGTCATAAAGGGGTTCTCCTTTGTATTAAGGTGAGTTGGAGACTTACTTTGATCATTTATATAAAAACAGGATTGTAAATATCTCACTAGAGGCGTTCATATCCTGACCGAGTTATACAATATGAATTTGTAACAAGTTATATGCCTCTAATGTGGTTTTGAACATCAAAGGAATATACGTTGTGAATTATTTCACATAATGAATTGGTTAAGATCGTTATTTTTAACTCCTGGTGTGGCCTTTTTCAGTATGTAATCCAACTAGGATATTCACTTCCTGAATCAATGATTCCAATCATGAAATCACTGGTTCTAGTGATTCTTTATGTTCTTAAGACATTAATCATTCTTCATTGGACATTAAATCTTCCCTCTTGAACCATTAATAATTTTGGGTAATTTTTTTGTGACCATTCTCCTTCCATATCACTCTGTTCGGCATTCAATACCTATAATGGTTGTTTCAATTCTTTTGGGTATGTGGTGATTCTACTTCCACATTTCCATTGAATGTGGTAGTAGAATTGGTTGGATTCATGTACTTTTTGTGATCGTGTTGTGTATTATATCGATACATTGTCGGGTTCCTTCATTCATTTAATTTTATTGGATGATCGTCTTATTTCCAATCTATATTTTCTATGATGGTTAGGTTTCATCAAATATTTAGGTATAAATATCATTATAAAGTGTTTGTTCTATAAATTTCTCATAATTCTAGTAAATTCAATAAATTTATTTAATGAATTGAATTAATTTGTGATTTTAATGGGTTTTTTGGAAAAACATTATGATTTTAATGTGACTATTCTTTAAAAACATTTTCCACACACTTATTGTTTGGTAAAAGAATTGAATGGTGTTTTTGATTTAGACATGGATTTTCAAGCCCCAAATATGAATTAATTTGGTTTGAAAATGTTTTATAAATTATTTCCATGACTTTTAATTGTTTTATTTTACAAAGATAGCACATTGTGAAGCCTTTGGTGCATTGGGAACCTACTTGTCTCTCATTATGAGTGTAATTCCACAGGAGTTTTTCTATCACTATATTATGTGTAATTTCAATTGATGTTATATTGGTTAGACCAACATTTGGATTGAATTTTGTATTTCTTGTTATTTTTATTCCATATACCCATATTCTAGAGCCCAAATGGTGATTTTTATCAGTTATGATTGTTTATTCACATGATGTATTATTTCATGATTGTATAATGATATTATTTAACATGTTGTTATATATCCTGATTATATTATTACATTATTAACCTATAGTGTTCCAATGTATTTTATTTATAATTATTTGGTTCTTTATCACTTGAAGATTGCAGTATTTTCTTGACATAGTTATCTTCTTTAGACTTTTTTCCGCTACACTGTATTTCTCATGGATTTTTTCTTGATTCAATTGTGTCAAACACTAGATTCATACAATGGTTTTTATATAAATTATGTATCAATCCATTACATTATTATAGTTAATTATTGACCTTTCTATCATTTTTTTGTTCTTTTATTGGGGTTATTTCATGTTTGTTTTTGGAAATTTTTGGGGTTTTCTACATAGTTATCAGTTTGTCCATGGTTTTTCCAAAACATATACCCCAAGGGAATATTGTACACACAAACTATTATGGGTTTTATGGTTATGAAAAACCATTCTCCCTATAATAATAAATCTTTTAAGGCAAATAATAAGGGCACACCACTATGGATCAATTTTTAAACCATATGACACTACCTCACGAACCGTGTGTATAGTTTTAAGTAAGTGATATTTTTATTATGAAAATTACCAAGTACCTAGTTTAACCTCAAATAACCCTCTAATATCATAATTACTCATATAAATATATTCCCGATTCAAGATAGGAATCCTATTTTGTATTCTAAGAGGTTTTACTTCATTCATGTTTGATAAACATAAGATATGTTGTGTTCTTGATCTCATTTTTCCTAATCTGCATTGATCCAAATATAAACTCTTATCCTATCTTATTTCAGAACTGATATTGGATTTCATAAAATATTTATTGGGTTTTACATACTATTTATATTTATTCTTAGGGATATTTTATTTTGAGGAATTGATTTACTCTTTCCTGAACTCTATTTCTGATGGTGGTTTGTTGTACCACAGTTCAAGATGTATGTGTCTCCAAACACAGGTAACTTTCCATAATTTTCACATTTTTCTAATACATTCCATTGCGTTGTTTGATGAATTTATTTGATTGGTGGGTTTGATGGTGTTTTTAGAACTGATACATTTTTATGAGGTTTTTCATTAAAAACTTATTTTACATATCAAGTGTTTGATTAAAGGATTGAATTGTGAATTTGTATTGGAAATGGATTTTTTATCACTAAAGGGGTATAGAAATTCTTTTAAGAGGGATTATAAAACATGATGATTTTTCTTAAATGGATTTTTACATGATTGGAAAAATTTGATCCTTGTGCACATCAATAAATGTAAAAATGTAACCTTAGATAGTCTGTCACCACTAGGGGTTGTCTTTTGATATCAATAGACTGTGGTAGGGATCTATATCAGTTGAATTCCAAAATACTCACAGAATATTATTATATTATGTATCATATTAATTCCCATAGGCTAAATCCAAATATTTGGTGAATTTTCATTTTTGATTTTCATATCGAATGATGGAGTTTTTGTGGGTATTTCCTCAGAGGATTTAACATGAGGTTTTATCACATGGTTTCAGATAATGGATTATTCATGAAAATGTGTCTACATTCTTATGATATGGTGTAGGAATATAATTTCATTATTTATCACTTATGCTATTAAAATTCACAAATTTAGGAATATAAAATGATTTTATAAAAAATAAAAGGAAACTATTAAAAATGATTTTTAATTTATGATAATTATTTGTAAAAATATTTTATTCTAAAATATAGAACTATATCACTCATGACATTATAACTTGTATAGTTTCGATGGTGGTATCCTACTAAGATTAGTGATAATTCCCTAATTTGTCATTTTGGTGGTTGTTCATATTAGTTTTTAATTCCTCAATAAATTTTTGGGAATAATGTAGACGGCTGACTTCACATAATGCCACAACCTATATAACATGATGATTTAGAGGAGACATATAGTCATATAGAAACTTTTTAGTATTGTCTTTATTTTATGGATTAGCTGGGTTTTCTTGATGATGTTTGTCTCTTATGTTACATTATCCTACTTGCACACATTTATCTAGTTTACTACAATATTATTGATATACATGATGCATGTTTGGTTGTCTTGGTGATACATTCTATATTATAGTACCTAATTAGGTAAGATGTCTAGTGGTCCTAAGATAATTCATAACAAATGGTATTAGAGGGACACTCAACCTATTGTGTGGTAACACTTTCATAGTTTGGTTCTATTTCATGGGTATAAAGGAGTTATAAACATTAAGATTTGGGTAATATGTTTGGGAGGGTACTTGTCTATCTCACTTCTTTATCTAAACTCGATTTTATCTGGGAGGTCATATGTTTTTTACTATGTTTTAGTCATGTTTTTTTATGTCATTTGAATAAAATAAATTGGGAGTTAATTAAAATCAACATTATCCTCCTTATATTGTTTTTTTTGGTATAATTTAGATATAATTAATAGAAATCATTTTTTAAAACATTTACATGTATTCTTGTTGTTTTCCCCATGATTTTTGTGTATTTTCTTAAGATAATTGGTCATTCTCTTTTAAATATAATAAAATAATTCTAAGAAGAGCTCTTCCAAATTTGAGAGATGGAGTTGCATGATAGGTTTCGAATGTGAACCATCCAGTGGAACCATATTTGGTTGAATGTATAATTCATACTATTAAAACTCTTGGTTATGTTGGTATTTGGTTCCCCACAGATATAGGGGATCATGGATTAGAATTCTACAAGAAATATCTTGACATTTTCCCAGGTAAAAAATTACCATGTAATATAATGAGTGGATTAAATAGATTTATAGGATATTTATCTTTATGAAGACTCATGAATACTCTAAGGATGGTTTTAATATGTATATACTTTGGGGACCGAGAAGAAGTTATCATAACTCTATTGTGAATGAATATATTCATGATGATCCTACATATACTTATATCAACAAAATATTTAGTCTATAATTTTATCCTAAGATTCTATTTGTGGTGATGACCAAGGAGTATCCAACCCTATAGAAACGGGAGCAGACTGTTCGGTAGTATTCCACCCGTTTTGTTGAGTTGTTTGATTTTACACCAGGAATTGTTAGAAATGTGTACCTAATGGCATGGAAGTTTGATTTGGGAATTAATAATTTTATTCAGTCGATGTTGATTCTCATGTGCCTTCTACCGTTCATGGAGGTAGTTGATAAAGCATATTTTTCTTATTGTGCCAATCCTAATAGTATGATGTCTTGCAAAACATTCCATAATTGTAGAAAATATGGTCATTTGGTGCTTTTATGTGAAAGGATGTCCTAAGGAAATAAAGTAGGATCCACTATCACTAAGGGTTCATAGGTTTTTACTAATACCTCCTAGGGTGGTGGGCCCTACCCTTAGATCGAGGGGGATGTTCAAGTTGCTAAAACTAGATGTCTTTATTTATAAAAGTATGTACTATATTAATCTAAAGTAGATACAACTACTAATAGAGGTACATTGTTTATTTCATCTTATATGGTGTAAAAAAATTCTATATAGGTTCTCAATATTATTTTATATCAGAATAGTTGGATGATGCGTTGGGATTCTGTTTGGAGCATAAAACTGTCCTCATAGATGATTCCACACATATGGGAAAGAGGTCTGCACAAGGTTTCAAGTGTCCCTCATGTAGGGTGACAATAGATGACTATGAAGTGAGTTGTTATTTCATAGTTCTTAATCGAGATATATTTTAAATGATTATTTTCATGGGTTGAATGATCAGTATTATGTCTAGGATTTAGTATTATTTCCACTGAATTCAGTTTTTACATTCATAAGTGGCCACTAATGCCTTTCAGGTTTAGTGTTATTCTAAACTGAGAAGGGTGGGGCATATTGTTCATAATTCTTTAGTAATATCATTCCAAGTATCATATATGTTTCTATATTTTTTCCCATAATTTGGTATTTTTTAGAAAATATTTAATTGTATATTCACTCTATAGAAATTTAATTAATGATTATTCATGTAAATTCCAAAATGATCTCGGTATGTGTTTATTATTGCAGATTAATGATTTCCAGGATTCCAAAGTAAAATCAATGAAAATTAGCCAAAATTGGACAATAGAATTTTTGAATCATTTACATGACATGTAGGAATAATTCAAAACATGTTAAATGGCATGAAAAAATTATAAGTTCTGAAAAAATTACAATATTTGACTCTAAGATACCCATCCTATAGGATTTAATGTCCACTTACCATGTAATGATCATGTCATGAAAAGAAGCATGTTGTGAGTTCTAGTTACATGTTGTGAGATAAGTCGTATCTTTATATCTCGAATATTCATGTCAAGATTTTCACTAGATCCATAATAAATAGAGAAAACTATGGATTGATATTACATGATGTGGGAAGTTTACACATAATGTAATATAACATCTATTTATTTACTATAGGGTGGATGAGAGAGGATAACTTTTTCAGCACATAATTATCTCATGTTTATTTCTCCTCACTCCCTTTAATTATATTCTACCTTAACATTAAACAATACATGTCACTTTTATATTGAATCCATGTTCCATCAATTATTTTATATGTGTTATTAATTTATTTAATTTCGGCTTACTATTCTGATGTCTGTATTCTCATTCTCTTTATGTTCGATAGCAATATATCCATAAAGTTGGTCTTGTTTCCTATTTGATTTAAGTGTTTTATAGGTTTATTAATTATTCTAATTTAAGACTTCTTGATTGTTTACCATCAATTGAAAATGGTTAGATATCAATTCTTTTACCAATTTTCCATTCATATCTCTAATTTTTTCTTTGATATTGATTATTACCATCAGGAGTATCAAAACTTCTCAGAGTACGAGATGAGGGTAGGGTTGTTCTGATCATAATGAATTTCTATTTCATAATTTGGATACTCAAAGGCTATTAAAAAGGTTACATACCATTTATTTTATTTATTTAATAAACCTAGATCATTAGATGTTGAAATGAATGGACCTGAACTGATTGGAGTCGAGTAGCCATTGACCATTAGCTTGTGATAATTTCTTCAAATGAAGTCAATATTAATGCATCTTATTTGTTATCTATTTGCAGACTATTGATTAGTTTCCTATTATATATATCTACTTGGTTTGAACATGATAAACAAGTTATTTATGCACCGCTTCATAACACAATCCATAAGTCTATTCCATGTCAGAAGTAATATTATACTTTTAAGGTAAACCTTGAAATTAAACCTGATTCCCATGTTTATACTCAAACATAATCCAAAATCAATAGCATTTTTAATCCCAAACTCAACAAAATAGGTTAGGATTCCTATATAAAGGGCTCGAATTCACTGGTTCCTTTTCATCCAATATTTCCCTGTGGGTTCAATCCCACACTACCCCTCTAATACATTATTATATTAAGTAAACATTGGGAAGAAAAGAAATTCTAATTTAACCACAATTTCCCATGAAATAAATTATGAATGTGGGTTTGCCAATGTTTCTCATCGTTTATTGGATTTTCATCTTCTTATTATGCTTGGGAACTATCGACACAAACCTTAGATTACCTCACATGTCCCCCTTTTCCCTTTTTATTATTTCTTATTTATTTTGGATACTACTAAATCCTTCTTCATTCCAGACTAATGAAAGATTTAGGGACCCCTAACTCATTGAAGGAGCCTCGATAACCACTAACTACTTACCATCATTCCTGAAATAATCAAGTACCTTTATACCTGTCGACATTCAAGTATTAATGAATATAATAATCTTGCAGTTCCCAACCCATCCAACATGAAATATGTACGCCCAATACTTAAAAGAGTTCAACCACTAAAAATGGAGTGAATCATTATGGATTAACTCTTTTTTTCAATCAACTTGGATGCACCAAGAATTTGTCACCCTTCCATTTCATCACATATATTTGAATTCAAATTTAGACTCATCATTATGATCCAAATTGTGTGTTTGTTTAGTATAATTCAGAGCGACGATCCTCAAGGCCTCATCTCCAACATTCTGGATTTGTATAATACAATTTAAAACCATGGGTTTTCAGCTGATGTAATCTGATTTCATTTATTTAGATTCTCCTTGTGTGATAGATCCAAGGATTGGCTAAAATTATAAACTCCTGATTGAATCATGTCTTGTAAAAAAATAGACTATAAATATCTTGATAAATATTTTCCACCAATTTGGACAAGGAATCATTATAATTAAATCTAAAGAATTTATAAAATAAATTGATAATCAACCTTGTAGTCTTGGGATGATTTTAAAGAACACATTAGGATGTCCCCACATCATGGACTTGGTGTGTGTCCCCAACTACAAACCTTTTATCAAGGTCTCCAACTCACCACATTTAAAGAAGTAGATGTTGTTTCTGATGGGGGAAAAATGATGAAAACAGATGATGTAGGCTGAGTAGTTCTAGATGAGGTCTCACAGAATTCCAGTCTGTTGCTAGAGATCATGGAAATCCTGTAACACCCGATATTTTTATGAGAAATATTTTGTTTTTATGTTATATACATCATAAAAGGAATCTTTCACTACATACAATACTAGCTTGTCTTGTTTTACACGCAATCACGACCTTCCTCGATAGCTTGCGTTGTACGCAATACCGAGTTTCACTATATAATAATATGCTATTAAAATATTATTAAAACTAGCTGTTATGAATAGTAATACCCACTTTTTGAAATTTTATAAATTTTATCTTTCAAAATGGACTTCATTTTTGGATTTGGAATATTGAAATTATCCTAGGGTGAATTTTTTGTATTTTTCTGAAAACTTTCAATTTTTGATGAATAGTGAAAACACTGGGTTACTATTTAAAAACCGACTTTTTATTTAAATAGTTATTTATTTTATTTAAATTTATTTTAGGTCAAAATTGATACATAATACCTATATAAGTTCAAATTATTTCATTGAAGTCATTTTATAATAATTTTAGATATATAAAAATTTTATTGAACTTTTCACCGTCTTTTACCCACCTCCTAGGAGAATTTGGAAATTCACATAAAACTTAATTGTACCACTTCTGTGAGTGGAATTTAGAAAATCCAAGATACATGGTTAATATCAAGGACTAAAATGTAGTTCAATGAGAAGAAAATAATTTTTGGTGAATAGTTACTTTTTACTTTTTTTATCACGGTTAAAAGTAAATATGGTAATTAAGGGTAAAAATGATATTATTATTACCCTAACACATGTCCTAATTCTATTGGATAAGTGTAATTCGACCAAAAACAACCTTATGAATAAAATATGACCATTTAGGCCCACTTAGATTAGATTAGGACATTTAAAATTATTTTATTTAAAGAATAGTTAAAATAATTCAAATCAAAGTTTAATAACTAAAACATTTTTAATATAGGGTTATACATAAGATAAATTCAACTATAAATATTCATTAGAAATATAACACGATTTACAACATAATGGTATTTTTTTATAATTTTTAGAATTTAAATAATTTAATTTATTTATGACACAATGATGATGCAGTAATTACCTTAATAATGGAATATTAACATAATTGATATTATAAATACCCAAATAAATGTAATTTGAGTCTTTCTATAAATTACACAAATTTTATTGGTTAATATGACATGATATTATTGATTTAAATAATTTTTTTTTGATCTAATCATGTTGTTATGATTTTCACAAAAACAAAATACCAAAGAGTGTCAAAATTGACATAAAATAGTTTTTAAAAAAAATATTATATTATTAATTGTTTCTTTATTCCTAAAAATCTTTGGTTCGGCAAAATGACATATATAAGGTTATATATTTTAATAATTAACAAATTGGGGTTCGTTTGGCTTGTTATTGTAAGTTTATTGACCATATAGTGTATGAAAACAAGAAGACACGGTAAAAGTTAAATTATTTAACTTAGAGTTAAATCTAAATGATAAGGTTAAAATAGTAACCTAAACTTGTCTAAATTATATTGTATAAGATTATTTCGACCCATCCCTACCTTAGCTTCTAAATAAATCAATTTGGATCTATTAAAAACTGAATATGACTTTATAATAAAATAATATTTTAAGTTTTCCTAAGGTGCCTCTCTCCTCCCTTATAAAAGGGCACCTCCTCCCTCTATTCCTCACACCACTTTGAGCCTTCAATATTGGCCATCCCCTGCCAATTTCTCTTCTACACTTCCCTAGAAACATCCTAGATTTTTTGGTCTTCTTCAAAGACCATCTTTAGTTCCCTAAGAGGAGATTATAAAGAGGCACTTCAAAGAAGAGGTAATGTCCATTACCGATTCTTTCAACTTTATTTCTTCTTCTACTTCTTATTCTTTAGTGGTTTCATTATGAAGTAATAACATCAGTATCACTCATATACTTATATTTTATTATAAGTATGAAACAACCCTATTTCACCATCTATCCATCCTACGGAAAACAAAATCACCTCGCGTGCGTACGTACGGAATACCGTCTCCATGCCATGGTGTAATCTATTTTCCACCACCACCTTACTTGGATGGGTATAATGGTATAAATAATAACTATATATGATTATTGTAAAGTGATATTGATTATGAAATAGTATAGATACCCTCAAATACAATTCCACGATCAATGGAACGATATCATCGCTTGTGCGTACGTACAACCTACCGTCTCCACGATGTGATGCGACTTGTTCTACATGATCTTCATTTCATAATGATTATATAAATGAATTTAATGAATAAATATGATATATATTACACTAATACCATTCTACAAATGAGTTATCTATAACCTAAAAGAAGAATAAGAATTTATTCGACAAAACACGCATAAGAACAAAAAGCAATAAACACCCGAATAACAAGTAACAATGAAATATTACTAATAAGAAGCTAAGAATATGACCACATATGATATCATAACAATGAGTATGATTCTTGAATAATTCAATAACATTATTTAAATAATTACAGATGAGGTTCGGACACGTAAGAAGAAAATCGGACCTAAGGTACAGAAAAATATGGCAATCTCAATTTTTATCCGAGATTGTTTATAATTCAGAATTTACTAGGGAATATTTATCATCAACATCCATGTTTCTTCAATATGTAATATTATTTATATACTCCTACAATTGTTTAAATCCAATTTTACCCTTCAGTGAGTTTTTAGTAAAAGATATGAAAATAATCTTTTGTCGTTTTTCGTATGAGGTACTTTTTGACCTTTCCGGCCAAAGTACGAGAAAATGTTTTTTTAACTTATACGGAACGAATGGATTTTTAGAACATTATTTCCATGAATCTTCCTTTACAAGTTTTCAAGTTTATTTTTAATCAAATTCTTTTAGTTTAAAATTATATGACATGTTAAGAAAGGAAAATGTTTCTGAAGTAGAAAGGATATTTTCTTCAAGAATGGAGTTCAAGTGTTTTGTCAAAATTATTTTCCATCTATGATAATATAGGGTTCTGGTTCTATCCCTATTTTTACATCGATTTGATTATGTTATGATGGAATTAATTTTATGATGTCCTTTTATCTTATATGGATTATGTTTTTATGGCATGATGTTTAAGAATCCCATTTTTATTACATGGGTTATGCTATGATGTATGATGTATGATTTTGTGGGACACATAAGAATGGTTTCATTATGAGATAGGTGAGACCTATATCTCCCTCCAATTCATTGGGTAAAGATTTATATCTCATGAGATAGACATGGATGGAATGGTAGGTTAATCCAGTTCAGTGAAACAGGACTGAAACGAGGAGTAAACTCGGTTCAGAAATGGACTTTGTCCGCTAAGTTAGTCTTTTCAATTAGTCATGACTACTAAAAAATGATTCTCTATGATTATGTGTGTATGCCACAAAGTTTCATGTTTTAAGTTATGATTATTGGGATTACATTTCACTACTATGATTTATCCCATGTTATGAAATTATGATCTCTTTTGCAGGTTAAGATTTCCAAAATGTTATGTTCTTATGAATATGATGTGATTGATATATCTTTTGTTTACCCTTACTGAGCATTTTAGCTCACCCTTTTGTATGTTTTCTTTCCCCAGGTCAGGAAGAAGGTTATTAAGTAGGATAGGCCAAAAGGGACTCTAGATATAATGAAATAAACGGGAGACAATGTAGATGCTTTATGAACCAGTTGTTTATGATTCCCAGTTTCTAAAGACACTATACCTATACGGTCCTACCATGGTTTTGTTATATGTTGTAATAAGTGTGCTTCAATTTTGAAGTATTAACAATGTATGTAAAGTATGGGTCGTTATACATCCTCTGTATGAAATTCACACTACGGGAAAAATAGATTTTTGTGATGGGCTATTTGCGACGGGAATTAATCCCTTCGTAAATAGGCCGCCTGAGAGATTATTTGCAATGGGGGATTCTACCCATCGCAAATAATTGGTTATTTGCGACGGGATTTGGGGTCCCGTCGTAAATTGTTTGGCGCGGTTTTGCCACAAACCGCATGAAGGGTATTTGCGATGGGGGGATTCCCCCGTCGCAAATAGTTTGTCGGTGGGAAGGTATTTGTGACTGGTCTCGTCGCAAATACCCAACGGCGGTAAATACGTTTTTGCGACAGGAAGGTCTACTGTCCCAAAAAGTCTGTCGGCGGGTACCTTTTGCGACGGGTCCCATCGCAAATACTCTTTTAACCGTCGATTGTAATTAATGCGAGTGAAGGTTTTTGCGACGGGTCTCGTCGCAACAAATACTTTTTGCGATGGGCTACCCGTCGCAAATAGTCTCGTCGCAACTAATCCAACCTATATATATACCTCCATCCGTTTTTTCATATCCTCCTCTCAATTTTCACGCTATCTCTCTCTCTCTCTGAACTTTATTTTCAGAGTGAAAGTTTTTGAGTTTGTTTTTATAACGAAAAAAGTTGCGAAGTCGTCTACATCAATAGGAGATCAAGTATAAAGGAATTTTATTTGATTTAATTTAGTATTTATTTCCTTTTTTATGTTAATTTTAATTATTTTTGATTAGTTGTAATTAAATTAGATTTAAATTGTTTTGTTATCATTATTTATTTGTAATAATAAATTTAAATTATTAGTACTAATTTTTAATAATTAGTAATAAATAGGAATAATTCTTAATAAATAGTAATAATTAGTAATAAATAGGAATAATTAGTATTAAATAGTAATAATCAGTAATAAATAGTTATAATTATTAATAAATAGTAATCACTAGGAATAAATATGAATATTTAGCAGTAAATAGGAATAATTAGGAATAATTAGGAATAAATAGCAATAATTAAAAATAATTAGAATAAATTATGAATAATTAGCAATAATTATGAATAATTAGCAACAATTACGATTAATTAGCAATAATTACAAATAATTAGAAACAATTACGAATAATTAGCACTAATTACGAATACTTAGCAATAATTGCGAATAAATAGAAATAATTAGTAATAATTAAGACTAATTAGGAATAATTAGGAATAATTAGTAATAATTATTCATAATAAGTAATAATTAGAAATAATTAGTAACAATTAGCAATAATTAGGAATAATTATCAATAAATATGAATAATTAGCAATAAATAGGAATAATTAGCAATAAATAGCAATAAAAAGGAATAGATGGAAATAAATAGGAATAAATAGCAATAAATAAAAATAATTAGCAATAAATAGAAATAATTAGTAATAAATAGGAATAACTAGTAATAAATAGGAATAATTTGTAATAAATTGAAATAATTCATAATAAATAAGATTAATTAGTAATATATATAGGAATAATTGGTAATAAATATGAATAATTAAGAATAATTTGGAATAATTTGGAATAATATGTATTAAATAGGAATAATTAGAAATAAATAGGAATTATTAGGAATAATTAGTACTAATTTGTAATAATTTGTAATAATTAAAAATAATTTGTAATAAATCGTAATAATTAGAAATAAATCGTAATAATTAGAAATAATTAGTAATAATTCGCAATGATTAGTAATAATTAGCAATAATTAGTAATAATTAGTAATAATTAGTAATAATTAGCAATAATTAGTAATGATTAGCAATAATTAGTAATCATAAGAAATAATTAGTAATAATTAGAAATAGTTACGAATAATTAGACATAATTATGAATAATTTGTAATAATTAACAATAATTAGTAATAATTATCAATAAATAATAATAATTAGAAATAATTAGTAATAATTAGCAATAATTATGGATAATTAGAAATAATTACAAATAATTAGCAATAATTATGGATAATTACCAATAATTACAAATAATTAGCAATAATTTTGAATAATTAGCAATAATTACGAATAATTAGCAACAATTATGAATAAATATGAATATTTAGTAATAATTAGGAATAATTAATAATAATTAGGAATAATTAAGAATAATTAGTAATAATTAGTAATAATTAGCAATAATTAGTAATAAGTAGTAATAATTAGTAATAATTTGTAATAATTAGTAATAATTTGCAATAATTAGTAATAATTTGCAATAATTAGTAATAATTAATAATTATTATTTATAAATAAGAATACTTAGAAAAAAATAAGAATAATTAGGAATAAATAGGATTAATTAGCAACAAATAAGAATAAATAGAAATAAATATGAATAATTTACAGTAAATAGGAATAAATAGAAACAAATAGGAATATTTAGCAATAAATAGGAATAATTAGTAATAAATAGGAATAATTAGTAATAAATAAGAATAATTATTAATAAATAGGAATAATTAGTAATAAATAGGAATAATTAGTAATAATTCAGAATAATTAGTAATAAATAGGAATAATTAGTAATAAATATGATTAATTAGGAATAAATCTAAATAATTAAGAATAATTAGAAATAATTAAGAATAATTAGAAATAAATTGGAATAATTAGTAATAAATTGTTATAATTAGGAATAATTAGAAATAAATATTAATAATTAGTAATAATTATTAATAATTAGTAATAATTAGTAATAATTAGTAATAAATCGCAATAATTAAAAATAAATCGCAATAATTAGAAATAATTAGTAATAATTAGCAATAATAAGTAATAATTAGCAATAATTAGTAATAACTAGCAATAATTGGTAATAATTAGCAATAATTAGTAATAATTAGTAATAATTCCCAATAAATAGTAACAAATAGGAATAATTCATAATAAATAGGAATAATTTGTAATAAATAGGAATAATTAGTAATAATTATGAAAAAATTAGTACTAATTAGAAATAAATAGGAATAATTATGAATAAATAGGAATAAATTAGAATAAATAGGAATAAATAGAAATAAATATGAGTAATTAGGAAAAATTAGGAAAAAATATTAACAAATAGGAATAAATAATAATAAATATGAATTAATACGAATAAATAGTAATAAATAGGAATAATTTGCAATAAATAGGAATAATTTAATATAAATAGGAATAAATATGAACAAAAAGGAATAATTTTAAATAATTAGGAATAATTAGTAATAATTAGGAATAATTAGGAATAATTAGTAATAATATCAATTGTAATGAATTATAATAGATTTTAATAACTTTCCACAATTTTTAGTGGATTGACGGTACTCCTTTTGCTAGATGACTCTTCTTCTTTCAATTTTCACTGACTCAAAGCATTATGAAATGTATGCTTATACATATTCATATACAATCTCATATACATGAGTTTGAATATGCATTCATAGGACAACATTTTTTATAATGTTTTCAGGTAGTGATAGGTGTAAGAAGATGATTCCGTGATGAAAAGGGCTTCTTTTGTCTGAATGCACATTTACTTCCATCTTTCTCTCACTGAAATCACACTGAAGAATCTCCTCCTAGGTACGCTTATACATTCTTGTATGCACGAGAATGAATATGCATACCTCCGAGCAGATTCTTCATTGTGATTTCAGTGAGGGAAATTTGCAAGTAAATAGGATGTCGGAAAAAAGAGTAGTCGTTAATCCTCTGGACGTTATGTCACTGAAAATTAATGTTAATTATTATGATGTAGTTGTAATTATTTATCTTCTTTTTCCAGATAGTATTTTTATAATTTCAAATTTTTCAAAAACAGTGATGATTTTATATTTTGTAGAAAAATATGGAACAAGGAAATCAAAATCAGTCAATATTAGATAATTGTGATTAGATAAATCGGTATAAAAATAAAAATGGTTCTGGTTTAAATCCTCTATATATTGAGGGTGTTGAAACTTTCTTATCATTTGCATCATCAAAACCCGAATATGTTTCAGAAGGAACAATTAAGTGTTCTTATAGAAAATGTGCTCTGATAATGTTAGACACATTTTGGCAAGGTTGGGGGGCATCTCTTGTAGTTTGGTTTTCAACCATATTATGTTTTTTAGTTTCATCATGGTGTATGTTGTTCCAAATAAGATGCTAATAATTTTATTCTGGATCTATAAGGGTTTCAAAATTTAGTACATGATATTATAAGTCCATCTGTTCAAAAAACTGAAACTCAAGATGTTATCGATTTAAATCTAGAGTTAGAACCCTCCAAATTTTATGAGTTGTTGAGGTCTATAGAGGAAGCATTATATCCTGTTTGCAAGATAAGAAAATTATAAGTGGTTGCAAAATTTATTTCTATTAAATCAGATAATGCAATGTTAAACAACTATTTTGATCAGATATTTCTTTATTTAAAACACTGTAACCTGATGGAAATGTGTTGCCTGCAAATTACTATGAGAGCAAGACGTTGGTTCGTAATCTGGGACTTAGTTATCAGAAGATTCATGCATGTGAATATGATTGCGTCTTATATTTTGGATAAAATGATTCATTGGATAGTTGTCCCACATGTGGACAATCGAGGTATAAATAAGCACAAACAGGAAAGTATGGATCAATTCTTGTAATATAGTTGATATATTTTCCATTTACACCCAGGCTACAATGTTTATTTATATCTCAAAACACAGTGTCAATGATGTCATGGCACAAAACAAATATTTCAACTGATAAAATCTTGAATCATCCATCTGATGGTGATTCATGGAACCATTTTGACAATTTTCATCCGTCTTTTGATTAATAATCCTGAAACGTATGACTGGGTATTTCTACTGATGGTTTCAACCCATATGGTTCTTATAGTAGTCAGTATTCATGTCGTTATGTCTTTATAATTCCATACAATTTACATCCATGGATGTTGATAAAGGATCCCTATATATTTTTGACCTTATTAATCCTAGGACATATGAAAAGAATATTAATGTCTATTTGAAACCATTTATTGATGAGTTAAAAGCATTGTGTAGTAATGGTGTTAGTACATATGATTTTTCTACGAAACAAAATTTCATATTAAAATCTGCATTGATGTGGACGATTAGTGACTTTCCGGCATATGGGATGTTATATGGCTGGAGTGAACATGGTCAAAAATCATGTCCATACTGTATAAAAGAAAACAATGCCTTTATACATGTCATTGGAAAAAAACCTTGCTATTTTGACAGTAATCGTATATTTTTTCCAACCGATCATCCTTTTTGAAGGAACAAATATCATTTCAGAAAAGGCACAATTGAAAGTGATGAACCTCCAAAAATGATCTCAGGTACAGAGTTAAAATCGGTTGTATTTTCATTACCTCCCAACACATTTGGGCTAATAATAAACCAAAAGAAAATTCATGGATTTGGAAAAGAACATAATAGGATAAAATAGAGCATTTTTTGGGGATCTTCCATATTGGTCTGATTTGTTGGTCTACCACATATTGGATGTCATGCATATTGAGAAGAACTATTTTGATAATTTATTTCATGCAGTTTTGGATACACTACGTAACACAAAAGATACTATAAAATCACGGTTAGATCTTGCCCAAATTTGCAGGCGACCAGAACTTGAACTATTTGAAAATTTCAGATCACAGAGATTAATGTAGGAAAAAGAAACTTATACACTATACAAAGAGAGTACCTTATTATTTTTTCAGGGGATTTCAGATTTGAGACTTACTGATGGCTATGCTTCCAATTTGGGATGATGTTTTAAGAATAGTCATATTACCAGATTAAAAAGTCAGGATTGTCATGTTATAATGGAAAGAATTATGCCGATTGGATTTGGTGGTTTGTTGAATTCTATGATTTGGGATTTGATAACAGACATATCATATTTTTTTCAAGACATTAGGGAAACAACAACAGACTACGATGCACTAAGTAAACTGGAAGAAGATGTTTCTATAATTATATGTAAAATGTAAAAAATATTTCTGTCAGCTTTCTTTGACTTAATAAATCATCTGATAGTACATTTTCCAGATGAAGATAAATTTGGAGGTCTATTACAGTTTCAATGTATGTACCCATTTGAGAGATGCATGTAAAAATTGAAGAAAAAATTATGCAACAATGCATCAGTTGAAGGCTCAATTGCTAAATATTATTTGCAAGAGGAAATTGTTTTTTTCAACTCTCACTATTTTGAATCTGAATATAGTTTAAAAAAAAACTGTATGGGATGGAACGAGGGAAAATTTAATGATGAAATTGACAATAAATTATCAGTTTTTAATCATCCAAATCATGGCTTTGGTGGAGTTCAAGAATGATAGATTTCAGACGATGAACATCATAGAGCTTGTACATATGTTCGGATCAATTGTAATGGAATTACATCATTTGTATTTAGAGTGCTTCTATTACTTATTCTATAATTTATGTTACAGTATGTAAATGTATTTTATTTGTAGGTTATATGATAATCATATCAAGAAACAACATCCACATATTATAGGAACTGTTCTGGAAGGGCGCAGACAAATTTTTTTTCAATGGTTTCAAAAACTGGTAACATAAATTATTGATGGTTTAATATCAATTCAGTTTACTATTTATTATATTGATAATTGTTTTACAAATTTTTAGGTATCTCAACATGCTGATAAAATTGATAAGTGACTGTGTATATTGAGTAACCCACTATCCAATATGGTTGAATCTTATAATGTATATGTTGTGAATGGTTTTAAATTTCATACCGGTGCATATGGGGAATCAAAAAAATAATGAACAGTGGTGTTTCTTTTGATAGGATTGCATCATGGAGAAACTGAAGTTGACTTTTACGACATTTTGGATGAAATTATTGAGTTGGGTTATCTAGGAAAGAATTACATAATGATGTTTAAATTTCGGTGGTTAGATATTGATAGAGGCTTGCATGTTCATCTGACTCATGTAATCGTCAATATTAGATATAAAAGACATATTGCAGTAAATGAACCATTTTTATTGGCTCAATAGGTACATCAAATTCATTACGCAATGTAATGTGCTACTTCAAGAGACATGAGGATTGGTGGAGAATAATAAAAATTAAATCTTGGGAAAATTAGTTTACTCAAATTGAATTCGGTTCTATTGAAGTGGAAGGAATTGAAATTTTTGAAGAGACTACTCAAAATCCATCTTTTTCACTAAGAGAGGCGAATATCGATGATGACACCCCGAAATTAAGGGTTGATGGTGACGAAGATGTCAATGTTGTTACAAATGAATTTAAAATGACAAGAGACGATGAAACTAAAACTCGTATGTATATTGATGATGCCAAGGAGGAAAATGAAGACATTGACATCGTCACATATGAGTATGATGATGAAGGTGAACATTGACACTATTAAATGCAGGTTATAATCATAACTAATATATATCTACATATATTATTTATTATTAACTATCTACTAAAAACAATCATTTTTTGTTTCATATAGAAACTGGTCTATTTTTTGAGTTACAGAAGGCTGAGCTACCATTGGATGAGAGGGATTTGGGATCATCTGACCCTCAGCCTACTGGCGGTTCATGGGGCACACGGAGGGGGTGCGGTCTTGCGCAACTGATGATTCTTGACCCTATCCCTGAGCGACGTCCATGTCTTGGCTTCAATCCATGCACACTGAGGTATGATAACTTGTATATTTTAGTTAGATTTCATTAATTTATTTATATATATATATACTAATTTTTTGATTATTTATTATTTTTTCTAGGTTTTGTGTATGTAGTTGTTGGATAGAGGAGCGCTATCATGCACAATTATTTTTCTCAACCATGGATCACAATGGAACAGATTCCTATTGATGTGCAGCTCAACATGATCAATCATTGGCTAGTATATATATAAATAATATTTATTTTGAAATTTATATTATTAATAACTAAATATTATAAACTATTTGTAGGGTTTATGGTATCCCATCGATAATAGCATGTGTGGCGCTATCCACGCGGCATGGGACGTGTCTATGCATGACTGTTTCCATTAGTTTTTGCACAATTTGAGAAGGACGACCATTAAGAGTGTAGGAGTGACAAATTTTGATGAGTCATGTAGAGCCCACTGACCATTGTACATTTCCTCTCACATTTGGGATGGATTATGTTTACATTGGTTAGGTGGTGGATTTTAGAGGAGGTCTTTAGTGGGTCGGTAGAACCAGGAGAGACAGGATGTGACACATCGATCTGGATTCGTACATTCAGTATGCATAAAGAGAATATGGTAAGTATCTTTTTTAAATATTTTATATAACTTTATATATAAATAGTTTATTTTATAATTTTATAGGCAGTTGAGAATCCTGATATTATAGAGTATGATGTTTATTAGAGGATGTATAATGATCCAGCCACTAGAGAGATTAGAGGTGATCGCCAGTGTCAGATTGTGGTTAGTATTATATTTTTCAGTTTGAAAATTAAATGCATATAATATTTTCACAATTTATATTTCAAATTGGAATTGAAAGAGACATATGAGGTTCCGAACTCTCAGACACAAGCTGGGAGTCAAGATGAGGTGAATGATCAGACCAGTTCCGACCATTTGGATGAGGCGACATGGATACAGGTGACTCAGAATGACATTGAGAAGGGATGAGTATTTAGTATCAGCTCTCATGTGACTCATGGTACTTATTGTGGTACTATTGTGATGCCAGTGTCCAACTCAAGAGGAGCTTGTGGAGAGGCCTCATCTTCTGCCTCACAGTATCAAGAGCAGTTGCAAACTCAAACTGAGCTTATAGAGAGTTTGTAAAAGAAGCATGAAGAAATGCTTCAGCAGCAGTAGTAGCAGCATCACGATGAGAGGATGTGTTGATCGTATAAGCAGCATCACGAGCAGATGAAGTTTTCTCCACCATCTCCTACTGCTCCTCCACCTCATCCAGGAGATGACCCCTAGTGAATTTTTTATGTTAATAATGTATGAATTCAAGAGTTGTTATAATATAAACTATTTTTAGTTTATGTCTTTTTTATTTGTGCGAATTTTGCATAATTTAATTTTTTATATATATTAATTTTTATTATTAGTATTATATTTTGTAATATTTGTAATTTTTATAATAATAATAATAATATTTTATGAGTTTTTATATATTTTTGTGAATATTGAGAATATTAATATATTTTTTATTATTTTAATAATATTAATATTATTTTTTCGTTAATCATAATTTCATTAAATATATTTTTTCGTATAATATTTTTTAATCTTTTTTCATTTTACAAATAATAATAATAATAATTTATGAATTTTTTATATTTTTTTAGAATATTGAGAAATTTATCAATTTTTAGTTATTTATTATTTTAATAATATTTATATCATTTTTTCATTAATTATAATTTTATTAATTTTTGTATTTTGGTTATTATTTGCGACGGGACCTATTGCGACGAGATCCCGTCACAAATAGTTTAAATATATAATTTTAAATACTATTTTTGATGGTACTAAGGGTCAATCGCAAATAGTATTTGCAACGGGCCCTTCACAAAAACTATATTTTAATATAATGTATATTTTTGGAGAGTTATTAGTGACGAGCCCATAAAAAAATGGTATTTGCGATGTCGTTTTCTACACCGACCTATTTGTGACAGGACCCCGTCGATAATGCTTATTTGCGATGGGATCCCATCACAAATAGCCCATTGAAAATAGCACAAATTTTAGTAGAGTCATCATATTAATGTACACACCCATCTAACTGCACAAGTAGAGGACCTGAATGAGATGCTGGAAACCTTGCATCTACCTACTACACTACAACCCCCTCGTACTCTTGTAATAGAGATCCAATATTGGGAAATGTTTGGTGTACTACACATATATCAATATTTCATAGTTGTAGTATATGAGTATTAAATTCAAGATATTAATTAAAAAAACTAAATTCACTAAAAACAACAATTCCATGAACCACAATAGTATTATCAATAATGGTCATCTCATTAGATACTGTGAAAAAATAAACGGTTCTACCAGTAGAGAAGTGGTCATGAACCACTCAGGAACCAAGGATCACATGGATATCCACTTATTAATCAAGTTCATAGGACACATTATCAAGTACCTCAAAAACCTTTTCCACATAGAAACCAACAAAAAGGTCAACCAGCTCCACAAAGACCACCACCACTAGCACCTTCCCTTCAGTAAAGTTTAGAGAATATTCTCACATCCTTAAATCAAAATTATTTCCAAATGATGAATACTAAATAAATAGAAATGAAAATTCTAATTGATACACTCTGAAATATCAAACATCAAATATATAAAATCTCAAAGACTTTGTCTGATAGATTTACAGGTACCCTGTCAGCTAATATTGAGACATACATAGAGGAAGAGGCAATGGAGGTGGTAACAATGTGTGGAAATATCCTAGATTTTCAGAAACCATGTGAAGGAGAAGATAATTAATATGGGGAACCCAAGTAACCTTCAAAGGTCATTAATGGTGGTGAAAATTAAAAAATTAATAAAATAAATAAAGAGAAACATTTATAATAAACTCCTCCTAGAAAGGATCTATCATAAGATAATCCCAAACAGGATATCTATATTACACCACAATATTACAAACCACCTCTCTGTATTTATAGAATGAATTAGAAAAGGATGTATCAATGGGTAATATAATAATTTTTTTTTATCTTGAGAAATTTTACATCAACATCCAATTTGCTGAACATATTTCTCAAATTCCTTAAAATGAAAAATTTATTAATTAAATACATTCTATAAAGAGTAAAATGGAAAAAATGGGAGTCATTCACCATAATTAATAGTTCTTTACTATAGTTTAGTTGAAAAATCCACCATATATGAGAGATCCCAATATTTTCTCAATTCCATGCACTGTAGGGGAATGGAACTTTAGAAGATCACTATGAAAACAATGAGATATCAATAACCTCATTCCAATGAGTGTATTACAAAATATGGGACATGAGAAACATAATATTACTCATGTATCACATCAAATATTTCACCAGTCAGTTATGTATCCTCAAGGTTTTCTCATGGTCGTTCTGGTCAAAATCGATAAATACATTTTCCCACCAGACGTTGTCATTTTGGACATGGATGAATATGTAGATGTTCCAATTATCCAAGGATATCAATTTTTAGAAAATGGTAAGAAAATAATTGTTGTAAATCAAGGGAGACATATATTCAGAAAAAGTAATAAACATGTTGTGTTCGGCCTAGTGAAATATGCAACTCAAACAGATAGTTATTTTGATTACCATTCTATCTTTCTCACTGATTAAAGGAATAGAAACATGGTCATCAGTGATGATTATGATGAACTATCTAATTTTAAAATGGTTGATTATTACATTGAAGAAACAAACTACATAGAATTTCTTACAACGAACAATATTTCATCTTTCATGACATCAGTACTTCAGACACCAACAATGTAGCTGAAACCGCTCCCAGGAAAACTCAATTATTATTTTCTCGAAAAAAAAACTGCACTAACAGTTAACATCAACATATAACTAACACAACCACATGTAGAAAAGCTGATCAATGTCTTACAAAGACATAAAATGTAAATTATTATGGGTTCAATGACATCAAAGGGATCATGCCCACATTATGAACTCATAATATTTAATTAGAATAATGTGAAAACCCCAAAATCTGGCCATGAGGTGGATAACACCACTAATAGAGGAGGTATATAAAAAATATTTACTAAAAATATTGTTTTGGGGGTAAATTTTTAGTTTCTAAAAATAGGTATGTGAGTCTTATATAATTAGTTCCAACAAAATTTCACCTCACAATAATAAAGAATGGTAAAGTTGAATTAATATCGGTCTAAGACATCACTAGTTAGTGAGTATGAGAGGACTATAGAAATATAAATATAGAAACACAAAAAGATCATTTACACATACCTTTCATGTATCGAATTCTGAACAGACTCACTTGAATCTAATTCACTATTTCATGGAATGATATTCAATATAAAATTAGATTGAAGACGACTGAGATGATTCCACCAAAACATCATTCACATGTCTCTCCAATACCATTTTATACTTATTATTGTCATTAATTTTATGTAATTCATTGAATAATATTCAAATTTGTTTGAAAAATAATTTCAATGATATGGTTGTGGAATTCAGGGAAAGTTATATTGATGTTTTTTCAGTTTATAGAAGATCCGGTGATTTTTGATTTAGAAATCATGAAATAGTCCTAAAACATTGTGTAGGGACGTTTTTATTTATATACTCTAAAAAAATTCACTTTATGTTTCAAATATTAATTTTACTTAGACACAAAATCTCTATTTATGGAATTGATGATGATCCCACAAAAATAAAGGCATTCAAAAATTTACCTGAGCACACAACTGTTAAAAGCATATAGGGATTTCTAGGCCATAGATGATTCTAGTGTCACTTTATGAAATATTTTGTGAATGTTTACAACTCTATTTCTCATATATTATTAAATTATAGGCCTTTTGTGTTCAATGATAAGTGTCGGTGGGAATTCAACAATTAACAGAAAATCATGGTGGCCGCACTAGTTTTCAATCCACCAGACTTGGGCAAAGACATAGAGTTAATGTGAGATGAAAGATAATTCACTATAGTAACTTTCTTAGGAAACTGGGTAATCCACAGTTTCTTTCCAATTTATTAATCCGTTAATAGTATGAATAATGATTAGGTAAACTACACAGACACATAAATGTGATCCTAGTAGTTATCTCTACATTCAAAAAGTTTTCTCCTACTATGTTTTGTCAAATGAGATTATTTACACTATTTCTACTTCCATGAACTATTTAATAAACATAAAGGATTGAAATAAAATACTAATACAATGCATACTATTACCTTCTTAATTTTAAATATTTATCAAAGACACCAAAAGGAAAGAGAATGGTTTCACTTATCATCTATCAATACTCTCCCTACCCCTTATTAAGGAAGATGGTAATCTGGAAATTTAGGTCAACTTCCCTAATGAAACTCCTTTTAACTTCAACACGAAGACGTAGTCATGGATTTTTGACATTAAAAACAAGCTCTCCATAAGAACCTTTTACCCATAACTCGCTTACCATTAAAAGAGGAAATTTTTAGTCAATCCTAAAAAATAAAACATGGATGAACTACCACATTTAAAAAATTGTTAGAATGGATTACTGCAGTGATGAATTATAGGATATGATATCCAAAGTGTGTTATAAGTTTTTTAAACATAACCAAGTTTGGGGACTCATGGAACAGAATGGACAGTGGAAATATTTATACAACGTTCACTCATTTGGCCTTCAATTAATCAATATACAAGATATTGTTTTGGGAGATTTTATTTGTGCCAACGAACTTGCACCATTGGGGAAAGAAATGAAATGCCCCAAAACCTGATCGAGGAAGTCAAAATAATCAATATATGGGGAATTTATTTTTTGGGTTTATTCCCTAATTCAGGTTGAATGTTATATATCCTCATTATCATTGAATATGTCACAAAATATGTACATGTTGAAGCAAAAACTCATGTCATGAAAATAGTTATCATGAATTTCATAGAGAAAAATGTGTTTTATATATTTGTATTTCCATGATTACTCATTATTGATCAGAGAACAAATGTTACCAGAAATGATACTAAAGTACCATTAGGGATGTAAAAAATATGATATAACATAGAAACTTCCTACAACATACACACCAGCAGGAAAGTTGAATGGAAAACTAGGGGAGTCAACAAAATCCTAGAAAAGATCTTGAACTAAAATTAAAATGATAGAATCCTCATATTAGATGATTCTCTTTGGGAAAACCGAATTGTCTACAAAACACCCATTGTTACCACCACCATTAAATTATTTTAAGAAAAGACTTTAAATTTACCTGTATAACTATATCATTACTCATACTTGTCAATTATGAAATTCAATAAGGATTAAAAAAATGTTGGGGAATATATGATGGTCCCGTTGGATGAAATTGTATATAAAATAATGTATTCTTATGAAAACTCTAATATTTATAAAGGTAAAACCATGAAAACTTGTTATTAGTGAGTCATTTGTCAAATATTCATACCATAAAATATGTTTTTATTATTCAACTCCTAATTAAATGTTTTCCCTACGATGCTTTTAAATAGATGGCTCGTACACTTCATTATTGTACAAGTATTCCCCTATGGGACCATCAAATTTCTTAAAAGAGTATAATAACCATAGAATTTCAATTGTAAATTACTGAAGATATATCATGAACTATTCATCAAGGGGTGTGTAATTACCTTTCAATTCATCTATGCACCATTGAGTCAATATATCACTGATAAAAAAAGAATTGATTAGAAGGAAACCTAGGATTGGTCAATATATGCTATAATATGACTGATTAGTGTCCATAAATGTGTGGTCACACTAAATGAAAACAACACATTCCATGGGATATAAATGGAAATAAATACCATAAATACATTTAAGGAAATCCAATACACAATGTGTATGGTTCACAATAAAAAAAAAATCAAATTTTCATGAATTTCACATAAAGTAATCTAATATACAACTATAAATCTATTGAATTTTATAAATTTTGTGAACCAAAATTTTATGACACTCAAGCCCCCACCAATTTTTACCTTCCCCTCTCCCATCGCATATACCAACATGCCCCACATCTCCTGCATTATCCACCTCCCCCATCGATCCACCTCCCCCGTCGATCATCTTATTCATTTGTGACACATCTTCATTCTCCCCTATAAATTAAGTCTGTTGTTCCTACAATAGCCTACATGAAGATAGTTCAAACTCCCCATGTTTATATCACATCTGAGATTGAGTATCCACATTCAATATTGTTTAGAAGGTTTTCCATTCCTTCATCACCCCTGCATCATCCTCTTCCATATCTGCTTCATCCTCTATAGTATCGTCGGCCATCAAGGATTCCAAATCAATGTAAAGGGAACCACAAGATGTGGATCACCCCCACATGAATATCATACCTATTTTTTCCAACCCAAATCACTATGTCATGTTTTTCTATTTGTAATAGAATCCCATATGGTCTAACAAAATATTGGATTTGGTCGTCCCTTCCATTTTTCACATCATCCAAGCGGTCCTCTAATTCCTTGACCTTCTAAATATCACTCCACATAATATCACTAATGAAGATACCTTTAAAGAGTTTCTACTAGATTTCCTAGCCAATTTAGAGGTGGGGGTTGATAGCCTCCGGTTCATGCTATGTGGTAGATCCGATGTGATCCTTAAGGCCGAGTTCATTATTTTCCCGAAATTGAAAATTACAAGGTATTCCAGACACATTAGTTTGAGATGATAAATTTGGATGATACCCTACTCTATATGATTATTTATTGAATCCCTAATAGAACCCATGATCGTTGGATGATGAAATTAATTCATCTCATAGGTCTCACACTCCAAATTCTTTATTGGGCATTGACTCCTTCCTGGTTCACCAACACTGAGTCTCATGTAACACTCGCTAGTTGGATATACCAGTGAAGAATTTGGAGTGTGGGATATTTATTGAGTCACTCATAGAACCCATGATCACTGGATGGTGTTAATTGAAATCCATATTCATCATAAGGATAAGTTACTAACAGTGTATGGAGACACATATTGTTGGAAACAAGATTCATTGAGTGTGATATTGAGGCACCTTTGACCAATCTATCAACCCAACACTTACTCTTATCTCCTTTGATCCCACCACTGATGTTTATCCTTCAATATCATCCCATCCCACCACTACCACCATTAAAATTTCCATACCTTTCCCTAATCACACCCCCTTCACATCCATATCCACCAATACAAGTTCCATCACACCAAGCCCTTCTAACCTCTATCTTTATTGATAGTGCATTCTGGAGAACCTTCAATAGATATATAGTCCCCTAGGCTTCCCATTCATAGAACCACCCTAATATTACATTCCTTAATCCCCATTATCACTTAAGGCCACATTTACCTACCTTCAGTAGTCCCTTTATCATCCAAACTTCCAGCACCCACAACCACCTCTATCATGTTTCCACCATAGTTGACATATCTTTCTACATGGTAGATGGTTTTGGAAGAGAATTCCCAACAAGGCAATGAACCAGATCCTCCACCATCATCCGAGGAACCATTTATTGATCCAGATTCCGGATCCAGGAACACTCTTAGTAATGGTAACTCACCACCCCCAACCACTGATATATATTTAAAAATTATAAAACCCTCTTTAGTTATTGATCATCCAACTCATTCCTCCATTATTGCAATTGACCAGGCATGCTAGTTAGAGGCACACTCTATTCGGGAGAGGTCTACAGATGAGCATCTCAATGATATTGATTAATGAAAACATATCCCAGTCTCCTCCATCATTAATATACTCTTTCGGGGTGATAATTATTTTTTAATGTATGTATTACATCTCGTTGATATATCATTCACTTATTAATTACATGGTATACAACATTTTCCATACAGTTTGTTGAGTTATTTTTCATTTCATTTCTATATTATAGTCTCTATGTTGTACTCTTCTACCTCTTACTTAGTCATAAATGTTCCTGTTACATCACCATGATCCTTCATACTATAAATGAATCACCATATAGCTGATGATGAGAACCCGGTTGACGAGATTTCACTAGAGATATGTGATCTGTAGAGGACAACAACGCCACAAGAAAAGATTATTTTATTACCATGCAAGATATATAATTGGAAAGAAATGCTGATGATCAATCCCACAAAGTGTCCACATGATTGTGGTGACATGGCCCTAGGTTCTTACTAGTGTAATAGGACTTATAAGAAGATAGAATAATCTTTAAGTTACATTTTTTCACCTTTCTGGATGATAACGTATTTTTCATTTCATTATGCGAGGAAACTAAAATTACATTTATGTTCATTATTTTTTGTTTTGTACATAGGATTTTCTCTCATTTCCTTATATTTTTTAGTATTCTATTGTGATTTATTAGACCCACATGTACACATATATCTTATATGATTTTTAGTCTTATTCAAATTGTGAATCCACCCATTCTGCTACTATTATTATTTTTAATATCATTAGACTAATGTTTTATCATGTGCCTGAATTTTTAATACACACATTATACTGGTTTACCAATTTGACCTAAATATTAACCATGTTTCACCATGTTTTGACAGTCATATAGGGAGATCTCAATTACATGAACACATTTTCAAAATATATATTTCATACAGCCTCTCCAATATTAGTCAAATCTATACCATGTTGTTTTTATGTTAGTGAAAACTCTATCTAATATTTACTGTTAGTGAGTTTATCTTGAACTTAACTATCAATACACTTGAATTATAACTTTTTTTCTTCTTTCTAGGAAACATTTTTGGTTGGAATCATTGTATAAACCTAAAAACTCATAAAACCTATTTAAATTGAAGACAATAATATGTTGGAAATTTTTGAAATATGTGTTTCACTCTAATTTCATTTTTTTGAATGATTGTTGAGTTCATTAATTTAATTCCAATTCAAGAAAAATTATATTTATTTTGAGTGAAATATTACTTGATGTTTAAATTAGTGTGATTACTAAAATAATTTGCATACTCCCATTCCTAAGAGGATTTAGATCCATTGTTTTCATTTTCATTTCGGAGAATATTTTTTGAGTGAGCCTTGGGGTATGTAAACTTATTAAGAAAAGCATTGAGGTCTTATTGAGGCTATGACCGAACAAATACAGTTATAATATGATTAAGTAAATCATTATTAATCCAATATTTCTTGATTCCCACCTTATAATTTTCCTTCACTTAATCCCACAATTTCCATGAATGACCTACATAGGATACATGTATTCAAATCTGATTATCCCATCCAACCTTCTTTGTATATGTATACATGATTATTTTTTAAACAAGTGTGGGAGAATATTCATTCGATGGACATGTGTTGTATTGATTTAGAATATGTATTGTTGTACATTATTAAATATTTTTGTTATTATCCATGTCTTATTTTTGTAATTTTAGGCTTACCCTATCCCAATAAAAAATTCAAAATTGCAATAGAAATTAATATTGGGTTTCATGTTAGGAAGGTCATACATCACCTTTTATAGACTGATGAATCCCTTGAAGGATCATATGTTTTTGTGGTATTGATGTCAGATCTGGCCTATGCATGACTTTAAAAAAAGGAAATGAAAATATAAATAATGGAAAATTGAGAAATTATTTATACATACTTGATATAGCTTTGGATTCATTTTTTGAGCTTCATAGAGTGTGGAAACTATTTGATCATATAGGTTCCACATGACAACACTGTTCTAGTTTATAATTCATTAAAAATTAAAACATTCCCTTATTTTGGGACTGATATTCACCTATTACCTACCATCCCTCATCCTTGTAGCTTTTATTACATTTTGATGAAGCCCTAATGATTATTTTTTAATGAATTAGAGATGGTAGAACCTATAAAATACTATGGTTAGGAACATTTTTTTAGGGTATGACCATAACCCAAGTTACATTTTTACCTATGGGATGAGAAAAAATTTATTGTGGGTAAAATTTCAAAGTGGATATATAATTTAAGAAATTTTTTTGAGATTCTAATTGATCAATTAAGAATTTAAATAATGGAATTGAAACTTAAAGGATAAATTATTTTCCAAACAAAGTTTATTTTGAAGGGCTGTCATTTTCCTACTTACACATAGTTTTACTATATAGGTGGTAATGAATGATATTGGTTTTTAAATTGTTTATTTTGGAATACCAATTGAGATGATTGTTTCTTGGGGACAAGAAATTATTCATGTTTGGGAAATTTTGATATGATAAAATTGAATATAAATTTTTTATTCATTTAATTAATGATTATTCATGTCTTATATGATATGAACTAGGTATATATTTATTATTTTATAGAATATGTTTCCAATATTCCAAAAGAAAAGCTTTAGAAAATGGCCAAAATGGACAATAAATATCTCGAATCACTTACACGACGTGTAGAAATCATTCAAAGAATATCAGAAGTCAAGATAATTTTTTTAATAAAATTTAATTAAAGAATATATAAAACAATG
Organism: Viscum album; assembly: GCA_963277665.1. Lineage (NCBI taxonomy): Eukaryota > Viridiplantae > Streptophyta > Magnoliopsida > Santalales > Viscaceae > Viscum > Viscum album. The sequence goes on along the minus strand of OY728158.1, from coordinate 585,337,549 downwards.
AGGATCACACCCTACAAATGCTAATAGATCATTCCCAACCAAATGGGATTCGTTAAAATGATCCTTGTGCACAACTTCAACAGGTTCCATCGTCAAAAGAATTTCATTCTCCCTATGCCTCACTCATCCATCATATCAAAACATGACATCATCTATTGACAATTTCATCATCACCCTAGGTGGATATTTCAATTTTCATCCAATGTTTTAGGGTGGTATACTCACAAGAATCTACTCAAAGCCACCAGCCCTTGATCTACACTTGGACACTCACTGATATAACTAAAAATGTTACCATTAATATCATATACACATTACATCGATATCATTCAAAATAAATGGTTACACCTCTTGTAAAACATAATCATGAAACAAGAATCAGGATCTTATGATTCACACATCATCATTCCTATTTCTTTCCCCTAATACAACTTCACATGCTCCACATGGATGTCAATCTCATTTAGTTAGAAGCATCCTCAATAATCTTCTCAAAACCAATGGAATATCAATTTATCCATAACCAATCACATGATCACATAACACATATCATCATATATAAAAACACAAATGTCCACCCATACTCCCACCATACCATGGAATCCATATATAGAATCAACAGGGTCAATAATCATAACTATAATATCCACAAAACCAAAAATTGAAACAAAAATAACTCCAAGTGATTTATTTCATAATAAAAAATGTATATTTCATTCCAACAAACAAATCTCAAGTTATCACACACAAACACACATATTTATATGTGTGTGTGTGGAATCAACTTAGCAGTCATTATCATACTATCAATCATTAATCCTTAATAAGCATCCACATATTGGACTACCCCTAAAAAATCGTGTTATCAATATTTAGCATACATATATATAAAAAAATATCCCAATGGAATTCCATGTTGAGGAACCATAATCATATGGTTAGGATAAATTGAATGTGAAGGACCTTGGAAAATATTGAGTGGGGAGGGGTGAATCTGGGTGTCAACTTTTCCCTTTTAAATTGAATGATATTTTTCCCACGTTGTTAAGAATTTGTTAGATCTGTCTGATCAGAAAGTACAAAAAACAAACCATCACATGCCAAGAAAAGACACAAAAAATTTACTTGGTTCACCATGATGGGATCAATGCATGGAGAATATGATGATAGGATTTAGGTTATACCAAACCCACTAATCATCATTAGTTGTGGAGTAAACAAATTTCATAGTCACTCTATGTTAGGACAACTACCTTTACATGGTTTATGGATGACACATTGTGTTCCTCAATTTGATTCTGTTGATAGCCCCTTGTACACTACATTTTGAATAATCTGAACTCAGATTATCGACATGAAAATCACTTTAATGGGTTGTCATTAAATCACACACCCTCAACTATATATGGATGATATGTTGATGTTCTATTTTTACCCATAGACAAATTTTACTTTCCCTCATACTGATAGATTGTGAACTAATCTTTTAAAAAATGACCTTCATCCTCTGCGTACTGTGTTCCTTCCTCCATGTAATACACTACATTGCATCTTGCCTTGGTATGTTACATACTACTCTGCTCTATGTACTTCCCTACTCTGCATACTACATAATCTCCCTCTACGAACCATGCTACTCCTTGGATGGTATTTTCTTTCTCTCTTCATACTGCATGAACTCTGTAGACCGATGTCTTCCTCTGTGTACTAGCTCTCCTACATGAACATGTAATCCTTAAAACTATCCTAGACATCACCGAATTCTTTTTAGTTTTCTAATTAATGTTATTGTTGGTTTTTCATATCAGGAACTACTTCTTAACTTCTTTGAATTCCTCTCAGATTTTAATTATAGATCCCAATTCTAATTATGGGATTATTTATCCATATATAAGAAAATAAATCTCTATATTCCACTAAACCATAATTTACCAAATCAATATTGCAACGCCACATTCACCGCATACCATACATATCCCAGGAATAATTTTCCTTACAAAGTTTATGTATTTCCATTGTCCCTACACTATGGCAAAAATCACCACCTTATTTTCACAAATGAAACTCTTTTCAGTTTCTCAAATGATCCATTACTTTTCATATACCGTTTTCCATTACACAAACCATTTACTACTAGTCTGCATATCTCCCTTCATCGACTGTAATACATTCCTAGTACATGTTATGTGTTTTGTTCCCCAATCTACGTGGTTCCCTTCATTTACTAATTTCCTTCACCATTCCGCAAATCATTAACTCCTATGAAGAAATATTTCCATTGAAAACTCCTTGATTAACCTAATGAGGATTGAAAAAAATCACATTACATCCTCCATATACATTAATGAATGTTCTTGGTTCCAACATAATGACATAAATAATCTATATAGAACAGACCATATATATATATATAATATTTATGTAACTAAAAAAATATTCTTTCATAACTAGAACTAAGAAACCTTGTTCCATTTTTGAATCATTAACGGTCTCTATACAACCCTTTCATTGATAGTCTATACAATTATCACCATTAGGTATAAAAACCCATAGAATCCACAAGACCTTTCATTAAATAATATATATCCTAGTTTTGCAAGATATAATTTTTCTGTTCTGTTATATGAGAAAACACTATATAAATTTTTTATTACATTTTAAATGGTTGAAACCTTAATAGTCCATAAAATCAATATCACATAGGCCAGTTTGTTTCATCTAAATCATACATTCCAAATATGATGCATGATGTTTCATCTTTCTACTATGGGCCAATATACAAAATCAAATAAACAATAATTTCAAAAAACACAATTTTGTCATGCTATGTGAAATCATATAACCCTAAAAAAAATATTGAATAAAAATTCCATATCTTTGGTAATATATTATTTCCATTAAAAATGGTTATTTTGATTCTCCAGTCCAAGGTCTATCGCATTATATAAACAATTCCAATATCCATGTCTTCCATATCCCCAAAAATTAATGAAAAATGAAAGGTTACGATACAGATTTGTAACACCACTATTTCTTGTGTCCACTCGCTAGTGCTCGGGGTGATAGAGATAAATGAGACATCAGGCATGCCTCCTCATATGTTATAGGTAGCCTAATTGTATCATGGTTATATGGTCTTATTGCGGATAGACTATCCACACATAAAAAGTAAAAATAGTGTAAAATAACTAATAAATGTCCAAAATAACAATGTAAATATTGTAAAAAATTAAACAATGAAATATTAAATGAATTGTAACATATAAACACAGATATATACCAGAAAACATCAACTAAATCCTATTGGGTTGATAAAATATTTATGTTAAGATAAAGGATGTTTGACCACCATCCCCAGTCCTCAATATCCTAGCCTCAACAACCCATTCATGATATCCTACTTGATCATGAAAACATGGCCCTCTTCCATACTTAAACACGAAAATAGTGAAGTTTGATAAGGTAAACATATTCTATAGACACCCAATAAGGGTGTTTGTACAATTCTGTAGTGCCCCAAAAATGGATTGATAAATATAACTAGTAATGTAGTGCATGGACATGTGATATGATCAACAGAATAAAAAATAGCTATGGATTTGTTATTAATAAACACCATTGATCTCTAGTTATTTGTTGAAACTTTTTGTCGAATATACCTTCTATAGATATTTCCAAAGTGCCTCTAGGAATATTTTTTACTTTTTTGATTCATATTTAGCTCAATAGATGATTCATATGAAATATATTAGGTATTCCACTAGAAGAATGTGTGAGAACCCATAACTATGAGGCGATCCTAGGAATTCTAGTAGTGTTAACTACAATATCAATTGTTAGGAAGAAAATCCATGTCAATTTAGTTTTATTAATAAGAATTCAAATCCTAGATAAACTCTAAGATATTAAATATTATTTGGCATAAAGGATCAAATAACATGATTCTTATGAATTCTTTTAATCGGTCATAAAACCAAATCTATGGTAATATCCCAAAAATTCTTTAATTACATGAATAATTAGAGGAATAAAAAATATCATTAGAATTACATGTATCATTCATGAAGTTGAATAATTAGTAATATCCCAGGAATATCATTGTATCATGTTTCAATAACTAAATCTTAATAAACCTTTCATCACTCTATACTAGGCTAATGATGAATCCCATGTTATTTCTATAGAATTCCATCATATATGGAATAAATTAAAATACCAAGAGTACATGAAATTCATTCATGATTTCTCAAGGGAAGTGAACCCCTCCTTTTATATCTCATCTAATAAACAATGTAACCTGATCTATCTCACAACATCATCATTTTAGTTTTAAGGTGAAACTCGAAATTTAAAAAATAGAAATTTCTATAATACCACTTACTAGGATGAACATATCATAGGGGAACCAATCAAGGTCTCTAAGGTCACACCATGGAATGAATAACATACAATAATTCCTCAATATCCATCTCATATATCTTGTTAGGACCATCAATATGTAATAGAGCATCCCTCAATGTCATTGTAATCACATTTTAGTCTTAAATAATGCATAGAATATTCCCCACTAGCATTACTTTAAAGAGTTGGCATCATGCCAATAATATTTGAAAAGGTTATACTAGGTAGTTTCTCCCACTAAATATCTAAAATTTCAACCTAAGGTAATCCAACCAGAGTACTCACATAATAATGTCGATCTAATCCCCACCCACTCTGTAATCATCTATCCAAAGTCTCTATGGAATCACAAATTCATCATGACCAACATTTGAGTTCTTAGGTGACACATGAGGTTGTCTATTCCAATCCATTATTGATCTCTACTTAGGGGATCTAAGGGGACCATATATCAAGGGATAATAAATCCCATAAATATATTAAATTACTTCCCTTAAGGGTCTTTATATTTGAATATATGTATCCATAACCAAGCCCTCATCCATTGGTAGATGATGCACCATGCCTATGGTTTAGCGTCCATCATGGCCCCTAAAACATGTTTCCATCCATATGGTATTATATTAATAAAAAAATTATTAGAATAAAACAAAAATCACCATTTCTCATGAAAGCACATATCACATAAATATAAATTAATTGAAATTTCCATAGTTTTATACACATGGGACTACCTAAATCAAATAAAGTTACAATTCTTTAAGGAAGCTCGACCACCACAACCCAAGATGAAATAATCCTCACATTATCTCCCAATAACATATATAAACCATAACATAAAAATAAATAATTAAAATTAATATAAAATTATGTCAAAACATGAATCGGTCTTAACCATTTATAATAAATTTTTCAGTTTAATTCTAATAGGCCAAATTCCAAATTATCTCCAAAACATTTTATATGTTTTTATCATTGAGAAAATGATTGTGTACCTCCCCCATCATCATCAATACATTTAACACAAAAAATCAATAATTTAACTTTATATTTTATTCATTAATTTAACCTAAAAACAAAAACCCATAAATAATACCATGGTGGCGATATACATCTTTAACATTGAGAAAAACAATTGTGAGATCATCATCTAGAATCTCATTTTGCTAAGCTAAAAATAACCCCTTAACATGGAAAAAATTCCACAAAAAATTTCATGTTATAATTCCCCAATACCAATTCTGGGTTGACATAATTTGGAAGAGGGGAAGAGGGAATTAGATTATGAAATGATCATTTAGGCATATTTTATTTACCAAATGGTTCATTTGGGATAAAACCAATTTTGATTTTGGAATGAATCAAGAGAAATATACCCCTAAGAATGTGTGAATTTCACCTCAAGAGTCACTTCATAGGGGGTTGAAGAACTCCTATCATACCCCCTTTTAAAAGGAATAATACATAAAAATTATCAATTATTTTTCTGTTTATTATTTTTTTCCCTTATTTAATTCCCAATACATACATAAGGGTGGTTTATCCCTTTATTTAAAGGACAATACTTGTGAAATGGTGGTCACATAAACATTCTAAAGTCACCCCCTCACATAACAGTGGATGCACCATTCTGGTAAGTGTCACCCCTAATATAAGTGTGGTTTTACCCCTATTTATGTTTAACTATACCCCTCATGAATGATTAATACATGGAACTCAATTATGGGTATAATAATTTAAATATTGGGAAAATTGTGGAAACATATATGAACCAGGTGGTCATCATACGCCGACTCACCCGAACACCCAATATCCTCTTAACCCATTAACCCAAATCTAAAAACCTTATTTAGATGTGTTCTAACTCATGAAATTATAATTTGAATAATGGTTATCAACAAAAACCCTAATCTTGAATAAAAAAAATTACATATAAATTCCACATTATCTCAATAACCTGTAATAATACATGAAATTATAGAGAGTCCTTCAACATAGAAAAATATTAGACAATGAAATATTCATTATATTTGATGGTATTATGATTAGTAGAAACACTAAATTTGTACATGTTCAATGATTACTATAACTTTTTTGAACAATAAACCATTCCCCCATATATAAAATAGAAATCAATATTATATAAGAATTATAAAAATATGTATGAACACATTTATGCTTGTATCTATATTTTTAATAAAAATTGTTTCATTAACATTTTAATGGAAATTATAAGAAGTAATATTAAAATTCATTAAATACATTTGAATTGTATAAAATATTTATATTAAAAATAATGAAATATTTATAATAATATTATGAACAATACTTATAAAATGAATATATTTATATAAAAATTTACAAAAAATGAATTTATGTTATCTAAAGTTATATTTATATTGAATTATAGTCTATTGTTATTATATTATAACAACACATACACACAAACAAATATAGAAAATGTATGTTTGGTTTTGTATATATATATATATATGTATGTATGTATGTATGTATGTATGTATATATTATACATATACAATGAGATATATGATTGTGTGTATGTATATTTTATACAAATACAAAAAAAATATAATATATATATATATAATGATATATATTTTGAAGTTGGGGTTTGGCTTAGTGGTAAGAACCCCATAATCCTACATGAAAAATGAGGGTTCAAAACCCATTGGGCGTAGGTTCTGTCATCTACTGCAGTAGCAGTGGTATTGTACCAATGACGGCAACTATAGTGGCAGTAAGGCACTGTAGCCACAACAGATACTATGCAGTACTGTAGCAGGCATAGTACTGTAGTAGTACTTTTCACAGAATGGGGATTGGGCCACAAAATTGCGCCTACAGGCCCTGTAATGGGCTAAATTCCCCTAGGCCTTTTGGCTATGTAATGGGTATCCCTCTACCTAGTTAAAATAATTCATTGATTTGCTTTAAATAATAAATAAGGCTTTATCACCAACCTTTTAAAAAAATGATATATATTTTTATCACTAATTCACAAAAATTATGTACCTGTTTGGTATGGACTCCTACAATGAATCAAAATAGTAGATGGTTTAACCCCTGAAAACCACCTATTTGGGGGAGGGGGTAAACATTATTACTATAGAGGTATTATAACAGCATTGAAAACTATTCATAGATTGAATTTTGTGTCATTTGGGATTTAATTCCATACACCTAAGGTAAATAGACAACAATTCATGGACCATGTTTGACAACTCGGTGCAATAGGAAAGCAGTAATGCATGGACACATGCAAGTGCCACTAGGTTGGTGGCCATGAATGTGAGATGAATGTGTTGACACCTATCAACCAAATATATATCCACATCGATATATGATGTAGGATAGATGATTTTTTATCCACTTGTCTCCCATAATAGTATTTCCAGTTATATGGTGCAGAGAAACAGGTTGGAGTTCTGGTGAGGAAACCACACCCACATTATTTTCTAGGTCTTTTAGAAGAGAGATTGGTGTATTGAAACCAATCATCTAATCCTCCTCCCATATGTTGATGTGAGATGAAGTTTTTCCCTTCCATGATGAATTTGGGGGTTCCTGACATAACAATATAATTTGGTGTAGTATTCTTGACTGGGAGCATATGTGTGATAAATCTAATCGGGGGAGGGGTAGTAATTTGACTACTTCCATGGCATGATGCATGCTATATATAGTGGTCTTCAGAAAATTTACCATGATGGGTTATGGGAAACATTTAAATATGGTATTTAAATCAACCAAAAAGGAATTCAGTCTTCATGCCACAAAAATGTAATAATATAGGTCGAGGGGTTCTTATCATTTATTGTTGGGAAGGATGAGGCTTGACCCACTAGGGTCCTTGTGTGTGTGTATTGTCAGTGGTTTGTAATCTCTTCTACCAATAAAAAAAATTAATTATATATAATTATATATTACATTGATTTTATTTAGAAAATATATTTTAATAAATAAATATTTAAATATAATTTAATTTGATTAATTAATTTAAATATTTGAAGTTTTATATTTTCAATAACTAATTTACGTATATGAACATCCTTATTCACATGTAAATATGTGAATCTTTGTATGTGATCATGCTTGAAGAACCTAATGACATGTGTGTGTGTGTGTAGTTAAACTCAACACAAACATGCGTATACCCAACTATATACAACGAATATAATATAAATTTTATTTCTATTTATATATATATATAATAATTAAATTAATATATAAATATATTAACTACATATATTTCTTAAAGTATTATATATATATATATATATTATTCATTGAAAATTCATAAAATGTTTAAAAAATTTAAATTTCAATTAATTAATACATCTAATTTTTAATGATAGAAATCGTTCAATACAATCAAAATATATAAATATTTTACCGTAAATAAATAGATAAATATATATAAATGCACATATACATACAAATTCATACACATAAAAATACATATATATACACATATATACAGATAAACACTTTAACACATAGATAAAAACATACACATACATGCACATTCACACACACAAACACAAATATAAAAGCATATGTTTACATATACATACATACATACATACATACATACATATATAGCCATAGACAAACATACATAAAAATACATATAAACATACATATGAACAAAAAACACATACATATTAATATCTATACACATACATACATACACAAATATATAAATATACATATGCATACATACATAAATATCACATACATACATATAAATAAAAATTCAGAAACACATACGCATACATATATACAAATACAAATTTGTAAAAACACATACATAAACATAGACAATCACATGAAAACGCAAACACACACACACACACACACACACATATATATATATATAAACAAATGTCTTGACCTAATGGGAAGAGGATTTCATTATAGTTGGTCTTTGGAAACCATGTTCTCATTAAGGTTTCACTTCTTTATAGGAAATATATGTTTAATAATTCCAAAAAGAAATCCCCATGATTTTTTTGACCTTTTTGGTGATAATGAGAGTTGGAAAAGTGGTATATCAGTTAACTCTTACTTTAAAAATAAATAATCTTCATGAAATTTTCCTTGGGTTATGATTAATTTATATTATTATTATCACTCATATATTATTGATTGGACATAGTTAAATATTTAAGAGGATTTTATATTCATGGAGTGTCCTAGTAAAATTTAATATCTTCAATGGAATATGATATAAAGATGGATTACTCTTCTAGTTCATTTGTTTTTTGAGGTATATTGGTTTAGGTAAATGAATGCAGGATCCAATGACATAGATACTGAATCAGTTTCCTATTAAGTTTAAATTTTTTTTATTATTTTGATACTAAAATTTGGTTTTATAAATATATGAATGTATTTTATTGTACATTGTGTATTTTTATTTGATTTTATATTAGAATAGTTATTATTTGAGTGGTGTCTCAGTCGTTATGGTGCTTTCCATTGGTTTGTTTTTATTTTAGGTTTGGTTTGGATTCTTGAGGATGAAAATAATTTAAATGTAATATATTATTGGGGCTTGATTTTTCAAGGTCCATTAATTTATGATTTTTTGGTTTTAGAGTTGGTAATATTTTTTTTATGTGATCCCTCTAGGTTTTTTGTGAAGAAAGTTGTAGTGGTTCATATTAATATTGAACTAAAAGGAAAAAAATGGAATTAAAAAAATATTGAAATATAATATATTCATTTTTGTGTGCATGTGGAAAAATGTGTACATAATTTACAAGGAAAGACAATATATTATTAAAATTCATTCAACCATTAAAACTGGAATCAGTTTTTGTGGTATTTTAAACCTTATCTTATAGTTTGACCCCTTAGTTGATGAATTTTTACCTTAACCATAATAACAAGTTCATTAATCGTAATGAGATATAATTTTACATATAAAGTAATAATTTACTAATAAATGGAAAAGGGATGAAATTATCAACAATCTTTGGTCCTACTTTTACTATTTCACGATTTTTAATATTTTTACCTAATCTAACAAAATATTATTTTTCCTAAAATGTCAATAATAAAAATTTTGAAAATATTTATTTAATTTGAATTTAAAGACACTAGAAAACATATAATGAAAATATATACATCTACCATTTATATAATGTTGCAATAATATCTATAAAATTCATTGGACGCTATAAATCAACAAAAAAATATATTACTTTTAATATTTTTAATCAAATTTATAATATTTTTCTACTAATTGAAGAAATACCGTGTCAGTATTGCATAAGCATTTAGAATCATTATTTAATAAATAAAAATTATAAATAGATTACCCTGATAAAAATAAACTAATTACGTTTAAAAAATCTTTTATATTATCTAATAACATGTTCATATAAATATGTGAATATAAGTGAGTAATTAATAGAATGGTAGAGACATTTTGGAATTTACAAAAAATAAAATAATATAAATGTTTCTACCATGGTATAATAGAATTAAAATTCCATATTTTACAATTTCATATTGATGTTTCAAAATTACACAGTTAGAATTAAAAAAAATTAATGGGTTGGGTGTTTATAATGAATTTTCACATTATTTTTTATCTTTATTTACTTGTCTTACACTATACTAATGTGATAAATGTTACCAGGGTTACTATTCAGAATGCATTAAAATTAAATTGAAATATTTACCAAATTTGTATTTCATGATTCTAAATATGTTATTTAGTTTTTTATATTTAATACTTATAATTGGTATAAATTTATATAAAATAATAGTTCAATAAGAGATCAATGTATTTTTTTATAAAAATGCGTTTTTATGAATAAATTTTTTTATACCAAATTCAACCATAAAATTTATTCCAATTAAATTAATTTGATTAATTATAATATTATGTATCTAATGTTACCTTTGAACTAATTTTTTAAAAAATATTTCCTTTTTAGCTTCTTGATACAAAATTATAGATTTAAATATAAGTATTATTATTCACTCTTAAGTAGAAAATCAATAATTTAAGGGAAATCCAAAAAAATAACGCTATGAAAATTTTGATATAATGATTAATAAAATTATTTCTAATTTATGAAATATATTTTCTAAATGTTTCAAAAACTAATTATAATATTTTATACAAAAATAAATAAATATAATTTTTGAAGAAATCATATTTTTTATGAATAAAGTCACTATAATATAAATTGAGTCCTTATATTATAATAATTAATAAATAAATTTTCATTTTTTAGTGCCTTTATATATTTTATAATATCGTTAATCTTATTAATACCATCCAATTTAACTATTATATTTTCACTATAATAATATTTCATGATTTTTTTGAGTTCGGTGTTATGTGGTGTATACTCCATTGAAGAGAGTGTTTTTTTTAAATCATGGGATTTTACATTATTCCCATTAATAAATTGAATATTTACAATCTGTGCATGTTCTGGGTAATCGGTTCTATTAAAATTACATTATGTACAACTAACATCATAAAAATGATTAATAAAACTTCCACTTAAAAAATGAAATGTAAATACATAGGCCATTTTAAATAACACAAAACTGGGGTAATTTATAATAGAACATTAGTTGGAAGTGAAAATATATTTATGGAAGAGTTTAATAATACACCCAGATTAATAAAGACTGATATTGAATATGGTCATGATAATGTTAACCAAAACAAAACCACAAATATTTTATGAATTAATGTACCTATGATTCAACATAAATGAGTGTAGTTAGATAATGTTTTTACATCAATTTACTTTTCCAAATGTTGATGAATTATTTTATTGTATAATTAATTTACTCAATAAAACACACATAATTGATTTACTTCTATTTTATTATTCTAATATCACCCATTGTATATGCTTCAAAAAAATTCCAATTCATCTCATACTCCCTAAAATGAATATTCATGTTAAAATGTTTTAGACATAATGCTCTAAAATTTACTTTTAATGAATCATAATATCCATATGGCATTACTTATGCTTATAAATATTTACCTTAACCAATATAGTTATAATAAGTTCTCTACTAACACCAAAATATTAACATAATTCATTCCCTAAATATTAAACATTAATACTCCTCCAACATATGTTTGAAAAAAAATTCAAAATACATATTTTTTAATATACCCTAAATTTCCAAATTCAATTTAATATAAATATCCCAAATAACATTAAGAATTTATTAATGATACATACCAAATATGTGAATGTGTTGATAATAAATTATACTAAAACATGGTATTAAGATAAATAAACAAATTTATTTAATAAAAACATGTTATCATTTTAAAAAAATTAACTCTATTCTCATTAGAAAACTAAAATAATGTATTATTGAATATGTTTCATTCATCAAAAAATGATGTGATCATCATGAAATATAACAAAAACAACCTTTTCATCACCACAATAATTTTTTCCATTTTCATCAATACTATACAGTTTACAATATCAATATCCATAATCTATTTATCTAATCTAATAATTATTATATCAACATCATGAAGATATTAAGTTATATCATTCCCTCAATCATGTTTTTTTAATAACTTATCATCTTATAATTAAATAGATTTTCTTGGTTATCAATAGCAGTCAATATATGATGAAAATTAATTAATAAAAACAATTTCATAATAATCCATATAAGTTTCAAGAGTATTATAACCAAGATATAATTTATATAACACTTCTATAATATAATTCTAAAATAAAAAAAACTAAAAAATCCATTCCTTCAACTTCAGTGATTCACATTTAATATTTCCTTCCTTAGTATAGGTTTAACCCTCGGGTTAGGGAATTTTCTTGGATAATGATCAAGTTACCCACAAATTTGTAACTAAACAATAAATGGTGTTATAGGAAGAAATTTATTTCTTTCCATTATAACCATTATTTAACTCCACAGTTAATTAATTTTTTCACTTCTTCTCCAAACATAAAAACTTATCCCATTCCTTTGAGACAATATGAATGGTGACTATTTCTACATTTCAAACATGATAAAAATTGAGACTTCATTTCTCTATGGTCTTTTCCACATTATCTCTCTACTATCACAATCCCTTTCTCCTTTGGTGACTCCAATAGTTGGTCAACATTAATGATTTTAATCATATATCATGATAAATGACAAGGAATAATCCTAATATCATGGACTCTAATGATCATAAATTTACTATCATCATCACATTGTCTTTCATATTCAATGTTAACATGGTTTCATCATGTTCCAGATATTTATTTAAGGAAATAGCATAATTTTAGAAATCATAATCATAGTAGGAATCCACATAATTATGAATCATAATTTTTTTCAGTGTTTAAATCTTGAAAAATAAATATCAATATTCTACACCTTAGGATTAACATAGTACATCCTTAATAATTATCCAATAAAATCATTCATAATAGTTCATAATGAAAATGTTATTGAATACAACCATATTCGCTCGGAGTGTCAAACTATGTGTGCATTAAGGGTGTTCTCACTATGCATCAAAATGATGGTCAATAAATAATTAAACCAACTATTTTTATGGTTATTACCCTGATATGAGCCTATTAAAAAACCAAATCCACAATTAGTAACCTGGAAGGGTTGTGTTGATTGGAAAACTATATAATATTTACTTTACCCAAACATTTGGATGTTATCTTATACATATAGTTATCCTAAAATTCATTCATTGGTTTTTTATTTTAATATATGTTTTATTAAATCTATTTTTCATGGTTTTTATTAAAATATATTTTGATACAAAATGTAAAAACCCCAAATCTAGTAACCTAGAGTCATTTTATACAATATTAGATTAGAATATGATACATTGGATCTCATAAGGATGGACCAATCCGTTTAGTAGTCTTAAGTAAAATGATATATACATGATTTTCATTTCATCCTGGAAAATAAAAAAACATAACAAAAGAAATGAGCTACATCAATGAAACTCATTCAAATATTTCATCATTATAACTTGGGAAAGGAAACAATTAGGGGAGAAGTCCAATTCTCAAAATGGGTTATGTACCTAAAATATAAAATCAATTAGTATGACATAATAAATATAGTAAGGTAAATTACTCATAATACAGGAAATTTAATAAGTAATTTTAAACCAAAAATATTACATGGAAAATATAAATACAACAATCCCACGAGAAATTATAAATAAATTAATAGGGGATAAAATTATTAATAGTGTAAATAATTATCTCAAAGGTCGTTGTATATATACCATTATGAAACTAATCTAATACATTTTAAAACTATGCCTAATGACCCATATAAATTAAAAAAATTATTTATATCATAATATGTGTTGATGAATTTATGGGATATATAATCTTGATCCCCACCCATACAAGAATGTACAATGAATTACTCATTTAATGAATTTTCAATGTAATTATAAAAAATATTACATATTAATAAAATCCCAAATTGGGTAATGAATATACATTATCAATAATTCACCAATCAAAAAATTAAAATTCATAGTAAAAAACAATATATTGAAAGGGTATGTGGTTTATTCATTAAAGATATTCATGAGACAAATAATATGAATATGTGAGTTAGATTTAATTCATATTATAAATTTATCCAAAGAATGTGACTCTTTGAATAGAATGATAATGAGAAAAAAATTAATAAAGTTGAATTTCAATTTATTAGAAATATATATTCTAGTAAAAAATTGTATTTTTGAAAAATGTAAGAAAAATATTAAAATAATATTTCATTAAATATTTTTCATTGATAAATAATATTAACAATTTAATATATGAAAAATAGAGTAAAATCGTTTTAGTAGTGGGGAAATCCCTTATGGCCATATATGTTAAGATAAATATTTATATTGTCTTTTGTAATAATAGATAAAAATGAATTTTTCTAAAAAAAATTGAGATAATGCATTAAAAAAATTAAAAAAAAAATTGTATAACATAAAATACACTTGCTAAATAACTTCATTATGTAAAAGGACATATATAAACTATTTCTGCAAAATATTTATGTGGAAGAAAAATATACCTGATGAGAAGAGAAATATTAATGGATATTATTTTAAAAACTCCCATTGAAATAATAACATGAATTGAATAATTAATAATAATAAATAAATATTTATATTTATTTTAAATTTAAATTGAATAGTATATACAATACATAAAAGAAAAAAGGTCCATAATACAAAATATTTTTCCATAGAGTGTAAATTGAGATGAAATCTCTTACGAGATGATTCACTTTAGTAAAATGAAATTTATCCTATTTTATAATGATTAAAAACATGTTATTTTTTTATACCATTATCATATTAATATTTATAATATCACATATGATCCACTTCTAATATCTTATCGCATTTTCATGAACAATATTTCATTATTATTATCTTTTTCAGTGTTAACTTTCCTATTTTTGATTTCATGTTTTGTCAGTAGAGTTCCAATACTTGTACATTTAGTATGGTTACAGAATCGATAGAATATTAATAATTTTATAAACCTCATATATATACATATATATTAAATATATACTTATTACCATCCATATAACATGAAAATTAAAAAAAGATCATATCACTTTTTGGATATGGTAGTCCACACATACACAGAAGCAACATTATTATTTCCAAAAATATATTTATTTAATTATATATATATATGATATTATACTTATATAATCATATTTATGTAATAAATATTATAAATAGTCATTATTTCCATCATTATGACCATAAAAATATAGTGGGTATGAAAAAACATTACATCGCTTTAGGGATATGTTAAGCTGTACAAATGCATGGGCAATATTTTTTATTTTTGTAATTAGTTAAAGAGTTGAAAATTATGTTTACAATAATCATAAAAAATTAAAATTATGTTAATTAAAATTTAGTTATTATTTTAGGTTGGTTATATAAATTTTAGAGAAGTTGAGGAAGAAATAATTCTAAAAGAGTTGGGTAATACGATTACCTCTTTTTTAAAATAGGTCATTTAGATATTATATTAATGGATTTAGAGTTAGTCATTATGGAATATAAGAATATATTGAACATGGATAAGGATGTTGGGAAGAGTAAATGGAATTATTTGGATGATATTGTTAGGTCGGAAAAACACCCCAAGGAGGGAATGATGGCAAGAGGGGGGTGAATTGCCTTTTAAAAAATTGATTAACAAATTAAAAATCAAAGTAAAAATGCAGCGGAAAGTAAAGAGGCAAGACACAAGAAATTGTTAACGGAGTTCGGCCTAACACCCGGCCTACGTCTCCGCTCCCAACTCAACCGTTGAGAGATTCCTACCGCTTGCTTTTCAATGGTTTTAGCAAGAAACCCACTAGGCTTTGAGGTAGCACTAGAACCTATTACAGCTTGCTTTTGTTGGTTTAGCAAGAACCCACTTGCTTTTAATGGTTTAGCAAGAACCCACTAGTCTTTTTACGGGTGAAGACTAGCTCACCGAGACACAAGCCTTTTAAAGGAAAAGCTTGAGAAAACCTCTTCACACCTTAGTGGTGGTGTGAGAACCCAAAGAAGGGGAGATGAGAAAAGAGTTGGGGTTTGTAGGCACAAACCCAATTTTAAAGCTCAAAAAGAGATAAACAATAAAACCCGTAATGGAGAAGCCTTGGGCGCCTTTGATTGATTGATGATGTTTGAGGGCCGCTTCCAAGCTTCTATGGAGGTGCTCTTGGATGTGGAAGTTGTTGGAGCACTTTGGGTTCCCTTGGAACAATCCGTCGGAGCTTCGCCAAAGATGTAAAAATGTGTCCGGTGGCTTGTATGTTATTCCGGGGCTTCCTAGGCCTTTATTTATAGGCTAGGAACCTTCAAGTATCCGTTGGAGGGCTTTGGAGCCGTTGGAAAAGGCCTCGGAGCCGTTGGGAGGCTTTTGGAGTTGACTGGTCAAAGCCAACGGCTAGTTTGACCAGTGCTACCGGCTGGCCGGTACAGCTCCACCGGCTGGCCGGTGCCTTGGCAGTGGAGGAGAAGTCTGGTCCAGGGGCCACCGGTCGACCGGTGAGGAGCCACCGGCTGGCCGGTGGAAAGACAGTAGGTCTCACTATTTGTGCTGGGTGCCACAGGTCGACCGGTGGCAGAGCCACCGGTCGACCGGTGGGAAGGCAGTAGCTTCCACTGTTTGGTCTGGATGCCACCGGCTGGCCGGTGGTGAAGCCACCGGTCGGCCGGTGGACTGAATTTCAGTCCATTTCTGCCTCTTCCTTGGTCAACTTCTTGGCAATCAAATGCCTATCAACACAAACACTTAAAACACAATGTTAAACACATATGAAAGTGATTGTGATCATGAAAATCAAAGAGTGTGGGGTACAACAATCTCCCCCTATTTTGATGATCACAATCACTTATCAAAGCAATGTAAAAACTTAAATGAAAGGCATGCCTAAATGATAAATTGAAAATAAATACTAAGCATGAGAGAAAAGATTCTCCCCCAATCAATCAAGAAATTTCTCCCCCTTTGTGATTATCAAAATAGCGTGGGGCATAAAACTTGATTGAGGGAAATGAGAGATTTTAAACCAATTGAAATTTTTGAAAAATGAATTGAAAGTTTTGAATCAAAAATAAATACCAACTGTTGGAAATTTAGAAATGAAATTTTAATAGAAAATTTTGAATTGAAAGAATTGAAACCAAGAGTTGAGTTTGAAATAAAAAAAAATTGAATACACAAAAAGCTTAAAAGCTCCTAACTCCCCCTAAATAAAGCAATAAGTCACCGGGGAGAGGGATTTTGAAAAGAAACAATTTTAGGCCCGGAGAGACTTGCGAGAAGGGATTTTTCAATCCATACTTGTCTCATAGCGGGTCTTCTCCTATAAAATTCATCTGAATAAAAAATCGATTTGGGTTGGCCGTACCGGGCGTTTTTACAATTACACTCATAAATGAGATGCCCGGTTTTCTTGCAATAATTACAAAATTTATAATCGGAGCTCCCCCTTACAAAAACAGTTTGAGCATGGGAGGAGGAGGCTCGGTTGGTATAGCCAAGTCCATTGGTGGTTCTAGAAACCCTTTGGGAACCAAGTATATTGTTCAAATTTTGTTCCCCTTTGGTGAATTTAGCAAGAGATTCCCTAAGGTCTTTAATGGTTGATTCCAAGGAATCAACATCGGGGAGGCTTTGGATTTTTAGGGTCAACTCCTCCTTCTCTTTGAGAAGTTGTTCTTTTTCGGAGGAGAGTTTTTTGAAAGACTTTTTTAAAGCAACAAATTTTGAAGAGAGTTCGTGAAAACCATTCTCTAATTGGTCTCGCACATGTTGGAGTTCTTCATATGAAAAATGATTGAAAGAATTTGAAGAACTAGAAGAGGAGGAGGAGGAAGAGGAGGAAGATACCTCATGTTTTGCCATTAGGCATTTTTTACCTTGGTCGCTCGAGGAGAAGGAGGAGAATGAAGAGGTGGAGCTATCACTCCATGTTGCCTTTGAAGCCTTCTTCTTCTCCTTTTTCTTGGCCCTTTTCTTGTGGAGTGGGCTAGCGGGTTTGAATTTTTCGTCGAGTTCTTGCTCTTGAGCGGGTTCTTGCTTTTGAGTAGGTTCTTGCTTTTGAGCCATGCTAGTACCTTCATGGGTTAGTTCTAAACATTTCCAAATATCATGTGAAGATGTGCAAGAAGAAATACAATCAAAAACATTTCTATCTAACCCGCAATGGAGAGCATTCATGGCTTTGCCATCAAGCTCAAAATTTGCAATGTCGGCGGGGGTCCATTTAGATTCATCTTGAGAGGAGAGGGAAAAACCATGCATAACAATTCTAAAAATTGGATAACCAATGCTTTTTAAGAAAGTGGTCATACGGGTTTTCCAAAAAGAATAATCGGTCCCATCAAAAAATGGAGCACGATCCAAAGAAAAACCTTCGAGAGATTGAGAGGAAGAAGCGGTAGAAGCCATCAAAAAAATAGGATCTTTAATTTGAAACCGGGTGAGGGAATTACTCAAATACGCCCTTTGATACCAATTGTTAGGTCGGAAAAACACCCCAAGGAGGGAATGATGGCAAGAGGGGGGTGAATTGCCTTTTAAAAAATTGATTAACAAATTAAAAATCAAAGTAAAAATGCAGCGGAAAGTAAAGAGGCAAGACACAAGAAATTGTTAACGGAGTTCGGCCTAACACCCGGCCTACGTCTCCGCTCCCAACTCAACCGTTGAGAGATTCCTACCGCTTGCTTTTCAATGGTTTTAGCAAGAAACCCACTAGGCTTTGAGGTAGCACTAGAACCTATTACAGCTTGCTTTTGTTGGTTTAGCAAGAACCCACTTGCTTTTAATGGTTTAGCAAGAACCCACTAGTCTTTTTACGGGTGAAGACTAGCTCACCGAGACACAAGCCTTTTAAAGGAAAAGCTTGAGAAAACCTCTTCACACCTTAGTGGTGGTGTGAGAACCCAAAGAAGGGGAGATGAGAAAAGAGTTGGGGTTTGTAGGCACAAACCCAATTTTAAAGCTCAAAAAGAGATAAACAATAAAACCCGTAATGGAGAAGCCTTGGGCGCCTTTGATTGATTGATGATGTTTGAGGGCCGCTTCCAAGCTTCTATGGAGGTGCTCTTGGATGTGGAAGTTGTTGGAGCACTTTGGGTTCCCTTGGAACAATCCGTCGGAGCTTCGCCAAAGATGTAAAAATGTGTCCGGTGGCTTGTATGTTATTCCGGGGCTTCCTAGGCCTTTATTTATAGGCTAGGAACCTTCAAGTATCCGTTGGAGGGCTTTGGAGCCGTTGGAAAAGGCCTCGGAGCCGTTGGGAGGCTTTTGGAGTTGACTGGTCAAAGCCAACGGCTAGTTTGACCAGTGCTACCGGCTGGCCGGTACAGCTCCACCGGCTGGCCGGTGCCTTGGCAGTGGAGGAGAAGTCTGGTCCAGGGGCCACCGGTCGACCGGAGCTTGAGAAAACCTCTTCACACCTTAGTGGTGGTGTGAGAACCCAAAGAAGGGGAGATGAGAAAAGAGTTGGGGTTTGTAGGCACAAACCCAATTTTAAAGCTCAAAAAGAGATAAACAATAAAACCCGTAATGGAGAAGCCTTGGGCGCCTTTGATTGATTGATGATGTTTGAGGGCCGCTTCCAAGCTTCTATGGAGGTGCTCTTGGATGTGGAAGTTGTTGGAGCACTTTGGGTTCCCTTGGAACAATCCGTCGGAGCTTCGCCAAAGATGTAAAAATGTGTCCGGTGGCTTGTATGTTATTCCGGGGCTTCCTAGGCCTTTATTTATAGGCTAGGAACCTTCAAGTATCCGTTGGAGGGCTTTGGAGCCGTTGGAAAAGGCCTCGGAGCCGTTGGGAGGCTTTTGGAGTTGACTGGTCAAAGCCAACGGCTAGTTTGACCAGTGCTACCGGCTGGCCGGTACAGCTCCACCGGCTGGCCGGTGCCTTGGCAGTGGAGGAGAAGTCTGGTCCAGGGGCCACCGGTCGACCGGTGAGGAGCCACCGGCTGGCCGGTGGAAAGACAGTAGGTCTCACTATTTGTGCTGGGTGCCACAGGTCGACCGGTGGCAGAGCCACCGGTCGACCGGTGGGAAGGCAGTAGCTTCCACTGTTTGGTCTGGATGCCACCGGCTGGCCGGTGGTGAAGCCACCGGTCGGCCGGTGGACTGAATTTCAGTCCATTTCTGCCTCTTCCTTGGTCAACTTCTTGGCAATCAAATGCCTATCAACACAAACACTTAAAACACAATGTTAAACACATATGAAAGTGATTGTGATCATGAAAATCAAAGAGTGTGGGGTACAACAGATATAATATGCAATATTTGGTGTAGTGAAGGAAGAATATGTGGTACATTTTTTTGAATGAAATGACACAAAAGGAATTAATAAAATAATTCATGTAATAATTTAAGTTTTATTTGAAATTGGAAAACATTGTCCATAATGATGAATCTCAAAAATTATATGGTTCAAATATCTTTAACCAACAAAATCCTGACACTACTAGGTGGTATTTTAAACCATATCTTTATTTTTAAACGCATAGTTAAATAATTTTTACCTTACCAATAGTAAACAAAATTAAATATAAAACAGTTATAATTTTACTTATAAGTTAATAATTTTCCCATTAATGAAAAAGGGAATACATTTTCGACCATTTTTTTTCTTCTGGACATATTTAATTATTTTTATGATTTTTAAATAATGTAACTAAATATTATTTTTCATAAAATATCAATAATGTCAATTTTGACAATTTTCATTTTTTTATTATAAAAACATCATGAAAAATATATAGTTTGAATTTTAAATTTATAACATATTTAATAATCCACACCTATCTATATTATTCTTAGATCATTGTAACTAACCCAAGTAATATTGATTTAAGTGTTTTTAAAATAAAATATTTATTTTTCTATTTATTGAATAATTGTTGTGTATGTATTGCATAAAAACTAAATATAATTATTTCATCATGAAAATTAAGAAATAAATAATCAAGATAAAAGTAAATAAATTATTTTTAACATTAGTTTTTATATTTATTCATGAAATTTTCTTATTCTTATGTAAATATAACATATAAATTAGAAGAATGTAATGTATATAATGGAAGTTTCATTAATTAAAATAATAAAAAATTCACTAATAAGGGGGAAAAGAACCAAAATTCTATATTTTAGAATTTAGAATAGGCATCGATGAATTCCACTAATCTATTGAAATAATGGATATTTTTGGTCTTATATTTATTACTTTATAACATTATTTTTATTCATAATTTTGTGATTAACTATTTATTTATGTGATTATTTTTTATCACAATAATTATTAATAATGACTAAAATTTAAAGGGAATAATTTACCTAATTTGGATATTAAAATTCAAAATATTATATCCTTTTTTTAATATTTACTTATAACTCCCAATATATGAATGCCTATGAAAGGTGATCTGAGCCCAATAAGCCATGAAACCCCAATCTCATCTCCATAAATACATGAGGTTGACAACTAGCAGTGTGGGCCTTAGTGTGTCAGTGGGAAGACTATTACCACATTACTAGAGTGTAACATAACATAAATATAAATAATAGATATGTAGCATCATCAATAATAAGATAGAAGAAGTAAACAATGAAAGAATGATATATAAACAATGTGATAGGGATATCAATTACAAATAGATTATACTAGTCACAGTCATCAAATAAAGAATCCAAACATATGTAAAAGGTAGGTATACAATACATTAAAAATGTAAAAAATACCAAAATGTATACATATAGAATTGAATGCCTCGGATCTTTCCCATGTTGCCCAGATCTTAAGCCTCAATCAAGTACCTAGAGTCATGTGCTTTCCCTTATCAACACCTACAATCATAAAGTCTTTCTGGTCCCCCTAATGTGGCTGAAATAGGGTGTGAGATAAAATCACAGTAGACAAACACCCATGGATTGTTAAAATTTGTTTGTAAATATATATAATTTTAGTATGTTGAATGACATTTAATACTTTAAGGATGTTCTCAAATTTACAATATCCTATAAATTCATTGTTCTTATTTATAATCAATTCATTTAATGAAAATCATTTAACCAATAAGTCTCTGAATAAATAGTCAGGATGGTGTCATGTATAACATAGTCATTTAGAAACCAAACATCATTTTAATATATATGTATCAAGAAACTATACATTTCTTAACACCCCCCATAGCATATTTAATGAAGGATGCCTAAAATAGGCAACCATAATGTTTATGTCGAGATAAAATCCAACCTCGTGATTTGGATTGGTAGACGCATCGTTTACATCAATTTTTTCATTAATAAATTTAGAACATGAGCCTATCAATTGCATTTCGATGTTGACATAAAAGTCCCACTATAGTTTTAAAATGAACCAATTCCCTACGAGCCAATACATTGAGAACCTCTCAAGAACCTAAGTATCTCTATAGGTGAGGTACAATTTCTCATCCACATAAAACATTCCTTGGTAGTCCACGGAGGGATCCCCATGTATAACACATGACATATATAATCAAATACCCTTCAGTCCATACTTGTAAAAACATTTGGATTCTATGTCTCACTCACCAAACAACTATCAATAAACCTTTTAGTCTGCCCTTGGGGAACCAAGTATAACTTATGTGTAATGGTCAATACCCCGATGAGTCCATTCACTGAATTATAACATGAATCCATGTGAATCCCAAGGATAATAGTCATTTAACCAATTCAATAGAATTGTTTAGTTCTATTATTCAGTGTCTTATAACATGTAATGTTCAAAACCAAGAGCATTTCAATTCAATCCTCATCCCAAGGGTGGATAAAGGTTTGGGACTTTCTTAAAAGGATTACCTCCCATATCAAAAAAATAAGATATCATTATAACTAGCATATAATCCATAAAAAGATAGTACATGTCCTATGAATCATTTAACTCACATGGGAATATCAATATTAAGGTAAATTTGTTATTAATCAAGCATTTCATGTCATAGACATTGCTTAACTCACATGGGAATATCAATAAGAGTATCTAATTCAAAGACATGTTTATCAAGCTTTAATAATATTTTATAAATCCAAGGTTCATATGTCATGTTCACTCATCCATTACCATTAATCATTTCAATTATAATTAATAATTAAAATCAGTATATCATTTGATTTATAAATCAATCCACCCATATTAAAAATCATGGGAAACAAAAGTCAAACCTCAAAGGTATGTAAGAGTTATAATCCTTTTATGAGGCCTAGTTCAATAATCAACACACTAAATGATGGTTCGGTTTCCAAGGTATTATACCTATAAAAACATGAAAAATACTCTTTAATTACCTAAAACATGCCATGAAATTATACAGTTCTATTTTATTTCATGTAAAAAATGAAGTTGGGAATGTGACACAATGACATATATAAACCCCTCAACATTTAGCCAATGGTATGAGACCATATACCTTAGGTATGTGGTTGACATCTCATCTAATATAAACTCATGATTCTGTTTATATCAGTATAAATACGAAGAACGGATGAGGAACCTATTAATAGGTAAATCATATTTTTGAAAAATTACATAACTAATATCCAGAGGAATAGATAATGGCTAATAAGGAATTGATATATTACCATTATTTATACAATGAGATGAATGGACATTGATTTAGAGATGGGATAGAGAAGATATCATTATTATAATATTAGGTAACTAGGAGATCATTACAAGGACCCCTTTTATATATGTGATTTGAAGAAACATAAATTTACCATTATAAATTATTTTAAATTTAATTAAAAATTATAAAATTTCCAAAATTTTAGGAGTTTCAGGGTTTAGGGGTGTGGCTTTAAAATTTGTGTGAAAACCAAGAATGAGTAAATGTATAAAGGGGAATAACACTTGGTTTTCTCACATAATTTGACAAACTATGTGTATACTATAAATAAACCCATAATCATGATTTCAATGTTCGCCACATGGTTGTGTTCCATAACTCACAAAATTATTATAAAATAGTGTGGCCTATCCAAAAAATCTTTTCATTCCTAAAATAGTTTATCAAATCGTGTGTCATATCCCATACGGTTTTTAATAATATTGAACCATGAATTTTTCACACTAAAACATAGGTTCTGGGATCTGAACAAGAAGTAGACACCCTTCTTTACCTTTATGATTTCCATGGGAATTTAAAATAGAAAACAATTAAACAATTAAATAGAGAATTAATGGAAATAAAAGTATTTGTACCTCAATAAAAAAACAAGGTTCGTACAAAATCACCCCCCCCCCCTTAAATCAATTCATTCTTAAATCACATTTCCAAGTGTGCTGAAGCATGATATGAGAATAACACTAGTCATTGCGATCATAAATTAGTCTCTAACTCATAGGTTTCATCCTAACCAAAACCATGCTTCCATATTACCCATACAAGAGGAACTGATCATCCTCATACAATATTAGTTCTAGGATCCAGAATATATATATGATGCTCCTAAAAGAGTGTATCTACTTGTAAATGATCCTCATCAAGAAATAATGGAATGATATTGGTATGAACAGTAATGTCGATGCTGATAAATATATAAGACATCATGTATATCCTGGTATATCTAAGTAACAACAACCGATTGGATATCAATACGAATCTTTACAAAATATCAAACTTGCAGATCTACTACACTGAAATCATATACTATCTCTTAAACCTCTTGTATCCTTTCCTTAGTGAAACACGTAAAAAACCAAATCCAAAACATCAAACACTAGAGAATTAATGCTGTGATCGATGTATGATTTCTGATGAGATTGAAATTTATCCATCACTGTTGTGTTAATTGAGATTCTTCTATTCCAATCAAGAATCTTTTTCTGACTGTATTTATAGAGCTCCTACATGTGATCTTCTATGATAGAAAAAGTTTTCTTCATAATAATTTCTTATTCAGTCTCACTGTAGGTAGGATGAATATTCTCATTACCATCAAGGATGCTACCTCTCTTCAGAAATCTCATTGTGACAACTCTGTTGTTGATTTTGAGGTCTTTCCCCATCTAATGATTGTGGGGTCTTATAGATAGCCTCGACGCACCCTTGATGCATTCTTGAAAGCTCCACATCCCGGATGTATCAATGTGAATGTTGATGGTTCCTCGAGAGGAAACCTGGGCCTGGAAGGTTATTGTGCCATTTTTAGAGACTATCTTGGCAGATGTCATGGCTGCTTCTTAGGCAGATGTTGTATGGCCTCGACTCTAGAGGAGGAAATGTTGGGAGTGATTCATGTTGTGGACATTTCCAAACAAAAGGGTTAGAATAAGCTATTGGTTGAAAGTGATTTAACAACTTTTGTCTAAGATATCTGGAAGGGGTTGGTGCACCTTTCCTTGACTCTTACATCCAGATAGATGAATTGTCTTGATTCATTTACTTAACTAAACAACATTTCCACGCATGCCTTTCATGAAGCGAACATGGTTTCTAATTGTATTGCCAACATGGGGGGTCATTCAGGATATTACCTGGTTGGATGAGATTCCTGGTGATTGGCTCCTGTTTTATAATAAGGATTGTAATAAGATTCCATCTTTCAGTTTTTTTACCTCCTTTTATTTTTTTTATCAATAAATATTTCCTTGGTCTTTGACTAATGCACCACCTTTTTAAAAAAATCACCTTCTTTGTGGTCCCCTAAACATGATGAGGTCCTAGCATAACTGCCTCCCCTTCCTCTAACCAGTAATGGGTTGATCGTCATGGCCTACCATACAATGCCTCATTGGATCCATCTGAATAGTTGCATGAAATATAATGTTGTAGGTCAATTAAACAAGGTGTATATGCTTCTCCCATGATCACACAAAATCTTGGATGCATTCTCGCAACAATACCTCAAGCACCAAAATCAAGTTCTCTATCTTCCCATCACCCTGGGGGTGTGTTTTTGTACTTGGAAGTACCTGTGTACCCAAGGCCCTATATGAAACATTCAATAACAATGATATAAACTAGGAATATATATCATAAACTATAGTGTGAGGGACCCTGTGGAGCTGTACTATCTAACATATACAAAACCACAAAAGATCATCCACTAAAAAAGTAACATTGATAGGTATAAAATGCATGAACTTAATGAGACATTAAACTAAAATCCATAAAAAATAATTACCTCACGGTGACCATGGTAAACCTATCACAAAATCAATCAATACATCATTACATTTATACTTGGTAATGGATAATTGATATAAACGTCCAGATGGTCACTCGTGTTTTGTCTTTACATGTTGACAAGTGGATTATCATAGGAAAAAATCAGATATATATCTTTCACACCTGGACATGATTATAGGTCATGTAAATACTAATACTTCATGATGTCACCAGGATGCACTACCCATGATGAAGCATGAATATATCAAATCATCTCCTCACGTATGTATGATGAGACCCATACATAACCACTATAAAACATGACAACATACTCACTATTTTGTCCATCTAGGTGTAGGATCCTCCCCTACCACAACTCTAGTATAACTAGGAATTTTGAGTCCTATAGATTCCTCATCATCACTCTATCCAATTGGGTATATGTAATAGATATATATGATATAATAATATTCCTCTGACTATCTTGTACATCTATGTACATCTTAGAGAATAATTCCATGATCATCCACTCGCTACTGGCCTACTGAACTGTATGTATATGGATCTCCTGATCATTGCATCATCCACTGTATTTCCATTACCATGAGTGTAATAATGCTTGAAATATAATGACAAAAGCTGTTAAACCCACCTTAGATGTATCATATTAATATCACATTGTTTAAATATTTACTTGAGGTTTTTTTGTTCATGTTCACCACAAAATTCTCTCCCTGAAAGTAATGTCTCCAACAACGAAATCCAAGAAAATCCACAGCTAACTCGATATTGGGTGTCCGATGATTACTCTCATGTGGCCTGAACTATAGAGGTATGTACACCTCAAATAATTCCCCCTATATAAGAACTACTACTAGACTTATATCTAATACATAAAAATAAATTTTGTAACTATTTATGATGTTGTGGAAAAATTAGTATTAGTGCTGATATCAATCTCCCATTTAGATCTATAAAAGACATGACAGAATAATATGTACATACATACTTCACACACTTCTTATTCAAGCCTATCTAAAGCATTTATAAGCATGAGAAGTATTTTATGGAACATTTATAGTAACTAGACATCCCTAAGAAATTACATACCTCAAATATGCTCTAGTTATTATCCTAATAAACTATAATGCTCAACTTCTCTAAGTCTAATGATATTCTTGTATATGAGATGATGTGACCAAGAAAGTGAATCTGATCTATCGAGAAGTGGCACTTTTTTATACTAAAATATATCTAATGATCTCTTAGTGTATTCAAAATGATCACAATATATATTTCATGGTCATGGAAATTGTGATAATACACCATGATATCATATATGAAAACCACCACAAAGAAATTAGGATACGGATGGATCACATAGTTCATCAATTCCTTGATGACCAGGGGTGCGTTCGTGAGTCCAAATAGTATAACAAAATAATAAAATAGACCATACCAACCCAAAAAGGCTATTCAAGTATTTTAGGGAATAATATGCACCTGATAGTAACCATATCTCAAATCATCTTTGAGAAAACCTTATCTAATAAGATTAGTTTGAAGATATCATCTATTCATATAAGAGGATACTGATTCTTAACCATCATCTAGTTCGATTTCTAGTAACCTACAGATAGCTTGTGGGTATTATCTGCCTTTTATTTGAAAAAAGGACTAGTGAACCCCATAGATAAGTAAAAGGCCTAATTAAACACATTTACACAAAATAATCTAGATTACTCTTAAAAGATTTCAACATCATAATATCAAGCCTATAATGTGGAATGGATTCTAGTGGTGATCCTTGGTATACCTCGATAGATAACACTACCATTTTCACTAGTGGTAATCCCAAAAATTAATCTGGGATATCATCCCAAAAATTATCAACCACTATAGAGAAATCAATTTAATTTGTTTCATGATTATCCAGATATAAACTTGAAATCTAAGATATAATCCCACCCTTCCAAAAATTCTTGGGTCCCACTCGACTTGTCAGGACATACCACTAACCTTTTAGAATAAACCCTCAACCCTCTAGTAACATGAATCTCATCATGCAGTGATAGTGATCAAAGAAATCATGAAAGGGGAAGAAAATTTCCATATCGAGAATGATATGAAAACAAATCATCTCATGTAAAAAGTGGTCTCATTCGAAGTGACATGCACCTATCTGATGGGGGAACTCATTGCTCTATCATACACCCTCTGTTAAAACACCCAATCAAGTTTCAAGTGTCATGACATCATTATACATATGAACATACAACTCATGTCCCTCCATAATTGGAAAAATATATTACTATGTGAAGCACCTGTATAAAATAGTGAAAAAGATAGAATGGTGGATACAAGAATAGAACCTATGATAGTTGAACCATTGGTATCCTTCTTCTTGTAAGTCAGTTGCAATAAATATTTTTAGCATGTACCATGGCCCAATGAAAATGCATGGATACCCTGAGCTATTTCACCCAGTTGTCACTATAAAACTAGGGTATGACTACCACTTCCTTGACCACCACCTAATCATGATCAACCAACTATACTAACAGATTCATTCTTGATGATAAGCTACTGACCTTTCTACTGAATGTGGTGTTAGTGTCGAACCTCTTTTACTAGATCTCAGTGGAAAGGTTCTATGGAAGCGTTGTAGATGCCCCATCATGCCACAAGATCTTATCTCGACTTGGTCCCTCGTACATTGTATCCTCTTATTTCCTAGCCTTAAACACTAGTAACACCTCACCTGGATATATGAATATGTGTTTTGACTAGTAATATCACTACATGGAAGCTCTAGGCAATACTTACTACTACCATAAATTGTAGTACTATATCACGATGTCCAATCGCCTTAGGATTCACCTCCAGCCTCTCCCGATTAACACTATGTGATAATCACTTTATTCACTATTCTATAATGGTATTCATCCAATATAAATTCAACTGTGATAGTATGTAATCCCAAAGGCCACCATAAAATATCATATCTTTAGATAACTCATCCCCCATAGAATTCGGTATGATGTGCTGGAGCTTAGTAAAACAACAATAGTAATCCTTAACTGATAGTGTGCCCTACCACAGGTGAATAAACTCCTAGAATATATCAACCATCAATGTATCAGGATAGAAATAATCATATAAGGATGTATGGATGTCCCACTAGGCCATCCTTCTATGAATATATGCTTGAGTGATAACATCCCACCATCCCTTTTCAGAATCACCAAACTTATATGTAGCCAAAGTTTCCCTCCACGTAGGAGGCATCTATAGATGATCGGAGATATGGAACATGGCCTCTAAACATGACACTACAGCCTATTGTCATCCAGCCCCTAAAAATTTATTATATTTTTTTTTTAAACTCATACACCAGCTTTCCAATTATTAGGGTAGGTCACGATGCTCCATTAATAGTCTACATGAATCACTAAAACAAATCATGAAACTATTCCTCAACACCTATTTCTAGTACAACTGTTGGTGACATAGCTGGAATGACTGAAGGATTCACTAATATCCTAAGGACTACCAAAATAGTAGTAAGATCAACTCCACCCTTTGGGAGTTCCACCAGTGGTCGTTTTGGTGGAATGCCTCTACCATTACAAACACACACCTTAGTTGAATATAATTCTCAAGGATCACAGCTCAAAATGGAATATATTTATATAGGATTGGTACAATACTTATTCTATAAGAACACACCCCTCTACCTACTCTATGAGTCATGATCTGGGTGACGTAAAGATACTTTATAAGAATTAGACACTACCAAAATCCAACGACTAAGGTTGGGTTTGATCATGTTATCTACAAGAGGAAACTCAAGATTCCATATCTATTTATAGTTTCATTTTCCATTTCACATTAATTAACAAATTAATTTTAATTTTCCATTTGAATTCATGATTATATAAAACTTATCTCACAGTTCAATTTTAAATTATGAAATGAATTTTTGTTAAATTATGATCAATTGGGGCCCATACTCCCTAGGTAAAAAAGCATGGAATCTATACCATCCATACCATAACACATTCAAATATAATTATCACAATATAAGGAATACCTATAATAACACATTTGAAAATAACATGAAATAAGTATTGTATCATAAATGGAATGAAAAAGTTAACGGATTTCTATTTCCATTAAGTTCCAAATTTGACGGATGAGATGGAATACCCTAATCTAATCAAATATAAGCAAAATAGAACAAAAATTCATATCTTTAATACCCACATAAATCAATTTCATTACCGAATGATGGAATCCAATCAAATATAAGAATCATAATCCCAAAAATATCAACTTCATTTGAGAGAATTCATAAGTTTCATGTATGTGGATTATCTACGCCATTTCACAACTCATTACCAAATTACTTTCCTTTATATCCCTTTATATTCTCTCCATACAGTATAGAATCCTATAAAATAAAGCAATATGAAAACTAATTGTAATATCCTAGACCCAGATTCCAATCAAAGATGCTATGAGCCTAGTTGTCCATATGGGCTCAAGTGTATCTCCCCAAATTCCAGAGGCTTCTGACTAGCAGCATGGGTCCAATTGTTTCAGTTTGGAGAAGCTTCTCTCATTACTAGAGGGTAACACCGAGGAAATATAAATAATATCTAATTATTGGAAGATGTAAACACACAATAGAAGTGAATAGTGTAAGACTAACATATAAACAATGCCATTCACATCTTATACAAAATGATGATACACATCACATGTCTCTGATAAAAAAATCAAAACTTGTGAATAAGAAGGAATAAAACAATTTCAATAAAATTAATACAAGACTAAAAAATATTCATCTTGAATCATGAGCCTTATCTTAGTCCCATGCTCCCCATCTCATATGCAGCAATCAAGTACATGGATTAGGGCACTTTCCCTTATCAACACCTGCAATCATATAGCTTGTTTGGGTCCCCAAAGGTTGACCAAATAGGATGTGAGATATAATCACTGAAAGAAATCAATACAATTTCTTTTACAATCAGCCTATGACAATGTACAATAGCAGTGTGCAGGAATATATGTAATATGGAAAGGAATGACATGAATGTAAACACCATGTTAAGTCTAGGTTCACATTTACAATCAATTAATTTTATCAAATTCATTAAAGTAGTAAGTCTTTGAATTAATAGTTTGGATTGTGTCATGTATAACATACTCTTTTAAAAACAAAATCCCATTTTCACATATATTTATCGAGACCTAGATCATATACCTGCATCCATGGTAGCACATGTATCCAAGGATTCCTATAAAGTCAATCCATAAAGTGTATGTAGAGACTGAATATAAGATTTTGATTTCTATTGGAAGACATGTAATGTACAATAATTCATTATTTATTCAAAAAATAACATGATCCTGTCCTTATAATTATTATGTTCTAATCCATGTGTCACTTTGGGTGTAAAATGAACTTACACCCTATGATCTAGTCCATGGTGAACCACATAAGAACCCATGTATTGCTCTAGGTGAGGTATAACATCTCAGACACATGAGTATATACTTAGCGGGCTATGAAGGGATCCCCATGTATCACCCATGGAATATATAATCAAAATAATTTGATTCAATTTTTCGGAATACATTTGGATTCCAATTTTAAAATGACATAAAATACTCAAAGCCCATATGAGTCTGTCATTGGAAAAAAATTATCACTCAAGCATAAAGGTTAATATCCATATGAGTTTATCCATGGACCTCTAATTTTAATCCTTGTTTCACCCATGGATAATAAAAATATATCAAATTCAATCCAATTGTTCAATTCCATAAATAAATATCTTCAATCATGATAAGTTCAAAACCAAGAGCATTACAATCGAAACTTCACACCAAAAGGTGGCTAAAGGTTTAAGGCAATCATAGAAGGCTTTCCACTCATATAATCAAATGGGAAAAACAATATAACTAGAATCACTATCTTGAAAATCTATTCCATGTTATAGAGATCATTTAGATCACATGAGAATATCAATATTAGTAGAAATTCATGCATAATGAAGCTTTTTCTTGTCATAAACATCACTTAATTCACATGGGAACATCATTAAGATAACCTCAGGAATAAACATGTATGTAAAGAAATTAATAATCTATTATAAAGAAAAAGGACCGGGGTCATGTTACCTCATACCTTCCCTTTAATAATTTCAATTACAATTAATAATACAAATGAAATTATCATTTGATTTATAAGTCAATACACCCATTTTAAAACCCATGGGAATGAGAATTTACAACTCAATGGTATCTAAGAGTCAAAATACACCCATGATCCTATTTCAATAATCAACACACATAAGGTTGGTTCCATTTAAAATTTATTCATGCTATAACAACATCAACAAGCCTCTTTAATTACCTATATCAGGCTTACAAATTATAGTTTTCAATTTCATATGAATGGAATGCTTGGAAATTGGTCTTGAAGTAAGAAGGCATATATAGACACATCATATTTTATTGAAGAGTATAATACCAACTTCCTTGGGTATGTGGTTGATAGGTCATCAAGTATCAAATTCTGATTCAGCTAAAATAAGTTGAAATATAAACAACAGATGAAGAAACTATTTATATGGTAAATCACCTTTCACCTTAATAGCATGACCAATATCATGAATAATGTAGACTAATTAAAATGAAATCAAGATCATATCGTTAAAAACAAAATTAGATGAAAGAATATCCATTTTTAGATTAGATGGAGAAAATATATCTATTCTAAGACTATCTAAAGAGGATATCTTTTCATTTCCCTTGTTCCCATGTGAGTGATTAAGAAACAAAAACTTAGGAACAAAAAATATTTTTTATTTAATTAAAAATTAAAAAAAATCCCAAAATTATGGAGTTGTACAGTTTACATGCATGGTTTCAACAAACAACATGCTTACCATGCATGTGTATCTAAATGAAGGGTAATAGTGCATAGTTTTATCTCCTATTTTACTAACCATGCAGATACTCGGAATGCCCCGACTATCAAGATTGATGATATGGTTGTACAACCATGCCTCCTAAATCACACAGTTTGTCTGAAACCGTGAATCCAATATCTACTCATTTCCCATACCTTTGATAATTTATAAAAACTTTGGGCCTTCCCTATATAGTTTTTACTAACCATGAGCCATGCATTTTTTTATAAAACACGATATTAGGGCTCCAAATGAGCCCCAGACACCCCTTACCTTTATGACTTCCATAGGAATTCACAATTGGCCAAATTAAAACATTTAAACTAAAAATTGATGTAAAAAAGTTCCATACATGAAGGAATAACTAGGTTCATATATCAATTACTGGTAGTTCTAGGAATTAATTAATAAAAAAATTACCAAATATAACAAAAAAATAGTTTTTCAAAAAAAAATACTATAAAAATGTTTTTATAACATTTTCAACCAAAAAAATTATTCCAAAGAATTTTATTATATTAATTAAAATATGTGCTAAAAATTTTAATCTGATTTTTTTTAAATAACTTTGACTTTATACATTCTTGAAATAAAAATACAATTTTCAATAAAGTCAGTATTATTTGTATTCAGTAGAAAAAAAATTTCTAGAAAAATATAAAATAATCACTATAAGATATTTTTTTGATGATGCACAAAATTATTTCCAATTTGTCAAATATATTTTATAAATGTTCTACATGTTAATTATAATATTTTATCAAAAAAATGAATAAAAAATATTGTTTGAAGATATCATATATTTGATTAATAAAATAACATTACTAAAAAATGTAGGTTTATTTCCTATGAAATAGTCAATATATATTTACAGATTATGATGTATATATATTCCAAAATATGGGTAATAATATCCATAAAAACTAATTTAATGAATATATTATAACTGTAATAATATCTCATGGTTTATTTAATATCAAATATTTTTGTTTTATACACTGTCAAATATAGAATTTTTTAAAATATCATGATACTTCAAAAATTGTATTCATTTTTCAAGTCTTTCTGATTTGAAAGCAGATCCCTCATTCTTCATTGGGTTTGTTCATTAAATTTTTTTTCAGTATATTAATATGATATTTTTTATCAGGTATGGTATTGTTAACTATCTTATTCACTATGTAATTTATCGTTATGAAGGAAATCAACATCAATAGTTATTTAATATCAAGATCAACCATCATTTTTATAGACTGTTGTCTATAGAAATTAATTAGATGTTACTAACAAGTTCCAATTCATTTATCATATCTTAGTAATATAGAATTAAAATTATTTTACCAAGTTTCCATTGGCTAAGAGTATGATAGGAATATATTTCTATGATAATGTTTAGAAGCAAGTATAAACTTTATAATTTATTGTTTATTCAATTTTTTGTTACTAATTCTCTTATGATGTTTACGGAATTGATGAATCAACTATTTAGTTAGCTCATGGACACCATTAAGGATTTTTTGTGGATGATATGTTTTTATTCCAATATATAGGAAGAACACAGAGATCTCCTATATCCAATTATGAAAACATTGAAAGATCATTGTATATATGGAAATAGTTCTAAATTTGGGGTTTTGTTCCTAGATTTATGGTTTTTGTTCAATGTCATATCTGAGATAATAATATCAATAAATCCTAAAATTATCTAAGTAGTGGTGTCTTTTTAGAAACCCCTAATCGTATATGGGAATCCAAGCCTCTTGGTCTTATCTAGTAATTAGAGATGTTTTGTTTAGGATTTCACTATGTATGCATCTTTGATGATAAATTTAACCCATATTGGTGTTAGTTTTTATAATAATTAAATTTTATAAATTTCATTTGGGGGAATAAAATGTGAGATTAAATTTCAATATTGTTATAATAATTCTAGAACCAGTTTTGGTAATGATGTTTTTTACAATGCCTGAGGCATGATATTATTAGGTATTCTGGGATAGGGGTTGGAGGTAGTGGCCTTTAAATTATGTCAACTTCATCTGCATGAAATGAATTATATTAGGTCGGATCTCAAGTTATCTTTAGTGGTTAATTAACTCATGATATATTGAAACTATCTCTTCAGTGATCAATTTACTATTCATTCAGACTATACAAGCTTAAAATATATTTTTACACTACTAGAAAAAGAACTTATACCCATGATTTTGGGTCTATATTTGGTTATAGGTTACCTATATTCCCACATTTGTTTTGAAAAACATTTGTATAAGGATTGGTTTAGAACATATACCCATGGTCTTGCAACACCGTGGGTATATAATTAAAATTCCAACCGATACCCATGGTTGTCAAAAAACCATTGGTATAATGTTCAGTTGAAGAAATATACCAACTATTCTAAAAAAACATGTGTATAGGTCCAACCTATACCCATGATTTCCACAAAACCATGGGTATAGTCTTAGGTTAAAAACCTATAACCACTATTCTCTGAAACAATTGGTATAGGTTCTATTTATACACATAGTCTGTTATAACTATGGGTATAGCTTTCCCATGTAAGTAAAGGAGAAAAATTTCTACGTTAACAAAAAAAAATCTTGAAAACCCTATACCTACAATTTTATACCGCTAGCCATGTTTATGGAAATATATATAATTAAATAAATGTCTATATAAAAATATTCATATGTGGGCCTGTTATTAGGCATATCGATTATGAAGAGACGGTATAGGGGTCAAAATTGACTATGATTTTTTTAATCCTATAGCCATGATTTGAGATCCTCGGGAATAGGTTAATTGACATGGTGGAAAATTTCGCTATACACCTAATCCCATGTATCATAAACATTGTTATAACATTTTTAAAATGATGGGTATAGCTCAAGGTTATTCATATTCCTTAACAGGACATGGTTCTAGGAGCTATACCCATGGTTTTAAAAATGAGTATAATTGTATTTTCCAGTAGTGTTACCTAAAAATATTTAAAAATTTGACTAATACATTGGTTTCATTATCCTTTTAGTTTATATTATTCTATTTCAAATAAATTGGATAATGTAATATGGTCACCAATATGATGAACATGATGTTACATACTCAATCCCTGAATGAATTACAAGATCCATGGTTCCTCAATGAGTGGGTTTGTTGAGATAACCATGGATGTGTATGAGGATGATAGGAAGGTGTTCATAGTTTTTGTGGGCATTAATTCATCAGTTTATGATCGTATTTGTCATGGAAATGTAGCATGACTCAATTATATGTGTTTTATTAAAATACTATATTGTGGGGATACCTCAGGTGACAAGTCTTACTCTCTTAATGGTGTCATGAATTTCTAGAATAGATTAGTCATTATGATAACACCTTGGTAAGAGTTGATGTATAGTGGAGAAAAGTATATTTTTTATGTTAAACCTATAACTAACCTGATATATCAAGATTTGAGATGTTTGTATTGGTGGTTGGGGATAAGGCATATGATGGAAGTGTTCATGTCAAAATTCCTAACATTCTAGTACATTGAGGTGGAGAACAAGATTCTTATCCGTATATTGAATCATTTTCCTATTTTATCTTGGATGTTGGATGAAATATATGTGGAAACAATTATTTTTTTCATCTATTCCTGATGGGAGGATGAAATTTGTGATGTCAATGATCAACATAAGAAATCATATCATTTCATTCATAATAGTGAGACAGTAATGGTGGAATATCTTAGGAACATATATATTTGAGGGATCATGATACACCATTTAGTGCCTTGAGTGGTTATTTCTAACATGGATCCATGGATTAAATCCATGATTTTTAATGGCCTATTTGAGGTGGTGGGTACCCAATTTAAGATAAGCATGGTGTATCATCCTTATATTAGTGGGAATACTAAGATATCCATTCAGTTTTATGAGGATATATTTTTTTGGTGTGTGTGCTAAATTTAGATGGTTCTTGGGGAAATTATCCACTCAGGGTGTAATTATCTTACAAAACAGTTATTACATTTTGATTAAAATAGTCTCATTTGAGGAATTGTATGTGCAGATATATAGGTATCTTCCTATTTGGAATGTATGGTAGAATAGTCTTTGGATTGATTGAGTATTATTCAATGGATGTCATAGAAATTTTATTGGGTCCAAAATATTGTACAAATGATTCATAGACTCCATAAGTCCTATAATGAATAGATTAATCTCACATTGGTGTTTTAGTTTTTGAAAATGTGTTCTAAAAGGTTTAATATTTTTTTTTGAAATAGTAATTTTGGAAAATAGGGTATGATGGCACCATGGTTTGTTATCCCTTTAGAGATATTCAAATGATATGAAAATGTGGAATATCTATTGTATATGTTATCTTTCATAACATAAATTAATGTTATGTTTCATGTTTCCAATGTTATGTAAACGAAATTATTCCTATATTATTGAATAAGAGGATGTTTATCTAAAGCCTTACTCGTATGTGGTTGAGGAAACAGTTCAGATTATGAATTTCAAGAATGAGGTGGTCAATTATAAAACAATTTGTTTGGGTTTTGTTCTATGCCTGTATGGATGGGATATCCATGAGACAAGGAAGTTAAATAGTCGATGATTAAACAATGAACTCATATTTTTTAAATTCATAGATATTGATTCTATTATAGTGATATAATGTTTCATGGTGAGGAGAATTTTGATGCACTCTAGATCACATGTATGTTTTATTTTTTAGATATAGTTTTATTTTAACATTCGAAAGGAATTCGAGAGTTGGAAGTTGAGAATTTATGGATTTTATAAAAACATGTGAGGCTCATGGTGTGTGAAAAATTATTAATAAACATATGGTCATAGTGTGATATGTATCTTATAGTTTCATTGTTATTTTTAATGATTTGTCTTGCATTGTCGGTTACTTGGGAAACCTTGTAGATGAATGGGTTTTGTTTTAAATGTATTAATATATTAAATATTCCTCAATAGTAACCCATATCTTATATCTAATTTAATAGATAGGTATTGGATAAAAAATTTCTCATCTTTAAGGGCCGTTAATTTTAATATATTTTTGAAGAACAATATACAAACATGATTCACTTATATGTTGGAAAGATAAAATAAGTAGTTTAACAAATAACCTTGCATCCTTGATATTATTCATGATATATTACTTCATATAATTGTTAGAGGAGAAAAATAAAGGTTGAGATAAAATTCTCATTATGTATTAAATATAACAGAAACTATCATGAGTAATTCAAAATCAATATGGAAATGTATATAACTGAAAACACGTTCAATTTAATCAAATAATTTGTCACAAAATGAATATTTGGATAATATTAGTATAATAATATCATGGATAATAATAATAATTAAATTAACAATAAATAAAATTCTTAATATTAGTGATCATGATCTTGGAAATTTTGATATTTCTACAATCAAGACCCTGTTCTAAGAATGTTAATACTTTGAGTGGGCATACACCAAAATCCCATTAAATAAGAAATGTCAATTTGTTTTCATTAAACGAACTATAGATGTATCTAGGGTCTATCTATAATTGAGACTGACCCATAATATATTGTGAAAATCACTCCATTATAAATGATTAATAAACTATTTTCCTAAAAGATATGACTTATCAAAAAATATTTGTATTGTTTAAATAACACAAAATATAAATATTTTTTCATTCAATAAAATAAAATTCAAAATATAATACGATATGAAAAATGGAATATATATTATGAAATAATCATATAAAATATACCAATATTAAATATATATTTAAGAAAAAGTTAATTTCAAATGAAAATTTACATCATAAAAGTGAATGATTCAATAAAAGTAAACGACCAAAAAACTAATGAATGATGACATTCAATTAATAAAATTCATTGAATTATGGGTAAACTTATGTCATTGTAATATAGAATTGAAATATTAAATTAAATATTCATTAATTCATTTTTTTCTAAAAATAATGAAAAACGTTTTGAAGAATAAAAATATAATATAATAGTTATAGATGTGGGAAATTTATTCAATGTCGTAAAATTTAAAAAACATTTTTTTCTAGAAATTGTAATAAAGGTTGAAAATTGACTTTTCAAAAATTGATATAAATTTTCCATTAAAAACAAAAAATCATTTCAAATATAATATATAATTTCATTTTTAAATCAGTTTAATAAATATAATGGGATTTTATACAATAATTTTTAATATTTTGGACATGTAAAAAAATATACCCAATCAAAAGGAGAAATAAGATCGTATTTTATTTTCTTAATACAACTGAAAAACAGAATAAAATTTGGATGAAATCATGAACACCCCATATATATATATATATATGATACTAAAAAATATTTATTTTATGAATGATCAAGTATAGGATTCTTCCAGTGAAATGAAGAAAAATTCCACAAAAATAATATTAAGAAATAAATACTTACCACTTT
Source organism: Viscum album (assembly GCA_963277665.1). Classification (NCBI taxonomy): domain Eukaryota; kingdom Viridiplantae; phylum Streptophyta; class Magnoliopsida; order Santalales; family Viscaceae; genus Viscum; species Viscum album. The sequence goes on along the minus strand of OY728158.1, from coordinate 585,296,950 downwards.
AGTAACATCTTAATTTTAACTCCTTGAAAGTGTTAACATGAATTGAAACTATAATAACCAAGAAAATATATATATATATTTATCATAAATAAATAAAATTTGAAATATATACACCACATAAAAAATAGGTTAATAATACAAAATATGACTCAACAGTTATGAAATTGACTCAAAATCCCTTACAAAGATCATGTTGTTGATGTGAAAATTAATCAATGATGTGATTATGTCTAACAAATATAAATACATAAAATAATTGTTTAAATACTATATTATACAATTACAGGTCATTTAATACATAATCATGGGATAAAATAATCTATGAAGTAGAAGTATAACCCATTTAATGGAAATTGAGATAAGAAACCCCTAACCCCATTCTTTAAAATATTTGAATTTAATTTAAACTATTGTTAAAATGTTTTAAACATGTTATTATTTCTTAAAAATATTCATATTTTAAATATATTATATGATCCTTTAATAATATCTTATCACCCATTTGTCAATAATATTTCCTTATTACCATTGTTGTTGGTAATTACAACTTCATTTTACCAAGCATATTTTGTTATAGATGTTCCAGTTCATTAGAATAGAAAACATTCCATATTATCTTTAATTATATTAAAACTATGAATATCATATATTTTTCTTAGATACATTTTTAGAATCATTTTAGAATGGTGTAAAATAATAATGAATCACATCGCTTCATAGAGACAGTAAGTTAAGTGTACACACAAGCGATGGTATCATTATTAAATTTTTTAAAGTGTAAATGAAAAGATGATATATTAAATTTAAATAAATAATATTATTTCATAACTTTTATATATCATTATTGGTTTAATTATCAATACTATCCATGCGAGTCAGTGATAGATAATAAATAACATAGATTCGTGAGGTTGTAATCTAGCGTAGACATTGGTGATAGATTTTTTCCATTTCATGGAGAAATAAATGAGTGAAAATTATGTAATAAGTATAATAACATTTAATTATAATTAATAAACTATTTTTATTATACTTTAATTTTTATGGTAAATTTTGTACTGGAAAATAAAGAAGTAAAAAAATAATGAGCATCGTTTGGATGATTACCTTCTCTTAGAGAAACCACCTTTGGATCACTTCATGGAGACTATGTGATTGGTTTTCTAGGAATACCAACACCTATATATCATAAATATAGATTTTTGGGGAGATATATTCAAATTATTTTGAGATAAATTACTAAATTTTTATTAAATATTAGAGTGAATGGGAATAGATTTATAAAAGTAGAGAGGATCATTCTTGAAATATCATAAAGTATTAAAATAATATAAAACTATTTATCAGTTCCAAATAGCTCATAATTAATATGTATTCAAATATAAAAGTTAAATAGTAATAATAAAATCACCCAATATACCTTTTATAGGTTTATATAACATATTATACCTTATATTTTGGATTATCACCTTATTTAATTGATTTTAACCTTTACCATGTTTATAATCTTTTGAATCAAAAAAGTTAATAATTTAACAAATATAGTAAAAATTGGATAGTAAATTTCCATAGGAAATTTTTTTTACCATACGTAATCACACTTGTCCTCTTTCATTATATTTATGATTTTTAAATAATTTAATAAAATAATGTTTTCTTAAAATATCATTAATAGAATTATTGACATTATTCATCTAATTTGACATTAAAAATAACATGAGGGAAAAATTTGTTGAATATAGTACTTTAACAAATCCATATTATGTTATATTTTTATAAATGAATTATGAAACTCAATAATCCCATGAAACTGTATTAATTTTAATTTTTTTTAAAATAATTTTTTTTAATTTTCTTTTTGAATTATTAAATAAAATGTCGACATTGTGTATGAATTGATGTTAATTATTTCATCACTATGATCTAGAAGTAAATTACCATGATATAAATAATTTATCATTAAAATGACTATTTTGATTTTTTTCCTTTATTAGAAAATTTATAGTTAATAAAACAAAGAGAATGACTTTTTTGATGTTTCATTGCATCAATTAATATAAAGAGAAAAAACATAGATAAATGGAAAATGGTAATTTTGGGTGATTATGGATAAAATATAATCAGGAAATTAAATTAATTCACGTGTTAGGGTAATTTTTTTATCCTTATCATTTTGTTTTTAAACATAATTACACAATTTACCTTTATCATGTCATTAAAGTTTACCACACATATTATTCATAACGCTAAAAATGAAAGTGTAATATTTTCCAAATATGGTCATACTAATACAAAATATGGAATCCATTTTCTTGATTCAATTTCTATAAGTGTAACAAATTAATTTAACATAATAACATAAAATGAAATTAAAAAATGTTCACATAATAATCCAATTTTAAGAATTAAAAATAACATATATTAACTTCATTAATATTTGTAACTAAAATGGAATTAATGAATTTATTATAAATTAAATTGATAATTTTTTCACTTTAAAACCAAATAAATAATATGATGGTTCTTTTAAATTATGTAATTTATTGAAATGATTTGATGTTATTTGGAAAATTAGTGTTTTTTGTGATTAAAATAAAAATATTTCAGTTCATAAAAATCCAAAATTTTCAGCCTAAGATAATATAGATATAAAAATTTCATAAATTATATCCTTTTTTAGAAAATAATTTTTTTAAAATGTAACATAATTTAATTATAATAATTTTTCACAGAAATCAATAAAAATCATTTTTAAAGAGATCTTATTTTTAAAGAAGAATATATATTTACTATAAATGTAGTTCTTATTTCACAACTATTAATTTGACAATTTGTATTGAATAATACATTTATATATATTTCTTAACTTTTTAATTGTATTCATACCACTGATTTTAATAGATATTATTTGACAGTGATGTTTAAATAATAATATTCTTATAGTATATCTTTGTTTGTTTAAACTCGTTGTTATGTGTAATGCATGGTTCTCAAATTCATTTAATGATAAATATGTTCTTGAATTGTAGGATATTATACAAATATATTTTTCATTATTTTTTTTGTTTGTGTAAATACCATTGTAACTTTGTGCTTTGGTTTTTAGGGGACATTGGCTAACGAAGGGTTAATTCCCCCTTAGTCTAATCATGTTTCATAACCGCCCAACCCAAGTAGGTCTATTAATAGTCAAAAACAACTCTAATAACCTAGGATTTTTTTAGAACTACTTTCATCTTAATCCCTCATTAGCTCGAACTATACATTTCTCGAATCTCTAAGAGATTCTCCCTTTGTTCTTTGGTTATTTTCCTTCATTCTTTGATGATCTTTTCAAGGCATGTTCATTTTTCAAACCATAATCTCTTACAATTTGTTCATATATCCTAAATATATATTCCCCATGTTTCATTGGGGAACTATTATTTTATATATGATATATCAATAGGTTTTGAAGTCCAACTAATGATGTTTCTTGTAAATCCATTTATGTAAGGATGAGATATCAGTGAATCCAATATCTATTTTCAAATATGGCTAGGTTTTCCTCGTTGGCAAGGTTAGAGAATATAAAATGGTTCATTCTCATTTAATACCTCATTGTTCTTCTAAAATTCATTGGTTTTGTTTATATAAATGATTTATTTGTAATCATTAATGATATTTATTATAAAATTTCATAATAGGCGGCATGTATTGTGGGATCTAAATGGATTCTTCAATAAAAACAATATTATGCACTTATCGTATTTGATGAAATGAATTGATTATGGTTTTAACTATAAAATGGATTTTAAATCATGAGAATGATGATGATTTTGTTATTAAATAGTTTTATAAAATGATGGGATGTTTTTACTTTATTTTTTTCTTGAAATAATAGTACATGTGAACCTTGGGAGCATCCATTTATGGACATATGAAAACCATAGTCTATGTGGAATTATTATGGATTAGGTATCCATTAGGTCATTATACCATTAAGATATGATTGATAAATATATATTGTGATAAGAATGAATATTTTTAGGAATAACGTATAAATAACTTAGTATTAATTTGTTTTTTATATTATGTACTGCTACAGGATAGATCCCATCATGTGGTTGGATTGACACGTTATGGTATTACCTTAGGTCTGACTTCTCAAATTCTTATCTTAAGAAATTTTTGTGGTACATTTGGATGATTGAAATACTTTTATATTTCATTTTTATATCCATATTATTGTTTCATTTATTATATATTGAATAAAGAATGAAATGATATTTTATATGAAATTTTATCAACAATAGTTTCTATATTAAACCTGGTTTTTCATAAAGCTGTAACTGAAAATATCATAGTGACATACCATTAATATATTCATAGTGGTATCCAATTGGGTTTTTTTCTCACAAAATATATATTCTTTTAGGCATATGTAGATTTTTTTTCATAGGATATAGATAAAGATGAGGTATTCATGTTTTTTTCTAGATTATATTTGTTGATGTTGTCTTCATTAGGGGTTAGGATGGTGGTTAAAGTAGGACATATAGAAATTTGATTTTTGTATTAGTTATGATTCTTTTTTTTGTCAAACATTGGATTATTTTATATGCCTCATGGGTATACACCATTTCATCCCATATTTAGTCTATTTTTAGTATATTTTTTATACAAGATAAATTTTTTCCTCATATTTTGATCTATATATTGTGACGTTCCATATTTTGTCATGTCTCATGGTAACTTGGGTTGGTTATTTACTTGATATAATATTTAATATATGTATCATTACATTTTATTCAACTCATTATTATTAATGTTGTTCACTAATTACATCCATATCATGAAATCCCAACATTATGTTATTCATTTTAATGTTATAATATTTTATAAATCCCAAAATACCACAATTTTAGCTTGCTATTTTTCTAGATTAATCATCTGGTGTTGTACTTATAAATCATATATAGTATATTAAGTAATAACATGATATAAACATATAAAAATTTAAGTATAAAAAATAATAACATAATAATTGGTAAAAGGTTCCTACAATATGGATATGTAATCAATTATTAAGATAGAAGGGCAAGAAAAATGTAATTTTGTTTTTCATTTCTCATTTTAAAATTGTTAACATTTGTTTAAAATTTTATCACTATTTATCATTTATTCAATTAATTCTATTCAAATTCATTTCCATTTTTGGGTCTTTTTCCTAATTAATATCATGTTCCTTTAGATATAAACACATGTAAGGCATAAATAGAACTAAATGGTAGTAAAAATCAACAAAATATACAAATTCAACCCCAATTTTCTATGTTTTGGAAAACATTTTGTGGATATTCACAATCTTATCTACATAAACCAATTATAGTGACAAAAAATTAAGTATTTATGTCGTGAGAAAATGAATCCTAACAGACCAAATGACATGTGATAGATGACACCTAATGGGAAGTCTCATTACTAATTCATGATACACAACTCTTATTGAATAAACCTACGTTGATGTGGTTATGACACACAACGAAGTATTTAACAATGATTTTTTTACTCAGACCACCTCGATAACTTGATGTTCACCAAAAAGATGTTAGCTATATCTTCTTGTTCATTACATTTAATGTCACGAAATTTCCATTCTCCATGCCTATGATCACAAATGATAGATCATACTAAAATGATACATTTTCTATCACCCTGACCTCGACCAACTAATTTGGGCATAACTGAGATCCCACTTAACCTTATATGAAATACCATGAACACCAATGTCAAAGAATAAATTCCAAGGGTATTCCATGCTATCAGGGTATGAATTACCCTTATCAACACAGAACCAATAATGAATGAAATATTATAGGCCATAATATAATGCATGATATAACACCAATCAAAATCATAATGATAGGACAACATGGTAACCTAAAACACTATAAAATACAATAAAATTCATAAATCGTTGAACCCAAAGACTCGCTATCATGGATTTACCAATGTTAAAGTACCCCAAACTCCAAAAAACCATCAACAAGATTCAACTCCCAATATCCAAGACTAAAACAACAATATTATCTAATAGTGTGGTATGATAACTTGCCCTTTTATATGTCAAGTTAAACAACATAAATTTACACAACAAGGTGTATATGTAGAGTGTGATTATACAACTCAATATGAAATTACAAGGAAACATCCCACACATGTAACTATGTCAATAACATGTTAGCTAAATGTTTTTTATAAAACAAGAGTGACGATTATAAAATTTGTTTCAAAAATCATATTTGTATACAAGTAGTGAAATAAATCAAACCAAAGGCTCACCCATGAAATAGAAACACACGCATAAAAGACACCAACCCAATGCAATTCCAATCAAAGAAGGACCTCTGAATTGTCCAACTCATGAATGGAACACCCATTCCAAATAAACCAAGTCATAACATGGTGGTACAATATAGTGTTCCATAATTTGACACTATTACCAAGTCCATTATGATATGTCCCTTTCCTAATGTGCTCAATTTTTTCAAGGTGTCCATTCTCGGGTCACAAAATCCATGCCCATATGTATTTTAATGCATAGTAAATATGTTCATGTTAGGTTTCCACACATAAAAAACATTCTTATTCCAAACCCATTTTTTTCTTTCATCAAACACATTGTTGCCAAAACCCACTAGCCATAAATCTAATGATAAAAAAATTTGATAGTTTTTTAAAATGGTTTCATCAAAATAATTACTAAGGAATTACTAGAAATTAATTTTCTTTTGTCCCAAATTGGTATACCATCAAACTAGTATCCAGATTGGTGGGTCACATTGAGTGAAGCATGTATCCTCATATGCGAAAAGCTATCAACATGTAATGAGGGTCTCAAAAAGTGATAGTGGAGAGACTATACAATCTTATTATTGATGCACAGTGGTATTATCAGAGTATAAAATGTAGACTATAGAAAATAATATCAAAAAATAAATATAAATAAAGGGTAGTTGGAGAATAAAAATAATTAAAAATTATTAAAAATTCCCAATGACAGTTCATACAGAGTATGCATCTACAGTTGAAGAAACATAACTAAAAATAGTAAACACACAACATTATTTACAATTCAAAATAGAATAGAACTAATGTTAATAAAAGAACTAAAAATCCCTAAGATAATCTCGATGAGCAGCCTGAGATTCATCTCAGTCCATTTCTCCTAACTCCAAGGTACAAGTAGGACACCATAATAAACCCCGATCATGAAAATAAAAAGGTATACTCAGGTAATAGGTGTACCTGAGAAGTTTGTGACACATAAATATAAGTAGGTTGACACCAAAAGTGTCTAGAACAGTTTAGAAGAATGTAAATTAAAAAAATCATGTATAGAGAATTTTTAAATGGAACTCCATAAATAAATAACACATATCTAGGTTCCCAAGGGACACCTGATGGTTATACCAACTTCATCTTGTCACGCGGAATAATTGTCTGATCATGTCACTATATATATACATATTTATATAGATCATATTTCTCATGGTGTAATAATTCCTCCCAATAATAAATAGATGATTACTCGCATGAGGTAAGAATTACTCCCACCCATAGACATTTATATAGTATTGTAATTTTGTTATAATTCATTCCATCCATAAATACTATTGGGAATGTATTGTCTCAACAATACGCTATAAATATTATTGATTGTGATGCTCACAAATACCCTTGTTTATTTTACTAAAGATTTTATTTTGAATATATTACATGAAATTTATATTCTTCATAATTCTTATCTTCAAATTATATTCAACTATTTATTTGCGAGAAATATTCGTTAAAGTGTTCGGAATGCTCTTATGCATATTTTGGAAACACTATGCACCATTATTCTTTTACTGGAAATTCTATTCATTCAATATGTCAATGAAAGTAACATATGAAACAAACCTTACATTTATGTTGATGAGTCAACATGTATGGTTAATGAACCTTATGATTTAAGAAAAGTATATTTTGGGAACATTTTTTGGATAAGAATCTTATGTTTGTCAGAAAAACAATTATAGTTAAAGAACCCTACGTAAGTATGGTACATTACAAAAGTATGGATCATCACCCTTATTTTGTAATACAACTTACGTTGTTATCCTTTCCTTTGGGAAAACATAACATATAGATAATCAATGTTACGTTTTGAAATTTATTATGACATAGATAAACATATGGATCATCAATCCTATGTTATGAATTTAAAAACATCGTTTGTTATTTTTTGGTTCTCTGGACGAACCTTATGTTTTACTTTTCAACGCAATAAATTTGATTTTAGGTCTTTATCAGAGCTTTTTGCTACAGTCTTTTTTAATTTCAGGGTGGATTAAATCTCATTTTTTACTATTTCAAAGATCATTTCAAATGATTTAAAGAGCCATTTACAATAGAGTTTTTTACTCCTATTGTTAAGGGATGTCATGACTACTCTAAGCTTTTTTTTATTTTAATTCACTCTATTTATCAGGAATCTTTTTTGGATCTGAAACTATGCTAGAGTTTCGTCATTATATATCTCCCTGAGTATCATCTAAAAATCCCTAGATCTATGAATACCTCTCAAATATCTGTAAAAAAATTATTAATTGAATTATTCCGTTGAAAATTGTTTACAATGATACATCGATCGAGCATCTCAGAAACAAGGAATACATTTGGGAGATATTCATTTTTAATTATAGAAGTGTGATACTCTGTTTTTGTTTTTGTTCTTAAAATCAAAGATATCATGCATATTTGGATCTCTTAAAATAAATTTAAAAGTTTATTTTATTATAATGTCAAAGATCCATCTTCGGTTAGTTGCATAGTTCTTCATCTATGAGCTATATTTCTTTCACATTAAACTAAATATTCTCTAAATTGAGTTTTAGCTGCTCGTATTCCATCATGGTGGAGTTTCATCATCCCACACTAAGATTCAGTTTTATCAGTTCCCTGTAAAAGAACCATATAGATCATTTTTTTATGCATTTTTTTGTATGGGTGAAATCTACCTATGGTCATTTGTGGAACAGTCTTATGTTTCGAGGACCTTACTAGTGAAATTACCCAAGCCCACATAGAGGTTGAGTGGGGGTGTGCACTAGGGGATCTTCATGCACCTAACCACAATAAATTATTCTTCTTTTATATCTATTCATATATACTACATATACTTTCATAGAGAATCATTGCTATATCTATCTGTAGTTGATGTGAATCATCAATATTGTGAACTTTTGAAAAGGACACAATTCACCCCACCTCTTGTGTCATCACTATAGACTTCCCGACCTGACATTTGGTATCACAGGTTGATATTTTCAATAGAGCTATAAGATGCTAACATAATATGATATATTTTAGTGATGGTAATCGAGAATCTCAATTAAGAAATATCAATGGTACGTGCTCCATATTTCAACGGTGAGTATTATGGATGTTGGAAGTCTTGAATGATAATATACTTAAAAAATCATGGATTTAGAGTATACTTGACTATTTTTACTCATTACAAATTTTTTTAAAATCCCGAAACTTAGTCTACTAATATAGAGGATTATTATGATATGAATTTGAAAACAATGAATTCTATTATTTTCAGTCATAGACTATATGAATTCAACAGTGTATCTAAATGCACAATAACCTACATTATATGGAACACAATTACAGTAGTCTATAAAGGAACTGAAAATGATAGTCAAATAAGATATGCAATAGTGAAATTAATTTTTGATACTTTTAAATTGTCTGATGGAATGAGCATCAAAGCGGTGAATAGAATGCTGACATTAATTTTTAATAATACATATCTTTCGGTGAGCCTATCATCGAAATTAATCCTGATTTAAAATTTCAATGAGTTCTATCTACTATGTGGAATGGAATTTCTACTAAAATATTCCAATCGACACCTGTCAATAATTTGACAATGTGAAAATTTATGGTAACATTAATTATGTATGAGGTTGAAATGCAAGATGAAGATGAATATCACAATGTCATGTAAAAATGGATAACATTGCTTTAAAAATTACATCCCAAAAGCTGAACAAAAAAACAAGAAGAAATGGATTTAGATTCATCTGATTCGGAAATTTTTCTGGCCCAATTAGCGAGAGAATATATTAAATTCTAAAGGAAGAAGAATGGATTCAGATGAACCTTCCAAAATGACAAGAAATACTCAAGGGAAGCAAGATGTTATGAATGAAAAAATTGGTTCATATAAGAAATTATTGTCTGCAACTGAAAGGAGATAAGAGAAAGGCAATAATGAAATATCATAAGAATGATGATTATGAGAAAAAGGAAAAATGAGCTATGAAGGCAACATGTGGTGTTTAGAAGGACTCTAGCAGCTCACAACTCTCTATTTCTGAGAAGGAAGAATCAAATCTAAAATCTAATATGTGTTTTATGGATAATAATAGAAGGTTACAGGACATATAAGAAAAAAAGATATACATTATATAGGCAATGGATGTTCAAGACATATGATTGTAAATTCATCAAATTTTTGTACTCTGACTAAATTTTATGGAGGCCTATTCGCTTTTGGTGACAATTCCAAAGGAACAATTATTGGACTCGAAATTGTTGGAGATCCAGATATTATCTCAATAAATAATGTAATATATGAACATGGATTTATCCACAATATAATAATTATCTCTCAAATTTCAAATGATTAATACTTTTTTGCTTTTACTAATAATTTGTGTTTTGTTTTAAAAAATAGTTTTCTTAAATTTAGACCACCCCTAATAGATAATGTTTACATTTGGGATTCAAATTCTTTGTAAACATATTGTGAACAATTTACCTTATAATGTAAATGAGTCATGGATTTGGCACAAAATACTTAGTCACTGTAATATTTTTTACCTCACATTAGTTATCTTAAAAACAATTAGTTTCAGATTTACCTTGTCTCAAATTTGATAGTGATTTATTCGGTGGTACATGTCAAATTGGAAAGCAACACAAATATTTCTTTAAACCAATTTTCAAAATTGCTACTTCAAATCCCTTGGAACATATTAATATGTATTTTTTTGCACCATCTATAATAGAATGTTTGGTGGGTAAATTATATGTATATGTTTTATTTTATGATTATTCTAGATTTACATTGGGGTATATTCTAAAACTCAAAAATTAATCATTTTCTATTTTTTTAATGATTTTGTAAAACTGTTAAAAATGAAAAAGGTTTTAATATAATGTCGTTAAGAAGTGATCATGGTGGATAGTTTGAGAATCAAGAATGTAATTATTTTTCCTCAATTAGGGGTATAAAACACACCTTATCTATGCCGAGAACACCTCCAAAAATTTTCATTGTTGAATAAAGAAATAGAACTATTCGAGAAATGGTTAGAACTATGCTAAATGAATACAGTCTTCCAACCTACTTTTTGAAAGATGATGTAAGCACAACATTTTGTATTACAGATAGAGTTATAATTTTAACTATTTTAAATAAGACTCCTTATGAACATTGGACTAATATAATAACTATGGTAATGTACAATAAGGATTTTGGATGCAAGGTATATATCATGAACACAAAAGATAATCTCGGAATGTTTGATCTAAAAGAGAATAAAGGAATATTCATAGGATATTTTGAAACATCTAAATCTTATAGGATCTTTAATAAAAATTCAAGTATTGTTCAATAATCAGTTCATGTGAAATTTGATGAAACTGGCCCATTTAATAATGATAAAGTTTAAACAGATCACACTATTGATTTTTCTAACAACATGAGACATTATAACATGAAATACCATTTTGAAAATATAAATAAAATTTAATCCATTTTAGAAGAACATGATTCTGATGAACCTAAAATTTCTCTTCCTAAATAGACTAGTTTCATAAAGAGTCACACTTTAGAGATAATTATAATAGATATTGAAATAGGAAAAAAACTAGAATATGTGTAGGAAACCTAATGGAATTTTCTACTTTTCTATCTCATTTAGAGCCTAAGTCATTTGAAGAAGACATAGATGATGAATGTTGGATGTTATCAATGCATGAAGAGATAAAATAGTTTAAAATAAAAAAAATTATGGAAAGTAGGGGAAACACCATTGAATTATACAATCATAGGAACTAAATGGGTCTTTAGGAATAAACAAGATGATTAAGGAAATATAACTAGAAACAATGCTAGACTAGTAGCCAAAGTGTACAATCAAGAATAAAATCTAGATTATGATGAAATATTTTGTCCTGTAGCTAGAATATAATCAATTAAGAAATATTTTGGATTATGAATCTCATATGAATTTTAAATTATATCATATGAATGTAAAATCTACCTTTTAAATGGATATCTAATAAAGAGAGTTTATTTTGTGAAACATCTTTTTTTTTTAAATTCTCAATAAACAAATTTTGTTTTTAAACATACTAAATATCTCTATGGCCATAAATAAGCAACTAGAGCTTCGTATGAATGATTTTGTTAATTTCATTTGAAAATGGTTTTAATTTGGGTTTGTAAGACCCAACCTTCTTTAAGAAAATAGTTTGATCTAATTTATTATTAGTTCAAATCTATGTTGATGATTTTAGGTTTGGTTTATCAAATAAAAAACATATTAATTATTTTTCAGAACATGTGCAAACAGAATTTGAAAAGAACATGTTGAGAGAATTAAATATTGTTTTAGGACATCAAAATTTATGAAACAGATCACGGAAATGTATTAAATCAAAGTAAATACATTACTAATTTATTAAAAAAGTTTGTACTAGAAAACAGAAATAAATATTCAACTCCCTTGTGTAAAAATATTAAACATGATTTAGATGAAGCTGTAAAACTAGTGGACAACAATTTATATAGAGGTATGATTGGATGTTTACTATGTCATACTGCTAGTAGACATGATATTATGTTTTCATAATTTTTTTGTACTAGATTTCAATCAAATCCAAAAATAATCACATCTTTCTACTATAAAAATGATTTCTATATATTTAAAAGGAACAATTATTCAATCTATTATTTAACCAATAAATTTTGATTTTAAATTATTATCATATTCATCTATATATTTTGGAGGTTTTTGACTTGATATAAAAATAACTTTAGGAACCTGTCAATTTTTAGGAAAATCATTAGTGTCATGGTCAAGTAAGAAGTAACACTCAGTTGTATTATCAACATCCAAAGTAGATTATGTATCAGTAGGCAGTTTTTGGGCGCAAGTGTTGTGGATAAAAAGCACTCTCAAAGAATTTGGACTTAATTTTAATAGTACACCTATTTTTTATAATAATATAGGTGCAATAAAAATTTCAAAAAATATAATAAGTTATTATAGAACTGGGCATATTAATATTAGACATCATTTTTTAAGAGACCATGTACTTAAAAAGGATATATCATTAAAAAAATTTAACACAAAATATCAATTTGTTAATATTTTTACTAAACCACTACCAAAACATGTTTTTATTTTTTAAGGGGAGTTATGTTTATATAAATTTTAAATAATTTGTTTTTTATTTTTATTTATTTTACACCTAATTTTATATCATTAAATCTAATTTCCTTTCTTATTTTAATGTTATAGTATTTTAGATAAAATATTTTATCTTATATTTGTTTAGGTTATGTTATTATAATTTTTTCATAATTACTCTGTGACAAGAGAAATGAGAACATGTATTATCTATCTGAAACCCTTCATTTTTCAAACCCATTGTTTACCAAAAAAAATTCCTGTAAAACTAAATCTTCGTACTTCCATCCAAACCATTGAAGTAGAAAACAATACATTTTCGAATATTTGTAAATGAAGAAAACAAAGAGAGTTGAAGAAGGGGAATCGAGAGATCCAAAATGATAATAAGTTACATGCATAAAAATTCTTCTGGGAAAATTTGTTGATCGTGAATGGTTATATGAGAAGAAATTGCTCCTAAAACCAGCATTGTCATTTCATGGGTTTGAGATATCTTTTAATTAAATCAAATCCTAATTTATTTATAAGGTAGTACTGAACTATTTTTATAAGAGTGTATAGTTTTTTTTGGAGATTCAGATGATATGATTTTGGTTAGTATCAAGGATGGGTATTTCTCTATTTCATCTTTTGAGTTTGAAAATTTTTTGAACTACCTACATGAACGGGTTGTCCATTTCGATCTAAGATCAATTGGTGAAAATGATCATTATTTTTAAGACATCATGTATTTTCTATTCAAAAAGACACACATCAAAAGGATGTTTGTTATAGATTTGGGGTCTGTACATAAAATTATGATGATGTTTTTTAGACTAGAATAGCCCCAAAGATGTCTAAAATGGAGAAATTTCATTACCCATTCATGTATATCATGTTTTTTTTCTAACTGATGTCAAATTTAATTTTCTACGATATTTATTTTGGTATCATAATTAATTCTATTCTCCAGATGTAAGAATTAATTTCTGTCCATATGGATGGATAATTTTGAGTATTTTATTTAAGGACATGATCATACTAATTGATTCAAGAGTCAAATTACATCGCAATAATGTTTTGAATGATGGAATGATATGAATTCTTAGATTCTTTTAGAGTATTATAAAAGGAAATATTGTTTCTATTTGAGCTAAGGAAGAATGGATCTCAAGAGATTTTTCTTATGGGGAGAAAGCAGTTGTTCCAAAGGAGGGTGTAGCTAAATTATGAATAGATATAGTTTCTCAACTGACTGAGAGGAGACTAACATTTAACAAAAAAGAATGGGAAGAAAAAATTCAATAGGGACTGGTTATGAAACCAAGAAATAGAAATTATTCTCATGTTGAAGAGAAATTGTTGGATTCTGGAGAACCACCGTGATTGGTTCATTTATAATAAAATTTTATTTAGGAGGAAATTCCAGTGGAGATTCAAGATAGAGATATTTATATTGTACCTCTGGTAAATGAAATGTTGCAAGAGAGAATCCTGATTGAAACTGTTTAAGAAATGAATACTAAAACGAGAAATGATAAATCAACCTTTGTTAAGGAAGAAGTTACTGAACAAGGAGTTGTTCGAGAAGGGAATATTTTATAGGAATCAGTAACAGATATTCAACTCTTTTTTGAATATCAGACTGCAGGACAATCCGATCATATTTCTGGTGATCAAACTGAAGATTTAGATAATCAGTCTTTTTCTTTTAAAGAATCACTAATGAAGAAAGTGTCTGATCATTTACCTAATGATGATGAAAATCAAGATATTAATGTAGATGAGGGGACGTCTAATTAATTATCTCATCAAGTTCAATAAATTGTGATTAAATTCATGCAGTCTTAGGAAGAGAATGACACTCTGTGATAGGATCTTGAAATTTCAAAGAAAAATATTCCATAACATAATGAGAATACAATTTCTAAATGGTATTTTGATGCCTTTTATAGAGACATGTTAAATAAGATTGCGAAGATCCGATTTGAAGCTAATTTAATGGTATATTTTTTAGATTTAAAGTGGTATATTGGTAGTTAGTTTGAATTAGTAAAAGGTTTTGTAAATCGGTCTAGTACATCTACTCCTACCTCTACTGCAAGTCCTGATTTGATTAGAATACCTCATGCCATTATATATCTTATGACAGACATTAATTCTCATATTCAGGACTCTCAATGCAATATTAACCCTCTTTCAGCTTCATTGGACAATTAGAAATTTATTTTTTATCAGTTAGCACAAGGAGAACCTGACATTAGATTTTTGATGATCCGGTTTTTAGAAACTTTTGAGGTGTTCTTGATGAAAGAGGAATGTCTTCATGGTTTTTGAAGGTCAACATGGTAGAGAATCTTCATGTCAATAAGGACTCCAAGATGTTGATAATTCATCTAGTAGATAGTATGATGAAGTATATAATATTTCATATAGATTAGCTGAATGATATGTTTGAAGCCATTTAAAATTCAAAGTCATCCAATCCTTATCCTTTTTCCTACCTTAAACCATGCCAATGAAAATCATCTGTTCTTAGATACATGATTTTTGTATTAATGTATTTTTTTATCAATGAACATGTTTGATGTATATATATTACATATCATTATTTTATCTGCTTTTTCTTTTTTTTTTCTGATAGTTAAAAATCCAATTATATTCATTCATTATAGTTACATATAAAAATTACATAACATTATATTCAATATGAAATGTGTTTTAATTTATTTATATACTCGTTTTGATATCACAAAAGGGGAAAAATTTAGATAAACACAAAATTTCATTTATTTGAGAAATTTAGATAAACATAAATATGACATTGAAATTTCCCTTTGGGGGAGAACTTTAAATATTTATTCTTTATAGAAATAATTCAGTCAAATTGAAATTATTTTCTTTTACTGTTTAAAAATTTATAAATTATTTTTCTAAGATTATAGTTTTAATTTATATGTTTTGTGATCATCAAAAAAGGGTACATTGTTAGGAATGAATTCTCTCAGCAGTACTCTAAAAATATTATTGACTTTGATACTCATAAATACCCTTATTTGTTTTACTGATGATTGTATTTTGAGTATATTTCTGGAAATTTATAGTCTTTATAATTGTTATATTGAAATTATATTCAACTATTTATTTGATAAAAATATTCATTAAATAGTTCATAATTATCTTATTCATATTCTGGAAACACTGATCATTGTTTTTCATTTACTAGAAATTCTAATCATTCAATGTGTCAAAGAAAGTAATGTATGGAACAAACCTTACATTTATGTTGAAGAATCATATCATATGGTTAATCAACCATAATTTTGAAGAAAATTATATTTAAAGAACATTTCATTTGTATAATAACATTAGGACTGTCAGAAAGAGAAAGTATGGTTAATAAACCCTATATATATTTGGTGCTTTATGAATGTATTGATCATCAACCTTACTTATGTAATCATCCTTACATTGTTAACCTTATGTTTGGGAAAAGTGAACGTATGTATAATCAATATTACATTCAGAGATTTATACTGACATATATAAATGTATGGATCATCAACCTTATGTGATTAAGTTTAACCCTACATTTTTTATTTTTATTTTTGTGAAGGAACCATACATTTCACTTTTCAATGCATAAATTTGATTTTATTCCTTTATAGGATATTTTTTCTACAATATTTTGGAATGTCAGGGTTGTTTAAAGCTTGTTTTTTATAGTTTTGAATATCATTTTAAATGATTTAAAGAGCCATTTACAACGGAGTTTTTACTCTTATTATCAATGAAAGTAACGACTATTCTAAGATATATTTTTTGAATTTGAATTCACTTGATATACTAGGAATATTTTGTGGATCTGAAACTGGGATAGAGATTTATCATTATATGTCTCATTGAGTATCATCTGAAAAATCCATTGATATGTGAATACCTCTCAAATATCTGTGAAAATATTATTCTTTGAATACATCCTGTGAAAATTGTTCACAGTGCTAAAGTGATCATACATCTCAGAAACAAGTACTAAATTTTGGTGGTATATATGTTTAATTCTGGAATTATGATTCTCTGCTTTTGAAGATGTTCTTACAATCAAAGAACCCTTTTGCAACCAGATCCCTTTAAATAAAATTCAATGTTTATTTTCATCTAATGTCAAAGAACCATCTTTTGTCAGCTCTGTGTATCTGAAACTGTGATCTATATCTGTTTCTCATCAAACTACATCTTCTATATATTGATTTTCAAATGCTCGTATTCAGTCATAGTGGAGTATCAACTTCTCACACTATGCTGTGTTTTTATCAGTTCCTTGTAAAAGAACCTGATGGATCTATTTTTTAAGCCTTTTCTTGTAAGGGTGAAAACTTCTTACACTCAATTTTGGTTGTCTTATGATACCAGGAACATACTATTGAAATTCACCAAGCCCGTAGATATGGTGAGGGGTGGAGTGTACAAGGGGATCTTTGTGCCCCAAACAACTATAAATTTTTGTCCTTTGTTCTTTGCTCATATCTGCTACATATACTCTCATATAAAAACATTGCCAGATCTGTCTACTATTTATGTGAATTGAAAAAAATTGTGAACTTTTGAAAAGTACACAATTCACCCCCATCTTGTGTCATCATTATTATCTTCCCTACCTAACAAATATTATATAGCTAGCATGGGATAAGAATGCCTCCCATTCAAAAATATGATATAAATGGCATGTGGTAAGAATTCATCCAATCCATAAATATAATATATCTTGCATGGGGTAAGAATCCCTCCAATTCATAAAATATGACATAACAGTCATGGGATAAGAATGCATCCCACCCATTCATGTTTGTATATAGCTCATAACTGGCATCTTCAATTTCATTAAGACCATTACATATAAGACATTTTGTAATGATCCAATAATTAATAGAATAATAAATTTTCATATCTATAAATATTTATGAATAAGATATTAATTTTATGTTAAATAGGATTTTTTTGGTAGCATACTCAACACGCAATAATGGGTTTCTTTGAAATCATACATTTCACACAATTTGAGTTATACCAAAAGAATAATATATTATTATAATTATTATTTAAAATGGTAGTAAACACCTAGCCATTGTATTGGTTGTAATGAACATAACTAAATAAAAAATAATTATACATGTTTGTTAAATGTATTTACATTTATCAAATAATGATTTAGTGTATTAAATTAAGAACGAATCTGATTTTAAGCATTAAATATTCTTATATATTTAAAAGTTTGTTTTACCGACTATTGATGATGAACCTTTTTTAAATCTTGTTTTTTTCAGTTTTATATGTTCTATTTGACAAAATAAAATTCTTCTATAGAATCGTGGCATAAAAAATTTCTTTTTTATAAATTTTTGGTAATTTTATCATAAATTTCTTTTTTTAATGAATTGTGAAAACACTGTTTGTTTAGACAAAACCTCATTTTCATCCATATTATTAATATTTTAATATTGACCTATTAATTATTTTTAAAGTTTATTTGTATTATATTTTTTATCATTTAATCCAATATTGGTCATTGGAAGTAATTTCTATTTGAAATTGGACATAAACACGTGTCAATCATTTGTTGTTTTTATTTCTTAAAATCGTGATTTTTGGTTTTGACAACGAGAATTACATTTAAATAAATTATTGTTACTTATGTGTTTTGAATTTTGAGGTATTGATTCCATATTTGGAACCATGAGGTTCAAATTGTGTAAATACATACATTTTATTTTTGGACATTATAAATATTAACTACAGTAATTATTTTATTTACCGTGGTTAAAGGGTAAATTTGTTAAATAGTGGTAAAATGTAATATTACAATAATATAAAACTACCATAAAAATATCCTAATCATATTCAATTATATATGTCCAACCAAGGGCATCGTTGGGTGAATTTTTGGACCCTTTGGAGCCACATATCTATGAAAATGACATTTTATAATAATTAATTTAATGTTAAAAAAATATAACATAAACATGTATCTTTTACAAAAAAAATATTATATGGGTCTATAAAATTTATTTATATGACTATAAAAATTAATTATAAGTCTAAATATATTTCATATGTCATGGTAGTTTGTTTATAAATTTTATACATTAAATAAATTTATTTATTTATGACACAATAATGATGTAGTGATTCCCTAATTAATGAATGATTTAAATAAATGATATTATAAATATAAATATGAACATATTTTGAAACTTTTTACTCCATAATAGAATTTTACGGATGATTATGAGTTGTTATATTTTATTTAATGATTTTGTTTTGAAATAATCAATTTTTATGGGTTTTTAAAAATTATGGATATGAATACTAAAAAAAATTGACCTAAATGAGGGGTCAATACAAATACAATTTTATTAAATGATATAATAGCCAAAAAAATATAATTTTCATCCAAAATATATATATAATGTTTAAAATGTCATTAATGAACCAATTTAGGTCTTATTTCCATTTTATAGTAACTATATTAACCATATAGTATGAATATACAAGAATACATTGTAAGAGTTAAATTAGTCAACTAAGGGTTAAAGATAAAAGTTTAGGTTACATTGGAGACATAGACTTCTATAAAAACTAATGGTAGAGAGTTCATAGGCCCAAAATCATCGTATCATTTATATAAATTACATGGGGTCCTTTTGAAATAGAAAAAAAAAATATAATTTAATAATACTTCAAAACTTTCTTAAATTACCCCTCCTCCCTCTTATAAAAGGGAATCTTCCCTACCCATTTAATCACACATCTCAAGCCCCTTAGCTCGTCCATAGTCTTCTCAAATAAGATTCCAACATCCATCTCTTCCTCCTAGAAGCGTTACCTTGGGTAGGAGGAAATTCAAGAAAGCCTTTTGGGTCAAATCAAAGAGAGTTATATGTTTTCTGATGTAGTGTCTTCTCTAAAGCACCATTCTATTATATAACTTCTTCACTCACTATTCTATTATTATTATTTTATTACATAACAAAACCATTATCCTAAATACATGAGTATGTTTTTATGTAAGTTATTTGAATTACACTGACACACACATCCAAACAATAGATATGAACATATTGTTTCTTTGGATGGTGAACTACTGCCTCACAAAACGTTGATTGTTCAATTTTCCCTTACCACCTCTCATGGTGGACATTATGATGGAACTATATTTAATTATGATATACTATATATATATATTTCATCTATTATTATGTTTTTTTATGTATACCTTTTCAATTTCCATAATGTGTAAATATGGTAATATCATTCGAGGAAGTGCAAACTACCACCCCCTCAAAGTGATATGACTCTTTCATTCCATATATGGAATGTTTAAAGGATTGAGATAATAAAAATATGTAACATATATAAAAACTATATTATATTGGAATTATAATATACCTATATATCATTTAGTTTTCATACCGTTAAATTTGAAAAATATTAGAAAGCAGTGTTCATGTGAACGTACGACATACTATCTCCATGAACTGTGCATTTCATTTATTATCTCCGAATTTTCTGGAATATTATAAATTAATATATATAATATATATATATATTTTATATTTATATAATGATTACTTTTCTAAATATAATGATAATTTGACCACATCCACAATTTGAAATTATATCAAGTTCATTTTTTGACTCTAGTACAAAATATCAACAAAACGACCGATATGAACTTAAATAATTATGTAATTACTATAACATGATGATAAGTAATAAAAAATTAATAATGAATGTGAAAAAGGTTTTAATCAGGTTTAAATTAACCTATATTTATTATTTAGGAATATAAATAATAAACTAGACAAGTTGGACTCAATGTAAGGGATCATTTCACCCTCTCTTTTTTTGTCAAAGACTTATTTTTTGTTATGTCATTGAATTTCCATTTTATTATATTGATATGTGTTATTATATACTCTTATTTATTTAAATTATTTTCCATGTGATGAGGTACCATTTTCCCTATCATCAACCCATATTATGAATTTTGAAGTGATGTCATGAGGTTGGTGAATTATCGTAAGGGACATCATCTCAATCTCTATTCATTGAGGAAAATTTTGGTATATACACAACCTTATTTTATACAGTGTATAATTATATCTTTTTATTTTAATTTCATTCATCATTTTTAATCAGGAATCTTTTGTTTTTTAAAGAGTTTTACTAAAATAAGAAAAGGGAATGTTTCTTTTTAACATATGCGGTGACAACAACCATTACGCCAACACGATCATTGTTTGATATTTGGATTCTAAAACAATACATAATTTTTTTAAAAGGAAAATAAATACCATATACACTTTCTACGTATTTTGGTATTGAAAATGGTTTTTAGAATGCATTGATTATGTCAATATTTGGAAATTATTAATTTTGATTGTTATGTGTAAATGTTATCATTCTTTTATGATTGTTTTATGTGTTTGGATTATTTTATGTTTATTGGGTGTTGTTTATATATATGGGTAGTTCCATGATAAACCTATGGAGGTTGAGCCTAAGATAGCTCCCCAATGAATTGGGTAACATGACAAAGATAAACATTAATGTTTCTCCTATGAGATTTAGGGAATATACTGTAATGGGTATTCCAAACATAACTCCTAACATAGATATGAAACCTATAATGTATGTATGTTATAGATGACACAAGTTACCTTTATAATTTATGATTTCTATGTGTTATTCATAAATCTTATGATTTAATGGGGTTTATTAAAGTGATTACCTTTTATGGTTTAAAGTATTATTTCTTTGATTTGTATGTATTCATGGACTAATGCTTTCTTTCCTTCTGTTATATCCCTTACTGAGATTTTAATGCTCATACAGTTTTTTTGAAATTTTTTTCATAGGGTATAAGGAAGGGTAAGGTAAATAAATAATTCAAGAAGATTTATATCCAGAAAATAATTCTTATTTTATTTAAGGAGTTTCATTTTCTGGAAAAAAATTGGAAATATTAGAAGTTTCCACTCTGTAATATTTGAGATGTAATGTAATAGTTATACCCTAATTCTAGAAAACTCTATTCCTGAAAAGTTACTCAATTTTAATACTTAACATAACATAAGATTAAAAAATTCATAATGTTGAGTCCTTATAGTTTTAATCAGAGGTTGTTTTAAATAACATTAGATGTTAGGGTGTTATCTGAATGCAGATAAAGGATCCCATATAACCAAGAATGTTATTATAATAAGGAATATTTTGGATGATTATCATAAAATAGGTTGTCTGGATAAAATTGTGGACAATGGAAATATAAGTAGGTTGATGGATTAGAGTATTATAAATGTTTTTCTGTTATCTTTAACCTTAGAGGATTTTTTTAATAATAATTTGTTTCATGTTTCTGTGTTTATTCTTTTCAGAAGATTAAGGATCATTTGTCAATATGGAAGGAAAGAGATGTTTAACAACCTTCTAATCCCTACCTAACGATTTGATCATCACTATTATTGGAAAATAATGATGAAATGATTTTTCTAGATTCTTGAGTATTCAAATCACCTAAAAGATACTGTTTGAGTTATCCAACACCTATATATTTCTAAATAATTTTATGGTTCTTGGTATCTTTTCATATGATTTCAAGATCTCAACTTTTCTAAATCTATCAAAAATGTAAATTACATAAATGGACTGAACGTTTAATTTTGGCATGTAGGACAACATGCCGAAAGAGAAATGGAACATCTTAAAGATCATGATATCTGGATTCAAGGTATTATTTATTTTCTTATCTAGATAGAATGAATCATCTTTGGATTAATATATATTAATGATGAGGATATTAGATATACGAGAATGATGTTTTATTAAATAAGGTGTAAATTCATAGTAAATTGATCATTAACAATTCTTAATGAGTAATAAGTCTTTATATAAGGGATTCAAGTGTTATAGTAGATATTAGGATGATGAAATGCTTAGAATTATTAGGGCACTTTTAATGATGGAATTACATTTGATGAATTTTTCTAGTTTGTGTAACCCTAATGTTTGATATGAAAAAAAATTCAATAAATATTTATCTTTCCTTGTGTTGATCTAATGTATAACCTTAGGGGATCCTATGATCTTTTTTTGAGTTAATAAATGGTTATAACATTTTGGGATGCAAAATCAATGGTATTAGATAAGATTTGAGAATAAAATAGTTTATGGTTATATTTTAGGAAAATATCATATATATTTTAATTTTATAAGAATGATATGGTTTTAGAAAATGGAAAACCTGAGGTATGGGTGACAATCCATCGCATCCGACAAGGCCATGAGATTCAAAACCACAACTGAAGGGCGATAAGGGCTCATCGCCTACTACTGGCCTACGTGATATCCCTGGTTATTATGACTTATTATTTTTATTTAAATGATTTTATGTATTAAGAATAAGTTGATTATGGGATCCCATGTTTTATCAAATTTATATCCTTAGTATAGGAAAATGAAATGGTGATTAAGTGATAAATGTTATTTTGGAATATGTTCTCTCTTTTGGGAACACTATATGCCTTCATAAAATAGAATATAACAGGATTTCATTTGTGGATTAATGGTTGAAATTTTTTTTGGAAGAAACTATGTTTTTATAGTGGAAATATGGTTATTGTGGTTATTCATGGAAATTATTAAACTATCGTAGAAAATATTTAACTAGATTAATTACTTTTCAATATTATATTTTAAGAGTTGTTGATGTCATTTGGAGATAAATGTTAAGATTTAAAATAGGAGACTACGTGATTAAATCCTTCTATGTTTTGGGTTTCAATATTAGTTGGATTACATTGAAATGTTTTGAGTAAAATTAGGTATTTAACTGTATTTGTTGAACTTTTTGTATAGTTCGTTGAATTATGGAGATTAAGAGTAGTATTTATTTTTATTAGTAATTATTTTTTAGGGATTATCTTGTCTTGTACTAACCATTTTGGTTTTGGATAATTTCCAAAGGCAAGGGAAATATATAGTTCATCTTTTATGGATTATCTGATTTTCTAGTAGTCGATTCTAGCACTTCAGATGTGTCCAAGTCATCTTGAATACTCATCGTTTGGAGAAAAGATGAGTTTGTGGTATAAATTTATTAAATGTTGAAACTCTACATATAAATTAAGTATATTTCCTTATGCTCTTAGTCTATATCATAAATAAATTCCTCAAATTTATGAAAATAACCTTAAAACAATTTTTTTTCTATTTACTTTTCCTACTTGGAAATCAAATATTGTTTAACACATCAAAAGTTTGTGGTTTTCTAGTTTTTAACTTCTCCCGATCCTATTTTCTATCAC
Source organism: Viscum album (assembly GCA_963277665.1). Taxonomy (NCBI): domain Eukaryota; kingdom Viridiplantae; phylum Streptophyta; class Magnoliopsida; order Santalales; family Viscaceae; genus Viscum; species Viscum album. Next base: position 585,272,082 of record OY728158.1, on the reverse strand, counting down.
TATCCATTAGAACATGATGGTTATTTTCTCTTCAATATCAATGTTTTCCTACACGGAATCATTTTATGGGCTATCTTAGGTTACCTTTGTACTTCACTTTCATTATTTTTAAGTGATAGTATTATATACTCTTTTTCGAATGTGGGGCTGTCAAGGAAGTTTTGGAGCCCAATTTTAAAATTGGGAGGACATAATTTCCCAAAGGGGAATGATGTAATGATCCAAGTATTAATATAATAAATAAAATTAAAATATATTAATATTAAGGAATAAGATATTAATTTTATGTTAAAGAGGACAATTTTTCTAATATCATACTCAACATGCAACAACGGGTTTCGTTGAAATCTGCTTTTGTACATAACACTGAGTTATACAAACAAAACAACATAATAATATTATAATTTTTAATGGTGTTCAACGACTAGCCATCGTATTAGTTGGAATGGACAAAAACTAACTACAATATGATCATACACGTTTGTTAAATTCCTTTACATTTATCTGAAAAAATTTAGTGGCATTAAATAAGAATGAATCTTATTTTAAGCATGACATACTCTAATATTTTTAAAAGGTCATTCTACCACCTTTAGTTGGAGAACACTTTTTAAATATTGAACTTTTGACTTTTATATGTTTTGATTGACAAAATAAACTTATCTATAGAATACGAACATCAAAATTTACTTTGGATATTTTTTTGGTAATTTTCTGATAAAGTTCATTTTTAATGAATAGTTAAAAATTGCGAATTTTATTACAAAAGTACCATTTTCATATAATTTATTTATATAGATATATTTTCCTTTTAATTATATTTAAAGTGTAATTGGATTATAATTTTATCATTTAATCCAATTTTGGTCATTGGAAATAATTTCACACTGAAATTTGACACAAACACATGTCAATCTTTTGGTAGTTTTTACTTCTTAAAAACACACTTTTCGGTTTTGACAATGGGAATTAATCTTAAATAAATTACTGAAACTTATGTGTTTTGAATTTGGATAAATGGATTCTATATTTGTAATCAGGTGGTAAAAATTTGGTAAATATGTACATTTTGGTTTCAAACATTATGAATAATATGTTTAGTAATTATTTTATTTCCCATGTTTAAAGGGTAAATCTGGTAAATAAGGGTAAAACAATAATATTATAAGAATATAAAACTACCCTAAAACATGTCTTAATCCTATTGGATGATATATTTATTACCATGGGAATACTTAGATAGATTTTTGATACCCTATGGAGCAACATTGATGTGAAACTGACATTTTTTAAGAATTGATTTAATGTAATGAAAAATTTTACATAAACTTGTATCTTTTAATAAAAAAAATATATGGGGTTATATAAGTGATCTATTTGACTATAAATATTAATTAAAAATTTATAAATATTTCATACATCATCGTATTTTATTTATAAATTTTAGACATCAAATAAATTAATTTATTTATAAAACAATGATGATGAGGTGATTCCCTTATTAATGAATGATTCAAATAAATTAGATTATAAATATTAAAATAAATTTATTTTGAAAATTTTTTATTCCCTTAAAAAAATTTAAGGATGATTATAACTTGTTATATTTGAATTAATGATGTTTTTTAGAAATAAACATGTTGTTAATGATTTTTAGAAATTCATGATATGAATAGTATAAAAATGACATAAATGAGTTTTTAAAACAAATACTAATTTCTTAAAATATATAATAGTACTAAAAATATAGTATTCGGAAAAATGACTTAGATAATTTTTAAAATTTCATTAAAGAACCATTGGATGTTATATAGGAATTTTATAAAAACTACATAAACCATATAGTATAAATATACAAAAAGACACAGTAAGTGTAAAATTAGTTAACTATGGGTTAAAGCTAATATATATGGTTAAATTTGAGTCATAGACTTGTCTTAAAGCTATTTGTTGGGAGGTTTTAAACCCAACAATCTTGTATTTTAAGAGGTTGTGACTTCTCTAAATTACCTTTCCATTATTTTACTTCTTTACTCCCTATTCTACTCATATTCATTGATTACATAACAACACAAGTTCCCTCAATATACTAGGATGTTGTTATGAGATGGATTTGAACAACACATCAACACACTTATAACTAAAGGATATGAAGATAATGTTTCTGTGCACGGAGAACTACTGCCTCACGAAATGATGATTGTTCAATTTTCCCCTACCACCTCTCTTGGTGTCCATTATGATTGAACTATATTTATATATGATATATATGATATTTATATTGTCTCTAAGATTCTGTTTTTTTAAATCATACCGTTATGATTTTCATAATGTGTAAATATGATAATTTATTTATGGAATTTAGAATTACCGCCCCCACTAAGTGACTTGACTCATTAATGCCATACATGGAATGCATAATGTATAGAATTAATAAACATCTATAACATATATGAAATATGTTATTGTATTGGAATTATAATATACCTATGTATTATTTAGTTTCTATTCCTTTAAATATGAAAAATAAAAGAAAGTATCATTCATTCGAATTTATGGAGTACCGTATCCGTTAACCATGTATTTCATTTAATATCTTCAAATGTTATGGAATATTATAAATACATATATATATATACTGGATATATATGATATGTAAATTAGGAATACTATTCTAGATAAAATGGAATATTTACCACATTGACAATTTGTAATTATATAAATGTCATTTTCGACTCTAGTACAGAATGTTGAAAAAATGATGGATATGAATGTAAATAATTATTTAAATTTTATAACATGATGAAAAGTAATATAAAATGAATAATAAACTCGAAAAAGTCTCTGAAGAAAGTAGAAATTAAAATAATTTTTTTATTCAGGAATATAAAGAACGAACGAGATAAGTAAGACTCAAGGTAAGGGAACCATTCACCCTCCTCTATTAGTCAAAGACATCATTTATTTCATGACTTTTAATTTCCATTTTCTTTTGTTGAGATATTTTATTTTATATCATTATTTTTTTACACTTTATGTCCAGATGATGAGATACCATTTTCACTCTAATCAACTCATTTTCAGAATTTTGAAGTGACGTCGTTAGACTGCTGAATTTTTGAAAGGGACTTCATCTCAATATCCTTTCATTGAGGAATATTTTGGTTTATACATGACATTTTATTATATGATTTATAATTATATCCTTTTAATTTCATTTCATTCAACGGTTTTCAAAAGTAATATTTTGTTTCACGAATTATTTTACTAAACTACAATGGGAATGTTTCCTTTTAAAATATGTGGTGACAACGACCTTTGCTCCATCATGAGCATTGTTTGATATTTGGAATCCTTAACAAGCCTTAATGTTTTTAAAATGAAAATAAATACCATTCACCATTTTTACATATTTTTGTACTGAAAATAGTTTTTATAATGCATTGATTATGTCAATATCATTAAATGATGTGTCATGATTTAAATGTGGAAATGTTATATTTCCTTTATGTTTGACTAATGTGTTATAATTATGTTATGGTTCTTGGGAATTATTTACATATATGGGTGGTTCTGTGATAGTCCTAGTTCAGGTGAGCTCGAGATATATCTCTAATGTATTGGGTAACATGACATAGGTAAATGTTAATGTTTCTCCTAAGAGATTTAGGGAATATATTGTGAAGGGTATTCCAAACATAACTCTCTATAGAGATATGTTAGCTACAATGTAATTATGTTATGGATTCCACAAGTTAACTTTATGATTTATTATTTTTATTTTTTATTCATAAACATTATGATTTCACTATGTATGTTAAAGAGATTATGTTTTATTATTGAAAATAATTATTTCTTTGATTTTTATGTATTCATGGACTAATTCTTGATTTCATTACTTTATATCCACTAATGATATTTTTATTCCCACACCATGTTTTTAAACAAAATTAATAGGGAATAAGGAAGGGTAATAGAAATGAATAAATCAAAAAGATTTATTTCAAGAAAAGAATTCTTATTTTATTTATGGAGTTTTGTTTTTTTGATATTTTTTTGAGTAGAGTAGAAATGTCTACTTTGTAATATTTGAGGTTAATATAATAGTTATGCCCAAAATATCTAAAACTCTAAACCTGAAAAGATCCTCAATGTGAATTCTTGACTTACCATAAGATTAAGTGATTTTTAAGTCTAAGCCCTTATACATTTAATGCATCAGTCCACACAAAAATTCTTATAACATAAGACATAAGGCACAACCTCTAATGTAACATAGAAATAGAAAATATCATATCATAATAAGGATCAAAATTTTAAATTAACATATTCGTACTCATATCTCAAAGGCATTTGGCATACCCTCCTAGGATTTTCTATTAAACAATTACAAGGAATTGTAAAAAAACTAGCAGATTTGTCTTCCATTTGAAGTGTTTCCTTTAGCCAAGAAAAGCATGAAAAATTGACTCATAAAAGTAAAAGGGGAACATAAAATACACCACTAATAGTGGGTCATTTACAGACATGGGTAATCTTATTCAATAAGAGAGCTATTCAATTTAGATGGAGGGCCCACAAGTCACTTGGAAGGTGGACGTGTCTCTTAAGAAATAACGTACAAGGGTAATGTCCTTTTAAGATCATCCAAGAAATAGGATAAGATTATGTCCATATAGACACATACTGATGAAGGAAACTCTTTTAGCATCATTGAAATTTCCATTTTCTAACTTATCACATATTAAATATGTCCTCAAAGAAAAGTAGTACGACCTCTTCAATAATCCAAGATAGATAAATAAACTATAAATCCTAAAGCAGAGTTTTCACAGACCGTGCACCTCTATTGAAGGGGTTTTATTACATAATCATAACTTGATTTATGAGGGAAATAATTTAGTATCATAAAGAAGACAACTTATTCCAAAAATGGCGTCCAACATATTAAATAAAAATCATGCTGGTTGTTAAAGGCAATTTAAAGCATAATTAATTTAAGGGAAAGGATAGGGATCCTACCTCATGGTTGAAGGAAGTTGATCATTTTAGATCGTGACACTTTCTAACTAAAATATGCAACTTCCCACACTGATAATATGTACCTTAAAATAAATATATGGACTCATATACCTTATACACACATCTTTATGGCCAAGAACATGTGGAAGGGTATCCATACAAATATTGTTTGATTCACATACTAGTTTTCATTCACCTACACATGAATTATAATATATATATATATATATATATATATGTGTGTGTGTGTGTGTGTGTGTGTGTAAGAACACCTTTCTCTACACATGTATATCCATGAACATGGATGAATATAAAAATAACAGGGGAAAATACATTCCTATATATATATATATACTTACCAATGCATGCGCAGGAAAATCACCATAGACCCTATGACTTGAAACCACATAGTGTTGTCCAACACATTGTAGATAAAGTACCAGGAGCACTGAAACATTTAATTACCTTAAATAAAATTGGAAAAAATTAAGAGTGGAATAAATCCTCACCTTAAACCATTATCGGGGAACCAAATCGACCACATCCACCTTGCCATCAATGTTGAATGCAATGGGGGCCCAAGGGACCCTACATATATCCTAGAAATAAAAGAAAACCAAAATCAATATAAACCATAACACTAGGGTGTTCGGTCAAAAAGGATACGGTGACAGGGACACCAAATCATGGCTAGAAAAAAGAAGGAGCGGGGTATATTGGTCTCACCTCAAATGATTGAAGAGGAAATCAAATGATAATTAAAGGGGAAATGTCGCATGAATGGCCATGGAGGATGTGTGTCACGCAAGGATCATGGCTCTAGAGGAAAGAGCTATGTCACGAGACACGATGGTAATGGGAAGGTATTTTAGTTTCTAAAATATTTTAAATATAAAATTTTAAAACAATTTATTATGCATGGGTTGGGAAGCATGGTTTAGAAAACCGTTCACCAACTATGCACCACTATTCTGGGCACCTGTGGAACCTCACATGGTTTCACCTGCACTATGTCATAACCCTATACAAACCATATGATGAACAATTTTGATTTATTGTATCTTATAATAATTTTTTTGGCTAGGTGAATGGTTTTGAAAACCATACACAACCCGTGTGACAACCACTGCCAAACTAAAATGAGCGATATAGTTTCAGACAACCCATGCACCCTATGTAGCCTTTCAAAAACCTGAATTTTTATGGTCTAGGGCTCTCGAAAAACCAATATCCACCCAAGAATTTTCTAGAGAATTTTCCCAAGTCGATAATCAACACATTTAAAGGTCCCCACCCTTATAATCCCTTTCCATGGACCTATTTTTAAAATTTTCTATTTAGTAATTGATAATATTCAAAAACATCATTCTATTCATCTGGTTCAAAACATGAATTTTTACAAACTTCCAACTATATAAACTCTCTTCCCCAAGAATCCTTTGGTAATAAAATACACATCACTCCACCTACAAGGGTCATTAATCATCATTCAAATAGTCATTTTTCATTTATATACTCCCAATTAAAAGTTAAATAATTTATAGTCCTAAGTCACTAAAGCCATTGAAACTCGAGCTAACTATCTCTTTCCAACTAAAACACTGAAATAGATCTAACCCGAGCGCATTTACCAAGAGACTTGATCTTCTCATTATGTCATTAAGCATAAGGTAATGGATACAACCCACAGTAGGATTTAAGGTAATGGGGCCAATTCTAATCCATGATTCATCCCACCATTGTATCTTTATGAATTATAACGACACTTCTCGTCTGATTCTAAAAATGTTTTAATGTAAATGATACCCATCAACCTCATAGTCCAAGTGGAACTAGGTGTTCATGAAATGAATCAAACGACAAAAACTACACTCATCTCTACCTGAAAATGTGTCTATAAGTGTTTTGTCACAAACCATAGACATTAAACAAGAAGATCACCATGTCGAGCTATCCTTGATTAACTATTTGCATGAATTACCAGCTTAGACGGCCTATATATTCCATGCAGAGCCATAATTACTACCTCCAATGAACTTTGTGATTAACATAAACACATTCTATGAAGCCTACACCTGACATCAGATGACGGCTATTAGGTCAAACCACCAAGGAAATGACACATCTAGTATAAAACACTAAAGGATAACCACTAAACAAGCTCATAATCATTTAACACATTAGAACATCGTAAGAAAGATTCACTGTTAGAATGTATAATATGTTACCAAGATATCAGAAATGCATGCCACATAACAGAATACACATGGAGTATTTTAAAATATTACCATGAAGATCAATCAAATCCAAAATGGTAGACTACAAAGAATAAAATTGTTTTTATTTTTCGACACATCATTAAAATTGATAACAAACCATTAATTGTTGTGGATTTCTGTCATCACTCATTAATATCCACAGGAGTCCATCAAAAACATGTGGTGTTTCACAATGTTTTCAACCAAATCCAAAAATTCTATCACCATGCTGCTGTGAATGAATTGACACATTTCTAACTCAACAACCTCAAGGAATTCGATCCAAACTAACCATTTCTCAATGGTTCTCGTTAGTTATTTATTATATTAATAAAGACATATTTTCTAAAACCATCATGGTGTTACTCCAATCCATGACCACAGATGAATTATTTAGATAAAGAAACCAAAATTTAACCAACTAGCATGTCAAAACACCAGTGTCATATGAAATACATCCTGAGATTTGGGATAAAACTGATTCTTTAATAATAGTTCACACTAATATGGATATGATCCAAGAACATATTCAATAGAAAAAACAAATCATTTAAACTCAAATGGTGGAACCTACCACGATTTAGCCCCTTATAAAGAACAAGCATCGACCTAAGTATTCGGTAACTCTAAAAAAATGTCACGGTTTCAAGATCCTAACATTTATTTCATTTCCCAATAGGAGAAGGCCTACAAAAGACACCTACAGTTACATTCTAAGGAAACTCAAGTAGGAACATAAACTATCCTTATGCAAGGGTAGTTATACAAAGGGCACCACTACATGTTTCATTTCCAATCCCTTTATATGTGATTATATTTTTTTTATTTAACCATTTAAATTATTTTACTAACACATCAATGAAAAGAATAAATTTTCACAAAACTCCCATTTAAAAAAGTAAAAATTTTATTAAACCCGCAATAAATAAGAAATTTAGCATCTAAATTCATTTCTAATAATTATTGTGATCAAAAAGTGTTCCACTAGGCTAACCTGGGTTTATCTAAAAAAACAATAGTAGTTTCTCAAATAATTTAAAAAGGAGATTAATTTTTTATATATATATAAGAATTTTACAACATTACATAATTACACAGAAAGAGTTTGAGTACATGGGTTTCCATTTCCCAACAAATGAAGTGCACATACACTCCATGTATTAAACATTGGATCCCATTAATAAAAAACAAAACAATTTCAAATTATAAAATTCTCATATACCATGGTCCAGTTGTATGTGTGCTCTTATACCAACATTCGATGTACCAATCAACATTATTGTTTTTTATTTCTCTCCCTTTATTAAAATTCCTTTTACAATAACCCTTTTTAATTTTTCACAGCCTTTTACGATGGTTCGATTACACCTGCTACCTTATCAAGCTATAAGGTTCCCATACAATTTATTATTGAAAACAAGTTCATGTTATAATCACAACCCATAAATTTAGAAAAATAGAACATTTATATAACAAAGAAAGTTTTCATGTCACTACATGTATCTATCACAGAGAAACAAGATGAAATCATAGAAGCATGGAATATTATCACTGAATCAAGGAAAAATACTAAAATAAAACACTAAAGCATGTTGTCTATACATGATTGATAAATAAAGAAAAATAATGAAATATCACTCAATTCACATTGTCAAATAAATTGGAAAACAATATATACAGCTACACGGCATGTAATATGTATGACAGGTTAATTTCTATGTTCCTATAATGATGCATGAAATGCTTCATCCATGGCGAACTAGGACATGAGGAAAATACCATATTTTTAATATTCCATAAGCAATGTAATATACAACAATAACTCTAGGTGAAATCATATCAACTATTACAGAACACAATAAGAAAAAGAATCTCGTTCTTGGAAACTTCTTAATTTCCCATATGTGGGGCGATTAGTACCATGCACAGCTAATAACCAAGTCCGAAAACATTCCCATTATTTTATCTACCATACCAAAATAGAAATACAAGGGATAAATTTATGATCTGATAACACTTTGTAATGTCACAAACCGGATTACCATCAAACTTGTAGCTAGAAGTGTGGGTCACATGGCCTCAAGCATGTCTCTCCATATGCAAAAGGTTGCCAACTAACAACAAGGTTCTCCGGATGTGCTAGTGGGGAGACCATACCCACTTATCTTATATGATGATTGGTATTATTAGAGTATAAACATCAGACTATATAAAATAATAGGGGAATTAGTATATAAATAAAAGATAGCAGCAAAAGACTAAAAATAAAATATTTGTAAAAGGGTCCAATTCCAATTTATAAAATGTGTTCATGTACAACTGATGAAACATAACTGAACCCCATAACCACAAAAAATGATTTACAATTCAGAAAAAGAGAAAACTCATGTGAATAAATGAACTAAAAATCCCTATTATGATCTGCACATGCTTCCTGAGAATCAGCTTAGTCATTGGCTCCAAACTCACAGGTACAAGAAGCACACCATAATCAATCTAGATCCCCTAAATAAAAGGGCCTACTCACATACCAAGGTTACCAGAGTAGGGTGTGATATATAAATCTCAGTTGGTTGGAACCCATAGTGTCTAGCCTAATCTAATGTAATATAAATTAAACAAAGTAAAGGTATTGAGAATTTAGTTAACATAAATGTATAAATAAGTAACTCTTGCCCAGGATCCCAAGGGACACCTATTGTCCATTCCAGCTTCAGATCATTTCCTAAATAATCATCTGATAATGTTACTATATATATACATATTTATATAGATCATAATTGGCATGGGATAAGAGTGCCTCCAATTAATAAATAAAAGATAACATGCATGGTGTAAGAATTCATCCCACCCATAGACGTCTATATTTTAAAAGTATGGGGTGATAATTCCTCTCATCCATAAATATGATATAGTTGGCATGGGGTAATAATTCCAAAAACCATAAATAGGATATATCTGGCCAGGGGTAAGAATTCCTCCCATAGTAATAATAATATAGATGGAATGGGGTTATAATTCCATTTAACGATAAATGATTACATAGATGTCATTGGGTAAGAATGCCTTTCATCCAATAATTATTATATATATGTCTCAACTGGCATGGTCAATTTTTATGAGACCATTACATATAGGTAATTTAATACATAATTTCTCAAAACCATTCTTATAACATATTACATTAGGAACAGCCTCTCATGTAACTTAGAAATTGCAATTCTCAAATAATAATAAGGATTAACAGTTTAAAGTAACATGTTTATATTCATATCTCAAATTCATAAGGCATAACCTCTTTTTCTTTTCAATTAAATGTTAACAAGGCATGGCCAAACCACCCAACACATTTGGATTTCATTTAATATGTTTTTGATAAGTTAATCAATACAAAAAACTGAATACATACAAATCAAAGGGGAATGTATTGTGTGCCGCTAATGATTGTGAATTTACTTTCTTGGGTAAGTCCAATTAAATTTCTATGTTGGTCCCACAAGTCACAAGGAAAGTGTATGTGTATCATTGGAAATTTCGAACAGTGTTAATGTATTTTTAAGGATGGCCAAGACTTAGGAAGTTCTTGGGATCATCTGACCACTTAGTGACAAAGGAAACTCATTTAAGGTCTTTAATATGGCCATGTCCAAACCTAAGTTTTATAAAACAATACCTCCAAGCAATGTAGTATGGTCACCTCAATATGATAAGAATTTTAAATGAAATGTTAGTCATCGAGTTTAGATTTTACAGACAACACACCACTGTTAGAGGGGTTTGATTACAAAACCATGACTAAATTTAGGTGACATTCACTTAGAATCATAACCAAACAACTAATTCTAGAAATATTGTTCAGTAAAAAAAATCCAAAGTCAGCAGGAAACTAACAGAAACATTAACCATACATGAAATAAAGAGAAAGGATTTGGATCCTACCTTAGTGTGGAACTGAGCTCAACCTTTCAGCTCTTGATGATTCCTAAGACAAATATGTTACTAAACCAACTAGGGATATTCACCATTGCATACATATTAAGATTCCTAGCTCCAATGCACACAACTACATAGCCATGAAAATGTGAAACAGAATCCTTACAAGTATGTTTATATGCATATAATAATATCCATTAACATACATTTTCATTTTCATATATATACATAAAAAAACCTAGCCCTGTGCATTTATTTTCACTACCAAGGATGACTATACACATAACGGGGGAACCTATATATATATATATATTTATACTTAGCTATGCATACACAGTTAGGCCACCTTAAACTCAATACTCGATACCACATAGTGTGATATAACACACTATATATAAAATAATAGGAACTCAAAATTTCATGAACCAACCCGGGTCAACCCTGAACCGGTCACCTGAGCCGATCCGCAATAAGATCTGATAGGCATTCTCGATCCTCCCGGTCTGGCGACAAGCGCTAGGGCCCAGACAGAGACAATGGGAATTATTTCACCCAATAAAAATAAAGAAAATCATAGGAAATAACAATGAGTAGCTTAGAATAAATAAACCAAATAAAAAAACTAAATAAGAACTGAAGGAAATAAAAACTAACTAAATGGTAAGACATTATCTTTGTGTGACCCAACAAGTCACTCCCCAACTCAACAATCAAGTGTCTCCCAAGGCAAGCGCACCAAATTTGTAGTCTCCACAAGAACTAAAAACAGAAAAAAAAACTATAGGCGTGAGTATTAAAACTCAATAGGCTATCTCAATCTACTATTTCCCAATGTACCACCTTTGAAATAAATGAAATATCATTTCATGTTTGAACTATAATTTATAAAAAATAGGTTTTCATAAATTCATTACATAATAGAAAAGTATGAACCATTTTTCTTAACCATTTCAAATTTTGATTATTTTCATTAGTGACAGAGAAATTTTCAAGGGGAATGTGAAGATTATATTCTCATATTTGTACAAAGTGGATTAAACATGTTCATTTGAAAACCATTTCTAGAGAACATAATCAAAACCAGATCACAAGAGTCCAAGAAGAACAATACAAAAAAATGCACAATAAAAATCACACAACATGGGAAATGTAGATATACATTCGAGCACCATATTCATCTCTGCTAGAAAATGAATGTAAAAATACATGGGTGAGCCTAGGATATCAAGAATAATTTACAGTAAACTGATACATGAGACCTCATCCTCGTTAATATGTCACTCTTGATGAAATCAAAACACTCAAAACACAATGACATCCATTCTCTGGTAGTCTGAGGGATATTCCCATAGCAATAAAACAAATAAAACCACCTACTATGGGCCAATAGTAAGTAACATAACCAACCATTACATAAATAATACTCAAAATATTATCTCAATATGACAGATTCACAAGTCTCATGTATTTTGAAAGGGGGTGATCTAACTGATGCCATCTAAGCATTGAATCACAGTATATATAATAACAATAATGCACAAGAGGTCTCACCCCGAGTCTCCCAAGGGACAATTTTCATGCCTTAACATAAAACAATTATAAAGAGTTACAATTAAATAACCCTAACAATGGATCATAGGAATCTACAACAAGGACATCCCACACATTGCATGCAATCGATGCATGAGAAACACCAAACGAGGGTTTTCATAATAAACACATTTCACAATTTTAACAAAATGGCCAAATATACCCCTAAACATTCACAAACAAAACCATATCTCAAAATGCAAACACTTTTTGAAAAGTGTTTCCACTAATACACATTGACAAAACTCATCTTATTATACCCATATTACGCACTCAAGGGCCGACCATTTTTAGTAAAAATTACAAAACATGATGAAACACGTTAAACACTTTCTATAAGAGCTAAATCACTTGGGAAACCCCACAAAGAACCCAAAAAATTGTTATGCACACAACTAATACATTTTTAAACCCCAACAATTCATTTTACACCACACTTTTCTCCTAAAATCCAATCAAGAATTTTATAAATAACACAAGGCAGACAATATTTAACAAAATAAATTTCATTTTAACACTCAAAAAATTTTGAACATTAATTATCATGCCAGAATTTTATTTAAATTTATAATCCCCATATTAAACATTACAACCCATGTGTGTGAAACACCTGGTATTCACGACTCCACAAAAAAACCCCACACATTAGTAATATATTTTTTAAAAAATATTGCGCACTCTAGAAACACTAATTTTCATGTTTCTCACTACCCAAATAATTTAATAAATGTTCGAGTAATTTATTAAACAACAGGAAGTGACACCCTGAGATTCCACGCCAAAACACAAACAATTTTACACATAAATACCACCTTAAAATTTATTACACTACAAGACTATATCAAACATGATTTCAAACAACATTTGCAAACCAAATAAATTATCCACGGGTTCCACAACAATAATTAACACATATATAGGATGAAAACAACAAGAAACTGGGGAATCATAAATTATAAATGCAAGTAAATAGGGAAACCTACCTCCAAGGATAGTGGGTTGCAGCAGGAAGCGGGCGGGCCGGGTTTGTGGGCTACAGGAGGGAAGGCTAGAGGCGCGATTGTAGGTTGCCGCGGTGGGAGGTGACTCGAAGGTTGGTGGCCTGCAGCGGGATGCGGGTTGGGGAGGAGGTTGGGAGGCCGACGGTGCGGCACGTGATGGGTGAATTGGAAGGGAGAAACCAGGCAGTGCCCGGGAGCGCTGGAAGGGAGAAACCTGGTGACGTCTGTGGATGGGTCGTGCCGCACACAAGGGGAGAATGGGGGGTTGGGGGAGCTAATTGGGGAGAGAATAGGTAGTTGGCCGGTATACCCTAAAAAATAAACAAAGTTAAACCTAATCTAAAATAAAATAAAATAATAATACTAACAATAATTTTAATATCATAATAATATTAATAATAATAGTAGTAATAATAATAAGTACATTGTTGACAGAAATTAAAATAATGAATGATTTCATTTCATTTTAATGATAATAAAATCATTAGCAACAATAAAAATTTTAAATGTCAAAAATTAATGTTTTTTTAAATTATACTGATTATTTATTATCATTTTCTAAAAATGGACCGTCACACATTTACCTAGGTGAATCCATGCAGCTTCCAAATCGCACTGCGCTCGTGCGCCTGATGATGTCAACACCAAAAGACATTCTTTTTAATATAACTCAATGAAATTAATCCGTGGCTGAACCCAAACACCCAAAAAATATTTAAATGTAAGAAAATAATAAAATAACATATATACAAGGGTCAGGGTTTGACGATTCTCCCCACCATAATTCTTTCCACCCCCGAAAAGCCACAACTCTATCCAACTGATCAATCAACGAGTTAGGATTCCATATAAACACGCTCAAACCTCTTAATCCAATGACATTTCATCGACCACCAAAGGGACTCAACCTCATTTCCCTAAATAAATCACCAGCAGAGGTGGGGCTCGAACGGAATCACCACCCAAAGAATTTAATTAGCATCTGATAAAGACTTAAGAGAAAACCCAAAGAGAATCACAGTAGGTCTCCCCACCATAAAGAACCAACCTTAAAGATTCCAAATGTAAATCCAACTTGAATATGAACCTGGCCTTACCCCATCTAAAGGAAATATAACATAAAAATTTATAACATAAACTCTATTTTTTCCCAATGGCGAATAAAAACCGAGACCTCACCCAATTCACATGGGCAGTCCACGCCAGGACACGTTCACTCCAGGTCCTTTTGGATGGAGCTCTGATGGATGAAGCATCTCCTGCCTCAAAGTTAGGTTTTGATAATCCTAATAAGAAGCACACATCTTCTAATTTTACAAATGGAAGGAAATTTTATTTAAATAAAAAACTAAGATGGAATTGAAAACCAGAGTTCATCAAATGTCCCATGACATTCCCATACATTTCAAAACCCAAAACACCATCAGTACAACTACCATGAAAAAATATTGCTAACACTAAAAGGAAACTTATACAAGAAACATTATGCAAAAACCCAACATCCCATCACCTTTGAGAATTTCCTCCATGGAACTTTCTAGTGTTGCCTTGACAGAATCTCTGCAAGTGACCTAAGAATCCTTAAACCTAGAAGGATTTCAGAGCATTTGTATGTGATGGATTTTTGTGACCCGACATGCCACATAGATAACACACAAGTATATCTCCCTTTTAAGAGGTTTATAAAAGATCTCAATGACTTTTAATTCCATAACATGCTCCATAAACATTCTATATCTTGCTCGTCTCCTTGGCATAATCTTCGCCACTACTCCTAGGAATTGAAGGGGGAGGACTACATCGAGCACTACCACCATCGCGGCTTCAACATGAAAAGCTTGACTCACCACATTAGCAAATGACGTTAGGTTGGACTCTGACACATTTGACTAAAGATCGGGATGGATACCCATCTCAAAACGTCGAGCCTTCTTAGATTCATCAGTGGCATACACTGAATCTGTGAATTAATGAATTAATTCATTTTGTTTTTATTTAAATTCATTTAACTCTTACCTGTTTCCGTTTGTTTTATGCGCACTATTTTTTTTTCTTTTGCTCTCCCGTATACTTTGGGGTGCCACTCGGGCAATCCCGTATGTTTTTCTGGCCCTTGATCTCATTGCCGCCAAAGCTATCCTGGCCGTCCGCTTGTTTTGAACGGCCTGGCTTCGTGGCAGCCTCTCTGTGGCTTGGGATGTTACGCGGTTAGGGTTAGCAGGGGGTTTCATCACCCCTGCGTCGCCCTCTGATCTGAATAACACAGACAGATTCAATAATTTTCTCAATCGTGGTGATTCCTCGGTGTTGGAGATCTTCATTCGCTCAAACCAGATCCAGGCGACTCCTGCAGCTTCTTTCATCCTCAGCGGAGGATAGATCCCTTGGCCTGCCGATCCCCACGTCGTACGCAGTTCGTGGTGGAGCATCCTCGGCATCCTTCTTGTGAAGATGTGCGGTCAAGTTCCGGATTCAAAGACTGCAAGTCCAGATCTGCTGAGTCCTTCACTCGATGAGTTCTGAAGGTTCGAAACGTCCGATCTGAGTAACCTCAAGAGAACAGGACAACCGGGCATAGTCCGGCTCTGTAAGTTTTTCTTTTCGGTTCCAGTTTCTTGGGTTATTACACCGGTTCGTTAGATTGTTTACTGCTGTTTCTTTATCACCATCTGTTGTAGATCTGTGTTGTTTCATGTTGGTCTGTTGTATCTTGTAATCTGGTTCGTTTTCTTTTGAGCATTAATAATAAAAGCGTGGGTAGGGTGGTGTTCTTGCCGTGCAGTAGGACCCAACGGGTCCGAAGCACGTTAAATCTACTTGTCTCTTTTATTTTCTGCACTGCTTCATGTTGTCTTGCTTGTTCGATCTTTCGTGCACGACTCCAGTGATCCGGTTCCTTTTGTGGTTGCTTCGGAATTACTCTTGTTATTGTCCAGCCACCACAACATGTGGTATCAGAGCCATATCTGGCTGTTGTGCGTTCTGTTTACGTTTCAGTATTTTATACCTTTTAGGTTCTTGAAATTTTCACATCCTGTCTTGCTGTCTTTGCTTACAGATTGACTATCATTGTGAAAATTGCATATTGCTGTAAACCCTCTGTATCTTTTCTGCTTCAAAATTGGTTCCTTGTTCTGTTATAGATTAATTGGCTGTATATGTATTTTAATTAGCAGCCCTTTGTATATTGTTTACAAACCTGTTGAATCTGTCATTTCTGTATTTTGTCACAGCTTTATTAAAATCCAGTTTACAGGTTTTGGTTCATTGTCTAGCTTGCTCTTAGTTGTTCTTTAAATTGGGTTTCTGTTTTATTTCCGCACCTTTGTATCTGTTTTAATTCTGCCATTTTATATTGTTGTCCTTTAAATCTCTTTTAAAGACTGAAATCATTGCCTTCACCAAATATTTGTTTTCATTTTTCACTACACATTGTGCAAATTTATATCTAGTAAGTATTGGCCGGTCTTTTGGGGTCGTACGCTCTCGTTGTCCCCAATTACTTGGCATCGAACTTGCTGTTTATAAATATGTCTACAATGAGGTATGAAATCGAAAAATTTGATGGAGATAATGACTTCAATTTATGGCGTATTAAAATGAGGGCATTATTAGTCCAACAAGGTCTCATTGATGCCCTATCTGGGCCTACTAAACCCATAACAACTGTTAATGAAGCTGGTCAAACAGTAACCGAACACCAACTGATCCCTAATGACACTCTAGTCAGAGCCCATAGTTCCCTTTTACTGTCCTTAGGAGATAAAGTCCTTAGGGAAGTGGCCTTCGAGTCCACTGCTGCTGGCATCTGGCTCAAGTTAGAGAAGCTCTACATGACTGCCTCCTTAGTTGGTAGGCTCTATAAGAAGCACCGCATGTTTACTTTCAGGATGAGACCAGGCTCTTCCCTGAAATCTCATCTTGAGGAGTTCAATAAAATCATGCTTGACTTAGCTAATATAGATGTCACAGTAGATGACGAGGATCAAGCTATTATTCTCCTTATCTCTCTAGACCATAGCTACAGCACTTTGGTCGAGACCTTGATGTATGGCCGTGACTCCTTGAATCTTGAAGAGGTCAAGTCTGCCCTTCTGTCTAAGGATCTTCATTCAAAACCCAAGGCGAAAGGCGAGGCTGAGAGTTTGTTCACTAGGGGTAGAGCTCAGGTTAAAAGAAAAAAGAAACACTTTAGCCGAGACAAAAGTAGGAATAGTAAAGAACCAAGGCACGAGCGAAAGTCTAAGAATAGTGATAACAAAGACAGAAAAGTTACCTGTTTTCATTGTGGGAAGCCCGGGCACATTAAGCCCGAATGTAGGAAGATTAAGAGAGAGCAAGAGCGCGTGCATCCCACTGACCAGTCTCTCATTGTTGACTCTGGTTATGACACAGCCGAAGTTCTAAATGTGTCCAGCCACACACTCGACCGTGAGTGGGTCCTTGACTCTGGCTGCTCCTTCCATATGTGTCCCCACAAAGATTCCTTCCTAGAGCTGGTCGAGAAGGTGGAAGGGGACGTTCTACTAGGGAAAAACAAGAGATGCAAAGTTGAGGGAAGGGGATCTGTGCTGATAGAATTGGATGATCATTCCATCATCACCTTACTTGATGTAAGGTGGGTCCCCATCTTGCAACGAAACTTGATCTCCCTAGGAGTCCTAGATCAAAAGGGATATACCTTTAGATCTGAATCTGGTACTATCAAAGTATCAAAAGGATCGCGAACCATCATTAAAGGATCCCTTGTGAATGGTCTATATGTCTTGAATGGCATGACTCATTCAAGACAGTTGGGTAGTGTTTATACCACGAACACTGAAAACACTATGCTCTGGCATAGAAGGCTGGGGCATGTAAGCTCCAAAGGGCTTGAAGAACTCAGCAAACAAGGATTGCTGAATGACATCACACCTGCAAATCTCCCGTTTTGTGAGGATTGTGTGATGGGAAAGGCTAAAAGAGTGACATTTAATAGATCTTTCTTCAAGGCAGCCGCCCCCCTTGATTACATCCATTCGGATTTGTGGGGGCCGGCCAGGACCTCCTCTCATGGTGGAGGCTTCTATTTTGTCACTTTTATCGACGATCACTCCAGGAAAGTTTGGGTATACATCCTCAAAAATAAATCTGATGTTTTCCAAACATTCAAAACCTGGAGAGCCACCGTCGAGAATCAAACTGGGAAGAGAGTTAAGACCTTGAGGACAGATAATGGGCTTGAGTACCTGTCCACCAAGTTCATTCAATACTGTGAGTCTGAAGGTATCAAGAGGCACAAAACTGTTAGGGAAACTCCCCAACAGAATGGCCTAGTAGAGAGGATGAATCAGACTATCCTTGAAAGAGTCCGTAGCATGCTTTCTCACTCCGGCCTCCCTAAATCTTTTTGGGCCGAGGCCACAAGCACTGCTGTGCACCTGATTAACAGGTGTCCCTCCTCTGCGAATCAATTCATTAATCCAGAAGAACTATGGACCGGAAAGCCCCCATCATATTCCTACTTAAGGGTCTTCGGGTGTACAGCCTATGCCCACATCAAGACTGAAAAACTTGAGCCTAGAGCCCTCAAGTGCATCTTTGTTGGTTATCCCGATGGAGTTAAAGGATATAAACTCTAGGTGGATAAACCGGGATACCAACGATGCATTATTAGTAGAGACGTTGTCTTTCATGAGTCCTCTGCTCCTAAGACCAGGATTGACACACCTGACAGTTCTGATCCAGACTTTCATAAGTCTGATGAACATGAGTCATCTACTCGTGTTGAGACTGATGTTCAGTCTATTCCTGCTCCTCCTCATCCCACTGATGCGGCTGACTCTGAGATGAGTTCCGGCTCAGACTCTGATTCTGAACCTTCCACTGATCATCAAGGTTATCAATTAACCCGAGATAGACAAAGGAGGGTCTCTAGACCTCCTGGTCGGTTTAGCCAGTATGATATGGCATCATATGCTTTTCATGTGGCCCAGGATCTCATCGATAATGATCCTCAATCGTATAGGCAAGCTCTAAAAGATAAGGATTCAAAGCATTGGATCATATCCATGAATGAAGAGATGCAATCTCTAAAGAAAAATCACACCTGGACTGTTGTTCACAAGCCTGTGAATGCTAAAGTGATTGGGTCCAAGTGGATTTATAAGAGAAAGGAAGACAACACAGAGGGAAATAAAGTAAGGTTTAAAGCTAGGCTAGTCGCCAAAGGATTTCTTCAGAGAGAGGGAATCGACTATGCTGAGATCTTTTCCCCCATTGTCAAACACTCTTCTATTCGGCTCTTGTTAGCCTTCGCTGCCTATCTCGATCTGCACATCGAGCAACTTGATGTTAAAACTGCCTTCTTGCATGGGGATTTGAATGAAAAACTCTATATGAAACCTCCTGATGGTTATTCAAAGGAATTCAATTCCAACCAAGTGTGCCTTTTGAATAAGTCCCTGTATGGTCTAAAACAGGCATCAAGGCAACAGTATAAGAAATTTGATTCCTTTATGTTAAATAACCAATTTACCAGGAGCCAGTATGATGCTTGTGTCTACTTCAAGTCAATTCAAGGTTGTATGATTTACCTTCTGCTTTACGTAGATGACATGCTTGTCATATGTAAGAATATGAGTTTTATCACTTCAATTAAATCCCAGTTGAAAGGCAACTTTGAAATGAAAGACTTAGGTGCAGCTAAGCAGATTTTAGGTGTTGAAATCATTAGAGATAGACCTAACAAACTGCTATACTTATCTCAACATGCTTACATTTTAAAGATCTTAAAGAGGTACATGTTTGAATCTCTCAAACCTGTGAATGTACCTCTTGCTCAACATTTTAAATTATCTTTAACACAAGCACCCACTGCTGATGATGATGTGCAATTTATGTCTAAAATTCCATATGCTAGCATTGTTGGTAGTATTATGTACTCTATGATTTGCACCAGGCCGGACATTGCTTTTGCCATCTGCACCCTGAGCAGATTTATGGCCGCTCCTGGGAAGCCCCATTGGCATGCTCTCAAATGGCTTCTTAGATATTTATCATGTTAATCTAATTTGTCTTTATGTTTTGGTAAAAATGTTGATACTTCTAACACTTTGGTAGGCTTTGTAGATGCTGATTATGCAGGTAACATTGACACCAGAAAATCATTGACTGGATACGTGTTCACTGCCTGCGGTGGGGCTATCTCATGGAAGTGCAACATGCAGTCCGTTGTTGCCCTCTCCACCACTGAGGCTGAGTACATAGCACTCACCGAGGCGGTAAAGGAAGCCTTATGGCTTAAAGGCTTGTCTTCTGAACTCAATCTTTATGATTCAACTATTAATGTTTTCTCTGATAGTCAATCTGCATTACATCTGTCTAAAAATTTAGTTTGCCATGGAAAATCAAAGCACATAGACATTAGATTACATTTTATTAGAGATGTGATAGAACATGGAACCGTGTGCATCAATAAGATACACACTGATAAAAATCCAGCTGATAGTTTGACTAAAGCTGTAATTTTATCAAAGTTCAAATATTGCCTAGATAGTTTGAACTTGGTTCCTGTTCCGTAGCCCTAGGTGCAAGAACATCCCTGAATTTAATTAAAAATGGTGGAGTTTTTTGAATTAATGAATTAATTCATTTTGTTTTTATTTAAATTCATTTAACTCTTACCTGTTTCCGTTTGTTTTATGCGCACTATTTTTTTTTCTTTTGCTCTCCCGTATACTTTGGGGTGCCACTCGGGCAATCCCGTATGTTTTTCTGGCCCTTGATCTCATTGCCGCCAAAGCTATCCTGGCCGTACGCTTGTTTTGAACGGCCTGGATTCGTGGCAGCCTCTCCGTGGCTTGGGCTATTACGCGGTTAGGGTTAGCAGGGGGTTTCATCACCCCTACGTCGCCCTCTGATCTGAATAACACAGACAGATTCAATAATTTTCTCAATCGTGGTGATTCCTCGGTGTTGGAGATCTTCATTCGTTCAAACCAGATCCAGGCGACTCCTGTGGCTTCTTTCATCCTCAGCGGAGGATAGATCCCTTGGCCTGCCGATCCCCACGTCGTACGCAGTTCATGGTGAAGCATCCTCGGCATCCTTCTTGTGAAGATGTGCGGTCAAGTTCCAGATTCGAAGACTGCAAGTCCAGATCTGCTGAGTCCTTCACTCGATGAGTTCTGAAGGTTCGAAACGTCCGATCTGAGTAACCTCAAGAGAACAGGACAGCCGGGCATAGTCCGGCTCTGTAAGTTTTTCTTTTCGGTTCCAGTTTCTTGGGTTATTACACCGGTTTGTTAGATTGTTTACTGCTGTTTCTTTATCACCATCTGCTGTAGATCTGTGTTGTTTCATGTTGGTCTGTTGTATCTTGTAATCTGGTTCGTTTTCTTTTGAGCATTAATAATAAAAGCGTGGGTAGGGTGGTGTTCTTGCCGTGCAGTAGGACCCAACGGGTCCGAAGCACGTTAAATCTACTTGTCTCTTTTATTTTCTGCACTGCTTCATGTTGTCTTGCTTGTTCGATCTTTCGTGCACGACTCCAGTGATCCGGTTCCTTTTGTGGTTGCTTCGGAATTACTCTTGTTACTGTCCAGCCACCACAACAGAATCATAAGGGGATAGCTCCAAAAAGCACAGGAAAGACCCCAACACGGACTGATCATCCTGCTGCTAACAACACATCTCCATCCCCTTTCACACCCTTTCATTCTCATAGAAGTACTAATGAATAAACAAATCCTTGAAAAACACCCAAGTAATCTCTTGACGGGGCTAGTTCTGAGAATCTGACTTCCACCACATCCATGGTGAACCATCAAGCAGGAATATTGCAAACATGACCTTCAACACCTTTGTCATGACCCGTCCACTGGGGCCAGTGCCATGACAACCACAAGACCACCATTCATAGGCCAGGGGATAGCGACTAGCACGAAAGGCATAATTCCCTAAAACTAGGAAGGCATTGCCTTTATAACCTGTAAACACACACAGAAAGGTACGAACAAAATTAAATTGTATAACCAAAAGAGTGATGAATGTAAAAGAGGCCTGAATACAAGCCCAATAGTAAAGGTACAAGTACAACTGAAAACTATTCAACTGATGAAAAAGAAATAAAAGATGTTACTGGATCATTCTTTTTGGATCCTACTAGAAGGGTATGTTGAAAGGCGTTGTCGTGGGCGCTTTCAAATGATATTGTTTCTTTACTAAGTGCAGCACAGTGGCTGACTTAGGTCATTCTCTTGAGGAGGAATTAGTTTAACAACCTTTAGAAGGCTTGAAGAAACCAAAAAAAGAAACAAATTGATAAAAGATGGGGGTGGTTTGATTGAAAGACTTTTAGAACATGAAACAAAACAATCAAGGCAATCAAGGAGTAAAAGATAATCACGAACATTATTTCTTTAAAAGAACTACTATGAGAAGTCGTAGACAATCTAATCTACCCCTTCACCATTCTTTAATAATTATCCCATATGATTATAATTTATTAGAATGTGACCCCCTAACCTTGTCAACCCCTAAACCCTACGGAATTTGACAAAACCACATGTATTTGAAGAAATGAGCACTATGTTGTCTTTGAGACATCCAATCGCAGTACCCTACTTTTATTGTGGTCCAAATCCAACTTATGATCAATGGTAAATTAGGGCAGAACCTCCTCTCTAGAGTTGAGAATTAATTAAGTTTAGGGATGAGAGTTGAACCCTACAATTCTATCCCAAGTTGATTAGATTTTACAATTGAAGTTTATCTCTCTCGATTCACACAGAACCGACCTCACGGTCATATGCAAGTCGAGTGAGTTACTTACAACTTAAATCTCAATTAATTGATCACAAATTATGAATTACAGTATGTTCATGGATTCAAAATGAATAAATGAAGGGGGTAGGGATTAGATCGACTAAGAACGAAACTACTCTTCCATGGTTGAAATTTTCATTGTGGAGACGTTTTGCATAAGCAACGGATTGAAAGGGAAATAACCAATCTTGTCTCTACTATAAGATTCCAGAACCAAGAAGCAAAAAAAAAAGAAGATAGTAAAATAATAACAAAGAAGATTTATTGAAGAAAAGGACAAGTTACAAGCATGAAAACAATGAAACACAAGTGGAGGTGGGAGAGGAGAGCCTTCTTGGAAGAGATCCTTGCACAAAGCCTCACGTCTTCCAAGGGGTTAGAGGAGTTCCTAGGAAACCAAATCTCGGATACACCTTTCCCAGGCTCCGAACCAGCCTCCCAAAGAGTGAAAATTTCCTTTAAATAGAGTTGGGGAGGGTTAGGGTTACAAATGGTTTCAAGTGTGCATGTGGAAATTCAGGAAAATATTTTAATCCAAGTTGCACCGCCTGTTTGACCTCCAAAACGCGCGCTCCATCTGCTCTTCCAGAAGAATTATTTGCGATAATTTTTGTCTTCTAGATGCTCTCCAAATTTGGGCCACATCCAAGCACGGATAAGAATGTTATGTCCCAAATACAGAAGCACTATCCAGCCCAACGAGTCCAGTCCATCTTTGTCTCCATGGCCCATTTACTCCAAGTAAACCCACGATCTAGCTCCAATGGCCTGAATGAAAGTTGTAGAAAATTTAATGAGGCATTCGGTCACAAAATATTAAGTTACAATTCAGGAAATAAAAATATTTATTCATAATATACCACAGTCCACTTTAAAAGGGTAAAACTGGAATTTTCATCAAATTTTCAATTGAGTGATCTAATCCCAAATATTCCATAATTGATCATATATAACACAATGTGAGGAAAGTTTTTCATTTATTAGCAATAAAATATTCAACAAAATAGTGTTTTATCAACTCCCCCACACTTACCCTTTTGCACTCCTGGGCAAAACCTCATGTCATATAAACATCAATATCAAATCAAAACCAATTTTAAAACACATATCCTTAAGATCAAACAATTATACACCAAGAAACAAAAGATATCATGCCTCATAAAAGACCATTATTTCAAGTTCTTCATTTATATTATTCAATATATTTCCACTTTATTTATCCTCCCATGCACAAAACACTTACCTCACTTGAATTTTCTCTCATCACACAAATATCAATTTTTTTTGCAATGTCTTTCTCATCCAAACTCATACAAGGGTCACCATAGGCTTGATAGATTCCTACATCGCTACCCGATGTGAGTCAAGGACATATGTTTATCATGAGGACATTTCAGGGTTGTTATGTGGCTTTCGGTTGGTAGGATTAAGATGTGAAAAACTCTGAGGCTGAATGAGGAGGGCTTGACTCTTTTTGAAGCAAAATTGCATTAATCCAATTTTCACTTAAATATGGTCTTCTCCTCAATCCCCATAGTATCAATTCAGCTCCATCATCATGAAAAGTCATGAAAGGTTTACACCATTCATCATTTCAGCATAAAAAATTTCAATCTTCTCAAACATGATTTTCTTAAAAGCTCCAGATGGGCACAGCTTTCCAGCTCAATTAGAAGCTCCAAAAAAGGCACAGCTTCACTTGTCATGAAAGCTCCAGAAAAGGCACAACTTTCAATATAATGACTTTCTTCAGCAGAAAACACATCTCTTCAGAATTTAATTTTCCACCCAAAGTATCATAGAATGTGGTGGAAAAACACAAGACAACTCCCCCCACACCTAAGATCAACTAGATTATGCAATTTCACTTCAAGAGTTGGTTGGATAGGGAAAATTGGCTTGTAATGTGGCTAACCTAACAGGTTGTGCATGGCTTCTAAGGACTACAAGGATTGAATATTCAAGGTAGGCCATTATAAAAAAGGATTCTTTGAAATAGGGGCGTTAATACCAAACAAATGCCTCAATCATTAAAACATAATTACCTCAAACCCTCAAGTTTTGATAGGAATAGATCATATTCTGGTTAAATCAAGTATGGTTTGGTTCTCTAAAGAAGTGAGGTGGATGTAAAGAATATGAAAATAATAGTTTATAAGCCTCTCGGGAAAGTGATTTCAAATATAAAGACAGTGAGATTGGCATGGGATTCAAAATTTAGCGTACATTTCATGAAATTACTAAATATTTGAACTTGAAACAAAGTCATTTCAGCATTCATTTAAGATTAGTTTCAAGGGGTAAATTGTTTCACTTATTGATATGTATTTAAAAATGGTGATGAGAATCATTTTATCTCAAAAGTTTCAAAAACACAAAGAAAATTGAAAAATAAACACACAAAATTTGAAATGCATAATTTTTAAATATTGCATTGTCCTCAATGTAAACACATGAGATTATATATGCACATGAAATGCAGAAATTTTAAATAGGACAAATAATATAAAAGTGAAAGGGTTAGGAACAACCTGATGTGATCAAGTGATGATGGGGTCATGCAGTGTGATAAAATCCACTACATCAGTAGGAATTCCCTCAATTTATCTCTTCAAACGTTTCCCATTGACTGTAAAGCTCCTTCCAGTGTCCTCTTGTGTGATCTCCACTACACTATAAGGAAAAACATTAGATACAATATAAGGACCTAACCATCTGGAATGCAACTTACCAGGCATTAGCTTCAGTCGTGAACTGTAGAGAAGGACTTTCTCTCCAACATGAAACTCCCTTTGTTGGATCATTCTATCCTGAGCTGCTTTTGATCTTTCCTTATAGAGCCTTGAGTTCTCATATGATGAAAGTCAAATCTCCTCAAGCTCTTGAATTTGCAACTTCCTTTGAATTCCAGCTTGGGCCAAATCCATGTTGCATTTCTTTATAGACCAATATGCCCGATGCTCGACTTCCACTGGGAGATGACATGCTTTCCCAAAAACAATCCGAAATGGGGACATACCAATTGGAGTCTTGTATGCAGTCCTATAAGCCCAAAGCGCATCATCCAAGCGCTTTCTCCAATCCTTTCTATTTGGCTGCACGGTCTTCTCCAAAATTTGTTTCAACTCCCTGTTTGAAACCTCGGCCTGGCCATTTGTTTGGGGGTGGTATGGTGTTGATGTATTATGTGTCACCCCATACTTCCGAAGGAGGTAAGCCAAATTATGATTGCATAAGTGTGTCCCCTGATCACTGATGATAGCCTTTGGTACTCCAAACCTGCAGAAAATCTGTGCTTTCACAAAGTCCACAACAACATGAGAATCATCAGTCCTGGTGGCCTTAGCCTCCACCCATTTGCTAACATAATCAACAGCAACCAAAATATACAAAAACCAAAAGGAACTAGGAAAAGGACCCATAAAATCGATGCCCCATACATCAAAAATCTCACAAAATAGCATGGGTTGTTGGGGCATCTCATGTCTCATAGAAATTTTCCCAGTGTGTTGGCAACGAGAGCATGACTTACAAAAGACATGGGTATCATGGAATATACTAGGCCAATACAATCCAGAGTCTAAGACTTTCCTAGTTGTCCGTTGGGGTCCAAAGTGTCCACCACAGGCAAGTGTATGACAAAAATGTAGGACAGACTCAAACTCATGATCAGGAACACACCTCCTAATTACTTGGTCACTGCACATGCGCCAGAGGTAAGGATCATCCCAAACATAAAACCTAGACTCACTTTTCAATTTTTGGATTTGATGTTTCTTTAAATTTGCAGGGATTTTGGATAAAACAAGGTAGTTTACTAAATCAGCATACCAAGGATGCATACCTGAGATGGAATAAAGATGCTCATTAGGGAAAGTGTCCCGAAGTGGTACCTGGTCCAAGGTGCCTTCCTCTAGTGTGTGAGTAAGCCTACTCATGTGGTATGCCACCAAATTCTCTGAACCCTTCTTGTCCTTTATCTTAATATCAAATTCCTGAAGAAGGAACATCCATCGAATCAGCCTGGGCTTTGCATCTGGCTTCTTTAGGAGGTACCTCAAAGCTGCATGGTCAGAAAAAACAACTACTTTAGAGCCCAATAAATATGAACGGAATTTATCTAAAGCAAATATGACTGCAATAAACTCCTTTTCTATGGTAATGTAGTTTGATTGGGCTGAATCTAGTGTCCTCGATGCATATGTGATCACATGTGAACGTCCCTCCACCCTCTGAGATAAGACCGCTCCAACCGCGAAGTTGGAGGCGTCACACATAAGCTCAAAAGGAAGGTCCCACCGCGGGGGATGTATGATTGGTGGAGTGGTCAGACACTTCTTCAGCTCATCAAATGATACACTGCATGAATCATCAAAAACAAAATCATAATCCTTTTGAAGTAATCGTGACATAGGAAGAGAAATCTTACTAAAGTCTTTGATGAAGCGCCGATAAAATCCTGCATGCCCTAGGAAAGATCAAACATCATGCACACATGTAGGATATGGCAAGGATGAAATGATGTCTACCTTAGATCTATCAACTTCAATGCCATGCTTTGACACTACATGACCTAAGACAATGCCATGATCTACCATGAAATCACACTTTTCAAAGTTCAAGACCAGATTCTTCTCAATACAACGATTCAAAACCTTTTCCAAACTAAATAGACATTCATCAAATGAGGAACCATACACTGTAAAATCATCCATAAATACCTCCATGCAGGTCTCAATGAAATCTGAAAAAAATACTCTCCATGCATCTCTGGAAGGTACCTGGGGCATTGCAAAGTCCAAATGGCATCCTTCTGTAGGCAAATGTGCCGAAGGGGCAAGTGAAAGTCATCTTCTCCTGGTCCTCTGCTGCAATGGGAACCTGAAAATAACCCGAGAAACCATCCAAGAAGCAATAATGTGTCCTACCTGCAAGTCTCTCAAGCATCTGGTCAATGAATGGGAGGGGGAAATGGTCCTTACGAGTGGTTTGATTTAGTTTCCTATAATCAATACACACTCTCCAACTATTTTGTACTCTCACAGGAACTAACTCATCATTTTCATTTTTTATAACAGTGAAACCGGTTTTCTTTGGTACAACTTGGACTGGCCTAGCCCACTATGAGTCAGAAATTAGGTAAATGATACCCGCCTCAAGTAATTTTTCAACTTCTTTCTTAACAACCTCTAAAAGTGTTGGATTAAGTCTCCTTTGTGGCTGCCTAATCGGTTTATCCCCATCCTCCAAGAGAATCCTATGCATGCAAATGGAGGGGTTAATACCTGATATGTCTGCCAATGTCCAACCAATTGCCCTAATGTTATCTCTCAATAGATTCAAAAGTTTTTCTTCATGTTCAAAAGAGAGATTGTTAGAAATGATAACAGGTAATCTATCACCACTCAGCAAGTATGCATATTTAAGATTTGGGGGCAATAGCTTGAGTTCCAATATAGGGGGGTGATGTATGGATGGAGAAATTGATGAAACAAACATATCTGCACAATGAACATCAGTATCAGAATAAAAATCATCACAATCAGAGAATAAAGCACCAAATACATCAGCATACTCAATAGCCATTTCATAATTAGAGTTCACATGATCAAAATCAGAATATGATTCCATTTCAAAATCAAATCTTAGAGAGTCTTGTTCCTTAAAAACGGGTGTAGAAGTACTCTTAGACATCAAAATAGAACTAACACTCATAATCTCTCTAAGCATAGGACAATCCAATTCCATGGTGTTTTTAATTGGGGGTTCAAAATGGGAGATAACAAAAGCAGAATGGTCCTCTGAGGGGTAATTCATGGAATCCATAACATTAAATATCACAAATTCATCTGCAAATTCCATGGAAAGTGTACCCTCATTGACATTTATAATAGTTTTTGCAGTTTTGAGGAAGGGCCTGCCTAAGATGATGGGAGAACAAGAACTTACTTGATCATCCTCTATTCTGAGCACATAGAAGTCTGCTGGAAAGATCATATCTCTTACCCGGACAAGAACATCCTCAAGTAATCCCACTGGATATGCTGTAGCTCTATTCGCCAATTGCACCACTACTCTTGTCAGCTTCAATTCACTAGCCTGTAAAGAAGAGAATATGAAGTGAGGCATCACATTTATTGAAGCTCCTAAATCACATAAAACATCAGAAAAGTGTAACTCCCCTATGGTGCATGGTATGGTGAATGTCCCAGGATCCTTGCACTTCATTGGCATCGACATGGTTGGTGTGATGAGTGCAGATACGTTCCTTCCAAGGTTGATCCGCTCATTTCCCTTTAGCCCTCTTCTATTTGTACACAGTTCTTTTAAGAATTCTTCATACCTCGGTATTTGCTTGATGGCTTCAAGTAGAGGGATGTTGATCTCGACACACTTAAATGTATCCAAAACCTCTTTTTGCATTACCTCTTCAGCCATATTCTTAGTTTGTACAAATCCATTTCTGAATGGAAGGGGTTTAGGAGGAAGATCATCAACCTTTTTCTTACCTTTATCTTTCTCCTTGGGTTTCTCATTATTTGGTATGGGATGGGGCTTCTCTGGAGTTGAGGTGAATCCCAGTGGTATTGTAGGTGTAGATGTATCAACTGTTTTCTTCCCACTTCTCAATGTGATGGCACTGACATTCCCCTTGGGATTGGGAGTAGGTTGGGAAGGAAGGGCTCCAGAGTTCTTACTTACCAGTTCGTGGAGGGTGGTGGCAATCTGGCTCATTTGTGTCTTCAACTCCCTCAACTCAGAACCTTGACTCTTCAGCTCATTCTGTTGATTAAGAACAATTTGCTTCAAAAGATCATCAGTATTAGAATCTACCTTTTGTGGAGAACTCCCATGTTGCTGACTTGTTGATGCTTGGGCCTCAAATCTCTTTTGGGGTTATTGGAAACCTTATTGGTAAGGTGGAGGCTGCTGGAAGTTTTGTTGAAAGGGGGGCCTTTGTTGATGTCCAGAGCCAAACATCATATCTGATTGATCTCTCCATCCTTGGTTAAATGTTGGTGCAAAGGAATCATACTTCTTCTGTGGTTGTTGTTGTTGTTGCTGATATGGTCTCCCAGAAAATATGGCAGCACAATCCTCTGACTCTTGTAATTGGGGGCAACAATCAGTTGGGTGGCTTGTCTCGGTGCAAATGCCACATGGCCTTGAAGAAGTGGGTTGGGATGTCTTTTGATCCAATGCAATCTGCCTCACCATAGTGGTCAATTCTTCCAACTTGGTATCAATCAAATGATTTTCAAGAGAAGAAGGGCTTACCTGATGTACTCCCCTGACATGTGGTGTACCTCTATCTCAAAATTGTTGGGAGTTTTGGGCCATCTTGTCAATCAATAAACGTGCGGCTGCTGGTGTTTTGTCCACCAATGATCTTCTAGCTGCGGCATCCACCATGCTCCTCTCCATAGGTGTGAGGCCTTCGTAGAAGTACTGGATAAGTAGTTGCTCACTAATTTGGTGATGTGGGAAGCTTGCACATAACTTCTTGAAGTGCTCCCAGTACTCATACATCGACTCCCCTTGTTCCTGCTTGATCCCTGATATCTCCTTTCGAATGGATTTAGTCCTTGATGCTGGAAAGAACCTCTGCAAGAAAAGACGTTTCAAATCGTTCCAACAAGTTACATCTTCGGGTTGTAAATAATACATCCAATTTTTTGCAGCTCCGTCAAGTGAGAATGGGAATGCTCTTAATTTAATTTTATCTTCAGAGACATTTCTTGGTTTAAGAGTCGAGCAGACTACATTAAATTCCTTTAAATGTTTGTTTGGGTCCTCACCAGATAATCCATGAAACTTTGGAAGAAGGTGAATTAGTCCAGATTTAAGTTCAAAGTCTGATTCAAGAGTTGGGTATGCAATGCAATTTGGTTGATAGTTAATATCTAGTGCGGTCAATTCTTGAATGGTTCTATTAAGTTCATTTCCATTATTCTCAGCCATTGGTTCTTGTTTTAGTTTGGATTTAGATTTGTTTCCAATTTCAGTGTTTCCAAAATGGAGGAGTTCTCCTGTTGGGTAAATGTCAACACTTCCCGTGGATCAAGATTGCCTGATTCGAGCCCTAAGGCTGCGTTCAATCTCAAGGTCGAGATCAAAGAGATCCTCAGGTTGGGACCATGTCATAAATCATATAAAAATAAAAATAAAGAAAGTGGACCATAGTAAAATAAAAATGAGAAGTTTGAGTTGATGGTCCAAAAAGAAGTAGAAGAAAATAAAAGAAGAAGAAGAAAAATCAGATTGGGTAAAGAAGGAAGAAAGAAGAGAGGAAGAGAATAAAATGTAAAATAAAATAAATACCTCTAATTGATTGAGAAAACTATTTCCTCCCCAGCAACGATGCCAAATTTGAAAGGCGCTGTCGTGGGCGCTTTCAAATGATATTGTTTCTTTACTAAGTGCAGCACAATGGCTGACCTAGGTCATTCTCTTGAGGAGGAATTAGTTTAACAACCCTTATAAGGCTTGAAGAAACCAAAAAAAGAAACAAATTGATAAAATATGGGGGTGGTTTTATTGAAAGACTTTTAGAACACGAAACAAAACAATCAAGGAAATCAAGGAGTAAAATATAATCACGAACACTGTTTCTTTAAAAGCGCTACTATGAGAAGTCGTAGCCAATCTAATCTACCCCTTCACCATTCTTTAATCATTATCCCATATGATTATAATTCATTAGAATGTGACCCCCTAACCTTTTCAACCCCCAAACCCTACGGAATTTGACACAACTACATGTATTTGAAGAAATGAGCACTAGGTTGTCTTTGAGACTTCCAATCGCAGTACCCTACTTTGATTGTGGTCCAAATCCAACTTATGATCAATGGTCAATTAGGGAATAACCCCCTCTCTAGAGTTGATAATTAATTAAGTTTAGGGACGAGAGTTGAACCCTACAATTCTATCCCAAGTTGATTAGATTTTACAATTAAAGTTTATCTCTCTCGATTCACACAGGACCGACCTCATGGTCATATGCAAGTCGAGTGAGTTACTTACAACTTAAATCTCAATTAATTGATCACAAATTATGAATTACAGTATGTTCATGGATTCAAAATGAATAAATGAAGGGGGTAGGGATTAGATCGACTATGAACAAAACTACTCTTCCATGGTTGGAAATTTCATTGTGGAGACATTTTGCATAAGCAACGGATTGAAAGGGAAATACCCAATCTTGTCTCCACTCTAAGATTCCAGAACCAAGAAGCAAAAAAAATAAGATAGTAAAAGAATAACAAAGAAGATTTATTTAAGAAAAGGACAAGTTACAAGCATGAAAACAATGAAACACAAGTGGAGGTGGGAGAGGAGAGCCTTCTTGGAAGAGATCCTTGCACAAAGCCTCACTTCTTACAAGGGGTTAGAGGAGTTCATAGGAAACCAACTCTCGGATACACATTTCCTAAGCTCCAAACCAGCCTCCCAAATAGTTAAAATTTCCTTTAAATAGAGTTGGGGAGGGCTAGGGTTACAAATGGTTTCAAGTGTGAATGTGGAAATTCGGGAAAATATTTTAATCCAAGTTTCACCGCCTGTTTGACCTCCAAAACGCGAGATCCAGCTGCTCTTCCAGAAGAATGATTTGTGAAAATTTTTGTCTTCTAGATGATCTCCAAATTTGGGCCACATCCAAGCACGGATAAGAACGTTATGTCCCAAATACAGAAGAAATATCCAGCCCAGCGAGTCCAGTCCAGCTTTGTCTGCATGACCCATTTACTCCAAGTAAAACCACGATCTAGCTACAATGACCTGAATGAAAGTTGTAGAAAATTTAGTGAGGAATTCTTTCACAAAATATTAAATTCCAATTCAGGTAATAAAAATATTTATTCATAATATACCACAGTCCACTTTAAAAGGGTAAAACTAGAATTTTCATCAAATTTTCAATTGAGTGATCTAATCCCAAATATTCCATAATTGATCATATATAACACAATGTGAGGAAAGTTTTTCATTTATTAGCAATAAAATATTCAACAAAATAGTGTTTTATAATATGTAAAGTTCGCCTCCTCAGCACTCCACGTCAGTCCGTCTCCTCCGGGTAACGACACGTCGTATGGTCAACCTCCGAGTACCATCCAATCCGGGTACTCCCAGCCTCTGTCAGCACTTCCCATTATCTGCATCCAACACAATGAAGTGTGGGAATGACCCGTGTAGGGGTGAGTATAATGATACTCAGTAAGGACCCCGATACACTCAATGTATCACAAAATCAAACAAGGATAAACCACAAAGTATGAAATCAACAGATAACCCTGCAAAGGTATATGCCCATACATATAACTGAGTTATTAATTAATCCACTTCAATCAGGGGGGAAACACAAAAGTACTGACTCAGCTCAACCCGAATTTTATTTTTGGGGTAGTATCTAGTGACATCCCCAGACACATTATCGAAACCTCGGTTGCTGGAGAACTCTAGCTCAATAGAGTACAGTGGGCTTGTCAGGACACCAAGCATGATTCCCACTAAACTTAGACTGTTGAGGTACTCCTCCTGTCGAGTACCATGAGTTTTCCATGTCACACAGAGGCGCTCCCAAATATGGGTTTGACACGTCAGCAAATGCGCTCCCCGTCGTAGCCTGCTGAGGCACTCCTCCTATCGAGTACCGTGGGTGTACCGAGTCACCAAGCGCACTCCGCCATTGTGGGTCCGCAGCTACACCAAGGTGCCCCCCACTGGGCTAGTAGAGTCACTCCGAGTCAAACGGTCAGCAATCGTCGGGTCTTAGCCAGCTACTAGGTCTATTCACTATGCTCTCCTGTCTCCGAGAGAATCCGCTCCTCGAGCAACTTCTTGATACTCCATCTGTCACGAAGTCCCACTAAGAAGTATCTCAAAGGTCCGCCACATCACATGGGTCTCAATGTAATAAATGGTGCGTCAATCAGATGTTCGGTCTGTGAGTTATTAGTCTTTTATCCCCAGGGGCTTAGTTGGATTCGTGCACAATCCAACCTGACTGTATCTCAATTATACCCCAAACTCTAGTGGGTTATACTCAAAGAGATGGTCATGCTCCAAGATTACCAGTGTCACTGACGGTTCGTCAAAAGGACGTCTGGTGCCAATGATATGGCCAAAATAAAGTAAAGGGTCGTAGTGGGATCGGGTCCGGTCCGACCCGATCGGACCGACCTGGCCTGACCCTATCTTGGCCGACCCATTTCGGGTTGCCTAGCCTGCCCCATTGGGTTTGGAACGACTCGTTGGTTGGGAAATCCTGTTGGGTTTGGCCCGGCCCGCTGGGCCTAGCCCAGCATGCTGCGAGGGGCCGCAGAGAGCCGTGAGGGCGCAAACAGGCCGCAAGGGTGCATACCGTCTGTGGGTCGGTGAGAGGGCAGTTCATCCTAGAGGGTTCTGTGCGGGAGGCTCAGCCCAGAGGGAACCGTGAGGGCGTCTTAGCCTGTGGCGTGGGGCTCATTCGTCTAAGAGGGCCACAGGGGCGCGACTCGGTGCAGCACGGCCCGGGGGCCGGGGTGGCATGGTCGGGGCCAGTTCGGCCAGCGGGTGGCGTGACCTATGCCGGTTCAACCGGGGGCTCAGAAGGTTGAGGTTCGGGGTGCGGCGCGGCTGGGGCCAGTTTGGCTGGGGGCACGAAAGGCCGGCGGGCCGGGGTGCGGCACAGCCAGGGCCGGTTCGGCCAACAACGGCACAGGGCTAGCTCAAAAGGCCGGCGTGCTGGCATGGACGGGGTGGCTTGGGAGGTCGGCGGGCAACACGAGCCGGTGCGTGGCATGGCCAGCGGGTGTCGCTTTTTGGCCTGAGGTGGTGGAGCGGGTTTGTCCAGGGCGCCAGAGTGTCGTGGGGGCGGTGCAGTGCACGGAGGCCACGGGTGGCGCGTTCGTTGCCTTCGTCACATTAAACACCGTTGTTGCCTTCCTCTGTTTCGAAGAACACCACAAAGAAGAATGGCGGGGTGTTGGGCCATGTTTGTTTGTCCTTCACCCTCCACATTTAGAGTGGTAGCAAGCGGTTCATCAAGAACATAAACAAGGAACAAGCATAGAAGATATTATAGAACATCAATTCCCATAATCCCTTGATAATTTATACTCCCAACCCCGCAAAGGAAAAATAGGGGAGAAAATGGGAAGTGTTAATCAAATAATGAATAAACCCCTACCTTGTTCATTGTTGATTCACGTTAGCGCAAGAAGGCAGACATTGATTCGTTGTAGAGGAACACATCCTACGTTGGATAAAGTTCCAAGAAAGAAAGTATATGTCGAGGTTGTTCTTCATAGTCGAAGTCATTCCTCGTCGATGGGGCGTTCTTCATTGGGTTCTTTCTCCCAAGTTCCTCCTCTCCCCAATTCCACCCAACTGAATTCATAGCCAAAATAAAAGATTGAAATATCTATTAAGTCGTTGGAATAATATTCAAAATGGTTTAAATAAATAATTAATATGTTGGATCAATTAATTAATGGGGAGGATTTGGAACAATAAATAAGGTGCGTTGGCACTATTAAAAATGTGGAGGTGTTGACGAGGCTCCCCCTACATTTATGAGGGGGGGGGGGGTTGAGAGGATTTCCTCTCCTCCCATTATTAGTGGGTCTGGTGGTCCCCACTACAACAAATCAATAAGAGGAGTTTTAGTTCCGGTGGACCCCACCCCTGAACATCCACATGGTGGGTGGTTACAACAAAATAAAATAAAATAAATTATGAGCTTATTTTATTTTATTATTTATGAGAAAAACCCAAAAACTATCTTTAACCCTCGACCAGTTGTCATCGAGGTGAATGTCTTCTTAAGCGAAAACTAGCGCCGCGACTTCAATTGTGCCCTCATATTTCAATTCTGAGCACCAGTTCAAACATTAGAAAAACTCGCTCGCACGTTTACTGAACGTACGCAAAATAAAGTTTAGAAATTTATTCTAGGCACTCTAGGCCTTGGAATCATGCGCCGCCAATTTTCACAGACTTGTAAAATTCCCATATAAAAAAATTTACATGGAAATGCTAAGTCATTATAGTCTCCCCACCTTAGGCTCCACATCCTCGTTAGCTACAACTCAAACTAAGGGAACAAGTGGGGGTACTAAGCATACATCTGAGCCTATCACTCCCATGTGCTCTCCTGGAGGTTCTCGTGTTTCTAGAGAAGGCACACCAGAGGTTTCAACTTTACATGAAGGACCCACTCTTATCGATCCTCAATCTCTTCTAGAACCTCTGTAAAAGTTTCCCCATCGTCGATGTCTAGCTCTCCATGAACTATGATGTAAGAAGGGTCGTGCACGTATCTCCTCAGCTGGGCTATGTGGAAGACGTCATTCACCTGGTGCAACTGAGGTGGAAGTGCTAAACGGTATGCCACCTCACCAACTATGCTGAGGACTTGAAAAGGACCGATGAACCTCAGAGATAACTTGCTACCTTGGCCAAATATCTACAAACCTCGACGAGGTGAGACCCGTAGAATGACGTGGTCTCCATTCTCGAACACAAGAGGTCTTCGTCTCCTTTTATCATATGACTTTTGCCTACTTTGTGCAGTCTTCATCTGCTCCTGGATGACCTGCACCTTCTCTGTGGTAGCCCATACCATCTTTGGTCTCACTAGTGCTGACTCCCCTAGGTCATTCCACTACAAGGGTGATCTACAAGGTTGCCTGTGTAACACCTCAAAAGGTTCCATCCCGGTGGTGGAGTGATAGTTGTTGTTATATGCAAACTACACCAAAGGAAATTGATCCTCCTAGTTCTGACTAAAGTCGAGAATACAAGCACGCATCATGTGTTGGAGTTGGTGGCATAGAACCAACTACTTTGTACTTTATTCATTAATAAATTCCTTATCACATCTTGATTGTTCTTCTACGTGACAATGCATGTGATAATGTCCTAAGGACAATAGTTGCATTAATGGGTCATAGTGGATCTCTGCTATGATGAGAACCCGGAAGTACCATAACACTGTTCTTGAATATATATTCTATGGCCGGATGATGTTATTTGAGGGACACAAATAATACAGGCTATTAGGGTTGAGGACTCATAAAACTTTGAGGCACCTTCTCATGGTGTGCTCCCTTGGTAATATCTAGGAGGATATTATGAGAACGAGACCCGCCAGTAGGAAATCCACATTTCATAGTGTCATTGGATGTTCCTATCTGTGGACGTGTGTATTGGTCCTTAGACTTTAAGATTATTATTAATGGTTATTACAACTCGCGCACTTAGATGTATTGACGAAAACTATGACGACACACTGTTCGCAGCGAGGTAGGATATGTTGGGTGCGTTACGAGTTATAATGCATTAATAGATAATGCGAGAAAGGATTTGTCCATTCTATTCGATAACAGAAGTAGATATCTTAGGCCCTTTGATGGAATTGATATAGCCTAAATAAATCCATGGACATGGTAAGGTATGGGCGAGTTCAATTCTGGGAAGTCAAAGAAAGAATAATCGAGCATATGGGTTGATGGCGCTAGCATGCAACCCACTTGATTGGAGATATCGAGACTAAGGGATTATATTACACTGTAAGCGTTCATAGGAGGTGACACGTCATTGCGGCGTTAAATTCTTTCTCAATGGGTGCCTTGGCGTGTTGCTAGATGCTAACATTGGACTTTAGGCAGGCTCTGCCTAATGCCACTGAGAAAGAGGCCTAGAGGGTCACACATTAAGTGTGTCCATGTATCTCAGTTAAATATTAATTTAACAAATTAAATAAATATTATTCCCGACTGTGGTTTAATAATTATTTAAGGATGCCTGATCGCATTTATTTCGACACTAGTTATTCGAGAGAATATATTGTGGGCGAAATAATATATATTTATTAGCGAGTAATGCAGTTACATTTATTTAAGAAATAAATAGCCATTACTCAAGGTCTAATAAATATGGTGGAGGAAATAAATAAAATGAAAAATAAAAGTACACACCGTGTATATTTATATACACGCCGTGTGGTTTGTTTTTTCGGGATTCATGAGAAAATATTGTTTATTTAATTAAATGATATTAAATGTAATATGTTGGGTGCGTGTCAAGTAATAATGATGGTCAACTGTCATTATTAAGACATTGGGTATTACTAAGAATTAAATGAAATGATTAAATGCTTTCAGGAAATTAATTCATTTTATTATTCTAAGTATTATAATCTCAATTACATTATTCTCATAGAGACAGAGACATTGTTGTGCACAACGGATTTGGAAAATACTCTCAAGCCAAGGGATAATTCCTTTTCCACCAAGAACGCTTTCAAGTTACGAGAGAGAGATCCTCCACCGGATTAAGGCGGTTGAAGGCGGACATCGCAAGTGAAGGTTCTTCCGTGATAGCACTCGGAGATCCCTTCGGCAACGTCCAGAGATATGTGGAGCACGTGTGGATCACCGCTAGAGGAATCCTGTACTTGGATTCTACTACGCAATGACGGATCATAAGATCGTGACCGGAGACTCCAACGAAGAAAGAATTCCATCGAGGTAATTCTTATGAATTAATTAAATTAATTATAACCAACATATGATGATCCTATCTCAAGGGTTCTAGGACTATTCTTTTCTTTTTTTCATTCTTCGTTCTATTCCGAAGATTCGGCATTTTAAATCGTGACCGATATCGGATTGAACGTTGTTTAATGTTAAAATTAAAGATGGGAAAACCCACCAATGCACTTCCGCTGCGCCCGAAACCTACAAGTGGTATCAAAGGGGTTATATCGTTGATTATAATTATTTAGTTTTTTGTTGGTAATTTACACATTTAATGATTTAGTTATTTCAATTCAAGTTGAATCGTTCTGGAAATCTGAATATCGAGATCCGTTCCTTCTCCCTCGTTTCTCATTCACCTCACAGAAACAAATTTTTCTTTTAATTTTGATTTAAATAAAATTGAGGAACTCATCCAGAGGAGCCAAACGTTTTTGGCCGTACAACACCAGAGTACACGGCGTGTATTCGGAAGTACACATCATGTAGTCTAGGTTCAATGCATTGATTGATCCGCCAAATCAGGCCGTGTATTGGATTCTTTCTAAGAATTTAAGACACCGTGTATTGACCAAAAATAGGTGGCACATGGTTTCCGGATTACACGCCATGTGGTCCAATGAACACGGCGTGTAGTCCCTTCGGGTTAGGGTTGGGCCGTGTACCCCATAAACGGCTTGCCAGCCTAGAAACCGTGTAACGCGGAAACTACACGGCATGTGTCCCACAGAACACGCCGTGTACTCTGAAAATTTTCGAAGTACATAAACATGCCATGTCCTCGGGCGTGTACTTAGGATAGACGGTGAAGAAAAGTACACGTCGTGTAGTCGGAACTACACACTGTGTACTCACCCAAATTACACAGATTTATTAAAATTTATTATTATATTATACAAACCCTTGATACGTGTACCGTGGTGAAGGCGTAAAGCTGAGGCACAACACGTGATAGGTGTTTTATATATATGTGTTTAATTTAACATCTGCGTAATAAATGAGAATTCCCTGGGTTTCCTCCAAGGTACAAGTTATGTACAAGGATAATTTTAAATGAATTTATTTGTTTAAAATTATGATGGATGAGAATCTCAAGGAATTTCAAAAAAAAGGATTTAAGATAAAAGGATTGATTAATTAAAGATAATTAATTGATTCAAGCGTGATTTATCTTAAACAAGAACGATTAAAGAATTGAATGCTAGTTTTATTTATGCATAAATATCGTTGCATGTATGGATGATCATGAGCTAGACCGAGACCTTTGTATGTGAATGGTTTATTTTAATTTATTTATTTAAATTAAATTTGTTGGCCTATGAGCCATCTCCTCATTAATATGTAGGACCTACGTGCCCAAGGATTATTTTATGTAAAAACCCCTTTTACCCCTCACCTGTATGTGAGATAAATGCATATGTAATGGATGGAGCTCCCAAGCTAGTGGAGGCGGCTCAAGTCAGGAGCCAAGGTGAAACCAATCCAAGGAAATACAAAGGTGGACAGGTGGAAAGCTGTAAACACGAACCCAAAAGGTTCAAGGTGTTTCTCCCCTAGGCATTGGGTTAGTTTATCAACCGCTAGATAAACTAACCAATAGAATAGCTCATGATCATACCATTTATTTTATTTCTATCAGTTTCATGGTTTATTTATTGTGGGTGTGTTGTCACGATCACACAATTAATTAAATGAGCATGCAAGATGGAACTAAAATAAAACCGACTTATACTTAAATATTATTTTAGACATGGTTAATCACTTAATTATATCCAACTTAATATTAACAAGCATGTAATCAAAGATAATAAAATGGAGATTTACGTATAAGGATAAAATCCCTCAAAATAAATAATAAGTAGGCATAGCCTTCCATAATATTGGTTAGAATCGAACCATAGTTCAAAGTGCTTGACCAACCCTAGTTGGGGTGCTTTCAATTATCAGGGAATTCTAATTCAAGGTTTTGGGTTGACTTGACTTGGTTCGCATCAAGGTTTGACTGCCACAGTAGGACTTGGTGTGACCAAGAGGCAAAGGTTGAGGAAATCCAAAAAGGATTTCAGGATTGGGGAGTCCACTCAGCGGATCAAGGAGCTGCGAGTTAATGCAGTTGGCATTTGGAATGCCTACCTAAAACCCTTAAAGTTTCTTGACCAACCCTAGTTGGGGTAGTGCGAAGGGCAATATGGATCCCTGACACTAGAATAATCATGCAACAGAATATTCCTAAGTCAATGGTGAGGGCTATTGAATTTCGATAAAATAGTGGGAGACTAATAAGTATTAATTTATTTATTTGTCTCAATTTTTGTAATAAAGTACTAAACCTTTGCTCATCTTAATTTGTAGAAACGGTAAGAAAATGACTTCAAACATATCATTGCGCACCATACTCAAAAAAGAAAACCTTCTCACCGGTACCAATTTCCAAGAGTGGCAGAGGCGTTTACGCATCGTCCTTAACCACGAAAGGAAATTATATGTGATGGAAGAGCCTATTCCAGTTGCACCTGGGAAAGAGGCTAGTGATGAGGAATTATCTCTCTACATGAAACACATGGATGATGCCACAGATGTCTAGTGTTTCATGCTATCGACCATGTCTAATGAGCTCTTGAATCAACATGAAAATATGGACGCGTATATCATGATGTCTCACCTTAAAGATCTCTACCAAGAGAAGGCGGGACAGGAGAGGTATGAGATCTCCAATACTTTGTTTACCACGAAGCTTGGAGAGACTTCACCAGTTGGGCCTCATGCAGTCAAGATTATTGGCTACATTGAATGCCTGGACATCTTAGGGATTAAATTCTCGGATGAGTTGCGTACAGATCTCATCCTA
Organism: Viscum album; assembly: GCA_963277665.1. Lineage (NCBI taxonomy): Eukaryota > Viridiplantae > Streptophyta > Magnoliopsida > Santalales > Viscaceae > Viscum > Viscum album. Next base: position 585,230,093 of record OY728158.1, on the reverse strand, counting down.
TCATCACTGACCAAGACCTTATCTAGATTCATTGTCAACTATAAAATGATCGGCAATGAGAAGAGTCTATCGGAGCTTCTGACCTTGATTCGCCAGGTAGATAAGGACATGGGGCGTGACAAACTCACGGTCCTTATGGTGAACAAGAAAAGGAAGGACAAGGAAAAGGGGCCAAAGAATTATAAATGGTCTGAAGCCCCCAAGCACCATCCCTCCAAGAAGGGAAAGATCCAGAGGTAGGGAAAGGAATGGGAGGCGATGTGTTTTGCATGTGGCAAGAAGGGCCACTGGAAGAGGAACTGCACCCAGAAGCATGGGGACGCTAAAGGTGCGTTCGTTATCGAGTGCAATCTTTCTATTTCTACACATTGGGTATTAGATACAGCCTGTGGGGATCACATTTGTATTCAAGTACATGAACCAAGTAGATTTAGAAAGATCTCCAGAGGATAGGTGGATCTTCAAGCTGCCAATGGCGCAAGGCTGGCTACGTTGGCTATTGGAGACTATCACCTCTCATTTCCAACTGACATGATTTTGGTTTTACAAAACTATTATTTTGTGCCTAGTGTTACCAAGAACATAATTTCTGTATCTTGTTAGGATATGGATGGATTTATTTTCAAGTTCAGAAATATGGGTTGTCTCTTTTATAAGAACAACATATGTTATGGTATGAAACATTTGAATAATGGTTTGTATGTACTAAATTACAAAAACCAAGTGTTGGCAATCGATAACGAAACAAACTCACATGACTCATACATCACCCAGTTATGGCATCACTGCCTTGGTCATGTAAACGAGAAGCGCTTGACAAAGATCTGCCAAGACGGCTATTTAGACTCTACTGAGCTAAAACCACTTGATAGATGTCACGCTTGTTTACAAGGAAAAATGACCAAGCCACCTTTTGGTGGAAAAGGTGAAAGGGCCATAGAGCTTCTAGGATTGGTACACATGAATGTGTGTGGACCATTTCCAGTAGAATCTAGAGGTGGATATTCTTACTTCATTACTTTTACTGATGATTTGAGTAGATATGACTATGTATACTTAATGAGGTATAAGTCAGATTCCTTAGATAAATTTAAGGAATTCAAGAATGAAGTAGAGAATCAGCTTGGTAAGAAGATAAAGAATCTTCGATCGGATCGAGGTGGAGAATATCTGAACCAAGAGTTTATCGATCTTCTACGGGAGTCTGGGATTCTATCTCAGCTCACTCCTCCTTATACACCACAGTGGAATGGTGTTAGTGAAAGGAGGAACCGCACCTTGTTGGACATGGTGAGGTCGATGATGAGTCTTGTGGATCTTCCATTATCCTTTTGGGGATATGCATTACAAACTACAACATACACATTAAACTGAGTACCAACTAAAGCGGCAAATGGAATTTCATCCGAGTTATGGAATGGAAGAAAACCCACTTTGTCGCACACACATGTATGGGGATGAGAAGTGTTTGTTAAGACCTTCTCAGGCAACAAACTAGCACCCCGGGGTACGAAGTGTATCTTTATAGGATATCCCAAGGAAACGAAAGGATATTACCTATATAACCCTCAAGACAAGAATGTGATTGTCGCCAAACAAGCCATCTTTCTTGAGAGAGAGCACATCCTCAAGAAGGATAGTGGGAGGAAGATTGAATTTGACAAAGTTGATGCTCAAGATACACAAGAGTTGGTACAAGAACAAGTTCCACAGGTCCCCATGAAAGAGGTTCCAGAAACACAAGTACTGCGTAGGAGCTCAAGAGAGGTAAGGGAACTAGAGAGATTTGGTTTCCTAGTCACTGAGGATGGTGAATCATTATTGTTGGACAATGATGAACCTCTCTCATACAAGGAAGCAGTAGAAAGCTCAGAAGATGCAAGATGGCTAGAAGCTATGAATTCTGAGATGGATTCCATGTATTAGAACCATGTTTGGGTTCTGGTCGATGAGCTAGTTGATGTAAAGCCTGTTGGATGCAAATGGGTATTCAAGAGAAAGCTGGACATAGAAGGTCAAGTTAGCACCTATAAAGCAAGGCTAGTTGCTAAAGGATTAAATCAACGTCAAGGAATTGACTATGATGAAACCTTATCGCCAGTTGACCTGTTTAAATCCATAAGAATCATACTTTCCATAGCAGCTTACCATGACTACACAATTTAGTAGATGGATGTCAAAACAGCATTCCTTAATAGAAACCTTCAGGAAGATGTCTATATGACACAACCAGAAGGGTTTGTGACACCAGGAGAAGCCAAACGGGTTTTCAAGTTGCAGAAATCCATTTATGGATTGAAGCAAGCATCTAGGTCATGGAAAATTCTATTTGATGAAGCCAGAAAAGAATTTGGTTTCATTAAGAATGAATGTGAGCAATGTGTTTATAGAAGGTTTAATGGAAATGCAGTCGTTATCCTAGTAGTATATGTTGATGACATATTGATTATTGGAAATGACGTACCGGCCTTACAGTCAGTTAAGGACTGGTTGAACAAGTGCTTCTCCATGAAATACTTAGGTGAAGCAGCCTACATTCTAGGGATCAGTATCATTCGTGATAGATCCAAGAGGCTACTTGGACTAAGTCAGGGTACATAAATTGACCAGATACTAAAGAGATTTAGTATGGAACAATCCAAGAGGGGATTGGTTCTAGTGTCACATGGCTTACATCTTTCTAAGAAAATGTGTCCTCAAACACAGCAAGAGAAAGATAGAATGAGTAAGATCCCATATGCTTCGGCTATAGGATCCATCATGTATTCCATGTTATGTACCAGGCTTGATGTTTCCTATGCACTGAGCATGGTAGGCAGATATCAAGCAGATCCAGGAGAACAACACTGGACTGTTGTTAAGACTATCCTTATGTATCTGAGAAGAACTAAGGATATGTTCCTGGTGTATGGAGGAGACGAGGAGCTTGTCATCAGAGGGTATGATGATGTTGTCTTTCAGATAGATTAGAACGATCTGAAGTCGCAATCTAGATATGTTTTCTATCTCAATGGAGGATTTGTGAGCTAGAAGAGTTCAAAGCAGCCAGTTGTCGCCGATTCTACAGTGGAATCCGAGTATATAGCGGCTTCTGATGCAGCCAAGGAAGCCGTATGGATTTGGAACTTTGTCCAGGATCTTGATGTGGTGCCTAGCAGTAAAGATCCCATTACACTCTATTGTGATAATACTGCAGCGGTGGCTCTTGCAAAAGAACCAAGGTCACAAAAACAGACAAAGAATATACTCCGGAAGTATCACCTCTTGAGGGATTTCTATCAAAGGGGTGAAGTTGCAGTGAGCAGAGTGTCCACGGAAGATAACGTGGCAAACCCCATGACTAAAGGCCCATCTTAGCAGAAGCATGAATATCATGTGAGAGCTAGCGAGTTAAAGGTTTTTAGCAGTTGGCTCTATTCCAAGTGGGAGTCTGTTGGATTTGGTGGCCTAGAACCAACTACTTTGTAATTTATTTATTAATAAATTCCTTATCACATCTTGATTATTATTCTACATAACAATGCATGTGATAATGTTCTAAGGACAGTTGTTGCATTAATGGGTCATAGCGGATCCCTGCTATGATGAGAACCCGGAAGTACCATAACACTGTTCTTGAATATATGTTCGATGGATGGATGATGTTATTTCAGGGACAAAAATAATACAGGCCATTAGGGGTGAGGACTCATAAAACATTGAGGCATCTTCTCATGGTGTGCGCCCTTGGTAATATCCGGGAGGATATTATGAGAACGAGACCCGCCAGTAGGAAATCCACATTTCGTAGTGTCATTGGATGTTTCTATCTACGGACGTGTTTATTGGTCTATAGACTTTAAGATTATTATTAATGGGTATTACAACTCGCACACTTAGATGTATTGACGAAAACTATGATGACACACTATTCACAGAGAGGTAGGATATGTTGGGTGCGTCACGAGTAATACTGCATTAATAGATAATGTGAGAAAGGATTTGTCCATTCTGTTCCATAACGGAAGTAGATATCTCAGGCCCTTTGATGGAATTGATATAGCCTAAATAAATCCATGGTCATGGTAAGGTATGGGAGGGTTCAATTCCGGGAAGTCAAAGAAAGAATAATCGAGCACATGGGTTGATGGCACTAGCATGAAACTCACTTTATTGGAGATATAGAGAAAAAGGGATTATATTACACTGTAAGCGTTCGTAGGAGGTGACATGTCATTGCGGCGTTAACTTCTTTCTCTATGGGTGCCTTGGCATGTTGCTAGACGCTAAGCTTGGAATTTAGGAAGGCTCTGCCTAATGCCACTGAGGAAGAGGCCTAGATGGTCACACACTAAGTGTGTCCATGTATCTCAGTTAAATGTTAATTTAACAAGTTAAATAAATATTATTCCTGACTGTGGTTTAATAATTATTTAAGGATGCCTGATCGCATTTATTTCGACACTAGTTATTCGAGAGAATATATTGTAGGTGAAATAATATATATTTATTAGCGAGTAATGCAGTTACATTTATTTAAGAAATAAATAGCCATTACTCAACGTCTAATAAATATGGTGGAGGAAATAAATAAAATGAAAAATAAAAGTACACATTGTGTATATTTATATACACGCCGTGTGGTTTGTTTTTTCGGGATTCGTGAGAAAATATTGTTTATATAATTAAATGGTATTAAATGTAATATGTTGGCCGCATGTCAAGTAATAATGATGGTCAACTGTCATTATTAAGACATGGGGTATTACTAAGAATTAAATGAAATGATTAAATGCTTTCAGGAAATTAATTCATTTTATTATTCTATGTATTATAATCCCAATTATGTTATTCTCATAGACACAGAGCCATTGTTGTGCACAACGGATTTGGAAAATACTCTTAAGCCAAGAGATAATTCCTTTTCCACCAAGAATGCTTTCAAGTTAAGAGAGCGAGATCCTACACCAGATCAAGGCGGTTGAAGGTGGACATCGCAAGCGAAGGTTCTTCCATGCTAGCACCTGGAGATCCCTTCAGCGACGTCCAGAGATACGTGGAGCACGTGTGGATCACCGCTAGAGGAATCCTGTACTTGGATTCTACTACGCAATGATGGATCACAAGATCATGACCGGAGACTCCAACGAAGAAAGAATTCTGTCGAGTTAATTCTTATGAATTAATTAAATTAATTATAACCAACATATGATGATCCTATCTCAAGGGTTCTGGGACTCTTCTTTTCTTTTTTTTTGTTCTTCATTCTATTCCAATGATTCGGCGTTTTAAATCATGACAGATCTTGGATTGAACGCTGTTTAACGTTAAAATTAACGTTGGGCAAACCCACCAACGCGCTTCCGCTGCGCTCGGAACCTACAACATATCCTTGATGGTCTGAATGGTTTGCTCAGTCTGACCATCCGTCTGATTATGGAAGGTGGTACTCAAATGAAGCTATATCCCATGATCCTCTTGCAACCCCTTCCATAGCTGGGAAGTAAAACGTGTGTCACGATCGGAGACAATAGTCGAAGGTACTCCATGTAGCCACACAATCTTCTACACATAGAGGCGTCCCAAGATCTCTACTGAATCATGCTCTCTTATCGGTAGGAAGTGGGCCAACTTGGTGAGATGATCAATGATCACCTGAATCAAGTCATGTCCCATGGGTGTATGTGGGAGACCCATCACTATGTCTATGGATATCCCATCCCACTTCCACTCTGGGACCTCTAAAGGCTAAACCATGCTGGCTGTTACCTGATGATATGCCTTCACTTGCTGACAAGTGAGGCATCTAGAGACAGACTCTTCAACTGTTTTCCTCATTCCCGGCCACCAGTGTTGTCATCGGAGGTCCTGATACATCATCTCCACTCCTGGATGTACCGCTAGTGGGGATGTTTGGAACTCCCTCAACACTTCCTCTTGAAGTGACACTAATACCTTGGTATGTCCTCCAAAGAGGATGACATGCTCCCATCCTTCAGAAAATCCATCTGGTTCTTGTCTTGTGGATATCTGAGCATGTATTGTCTCGCAGTCAGCATCCCCATGTTGTGCCTCCCTGACTCGCTGAATATGTGTGGGAGTGACTGTAAGAGATTGAAGAAAATATGTTCCATCTCTATCCACAATGGATATCTAAAATGTGGCTAGCTGCTCCGTCACTTTTCCTAGTAGCTGTATACCAGATCTCCTACTAAGTACATATGCAAAAACGTTCCCCTTCATATGAGTATAGACTATCTTGAAGTCGTAGTCCTAGAGGAACTCAAGCCAACATCGTTGTATCAGGTTCAGGTCCTTTTGAGAGAAGATATATCTAAGACTCTTGTGATCAGATTACATGGTAAAACGCTCGCCCATCAGATAGTGTCACCACATATTCAAGGTTAAGACAACCACTTCTAACTCCAGGTCATGGGTATTGTAGTTCTTCTCATGTTGTCTCAGCTAATGAGAACCATATGTGATCACTGATCGCTCCTTCAGGACACATCCAAGTCTGGTCCTTGATGCGTCGCAGTATACTACATACCCTACTCCTTCCTCTGGAAGCCTCAAAATGGGTGCACTAGTCAGCCTCTATCTCAGCTCCTGAAAGTTTTAATGGCATCTCTCTGACCACACAAATAGTTTCCCCCTCTTCATTAAGGATGATAGTGGTGCTGTAACTCTGGAGAAATATTTCACAAATATCTGGTAGTATCTCGCCAAACCTAGGAAACTTGGTACCTCCGTCACACTCCTGGGTGGATCCCAAGCAAGTGCCGCCTCAATCATCGCTAGATCTACTGAAACTCCAGCCTCCGAGATGACATGTCCCAGAAAGTGAACATCTCAAATCCAAAACTGGCACTTAGAGAGCTTACTATAAAGTTGGTGCTCTCAGAGTGTGTCAAGTACTACCTGAGAATGGTAGGCATGCTCCTCCTCAGTAGTAGAGTAGATCTGAATGTCGTTGATGGAGACTTTGAAAAATTGATCAGGGTATGGCTGAAAGATCATGTTCATGAGTCCCATGAACACTATTGGAGCGTTGGTAATGCTGAGTGGCATAACCAAGAACTCGTAATGGCCATACCGACATCTCAATGTCGTCTTCTGCACATCCTCATCTCAAACTCTGAGCTGGTGATAGCCTAATCTGAGTCCGAACTTCGAGAACCACCGTGATCCCTTTAGCTGATCAAAGAGGTCGTCAATCCCCACGAGTGGGTACTTGATTTTCATAGTCACCTGGTTCAGGTGACGATAGTCGACACAAAGCCCCAACCTCTCATCCGCCTTCTTGGTGAATAGAATCAGGGCTGCCTAAGGGGAAACACTGGGCCAGATGAACCCCTTTCCCTGCAAGTCCTCTAGCTGTACCTGCAGCTAGTGAAGCGCCATGGGATCCATCTGATATGCTGGTGTAGATTTCGGTGTCGTCTTGGGGTACAAGCCAAGGTAAAAGTCCACCTATCTATGAGGAGGTAGACCTGAAACATCATCAAGGAAGACATCCGCATACTGGTCCACCACTACAGGATATCCACATCAACAGCTCCAAGGGTAAGGTTAGCCAACTGATGAGTGACTTGTTGCACTCTCCTATGAGAAAATACATCATGTACTACAAAGGCTCCCTTATCACCGGTGAAGATAAACCTGGTCCCATCCGTGCAGACACAACACACTTTGCACCTAATACAGTCAATCCGAGCATGGACTGTAGATAACCAGTCCATACCCAAGATGACATCATAAGGTCTCGACGCCGCTAATAAGAGATCCCAGATGAAGATTATGCCTCCTAGAGTAAGCTCACACTACTAGAACTAGTGATTAATCGTCAAATCCACTCTCGTAGTCTCTAGCTATAAGGATCGAGCTAACGACTCCGTCAGAATCTCCGAGCTCTGAACGAGGGTAGTGGAAATAAAAGAGTGGCTGGAACCTGTGTCTATAAGTACTGCAGTTATGGTGGAGTAGACCTAGATCATACCTCAAATCATCCCTAGAGTGCCATGATCATAAGCCTCAGCTGCCTGGAGCTAAGCTCTCGTCAGTCCACCTGCTCCCTATGGTCAGGGTGGACCTCTTAGTGGTGGTGGAAGTAATATCTCGAATCGTCTCCCACCACCAGCTGCACAACCAGCTCCTCTACCACGTCATCCTTATCCCTGAAGATCACCTTGAACAAATCTCTATCTCTTCTTGGGAGGTCGTTCAACCGTCTGCTGATCATCCATACAGCGGGTCAGACAATCACGAGGCATGTGGTCCTGCCTGCCACATGCGTAACACTGCCCGCTCCTGGCATGTCTGGATCTATCTCCGGTGCCCCGCATAATTGATATTATTCCATGTAGTCGTCCACCTGTAGGTCTAGTCCTCTTGGACCTTTGTGACATCTGTCGGCTACCAGCTGTAGAAGACTCCACTCCGTGTCGACTGGTGGTGGATCTTGTTGCTGGAGACTGTTCATCAAGGAAACACTCCACTAGGTGGGCTCTCTCTAACAACCCTGCCTGTGTCAGGATACTGAGTGAGATCACCAAATCCCTGATTTCCTACCTAAGTCCCTACTCGAAGGTCCGAACCCTGATGAATGGTTCCCGCACCATATCGATAGAGAAGAGTAAGAGGTCTGTGAACCTCACTGAGTACTAAGCTACAGTCATGCTGCCCTACTACAGATGAAGTAGCTCTTGTATGAGCATTGTGTGGAGAGCCGTTGAGACAAACTCCGCCAGAAACAGGCTCTTGAAGTCTTCCCAGAGAAGCGTCACCTCGTTATGATCCTGGAGCACCAAGCTCCACCATCTGCCTGCTTCTGCCTATAGTAGGTTGGCAGCAAGTATAACCATGAGGTTTGATGGTGTCCCTACCAGTCGGAAAACTCTCACCACAACTGCCAAGAAATTGCCAACTGCATGTGGGTCTATCTTTCCCCTGAACCTGGGTGTCCTATGGCACTGGAACTCATGAAACGCACTCAAGTGGCATGCACCATCTGCTGTTGGGGCTGCTGGCATCGGTGGCCCAATGGGGAGTGGTACCTCTAGTTCCTCCGCTAGAAAAGGGACATGCACCGAGGACTCATCGCTTGGTGGGCTATCAGTGCATACAACTTTTGGAACTCTAGTCAGCTATATGTGTGGAGTTATCCTGAAAAGAAATAGGTTCTCTAATGTTAAAAGTTATACCTTTTGAGCTGACCTCATTGAGCTGACCAAAGGAAAACTTTTGAAAACACACACGCAATCAGTGTTTTTATGCACTGAGTTGGAAATCAGAAGTCATGGTCCTTGTGTATGGATACTTCGGCTGCCACACCAACACTGGACTCCCTGAATAGAGAGGCACACTCACTACACATAACACTATTTCTTCATAGAAATGAAAGATCAGAGACCTAAATTCTGCGGTAGAACCAACTCATCTTAAACCAATTTGTCACGACCCATCCCCCAGGGACCGTGTCGTGACTACCCAAAGCCCACATTCCATAGGCAAGGGGCTTGAGACTAGCACCAAAGGCATAATTCCCTAAAACTGGGAAGGAATTGCCTTTATAACCTATAAACACACACAGAAAGATACCAACATGAGTAAACTATATAACTAAAAGATTGCTGAATGTAAAAGGGGGCGGAATACAAGCCCAACAGTAAAGGTACAAGTACAACTGAAAGTTATACAACTGAAGAAAAAGAAACAATAGTAGCTATTGGATCATACTCCGAGGTTTCTACCTGAAGGGTAGGTATAGATCACCTCCTCATCACTTCACGTCCATTCGTATCCTCCGGGTACTGACACACCATATGGTCTACCTTTGGGTACTATCCAGTCCTGGTACTCTTAGGCTTTGTCAGCACTCTCTGTCATCTTCATCCAACACAACGAAGTGCGGGCATAACCCGTGCAGGGGTGTGTATAATGATACACAGTAGGGACCCCGAGACCCTCAAGGTCTCACAAAATCTATTAAGTATAAACCAAAAAGATTGAAATCAACAGATAACCCTACTTAGGTATATGCCCATACATATACCTAAGTTATTAAGTAATCCATCTCAATCATGAGGAAAACACAAAAGTAATGACTCATCTCAACCATGATTATATTTTAGGGGTAGTATCGAGTAACATCCCTAGACATATTATCGAAACCTCGACTACTGGAAACTCCTGCTCAATCATGTATAGTGGGCCTTCCGTGACACCAAGCACGCTTCCCACTAACCTTGGACTTTTGAGGTACTCCTCCTATCAAGTATCATGGGTCTACCGCGTCACACAGAGGTGCTTCCCACTGTGGGTCTACCGCATCACCAAGGGAGCTCCCCCTAGTAGCCTACTGAGGTACTCCTCAAGTCGAGTATCATGGGTTTTCTATTTCACCAAGCGCGCTCCTCCACCGTGGGTCTTCTATGACCCCACGGAACTCTGCACTAGGCTAGTAGAGCCACACTGAGTTAAATGGTCAGTAGTTGTTAGTTCTCAGCCAGCTACTAGGTCTCCTTACTATGCTCGCTCATCTTCAGGAGGATCCGCTCCACGAGCTACTAGTCGATACTTCATCTACAACAAAGTCTCACAAAGAAGTATCTCAAAGGCCCACCATGTCACAGGGGTCTCAACGCAACAGACAGCGCATCAATCGGACACCCAGTCTGTGAGTTATTAGTCTATTAGTCCCAGTGGCCCGGTTGGATTCATGCACGATCCAATCTAAATGTATCTCAACTATACCCCAAAATCTGGTGGGGTATACTCAATGGTACTGTCATGTTCCAAGACTACTAGCGTCGTGGACGGTTCGTCAAATAGGCGTCTGGTGCCAAAGATATGGGCAAAAGAAAGTAAAGGGTCATAGTGGGCCCGGGTCTAGTCCAACCCGGTCAGACCGACCCGGCCCCACCCAGTCTAGGCCAACCCGGTTCGGGTCGACCCAGACTACCCTGTTGGGTCTGGCCCAGCCCGTTGTGTGGGCCAGCCTGCTGGGTATGGCCCGACACGCTAGGCCGAGCCCAGCAGGCCACGAGGGGCCGCGGAGAGCCCTGAGGGCGCAGACTGGCTGCGAGGGTGCGGACCGGCCGTAGGTCGGCATGAGGGAGGTTCGGCCGGAAGGGTGTTGCAATGGTGGATTAGCCCGGAGGGCACATCGAGGGCGGCTCGGCCTAAGGCGCGGGGCCGGTTTAGCTCAGAGTGCAGCGGGGTCGCGGCTCGGCCCGGGGGCTGCGGCGGCACGGTCTGGGCCGGTTCAGCCAGCGGGTGGCTCAACAGGGTCCGGTTCGGCCGGGTTCTCGGAAGGTCGCAGACCGGGGTGCGGCAGAGTCAGGGCCGGTTCGGTTGTGGGCTCGGAAGGCTGACAGGCTGGGGTGTGGCGCGGTCGGGGCCGGTTTGGCCAGCGGCAGCACGTGCCGGCTCGAAAGCTGGTGGGCATGCGCGGTTGGGGCGGCTCGGGAGGCCGGCGGGCAGCGCGAGCCGGCGGGTGGTGCGGTTCGGTCTGGGGCAGCGGAGCATCGAGGGGGCGGCACGGGTTGTGGAGGCCGCAGGTGGCGCGACCGTTGCCTTCATTGCCTTAGACGCCGTTGTCGCCTTCCCCCATTTTGAAGAACACCACAAAGAAGAATGGCGGGGGGTTGTCCCATGTTTGTTTGGCCTACACCCTCCATGTTTAGAGTGGTAGAAATCGTTTCATCAAAAACATAAACAAAGAAAGAGCATGGAAGATATTATAAAACATCAATTCCCATAATCCCTTGATAATTTCTACTTCCAACCCCACAAAGGAAAAAGAGGGGAGAACATCAGAAGTGTTAATAAAATAATGAATAAACCCCTACCTTGTTCATTGTTGGTTGAAATTAGCACGAGAAGGCGGACATCAATTCATTTTTGACGAACACGTCGTACGTCGCAGGAAATTCCTAGCAAGAAAGTCGATGTCAAGGTCATTCTTTATAGTGGAAGGTGTTCCTCATTGGTGGAGTGTTCTTTGTTGGGATCTTTCTCCCAAGTTCCTCATCTCACCAATTCTACCCAAGTGAATTCATAGCCAAAATAATAGATTGAAATATCTATTAAGTCATTGGCATAATATTCAAAAAGGTTTAAATAAATAATTGATTTGTTGGCTCAATTAATTAATGGGGAGGATTTGGCACAATTAATAAGGTGTGTTGGAACAGTTAAAAATGTGGAGGTGTTGAAGATGCTCCCCCCACATTTATGAGGGGGTTGAAAGGTTTTCTTCTCCTCCCATTATTAGGGGGTCGGGTGGTCCCCACCACAATAAATCAAGAATCGAAGGTTTAGTTCCAGTGGACCCCACCCCTGAACATCCACATGGTCGGTGGTTACAACAAAATAAAATAAAATCTGTGTTTATTTTATTTTATTATTTCCATAAAAAACCCAAAAGCTAACTTTTATCCTCGACCAACTGACGTCAAGGTGAAAGACTTCTTAAGTGAAAATCGGCACTGCGAGTTCAATGGTTCCCTTAGATTTCAATTCCATGAATAGATTCAAAAGTTAGAAAAACCTACTTTCACGTTTACTGAACGTACCTGAAATAATGTTCAGAAATTCATTCTGGGCACTTCGGGCCTCAGAATCACGCGCTGTCAATTTTCGTGGACTCGTAAAATTCCTAGATATAAAAAAAGGTTACATAGAAATTCCATGTATTTACAACCATGGTAAAACTCAACGAGGTTAAAGCCCATTTCGATATGTCTCATACAGTCTTCTACTACGGAAGGGTTTGCTTGACCATAAAAAAGAGTTAGATCTAGCTTCTGAAACTCACACATAAAATCTTTAAGTTGATCAACCACACTACAATCACCCATCGATGCTTCAAGAGGACAATCGTTGGACAAGAAAATTCAAGAACCCAATCAAGGACAACTCAATAAAAAAATCCACAATTTCAAACACCACATAGGTGTCAAGCTCCAAACATAAGAAAAAAAGCAATCAATACATAAAAACAGTCATTTTTAAAATATATTTAATTTAAAATGAGTTTGGTGGGTTAAACCTTTGACATTTGTATTTTTTAGAGTCCCACTCACATGCATGTTCTTGTGCCACCCCGAGCATCCATCCACCATACCAGACATCTGTTCATGTTCCAACATACCACAATGCATGTGAGCATCAATAGGGACACCAAGGCCAGAACAAAACAACATCCTTCTCCAAAAAAAAATCATTCATCTCGTTTCCTTTAAATTAATCCACCAATTAAACATGTCGTTTCAAACAACCATTTCTCAGAAACCAATTTTACTAATCCAATGCACCTTCAGAAGTTATAGGAGAACAAAAACAACTAAAAAGGGAACTAGTGTCGGTGGGTAACTTGACCATATGGTTGGGGTCCACATTCCAAAAACATCACCAACATAGAGAGCCTTTTAGGACCATGCCCATAGCTCCACATGTCTTTCCATGTCATGCATCTCATGAGGAATATTATCCCATCTCCCTTCGTCACATCCCAATAAAAAAACATATCCTAAAAACCCAAAGAGACTTATTAGTCCAGACTTACCATGGAAACCTGAGGATCAGAATGAGAAAGAGTTCCCTACGCTCTTCCCACACCTTCCCATCAGGTCCTGACAATCCTACTCTTTCAAACATGACATTCCCAAATAATAATGGGAACTCTGAAAAGCGGGGTACTCTATGATTCGACATACTCTGATTCCATTTTTTCATTCAACAACCAAGGTTGACCCTGAACCGGACAACCAAGCCGATTTGTGGCAAGACCCAAGAGGCGTTATCAATCCTCATTTGATGGGAAAAAGAGCTAGAGCATTGATAGATTAGATGGAAATGATTTCTCCCAATACAAATAAATAAAATCATAGGAAATAATAAAGAGAATCTAAGAATAAATAAACCAAATAAAACAACTAAATAGGAACTAAATGAAAATAAAAAATTAACTGAATGGGAAAAAAATATTTCTGTGTGACCCCACTAGTCACACCTCGACGAAACAATCAAGTGTCGCCCATAGAGCGTGAACCCAAGATGGAGAATGCACCAGAACTAAAAATAGAAAAGAACTATAGGTGTGAGTATTAAAACTCAGCAGGCTAGCCCAATCTACTATTTCCTGATGCACAACCTATAAAAAAAGAAACACCAATTCATGTTTAAACTATAATTTATAAAAAATTGGTTTTTCTAAATTCCTTACCTAAATGAAAAGTATGAACCATTTCCCTTGACAATTTTAAAATATAGATTATTTTCATTAGTGGCAATGAAATTTTGAAATGGATAGTGCTGTTTATGTTCTCATATTTTAAAAAAAAGACAATGCACATTCATTTGAAAACCATTTCTAGAATACCTAATCAAAACCCACTCACCACATTCCAAGAAGAACAATACACAACAATAAACAATAGAAATTACACAACAAGGGAAATGTAGATATACATTCGAGCACCATATTCATCCTTGTAGGAAAATGAAAGAAAAAATACCTAGGTGAACCTAAGAGATCTAGAATAATCAGGAGGAAACTGATACATGAGATCTCATCCTTGTTAACATGTCACACTCGATGAAATCAAAAATCTCATAAGGCTCGGCCATCCATTCTCAGTTTGGCTGAGGGAAAATCCCATAGCAAAAAACCCTATATATCCACCTACTAGGGCCCACTGGTCAGAACCATAACCTACAAGTTCGGCAATCATTCTCAGAATATTCTCCCAATATACAATACTCTCATGTCTCAAGTATTTAGAATGGTGGTGATCAAACCGATGCTAGCCGAGCATCCAATCACTATATATATAATAATTATTTTGCATAAAAGGTCTCATCCTGAGTATCCCATGGGAAAATTATCATGCCGTAAAATAATACAATTATAAAGAGTTCTAACTGAAGAACCCTAACAATGAAACCCGAGAATCCCCAATAGGTCCCTCTCACCCATTGCATGGAATCGAGGAACGAGAAACACCCAACGAGGGTTTTCATAGTAAAAACTTTTCACAAATTTCACTAAATGGCCAAACGTGCTGTTAAACATTCACAAACAAATTTTATATCAAAATTAATTCACTTTGTCAAAAGTGGTTTCAAGCACACAATTTCCACTAATATACATTGATAAAACTCTTCTTAATATACCAGATTACACACTCAAGACTCAACCATTTTCAATAAAAATGAAAAAACATGCTAAAATACAAAAGAACATTTTATAAGAGACAAATCACTTTGGAAACCACTTAAAGAACCCAAAATATTGTTCTCCACGTTGGTGATGCATTTTTAAACCCCAAAAAATTATTTTACACCACACTTTACTCTTAAAATCAAATTAGGCATTTTATAAAGATAACAAGGCATGAGATTTTTTGGAAAATTAATTTCATTTTAACACTCAACAAATATTGAACATTAATTTGCATTCCATAATTTTATTTAAATTGTTGAACCTTGTTTGAAACATTACAACCCATGTGTGTAAAACACCCGGTATTCACGACTCGATAAAATACACCACACATTAAAAGTATATTTTATTAATATAAAGTGACCAAAGGAGAGTTATTCGCACCGGAAAGAGTGGCACACCGGCAGGGGATCACGCCGGCAGGGGCGACGCACCGAAGATTTATCTGGTAGGATGAGGTGTGATGGCCGGACAAATCACTGGGAGGGAGGGGGCGGTTCTTAAAAGTGACGTGAATGGGGAAGGGGACCACGCCAGGGGATGCCGTCCAGGATAGGGGTGGCGGCCTGAAGTTGGATGGCCAGGGGTTGCGGGCTGTAGGAGGGCAGGCCAGAGGTGCGACGGCATGTCGCTACGACGGAGACGACCGTCAACCTGCAGCGGGACATGGGGCGGGAAGGCTACCGGGAGGCCGGTGACATGGCGTGCGACAGGGAGGGAAAAGGCACTGGAGGCGACGTGCAGGTGCATGGGAAGGGAGAAACCATGAGGCGTCCGGGTGCACTGGAAGGGAGAATCCAAGCAGTGTCCAGGGCTGGGTCGCACCGCACACAAGGCGAGATTTGGGGGGTAATTGGAGAGATTATAGGGTGCCGGCTAGGAAACACTAAAAAAATTACACAAAGGTAAAACTAATCTAAAAAACAAAAGCTAACGTTAATTTGAATAATAATAATAATGATAATTATATGATGATAGAAATAGAAATAATTAAATAATTCATTTTATTTTAGTGAAAATAAAATCGTTAACAATGAGAAAACTTTTAAAAGAAAATAATTAATGTTTTTTTAATTACAATGTTTATTTAATTTCATTTTCGTAAAACAGACTATCGCACAGTTGCCTTTGCAAAGCCACGCGACATCGAAATCACGTTCTTCCCGTGCGCCCGATGAAGTCAACACCAAAAAATGACCTTTTTAATATAACTCAATGAAATTAATACGAGACTAAACCTGAACCCCATAAATAATATTTAAAAGTAAGAAAATAATAAAATAACTCAAATACAAGTGTCGGGGTGTGACAATTCCCCCAAACATAATGCTTTCCTCCCCCGTAAATCCAAAATACTATCCAGATAATCGATCAACACCTTAGGATTCCACAAAATCACAATCCGACATCTAAATCCAAGGACATTTCATCGACTACCAATAAGACTTAACCTCATTGCACTAAATAAATCACCAGCAGAGGGGAGGATGTAACAAACTCCCCACAATAAGAATTTTACTATATTCTGATAACAAATTAATAGAAACCCTAAAGAGACTCATAATGGGTCTCCCCCCATAAAGAACTAACCTAAATGTAGTCAAATGTTAATCCAACTTTAACTCAAACTGGGCCTTAGCCCATCTAAAAGAAATACAGTAGGAACATTTAGACCATCTAATCTATTTTTACCCAAGGATGAATAAAAACTAAGACCTTACCTGATTCACATTGGCGATCCATGCCAGGACACTGATAGGCAACTCACATCAAAAAAGGAAAAATTACAAACATTGTGTGAGGGTTAAGGCCATCACTCTCATTGCAACATGATGAAATTTACAATGATAGTGAAACCACAACAGAAACAATAAAATTGTCTCAACACAATGATAGTGGCACAACCTCAACCAAGCTCTTCACCCCCCCAGGGGGGGTTCTTGACTACAAGTCAGATTCACTCTCAGTCATTTTGGCTGGATCTCTGATGGATGAAGCCTCTCCTTCCTCACAGTCAGGTTCTGATAATCCTAATAAGAAACATAAATCTTTTGATTTGAAAAATGAAAGGAAATAATTTTGAAATGAAAACCAAGATGGAATTTAAAATTGGAGTTCATCAGAAGACACACAAAATTCCCATGTATTTCAAAACCCAAAACACCATTAGTACAACTTCCACGAAAAAAATCCCTTACCCTAAATGGAAACATACAATAGAACTATAAATAACCCAAAAGAACATTACCTCTAAGAACTTCCTCCATGATGCATTCTAGAAATGCCATGACAAAATCACCACAAGTGAGCCAGGAATCCACAAGCCTAGCAGGGTTTTGGGGAATTTGTACACGATGACTTTTTAGGACACGACTTACCACAGTAATAACACACAAGTGTCTCTTGCTCTGAAGAGGTTGATGAAAGATCACAAGGCCTTTTGATTCTAGGACTTTCTCCATAATCATTCAATCGCTTCCTCATCTCATTTCCAGAATCCTCACTACTACTCCTAGGAATTGAAGGATATAGGACCACATCGAGAACTCCCGGTTTCATGGCTTTGACATCAAAACCATATCTCACCACATCGAAAAATGAAGTAAGGTTGGACTCTAACACCTTTGACAGCAGATCTGGATGGATACGCACCTCGAAATGTCAAGCCTTCATGGTGTCGTCTATGGAATACCCTTAATCATAATCGAATATCTCCACAAAGCAATAGAAATACTCCAACATGAACTTATCACCCTACTGCATACAGCACATCTCATCCCATTTCATATTCTATATTTCTCAGTGAAATACAGACAAATAAACAAAGTCTGGAAAATCTCTCATGTAAGCTCTTAACGGGGATTGATCTGAGACACTGACTTCAACCACATCTATGGTGAACCTTCAAGCATGAAGGTTAAAAACATGAACTTCAAAGACTCTGGCCACTCAACGAGGTTAAAGTCCATTTTGATCATTCACATCCACTCTTCCACAACGAAAGGGCGTGCATGACCATAAAAATGAGTTGATCTGGCTTCTGAATCTCAAGCATCAAATCATTAGGATTATCAACCACACTACGATCACACATTGAAGATTCAGGGGGAAAACTGCTAGACAAGAGAGGTCAATAACCCAATCAGGGCCAACTAAATAAATAAAATCCTCAAGATAAAACATTTCATAGGTGAAAAGATCAAAAAACATTAAAAAAAGATATAATTACATCAAAACATTACTTTTTGAAAACATATTTAATTTAATATGATTTTGGTGGGTTAAATATCCACAATTTGTATTTTGTAGAGTCTCACTCACATGCATGTTTTCGGGCCACCCTGGGAATCCATCCACCATACCAGACATCCATTCATGTTCCAACATACCAAAATTCATGTGATCATCAATAGGGACACTAAGGCCAAAAGAAACCATTCATGTCATTTCATTTAAAATAATTCATAAATTAAACATGTAATTTCATACAACCATTTTTTAAAACAAATTTTCTGATTCAAACAACTTTCAGAAGTTAGAGGAGACCCAAAAAAACTAAAAAAGTAAACTACTGTCAGTGGGTGACTTGACAATATGGTTGGAAGACATATTCCAAACACGTCACTGACAGAAAGATCATTTTTGGACCATTCCCCTAGCTCCACATGGATTGCCACGATGTGCAGCTCATGAGGAATATTAGACTAACTCCCTTTCACATATCCCAATTGTAAAACATATCCTAAAAAACCAAATTAAGAAATTAAACTAGACTTCCCATGGAATCCACAAGATCAGAACAAGAAAGAGTTTGCGACGCTCTTCTCCATCCTACACCATGACTCCTGACAATCATACTCCTTCTACATTTACATTACTAAATAACAATGGGTGTTCTAAAAAGTGATTTCTACTAAGACCCGACCTACTCTGATACTATTTTGTCATCAACTATCCTAGGTCGACCCTAAACCTGTCACCCGATCTGATCAACAGAATGACCTAAGAAGCGTTCCTGATCCTCTCTGGTTGGCGAAAAGAGTCAGGGCATCGACCAGGACGATGGGAACTATTTCTCCCAAAACAAATAAATAAAAGAAAATGATATTATAAATAGAATCTCAGAATAAATAAATTAATTAAGACTACTAAATAGGAAATGATGGAAATAAAAACTAACAAAATGGGAAAACACAATCTCTGTGGGACCCCATTGGTCACTCCCTGACTCAATGATCAAGCGTCTCCCAAAGCGAGCATACCCAAGCTGGATCCTGCACAAGAACTAAAAATAGAAAAAAAACTATAGGCGTGACTATTAAAACTCTGTAGGATAGCTCGATCTACTATTTCCCAATGCTATACCTTAAAAAGGAAACACCATTTCAAATTTGAACTTTAATTTATAAAAAATAGGATTTTATTAATTCATTTCTCAAAAGAAATGTACGAACCATTTCCCTTAACCATTTCCAAATATATATTATTTCCATTAGTGACAATGAAATTTTCAAAGAGAAAGTGATATTTACATTCTCATATTTGTAAAATGATGGTAAAAAACGTTCATTTGAAAACCATTTCTAGAAACCCTAATCAAAACCATCTCCCCACATTACAAGAAGAATGATACACAAAAATTCACAATTGCAATCACACAATAAAGGAAATTTAGATATACTAACATGAACTATATTCATCACTACAGGCAATAGAAATTCAAAAGATATAGGTTATCCTAGGTGAAAAAAATAATCCATAAGACTACGATACATGATACCTTATCCTCATTGAAACGTCAAACTCGATGAATTCAGAATTATCAAAATGCTTGTCCATACATTCTCAGGCAGTCCATGGGAAAATCCCATAGCAATAAACCCAATAAATCCACTACTATTGGCCACTAGTCACTACCATAACATACCAGTTCGACAATCATTCTCAGAATATTCTCTAATTATGCCAGATTCCCATGTATCATGTATTTAGAAAGTGGGTGATCCAACCAATGCCAACCAAGCATCCAATCAATATATATATATATATATATATATATATATAAATAATAATAATGTACTATAGGACACACCCCAAGTATCACCTAGAACCATTCTATTACATTTAAATAATAAAATTATAAAGGGTACCTACTGAAGAACCCTAACAATAAATCCTAAGAATCCCCAACAAGGACCTCCCACCCATTACATTCAATCGATCCATTAGAAACACCAACAACAGTTTTAATAATAAAAACATTTGAAAAATTTGAAAAAATAGCCAAACGTGCCCTTTAACATTAGCAAAAAAAACCTTATCTCAAAATGCAAACAATTTTCTAAAGTGGTTTCAAGCACACCATTTCAACTCAATAATGTTGATGGAACTCTTCTTTATATACCCATATTACACACTCAAGACCCATCCATTTTTAATAAAAATTCAAAATCATGCTAAAACACAAAACACATTTTATAAGAGACAAAACATTCTGGAAACCACCCAATGAACCCAAAGAAATTCTTTCTCATGCTACTTATATATTTTTAAACCCCAAAATTTCATTTTACACCACACATTACTCCTAAAAGACAATCATCCAATTTATAAAGAACACAAGGCACACAATGTTTAATATAATAAATTTCATTTTAACACTCAACATATTTTGAAAATCAATTTTCATGCCATAATTTTATTTAAATTGATAAACCGTGTTTTAAACTTTACAACCCATGTTTGTAAAACACTTGGTATTAATGAATCATCAAAATACACCACATATTATAAATATATAAATATATATATATATATATATATTAAAATAAAGAGCACTCAAAAAACACTAATTTTCACATTTCTTACTACCCATATAATTAAGTAAATATTTGAGTAATTTATAATACAATAGCAAGAGACACAATGAGGTTCTACACCAAAACACATCAAATATTATGCATAAATACTAACATAGATTTTATTGCACTGCAAGAACATATCAAACATGATTTTAAACATCATTTGCATACCAAATAAAATTTCCATAGGTTGGAAAACAATAATAAACACATATATATAGGATAAAAATAGCATTAAATAAGTGATTATTAAATAATAAAGGTAAGCACACTGAGAATCCTACCTCGATTCCGAAGCATGATGAAAACACCCTAGGGGAAATGCCCCGCGTGGGTCCAAAACTGGTCACTCTTCAGAAAACAAACTGTAATAAACAAAAACCATAACAAAAACTAAGGGAAAGAACACATCCAAGGTATCATGGTATACCTGAGGGAGAGGTATTCATGTTGGAAAGAGGGGTGCCCTGGCAGGGGATCACACCTGTAGGAGGAAGCATCAGAGATGTGTCGGACAAGAGGATGTGTACTAGCCTGACGAATCGTTGACACAAAGAAGGGGTGATGCCGGGTAGTGAGTTGGAAAGAAAATGGGAGGTTATCAGTGGGATGATGGTCGAGATAGGGGGTGGAGGCTGTAAGTGGGCTAGCTGGGACTTGCAGCCTACAGAAGGGTAGGCCAGAGGTGCGGTAGTGGGTTGCTGTGATGGGAGGTGGCTGGAAGGTGGCCAGGAGGCAGAAGACGGGTGGCATGCAACGAGATCTGGGATAGGGAGGTGGCCAGGAAACTGACAGTGCCTCACATGATAGGGAAGGTAGAGATGTTGTAGGCGGAGTCCGGGTGCACTAGAGGGGAGAAACAATGCAACGTTCGGGTGCGCTAGAAGGGAGATACCAGACGGCATTCGGGGGAGGTTTTTTTATATGTTTTTTAAAAATAATAATTTTACAGAAAAAGGATAGGGCACAAAAAAATTCAAAGTTCACCACAAAGACGGCATCCGCGATGCCACCATTGCATTTCGGGTGAAAGGCGACATTGCAGTTGCCGCCTTTGCACTACGGGTGCTGCCTTTGCCTCCGTGCCCTATAAAAGGGCAGTGCCCCCCTCCCATTCTCCTAACTTCCAAACACCCATTTACCTCTCATTTTCTCTCATTTTCAAAGAAGTTTGCGGTTTGAAATTTTTCGAAAGCTTTTAAAGGTATGGTTTTTAATTTAATGTTTTTTATTTTGTTGAATTGTTTTTAGTTATATTTTTTTATATTTAAGGTTTTTTATTTAGTTGAATTGTTTATAGTTAAATATTTTAATTCATTATTAGTTTATTTAGTTTTAATTTTTTTTATTATATTGTTTAATTAGTTATATATATTTATGAATTATAATTATAATTAGTATAAATTAATTTAGGATTCATTTAATAAATTTTTTGTATCATAAAGACTATGTTATCTAAGCAATCAAATCCTTGTATGGATACAAACAAGTGAATGTGGCTCTGGAATAGATGTACCTAGGGGTAAAATCCGAAATCACTGATTTGAAATACACTTGAACGAGAACTGGTGAACGACAACAGGCCTTGCTGCATTTTGGTTTGAAAATCCCAGGGGATATGCTTAATATATGCATATTTCTTTATAAAATACTAAAATATCTAATAAAAGATATGAAAAATTGATAATTTGGTAATGATGTTGATATTTATTATTAGGAATTATTAATTAGAAATTAATTAATAAATAACATAGAGTTAAGAATAAAAACACAGTTCAAATGATATTCAATAAAATGGAGTTAAAAAATAACATGGAGTGAAAAAAGAACATGGAGTTAAAAAACAACATGGAGTTAAAAAACAACATGGAGTAAAAATATAAATAACATAGAGTTAAAAAATAAATAACAGCATGTTTCGAGCTTCTGGACATTATTGCAGTGAATTGGATATCAAAATTGCAGAAAAACCGTATGACAATAGGTTTTCTGAAAATTTGATATCCAACTCACTACAATGAAGTTGAGAAGCTCAAAACATGGTGTTATTTATTTTTTAACTCAATGTTATTTATATTTTAACTCTACTATGTTATTGAATAACTAAATAATAATTTAGTAAGTAATAAATAACGAATGAAGAATGATTAACTAATTAAAAAGTGTACAAATAAATATCCTAGTTTAGGATATAATATCTTTTAAAATTTAAGTATCATAAAGATTGTATAGTTTAGAAGTAATAGTTATTATTTGAACGGGAGGTAAAATACAACTTATTTTTAATATATAGTTTAATTACATATTCAAAGTATAAAAACTTAACTTTTTAAGTTTGAATGGTTTTTGACGTTCAAAAAATCATTCAAAATTCAAAAGTTATGTTTTTATACTTTAAATATGTAATTAAACTATGTATTAAAATTATGTTGGATTAATAAATATTATATTCGTAAACATCATTCTGAATGTCACATACATTATCTAAATCTTGATCAAAAAACTTTTTTTACGTAGAGCATAATGTTTTCCTGTGTGTACTGCTATGTGGAGGTTATTTAAACTGAATAAGGATATTCTTACCATTCACAACCAATAACAGTGGTTAATAAAACTAATTATGTAACCATAAGTGACCTTCAAGACAGAATTCATGGCTCATTTAATCGAGGACCCGATCAAATGATAAAGTCAATGATTTATAGACATTTTCAGTTCCCCTCAACATTGTGGCATCTAGCTTGTCCATTGGTTGATGATGCACACTGAATCCAAACAATTAATTTGTTTTCTCAATGTTCAGATGATACCATGATAGAGTTATATGTTGATGTTTCTATTGTACAACAATAACATCCAATTGTACAAAGATGTAGACTTACAAGAGTCGTTGAAGATAGTCCACCCCATGAAGTTGAGATTATTTAAAATAATGCAGAGGAGGACAACCTACTTGATCTCCCAGATATACATGTTAACCCGACATCTGCTAAGGAGTTTTGTAATAATGAAACCGATGGTGATAATACGGATGATGAGGAAGTAACAACAGATATTTCAAGAAATTCATTAGTTGTACAACAGGCTCGACCTACAATAAATCTTCCACTGGTCTTTGCATCTTGGTCAGAAGCAATAAAACAAGTGCCTGAATTTGAAGATAATTTTTTCCCATCAGCAACTGAGTTTCCTAGAGTTATACGTGATAGGTTTAGTGAGATGGACAAAACATTATATATTGGAAGGAATTTTCCAAGTAAAGATGCATTAAAAAGTACGCTAAAGAGATTTCACAATGAGAGGAACTGTAGCTATGTGGTTTACAAATCAGACCATATAAAATATGCCATACAATGTGAGAAGTATGGGGATGATTGTAGATTTTGATTGAGGGCGATTCCAGACATTGCATTTGGAGGTTGGAGAATATCGAGGATTGAGGCAGCTCATACTTGCATTCAGCCAAGCCTTACACAAGATCATACTTCATTGGATGCAGAATTTGTGTCATCCATTGTTGTTTGGATGATTAGGACATGCCAAGATGTTTCGATAGCCCTTGTGAAAGAGAGGATACAATAGACATTTTGTTATAAGATTTCGTATAATAAGGCATGGATGGCGAAATAGAAGGCAATTATGATGGTCTATGGTGATTGGGATGACTCATATAATGTATTGCCACAATTTCTAGCTACACTAAGTCATCATAACCATGTTGTATTCTATCTTGATACAAACAAATACGTGTCTCATGATAACAGACTAGATTCGTCTTGTGTTCAATTTCATCGATTGTTTTGGGAATTCCTCCCACGTATCTTCGCATTTCGTTTTAGAAAACACTTCATTCAGATTGATGGAATGTTTCTATATGGAAAATACAAGGGCGTATTGTTGATTTTGGCAACCCAAGATGGAAACTGTTCACCTCTTCCACTTGCCATTTCCATTGAAGAGATTGAAAACTATGAATCATGGAGTTGGTTTTTGTCATGTATCAACAAAAACTTCCCCAAAATTCAGGGTTTTTATTTGATATTTTATCGGTATTAGGAAATTAATGAGGCAATCAATGCGGATCTTGATACATGGAGTTACCCAAATGCACATCATCGGTTCTGCATTAGACACATTGCTAGAAACTTGCAAAAAAAATTCCACAACGAACCGAGGAAGAAGGCAATCACCAGACTTGGTACACATTGTATTTGTTATTTTTTTTGTATATCAACGTAATAATAAATTCAAAATATGTGAATTATCATCTATTTTATTTAGCATATGAGTCATATCATCGACAGTTTGAAGAAAATTTCGAACAAATCTACCAGGTTAATGAAGAAGTTTATGATTATATGATGCGAATTCCAAAAGAAAAATGGACATTGGAATATGATGGGGGGAAGAGGTACAAACACATGACCACCAACACTGTAGAGTGAATCTACAGTTTCTTCAAAGGGCTTTGCAAGCTACCTATAACTGCCCTAGTTCAGGAGACATTATATCGTTTCATGAAGTACTTTGTTGATAGACAAAAACTAGCATCAAATGGAATACATTTGGGGCTAATGTATGGAAGAAATTTTCAATGAGATATTGAAAAGAATATTGAAGAAGCTTCTGGTTATCATGTCTACCTATTTTGATGAGAAGACTCTCAATTTTAAGTTCAGGATAAGTTGAACCCCATCAAAAATAGCATTGGTGAAGAAATAAAGGTATTACTAGAAATGAGGCAATGCCAATGTGGAAACATTTTGGCCTTACGGTTTCTATGCTCACACGCCATCACAACATGTTCCTCTGTTAACATATCATGGGAAGAATATGTTGATCCAGTGTACTGGATAAATACCGTTGCTAACTATTATGCTGCACCCTGGACACCTATTGGCGAGTTTTGATATTTCTCAATGCCTGAAGGTCAGCCTATAGTGGTACCTGATATGAATCGGTTTCTTCCTTGTGGGAGACCGAAGGCCAGCAAGGTGCGAAATGAGATGGACTATCCTCAAGAACAAATACAGAGTTTGAGATGCACCATATGTCATCAAGAAGGTCATAAACGAAACGATTCCCTAACATTGTTGGGTCGAGTTCACACTATAAGTCACAAAGATGTATTGTCGTTATTGGGATATTCTCATATTGTAAATTTTACGTTGTTATCTCTTCCTTTTACCTCAGTTTTCTAACCCCCAAAACTGAAAATCATAACAGTAAAGCCAAAAACATATTTTCTATACCGTAATCCTAACATTATAAACCATAATCCTGAAAATCTTTTCTCAAATCATTATCCTAAACTGTAAAATGTTAAAAAAATCCAAAAGTCTAGATCCAAAAGGAAAAATGTAAAACCCTAATCACTAAATCCTAAAATCGAACAGATGAACCGTAAACCCAAAAACATCTTCCCTTTACGTCGGTTTTCAAAACATTATGTGATTGAGAAAATAATCATGAAACATACAATCATGTGGAAAATAATATATAAATTATAAATCACATCCTTTTCTAATAAACATCTATATAACATAGAAAAATGATTTATATATATAAATATATAAAACCATATCTTATAAAACACCCAATTCTAGGTAAAACACATCTTAATAAACATTAGTAATATGCTTTGAAAAACATGAAGACATGCCCCTTTCTTTTGGTAAAAAAACATCATAAAACATTGTGATTAATCATTTTTTAATATGCAGATGAATGAAACCGTACTACTCAGGGAGCAGGCTACCCTTTGTTCACAGGTTGTGATAGATTGTGGTTCAGATCAATTGATCAGGGTGCATCAAGTGCACCATTTTCATCACACGGAGCCTCCTCCTACCATTATACCATACATGCATCATTCTGGTTTATATGGTATTGCGGTACCAGATTTTACATTTGTAGACCATCACCTGCTAGATGCACTCATGGATAGGTTGAGACCATAGACACACATATTCCACCTACCTAAGGGAGAGATGACCATCAACCTCTAGGATGTCGCTGTGCTTCTTGGTCTTCCTTCCTTGGGGAGACCCATTATTGGATCTACTCGGGAATCTTGGACCGACCTTTCTCATCGCTTATTAGGTGTTTACATTTTGTACAATCGTAGTGCTAGTGATGGAGCATCGATATTTGTGCCTTATATAGAGTCATAGATTCCAATTTTAGATGATGATGCTGATGAGAAGACAATGAGTATTTGGAATGGATAGATGATGGAGGTCCTATAGTAGCCTTTTGAAGATGATAAAGGATAAATATTTGGTGATGAAGAGTTCGATGGGCTATGTAGAATCTTTGGTGTTTTTAGCTGATCAACTGGGCCTGGGGAAATGGGGTGACAATTGTAGAAGAAATCATAATGGTTGGATCCATGGTGGTATTGAAGGGGTTGGTATTTGCAGGAATGGGAACATATAAAAATTTTATATGGCATATCTTTCACCATACCCTTATGTGGCTGAATGTTGATATGGATATGGACATGGTGGGTGGAAGAATGGATTTGGTTGTACCATGAAAAGAGATATAACATGTTCTCATTCATCAAAGATTATATATGTATGTGATACTAGTGACACCGTGCATCATATTGATGCAGGGTTGACTCTTATATGTTTAATCAATTATTAATGTTTCATTTATATTGGTCTTAGGGTTTATATTTTATAGTCTTTCAACGTCAAGTACTTGAACCATTTTTAAGATTCAAGTTGGCAGTTTTGAAAGCTTATAAATTATTTTTCATGAACATTTTTTATGAAATTATTTTTGTTTTCAACAATTTATTATATTTTTAATCAATGTTTAATGTTTCGTTTATATTGGTCTTATGGTTTATATTTTAAAGTCTTTCAAAGTCACGTACTTGAAACATTTATAAGATTTAAGTAGGGGTTTTGAAAGCCAAGAAATTATTTTTCATGAACATCAATTATGAAATTATTTTTGTTTTCAACAATTTCTTATATGTTTTATGAATGTTTAAAGTTTCGTTTATATTGGTCTTATGGTTTATATTTTATAGTCTTTCAATGACGCGTACTTGAAACATTTTTAAGTTTCAAGTAGGTGGTTTTGAAAGCTTATAAATTATTATTAATGAACATTTTTTATGAAATGATTTTTGTTTTCAATAATTTCTTATATTTTTAATAAATGTTTAATGTTTCATTTATGTTGGTCTTATTGTTTATATTTTATAGTCTTTCAAAGTCACGTACTTGAAACATTTTTACCTTTCAAGTAGGCGGTTTTGAAAGCATATAAATTATTTTTCATGATCATTTTTTATGAAATGATTTTTGTTTTCAACAATTTGTTATATATTTAATGAATGTTTAATGTTTCATTTATATTGGTCTTATGGCTTATACTTTATAGTCTTTCAAAGTCACGTATTTGAAACATTTTTAAGTTTCATGTAGGTGGTTATGAAAGCGTATAAATTATTTTTAATGAACATTTTTTATGAAATGATTTTTGTTTTCAGTAATTTTTTATATGTTTAATGAATGTTTAAAGTTTCGTTTATAATGGTTTTATGGTTTATATTTTATAGTCTTTCAAAGTCACGTACTTGAAACATTTTTAACTTTCAAGTAGTCGGTTTTGAAAGCTTATAAATTATTTTTCATGATCATTTTTATGAAATGATTTTTGTTTTCAATAAT
The DNA here is from genome assembly GCA_963277665.1 of Viscum album. Classification (NCBI taxonomy): domain Eukaryota; kingdom Viridiplantae; phylum Streptophyta; class Magnoliopsida; order Santalales; family Viscaceae; genus Viscum; species Viscum album. The sequence goes on along the minus strand of OY728158.1, from coordinate 585,201,333 downwards.
TTATTATATGTTTAATGAATTTTTAATGTTTTATTTATATTGTTATTATGTTTTATATTTTATTGTCTTTCAAAGTCAGGTACTTAAAACATTTTTAAGTTTCAAGTAGGCGGTTTTGAAAGCTTATAAATTAATTTTCATGAACAATTTTTATGAAATGTTTTTTGTTTTCAATAATTTCTTATATGTTTAATGAATGTTTAATGTTTCATTTATATTGGTCTTATGTTTTATATATTATATTCTTTCAAATTCACATACTTGAAACATTTCTAACTTTCAAGAAGGTGGTTTTGAAAGCTTATAAATTATTTTTCCTGAACAATTTTTATGAATTATATATATAAATATATATATATATATACAAATCAAAGCAAAAAATAACAAAAAATTTTCAAAAACGAGAATTTTTTCAATTTTTATGAATTATATATATAAATAAAAATATAAACAAAACAAAACAAAAAATCAAAAGTAAATTTAAAAAAATATTTTTTTAGTTAGGTTAAAGGAGGAATCCTCCTAAACAATTTTTATGAATTATATATATAAATAAAAATAGATGCAAAACAAAACAAAACATAAAGAAAAAATGTTTTGTTAGGGGAAAGGTGGCAACGCGGGTGCTGCCTTTCAGCCGTAGTGCAAAGGCGGTAGCTGCGATGCCGCCTTTGGGGTGCATTTTTTTAAAAAAAATTACCTAACCATTTTATGCAATTTTTTAAAAAAAACATATAAAAAAACTCACATTCGGGGCTAGGTCTCGCCGCACACAAGGTGGGAATGGGGGGTGGCTAATTGGAGAGATAATATAGAGTTGGCCGAGAAAACCTAAAAAACAGTCAAAGATAAAACTATTCTAAAATAAATTAAATAAAGAAAACTAAACATAATATTAATATGATAATAATAATAATAATAACGAAAATAATAATAATAATAATAATAACAACATGATGATAGAAATAAAAATAATGAAACATTTCTTTTCATTTTAATGAAAATAAATTATTTTTCAAAAATAAATATTTTAAATGAAAATAATTAGTGTTTTTTTAATAACAATGTTTATATATTTTCATTTTATGAAAATGGACGGTCGCACAGTTTCCTAGGCGAAGCTAGATGGCTTCCGTATTCTGCTCCACCCATGTGCTTGATGACATCAACACCAAAACACACACTTTATAATATAACTCAATGAAATTAATCTAGGACTGGAACCTAACCCCAAGAAAAATATTTATACTTAATAAATTAAAAAAATATCCCAAACACATGGAATGGGGAGTGGCACTAAAAAACATAGACCAAAAAAATATGATAAAACCAATAGCAGAAGTAAAGGTCACTTAAATTAGTTGGAAGGAAACCAAATCCAACACATCAGCCTCACCTTCAGTAGCAAATGTTAGAATATGAACAAAGGGCTCCCAAAGGACCCTTCTGATAACCTAGAACTAGAATACAATTGAAATTCAAATCAACCTTAACCCTAGTGTGTTTTAGTGAGATGTATTGGGGAAAGTAGAGACCAAATATCTACTAGAAAAGAGAACAGTTGGGGTCTAGGGGACTCACATCGAAGGATTAACGAATTATTTAGAATAAAACTAAATAGATAATGCCGAAATAAGGATGTCAATGAGGAGGTTTGTCGAGCATGGTTTTGGGATCCATGAAGGGGAGATACATTTTGAGCTAGGAGGGTAAGGTGAGAAGTTTTTATATTTTTTAACATTTTATTTATTTAAACTAATTAAATTTAAAATTTAAAAATAGGTTATCACGCATGGTTTGGGCCACATGGTTTAGAAATATGTTCACCTACTATACACCACTTTACTGGGAATCAGAGGATCCTTGCACGGTTTGACCCACATGGTTTTCGAATTGTGTGAAAACCCTGTGGTTAATAGTTTTGACGTATTTCCCCTACCACTAAGTGTGTGGGATTGGTGCATGGTTTAGAAAACCATGTATAGCCCGTGTGGCATACCCTTTCCTCCTAAAATTATATTCCCCATATCCTGTAGTGGGCCGTATGGTTTCAGAAATACCATGAAACCTCTCCATCATTTATAAAACATGAATTCCCTATGTCCAACACTCTCAAAACTCCTTGATCAACCTGAAAAACTTCTCAGACATTTACCCTAGTCCAAAATCATCACTATGAAATGTCCCCTCTCTCAGAATATCGTCCTGAGGCTTGGTTTTTAGAATTACATATTTAGTAATTGAAAATGTTCAAAAACCTCCATATTTTAATCCATTTAAGAAAATTGATTGTTATGATTCATGAAATCTATTCCCCTATGTAACAAGAAAAAATTGATTTCGAGAGAAACCACATACCTTAAAAAACGTTTCCAAGATAAAATCACATCTCACATTCATAGATCTATTATATAAAATTCCACATAAAATCATTCATAACACAATCCCTATAAAACCCCTTAATACATTGAAATGTGCATCACAACCTTGAAATAGGGTTCTACCAAGATAAAATAAGAATATGAAGTAATATGAGAGGGAACTAGGGTTGATCCGTTGATTCCTAGTTCGAATTCTTCATGAAATCAATGATATTAGGATCTTATGCAAAGGGAATCACCATAATCAATAAAAGGAACTCTATTATTTGAGATCCGCAATCCCATTTTTAAAAATGAACATTCCAGGGAATGTTTTGGTATAAATAAATTTTTAATTCATTAATGACATTGTATGGTTAGACTATATAGTATGGAAAATTGTGTGCCAACCATAAAAATCGACACAACTCAAAACCCTCTATTGTCGCATGGTTAAAGCCTGGTTTTTCTAGACCATTCACCATACATGTTCATGGATGTGTACCCCCTTATCTCTCACAAAATTACTTAGGAGTTCATACAAGATTTTCCTAAACATGAACCAACTAATAGCCCTTCAAAATCCCTCCAAAACATATGAAAACAATCTAGAACATATCATAACCAACCTAAACAATTTTATAACAAAAAAATAGTAATTATTAAAATACCTCAAACAGGGGTTCTTATAAGGGTCCTTTAAAACCTAGATATAGGCTCATTTCCATTTCCAATAATTAAAATATAATTATATAATTAATGAAAAAATAAATAATAAATAATATAATTAATATATAATAGGTCAAGATGATTTCAACAACAAAACTCATACACACACATGAACAAAATTTTTAATATAGTTAATAGTAAAAAAATATATTTTTAACTCCATTAATAAAAAGTAATATAATTTATATGATTAATAATATAATTTATAATATAAATAATTATAAAATTAATAGTTAATAACAAAATATATATTTCTTATAATTAAAAAATTATAATTAAATTAATATTTATAATTAATTCCACGATTTAGTGGTAAAAAAACACCATAATTCTATATTAACTATGTTTTTAATACTTCATCCTCTTTTAAAGTGATTTATTTGGCCATTTTTGGTTGATGGATATAGGGAATGGCATAAAAATAGGTGGGTACAATTATGCACAACATGAGGTGCATTAATTTATTTCTGTATACATAGGAAGGGTCCTTTAGACTAGAATGATGGAGAGTTCATTCCATCAAATATCATGTCCTTGGGTATTAAATTATTTTGGTCTAGCTATTGGTGGGTCAAGCTAGTTTGGGGGTGACCTTTTTCTTTTATCCCATGAGAGTGTGATTTTTTATTTTTTCACCCAATATGTCTGGAATAAATAATATACATTGTTATATTTATTAATTTAATTAAGAAAATAAATAAAAAATATTATAAAAAATATTATTCATTATAATAGAAATTATAAATGGGGTGAGCCATGGATTTGGATATTGAAACCCAAAGCCCAAATAAAATTATTATGAAAATATTCACACACACACACACACATATAAAAGTACAAGGGGATGAAAAAAATGAATTAGGGGGTCGTCATCACAACCAAATTACAACATACAAATGTGATACCCAAAAGCATCTAAAATGAATCTTATGAGCCATCTCAAGAATGTTTATGTATAAATACACTCTTATAAATAATCAAGAATCATCATTAAATTATAATCATGATTTAGAGCATCAAAAGTCTTGTTTGGATTATCCAAAAACCATACCCCCATGGACACCATAGGTAAAAATAATCATCATAAAAATAACCTATAATGAAAACATTAAAACATTAAAAAATAGATAATAATTATTGAATCTTGTTTCCCACATTCTGTGGAGTACCACGACTACATGTCTTATGACCCCTTATCCTTTTCAGTGTGTATAATATATTCAATTAATCATAAAATCCAAAATCCATTTAAATATTCTCCTACCCAATACTCTGATCTATGGCATTCAAATACATCTTACTAGATTGTGATGTTTCTAGAAGAACACCTCCAACATAAAAATCATCCTCATGTTGAAAATATCAAACATTTTAAAAGAATCATGTTGTTTAAATCGTATATACATCATCAATACCTGGATATCCTAATATAGTATCCTAATATGAAGACCTTGAAATCTATACTGTGATAGATACATGATGTATAAATACCTTATTTAGATCTTTGATACCAATTGTGTTACATTAGAGGAGTCCAGATCCTTTGAAAATGTTAACGCCTCCACCATCACCAATTTAGATGAAAAATTCACTTAAATTCCATAGATTTATTTCGATGATTTGTTAACTATAATTAATCCATGTTCCTTGTCACATTACATAGGGAATTATTCTCTAATACTATACATATTCAAATTAGCATGAATACCAAATAAAATGAAACCTTGTATTCAATTTTTTCAACCTAGTGAGGTAACTTTATATGATTGATCCTTCACATTTTCACCGACAGAAATTGTATTTTCCAAACAATTGTCTAAAACTATTTTTAAGAATCATATAATCCATATATAATCTTTTTTTGGACCCATTTATATACTTCTTTTAAACGAAAAGGAGGCTCTTCATCTTGTATTTTAGTATCTTAATGGTGAGTTAAAAAAATTTCCTCTATCTAGTTCAATATTCAAACCTTCATATGTGTCTCCAAGCTTATTTCCATGAACCTCATATTCATTTAGATTAAACCATATATATTACTCTATTAATATTAAGAAGACTCAACATCATCCCCAACCTTTTTTTTGTGAAATATACCTCTCATTTATATCTCCCTCTACTTACTTTTAAACGTAGAAAAAACACTATCACATATTATTTAATGAGGAACTATTGTTTTACAAAATGATTTGTTCCCATCCGTTCCTTTCAAATATTTGGAAAAATTATTTCCATGAATTTTTGGCCTATAACTGTAATCAACATGGGCAACAGACATCGTTCTATCCCCTAGAAATGGAACATTAGGGTTACCAAGTCCATGTTCCATGTTTATCTCATTACCACAACCACATAGTTCATGCTCCCTCAATTGAGTCATCTCTACTATAGGATTGTAAGGAATACTAAATATCATCACGACCACTATTCTATAATGTATCCCAAAAATTTTTATTATAGTTATAATATTTCATAATATCTGCCTTAGAGTTGTTAGTACTCATAATAACTTCTGTGATAAGAGTAGAACCCTCATTGGATGTATCCAAATCGACATTTATAAACACCATATCATTTGGTTTGTGTGACAGATTCTTTATAAAAACCATTACAGAGTTATAAAACACAATGGATTTCACCCTTTTATAAGATTTTGTTCCCATATAAGAATTCTCCTAAAAATATCATGATTTTTCTTCAAATATCCTATAAATAAACAATCTAGTTTCATATCTATGAATAAAAACTACTGTCCCTAAACCCTTGTTTTTTCCTAAAAATTTTTTTTGTATGAAATATCTTTAGATTCATCATCATTATTTCCAAATTTAGTTCCTTGATATGTTGTAATATGTCACAAACCAAACCAGGTTGACCATGAACCAATCACCCAAGCCAGTCCGTGGCATGGACCGAAGGGCGTTCCCGATCCCCACGGGCTGGAAACCAGTGCCGGGCATCAAAATTTAATTGTTGGTAACGATTTGGCCCAAGAGAAAAAGATAAAAAGATAAACAAACTGACTATAAAGATAATAACTGGCAGTGGAAAGAAAAATAAAGTCAAGCATAACTCTTTGTGACCTCCTAGGTCACCACCCAACTGAAAACAACACCACTCCAATACTAAGCGGCTGAACCAGGAACCTGTATGAGAAACTGAACCTACAATTGGAAATATATAGTAGGCATGAGCACCGAGATTCTCAGTAGGGATGCCAAGAACAAACCACTGAATCCAACAATTCTATTTTCTAAAACAGTCCACTGATACAAGTTTGAAATAAAGATATGAAAGTAGGGTTTTCACATTTTAAGATATGAAACACGGTGTTCTCATTTAAAAACCCAACACACGCTACACACCATTTCCAAAATCATTTTCCATTTTATAAATGAAATCCAAAATAGAAAAATACCAAAGCTGGGATAACGTAAAATAAGTAAAAGTGCAACTGAAAAATAAACCAGTTCAACTAAAAGTAAACAATCAATGTAAATAATTCAGTAACCATGGGTGATCCTAAACATCCCTAGAAGTCCCCTAGACTTACTCAGTTTCGGAACCACTTGCCGGCGTATGGTGAAGATCTGAAGTCTATAACCAACTAGCCGCCCTAACTGACCAATCCAGTGGCAAAGCCCACCTGGCCTAACAACAAATCCAGGGGGTACCAACCCGTCTAATCGGGGTTGGTCAGCAACTGTCACTCGTTCATCTAAAAGATTCCCAGGAACCCATGGTGGTTATAATAATAATACTGTGTAAGTAGGAAGGCCCTCGCACATGTGACTCATCTCACCGCACTTGCCTACCCCAAACACGGACGCTTTCTATACGTTCTCCCAAGAAGGGTTACCCTAAATATAAGCGCCCCATACACTTATATATATGCGTACATGTCTAATATACAAAGTGCCAATCGGGCCGTCACATAATTCGGTTATCAAAACCACATTATCAAACACATGGAGTTGTAAATCGGGCCTTTAGTTTTACATAATCAATACCATTATGGAAACATTGCAAAATCTCTTCCAAAAAACCCTAAACACCACTATTGTATTTAAAAAGACAAACGGGCCCTTAGGTTCCATGTTTCAATGTATTGCAATAAAAGTCTTTAGTGATACCATATTCAATTTGTAAAAACAAACCCAAGTGGTGTCTTACTCCATGCACTCAACAAAATATATACATGAAAATACAAATGGGCATATACGCATGGATTTATTTTCAAACCAATTTAAATAACCACATAAAGAGACCCACATCATATAGAAAAACAAGAACCGCTTATAAACCAAGGATTCGGGAAAAATACCAATTCAAAGAGAAGCAAAATCATTTCTTCAAAAGAATTAAGTTCCATGAAATTAACCATCGTAGGATAAACAAGTTTCATAAAATATTTCTACCAGAAAACACCACTCAAAACATCAAATGGTACCCTTTGCAGATAAAGGAAGTTAGTTCCAACCAAGTTGGCAAGGCATAAATATGTGCGTAAATAGAGGAACATCCAGAAATCCATTTTTAATCAAATATTTCAATAGTAAAACACTACCATAAGTTAACTATAAAAATATTAGAGGTGTGAAACATAATCTAAAATTTAATTAAGAATGAAAAAGCATCAAATTGATTAAAATTGGGAGCAAAGGCATGGAAACACCTACACAAAACCAATAGACTATTTCAAAGCTGTTTTCAACACTTTTAACCATCAAATAAACACTGAAATAAATAAACTATCAGGATTATAAGGGTTAAAATAAAATTTATAAACTAAATGAATCAATGCAAGTGCCTATGGAAAACTTCGGAAAGAGAGAAGGGATGGAAATGCCTACCTGAAGAGCAGGACCAAGCCATAGCTTTCTAACTCAAGCAGCAGCTCACACACACGCACGCACTTCAACATATATATATATATATATACGTATCCTTAAACTGATGCATGTGTTCCCCACGCCATGAGGGAAAAAACACACAGAATATACATATACCTATACATTTCCATACCTGGGAAAATGCGTGCACGCCTTCAAAACCGACCGCAACTCCCTACGATAAATCCCCAGGACTTAAAAACACCAAAAATCCCTAAAATAAAATTAATCCTAACAAAGGAATCAAGATACGATTCAATAACCAACTCTATAGAAATCACCAAGTTCACAAGTAAAACTCAAATCAAACTTTAACCATTTTTTATAAAACAAAACTAAGGACAATACCCACAAAATAACATCAATTAACTTTAACATAAACATAATTAAACAATCACAACAAAGACCAATTTAAACCAATTCCACCAATGCCAAATCATCACAAAAGATGTAAAAGGATACCATAGGGATGTGAATCATATTAAAAAAAATTATCAAAGCAATATTGGCATTTAAACAAGATTATCAGCGCAGATTCCAAAATACGTAAACCAGGAACTAACTCAAAATTATTTTTAACAACTTCAAAACAAAATTCAAGAACACTATAGAAAGCAAATTAAGGGCATAATAAAGCTGAAAAACCAAAAAACAAGCCTAAAAATATACCTTGGATGTCAACGGTGGACCGAAATGGAGTCAATCTGCTTCGCCTTCAGTGGAGGATGTCTGAACAGGCATGAACAATACCTAAGGAGGTCTTCGCATACCCTATTCAAGAAAGAACACAACAATCTTATGATATCCCAATTGTAGGGTTTTGATTAAATCCAAACCGAGTACCAAAATAGAAACGAATCGTCAATGTGATTAAAGAGAAGGGGTATAAGGACCATACCTCACTAAATCGTTGGAGAAACACAAAGAAATCAGAAGAAAGATTGAGGAATGAGGGAGATCTGAGGAAGGGGGTCGCACTCCACAGAAACTCAATCGAGGGCTCGTGCATGCCTGCTGTAGATCACCATCAATAAGAGGTTGCGAACTTGATAAACTTCATACATGGGGTGCTGTAGGGAGGCCAAACATGCATTCTTTCAATACTGGGTGTCTGCTCGTCAATAAAATATCCCATGTTTTTGGTATAAAATAAACGACTCTTTTCACACTAAATAATCATTTAAAGTTTTGTTATATAATATTATTTCTCATTCATTAAAATTAATGAAACATCAAGAAATTAATAAATTCTAAATTTAAAGGTGAGTGTAGTGGGGGACCTACCTCGACTCGCAGCTCGGTTACGACGACGATGCCGTACGTCCCAACTTGTGTACAAGCACACACCACTTGCCGACGACCGTAATAACACAGAAAAACCTTGCCAATGCACTGCAACAATACAATGAATCTAAAACATACAAAAACACAGTATTCAAATAATCCAAAAGAATAAATAGAGTAAAAACCCACCTTTAAACTGGTGCAGACAAAATGGAACAAACCCAAAATATGCGGTAAAACAAGGTGTGCCCCACAAATAACGGCGAACAATCCGAAGAAATCTGGATTGCTTCACCTTCGGTGGTGACAGATGGAGTGCGGTCCAACGTTACCCGAGACACCCTTTTCGAACACAGCGAGGGGATTCACGACCACATCAGAGCAACACCCTACAACAATTAAACAACACCCAAAAACAATTAATGTAGAAGGACCAAAGCAAGATCAAAAAGGTATCCAGGACTATCATAAACCAAAAGAAAAACCAAGCGCACATCTAAACCTTCCCAAAGTATCATTCACATCACAATCACCAATAAATAAATCATTTAAATAAATAATACAACTTTTATAAAATTCACAACAAGGATTTATCCTAAAAACATACTTTATTTTCTCTCTTTAAAATCAAACGCACCTCGAAACAAATTTCAAACATGGTTTGCACCTTTTACACAAATAAAAATACCATTAAAATAAATTATAAAACAATTTCAATAACACCCCCAAAAACTTTTAAACCCAAAGAGAACCCAAACCCTCTAAAAAAACTGCATACCAAATCCATATCAAAAATATAATTTCAATCCTACACATAATTCAATAAACCACATTCATGATTTATAAAATCATGAGCAGTGACTCGACTAAATTTTTCCACATAAAACAAACTCCACTTAACATAAAGTCACCACTTTAAAACCAAATCCACCTCAAATAGTGACTGACCAACTAAGATGGACCAAAATTATAAAGAAGAGACCGACGCATTAAAAGATAATTACTACAAACATTAAAACACATAAAGACCCTAAATTAGCAGGTACGAAACCAAGCAAAAAACATAAAACTTACCCCGAGATGAAACCAACGGATCGAAACCAATCAATTTCACAAGATACAATTAAATCCACAAACATTAATTGTCTAATTAATGATTAACAATGGTGAGAAGAACAATAAAAAAAAGTAAACTTATTTTAAAAGTAAAAGTAATGTGGTTACTACCTCAAGGTTGGAAAAACATTTGAGAACCCGGAGCAGAACCTACTTCACACCGTCACCGCACCCCAAATAAGAGAAAAACCGACCACTGGAGGGGGAAGAGAGGATGTTGTCGGCTTGCTGCGGTCAAAGGAGCAAGGAGGGGATGTTCGGCGCTGGCCGGAGCGGAAGATGGGCTGCTGCCGGTGGGTCGTGCCAAGGGGAAAAACAAAAGAAGGGTGCAGGGGGGGGGGGGGTCTCGCCGATATTGGTCGCCGGATAGGGGGCGGTACTACGGGCGGCCGACACAAGGGAGGGCGATGGATTCATGGCTTCCGGACGATGGGAAGGGGGTGCGGTTGAAGAGCACAGGTTCGCAGAGGCGCTGGGCGAGGGCGACGGGGAGGGTGACACGGGGTCGTGGGGTCGCCCGGATGGTTGTGCGCAGGGTGATGAGACGTGGGGTCGGGGGGGGGGGGGGGAGTGAGCAAGGAGGGAGAACTCGGGGAAGTCCCAGGTGGCACAATAGGAAATGGGAGAGGGGGGGGGGGGGGGTGCGGCCCGTGGCCAGCAAGGGGGATTTCTTATATTGAACACTAATAACAAAACTAGAATCAGAGAAATGTCTGTCACCCTATTGTGAAATCATAGCGATCTTACATTCTCCTTTTATTTCAAAATCCATCTTATGTATATCCAAGAAAATTTTACCTTACAATTGTTAACAACATGTCCTATTTTATAAATATTACAAAAAATCATATTTCTATGTCATTTATCACTAAAATTACATATGTAAAAATATTTTGTAAAAAACATATGTTATATTTTAATCTCAATCAAGAGTTAAAGTTTAAATGAATTAGAAATAATGAAAAATGTTTTAATTTAGAGTGAACATAAGTCATTCTCAACAAAAACTCTTGAAAAATTTCATACATATCAGGTTTAGTCCCCCAAACACACAAGATTGGAAAAACCACTGCATAATCAATGTCCCATAGTATTTATGAATGTTAGGAGAACTAATTAATATATTTAATATCAATCTAGATTTGATTAAAATATTATATAACCTTAGATATATCAAAATGTGGTTCACAATAATATAACATAAATATTTATGGTTCCTATGAAACAAATAAAAATCCATAATCTCTTGATTTTAGATCATCTAAAGTGAAATCCATGTGAAATAATACCTTAACCATTAAGATTATCCTCAATCCATAAATTCCCAAAATAGACTGAATTCAATTTTAAAGATCATCAAGCTCCCATCAGTGACCTTTAGGGATCATCATGAGTCATCCTTGAATTTAATTCATAATTATTCAAGGTTCTCTGTTAGAATTTTGGTTTTTTCCTCAAACAAGGACATAATATAATTCCAAATAATTTATTTGGTTATAAAAATAAAACCACTCCAAATATTATTGAATAATAATTGATTTGAGACATTCTCACAAGTAGAATAAAAAATTGCTTTCTTATCTCCAAAAGTATCAGTGGACCATATATTCTCAACCTCTTTTCCATAAACAATATTTAAAGTCCAAATAATGTTCAAAGATGATTAAACCATTATGGTTCACTTATTGAATAAAATAAATTTAGATTTTTCATAACTGAAAAATCAAAACAATCACTCAAATTTTAATTAAAGGAAAAAACCTATTTCTGATTAGAGAACCCACTAGTATTCGAATCCATTGATCTAAATCCCTAATTTCCAAAGAATAATTTAAAGAAAATATATTGAGAAATAGAAATCCCTCTTCCTCTAACACTAATTATGATAATTATTAACATTAAAAAATAGAACAGAATAAAAAAATTATGGTATCAAATAAATAATATTAAAATTAATTAATTAATTAATATATAAGTATTTATCATTATAATATAGATAAATAATAATAATATAAATTATATTATTATTCACACAACACATTTTTATATTGTAATTTGGTTGATATGGTTTTCTAAATCATTTTTTGGCAACACTGTGTACTTATTCAGGTGTGTGACAGTTTCTTCATAATAATTTTTTTGGGGCCATTGGTTTTCATTATAAAATACCTGTATTTCACTTTTTATGATTAAATATATAATATAAATAATAATATTAGTAATAATATGATATTTAATACAATTAAAACTTGAGGTGAACATAGTTTCCATGATGTGAAACCCTCTTCAAGTCCTTCTGTTTCATCTTCTTACATAATGTTCATGCAAATGGTGTAATTATTTCCCCCATAGTGTGTAGTTCTTATCTATAGGTGTTGAAGAGTATATTCATTCACATCATTGTGATGTATTCTCTTAGGACACTAACAAGGAATATGATATGATAAATATTCAAAATAATGTTCATATTGTATATGTTAAGGGATATCCATATCAAGAAAAGCATTATATGAGTCAGTATACTATGTCTTCATGTCGAGATCATGTTATTGAATATGTACATTATTCTAGTAATACTAATACTGAAAATATTATGATCATCAAGGGAAATGATGGAATGAATGATGGTCACCATGGGTTTGGACTATCATATTAATGATTTAAAGGTCCTCATGATATATATGATATAGGTATTTCTATTTAAAAAATTAATTTTGTATTATCCCTTATTAAGAAAGGATTAAAAATATAAGATTATGATATATTTGAATATAAATAAAATTACACATAATAATGGAGTTCACCTATCCTTTACCTAAGAGATCCATATCTTCTATTAATCTATGGATTATTATAAAAAATTGGTATTAGTCACTTATATAAAATATATGAATCTTATTTCATTAAAAACAATAATGAAATATTCAAGATGTAAATATAAAAGAAAAGTAATATCTTTATATTAATCCCTTTAGAATAGTGTCACATAAACACAGACCATATCAACAGTAGGATAAATAAATATTCTAAATAGGATAAACTAAATGATTGTAGGGACCTTTAATTGACTGATATAGATTATTCAATTCATCATGATTCAATTAATTTAATATAAATTATAAGATATCCAAAAATGTATGGTACATGGTGTATGAATAAATTAATTCATGTGTTTTTATTATTTAAAATATAAATTAATGTCTATGTAATATTGATTCATTTAATTGATACATTGAAATTTTGTTATCAAATTGATTATTTAATGTAAATCCATTTTTTTAACATTCTCTCACAATGATTGAATTAATTAGTAGAAAAAAAACAATTGTATCAATGAAAAAAATACAATAAAATCCACAGTATGATATATTAAAACTGTAAAAAATTATATATGATAAAGAAATTATTCTCAAAAGTGCTAATACTCAAAAAAAAAATATTAATAATCACATAAATAAATTAAAAAGGATATATAGTTTGATTAATAGTCCACGAATCACAAAATGAATATATATATATATATATATTGTTCAATAGAATGATATTACTAAAATATCACACTAATTACATGTGGAGTTATAGAGAGTTTCCAACTCCCACTATACTAATAAATCGAAACACATAACCAAATAAAAATGGAAGATGTTAATATGAGAAATCCAAATTGTTGTGCATTTTCTATTTGGGTGGACCCACATATTCACTAAAAAATTATTCTCAATTCATGTATAGTATTCTATAACTTTTCTATATCAAAACATAAATTTTGAATCAAAATACTTTAAATAAGAATCACTTTTGTTTTTTATATAATTTCATAGTAGTAATATTACCACGATACATGGTAAGTGTCATTCATAATTTTTTAAATAAGTATATACTTAAAATAAGATGCATTATTTTCATTCAATGTGGATGTTACTATGATCTTCCACATCAAACACTTATAAAAAATTATTCTTTTTCCCATCTTAAAATAAATCCAAAACTATGATTTCAGTCATTATGGAACCCAACTAAACCATTGTAAAAATCCCAAATACCTATAGTTGATCATACTTCTTAGAGAAAAATATATATTATTATGTTAAATTAATATATACATATATACATTTGTTACTAATTCCAATGAAAAAAATTATGACAACTCAAATATATCCTTAAAAAATTAAAAAAATAACAATATTGGGGGAAAACCAAACATGGTAAATCAAACAAATTCTAATCACTAAAGCATATAAGACATATTTTACATATTTTTAATCTTTAACAAATTATAGTAGTATATTTGGAGTATTAAATTATGATAAAAATATTTTTGATCCTGTTAATATATCCTCTTGGTGTAAATAATACCACAAGGCCTATCATAATGGAGATTGATTCCTAAAAAGAATGAAACATGCTAATGGTTTTTTAATTTTTCTCAATAATTCTATACCTTTTTTTATTGTTTAAAAGTTTAACACATTTTTTCTCCAAAAGTATGTAATGATCATATAAAATAAGAATTATAATACTCTATACACTAGTTTTTTTCTTTTTAAACTAGACAAAACATATATGTTCTTTTAAATAATATTTATAATCATCCTTCTTAATGGTTCCAAATGATAATGTTATAATATTATGAAGTATGATCTTTATGTCACTCAAAAAACTAAAGCATATAATTTATTTGATATTTACCTATGATACAAGACATGTATATTTCATCGTCATCATAATAAGAATCCCAATCCATGATACTTAAATTGTAATATTATGATGTACTAATTTTGTGTCACATAAAATCTAATTTTTATGGTTATTAGATATTGAATAAAATTATAAATACAAATACATATTCATAAAAAATAATGGTCTCAATTCAAAATAAAATTATAATATTATGATTTTTTAATTTCCTAAGTGACAACAACTATTTCTCATAAGGTAGTTTGATATTCACATAAATTTTAAAAAAAACTATACATAATAGTAATATCAATGGTCCAAATTTCATAATAAATAAAATCGTAATGACATGATGTGTAATTCTTATGTCACATGCACATTTATTCCCATAATGTACTAAATGAAAATGATATTTTTTCAAACATAAATATATCATATTATTAAAACAAATTACACTAATAATAGTATATATGATATATTATTTATTAATGAAATATATATCTGTTTAAAAAGTATTGTTGGAAAAAAATTATAATTGTTCGCATGATATGTGGTATCAAAATTTTACAACATATATTATAGAATAACCAAATATGATTAACAAAATCTATAAAATACATATTATTTTGTATAAAATATCCAAAATTATTCCATTAATAAGTTAATTTAGAATAAAAATATATATATTTTAATATATTAGATAAATTCACCTATATATAATAACAAAAATTTATATACCCAAATCTTTCAATAATTGTTGCAAACATAATTTATATATTAATTAAAAAATATATATCACAAAATAATATGAATAAAAATTATGGTGATTTATATAATATATTTATAAAATGAAAAATTTCATGGTTTTTTATTTCATAATTTTATTATCAAACATATTTTCACTGAAAAAATTGAAATATTTTACACTCATAACTAAAATATTTAAAATTGATTATATTGAAAATAATTTCAATAGGTTTTTAATATGTTTTGAAATCCATTAATTTTAATATATATATATATATATATATTTTTCTATATATATATAAATATCAAAAGAATCAAGAGTTGAGTATTTTCATAAAAAAAATTATGAAATCAATATAAAATAATAATAATATATTTCAATGATGGAAATATGTAAAACAAGAATTTATAATTACTATTCACAAAATAACACAATAAAAAATAAGATATATTTATATTTAAAAACTGATTATTATAACCATTATCATGAATATGCAAAAAATATATATTCTATATTATCATTTTTATAAAAAACATATTATATTAAACTAATATATATACATATTTTTTTCAGACATGATATGTGACACATGATATCATTGGTTTCAATAATTATAAATTTATTCATGGGATGGGACAACCATGATTATCAAATAAAAAAATTGGAAATTTTTTTTTTGAAAAAAATTTTGAGGAATAAAATAAATAAAACAAATAATAATTTATATATGAATCCCAGTTAACTCTATAAAAAGTTTTTGAAAAAATTAGTTATTGAATATAGATAATTAATAAAGGATTCAAAATATAGAATTATGATATATCAAAAAATAAAAATATTACACATAATAACTGTGTGTTGTAACGACCCGAGAATTCTTGTTTTGGGTAATGATATGTTTCCCTTTAATTGGACCATCTTTCTATAACAATAAAATGAAAATAAATAAAAAAACCGTAGCAATAAGCATGGATGAAATACTCCTTCATTAAGAAACACCTTGACGATTACAACTCCCCACGATCAAAACATCACTAACCAAAGATCCCAACCAAGAACCCAATTACAACGATAGGAAGACTGCTTAGAACTACGAGGAGCCCGAGAATGCGGTAGGGTTTCCGAACATCCATCATAAGGAACATAAGTATGGCTGATGCCACCGCGACCGTGCTCATCACCAAGGGGATCACACGAACCATCTTCCGTACTTCTTCGGTCACTTGGAGTAAGGGACACCCAAGACCAAACCCTTTTATAAGCACCAAAGATGACCGTTGGACCTCAAACGGCCACAAATCTGACTGTTGGACCTCAAACGACCATAAATCCGACCGTTGGTTTCCCAAAGAATCCAATGATCTTTTCGACCGTTGGAAATAAAATGATCCGAATGATAAATGTGTAGTTTTGCTTTAATATTTTAAAGTGACCTCAACGTTAATTATCTTTTGTTTTCCAAAATAAGAATTTTATTTTATATTTGAAATAGAGAAAAATTAATATTATTGTCTTCTTCCACTATACATTTTGATCTGAACAATTAAACTTTTGTTTCTTCTAATTATATCAAAACCAGATGGATTTCTTTTATGATTTATATATTTATATTGCATCAAATTAGATACATTATTTTTCGTATGATTTAACCTTTTTGGAAACCGTGTCAAATTATGGTTTCTTTCACTTGCGTGTTTTGTGGTGTTAATATTTTCTTCAACACACTTTTATGTGTGATAAAATATAGTTGCATTAAATGATATTAATTAATTAAGAAAATTAGGATAGTTAACTAGCAAGGGAAATTAAAATATATATATTTGTGTTATGTTTTTATTACTCAATGTCCTTAATATTTGTTTTTCATAATGAAATATTATGTAGTTAATAATTAAGGATTGATAATAATGACAATATAATATTAATTAGTGATGTTTTAAATCTATGTATATATATATAATAAAACGTTTTGATTAAATCAATAAACAAATGACTTTTATTAAAATAACGAATGTTAATTTAATAATTGTGTTTAATAATGTTGTGTTAAATTAATAATAATATTATTAATAAAGCGATTTCTTTTTTTTTTGAAAAACCTGTAGAAAACCCGTGTATAAACCGCGGAGGATTTCCAGCCGTCCGATCCGCCCCCCCTCTGATCTTGGCCGTCGTTTTTTTTAAACCCGGAGCAATTCTAGCCGCTTGATCGGGCCGTTTTAATCCCAGCCGTTGTTTTTTTTCCTTCTTCTTCCACGGCGCGCTCCTTCTTCTCGCGCCGAACCAGCAGCACTGCTGCACTTTGTTTTTTTTCTATTCGCCGTGTAGACCCAGCAATGCCTCTCCTTTCCACGCGGTTGACACCGACACCCCACCTCCCCCGAAGTCCTCCTCTTCTCCTTCTTCGTTTTTTTAACCCCCCCTGTTGCACCGAGGACCGAAGGATCGGCTCTCCTTATCTCTCCGACCTCCAAGCGACGCCGTCACAGCTCCGGTCTTCCTTCCTCTCCTCTTCGTCGAGTACTGGTAAGGGTCATTTGCTTTTTTTTAGTTTGTGTAAATACCGGACTTTGCATATGGTTAAATACACGTTTATACTTGTTATATATATATATATGTTCTTTGTTTATACCTTCGGCTTCTGGATTCCGCAGTTGCACCCTACTCCCCCTTCTCGTCGAGCAGGTAAGGGACAAACCAGTTCTAAAGTTTGGTTTTAAACTTTGGTCTTAAAATAAATATAAGTTACCCGGGGTGTGTATATATATATATATATGGGTAAAAAACCTCCATGTTTATTCCCTCATGCTTCGTTTCTTTTTCTTTCTTCCCCTACCCAAGCCAAGGTAAGGATCTGTTCTTTATTTTTGGTTTATGAAAGTTGCGGTTTTCATCTAAATATATGTATGCGTTATATATATATATATATATGTATACCATCTATTTTATTCTGTCATCGGTTTCTTTTACCTTGACTGCATCCCTTCTCCAAGCAAGGAAAGATTTCGGTTGTATTTTTGGTTTGGTTTTTCTTTTACAAGAATCGGTTTTTATATAAATATGTATATATTTATATATACTTGATATATAGATATATACCTTCAAATACACATATTATAGGATGATAATCAGTATTTTCTCAATGTTTATACCCCATGATTTTTCTTTCCTATTATAAAATAGATATTTTAAGTAAATGGGTGAGTATGTGAAATTGTGCAAGTGAATGATGTAGATTATTGTGGTATATACATACACGTATGTGTATATACCTCAATATGAATTTAGAGACCATGTTTACAATTTTTATAAAGCATTACGAGGTTTATGGGTTAGTTGGACTTCAAATTCATTTGTGAAATTGAGAATTTTCATTTATCACCGCTTTATATAATTAGGATTTTTCTTAGAATGGATAGTACGGACTTCTTGAATTCTTTATAAATGCATTCATGTATTAATAGATAGGTACTCACGTTTATTTAAAGTGATAACAGAAGGGTTTACACAATTATATATATGATTTATTAAGATGGATTTGATTATACACTTTGTAACCTCAACTGCCTATGTTAAACACTTTTGATATCCATTTATCATCATAAGTGTAAGTTGTGAACAACCCTTCTTTAATTTGGTATTATGAAGTTATGTAATGTTAAGTGATATGATTATTTTCTTGAAAACCCAATTTTCTTTTAATGTTAAGATAACTGGTTATGAGCTCGGTGTTTTAGTATGTATTTCATCATGTTTTTCATGATAGAACTGTTTTCATGTCATGAACACATATGTGAAAAAAGGGATTCAATTATGAATGTATGAAATCCTATGTATGACCATGTCTAAGTATGAGAGGGAATTATTGGACTTACATGTTATGGATGGGTGCGCCCGGATTTATACAACGCTCCAATGCATTGGGTAAAGGATGAGTCTCATGAGACGTTATGTGCTACAGTCTTGGCGGTTAGCCTGGGCTTGTGCTGCTATGGAAACGGGATTGGCGGTTAGCCTTGACCCGTATTAAGTTATGTTTTTACGGTCTTGACGCAAGGTCTTGACAAAGTCCGGCATTATACTTTCCCTCCACATATGAAGATTAATGGTGAACCAAGGGATAGTTCAACTAACAGGACATCCCTAAGTGGGTAAATTCCCTTGACTATGAGAATGAAAACATGTGATAAGAACTGAAAAACATGTGTTTAATATCATAAGAACTTTCTGTGCCCTTGTCTAATGTTATGAATGACTTCTCTGCTTACAGACTTTTAGAACTGCTACTTTTTGGTTGTGAAATAATGCACATGCTGGTTCTAAAGAAAATTCAATGTCTTGTTTAATGTCATGTTTTATCATTTTCTAAAATGTCTGCCTTGAAAGTAAAATTGTTTTTAAATGTTTTTCTTTAAAAATCCCTTACTGGGCATTTTTCGCTCACCCTACATTTTGTTTAAAATTTTCAGGTGAGTGAGTGCTTAAAAATGTTCAGAGAAGTTGGTTTCCCAGAACCCTGAGCCTCACGATCTTCTGTAATGTGAGACATGATAAAATGTTTGTAAAATAAATGTTTTGTAATGTGGTTGCATCATGTCTCTTAAGGCTCCCGAGAATCGGGGTCGTTACAGTGGTATCAGAGGATGGGTTCAGGAAACTCTGGAAAACCAGGTGACATAAATATATTGCTAAGACTAACTAAGTAAAAATAATTTTCAGATGGCTGATGTACCTACCGACCTTTTGTCACTCCCCATCGAGGCTCTAGAGAACATTATATCTCTAGTTAGCTGTGAGAACTTCCTGAACTATGCCCAAATTCGCATGACGTGTAAGCACTTGTACGATGTGTCGAACTCATCTAGGGTGCTTAGTTTCCACCGGGGAATGGGGATGGACTATCTCCTAATGATGATGACCCAGTTTCCCTCGTATGCACGTCGAGGAAGGTATCACGAAGGACTCTTCCGAGTGTTTACTGCGGGCGAGGAGTTTGGCACAATGCTAGATAACCCTTTTCAAGAAGATGCTGCTGCCAGAGATCTTCGAGCGGCTTATCTGTGCCAGGTCCTGCACTATGGCTTCTGGGGCCAGTTAATAGACTTCGGAGCATTGGAAAATGAGTCCACTCGTGTGTCTCTTAGGCACGAAGTGTACACCGATGTTTCCCAACTCCACACCCCTCACGCGAATCTCCAGAGGCGTTATAAATGTTCCCATGAGTTTAGTCCTGTATGTTCATCCTGTGTATGGTTTGTGGAGTTAGAGAGTTTCGCCTCTCTTTGTGGGGTCCGTCTGGAAAACTCAGACTTTAATGTGTAAACTTTCTTAATTAAAAGTTTATGATCTATTTCTTCTTAGTGTTGTTAAGTGACCTCTCTTGTTTACTTTTTCTTCCAGATGGCAGGTCAGATGAACCTCCCGTCTCTACCTGACGAGTTAGTAGAGGTTATCTTGATCAGAACTTGTATGGTGGACTTTCCCTCTTTTCTCCACCTACGAGGGTCCTGCCAACGTTTTCTGGACATAGCTAATAGTCCGGAAATTATCTGTGCATGTCAGGAGAATGAACATGTGATTCACCTCCTTGCCACCACCCAGCTCCCCTACCATAGGCGAAGGGGGAGATACCATGAAGGGATTTTTCAGTGTTTCTCTATGGCACAGAATTTCTCCGCCAGAGCTTTCTTTCTCATAGCAGCTCAGGATGGCCACCTCAATGCCTCCTACATGTTTCATATCCTGAACGTCAGCCTTCTCAATCGCGTCGTTTCCCTCGACTATCTCGAGCGTGATGAAGTTCGAAGGGTTACTAGGGGATTCGTCCGCTCGGATGTCTCAGAGCTGTTTATTGCACGGGCCTCCCTGTGGAAGCCTGTGTGTAGTGCCCATGAGCAGGAGTACAAGCCTTATTGCTCAAAGTGTATCTGGGTCAGGGAAACAGCAGAGCTGTGTACCAGTTTAGGGGTTCCGTTAACCGAGCCAGGCCTTCAGTTTTGGTAATGTTGTGCAACCGAGGTCTTTTTCTTGTCTTTCTATGAATAGAATTGCGAGGACGCAATTCTTTGAAGGGGGAGATGATGTAACGACCCGAGAATTCTTATTTCGGGTAATGATATGTTTCCCTTTAATTGGACCATCTTTCTATAACAAGAAAATGAAAATAAATAAAAAAACCGTAGCAACAAGCATGGATGAAATACTCCTTCATTAAGAAACACCTTGACGATTACAACTCCCCACGATCAAAACATCACTAACCAAAGATCCCAACCAAGAACCCAATTACAACGATAGGAAGACTGCTTAGAACTACGAAGAGCCCGAGAATGCGGTAGGGTTTCCGAACATCCATCATAAGGAACATAGTATGGCTGACGCCACCGCGACCGTGCTCAACACCAAGGGGATCACACGAACCATCTTCCGTTATTTTTCGGTCACTTGGAGTAAGGGACACCCGAGACCAAACCCTTTTATAAGCACCAAAGATGACCGTTGGACCTCAAACGGCCACAAATCTGACCGTTGGACCTCAAACAGCCATAAATCCGACCGTTGGTTTCCCAAAGAATCCAATGATCTTTTCGACCATTGGAAATAAAATGATCCGAATGATAAATGTGTAGTTTTGCTTTAATATTTTAAAGTGACCTCAACGTTAATTATCTTTTGTTTTCCAAAATAAGAATTTTATTTTATGTTTGAAATGGAGAAAAATTAATATTATTGTGTTCTTCCACTATACATTTTGATCTGAACAATTAAACTTTTGTTTCTTCTAATTATATCAAAACCAGATGGATTTCTTTTATGAGTTATATATTTATATTGCATCAAATTAGATACATTATTTTTCGTATGATTTAACCCTTTTGGAAACCATATCAAATTATGGTTTCTTTCACTTGCGTGTTTTGTGGTGTTAATATTTTCTTCAACACACTTTTATGTGTGATAAAATATAGTTGCATTAAATGATATTAATTAATTAAGAAAATTAGGATAGTTAACTAGCAAGGGAAATTAAAATATATATATTTGTGTTATGTTTTTATTACTCAATGTCCTTAATATTTGTTTTTCATAATGAAATATTATGTAGTTAATAATTAAGGATTGATAATAATGACAATATAATATTAATTAGTGATGTTTTAAATCTATGTATGTATATATAATAAAACGTTTTGATTAAATCAATAAACAAATGACTTTTATTAAAATAAAGAATGTTAATTTAATAATTGTGTTTAATAATGTTGTGTTAAATTAATAATAATATTATTAATAAAGCGATTTCTTTTTTTTTTGAAAAACCTGTAGAAAACCCGTGTATAAACTGCGGAGGATTTCCAGCCGTCCGATCCGCTCCCCCTCTGATCTTGGCCGTCATTTTTTTTAAACCCGCAAAAATTCCAGCCGCTTGATCGGGCCGTTTTAATCCCAGCCGTTGTTTTTTTTCCTTCTTCTTCCACGTCGCGCTCCTTCTTCTCGCGCCGAACCAGCAGCACTGCTGCACTTTGTTTTTTTTCTCTTCGCCGTGTAGACCCAGCAATGCCTCTCCTTTCCACGCGGTTGACACCGACACCCCACCTCCCCCGAATTCCTCCTCTTCTCCTTCTTCGTTTTTTTAACCCCCTGTTGCACCGAGGACCGAAGGATCGGCTCTCCTTATCTCTCCGACCTCCAGGCGACGCCGTCACAGCTTCGGTCTTCCTTCCTCTCCTCTTCGTCGAGTAATGGTAAAGGTTATGTGCTTTTTTTTTAGTTTGTGTAAATACCGGACTTTGCATATGGTTAAATACACGTTTATACTTGTTATATATATATATATGTTCTTTGTTTATACCTTCGGCTTCTGGATTCCGCAGTTGCACCCTACTCCCCCTTCTCGTCGAGCAGGTAAGGGAAAAACCAGTTCTAAATTTTGGTTTTAAACTTTGGTCTTAAAATAAATATAAGTTACCCGGGGTGTGTGTATATATATATATATATATGGGTAAAAAACCTCCATGTTTATTCCCTCATGCTTCGTTTCTTTTTCTTTCTTCCCCTACCCAAGCCAAGGTAAGGATCTGTTCTTTATTTTTGGTTTATGAAAGTTTCGGTTTTCATCTAAATATATGTATGCATTATATATATATATATATATGTGTATACCATCTATTTTATTCTGTCATCGGTTTCTTTTACCTTGACTGCATCCCCTCTCCAAGCAAGGAAAGATTTCTGTTGTATTTTTGGTTGGGTTTTTCTTTTACAAGAATCGGTTTTTATATAAATATGTATATATTTATATATACTTGATATATAGATATATACCTTCAAATACACATATTATAGGATGATAAGCAGTATTTTCTCAATGTTTATACCCCATGATTTTTCTTTCCTACTATAAAATGGATATTTTAAGTAAATGGGTGAGTATGTGAAATTGTGCAAGTGAATGATGTAGATTATTGTGGTATATACATACACGTATGTGTATATACCTCAATATGAATTTAGAGACCATGTTTACAATTTTTATAAAGCATTACGAGGTTTATGGGTTAGTTGGACTTCAAATTCATTTGTGAAATTGAGAATTTTCATTTATCACCGCTTTAGATAATTAGGATTTTTCTTAGAATGGATAGTACGGACTTCTTGAATTCTTTATAAATGCATTCATGTATTAATAGATAGGTACTCACGTTTATTTAAAGTGATAACAGAAGGGTTTACACAATTATATATATGATTTCTTAAGATGGATTTGATTATACACTTTGTAACCTCAACTTCCTATGTTAAACACTTTTGATATCCATTTATCATCATAAGTGTAATTTGTGAACAACCCTTCTTTAATTGGGTATTATGAAGTTATGTAATGTTAAGTGATATGATTATTTTCTTGAAAACCCAATTTTCTTTTAATGTTAAGATAAATGGTTATGAGCTCGGTGTTTTAGTATGTATGTCATCATGTTTTTCATGATAGAACAGTTTTCATGTCATGAACACATATGTGAAAAAAGGGATTCAATTATGAATGTATGAAATCCTATGTATGACCATGTCTAAGTATGAGAGGGAAGTATTGGACTTACATGTTATGGATGGGTGCGCCCGGATTTATACAGCGCTCCAATGCATTGGGTAAAGGATGAGTCTCATGAGACGTTATGTGCTACAGTCTTGGAGGTTAGCCTCGGCTTGTGCTGCTATGGAAACGGGATTGGCGGTTAGCCTTGACCCGTATAAAGTTATGTTTTCACGGTATTGACGCAAGGTCTTGAAAAAGTCCGGAATTATACTTTCCCTCCACATATGAAGATTAATGGTGAACGAGGGGATAGTTCAACTAACAGGACATCCCTAAGTGGGTAAATTCCCTTGACTATGAGAACGAAAACATGTGATAAGAACTGAAAAACATGTGTTTAATATCATAAGAACTTTCTGTGCCCTTGTCTAATGTTATGAATGACTTCTCTGCTTACAGACTTTTAGAACTGCTGCTTTTTGGTTGTGAAATTATGCACATGCTGGTTCTAAAGAAAATTCAATGTCTTGTTTAATGTCATGTTTTATCATTTTCTAAAATGTCTGCCTTGAAAGTAAAATTGTTTTTAAATGTTTTTCTTTAAAAACCCCTTACTGGTCATTTTTCGCTCACCCTACGTTTTGTTTAAAATTTTCAGGTGAGTCAGTGCTTAAAAATGTTCAGAGAAGCTGGTTTCCCAGAACCCTGAGCCTCACGATCTTCTGTAATGTGAGACATGATAAAATGTTTGTAAAATAAATGTTTTGTAATGTGGTTGCATCATGTCTCTTAAGGCTCCCGGGAATCGGGGTCGTTACAGTGTACATTTAATTTGTGTGTTACATAAACATATCCTATTCTACAAAGGCTTCTTAAAGATATTATACACCAGTCACCAGAGTCAAATGCAAGGAAATTCATTTTTTAAAATAAACTGATTAATGTATAAAACATGTACTAATTAAGGTGAACTAATCTCTTTCTATTTTGACTTTTAAAATAATGTCACACACATACATACACAACATCAACACTTGGAAGGTTAAACAATTTAAATTGTATTTATTATGTGGGAGTAGTGACATTTCATGACTAATGTGAATGATATGACTAACAATGAATCACATAATTTATAATTTGAAAATTTTAATCCATAAATTTCATGTATATAATGAAACAATCCATTAATTCAATATTGGAGATCCCACATTGGTGTTTTAATATAAAATTAATATTTACAAGCATTTCTGTTGCATTGATGGTTCATGGGATGATATTAAAGATGATTTTCATACTTATTATAATGTAATGAATTATATGGATGTTCCTATCAATGGTATAGGTGGGAAATGTTTTTAAAATCATTAATGGTCTGAATGTGATTTAGCTAATCATTAGGATATTCATCCTCTGTTATTGTATAAACAAATTAATTTTTTTTCTAATGGTTATAAAGGAAAAATGAAATAAAATTCTACAAAAAAATGAGTACAATGCTACAAAGGGAAACTTTATTAATGGCCCATATCAGGTGTTGATGTGTTTTATCATGTTGGAGCAGAATACACCAGTATTTATTAAGAATAACCATTCTATTTAGAGGGGTTGGGAGATGGAGGGTACTATGTTGGTTGGTGTTGGACATATTTATTATCAACAAGTTAATTATGTTGTTTTTGAGACACTTGATCTCTTACCTAAATGAATATTGGATCATATAATAGTAGTGTTGATCTATCTGTTTATTCCCTTCCATATGTGATCCACCCGAAGATATAATACTTTATCATTATTGTTTTTTGTCATAAGGTATTTTTATTAGAGTTGCATTTGATCCCATTTCGGTAAGTTATTTTAAGTCTAGAGACAAATTATTCCATGATTTAGGTATATTAAAATATTTTATTTCTACTACCTTAAAGGATGTTTTACAAGGAAATTTAACATATCTTTCTTCACTATCTACCAATTATGAAGTTGGAGAATATGACATTTACATGACATATAAGTTCATCATAGGAGAGTCATCTAATGTTGTTAAAATCATGGTACTAACATTCAATTTATTATATCTAATTTCTGTTGAGTTAATACGGAAAACTCTTATTATGATTTAAGATTCAATGGAATAGATTTCTATTTAATCAATGTAGTTGGGGTTTGGCTTAGTGGTAAGAATGTCGTAATCCTACATGAAAAATGGGGGTTCAAAACCCATTGGGCATAGGTTACTGTAGTAGTACTGTAGCGGTACTGTAGCAGCGGCGTCATTGTAGAACAGTGAGTACTGTAGCAGCGAGAGGGTAATGTAGCAGTGGCGGTACTGTGTGGGTACTGTAGAAGGCGGGATACTATTCACAGAATGGGCATTGGGCCAAAAATTTGGGCCTACGGGCTATGTAATGGGCTTTAAGTCCACTGGGCCTTCAGGCTATGTAATGGGTCTCCCTCTACCCAGTTAAAAGAGGTCTTTGCTTTGCTTTAATAATAAAACGAGGCTTCAGCCACAACCTTAAAAAAAAATCAATGTTTTCTATAGATGCACCTCAAATTTTTAATACTAACAGTAATGTTATATATCATTAAATTAAAGTGGTGAATGTAAAACATGTTTATTTAAATACTATGGATCCATCAAATTATGATTACTCTGATTGAGGCCATTTTATTATCTAAGAGATCACGAACAGGGAGGTATGAGTTATTTTCACATAATTTGTACATGATCTAGAAATGGTTGATTTATGGAATATATTTATTACTAGATTGAGTGTCTTATGAATTGGTTAAATAACATCCTTATCGCTTTTCAATTCTTGTACTTCTTTCCCTTTGGGCTTCCTATATCATTGTATGATGAGTGTTTGAACCAGCCCAAGGTTTTGAAAATTAAATATTGAATGCATTTTAAAATGTAGCCATTAAATACATCATTACCTCTACTATATTTTGAATTTCAAAAAAGGTCATCGAGAGTTGTGACCGGTAAGTCATTTGGAGTTTTATAAAACAAACTTTATTTTTAGTGAATAGTATCAAAACCTTATGAATAGTAATATGAATAGTAATATAACCCTTATGAGTTGTAAATAATGATATTTTGTATCTTAAGGTAATAAGATAATGAGATCTTAATTAATTTTTCAATGTGATATAGAACAAATTATACCTTTTAAATTATTATTTTTCGAATATACTATGATTTTATTTAAAAATTAAATTAATAAAATTTATAAAATAATTTTTGAAAAGTGGATTTTATTTTTTAATTCTACACATCCAAAAATAGTAGGAGTGATTTTTTGGGATTTTTCTAAAATACTGGAATTTTTCGTGAATAGTAAAAATATAGTTTTGAGTTATTGATATATTTGATGACATCATAATGATGTAATATTTAATAAAAAATGATGGTCGACTTGTGTATAGTAAAATAAGATTTTAGGTGACCCAAGGGGCTAATTCAGTGGGCAAATCACATGGTCAAGCCCATGGTTTTACCAAAACCACTAATGTGGTGTCTCTTTAAATTAATAACAACATTTATCTCTTTTACTATAAATACCCACTCAACTGTTCATTTTCGTTCATTGAAAACCCATCAGCTGAGATGATCTAGTGGTTATACCTCCCTATGATTCCTCCTAATGTTTCAATAAGCCCCCAAGGTCCCAATATTCAAGATCTAGTAGTTACTCTGCCATGTAATGGAATCCTTCACCCTCCTCATTTAGTTGACACTTCATTTTTGTAATCTATCTGAATTTCCATTATCATATGTTGGGGTTGATATTATGTATTTACCTTAAATTCGTTTTTACTTCCATATGATGAGGTTCCCTTTTTCTCTTATCAATTCATTTTATGAAAATTTAAGTGACGTCATTATGCTGTTGAATTTTTACAAGGGATCTCTCAACATTTCTTTTATTTTCAAGTTCATCTTTTTATTTTTTCCCTCCTCACCTCCTTTATAAAAATTTCAATGATAACTCTAGTATAATATTTATATTTTAATCATATCCTGGGAATGTAATAACCATCATTATTATTCTTATTCCTTCCCTTTTATTTTTATAAATGAATTCAACGTCCATGAGGATCTAATTTAAAACATTCATGGACAATGAAGTTTCATTCTTCATTTTATCCTTCAGTACTGGACATGAAACCATTTATATGGTAGAACCTGACTATAATATATTTATTATAACCTAATGAATATTCAGGAACCAGAATATGTACATGTTATTAATTTAGATGACCAAACTAGTCCATAATAATCCCAATACCGCCCGATAATCAAAGTGGTTATCATCTAATGATTCATCCTTTTCCATGTAAAATAATGATATAAATGACCATTAACAATTCTAGAATTTCATAAATAATATTAAATTTAAATTCCAGAAATTTACAACCATTCCACATGAATTCCATTACTTAAAAAAAGTGAACCGATTATGAAAATCAAGAAAACAAACACTCTGAAACGACAGAATTCAATATAATAACATATCGAAAATAACATAAATGAACTAAATATAATTATGATAAACTAATTAAATGTATTTTATGTTCTAAATTAAGTTATTAATAAGTATTATTTCATATTCCTGGAAATTATGTTCAAGAGCCGAACACATTCAGACATAAGGTAAGATTTTTGCACCCTAACTTTCATTTTCATTCGAGTTACTTTTATTTTCTAATTGCCTCAATGAAATTGTTATGTATTATTATTTACTCCTCATAAATTGTGGGTGAGTATTATATATATGTTCAAAAACCATAATCATTAACTATTTTGTGGATAGTTACACATTTAAAAAGAAACATTCAAAATTGTTTCCAAAATACAAGACAGTTTCAAGAGAATTTCTCAAATTATTACTTATTTTCATGGGCACTATATAATCTATTTTTGGAAACCATTATATTTATAAAATCACTCATTTTATTATGAATATAACAGCTTAATTCACTTCTAGTTTAATAAAAAGATTTTTCCAAATGTACTTTTCTTTTAAAAATAAAATAGTATTTATCTCAAGAATTGCTTAATGATTATGTAAGAGTATTTTCATCTGAGTCAACACTCTTGTTGATTCTTATGTATTGTTTGGTTAATCATTTATGATGTCATATACCATATTTGATTGAATGGTTTAATAA